>OU744797.1:406829-1657780 GCA_916614155.1 Mesoligia furuncula | reverse complement strand
GAGGGGATTTGTGGCACTTTTGGAAATATTATTAGAAGTAAAATAAACAGGCGTCATCATCATCTGCCTAGCTTTTTCTCAACTATGTTTGGGTCGGCTTCCATTCTAACTGAATGTAGCTGAATACCAGTATTTTACACGGAGCGACTGACTATTTGACCTCCACAACCCAGTTACGGGTTGTTGTGGTTTGGTAAGACTGGTTGTCAGACTTTCGGGCTTCTGACTACCCGTAACAAATGTCAAAGATCCACGAATGACAGCCGGGACCAACGGCATAACGTGCTTTCTGAGGCACGGAGGGTATTTATTTATTTAATACTTCAAGCACATAAATGAACAGAGGAGGACTTAATGCCATAGGCATTTTCTACCAGTCAACCTTAATAAGTAGGTGTAATATTAAAAAGATTATTGCCTTGTTTTGAGCAGAATAAGCAATTTACAATATTGCTCATGCTTACGGAATTTCGCATATGTTTAACATCAAAAATGGTATTGCAATAAAACAAACTTTTCAAATATCAGTAAGTAGTATAAGAGTGGGTTCAAAAATCATTTAACTGTTTTTCTTTATTTATTTTTTTCACTTTTAGTTTGTGGTTCACAAACATCCTTGGTTCGTTCCCACACATTTTTAATTTTCTTTTGCTATGAAAACGAATAATAATGGTGATTTTTCTACAAAACTTTGTCTTGTACCAAATGGCATCCACGTACAAAAGTGCCACGATTACCACCTCGGTACTCACACGTATCGCAGATGTACCACCACGGGCAGTGACGCGCCATAAACCGGCTAAATCGCTTGTCGGCGGCCATTTGCATAAACATAAACCGTGCTGGAGCCGTGTCGGAACAAAATGCTAACCGGGAACGATACGCGAGTATCGGTAAAAATGTAGTCATCTAGAACGAGTTTGTGGTTACGATGGTTAATGTTCACAGTAACCCTTATAGTGGAGAAGTAGAGTAAACGTAATTTGGCAAAAATATTAAATTAGGAACAAACTATTAAAAATAAATCCTAAGTAATGTTTGTTCAGAGAGGATAAAAAATATTTAAGTGGCAACATCGCTGTTACAGCGAATGTAAAACTCATTAAAAAATCTTTGATCTTAAAACGGAAACTGAAACGACACTCCTAAAAATTAACAACTTTTTTAAAGGTCTTTGAAAATAAAAAAATAAAAAAACAATTCAAGAGTCACGTAAAGGTCATTACTAATTTTTTCTTGTCCAATAATTGAATTTCAATGAAATCACTATCAAAGAATGAAACTGTAGAATTATGCAGATGTAAATGCTAAATAAATTGGGGGAGAAAATGTTTGCGTCTCGTTCCAAAATACGTGTTTATTTTTAACATTTTTTTATGTTAATTATATTTGAATGGGTACATTTTTCTCTGTTTTCACGGGTAGGCTACATTTTCCCGCTACAGAATTTGAATTTCAAATTAAGAACAAATCCTGTTCCACGGTTATTCAGATTTATATTCGGTTGAGGACCAATGACGCATAAATATGAGTGCCATCTTTCATTTTACTTTAACTCAAATTTATTTGAAACACTTCTGTTCGTGATTGCACATTGGAGATGATTGTACTTTCCGTTATTGGTTAATTAAATGTTTACGTAATTTTATTAATGTTTACTTGGGACTCGGCATCGTCTTTCTGTGTCGAAATGGGGATTAAATAGAAACTTGTTATTACATAACTTTGTTTTGGGAAGCTTTCTTTGTTTATACAAAATTAGATAAATTGTCGAAATGTTTGCTGGGACTCTATCCGTCAGGACTTGTCGGTCAATAAATACATTTTATTTTATGAAAAGCTAATCACTCATACAATTGCTCATTTCATATTTCTTTATAGAACATGTACTATAGAACATCTACATGTTCTATTAGTATATTATATTATAATAATAATACATACACAGAATAAAACAATATGTATAAAACATTGTTATAACAAAGTTGTGGAGGTCAGATAGACAATCGTTCCATGTAAAATACTGGTATTCAGCTGCATCCGGTTAAACTGGAAGCGGAACCCAACATAGTTGGGAAAAGGCTAGGCAGATGATGACTCGATTTCGTACTACAAATTGGCATTACAGCTAATTATCGACTGAAAATTGAACATACTCTTAACATTTGTGTAAACGGTAGGACATTTGAAACAATCGGGCGCACTTGAAATAATGGCGTCGATTTAACCAAACGACTTAATTGTTATGGAGTGGCAATATACAGAGCTGAGCATGCACTTTTAATTGGAGAGTCATTTGAAAGGTCTGCGTTTTGTTCTGTCCTTTTGCCCCTTTATTTATCAACATTGCTTAGAGATAAGAGACGTTTAGACGTCAAAAAATTGTGCTTAAACACAGTAGCGGCCCTAGGGTGGTGCGACCGGTGTGACGGCACCATGTGTGGTGTCATTGGAGAGGCGATAACCGAAATGCGACCACCAGTGGTGGTCGCATTTCGGTTGATTTCAGCGCTGGACAGTTCACCAGCTACCAGTCATTGATGATAGTAACTTACTAAAAAGCCGATCGTCCACAAGCAAGCAAAAGCAAGCAAGCAACTGCATATGCATATATCATAGGAACATGGTACACGTTACGATTTTGCACCACTTAAAAAAAATTGTGGGGCCACCCCTGGTTAAACATTACAGTCGCTAATCATTACTTACAGTCCGGCCGTTAAGAGAATGGGTTTGAATGAATTTATTATAACATCTTCATTTTACGATACACTATTACCTGCAGCACAACATAACTCTCCTCTAAAAGCCTTTAAATCGTCGTTTCAGCCGATAGACGTCCACTGCTGGACATAGGCCTCCCCCAATTTGGGGGGGGGGGGGGTTTGCCATAATCGCCACGCTTGGCAGGCGGGTTGGCGATCGCAGTATGGTATGATGGTGGAATAAATAGAGAACGCTGCTGCCCATTCTTCGGTAAGATCCTTAGTCGCCTTTTACGACACCCACGGGAAGTAAGGGGTGGTGCAATTCTTTAAGTCCGGCACCACACAGACGCTAAAAGCCTTTAAATCAAGAGCCATAAAATGTAAAAATTTAAGAAAAACAAAGGTCAAAACCACACAGGTACAGTTCAACCGTCGTGAGAATGGGTTCCTGACATCTGTCAGTGCGACAATTCTAGTAGCTAATAAAGACCAAATTCGCAAAACACGTATTCGTTTGTATGGTTCTGACGGGTGTCAAGAACGCCTTCTCTCGACGGCCGGACGGAAATAAACCCCTTATTTAAACAAAATAATGTAATAAGTAATAGGTAATATCTATAATATAGAATCTTGGATATATGGATCATTGGAACCTGAAGCTTTTTACTTGACGAATAAAGACGGAAAAAGAAACAATACTTTTCACAAGATTTTGAAATGTTTTGGGATTCCGTTTCAGCATTAGGCAGCACTCCAGAACCTTTCGGCCCCATCAGCCATCTGTGCTGCGAGCAATGTGCCCTGCCCACTGTCACTTAAATTTGGCAATTTTATGTTCTATATCGGTTACCTTGGTTCTCCTGTGGATCTTTTCATAAAGTGGCGGTGCTTTGGGAAGGCCTATGTCCAGTATTGGACGCCTTTCGGCTGAAATGATGAATGACGATAATGATAGCCGCATAGGCAGTAGTTATGTTTGACCATAGTATGGTAACAATCTATACACACATCACTAAAGTGTTTTTCAAATAAACTTGCGATAAATGTCATTCAACCACCCTGTACCAAAAAGTCCAAATACCTTACGATAGATATCGTTCGTCATACAAAACTGTCGCTAACATTGCATCGGTTGAGTTTCATAATACCAAACACGGAGTAAGTCAATGTTTTATCGTGTTACCGACACTGCCCTAGACGGAGGTGAACAAACTTTATCGCAAGTTTATTTGAAATGAACTTTAAGGTCGCGACCCCGACACTAGGATACCCTGTATGACAGTGGTCGAGATTTCTCCGGTCACTTGGATCGGTAGCTTAGACTAAATACAATTTAGTGATTGTTATAATTATGAAAAAAAAAACTAAAAGTTAAAAAAAATACAAAAACATAAGGAACAAAAAAAAATCTAAAGCATACAGAGGGAACATTATAAGCAGATTTAAGTCGCTTATGTTGGTGCATGGTGAGATGTGTGATAGGTGTGTGGATGTAACTGTGTGAATGTGTGTCTCATATCAAAATCCTAAACATTAATTAAGTTACGTTTCTATCAGACATTCTGCTATCAGAAATAGAGGTTTTAAGTCATTCCATTACTAATCGCTAATAACTAACAACGTCCTCAAAGATGCTGAAAACAATGCTAGGAAGAACTTTCTAAAAACTATCCGAGTAGATGCCTTCCGTCTCCTTTGACGGGGTTAATTGCTAGCGAGTCAACACAGGCAGAAAGCTCATTAAGTCACAAGGGACGGACGCGATACCCCTCCCCCCCACTCCGCGCCTTGCCTGTAGCTTGAAGGAGGAAGTGCGTTTTAACGTTACCTAGGTAGATTTTATTTTGTATTTTACGGTGCAGAGGTCCTAGCAAGAACGCGCGACGGAAACTTTACAAAAAGGGCTTTGAAGATCCCTGGCATATTTATTTATATAAATTTGATATATGATTTAGTGTGGTGCCGGAGTCTGTGTGGTGCCGGACTTAAAGAATAGCACCACCCCATACTTCCAGTGGGTGTCGTAAAAGGCGACTAAGGGGAGTACCGGAGAATGGGCAGCAGCGTTCTCTATGCATTCCACGACCATACCATACTGCGATCGCCAACCCGCCTGCCAAGCGTGGCGATTATGGCAAACCCCCCCTTTTGGGGGAGGCCTATGTCCAGCAGTGGACGTCTTTCGGCTGAAATGATGATGATGATTCTAGTGTAAATAGTTTGTAATAAACTTAATAAAATGTATTATTGTATGTCAAAGATTAAAACAAAACAATCTAAATAAACATTTACATCTACCCATATATTATATAGATACATAAATATTTGTTCACCAGAAGATACATAACAAAAAATACGATTTAATTACGTAATACAAAACATACAATGGGCGACCTTATTGCTTTCTGCGATCTCTTCCAGGCAATCTTGGCACACAAACCTGTACACCATTGTGTCTTTTTCAAAATTAAGGCACGCATGAAATCTATATCGATAGCTGACATAAATGCAAACATAAAACATTATGAGAATAAATCCCGTAGGTTTGCGTTTCCGAGATAATAACGTTCAAAGTTAATCATCAGATCCATAATTATATTTTCAAATTACATCTTGTTGCATAGCTGTTTGATTACTGACTAATTGTATTTTAATGACTTAATTGTATTTTAACGGTATTTGTATTTTTAGTTGTATTTTAATGGTATTTGTATTTTAATTGTATTATATTTGTGTTTTTTATTTATATTTTTTTATTGTATTTTAAATTGTATTTATGGTTGTATTTTTAATTATATTTTGGGGGTACCTACTACCTACTCAATGTAAGTTAAATGTATGTGTATCTTGGTGGTAGTAACATTTCATTGGCGTTTTAGCTGTTATGGTGTTATTTATGAAATTTTGAATAAATAAATACTTTATACCTTTAAAGTGATTATTTCAAATTTCATGCTCTGTTTACAAAACTCTTCGTAAACAGAGCTTGAAATTAGTATCAATCTGAAATTATAGTATCAATCTGGTGCATCAAAATATTCAAGGATTTTTAAACAAAGACTTAGAAGTAGTATTATTGCTGAATTGTAACAATATAGATATTCTTTGTTTGACAGAACATTGGCTTAAAAGCCACCAGTTCATGTTCAATTTTAGTAATCACCAGGTTGGTAGTTCATTCAGCAGAGTAAATGCTATACATGGTGGCTCATTAATTTTAATAAATAACCAGCTTAAGTTTAAGGACCGAAAGGATATCGTAAGCCTCTCTGTTGAGCGAACAATTGAAATAGCCTGTATAGAATTGGAGCAGTTCATTATATTAAGTGTATACAGACCACCTTCAGGATTGTATGATTGTTTTGAAAAAGTTATGGATGAAGTGTTGCACAAAATCTGTAATACAAAGAAGTCTATCATCACTTGTGGTGATTTTAATGTTAATTTGTTAGAAAATTCTGGGTTAAGTACTAAAATTATAAGTTTGTTTCAGTCATACAATCTTGCTAACCAATTTTTAGAGCCCACTAGAATAACTCCTACTAGTGCCACATGCCTAGATAACATTTATACAGATGTTATACCGACCCACAAAGAAATTATTAACTTAATAGACTCAGATCATTGCGGACAATTGATCAGTATTCCAAATTACAACAAAAAGTTACTAAAAAAGATATCACTGTTAACCCAAAAACAACTAATCGCTTGGAAACATTTAAAACTAAACTCTTGGGTAAATTACCACTTTTATTCACTAATGATGACCCTAATCAACAATATAATGATTTTTTTAATATGTATTGCAGACAATTTGATAACACTTTTATTTCAAAAAGATTATTGGTTAATAGTAACGCTTCCTTCAGTGACTGGGCCACCATTGGTATACATAAAAGTAGAAAACGACTTTATGAATTATATGAAGAACGGATTTTTATAAACACTGCTGAATTTAATTTATATGATAAGAATTATTCTAAAATATTTAAAAAAGTTTGTAGTATTGCCAAGTCACGTTATTTGAGTTCAAAAATTAAAAATAGTAGCAACATTATTAAAACGACTTGGAATGTCATTAATAGCGAAACGGGAAGGTCATGCACCCGAAGTAGTGACTACAGCCTTGCTATTGATGACAATATAATTAAATCAGATTCTCAAGTCGCCGCGGCCTTTGAAAATTTCTTTGCAGAGATTCCAGTATCAACTACTAAATCTCTTAACTCATCACCCGCTGCCGCAGAGTCTTTACTTAAAGAAAACGTTTCAGTTTGTGATTCTGAATTTCACTTTGAATATGTAACCTGTAACGATATAATTAAAACCTTTCACACGTTAAATGTTAAAAAGACCGCAGATCTATGGGGTAATTCTGTGGATGTTGCTAAGTCGATTATAAACATTGTAGCACCTACTTTAGCTGTTATATTTAATAATTGTATTGACCGTGGTGAGTTTCCTGATCTTATGAAAAACAGTAAAATAATACCGTTGTTTAAATCGGGTAGTACATCAGACCCTACTAATTATCGACCCATTTCAGTACTACCTACCTTTAGTAAAATTTTTGAAAAACTTATTTTGAATCAATTGCAAAGATTTTTTAATAACAATAAATTACTGCATAATAAACAGTTCGGTTTTACAAGGGGTCGTTCGACTACCGATGCAGGAGTTGAACTTTTAGGACATATTTATAATGCATGGGAGGACAAATGCGATGCCTTGGGCGTCTTTTGCGATTTGTCCAAGGCATTCGATTGTGTTCTTCATGACACATTAATCAGGAAACTGCACCACTACGGAATCCGGAACGCCTCTCTGGATCTTCTTACTTCTTACTTGAGTGATAGGATTCAGAGAGTTGATGTTAACGGAAAAAGGTCACCCGGATCTGTAGTAAGAATGGGGGTCCCCCAGGGCTCAATTCTTGGTCCTTTCTTGTTCCTTATTTATATCAATGACTTGCCGTACCTCATAAAGGATAATCATGATATAGTGTTGTTTGCAGATGACACTTCTCTTTTGTTTAAAATCAAACGTCAGCAGCTGGTTACTGACAATGTAAATAACGCCCTTGCAAAAGTAGTTAACTGGTTTAATGTCAATAACCTACTTCTTAACGGAAAAAAAAACGAAATGTATTAAGTTTACGATACCCCACGTTAGACAAGTAGAAACTAGTGTTCTCATTAAGGATGAAGAGTTAAAACCCGAAGATACCACAGTATTCTTAGGCATAACGTTGGATGCCAAGCTTCAATGGGGCCCCCATATAGATAAATTGTCAAAAAGCTTAGCTCTGCAGCATACGCCGTTAGGAAAATTTGTGATTTGACTGATTTAGAGACAGCCCGTTTAGTTTACTTTAGTTATTTTCATAGTGTGATGTCGTACGGTATTCTGTTGTGGGGAAATGCCGCCGATATTCAGAAAATTTTTATTTTACAAAAAAGGGCAATTCGTTCTATTTATAAATTAAGTCCTAGACACTCCCTCAGAGACAAATTTAAAGAGATTAATATAATGACTGTGCCTTCTCAGTACATTTATGATAATCTTTTGTATGCACATAAAAATATTAATCTGTTTAAAAAATACAGTGATATCCATAACATAAATACTAGGAACAAACACAAATTTGTTGTTCCTACAACAAGGCTCAAGAAAATAGGTGGCTCGTTTAGATGCCAATCTATACATTTTTATAATAAACTTCCTAGCCACATTCAAGAACTAAGCCTAAATAAATTCAAAGCTTTTATAAAGCGAAAACTATGCCAGAAAGCCTATTATACTGTAAAAGACTATATTGAGGACAAAAAGGCTTGGGATTGAGCTGCTCCAATAGGTTTAGACAGTGAATGTTATTTTGCAATTTTTACACTTTAATATTTTCTTTTTTTTTTAAGTATCTATTTACTTACACAATGACATGTACATTTCAGTAAATGTACATGTCATTGTGTCATTTTGTCAGTAACCGTGCAGCTCAACTCAGAACTTCAGGAGCTCAACGATTCGACGAACAATACCAAAGACAGAACATTTGGGTAGGCCGCATAAACTACTCAAACTGCCAGACCACGATTAAAATGTAAACAATGACCCACATAGTCCTCACATTCACAATAATTAAAATAATATAATACTTTATACAGTAAATGTACATGTCATTGTGTAAAGTATTATATTATTTTAATTATTGTGAATGTGAGGACTATGTGGGTCATTGTTTACATTTTAATCGTGGTCTGGCAGTTTGAGTAGTTTATGCGGCCTACCCAAATGTTCTGTCTTTGGTATTGTCCGTCGAATCATCGAGCTCCTGAAGTTCTGAGTTGAGCTGCACGGTTACTGACAAATGCGTGCACTGACTGGACAGGTCCACTCAATCTGTGTGGTTCTTTCCTCAAAAGATCTTTTCAGACACTAATCTACATGGTCCTCAAAGATTATGTCCGGATTTTTATATACACATTGACATTGATGAATTTTATTTAGACAATGACATGAATATTTACTTTTTAAAGTATTTTTTATTTTATTTTTCTTTTCATTTAATTATTGTGAATGTGAGGACTATGTGGGTCATTTTTTTTTCTGTTTTCCTTCTTAGTTTTAATCATGATCTGGCAGTTTGAGTAATTTACGCGGCCTACCCAAATATCCTTTCTTTGGTATTGTTCGTCGAATCGTTGAGCTCCGCATTTCTGAGTCGAGCTGCACGATTTTTGACAAATGCGTGCACTGATTGGACAGGTCCGCTCAATCTGTGTGGTTCTTTCCTCAAAAGACCATTTCAGACATCAATCTACATGGTCTTCATACGATCTGACCAAGATTTTGTCTGGACTTTAAAAGAGACTGTGACCTCTGAGTTTGTTTCGGCCTTTCTTCTCAGAGTAGTCAGATAGGAAACGCCGACCACATCTAGTTTAAAAAATATGATGACGTGTAAAAGTGTTTGTAAAAACCTACTTACAGAAAATAAATCATTTATCATTTATCACTTCAATCCCCTTTGAACGATTTTTAATTCGAAAATACAACTTTACTGTCATAAAGCATTTTGGTCAAAATTTTTCCGACAAACACAATTATTACTCCACGCGCTCGTGCTAAGTCCAGTTCGGGCCTAAATGCGCGGAGTAAACGGAACGTAAATTGTAACGATTTTTAAATTGAAATTAGTCGTTTCGCGTGAATAATATATACTTAGTTTTAAGACTTTATGCATATATGGGTGATACTAATCGTGCTTTTTACAAAAAAAAAAAAATCGGGATAGTATTATCGATTCAAAAATCGTTCGAAATTTCGTTACTCTCACATGGCCTTAAATATAACGTCGCGAAGAGTGTGCTTATGGTCTTCAAAGCTGGGACTAAAGGTCTGGCGGAGGTTCCTCCAGTCAAGCTGTGCGGCGTGCCCTTGGAGCGCGTGCAATGTTTTAAATACTTAGGCCATATTGTGACGCCTGACTTGAAGGATGACGCCGATATTGAACGCGAACGGAGGGCGCTGTCGGTGAGGGCGAACATGATAGCTCGCAGGTTTGCTCGTAGCTCCAAGGAAGTCAAAGTCACCTTGTTTCGAGCCTACTGTACTGCATTTTATACGGGCAGCCTGTGGGTTTCATACACGCAGAAAGCCTACGGTGCCCTCCGAGTGCAATATAATAACGCGTTGAGGGCATTGTTGCGGCTGCCTCGCTGTTGCAGCGCGTCGGGGATGTTCGCCAATGTGCGTGTAGACTGTTTTTATGCCACTATGCGCAGGAGGGCAACCTCGATAGCGGGCAGAGTGAGGGGCAGCGGCAACAGTCTCCTCGCGGTCGTCGCCGACAGGTTAGACGGGCCATTCATGCGGCATTGGTTGGACCTACATGCGCCCATATTTAAGGCATGGGGGAGATAAGTTTTGCATGTACTTATCGTTTATTTTTGTCTTTTTTATTTTATTTATTTATTATGTTATTATTCATTAAATTAATCAGTTATTAATATGAGATCTGATCGGTTATGTGATGTTATTTTAAATTACAGTGAAACCTGGTTAAGTGAGACATCAAGGGACCTGCAATGTCGTTTCACTTATAGAGGTATTCCACTTACCCAGTGTCTCAGATATACAGGTATAAATAAATATCTGTCTCATTTACAGAGGGTTCCATTAATAGAGGTGAGAATACAGGTTATTTCAGTTATACAGGTGCGATCATTAAATAAAATAATTTGTGGGTAGAATAAGAATGAGTAAACAAACAATGTTATCTCAGTTACAGAGGTTTATGCATATAAAATTTACTCGCTGTCTCAGTTATAGAGGTAACTATGATGATAAATCGAAAGAACAAATCCCAGATATAGAGGCTTACCTCGTCCCACTAACAGAGGTAATTCAGTGCCAAAGTGTTGGGACCTCAGCATGAGTTCCAGTTATGGAGGTTTCTCACTTATCCAGGTCCCACTTAACCAAGTTTCACTGTATTATGTTTTAAATTATATTCCTTATTTTGTTATTTTACATTTTTATTTTTAAATTATTATTTTAATTGTTAAAGTATTTATTTTGACTTTGTATGAATTTTATGTTATTTAATATTTTTATTTTTTGTGGAATTTGTGTATTTGTGACCTTATGGATATTTTTTGTCTGACTAAATAAATGAATTGAATTGAATTGTTACTACGTTTACGTCGTAAAGAAAGAAAGAAAAGATGACCAATGTATTGAAATCACACATTTAAGGGTTTAACATGGTCCGGGGTAGAGATTGTGGTGGTTGAACATGGCCTAAACCGTGCGTGCGTTCGAGCTAGGCTCACTGGTCTACGCTGTTGTGTTTTGTTTTATTTGGACGTGAGGGTAAGACGAAAACCTGGGTTTGCCATGAGGATCCCAGATACGTACACAACTATTACACTGACGTATTATGTCTATGGTCTCAGTAGTAGACAATTCTATAGACAGTTAAGAACTTTAATTTTTTTAAATTTAAATCTTATTATTTTTTCGTTTGTGTTTAATTTTTGTAATGTGTGTTTTATTTGAGCAAACAATCTGTTTTTCTTCCAGGACGATGGAGGACCTTCCAATCATGACTGATGATGACGTATGTACCTACTACAAATAATTTTCTAAAGGTACCAGAGAGACAGATGAGATTTTCTTTAAAGGAAAGTTAACATCAGTAAGATTTCACAATAAGTTATGTTTGTTTCTTCGATTTGACGTTTATTTCTACCATTTGAATAGTAGGTATCGTGCCTACATCATTGTAAAACGAAAAGTGTTTTTAGAGAAAAACTGTTGAATCACTGACAGTTTTCCAAGTATAAACAGAATGAAATAGTGTCCACAATATGTAGCGGGATGTCGTTTGAAAGGTGTCGCAACAAACTTGTTTGAACAACAGATGCGGCGTCGATCAGGGTTCACACTCACACAAATTGACAACAATTTATAGAGTCGTGAAATAGCATTGCAGTGTAAAGGGGTTCGAGGGATCGATTCCCACGCGCGTTTGTTTTTTGTGATTTTTCATTTTTTTTTACACGGTCACGTGTAGCGAGAATTGATTTTTCATTTAAGATTTTTTATAAGTCGTATTTATGTAAGTCGTTAAAGTTAGAAAGAACTGCTGAATTTACGTGGAACTTTGTGTTCTGAATCGGAGACCATTTGAGTAGAATGTTGTGAAATAAATTAAATTTTAAGAGGGGCCCGTGGGTACATGATAACAGCCGTACAGGTCGACCAATCTTGCCGCGGTTGGTCTGTTGATGGGTGACCATCTTTACATACCAAGACCCCTACGTGCCTCGAAACGAAAAGCACGATAAGCCGTTGGTCCCGGCTGTTATTCGTGGATCTTTGCCAGTTGTTTCAGGTAGTCAGAAGCCCGATAGTCTGAAAAGCAGTCTTACCAAGAGGTATCGTATTACCCAGTAACTGGGTTGTGGAGGTCAGATAGGCAGTTGCTCCATGTAAAATACTGGTATTCGGCTGCATCCGGTTAGACTGGAAACCGACCCCAACATAGTTGAGAAAAGGCTGGACAGATGATGTTGTGAAACAAACTAAGTTACAGATGAGCTAAGCATGATATTTCCGTCCGAACATACTCTTCATTCATCATAATCATAATTCCCCTGTCTATATCCCAATCTATTTCGGGTCGGTGCAACATGTCTGTTTCTTCCATATTTCTCTATTAGTCGTCGTCATCTCGGTCACCCGAATCCTTCCGATCATACTAACTTAAAGAAACCTTTCAAAACCACTGTTAAACATCATCTGCCTAGCCTTTTCTCAACTATGTTGGAGTCGGCTTCCAGTCTAACTGGATACAGCTGAATACCAGTATTTCACATGTAGCGATTGTCTATCTGACCTCCACAACCCAGTTACTGGGATAAGATACGATAGTACCCCTTGGTAAGACTGGTTGTCAGACTTTCGGGCTTCTGACTACCCGTAACGACTGTCAAAGATCCACGAATAACAGCCGGGACCAATGGCTTAACGAGCTTTCCGAGGCACGGAGAGGTCTCGGTATCTAAAGATGGTCACCCATCCAAAGACCAACCGCGGCAAACGTAGCTTAAACTGATTGATCGACCAGTGCGGCTGTTATTATTTAAACACGGGTCAAATCCACTGTTAAACATTTAAAAGAAAAGCCATATTAAGCAGTCTTATCTACATGCACTTACAGCTCTTAATCTATACTAATATTATAAAGTTGAAGAGTTTGTTTGTTTGAACGCGGTAATCTCAGGAACTCCTGGTTAGAATTGAAAAAATCTTTTTGTGTTGAATAGTCCATTTATCGAGGAAGACTATAGGCTATATAGCATCACGCTATGACCCTTAGGCGCTGAGCAGCGGGTGACACCACGGGGAACAGCTAGTGCTCATATAATTATGTCAAAAAACCATCACCCATTACACCAATAACCTGTAAAGCCAATCTCTATAAAATCCATAAAAAGATAAAAATATATAAAGTACTTTCCGTTCTGGATGTTAATAGGTGCGCCTGCGCTATACCGAGTGAGAAATATTACACCTTATTCGTTCTCCTTTAATTAAACTTTTCGATGGCCGCGCTCCGGCTGACGTACGGTAAGTAGCTGTGAGAAAAATGTGAGACGTGATTTATTTTTAACGGTTTTTGAGTGAGATGATGATAATTATAAATAATAACTTTAATTCCAAAATTAAAATGTACCTAAAGAAAATTAGAATTACTACGACAATATTGTTTTCGAACTGCATAAATAAACCACCTTTAAGTAAGTTTAGATCATTCTTATGTTATGGGTACCAGGGCTCTATCAATTACATTTTCTAATTTATACAGACTCATAATCAGCCTATACTCTTGGGACATAGGCCTCCTCTCTCGGTGAGAGAGTGTACCGTAATCCTCCTCGCGGACCCAGTGCGGGTTGGTAGATGTCACATGTCTTCGAATTTTTGGTTCTAGGACATGCCGTTTCCTCACGATGTTTTCCTTCACCGTTTTGAGAGCAGTGGTTATGAAATAATTTACATATAGGAAAGCGCCTATCTGGGTTCGAACCTACGACCAACTATGTAACTCGTAAGTCACGGCCGATACCACTGGGCCACCACTGCTCTATATACAGACTAGTTAGCACTGAACCGGTCGAAGTGGCGGTGCTTGAGGGCGGCCTACGTCCAGAAGTGGACGTCTTTCGGTTGAAATGAATGAATGAATGTGTCATGTGAATGTATTGTGTGTGTAGTGCACGTTCAAGTTGTCTAAAAAAAAACTATTGTGTAGATAATTATCACTGAATTTATTTTGTAGTAAGAAGTATAAATAATAACTCTAAGGTTCTATTTTTAATACTGTAGTGGGTATGGGTAACGGGCTTGTTCAGCCATTCTTGCCATGTCGCTATACCTCAGCCACATCACTACTTGGGTATCTGTATTATTATCAACTTTGGTTATTTTTCATAAGACTGTTTTTACCTATTACAAGTCGGAACCATTTGCGAAATATTGCTATTTCTTTGCAAGTGACACCCACGTACCATACCGCAGCTTCGCTGGAAGCAGTCACCGTGGAAATCCGATCAGCTTTCAATAACTGTACTGATCAATTACAGCTTTCAAATATATCGCATACATCTATTTCAGGGCTTAACAAGCCCTTAGCTCCCTGAAAATTCATTTTAAGAGTGCCTCGGAATTCCGAACATTAAACCATCATTATCAATAATGAGGGTTTTTCTTGGAAGTCTCCATTTCGTAAATATATTTGACATAATTATTACGAGTTGGAAAATATCTAGGAATGTTTTTTTGTAACGTAACATATTTGTTTGACCCCCTCTACCCTCTGTTTCACAAAGTCCTCTGTGCCAAATATTGTCATATTGATGAAACATGAAAGAAGCGAGAGCCTGGTAGTAGGTATATATCTGCTGAAGTATTTGAACAACAAAGACAAGAGAAATAAAGTAAGCTTACACAAATAAGAAAGTAAATGAGAATTTAACGTCAGTCGCTTCGAATTACGCCCATCAAAGGTAATTAATATACTTAACTACTTCTTATTCCGTTACACCTTCAAACTCCAATTTCCTTACAATCCTTGTCTTCCATTTTATAATATTATTTCTTGCGAGAATTTTCTCAACGATATTATAAAATTACCGAAGACCACTTAGCACCATTATCGTTTGCTGGGAGGAAATTGTATGCAAACAAAGTAAGGGTTAAAAAAATCCACGTGGACGAGCAAAGGGGGTTAAATGAGCGGGTAGGATGCAAATTGGTCCCGTGGGTCGTTCAGGCCGCATTTAAAATAATACACAGTTCCCAGTTCCCAGTTCCCAGGGTGAGTACCGAAGGCAGATGGTTAAATAACTTTTTAATATGTCATTTGCATTTGCCTGTGCGAAAAAAAGAGTTGGTAATATTTTCATAATTCGTTTATGTTTCGGGATGAATGTTTCAAAATAAGGGGGATTTATGAGTGTTTACCTGTTCGTTATGAGTGGGGTGTTGTTAATGTAGTGGATGTGTTACGGTAATTGTGCCTGTTAATGTGCCATTTTTCATCATTGTTGAACGGATGCTGAATCAGCCTATAATGGCATTGGTGGAACTGAGGTCTACGCTTTGGGAAAAGGTAACCACCAAGCTATTCCTGCACTGTTTATAGATCGAATAAGTTGTAAATAATAGATTGTTGCATCGAGCGCAAAGTGAGTTATTAATGTACGAGTGTTATGTTAGTGCCCGAGCGCAAGCGAGGGCACTAAATTAACACGAGTGCATTCATTACTCACTTTAGCAAGGTGCGTAATCTACTTTTCTTTCAACTATCAATCTGATATGATCGTGATAAATCAATCTGATCGAGATAAAATATACCTACTCAAAATTAAAATTCAAGTTAATGAAAACAAAGTTTTCATAAGCTTTTAAATATTTATCCCGCGACTTTTGCGGCAAAAGGTTATTAAAATTTTCATTTGCAGCTGATTTTATACTTTCTGGAGTTAAATTCATATTGCTATCGGTGTCCATTTCCATTTTTTAAACTTTGCTTGCTAAATGTGAAGTATCAAAGTTTTAAAACGGTATTTTTTTTTTCACCAAGTCGGTTTTATTCAGCCGATTTTTATTTTCAGTCAGTATCTTTTTGATCTAATGCATACATTTTATATTAAACATAATGGGAGACATTAAACCTCTGTGGTAATTTTATATCTAAATAAAAAATAAAAAACAGTGTATTAATGAAAAACTGTGCAACCATGAGATTTCATATAACATTTCTGCACTGTTTTGGTTCTAAGCAAAAACTATGTCCTTTGTGATCGGTTTTGTAGTGATTAATGACATTAATACGTAGTTGAAAGAAAAAAATCGTAAATATCTTCTCGACGTTCATCCTGAGTTGTTTCGTTACTAAGCTTACGACACGACACAAGTAGCTATTATAATACATATGGCCCGTTAGCGACTGGCCCGTTGGTCTAGTGGTTAGTGGCCCTGACTGCTATGCCGGAGGTCGTGGGTTCGATTCCCACCCAGGACAAATGTTTGTGTGATGAGCATGATCATTTGTTCTGTGTCTGGGTGTAATTTATCTATAATATGTATGTATTTAGAAATATATAAGTATGTTTATCAGTTGTCTAGTACCCATAACACAAGCTCTGCTTAGCTTGGGACTAGACGGCGTTGTGTGATAGTTGTCGAATATATTATTATATATTATATTATTATTATTATTATTATTATATATTATATTATATTAACGCCCTCTTTATAAGAGTGAAAGTGGATATCATCATCATTATTCAACATAACATCATATTCATAACATCATATTATCATCTGCCTTTTTTCAACTATATTGGGTCGGCCTCCAGTCTAACCGGATGCAGCAGAATACCAGTATAGATAGCACAATCCACGAAGACGCGCCCTACTCTTCCTCCAAATCGGTTACAGTACATGTGTGCAACATTCCGCGTGTGTTTTAGTTTTGTCGATACACGGTAATTAAAAACTATGTGTATAAAAAATCTAAAACACTAGCGAAATTAACTAGCAACAACTACTAGCGAATGCAGGTAAATACAAATAAAATCCATACATTACATACGTTGAGCCATACATTCTGCCCAAGATTCGACATGCAAAATTTAAATGAATGAATACGATGCTATCTATCTAATAAAAAAATAAGAACATTTAAACACAATTATCGGATAAAAATTAGCAGTTCAATTCAATGAATAAATACTTATTAGTCAAAATAAGATCAAAATGTCAAAATATGATTAACATGTCAAAATACAATTGAAATGTCAAAATATAATTCCAATGTCAAAATACAATTAAAACGTCAAACAAAATACAATAGAAAGTAGTTAGTCAGTCAATTTAGTATTTAAAAAATAATAAAGTAAAGTTGTCAAAAAATAATAGGCCCGTTTTGACATTTGAGAAAGAACCTAGAATGTAACTTGGAACGAAACTGAAAGAAACAATAAAATAATAATTAATTACATATAGTGTTTTAAAAAAATACATAATTTTTTTGGCGCGTTAATTAATATGATGGAATATATTGCGAGTATTCTTTTTACGTTTACTTTATAGTAGCATGCAATTTCTAATTATTACGACACGTCTCAAAAACAGTTACGTTCTCAGTCTTTTTATTTTTAAATACCAGTGTTGTAACCAATTAATTACTGAATTTCATCAGCTTCATTCGATTTTAATAGTAATTAAATATTGTGTAGTGATCTTTACTGAAAAGAATGAGCTTGGCGCTCAAAGCCGTAAATAAAATTTAGAATTGGCGACGCTGGTTTCTGTAGAATGGCTTGTCTCTGACCAAGCGGCACGGCTTTGCTTTTGTTCACTATCACGTTAACCTTGGCTCTTCTATTTTGGACATTGATTTAAAGATAGTGATTTAGACTCGAAAAAAAGATTAATATCACTTTACAATACATAATCAAATCGATCAAATACTCATACAAACTTGAATCGATTTATCGTGAGTATGGAGTACCGAGTCGTATGGTTACTTCACTAGTTACGTCGCGATGACAAATGTCAAAACGGGCCTATTAGTTTTTGACAACTATAGTATCTGTATACCTATTACAATCAATCAACATAATAGACCTCACAACTTGTTTATAACCAAATTCGCTGTAATTCTACGTATTTCAGTATCAAACAAGTGTAAATCTAAATACATAAACAGAATAAAATCGTATATTCGTCACCTAGCGAGACAAAGCTAAAATTGTGATGCTTATTGCGCGCGGACCGCGGCCCGACGGATTACAGTAATGGCACTGAATACTAAGCGTCGAGGACCGGGTCAATCCAAGAGTAGGAAGTAACACGCAGATACGACAGTAGGTACTAGTGAAATGGAAAGTCAAGTATTGTACCTACGAGGTTCTGTAACCTTAAAACACAAGTAAAACGTGCAACCTATTGCACAAGGTTGAGACTGCGTGGTTAAATTAACACGAAATAGCGAAGGTTTTTGGGTTTTGTCTAGATCATAATTATTATCACAATATGCTATGGATTGTCCCGACACACGTGGTAGGCCATCCTTTTCTGATCCAATAACAATCGTTCAATCTGTATCATTCTGCTTCCTTAAGTAAAATTTCTCTCTATTTTTCGTAGTGCACCTCATGCTTGTATGGGGTTGCGTATTTCTATAAATACCTGCGGCGCTATTTTGTGAATATATCACAATATGCTATTTGATATCATAGATGCACTAGCAGCACCTCGCGGCTTCACCCACATGAGTCATATCGATTCCGTGGAAATATCGAGATAAAAAGTAGCTTATGTGTTAATGCAGGGTGTCAGCTACCTCCATACCAAATTTTATCAAAATGGGTTCAGCCGTTTATGCGTGAAGAAATAAACATACAAACACACTCACAAACTTTCGCCTTTATAGTATTAGTGCAATGTGCTCGTAATGTGATTACTAGTACCGCCCCGCGGTTTCTCTCGCATAAGTCTCGATCCCGTAGGAATATCGGGGTAAAAAGTATCCTATTTAATTCAATTCCATTCAAAATAATTTATTTCAATCCATTTAAGACCATAAGTTCTATATTTGGAATAAAATAAAATAAAAATTGTAATCTTAATACAACATATAAAAATAATTAATAAAATAATATAAATGAAATTAAAATAATAAAACTAAATCCTATGTGTTAATAATGGTTATAAACTATCTGTGTGCCGCGGTGCTATTCTGTAAAAATCTCACCGTGAAAACTTGGTGAAGTGAGCTTCAAGAGAGCTGTCATTCCACGTGGTGCTAGGGAGTGACACTATTGAAAGCTCACTCCACTTATGTTTTCACGACGAGATTTTTACAGAAAAGCAATATATTGTTATAAAACAAAGTCTCTTTCATGTCTGTCTGTGTGCCAGTTTTATTCTTCTAAACTATTACCCAATGGATTTTGATGCAGTTTTCACCACAATTTTAGAGAATTTATTCCCAAAGATCTGTATGTAAGTCATATATTCATTTGTTGAACATAGGTGCAATAATATTGGTACATAAAGATAATAAAGAGTTGTGCAAGTTACGCCTATGTTACGCCAGAGGGCGTACAAAAGTTTGTGATTTAGTAATCAACCCAGCAAAGTCACGACAGTAAAATAAAATAAAAAAAACTGGCCAAGTGCGAGTCGGACTCGCACACGAAGGGTTCCGTACCACAAGGCAAAAACGCCGAAAAAAACATGTTTGTTGTATGGGAGCCCCCCTTAAATATTTATTTTATTTTAATTTTATTATTTATTATTAAAGTTAAAATACAACTGAGTATTTTGTGAATATTTCAAGTGCCTACCTGTTGCCATTTTTGATATCGAGCAAAAAAGGGCAAAAAAATCGCGTTTGTTATATGGGAGCCCCCCTTAAATATTTATTTTATTTTGTTTTTAGTATTTGTTGTTATAGCGGCAACAGAAATACATCATGTGTGAAAATTTCAACTATCTAGCTATCGCGGTTCTTGAGATACAGCCTGGTGACAGACAGACAGACAGACGGACAGACGGACAGACAGCGAAGTCTTAGTAATAGGGTCCCGTTTTTACCCTTCGGGTACGGAACCCTAATAAGCCTGTACAATAAAAAAAAATTATAAAAAAAGACACATTTCATCATTTTCATTTCATTTTTTAATGTACTTACTTAGGTACATAAAGCACAAAAATTTCGATATTTTGACATGTCGCCACATCAGTAGAATGCACCCCTGCAAAGCATGGGCGTATCCTTATATTCCTATTGTACAGCTTAGTCACTTCCGAACCACGTGCCTCACAGATGCACCCACGAAATATCCACAAGACTCACTAGTTGATTACCGAGTATCATTTCTTTAACCTAGATCACAAAAACAGCGAAAAGCCCGCGGGCATTCACGTTCCCATCGCAACTGAAGAATAAACAGGATTACGTCGACACCCAAACTACCTTATGTCTTCTGTTGTTTCGTATAAAAGTTTACCTAAGGGCTTACACTCATTGGATAAGCAGTAACAGAATGTATTATAAGGATTGGCCGGCTCTATCCCATAGGAATCGACCAATAGGAACCGTGCACCTAGCTTTTGACGTTTTATTAGTACCTATGGTATGATGGTGGAATACATAGAGAACGCTGCTGCCCATTCTCCGGTACGATCCTTAGACGCCTTTTACGACACCCACGGGAAGTAAGGGGTGGTGGTATTCTTTAAGTCCGGCACCACACAGACATAGTACCCATGTAGGTTTATGTGAAATTAAATATTTTGATTTTGAATAATTATCTACTGCGATTTTCTGACTTTGACTTCGATCTTTCAATCCTTTACTACATAAAGTTCTGTATGACGTAGAAGGTGTTATACTTTCCTCCAAGCTAAGTGATTGAAGAGAAAGAGAGATTTAGGGGCGAGCATTTAAAAGCGCCTTACAATAATTACAATGATGGGGAGATAATTCCACGAAAGGTTCTTTTCTTAGAAAAGGACTACTGTAACTGGCAAAATACACTCATGTTCTTACACCTTGTTCGCCCACCTTTTCAGAAAAGGCAATTAAGCAGAGCCAGTAAAGCAGAAGTAAATAAACAGGTAGATCATAAACCTGCGCGTTGCTTATTATAATAACAACTAGCTGTGCCCTCGACTTCGTCCGCGTGCACGAAAACAAATTGAATTTCATGGTTTTCAGTTTTTTTTCACGGAACCCTAATTATTTTTCTAATTATAATAAAAGTAGATTAAGTTACTCCTTATAACAGCAGCTATCTGCCAGTGTAAGTCACCTCAAAATCAGGTAGACAGACAAAAATTGTAAAAATTGTTTTTTTGTTATAAGTAGGTACCGTATAGTATATACTATCAAAAGACGATAATATTGTCATCACTACGATGGTACAATTTCGCTATTATATGGCTTAGTAACGCCTAAAAAAATATTTCCACGTACGGCCCAGTCCGACAGATGAGGACGTGACCTAAGGTTACCTAACAAAAACAGTGCATGTATTACCCTTAATATATTTTACTAGCGAAGGTCGGTCACGTTCTAACCTAGGACATGTGTACAGGCCTAGGATAGCAATGAGTAAGAGCTTTGTCGAACCGTCTATTTATTTATATATACTTTATTGTACATCAGAAAATACATAACAAAAAAAATACGATTATTTAGGTAGGGTTTAAGCATTTAGAGGTCATGGGCATATTTATTAAGGGTGAATAAGCAAAAGAATTAATATTTGTGGGACCTTTGAAGTCCCGTTGTATCAGTCCGGACAAAAACATCAGATATTGAAAAAATTAAATTAAAAATTTAAAAAAACCCCCGACACATAAAAATAATAAAATTAAATGTAAGTAATTGGAAAAGGATCAAATAATTTAAAAACCCCCAACTTAAAGAATCTAGGTAACGAGACTGAAACAGATAAATTCATATGTCAGTCGGGGACCTCTTAGCATAGAAGGTGTTCCACAAAACGGTCCCCCGACTTCCATATGAATTTATCTGTTTCAGTCTCGTTACCTAGATTCTTTAAGTTGGGGGTTTTTAAATTATTTGATCCTTTTCCAATTACTTACATTTAATTTTATTATTTTTATGTGTCGGGGGTTTTTTTAAATTTTTAATTTAATTTTTTTATTTCATGCTTTTTGTAGGGACTCCTTAATTTTTGTACCTATTTCATTGTTTTATTTTCTTGCGTTTTAAGATTCAGGTAATTTGGTGTTTAATAATGTTTTTTATCTGTCAAAAAATAATTATTAATTTATAAGTAGTTGAAGAATAATTTTTAAGACTAAACAGATTTTTTTGTTTTATTTTATCCTTTTTCTAGTAGGAAGACCTTTAGTTATTCAATTTTCGTACAAGTATTTCATAGCTTTTAGATATCTTAGGTATTTCAGATCTAGTTTATAAAATGGGACTGCGACACTATCTGATGTAGAAATACCTACGCTTTTTAAGTAGGATAATTCCATTCGTAATAAAAATAGTCAAACTCAGTGATTGTAGGTACCAGTCATCACTCCACTTTCCTCATCATTCTAGAGCATTGATCAGTCAAAAAAATATTTTCAAGTTTTTAGTTTTCATTTCGTTAGTTAATATTCCTCATTCGCTTTCAATATAGTGTACATTATTCTACTTGTCAAGCCCTTTCATTTGATACCTATATTGAAGGAGTTGTGAAAAATAAATATAATTCGCCATTTTGTGGTGGCGGCCATCTTGGATTTGAAATTTGTAATAGCGTATAGTACTATTAGTCAAGCCCTTTCATTTGATACCCATATTGAGGGAGTTGTGAAAAAAAAATGTAATTCGCCACTTTGTGGTGGCGGCCATCTTGGATTTGAAATTTATCATAGTGTATAGTATTCTACTATTCAAGCCCTTTCATTTGATACCCATATTAAGGGGGTTGTGAAAAAATATATAGTCCGCCATTTTGTGGCGGCGGCCATCTTGGACCGATTTTCATCAAACATAGCTAAGAACACTCCCGACAAATTCACCTTTCAAACAAAAAAAACAAAATTTAAATCGGTGCATCCGTTCGGGAGCTACGATGCCACAGACAGACACACACACACACACACACACACACACACACACACACACACACACAGACACGTCAAACTTATAACACCCCGTCGTTTTTGCGTCGGGGGTTAAAAAGATAGGGGCAAACGAATGAGTAATTTTGACGATGATTGTAGGTATTCGAGCTAATTTTGTCAGTACAATATCAGAAAGTCTTTTTTCACATAAAGACTATTTTTTCACATATTGCATAGATTTGCAACTAAATTAACCTAAATTAATTAGTAGCTTGCACGTATCTTCACTGTACCTCACTTTTGTTTGTATTCAGCTGCATCTGGTTAGACTGGAAGCCGACCCCAACATAGTTGAGAAAAGGCTAGGCTAGGATGATAATTATGTATTGTTAGTACAATTATTGTTTGTTTTACCTAATTAAATAAAAACAGTTTCGTGTTTTTTCTGGAAATTGAGCAAAAGCAGGTATTCCGCGGTAGTTTTTTTAAAGAGGTGTGTATCAAAGAACTTCTATGCTACATCACCCTCGTCTGCTAGTATTTTTTTTTTTGTAATTTACTATCGTAATTCTGGGTTATCAGACGTTTTCAAAGCATGTCAACGATGACATGTACATGACATGTACATGACATGTGATGTATATGCATTCCTTCCTTGTATGGTAAGGTACTCATAGAAGGTAAATCTTGTCAAATGGCGCGGCTCGATCTATACCTTGCGTGTTTTATTTTCTTGTGGCTACGTGTGAAATAAACCTGGTGTGAAGACTGTGCCTTTAATAGGAACCTCTGCTTACACCGTAGTGAGACAACCACAGTCTGTGGAGACAACCTCGATATTTGTTGTCTGTGTGGTGCCGGACTTGTCTGTGTGGTGCCGGACTTGTCTGTGTGGTGCCGGACTTAAAGAATTTCACCACCCCTTACTTCCCGTGGGTGTCGTAAAAGGCGACTAAGGGTCTTACCGGAGAATGGGCAGCAGCGTTCTCTATTTATTCCACCATCATACCATACTGCGATCGCCAACCCGCCTGCCAAGCGTGGCGATTATGGCAAACCTCCCCCCAAAATTGGGGGAGGCCTATGTCCAGCAGTGGACGTCTATCGGCTGAAACGACGATAACCATTTCCTTTCAGAAGATAATTACTAAAAATGTTGTTGCATTTTGAATTTAATTGTATCTGGGCTGATCATCCTATACACAGAAGGAAATATTCAAGCTATTTAAAAAAGATTTTTCATAAATAGCCATACAAAATGTCGATTTCAATATTGATGTGCAAGGCTTTCGGCAAACTCTCGATGAAATAGTAGGTACTCCCGATTAAATAGTTTTGATAAAATTATTTCCTGAAAAACACATTTCAACATCTGCCTAGCCTTTTCCCAACTATATTGGGGTCGGCTTCCAGTCTAACCGGATGCAGCTGAATACCAGTATTTTACATAGAGCGACTGCTCATCTGACTTCTACAACCCAATTACTGGGTAATACGATACCCCTTGATAAGACTGGTTGTTAGACTTTCGGGCTTCTGACTACTCGTAATGACTGTCAAAGTTCCACGAATGACAGCCGGGACCAACGGCTTAACGTGCTTTCCGAAGCACGAAGGGGTCTCGGTATATAGAGATCGTCACCCATCCACATACCAACCACGGCTTGCATAGCTTAACCTGATCCATCGACCTGTGCGGCTGTTATTATTTAGCCACGGCCCCTCCGAAAACCACATTTACGGTTCACAAAAACGATGTTTCAAGAAAAATAGAACATTTCAGAAATAAGTATTTCGTTGGTGTCTTTACTATAAATAAATCATTGTATCACAAACAACAGCGCCTTCCAAACTATGAAGTTGAAAACATTTTTTTTTCGAACGTGCATTGGGAACATTCAAACTCTGTACATATTCGTTATTTAAAAGTAAATTAACTTACACAACGGTGTGACGTGCGGCCTTTGTGCCGACTTAAAAGTGAGCTCTCACAGTCAGGAGTGTTTGCGAATGTCGTGCCGAGTGTCGTACGGGTAACAGGTTGTTTTCCGAGCGAAAACCTTTTTGAGACAAACGCCGGCGAGCGTTGATACGTGTTTGTGCTTGTGGTTTATATGCAGCGGGCTTTCTATTAAAAGTATTGACGCTTATATTCTTGTTACTAAAGTTCATACTAAACCATGTTTTCCTGTGCTCCGTAGTTACCTACCTGTACCTAAATGTGTTTTATGAAAAGGCCTGTGGATAAATAATAACAGCCGCACAGGTCGATCTATCAGGTTAAGCTACGCTTGCCGCTGTTGGTCTGTGGATGGGTGACCATCTTTACATACCGCGACCCCTCCGTGCCTCGGAAAGCAAAGCCGTTGGTCCCGGCTGTCATTCGTGGATCTTTGACAGTCGTTACGGGTAGTCAGAAGCCCGAAGTCTTACCAAGGGGTATCGTATTACCTAGTACCTAACTGGGTTGTGGAGGTCAGATAGGCAGTCGCTCCATGAAAAAATACTGGTATTCAGCTGCATCCGGTTAGCCTGGAAGCCGACCCCGTCATAGTTGAGAAAAGGCTAGGCAGATGATGACCTGAATGTGTTTTATGTACAAAAGTTATAACGCACACAATAACACGGTTCTCTGTTGCCGAAACAGTACTCGTAGTAATCGTCTTATGTTTTTTGTAAAGTTTTCCTCTTTACCAGTTGAAGGCAATAACATGAGACTGGAGACGTAAGTCAAGAGTGACTTCGTCCACGTGAATTTTCTCGTTCCCCCGACCTACTTTGTCGCATCGCGTCGCCGTGCCGGTTCTTCTCCAATTCGAACCGTGCTTCTGACGTTCATAAGTGCCCATGTAGGCTTATGTGAAATAAAACATTTTGATTTTGATGATTTTAAATAGCATCTAGCCTTCCTCAGCATACAAACGTACAAACAGATTTTACCTCTATAGAATATTAGTAAACAATAATAATATAGCGATCCTACTACAAGAACCATTGTATAACAGTATGAGAGTTTTTCACCTTACGCTCATGTGAATGTAGCGAAATGGCCAAGCCATATATTTTAAAACGACTCCAGCAGCTGCACCCTCGGCGCGTACTTCAACCTTTGGCGCACGTACGTCACGATGTCTTCCGCGTCAGTGGTGTAGTGCAGGCGGGAAATATACACCGGAGTATTCGGCTTCGCAGCACGCAGTTTATCGTTGGGCTCTGTAGGAGCCTTGCCGCAGCGGTTCTTACAGCTACTCTGTCGGCGCTTCCTCCTTAGCACCGTCACAAAGCCGTCATCATCAGCCCGGCCCGTTTCCTTTATAGGCACGGGTACTGCGGGGGGAGCAGTGTGGGTGCTCACAGTGACCAACGGGTCAGATGGTCGCATCGGTTGGACAGCGCTACGGGGAGGAGCTGCAGGGACGGGAGCGGGGCTACGAGGCGCGAGGCGAGGGGCTATTTTGACTAAGGTGTAGAGTTTGCGAAGTTAGGCCTTGTAGAGTTAAGGCGTGTGGAGTTAAAAGCTTGGCTCTACATGAGATCTGATTACTTTTTGACAGTGCGAGCTACATGGTCTCGTCTTGACAACATATAACATGAAATGTTTTTGTGGGATTTCTTTCTTTTTGTAAGTTGCTAATAATGTAGTGAATAATATTCTGAAACCATATTATATACTTTACCCCGTAATGCAAAGGTTTGAGGGATGTTTTTTTAGGGTTCCGTAGCCAAATGGCAAAAACGGAACCCTTATAGATTCGTCATGTCTGTCTGTCCGTCCGTATGTCACAGCCACTTTTCTCCGAAACTATAAGAACTATACTATTAAAACTTGGTAAGTAGATGTATTCTGTGAACCGCATTAAGATTTTCACACAAAAATAAAAAATAAACAATAAATTTTAGGGTTCCCCATACTTAGAACCCAAACTCAAAAAAAATTTTTTCATCAGACCCATACGTGTGGGGTATATATGAGTAGGTCTTCAAAAATGATATAGAGGTTTCTAGTATCATTTCTTTCTAAACTGAATAGTTTGCGCAAGAGACACTTCCAAAGTGGTAAAATGTGTGCCCCCCCCCCCTGTAACTTCTAAAATAAGAGAACGATAAAACTAAAAAAAATATATGATGTACATTACCATGTAAACTACCACCGAAAATTGGTTTGAACGAGATCTGGTAAGTAGTTTTTTTTTAATACGTCATAAATCGTAAACTGCAATTTACCATTCATTCAATCAACTCAAAAATAAAAAAAAATCATTTAATTTCATAAACATAAACCTTATGCATAAACCCGGATGTTACAGAACCCTCGGTGCGCGAGTCCGACTCGCTCTTGCCCGTTTTTTTTCTTTTCGTTCGGCTCCTTATGGTCCTAGTGTAATGTTAAATAGCCTTCCTCAATAATTGCTTCAAGAGTTTTTTTTTAAATCCGACTAGTAGTTCTAGAGTTTACAAACTACAAACAAACTTACAAACAGATTTTACCTCTTTATAATATTAGTAAATGCCTAAGTGGCTGATCAGAGCAGTGGTGGCCAAGTGGTGGGAGCAGTGGTGGCCAAGTGGTAACGGCCGCGACTTACGAGTTGTAGGTCGTAGGTTCAAACCCGGACAGGCGCTTTAGTTTGTCTAAATTATTTTCATCACCACTGCTCTCAAAACGGAGAAGGAAAACATCGTGAGGAAACCGACATGTCCTAGAACTAAAAATTCGAAGACGTATTTTTCCTTTTTTCAAAAACTTTGGGAGTTATTAAAAAGGAACTAGATGTTATTAGCAAGTAAATTTTTAATTTCATAGAACCATAGAGTAAACATAAGAATTAAAATAAAATTTGAAGGCTATACTCATAACTTTAAAAAAAAATAAGCTTAAATGCAGAGTTCTTGTATTTCTCCAAATAAAAATTTAAAAGTAATTTTAAAAAAAGCAGTGAAACAAGGAATGAGTTACTGGGCCTTAAGAGATAGCAAATGACCTCTTCTTCCGGCCAACTCCATTTGGCAAACGATGCACCAAACACCCTGTATAATGATCACCTGTATGTAACCCATGTATCACAAATAAACGATTTGATTTGAGTAAAGAATAATAATATAGCGATCCTCATGAACTAAAAATATCTTGGTGGATGCAAGTTGATGTCGTGTTTATAATATACAACTTATAACCATTAATTTATTTGCAAAGAATGTTTGTTACAAATTAAGGTGTTTTGGGCATTACCTAATTCATAGAATCTAGTACATTCCTGCTTATAGCATGCACGATACCTATTAAAAAAACTTTTTTACAAAAAACAAAGAACCGACTTCCAAAAAATATACTAGAAAATGAAAATTAACTTCAATTTTGGAAGTCGGTGATTTTCGTTATTTGCCACCGACTTCCTAAACTAAGTGGCAAAAATAACGTATTATTGAAGCTTACTCAAAAACTCCCTAAGCAAGTTAATAAAATTTATATGGGATCACCTCTAGGGCATACCCTATTCATTAAAAAAAGATTTTTTGAATACGATTTACAATTGCCGGAGATATCGCGTAACAAACACACAAAACACCTCAACATACATTCGAATTGAGAACGGCCTCCTTTTTAAAGTCGGTTAAAAAAAACTTTACTTAACTATATTTTCAAAACATATTATCGTAAAATTCTCTGTCCACTTCAACCCCACAATTCAACCCCACAATTCAAACCATCCTAAAGCAAAACACTCACAGTGCTGATGCGTCTCAAGAAAAATCGCCCGGTCCATGGGAAGCAACAGTGACAAATAATAGGGATGTATACAGGATGTGTGCGGAACTAGACTCATCTGACAATCGAACAGCGGATAACGGAACGTGAGTGAATTCGTGAACAAATAATGTATTGAGGAATTTAGATAACACGATGTGTTTGTGAAATGTTCAGTTGTGCTTTTGTTGTAACGGTATTCTTTTGGTGGTATATAGTGGTAGCCCTGTGGTAACGGCCGCAACTTACGGTCCTAGGTTTGAACCCTGACAGGCGCTTTACTTTGTGTAAATTATTTTATTACCACTGCTTCCAAAACGGTTAAGGAAATCTTGAGGATATCGGCGGCATGTCCCATGAGCCAAAAACTCGAAGACATGAGAACATCTACCAACCCGCACTGGGGCCGCGTGTTGGATTACGGCCCACTCCCTCTCACTGAGAGGAAGCATGTGTCCCACCAGTGGGAACTTTACAGGCTGATAATGTATATGCAATAAATGAGTTATTCCGGTCTGATCCCCTGAACCCCCCCCCTCCACCCCCCACCTCGATCCCCTCCTGGATCGACTTCTGTTATAATCTTTGTCTTAACCACATTATGTAAGTTTACTCTTTATGACAGGTAAGTACAGTCAAAAGAAATTAAAAGTTTCATGATTTACGAAATTAAATAAAGATTCTATACAGATTTCAATTAAATTAGCTAGAGAAACTCCATAGACGCGATGGTTATATCAAAAGTGTTTGAAAAGAGTTTTGAAAATTGGGTTTATTTTTGACATAAGGTCATTTATTATTTGAAATCAATCAATCGATAGTCTTTATTTGTAAATACGACCACGTAACATGTAATTGCACTAGAAGTTAACGATGAAAAAATTAAATCATCATCATCTGCCTACCTAGCCTTTTTCCAACTATGTTGGGGTCGGCTTCCAGTCTAACCGGATGCAGCTGAATACCAGTATTTTACATGGAGCGTCTGCCTATCTGACCTCCTCAACCCAGTCACTGGGTAATACGATACCCCTTGGTAAGACTGGTTATCAGACTTTCGCGCTTCTGGCTACCCGTAACGACTGTCAAAGATCCACGAATGACGGCTGATGAAAAAATTAAATAAAAGAATTTAAAGAATTAAACGTTACGGACAAGGACTAATATACCTAATTCTGTAAGATTCTGTACAATATAGCAAACATAAAAGAGCCTTGAACTTTTTATAATAAAAGGTAGGTAATATTATAATTACAAAATAAGATATCATCATAAAACATTTTGTTGTTTGAAAATTAGTGACCACAATTTCAACAAGATCGTCAGACTCAGTACAAAAAAAAAACCGGGCAAGAGCGAGTCGGACTCGCGCACCGAGGGTTCCGTAACATCCGGGTTTATGCATAAGGTTTATGTTTATGAAATTAAATGTTTTATTTTATTTTTGAGTTGATTGAATGATGGTAAATTGCGGTTTACGATTTATGACATATTAAAAAAAAACTACTTACTAGATCTCGTTCAAACCAATTTTCCGTGGTAGTTTACATAATAATGTACATCATATATTTTTTTTAGTTTTATGATTCTCTTATTTTAGAAGTTACAGGGGGGGGGGCACACATTTTACCACTTTGGAAGTGTCTCTCGCGCAAACTGTTCAGTTTAGAAAAAAACGATATTAGAAACCTCAATATCATTTTTGAAGACCTACCCATAGATACCCCACACGTATGGGTTTGATGAAAAAAAAATTTTTGAGTTTCGGTTCTAAGTATGGGGAACCCTAAAATTTATTGTTTTTTTTCTATTTTTGTGTGAAAATCTTAATGCGGTTCACAGAATACATCTACTTACTAAGTTTCAACAGTATAGTTCTTATAGTTTCGGAGAAAAGTGCCTGTGACATACGGACGGACAGACAGACAGACAGACAGACAGACGGACAGACAGACAGACAGACAGACATGACGAATCTATAAGGGTTCCGTTTTTGCCATTTGGCTACGGAACCCTAAAAAATCACCAGTTGAATTTTTATACTTTCGTCCCAGCACTAAAACTAACAAAACGCGCAACCCTAAAACTCTCACGCATAAAAATAACATAGGGGTACCTATAAAAAAAAAAAAATCGCATCCATCCGTACGTCGCGCGTTGGCTAGTTTCATCAGCCCGTATATTACTGACCATAAATTTCTCATAGTAGCTCCGTGTAACTTGAGTAAGTATTTACTGTGACTAAACCGGTATATATCACAGAGACCGGCCAATTTCTTGACCGAAAAATTTATAACGGTACTTGGGAGGCAACCCTTGATGTATGGACGCAGGACATCCCTTGGAACACGAATCACTCTTAAGTGAATGCGGGTATAATTCATATTGGGGTTTTACTAGTTATTTTGATGTTTGCATGTTGGGAAGGGTAGTTTTTAGGGTTCGGTACCTCAAAAAGAAAAACGGAACCCCTTCCTTGTCCGTCTGTATGTCCATCAAGACCCTTTTTCTCAGGAACGCGTGGAGTCATCAAGTTGAAATGAATATCAAATATTCAAGGTTGCAATTCCTTGAAGCAATAAAAAAATCAAATTTCTAAGTCAACGCAATAAAAAGATACGGACGTTTAAGTTCCAAAACCAAAACCTATATGGTACTTCCCGTTGACCTAGAATCATGAAATTTGGCAATAAGCAATGCCATGTAGCTTGTGCTAAAGGAAAAAATCCGAAAACCGTAAATTTGTAGATAAATTACAATTTTTTTTTTTTTATCTATTTACATACTTACCTAGAAATTTGTACGGAGCCCTCGGTGCGCGAGTCCGATTCGCACTGGACTGGTTTTGAAAGAGCTACAAGGGAGAAGAGAAATTGCAAACAATTCGTAAAAAAAAAACATTTAAAAATTATTGCACAGTTATTTGGACACACCTAATCGCACAATAGTTGGGAAACTTCTATAGTTTTTGCAAAATGAATTGCACACTTCTATGGTTATTGCATAACCATTTAGAAGCTTCTATATTTATTCCACAATCAATTGGGAACTTTTAAGTTATTACACAAACTTTTGGTAATTTAGGTTTAAGAATAAAGTAATTATTGGACAATAATTGTGGAACTTCTAAAGTACATAATTGCACAATTATTTGGAAACTTCTGCAATTATTGCATAATTATTTGGGAACTTCTATAATTACTGCACAATCATTTTGGTAAATATTTTAAGCAGATGGTTCCCCTGGCTGAATTAGTTTACCAGTACCTACTGACACATTTAAGTCGAAAGAATCTACCAATAAGTCCACACCACATCACATTATTATACTTCACAGGATTACTTAGAAATCTGTTCTTGTTTCCAAGTTCGGTTTCCCGATGTTTTCGTCTCCTACGCAAATATAACTAACTTATTTTGAGTGGTTTATAGGCTTATCAGACTTGTTTTTACTTTGAAGATTGATAGAAATTTGAATTGCGTTAACGCTAAGTGCGCTAGCAACAGGCGTACCTAATAATAGGTGTGGAGGAACCACGGAGTACAAATTATACGATACAATTTGCTTTGACAGTTTTTATAACTTTCTCAAAAATATCGTTAGATTTATGCGACAGGAAACGGTCACCTACTTCAAAATCAGCCTGAGTTTGGTGTGGAGCCTCTTGACTCCAGACCAAACAAACAAAAGATTGTTAGTGATGTTAAACCCAAGTCGTTGAACCCCTTAAGAGGAAATGCAGGTGGTCGTTTCTCCTTAGAAATGCTTGTTTTTTTTTCTGGGTAATGACCATAAAGTAATGATTTGTTACAGAATAATAAATATTAACTACTTGTATATTTGTAAGTCCCCATGTTTTCTTTTTTGATGATACATTATTTTTATAAGCACTAGAACCCTCAAAAAATGCTCAAAATCGCCGATCTAAGCCGCTGTCAACAGAGGCCTTTTTTTTTTTTGCGGATGGGAAATCATCAAATGACTCCTCCCGCTCTGGGTGGAACGGAAGGGAGTGTCAGACTCTTACTGACTAAAACCCACCCATGTTCCTTCCTTGGCCCTTTATGTTCCGGGCCAGCGGTAACCCTTTCGGACAATCCCGCTGACCCGGCAGGCTTCGGCCCTAAGGGGCCCCTCCCCGATGCTGACATCTCTTTGAGGCGCGCGTGGAACACGTACGCGCCGTCCGGCACGGGCCTGGTCCTGATCGGACGGTGAGCTACCCATTACTCTCCGCCCGCAGGCCCGCGCCTACGGTGGCCGGGATTCGTCACGCGGCTCCTGACGCCGGGGGCATCCCCCGCGGCGGCTGAGACGGGAGGCTCTCTCCCTGAACCGTACCGCCACCTCCTTCGCTAGCATGACTGCTTCGCAGAAGGAGGTGACTGCCTCCCACTCCCTCTCGCCCCGGACCATGGCTTGCACCAGGGCCGGACGCGAGAGGTCGCCGTTGCTGCCAATCGCCTCTACGAGGACACGGCGATGCTCCGCCCAAGCGGGGCAGACCTCCACCGTGTGCTCCACCGTGTCCTCTGGGCGATCCTGGCAATGGTGACACCCGGGCGTTTCCTCCCGCCTGATGATGTGCAGGAACCTCCCGAAACTTCCGTGTCCGGTGAGGACCTGCGTCAGGCGTCAACAGAGGCCTAGTGTTTAAATCTGATAACTATTAGATAATGAAATAAGAAAATCACAGGGATACAGAATATTATATCCATGGTATTCAGTTTATGAAATATCTTATAAATTGGTCCAATATTGGAGGAGAAAATAAGCGAGAGCCAAACCTCGAACTACTACTATATACTTAGGCATTCTTAAAAGTCTTCTACCGCATTTCTCCCTGAATTGGGATGGAGTGGACCATAACCACAGCTAAGAACCATACGATACTCCAGAATTGGTTACCTATATAATCTCACTCACCGTGATTACCATCTGAATGGTGATGGTTTCGTGTTCCAATCATTCAGTAATATGAAGATGCTGCCCAATTTCGGATACTCTCTTTTCATCATTATCAACGTCATATCAGCCTATAGAAGTATGAGGAACAGGGTGTAAAGTTCACTCATACTCTATAGAAAAGGGAGGATCCTCCGACCAGACGGGTTTTGTGTCTGGCGGGCAACTGCCCAATGATTCATGTCGGGCCGTTGTATCTTTGCTAGTTGCGCGGTAAACTCTGCTTGCGAGATGCAGGATTTTGCGTGACGTCAGTATGACGCGTTGTTCTCCACTGCTGGACATACACCTCCAAGCATCGCTACTTCAACCGGTTCTGTGCTTCTCGCATTCAGCGGATTCCTGCGGCCTTCACCAGGTCGTCGGTCTACCTTGTGGGAGGCTTTCCAATGCTACGTCTTCCGTAATGGGTCGCCACTCCAGAACCTTTCGGCCCCATCAGCCATCTGTTCCGCGAGCAACTCTACTCTCTCTTACGCTACAAATAATCACAAAAAAATTCCCATCCCCCCACCGAACTTAACCCGGGAATCGAATCTTGTAAACAGCAAACGTTCGTATTAACAACTTCAATATTTCCGATGGGATATGTAAATGTGGGTCTGTTGGTGACACGCGCTCGCTGCGACTACATTTTAATATCCCGATCGCTTTTTAAGAGATTATTCGCTTAAATTGTGGGATATGGGTGTGTCATCAGTTCCGGGTTTCTTTTTTTAGTTGGTGAAGTTTTTGGTAAATTGAAAACAAGATCTATACATATAATAAAATCGTAGGAAAGTCAAAACTGTACATTGAATATTTTTTAAAAAGAACACTTGGGGCGTGATCTACAATCAATACCGAAGCCAAAAATATAGTTTTTAGAATTTTTGTCTGTTTGTCTGTTTATCTGTTTGTCTGTTTGTCTGTATGTATGTCCGGGATAAACTCAAAAAGTACTGCATGGATTTACTTAAAATTTTGCTTGAATATTACTAAGAGGTCGGGTCAACATATAGGCTACATAATATATTATCACGCTATCACCTACGGGGAGGAGCTGTGAATCTTTATTTTTCTTACGCATTCTGTGATAGCGTGTAATCTAACGACGCATATTTAAATGTTGTTTTTGAGTAAGCCATGCTATTATCTAGCTTTACACTATAAAAACTACGCCATTTAAGTAACTTGGATAGAGAAACACAGTTTAATGAATTTTAGTAGTATAAAGACAATTTTGAAGCAGCGCCATCTATGAGATTTCATAAAAATCAAATCAAGTTACATGTTAACACTTTTTGGAAATTAAGAATTTAAATTTGATCATGTTAGCGAGGTTAATGTTAGTTATTCTTAAAATTCATAGATGGTAATGTGCATTTTCTTCAGAAAAGTTGTATCGTATAGTTCGTTTTGACAAATTCAAGTTCCAACAAAACCCTCAAAATCTTGAGCAGAGTTGAGGAAGACAATTTAAGAAAAATGTGGTGTTTACTATTACAAAAAGTTATGTTCATTGATGATGATCATTTCTTCATCAATTTCATGTTGTTAGTACAAAATAAACATTGACTGTTAATACTTTTGTTCGGTATTTATCTGTGTGATTATTGCTTGGTAATTAATATATTTTCATGTCGTATACCTAACTAGCTGCTGCCCGCGACGTCGTCTGCGTAAAGGCTCTACAGCACCAAAAATACCTAAGATGCCAGTGTCGCTATAGCATTATAAGTAAACAACTTTTAAAATAACATTATAGCACGTCACCTTCGCAACGGTGACCAAAATTGGGACGAAACCCTCGCGGAGGTGAGCGTCAGTGACAGTCCCAGCCGCATCCGTCATCTGTTTGCCGTCATCTTGATGTATTGTGGAGTCGCGAACCCGGTAGCTTTGTGGGAGAAGTATCGCCATCATCTGTCTAAAGATTTTCTACGAGTTTTGAGGCGTGCTACTGGAGACGAAGTCGAAGTAACTGATGAACGCGTGATGAACACATGTCTCAGTTCACTTCAAGATGAGGTCATTTCTATCGGCGGCAGTCCACTGATCGAATATGGGTTACCAGCTCCCCAATCATCACCTCATCAAGACCGTAGAAATCGGGATTATAACGCTAACGATAATATGACTTTTCTTGGGATAGTTCTAGATGAGAGGTGTTCTTGGATTAATCATATTGATATTATATGTGGAAAACTCAGTAAGTTTGCTTATGTTTTATGGCGTTTATCTAACATAACAAGTAGACAAGCCATATTACAAGCTTATCATGCATATGTTGGTTCAATACTGCGCTATGGTATACTGGTATGGGGAAACTCGGTGCATCTCGGAAGAGCTTTCGTCGCACAAAAGAGATGTTTACGTGCGATTTGTAATATAGACCCTCTTACATCCTGTAAACCTCTATTTAAAAAACTTCGAATACTTACATTAACTGGTATGTATATTGAGGAAATATGTAAGTTTACCAAATCTCATCCTGAGATGTTTGAAAAACTGGGAGATAAATGTAATTTCAAAACTAGATACCCCAATAGATTAATTATTCCTGGAACGAAAACAGAGCTATATAGGCGAAGTTGCTATCCTATGTATGCTCAGATTTATAACAAGATTCCTAACCAAATTAAAGAACTTCCAATGGTCCGCTTCAGAAGGGCATTACACAGGTGGTTAATTGAGAATCCCTTCTATACTATAAAAGAATTCCTTCAGTTTAAATTTATTTGATCTTATTGTATCTGTTCCAAAAATTTGCATGTCATTATGTTATGATTGAATATGTTAAGCTACTATTATACTACCATTGTAAGAACTTTTGTAACCATATTTATCTGCAAATAAATATTTGACTTTGACTTTAAGACAAATTACGATCCGGGCGAAATGACCACCATACGAAATGACCATGTCGCTTTGTTCTCTTCAGAGCAAAAACAAATTTATGACACCGTCCTTGAAAGCGTTGGGCAAAACTAGGGTAAAATGTTTTTCTTGGATGCTCCTGGTGGAACAGGAAAAACATTTGTTACCACTGGCATGCTTGCAGAGGTCAGGAGGCAAGGCAAAATTGCTATTGCTGTAGCGTCGTCGGGAATCGCTGCCACACTGCTACTGGGTGGCAAGACAGCACATGCCATGTTTAAAATTCCTATTGATTTAGAGAGCGCCGAAACGCCTGTTTGTGGTGTGTCACGTAACAGCGATATGGGACACGTGCTCAAGGATTGCTCTTTGATCGTATGGGATGAGTGTACGATGGCCAATAGGAAGGCAGTTGAGGCCGTGGACAGAACCCTGCAGGACATCCGGAGGAACGACATTTGATGGGTGGTGTTACGGTTCTGTTCAGTGGCGATTTCCAGCAAACGTTTCCCGTGGTGACGCGGGGATCGAGGGCTGACGAGGTGAATGCTTCGTTGAAACGATCTTTGTTGTGGTCACGAGTTCGTACGCTGCGCTTGACCATTAATATGAGAGCTCGGCTCGGCGGCAATGCACGTGCTCAAGAAATGTCCGATGTCCTTCAAAGTCTTGGCGAAGGCACTCTACCAGAAGAGAGAGGTGGACAGGTGGTGCTCCCAGAGTCTCTCGGTAGAGTGGTATCCAGCTTAGAAGAACTCATTCGCTGTGTGTACGGGGACATCAGTCGTATACCGCACCAGCAGAATTCTTGGGTGTGTGAGCGGGCTATTTTGACGCCAAAAAATGATCAGGCTGCAGCAATTAACTAATGCATTCTCTCGGAAATTGAGGGGAATGAAGTGGTCTACACCTCGATAAACACTGTTGTCGAGCAAGATGATGCCACACATTATCCCGTGGAATTTCTGAACTCCCTGTCAGCAAGTGGACTTCCAGCGCATACCATCAAGCTGAAGTTGGTGTCCCGATTATGCTTCTTCGGAACCTATCTCCTCCGAAGTTGTATAACGGAACCCGCCTTAAAGTCATCTCGCTCCACAGACACACCATTGAGGCGGAAATTCTTGCGGGTTGTGGCGTCGGCAAGGCAGTATTTATACCACGCATTCCCCTCATATCTCGTAACTTCCCGTTCCAGTTCAAGCGCGTACAGTTCCCCGTGAGTGTTTGCTTCGCGACGACCATCAATAAGTCGCAGGGGCAGACACTGGGGGCAGCGGGTGTCGACCTCAGGATGAGTTGCTTCTCACACGGGCAACTGTACGTCGCTTGCTCGCGTGTCACCAGTCCTGACTCTCTTTACATTTTGGCTCCTGGCAGCATAACTACCAACGTAGTTTATAGGGAAGTGTTGTAAGGTATGATACCTTTGTACGTATTGTTACTCTTTTGTGTCCTGGAATGTATTCCTGCATTATTTTCTCTATTTCTTTCAGTCACATCTTGTGACTGAACTCAGCAGGATTCCCATAAAACTCTCTTCACTTGCTTCGCTTGCAAAAAAAATTATATTTTAATGCTATTTTAAAAGTTGTTAACTTATAATGCTATAGCGACACTGGCATCTTAGGTATTTTTGGTGCTGTAGAGCCTTCACGCAGACGACGTCGCGGGCAGCAGCTAGTATAATAATAAAAACATAGGAGCATTTAAGTTTTTCTCTCTAAAAATGTCATTGATTTCCAAATGAAAATAGCTATGGGTCAAATTTTCATTTATTGCTTTGAGAACGTTTATCAAGTAAGAAATACAAATATTATTACATAATAATATTTGTATTGGTTACTTGAGACTATCAAGTTAATACTAATTAGGATTTTGCAATACAATAAAACTTTTATTTATATTCTATGTAAGTTTTAGTAATGTTGTAGTAATGGCCAAATAGCACAAAACTAGTGCCCTGAGGCAGTGAGCCGGGGTCACGGTGCCGTCAAAAATGGAAAGAGGATGCGCGGGCTTGCAAAAGATGGAAGGAGTGAAGGGAGGCCCAGGAGTGGGAGAGAATAGTATAGTAAAAAAAATAGAACTGCTATGCATTTTCGCTCTTACTTAACTTTAACTTGATTTTTCCAGTCTTCATAATAATAAAATTGTAAAAGCCTTAACAAATTTTCAATTTTATGACAAAACTTAAAAGAGTATGAATACAACCGATATTAAATGGTAAACCCAGCATAAACTAACTTAGTTCATACGCTTACACGTCTTGAATATGTTTAAAATGTCGAGATTTTCTCAAGTGGATTTGTTGTGAAAACTCACTACCAGAGCCAGTGTTGTGCTGCCAAGAAATGTTGACTGTTATGTTACGAGAACTGTTATTTATAAAGCGATGAGATATTGGAATATAGAAAAAACTATAAAATAGAAAACTTTAGGTCCTTGAATTTTACTTGTCTAGACTACAAAATCATTCAAGATACAAAGGACTATGCCAATGAAGATAATAATAATATGACAACATTCGTAAATTCAACTAAATAAGAAGCTATAAAAATAAAAACCAAGAAAGAAAAAGTCCAAAAGAAAACAAAGACATTATTAACAACGACGTTAATAACTACGCTACATTATCTGACTACCCACAAAAAACTCTATCCTAATAGGTTATCCTGAACCAACTATATAATTTATCAGAAACCAATGTAGCAAATATTTTCTTAGCAATATATTTTGAGAAAAATTTAATCAGTAAACTGGTAGTAACTCAGACATGAAATATATGACCAGTGAACAAAGTTTATCTCGTAATATACATATTAGCTCGGCGCGAGTTATGAGCTGTAGCGTTTTGTATCTTCAACGCGCGCTCAAACACAAAGCATTTATTTCAAATAAACCCTATTACTTACAGGCATTTTTAAATTGTCAAGGGGTCGGTCAGTCAGAAAGATGAAGCTAGTTGCCCATTCCAAAGCGTAGTTGGTACATATAGAGAAGAACAGAAAAAGAGACTCCACAGACACTCTTTTAAATCTTGCATACGTAGGTGTAAACTTAACCCTGCTTAATGTCCTTTACTTGAACTTAAAATATGCTTGAATACATTGAGCTACAGCTTCAAGACGAATATCTAATCAACGTTAGACAGAGGGACATAATTATAGAAAAAGAAAAAGACTATATATATAAGGCTCCTCTATTTTATTTACAAGACGTTAGCAAAAAGCAAAATGGTAACAATTTCATCAATGTTGTCGTCATGGTGATGTCCTGCGTGTTTGGAGTAAACGTCAAGTCGGATACAGACATTGCGAGGCATGCGCAGCGCACGGCGCTCATCGGATGTTTCGCAATGTGAGGACGATTATACTCGTGGTGAGGCTACTCGTTACTCGAGGAAAATTAATATCGAGGCGTACGCGGTACGCGGCGGTACGTGGCGCATGCCTCGCAATGCCTGTATAGGAAACACTAGCAAATAGCCAAATTCTGTCATAGATTTCTAAGTTATTTTTCCTTGTTGTTTTAATAAGCATATTACAGTGACGCCTTGTCAAAACTAAAAAAGTACCACAGCCTTCATAATCCGACCTATTTTCCAACCCGCTTGTACCTCGTACCACTACCCAATCGTAGCGCTATGAGTGCCATCGATATTTGCATACAAATTGCCCCAACACCACTTCACTAGACTTGAGCGATCCCGCTCCGACTCCACGATTATAAATTGTCGATATTATGCATAGTGACGTCACTATTATCGATTATATCGACCTAGTTGACGAGATGAGGATTGACGTGACAGATTTAGACATGGATTCTTATTAGTTTTGAAAGTTTATTATTTATATTCTACGCATCGAAACTAAAACACTCTTTTCTCAGTTTCCTTTGGTCGTCACCAATTTGTCATTCTGTACTGAGATTGCTCTGTCCCAAATACATACATTGCAAACTATTGTCTAAGTAAAAATATTTTCTTTTATTATTTACAAGTGCTATTTACATGTGCCTAAGTATAAATATTTTCTTATATTATTCGATGAACTCTAACTCATGGGTCACTAAAATCGACCGTGAAAATGCTCAGGCGCAGGCGATGGCCCACCTCTTGAAGGTCGACATTTTAATGCAAAATGTTACCTGCGATTTTTATCGAACTGTGTAATTGGGGTGGCGATTCGGCTTGTGTGGCGACTTGGTAAGCGACCAGCCGCACGGCGTCAATCGACCTATTGTTAATCCCCCATTAGTCAGCAAAACTAATAGTGGGGCTTATCCAAAGTTTGAACTATATCACACACTAAGTTATATTAACCAATCGAGTCTTTTGATGATCATAATTAAGTCAATTAAGCTAGTGAACCAATGGAGCAGGCACAAAGTCATCATCATCTGCCTAGCCTTTTCCCAACTATGTTGGGGTCAACATCCAGTCAAACCGGATGCAGCTGAGTACCAGTATTTTACATGGAGCGACTGCCTATCTGACACCTCCACAACCCAATTACCGGGTAATACGATACCCCTTGATAAGACTGGTTGTCAGACTTTCGGGCTTCTGACTATGTAACTACTGTCAAAGATCTACGAATGACAGCCGGGACCAACTGCTTAACGTGCTTTCCGAGGCACGGAGGGGTCACGGTATGTAAAAATGGTCACCCATCCACAGACCAACCGCGGCAAGGGTAGCTTAACCTGATCGATCGACCTGTGCGGCTGTTATTATTTAGCCACGAGCCCCTCCTGGAGCAGGCACCAAGTATCCAACAATATCAGCTGTTCTAACAAGTACCACCTAAGCAGTTTGATCTAATACATCGCCAGGCAGAATTAGCGAAGTCTCGAGACGCCCATCGGTTATCTATCCGTTCATCCATCAAAACTCGGGAACTACTTACAGGCTTTAGTAATTCCCTCGAGCGGATCCCTAAGATCGGGGGAAAGAGATAGAATTATGTTTCACTTTAGTTAACTGTATGCTAGTTATACTTGAACGGTTTTTGTAAGTATAGTATTGTTCAAGTTATAGGTTGTCAACTTAGGTAATAACGCCCCCTCGTGGGCGTTTGAGACTTTTAGGGGGGCAGTAGAAGACCCAGAGAAAATTATAATACTATATCGTATCTTACGACTGTATACTAATACACGTTTACATATATAATCGTGGCTGCTTTAGATTCGCGACGGATGGTAAGTAAACAAATTGGGTAAGTACTCTAGAAAAAAAAAACATTCTGAAATTGGGCAGTGGGCAAAATAAGGTTAATAATTTATGGTTTAACTTGTATACTTGTTGGAACCGCGCTCTCTTTTTTTTGTATTTTTTTTTATTTTTACTCATAATTCAAGCATTGGCGTAGCTTTCCGGACACCAGCCCGTATTATCTATTACCTAGTGTTTTTAGAAGCAGTCGTCGTCGTCGTCGTCGTCGTTTCAGCCGATAGACGTCCACTGCTGGACATAGGCCTCCCCCAATTTTGGGGGGGGTTTGCCTTTAAAAGCAGTGCGATGGCCAAATAATCACACTAATATTATAAAGGCGAAAGTTTGTGAGTGTGTGGGGGTGTGTGTGTGTGTTTATATGTTTGTTACTTCTTCACGCTCAAACGGCTGGACCAATATTGATAAAATTTGGTGTAGGGGTAGCTGACACACTGGATTAACATATACGCTACTTTTTATCCCGATATTTTTACAGGATCGAAACTTATGCGGGTAAAACCACGGGGCGCAGCTAGTATTATGAATATTTCTTTAGCCAAAAAAAAAGGTTAGTACAGTGACCGCATGTCTATTGGGACAACAGGACATTGATAGGACAGTTTATTTCGTAGCAGAATGTTAATATTGTCGAGCAGTCCACCGTTTAATCGCTACTGACATCATGTTTGGTCAATTCCAGTTATCTAATAAGACACCATGGCCACACTTACCATTTAATACAGTAAAGAGATAATCTCATTGTCTATTAGATGATGATATTAGAGGTTGGGGATGTAGGTATGAAGGGGAAGGGGGAACTAAACCACTGTAACAAATGTTGCCATTACTCTCAGTTTAAGAAACGTGTCTATTTGTGAACTAGTTAAGGAATATGACGCTGCTTGCGTGTTGAACAAAATGGTGTCGGTGACTAAAATATTGTTTATGTAATGATGTTTGCCCATTTATAAGTTTGTGGTGACCTATCATATGAACTTTAAACATTAGGCAGCGGCCTTATGGCAAATAGAAAATTCATAAACTCGAAGATTTGAGATTAAAACTCGAAGAGAGAATTTTGTGATTAAAACTCGTTCATTGTCGACAGAAAAGGCTAAGCCTGCAGTATCTCTGTACAAGTATACAAAGACAAGCTGGTTTTTACCGACTTCAAAAAAAGGAGGTTATCAATTCGACACGTATGTATGTAATATTATTGGAATTGCATTATATTCACATACTAGCTGTGCCCGCGACTTCGTCCGCGTGGAATAGTGACTTTTCGGGCAGCATATTTTGAATTACATATACCGTCTACAGACCGGGCATTTGCTGTCCGAACCCTCTGAGAACTCAGGCGAATTTCAGTGAAAGTCTCAGACTCTAGTGCTTGAGCTTCACGATCGGCAGTGAGACGTATTTCTCGTTCTTCCTGTGTTTCCTGAGACCGAACATTTGCTGTCCGAACCCTCTGAGAACTCAGACGAATTTCCCTATCAGTGAAAGTCTCAGACTCACGCGATAGTGTATGAGCTTCACGATCGGCAGTGAGACGTATTTTCCGTTCGTCCTGTGTCTCCTGGGATCGAGCATTTGTTGTCCGTACTCTCTGGGAGCTCAGGCGGGTTTCCCTGACAGCAAAAGTCTCAGACTCACGCGATAGCGCGTGAGCTTCGCGATCGACAGATAAACGTGCCTTTCGTTGTTCCCCGTTTTCCCTATTTCGAGTTGTCATCATTCGAGAACGATTTGAACTCAGTCGAGATTCTCGCTGAGTCGAAGTTTCTGCAGCACGAAACCTAGCCTGGTGCAGAGAGCCTTTTGCCTCACGACCTTCCTCAGATTCCTGTGATCGAACTAATCTCATCCTTTTAGCATTTCTGCTACATTGGGAGAGGTTGGGTCTTCTTCGAGGCATTCTTACAATAAAATAGTACTTACTATTTAACACACAGTTATTTAGTAAACACGTACTATCGTAAACAATTAAATTATAAATACTTACAGATTATTATACAGTCTAAAATTATCACAGTTTAAGTAATAAGTGTAAAGACGTGTAAACCAAACGTCATTATCATCATCATTTCAGCCGATAGACGTCCACTGATGGACATAGGCCTCCCCCAATTTTGGGGGGGTTTGCCATAATCGCCACGCTTGGCAGGAGGGTTGGCGATCGCAGTATGGTATGGTGGTGGAATGCATAGAAAACGCTGCTGCCCATTCTCCGGTGAGACCCTTAGTCGCCTTTTACGACACCCACGGGAAGTAAGGGGTGGTGCTATTCTTCTACACAGACAAACGTACTAACTTTATAAAACAAAAGAATTGCTAGAAAAAATAATTACTAACCTAAGCTAATGAACTTATACTTAATAAAGAAAATCAAGAAAAGAAATGCCTAACCTATACCAAATACTTATAATATTTATATGAGGGAGAAAGTATAGTGTGTCTCGTTATTATCAGCCATATTTGAATAGAGTGGGCTACAGTGGGTTGTGTGTTGGATAATGCGCAATAGAAAAACGGTTTGCAGTTCAAATCAGATTATAATTTCACGAACAATTTAATCACGCTAGCAAATTACACACTAGGTAGGTACACGACACAACCAGATACGGAACGCCGACAGTTTCTGAGCACATGTTGTTCGTACGATGTCCAATGTCCAAGAGAGCTCCACCGTTCTTCTCGCGCTGCCTTCCAGCGTCGACCCCCCCACGAACTCAGGCCAGACTCTGTCAACGCCACCAGATGGCGCTAGCGTTCCGATTCCGGTTGTCAAGTCAGCTCCCATACTAATGACGTTTCCGACACGGTCATCCTGCGATACACACGTCCTCGTGTGTTAATCTGTAAACAAACATACCCGCAAAGTATCACATAGCTCGGTCACTCCTGACCAATATGGTACAGGCAAAAACACAATGAAAATTCGAACAACCTAAAAAATTGCAGAGTTCAGAGCATTACTCATTATTTGATTAACAAATCTCAAGATCACAAACTAAATAATCAACTAAGGTGCATGTGTCTCATACTATCAAGTAACCAACCAACTCAACCATTCATTTGCGCATCCCCTCGGATCGCCAAGTCACTCACGGACTTTGTGGTTTCTCACAAAACCCTACACAACACACACACACACACATGACTTAATCTCTGCTCTGTTTCATCAACAAGATTTTTACTTGGCTTTCCTCAAATTCGTCAGTAATACTCTGATCCCTTGGCCTGTGCCATGGCATGTGCCTTAGCCTCATGAGCGTACTTGATTCAACCAGATCCATGTAATCAAACTATAATCAATCATAGCAAAAAAACATCAACCACAGCCATGTACCATCGTTATCCACATTACAACCATAATCTTTTTCACTAAGAGCCTTAAGCACCTGGAAACCCACACACGAGTAAACCACTCTAACGCCACGGCGCTCCCGCCGACCAGCAATTCACATTGCTCTCACACATCCAGCGCATGGATCCACATCCATCACCCTGTGACTACACACAACTTTACTACGCCCGTTAGAGAACACCTACTCGCGTGGCGCCCACTGCATAGGCTTGCTCATTGCTCAACACCACTGTGATCACTATCTACTTCGACTGGTACATGACCTACTGACATCATTCTTAAACTAACGTGAGCGTATTTAAAATTGCATTGTAAATTAGATTGGGCTACACCCAACAATGTAACCATTTTTACTGTTATCTACCAGAGAAGCACTCAGTACCAGAGTCAAAACAAAATGAAAACGGCTCACCAGATTCGGTAGACAATCCACTCGCCGTCACTGCCTCCCTGGCAGAAGTCGTGAAACCTCTTGCACGAAAAGCACCGTCCCTGATCAGCGAGCACTCCCACAGGAGATCCAAAGAATGCAGCGCCGCCTGACACTGCCATCCCGCCCGCACACGCCGCCGCGCGCCAACCTGTAACCACAAAAAAAACCAACAGCAGTGCATGTTCCACTCGGCCAATTCTGATTTCATTCTCTTCTCATTATTTTTACAAAACAATACCTCTAAATTAACTAAACAAACTTTGATTAATCATAGCAAAACATCCAATGACCAGAGCCATGTAAACAAACTTTGATTATCTAATCAAAGCAAAAATTGTTGTAATTGTATCACTAACTGTAACTGTAAGTTTAGTTTATTGTTACTAACACTGTATGGATCTCATGGTTACTCGCAATAAAGAATTTAATTTTTAATAATTACTTTTAATGAAAATCATTACCAACTCTTTCTCTCAAAGCGACATGTTGAACAACACCCATACTCATTCAAATAATAGACAGCTCATTAAAATATTGCAGCGCTCATGCTCTGACCTCCATCAGGTCTTCTCATCACACTTATAACTTCCATCCAGTCATAAGCATCAAACCAAACGACCTCCATCCGGTCTTCATCGTCACGCTTAAGACTTCCATCCAGTCATAAGCATCAAACCGAACGACCTCCATCCGGTCTTCATCATCACACACTTAAGACTTCCATCCAGTCATAAGCATCAAACCAAACGACCTCCATCCGGTCTTCAACACGTAACCTCCATCCGGTTACTAACACAACAGGCAACCTCTATCCGGTCACCTCCACATGTAACCTCCATCCGGTTACACACTACTCAAACGAGCCACAAGCCTACGAGCCTTTATCAAAATAAACTTAAACTAGGTCTGTTCAACATGTTACTTTAATTGTCCTATCATAATATTACTTTGCCAGTAAATGTCGGGTATAAAATCTCAAGTCTTTGCTCGCTAATTGCAACGCTACACATGATTTGTTCTGTGCTGAATACACGCGTTTGACCAATACTAGTCAATGCAACAACGTTATTAACACGTTTGCCACTTAATTTGGCTGCACAACTCGCTTTTACTAACGAGCATTCAGCACCAGAATCGTAAACAAAACAAAACAGCTCACCTTTATTTTCTAACGTGCCTGAGAGTAGCTGTACGACGCAAACGTCCACTCGCCACTGCTGCTTGCAGCACGCGGTCCACCTCCACCATCTGCCTGGCTGCCACTGCTCGTGCACCGGGCCGCGGCCCATGACATGTCGCGACATGTCCTGGATTCCCTCACTGCAGCACACGAAGGGCTTCACCGACGGCTGCAGGCTGCTTGGCTTGTCACTCCATGTCACTGGTAGCTCCACGCCACGTCCTTGACTCCCTTTGTGCGCCTTAATGACGGCCACACACAACAAGTTGACCTCCTTGCAATGAATTTTCAGCAAAACACAAATCAGCTATCGTACTAGGTGATGTTACGTTTGCACATGACGCGTCCTACCGTGTGTTCTTATTACGAAAACAGGATACGACGAACTCAAACGCCGGTTACAGACACACTTTTTTTTTTTCTTAACGTGGCGGTAGGGCGCAACTGGCGCGTCACTGTGCAAAGGTATTTCTGCATACAGCCTATGCCCAAAACAACATGTACTATGATCGTGCATCCGTATCTGGTTTGTCTGGGTCGAACTTGGACAGATCCACACGATTATTTAATAAGCGTTCGCATGTTTGCACTTTGTTTATCAAATGTCAACGGTCACTTTTATTATAAGCGTTCTGATTTTGCGCATGAACCAACACTAATCCCAGTTCTGATGAGGGAGAAAGTATAGTGTGTCTCGTTATTATCAGCCATATTTGAATAGAGTGGGCTACAGTGGGTTGTGTGTTGGATAATGCGCAATAGAAAAACGGTTTGCAGTTCAAATCAGATTATAATTTCACGAACAATTTAATCACGCTAGCAAATTACACACTAGGTAGGTACACGACACAACCAGATACGGAACGCCGACAGTTTCTGAGCACATGTTGTTCGTACGATGTCCAATGTCCAAGAGAGCTCCACCGTTCTTCTCGCGCTGCCTTCCAGCGTCGACCCCCCCACGAACTCAGGCCAGACTCTGTCAACGCCACCAGATGGCGCTAGCGTTCCGATTCCGGTTGTCAAGTCAGCTCCCATACTAATGACGTTTCCGACATATATACAAACCCTATATACAAATTAAGATAAGTATGTATACCGAAAATCAGGGAAAGAAATGCTCAACCAATAATAAATGCTTACAATATTTATTTACAAAACCCTAAATAAAAATTAAGATAAGTAAATACCAAATACTTACAAAATTTTAAAGAAAATTAAGAAAAAGAATCTAACCTACAAATCCTAAAATATAAATAAATGAAATATGCAAACAGTCAGTATTCAAGTGAATCGCAATAATCGAATCCAACTATTCACCTATACTCTCCAGGATACGTGCGTTCGCTACGAATAACTGAATCCTTATGGCAGCGGCGCGTTTTCTTTTGAAATGGTCATCTCGCAGTTCAACCTGAGGGGTTGTCGACTGCTTAACCTGGCTTTCCTGTGGATGCCTCAATAAATTAAGACCTCCAGCCAGGGCATAATACACAACTTGACTACACAATATAAACTTAAAAACTAAGCGACTACAAGCTAAGGGGTACGGACCTCGGCTTAGGGCGTCGCTGGGAGAGGGCAGCAAGGGACAGGCTGGATCGGAATTATGGCAGCGGCGCGGCTCTCAGCGCGCTTTATACAAGGTGTAACGGAAAGGGGGTATCAACCCTGAAGGAGGTGAATGTGCTAATGAAACTGAACAAATTTCCCCAAAGAACATAGGTCGAAATATGAAAAAAATTTTGGACCTCCCATAGTAATAGTAAATCATTGATGTGCTATTACTATGGGAGGTCCAAATTTTTTTTTTCATCTTCATTCACCTCCTTCAGGGTTGATACCCCCTTTCCGTTACACCTTGTATATATAGCCACGGACGCGCAGGCGCGAGGCGTTTACGTACTCTGATAGAATACCTTAACAAATGTTCGCCGTGATTCTTTAAATTGACATAACTTTTTTATTTATGAACCGATTGACATGAAATAAACACTAAATGTTAAGTGAAGCTTACTACAATATATTAGTGAAAACCGCATCTAAATCGAATAAGCCCTTTCTGATATTAGCGTGCACAAACACAGCAGACAAACAGACAAACAGACAAAAAAAAATTTAATTTCGGGTTCGGCATCGATATAATAACAACCCCTGCTACTTTTTTTTAATACCTATATTTCCATTGTACAGACACCACTTTTCTACAATTTTATTATATGTATAGATGACAATCTATTAGGGCTTTCAAACAAATATACAAAATGTTATAGACGTGTATGTATGTATGTTTGTGCAACTTTCATCAAAATCGATTCAGTAATTTTCAAGATATGGATTAATACGTATAACTGTGACGGCCTGGCTTATTGATACGAGCTGCGGGTGTTGTGTCAAAGGGAAAACATCTCCAAACCTTGGTAAAATTCTAGTGCAATATTTACAACAAAACTATTACCTACTTATTACAAACAGTTAAAAATAAAAATTACGAAATAAAAAAGTTACTTTAATTTTGGAAGTCGGTGGCAAAAAACTAAAACTAAAATACAGGTCCCAAGATACCGACTTTCGAAATTAAAGTTATTTCACAATTTTGAGTTCATTTCATTTTGAAGTCGGTTTAATTTTTAAATTTATTTTTTTTCAGTTGGTCATATTTCGCTCGAATTTCAAATTCAGTGAAAATACATTACACAATGCATCTTTACTAAACATTAAAATTCAGCTCACTCCAAACCAGTACCAAGATTAAACTAACAGCCATAGTTTGAATCAAACTTGGCACATACAGACAGATAGAGGGACAAACTTCGCGAAAACGTATCGGGCGCACAAGAGTGTCGTTAATAAAATCACGTCACGTCAAGCACGCGGCGTGAAGTATGGCGTGATACGCGGGATTATGACGTCATCGGCCGTGCTCACTCGAGCGGTGCGCGACCGATAACGTATGCGGTACACACGGTTAGGTAGAGTGACAAGCTTGTGGGGTAGTTACCTACTTCTTCCGCTGTGGTGTCAATTTAGAAAACAGTCTATATTCCGCTTAATTATAAAGATCTACAAAGGATAATTATATCATCTTTGGCCATAGTAACTACTGACCTAGTTTGCGACACCTTCCTTATTACACACATCACCCATACGTATTTTCTTTCTTTCTTTCTTTCTTTCTTCCTCTCTTTCTTTGTTTCTATCTATATACGGAATCACTATGAATAATAAGGAAGGAAAAGTCAACAGCACCTATCCTTTCTACAAAAGCAGACATTAATTATTACTGGGTAATAAGCCTCGTCCGTTTGGCGTTTTCATAAGGCATCCCGCGACGCGAGGACGCTTGGATCAAAATATTATCTACAACTTATATTAAACTTCAAGGACCAATACATATTACTATTTTTTTACTTTTAAGAGATTTTTGTTTGTCGTGGATTTTTTTACTTATCTTTAATTTCCTGCTTTTTAAACTTTATATACTAACTAGCTTTAGCCCGCGGCTTCGCCCGCGAAGTATGTCGATAAAAACTATTCTATGTAAGGACATAGAATAGTTTTTTAGGACGTAATCTATCTCTCTGCCAAATTTTATCGAAATCCGTTCAGTGGTTTAGGCGTGAAAACGTAACATACAGACAGACAGACTGAGTTATTTTCGAATTAATAATATTACTATGGATAGTAGTCACGCTATGATCGATACGTGCTTCTCTTAAATCTATGCAGCTGTATGTATGTTTCCTACAGTGAAGCTGGTTATTCATTTATCCTCATTTCTCTTTGCTACTCCATTATCAGACCCTGATCACCATCTCTCTATAACCTATTAATTGAGACCATTCTAATGAACCCAAGCACGATATTTCTGCTGTAAGTTGGTGAAGAAGTTGGGTATCCTGCAAATTCCAGGTGATACTGCAGCATGAGTTCAAGGTACGATGCCGCAGACAAATGCACAGATACACACGTTAAACTTATAACACCCTCTGTTTCCCTCGGGGGTTAAAAAGCCACAACTATAAACACTCATCAGAAAACTGCAGCATCCTGGATTTTCTAAGGCTTCTGATAAGTTGCTGAATGGAGTTGTTGGCTACTACGAAAATGATCCTTTCGACTCTCCTATGGCAGCTACGCTAGAAGAGATTTCTTTAGAAATATGCATCACCTTTGTACGTGTCTTTCTGTGCCTTTTTGGGGTTCCGTACCTCAAAAGAACAAACGGAACCTTTATAAAACCACTTCGTTGTCCGCCTGTCAATCCGTCAAGATCCTTTTTCTCAGGAACGCGTGGAATCATCAAGTTGAAATTTATATCAAATACTCAAGGCTGCAATCCCTTGAAGCAGTGAAAAAATCAAATTTTTAAGTCGACGCAATCAAAATATACGGGCGTTTATGTTCACGAATCAAAACCTATAGGGTACTTCCCGTTGACCTGGATTCACGAAATTTGGCAAGAAGCAATGTCATGTAGCACAAGTAAATAAAACAATATTAACGTTGTGTATTTTTGATATTTTGGTATCTTACGAATTTTCGATCAGGTCACGTGTCCTGACGCGAGTTTAACATTTTTTACCCATTACAAAAAAAAGTGTACAACGCCGCTAAAGAATGTTTCACTTAAAAAAACCCGTGATAAACTATTTACATAACTACGTACGGAATCCTCGGTGCGCGAGTCCGACTGGCACTTGACCGGTTTTTTTCTTGTCTGCTTTATGTGTGTGCATAAATCTATATCTATATATATAAAAGAAAGTCGTGTTAGTTACACTATTTATAACTCAAGAACGGTTGAACCGATTTAGCTGAAAATTGGTGGGGAGGTAGCTTAGAACCAGGAGACAGACATAGGATACTTTTTATTTTATTTTTTTACATAAAGGAGTAGGGTAGGAGTAGTGTAGGAGTAGGGTAGGGTAAGGGGTAGGACACCACGCGAATGAAGTAGCGCCGGGCAGCTAGTGATTAATAAATAAAATAATAAGCTACCCAAATCACAGCACCGCGTGTCACCCCCAAACATATTATGATATCTGGTGAGATCGCTCCATGTGTTAAAGTGAACGTTTGTGCCCCTAACGGAGTCGTCACCGAGAGTGGGGCAACTTAGCGCGGTTTATTTTACGTTTCATTGTACGTTCGGCAGGTATTGTTAGGAAGACTGATCGTTATACTTTCTGTGAAGAACTAGGAATTTGATAGCATATGGTACCATTCCGTCGTCTTTTGTGATGCAATCTTTTCTTCTAGGAAAGTGGGAAAAGAGATTATATTCGGGTGAGTGCAAAAGCGTTTCACGCTTTTTACCATGGTTTTAATTAATAATGAAGTTAAGTGAAGTTATAAGTGGCCACCTAAGTAACACTGTACTGGTAGATCTTATCTTTCTCGACAAAAGGTTTATTTTTGCTATGTGTATCCTTTTAACTACCTACAGAAACTTCACTACAGATTGTACTTCGGTGAGTGTGCCCAAGAACTCCACAACCTCATTCCACCGGCCCCTTCTACCTTCGGTTATCCAGACGCACAGCAAGTTACCATCCCTGCCTAGTTGCTATTCCACCAATTCGCACTAAGCGTTTACAAATGTCTTTTATAATGCGCACAGCAAAAGAGTGGAACTCTTTACCAGCGACTGTGTTTCCGAGCGCATACAAACCGAATCTCTTTAAAGCAAGAGTGAACAGGCTTCTTCTGGGTAAGCTCACTCCATCCTCGACTTTGTCTCTGACACCTCTGACCTAGACTAGAGTCAAGAGCAAACCCATTTCAAATTAAAAAAAAGAAACAATTAAAATGGTATTGTGTCTCGCGTGGATCCACGTTCCGGCTGGTATACCGGAAAAAGAAACTAAAGAATATGCCAGATACACAAATATCCCTTTATTTGTGTATCTGGCATATTCTTAATTTCTTTTTCTTTGAAGGATAAAATCAGAAACGAAATTATCCAAGAAAGAACCGGAGTTACCGAGGTAGCTTGCAGAGTAAAAAAGCTGAAATGGCAGTGGGCTGGCCATGTTTGTCAAAGAACCGATGGCTGGTGGAGCAGCTGAGTCCCGGGGTGTAGACCGCGTAATGGCAAGCGTAGTGTTTGACGCCCCCCAGCTAGATGGACCGACGACCTTTAAAAGGTTATAGAGGTATGAGGAACAGGATGTAAAGTTCACTCATCCTCCATAGAAAAGGGAGAATCCTCCAACCAGACGGGTGTCACGTCTGGCGGGCTACTGCCCGATGATTCATGTCGGGCCATTGTATCTATGCTAGTTGCGCGGTAAACTCTGCTTGCGAGATGCAGGATTTTGAGTGACGTCAGTATGACGTGTTCTTCTCATTTGGCTGGGACAGACTGGATGCGGAAGGCGCAAGACAGGGTGAGGGGAGTGGCCTATGTCCAGCACTTGACTGCCTTATGCTGAGTTCATTGTTGATGTTCTTTAGGAGTTGAGTTGCTCTATCTAAAATACTGGTTACCTGCCGCAAAGGGTTAGTCTGGAAGCTGTACTGAACATAGTTTAAAACAAATTCCAGAAAATTCTTTAAGTTTGATATCTACCACACTACATCTTGACTAACTTACGTTCTACCCATTATAGCTTTTAACTGGTTTCCAAAAACAAAACATACAAACGTCACCACCTGCACATAATATTCGAGAAGCACCTTGCAGACAGACTTTACCTAATGTCTGTCATCTGCGTGCATGCATCGTCGCTCAAAAGGCAAATAATTTAGTCTGGTGGAAGCGAGGCGCCGGAAATTACGTCTTGTAGGGTAATTAAACGACACGTCTGGTGGTAGAATAGTAGAAAAATAATAATACGGGGTAGTTTGTTTTTATATTAATTTGGGAACGATAAGGTGTATTGTCGTGGTATTGAAAGAGTATTAGTGTTTATAGGTCTACCAGAAACCCATGGCAAAAAAAAAAAACAAAAAAAAAACTTTGTGGTTTTCATACATTTGACAACATTGGCAATGTCAAATGTATGAAAACCACAAAGTTTTTTGTTTTTTTTTTTGTCATGAGATTCTGGTAGAACTATATTTGTGTATATTGGGAAAAGTGTATTTAAACTTGAGTAAAAAAAAACTCTTGCAAGGGGCAAGAGTTTCTTTTTACTCAAGTTTAAACCTTTTTTCCTTCACCTTCAGTCGTAGGTATTAGCAATATATCGTCCTGAGGTAAGAATAAATTACGCAAAAAAATAACACGTAATTAGGTACGATTGAATTCGTAGATTTTGACTCTGTATAATGTAACGTTAAGCAATAAAGACAATTAACAGAAAATATAAAGTTTAGGAAATACGTACTAAATAGGTGCCTACCTCATCATCAACATCTGCCTGCCTTTTCCCAACCATGTTAGGGTCGGCTTCCAGTCTAACCAGATGCAGCTTCATACCAGTATTTTACATGGAGCGACTGCCTATCTGACCTCCACAAGCCAGTTACTGGGTAGGTAATACGATACCCCTTGGTAAGACTGGTTGTCAGACTTTCGGGCTTCTGACTACCCATAACGACTGTCAAAGATCCACGAATGACAGCCGGGACCATAACATGCTTTCTGAGGCACGGAGGGGTCACGGTATGTAAAGATGGTCACCCATCCACAGACCAACCGCGGCAAGCGTAGCCTAACCTGATCGATCGACCTGCGTGGCTGTTATTATTTATCCACGGGCCCCTCCCAGGCCTACTAAATACCTATAGGAAATTAAAAAATAAAAACATCAGAGTTACTTGTCGAAATAGTGCTAGCAAAATAGCATCTTATAAACAAGAACATCAAAAGAAACAATAACCTAATATGAAATTCAATGAACTTCGAGAAAAGCTTTGATATGAAACAAAAGAATAGCCATCGACTTGTCGCGGCGGTTTCCACTTCTGCAGAGAGTTAAGACGCGAACAGACTGGTGACGCTAGTCAATGAGGGATTTTTTTATTTTTTTTTCAAACTCTTCCCTAGTCGCTGGATAGATGGCGCTGAACTTGGTAAGTTACTGCAAGGAACGGAACGTCACATCATCTTTTGATTATTACACTTGGATGTAATTTTGAGATCGTAAAACGAAACGTACATAAAAAAGTAATTAATTAATGACACAATTTTTTTTTAAGCGTTTTGGTTTTGGCACCTAGTAACGTACCTATAGTCCCCGTCACGAGAAGGTATAAATTATGTAAACACACATTCACGGGTTCGCAACTTTTGGATCAAATTAAAAAAAAAACAGTTTGTAATGATTTTTATTTTTATTTAGGGATATAATTAAGGTAACATACACATCTAATTACTGCCGTCAGACGATTCCGAGTATTCTGTAACTTACTTCAAAATGGCGATGGCGGCCCAAATGTTTACGTTCCATGAGTCAGACGCGTTCCAGTACCACAAATCCGACCAAGTGAAATTGCTCGTTAGTTTCGTATTACACGTACGTTACATTGAGTTGATTGAATTTAGGATTACTTATTGAACTTTAGTATAAAGTTCTTTATTTACAAAGTTTATAGCTTCTCGTGACGGGGACTTTAGTCAGTTCAACGCCATCTATACAGTTCTTGGAAATTATGTTTTGTTTTAATACTCAATTATTACTTATTTACCTACTAACTTCTACCCCTGTCTGTGTGTTCTAATCACTTGTTCCCCAACCCACCCCGTCGCATCGCATCGCCTGCCCCCTGTATTACTTCGTTTTCACTTAGCGTTCCTTCTGATTTTTTTTTCTTCTTCTTTTTGCTCTTCTAAGGGTCCTCGCGTTATGTTAAATATCCTACATCCTTCCTCAACTATTGAGTTAGCAAATACAATAAGAATTTTTCAAACCAGAATGACAGTTCCTGAGATTAGCGCGTTCAAACAAACAAACTCTTCAGCTTTATTCACAGACTTATATTAAATCTGTGAATAAAGATTTATATTAAGTCTGTGGCTTTAATAGTATTAGATTACAGTGTGGCCGACGAGAGACTGCGTTCTTGACACCTGTCAGTCTCATCCAAATGAATAAGTGCTTTGCGAATTTGATCTTTATTAGCTACTACAATGAGAGGTTTTTCTTTTGTGTATTAAAAAAAAACATAGTTTCCAAGAACCCTGGAGATGGCGTTGAACTGACTACGTTACTAGGTGCCAAAGTCAAAAGTCGCTTGGAAAAAAAACATTGCGTCACGTCATATACGCTCGTTGAGTGACAGTTTCGTTTGCTTTCGTTTTACGATCTCATAATTACATCCAAGTGAATTAATAAAAAAATTATGCGACGTTCCGTTCCTTGCAGTAACTTACCAAGTTCAGCGCCATCTATCCAGCGACTAAGAAAGCGTTAAAAAAAAAGAAAAAGAAAATCCCTCATTGTCGCACTGACAGATCTCAGGGATGCGTTCTCTCGACGGCCGGACTGTAACTATTTATCAGCTGTTTAGATAGCGAAAAAGATTTCTTTAAAAAGACGACTATGAAATACTATGGATATTGATGATTTCATAATCATAATCATTCTATAATGTTCCTACTGCTGGGACACAGGCTGAGGAGAGGGAGTGGGCTATAATCTACCACACAGGCCCAGTGCGGGTTGGTAGATGTCACATGTCTTCGAATTTTTGGTTCTAAGACATGCCGGTTTCCTCACGATGTTTTCCTTCACCATTTTGAGAGCAGTGGTGATGAAATAATTTACACAAAGTAAAACGCCTGTCTGGGTTCAAACCTACGACCTACAACTCGTAAGTCGCGGCCGTCACCACTAGGCCACCACTGCTCCAAATGATGATTTATTCTTTATCTGGTTATTGAAAAATCAGCGCTTACGGAAATAAACAGAACTTAGCGATGGAAAGTTCAGAACCCTCATCAAACGTGTCCCTATCAAAAAAGCATATTACAAGATTAAAGACTACGTTGAAGACAAGGTAGTTTGGCAATAATTCCTTCTGCACATGTGGCGTCCCTGGCACCTCATTAACGGCATAACTATGTAAATGTCTATTAACTGCTCTCAAATTACGATGTTTATTTTTTATTTATTTTTTACATTTTTCTTTGACATAATCTTTTTATTATTTGACATTATATACAGACAATTCTAATTTTTCACCTCTTTAGTAATGGTTGTAATGTGAATCACATCACTTGGTTTTAGTAGGTTTTTATTTATCCTTTTGATAGATTCTTATTTTGTAAATGTGAGGACTTTGTAGGCCTTGTAGACTTTAGATCTATAGACCATTTTTTATTTTATCAAGTACTTGGTACTTGTTAACAGGCCTACGCTGTCCTCCCATACCTACTGTAATTTGAAAACATTGAAAAAGCCAATTATTTTTAAAAAGAGTAACCGTGAAATTTCTTGCCGGTTCTTGTCCATAGGAAACGACCAATTAGAACCGTGCAACTAGGTTCTGACGTTTCATAAGTGCCCATGTGAAATAAAATATTTTGATTTGATTTGAAACATTTCATTTCATTTCAAACAGAAACAATCGAACTATCTCTAGTGCATGTAAAACTTTTTCGATTGGAAACAAAAATAATTGACCTATAAAAAAATACTCTAGGATGACCGAGTCCTTGTACAGTCAGTTTCCAGTTATTTCTTACGCGCCACTATAAAAAGTAGAAATTTATTCCCTTTGTTGAAGGAAACAAGAGTATTTAATGCAACCGAGCGCTATTCTTGTTCTTTTATTGTTACAACTGAAAAATATTCATTTTAGAAAGGAATATTGAGGGTCGCTATTTATTTTTAGTATATAAGAGTTCTATTTGAAGACGGTTTGTTGTGTGAACAAACTATTTAAAATGTTTAGCTTAGGGGAAAGCACCAGGTTAGCCCGCGAAATTCAACGATACAAATTGTTATTCGCGACCGCAATAAATATGACTTTACAGAATTATAATCATAAAAATCCCTCTACTTTCATAAACCTATTGATTGATGTTTCAAGAAATAGTCATTACATACCTACTTTTAATCAACATAGGTACAGCCGTACACTAGGTCAGTGTCAGATTGTGCAAATTGCAAAAAACGTAAGAAAATTACAATTTCGCAGCTACTTTAGTAAGTTTGAGTTTGAATCTATCTACTAAGGTCGATATTTCGATGTACAGACGCCACCACATCAAGCTACTACAATCTGTCAAATTTCTTCAATAGATTTTCGACTTTATCGCTAAAGCATTAAGGTTCAAAGTTGATTGGGAAAATTTGACAGTTTCGGGTACCTTGATATGCCTGGCGTCTGTACAAAGACGTGCACGTTAAAAGCGTCCGAAATAAAAACAAAAAAAAACTATTCAAAAATTAAAATACGCCGTGGCAGCTAGGAAATGACTGTTCGAGTCTTTGGTCAACTTAACCCACTCCCACCCGAGTCTTACTGATGGAACCCGTTCACGAACATGACGTATGGATCAGCACTATTCAGCTTAACCATTTTGAAGGGAGCAAACTGATCTAATACATAATAACACGCCACCACCAGCAAAACATTTGAGTGAGCACGGCATACTCTCAGCCGCCAGGCCACATTCAAGTCAATGAAAGATTGAGTTGAATTGAACGTATTTAAGAAAACCATCATCGTAACAGTAAAGAGGCTTCGATGTTCCACTTAAAGATTACGTAGTAGTAGTCTTTTGTAAAACCCCTTTCTTGAAAACAAATTACGATCCCGAGAATCGTAAAATAACCGTAAGTAGGTACTAATTATCGTAAACCTTTAAATGTTCCTTTATTAGGAAGAGAAAATATTCAAACAGCACGCGTAGGATGACCTCCATAGAAACGGGTTTTGTCGAAGGAAGAATAGACAAAATGACAGATTACAGATAGATTTCTAAAGAAATCTGTCATTTTGTCTATTCTGTCATTTTGTCATTCTACGCGTGGTGGCAACAAAACCTCTTTTTTATTTAAAAGATTTACTTATTATCTTCTAAACGTCAAGATAAAAAAAAACAAGCAATTTAAAACAAAAGACGTTGTCAAACAACCTTGGACACAAATTACATTCCCAAAGACAGGGAGACAAAGACATTAATATAGCACGAATTCCATCCATTCTTCTCAGACATAAACGCACAATCACAACTTAATTACCTGCGGGGGGTTGACGTTACCATTTTTTAACCCTCTCACAATCCGAGGACGGGTACCCATCTAAATTTGCATACAGAGAGGCGGGAATGACTCAAAAATGGCGCTGTAATCGTCGCCCGGCTGTGGGGGCAGGGCCACGCGGATGATGGACATGTTTGGATGAGGCATCTTTTTAATGGTGTTCTTCTATTTATTAATCTACAAAATCAATTCCTGAAAACACCCAAGTTTCATTAATTAATTTATTAATCCTACTTAGGACCTCTTCCTAATCACTGCTTAAACACCTACTGATGGAGACAGGGTGTTCCATCCATACTTATATTATTCATACTTTCAATTAACACACTAATATTATAAAGGCGAAAGTTTGTGAGTGTGTGTGTGAGAGTGTGTGTGTGTTTATATGTTTGTTACTTCTTCACGCTCAAACGGCTGGACCAATTTTGATAAAATTTTGTATGGAGGTAGCTGACACCCTGGATTAACATATAGGCTACTTTTTATTCCGATATTCCCACGGGATCGACAATTACGCGGGTGAAACCGCGGGGCGCAGCTAGTATAATCATAAAGGAAAAGTTTGTGAGTGTGTGTTTATACGTTTGTTACTTCTTCACGCTCAAACGGCTGGACCAATTTGGATAACATTTTGTATGGAGGTAGCTGACACCTTGGATTAACGTATGGGCTACTTTTTATCCCAATATTCCCACGGGATCAACATTTACGCGGGTGAAACCGCGGGGCACAGCTAGTTATTATTATAAATGCGAAAGTTACTATGTCTGTCTGTTACCTTTCTACGCCTAAACTACTGCACCACTATACATAACGATCGGTCAATCGAAAAAAACCTATGTCCTCATCTCCTTTTCATCCTGCTTCTCTTTTTTTCGGCTTCTTGTCATCTTGATTCTGTATGTATATGCCGTAGATGATAAAAATTGAGCGCTAATAGTCTCTCAATTTATTATTGTAGTACTAAGGTGGGGTAAACGCCGTGATGCGCTCGCTAGAGGGGGGCGGCACATGGGCCAAGTCCTGTGGAAGACAGTGACTGAAAGATGAGTCAGTCTTGAAAGCATAGGTAGACTATTACTATTAATAGGGCTTGTGAGAATAAATACAGACCTCAACTTCTCCTACGTGAAACTGTCAGTTTTTTTCGAACTTAAAAAATAGTGCGTGAATGTTATTAGTATTGCACTGTGTTAATTATTCTAAAAGTGGAATACTAACTGATTTGCTGTATCATCGTGTTTTACTCAAAACGTGCTCTATGGATTACGTACCACGGAATCCAGTTGATGACGGCACTATCGCTTGCCCATCGCCACCGTCATATAATACCACCTCCAAAATATTCTTCCTCCTGATTCAGTAATCTCAGTGCGGCTCGACACGGATATAAGTCAATTTAGCCGGGTGTAATACACCTTCCCGGGTATAACTGCGGATATTAATACTTTTTCTGATGTCGAATGTCGGGATCAATGCTTCCATATTTCGCTGTGAATGACTGGTAATGATTAGGGTGATTTTGTTTTGTGTATTTTTTTGAGTATTAGAATCTTCTAAATTAATTTTGTAAAAATTACTTTTGCTTGTAAGGCCTTATGATGAATTTACCGTATATTGAAATGATGAAAGTAATTGTCATAAGTCTTGCTCGTGTGGTAGACTTGGTGATTGCATTAGAACGTTCCCACTTCTGGAACACAAGCCAACTCTCTGTGAGAGGGAATGGGCCGTAATCCACTACGCGGGCTCAGTGTGGGTTGGCAAATATCACATGTCTTCGAATTTTTGGTTGTAAAATATGCTGGTTTCCTCCCGATGTGTTCCTTCACCGTTTTAGGAGCAGTGGTGATGAAATGAGTAAGTCGGGGCCGGTACGACGAAGCCACGACTACAATAACGACTTTGGTGATTGGTGAATGCAGCTTGTTCTAATTGGCAAAAAGGGAAATGCCACTGCAGGCTGCTCAAACTCAAACTACTCAAAGCATTTATTAGAAACATGAAGCTAGCTGCCCATTGCAAAGAATAGAAGGTAGAGTAAGCGGAGAAGAACGAGCAAGAAACTCCATGGACACTATCTTAAAAAATAAAAGAGACAGAGAGAAAAAGAAACTCGCATGGAGGGGGCATAAAGCTTTTTCCTTGCGTAACGATTTCTACCAATGAACTCCTACAGCAAGCGGAACTATGGAACTTCATTCCAAAAAAAAACTCATACAAATTAATACAGTTCTACCTCAACTTATATGACTCTTGCTGTAATCTCTACGAATGGGAAAGGAGCGACAAATTAATTCACACACAGGCGGAGAATACAAAGCTCGAATTTCCTAACTTACTAAATAAGAGTCTCATACAACTAACCCAACAAGTAGCACCGTCTATTCGCGATCCTATTTACCGAAACAACACCAAAAAACTGCGGCCTCAATAAAATTCTCCCCTATCATCTGAAACTCCATATGATACGACCTACGTAGAAAAAACCATTTTCCTTTGACCCCTCCACACATTTCCACGTATCTTGAAAATTAACACGACCCCTGTAAAATGTACTAAGTGTTTGCAGCAAAGGAGGGTATGGGAGTTCTTCTAATTTTGGTTGGTTTCAGTCCATAGGGAAATATTGTATGCATGTACCCGCAGCAGACCTTGATCTTATATTAGTTTACGTAATTTATATTCCTATGTTTGTTTAATAGAAATAGTGGGAGCCATGTTTTTTTTCACCTACACTTCTACAATATTCGGTTAGTAAAAGTTAATTCGATTTCGATCTCGAATTGGGGTTAGTCTGGGTCAAATTAGTTATAGAAAGAGAGCCTTAGTTTAATTTGCTTAAGGACTAAATTAGATTTTTTTAACGAGATGAGTTCGTAATTTAGATTCCTTTGTGGTTTTGGAGTATCTGTATTCTATGTAAGTCTGCTATTTTGAAATATAGATCGAAAAAGTATATCATGCATTTTAAAAGTAACTTATACCTAATATTGTACTGTTTGCTTTCAGTAGTACAAGAGCTCAATAAATTGCAAATCTTTCGTTTTACGTAACTACTACTGATGTCTTCGATACCGGAATGCGTATTATGGAACTTTGAGTGATGAGAAGTGGAGTAACTGGAGTAAGGCTGTGACAGAGAGGCGTCCAAACACTGGAAAACGAGAGGTCGGACGTCCGGCGGCCACATGGCAGACGACATCGCAGGCAAAAACTGGATGAGATGTCAATAATGACGATGACTACTGAACTACGTAGAATTTAATTTACCAATAATGTGGCAGGTCATCACCAACATCTACATGAAAAGAGCAAAACAAAACAAGGGGACTACAGAACCTAAACGCAAAAAACGCATGTTTTATAATGCCTAAAAGTATATGATCGAATACAGAAAATACAATCAGAAAAATATATGATACTGGCTTCCGCCTGCGACTTCGCCCGCGAGGTACTATTCCCAACAAAAAACGCAAGTATATGATCGGCTATAGTAAAAAAAAAACATAAATAATAATATTCTTCAGGATATGCTAGGTAGATAATGTGTTGAAAAAATAATACAACTAATTTGATACGATAGAAAAAATCATGAAAATATCTCTAAAAACTTTACAGCGTACCTAGCGTTATACATACAATCATTCTGATTTTTTGTCAGATTATTCTACAAGCAACATACTAGTCTTTTATTTTTTTAGTCCAAACAATAGATTTTTGTAAATAGATAATTGCTTCATATTTTGCAATAAATGGTCACCCATCTACGGACCGCGGTTAGTCCGTGGTACGTGTATATACCAAGACCACTCCGTGCCTCGGAAAGCACCTAAAGACGTTGGTCCCGGCTGTCATTCGTGGATCTTTGACAGTCGTTAAGGGTCGTCAGAAGCCCGAAAGTCTGACAACCAGTCTTACCAAGGGATATTGCATTACCCAAACTGGGTTGTGGTGGTCAGATAGGCAGCCACTCCATGTAAAATACTGGTATTCAGCTGCATCCAGTTAGACTGGAAGCAGACCCCAACATAGTTGGGAAAAGGCTAGGCAGATGATTTTGCAATAAATTACCAGCGTTGTGTTATCGTGCTTCTCTTTCTTTTCTATGCAGTCCGACAGTGACCGCGCTTTAGGTCATGCAGTCCCATTAACCTAAAACTCGGGCACACACTGGCACAAGATTGCCAGATCCAGACACTTGTATATACATATTAAATTTGTGCTTCTAATTGCAAGTGTAAGTATTTATCGTTAGCAACTGCATCTAATATAATAATGCAGTAAATTGTATAGAATTAAATACAGGTCACGGTAGTAATATTGCAGTAACAGGTGCGCTGTAATTATGTAAGATACGGCAACTATTAAGGAAACCGTTTGCAGTTCTCAACTTACGTTCTGTGTTTATTGCGTTATAAATAATGTCTTGAAGAAAATGCAATGTTTGGTGAGGTCTGGTGCAGTTATTTTCAGATTAGGTATGAGTTACTTACCAAAAAATTTCTTCAAGAAAAGGTGGAAAGAAACTGGGCTTAAAGACTGGGTTCAATTTGAAAGCAGTTTTTTTTAAGCCCATAAACCTACATGGGCACTTATGAAACGTTAGAAAGCTAGGTGCACGGTTACAATAATGTAGTCAGTTCGTGAAAAATGTACTTACTTTGTAGATGTTTTTTCATAAATTAGTAGGACACTATTGGGTCTGCTGAAAGGATCTTGTGACGCTCGAATGACGCTGAAAGGGGGAAGCTGTTGGTAAACATTCAATTTGTGAAATGTATTGAAAAACAGGATAGCAGTTAAGATTTTGGCCACGTGCCATAACATCCATGTACAATTGTACAGCTATATGTTAAGGAGTACTTCTTCACATTTTTAATTCCCTCTCTCACATTTAAAAACAAGCAAGCGGCCATCTTGATTTTTTAAAGGGGCTTTATTTTCAACACTGACTTCAAAAATACGTGTTGCGATATCATTTACGGCACATCAAGACTATCAAATAAAAGCGTAAAATGCTCAATTTACGAGGCGCCGGCGCCGGTATGCTGTAGGAGTCGTAATTACTCGCCCGAGGCACGGCCCGCATGAAAGGGCCTTAATTTTCTCCACAATTATACTAAAGACGCGCACAAAATCTAAGGAGCACTGCTTGTTTTTTTTAAGGATTAACTCATAAGTGCTAAGCGGCTGAGATGACTCTTCTTCGATCTTATATTACTGGCTTAGCTCATTCTTACTTCTCCAAACCATTAATGGGCTGGCGGAGCATGCGTAGTTTATAGAAACGTAATAATAAAAAACATATTCTTAATGTAGTGTGTATTTATTCCGATTGGATTACAGAATATCTAGATTCCCAAATATATAATTTGAAAGGACACTGACACACACACTCGTATAAAGACGGGATAAGAGGAATTTCAAATTTCTATAGAAAACTTATTTTTCTCATAACTCGTCTTTAAATCAGTGTCCGTTTTTCTGTGACAAATAATCTTATTTTTTTTCTTTCTTATTAGTTTGAATAGTGTTTATGTTGAGTAGGAAATTTTTTTGTAATGTTCAGTAGCAAAACGCAAAAAAAGGTAAAGTAACACTTAAATTACATTACAATCGGTTCCGCTCATAACTTACGCCGAACAAAAAGTGTAGCTCTAATTAAATGATCTAAATTCGCGAGCACTTCGCGCTTACTACCGCCACACGCACTTTACGAGTCTCGCTTACACATTTAGTTACCTATGTGAAAATATCTTTACTGAAACTATGCAAGAGTCTGAAACATTCCACCAGAAAAAAAATCGTGTTGTTAATTTGATTGCAACTTTTTTTGAGTGCGAATAGAATAGAATTTTATTTTGCAAATATGGGTAATACATAATAGTTCTTAAGATTACATTTAGCTCAGCCACATTTTACCAATCGGCATGCAAACATTTGAAATTATTTATATCGCTATTATTACACATATTTAGATCAATTTATAAATTACTATTACAAAATTTTAAATCATCAACTTAATTAAAAATATATGTTTGTATTAAAAGGAAAAATATAAATTAGTATCATTTGATATATCATGTCATTAGTATTACAAATATCATTATCAAAATGTCAGAAATCAAAAATGTCATACATCAAAATTTCAAAAATCAAGATGTCACTAATTAACAAATATTTTTCTCCCATAGGAACTCAGTTACACTGTAGTACGTTTTATCTAGCAAAAAATTCCGTAATCTACTCTTAAATTGTACTGTATTTAAAGCTTTCCAACTACTCGGTAATTTATTGTAAATAATTGGGGCCATGCAAGAAACGCTCTTACGCATTAAAGTGGTTCGACATGATGCTTGACATAATTTGCTGTTGTCACGCCTATTCCTTGGGAATACAACAGCCAGGCGCTCAAAATGAGATGGATTTTGCTTGAAAAACATAGCTACTTCGAAAATGTAGATACAGGGAAGTGTTAAGATTTTATGTAACTTAAAAAAAGGCACGCAACTGTCTGTCGATTTAAGTTTTAACAATGATCGGAAACATCTTTTCTGGGCCTTAAAAGCTTATATCTCGATCAGTTGAGTTCCCCCAGAAAATGATACCGTATCGCAAGTGCGATTCAACTATTCCGTAGTAAGCCGTGTTTTGTGCCGTAAGAAGTGTTTTGACATCTACTATGAAGGATAATCTATTTAACACATATGTGGATGAACTCAATTTTTTACACAAACTGTCTATATGTGATTTCCAATTTAAGTTGCAATCTATTTGCAACCCTAAAAATTGGGTATTCTCTGCTTCCTCAATTTTGTCGTTTTTGTAATATATGTTGAGATTAGTTCTGCCGGGAGTACGTTGTCTAAAGTATCTTTGTCTTACCTAAATTAATATTTAAATTGTTTTCGTCTAGCCATTTAATTAATGTGTCAAGAGAATTATTTATGTCATTTTCATATGTATTTGTACTTTTACATGGGATTGTTACAGTGCTATCATCTGCAAACATAGTTATAGGATATTCAAGGGACTTGGGCATATCATTAACATAAGTTATAAATAAAAACGGGCCTATCATGGTTCCTTGTGGTACACCGTATGAGATTTTACGTTCTCGAGACCTTATTATATCTTCGTGTTTGGTAACTATGTTAATGTTGCTAACTTCGGTTATTTGTGTTCTGTTTACCAGATAAGATTTTATAAGTTCGAGCACGTTACCTCTAATGATGATGATGACTTCTAATTGATTAAGTAATATATTATAATGGACATAATTGAACGTCTGGGTCATATCGCAAAATATTGCGCATATGGGGGATTGTTATCCATGCTACTCATAATAGGATTCAAAAAGTCATAAATTGCCATATTGATGGTTCTGTGCTGTCTGAATCCATTTTGTTCTTCGCAAAGTATATTATATTTTTCCATATAATTATATAATTCCCTGCAAATGTATTTCTCAAAGATCTCCGAAATAACGGGTATGAGCGAAATAGATATATCATATTCCATCAACTCCTTATCTTCTTTCTTAAATAAGGGTTTTATTATAGATGTTTTTAAAGCATCTGGATATTTACCCGTACAAATAATAAGGTTCAGTGTGTGGCTTAAATGTTCGCATATCGCGGTCGAGACAGACTTCAGTATCTTTGTGGCGATTCCATCAAAATCAACACTGTTAGTATTTTTTAGCGCCATTATTATTTTATTCAAATCGTGTGGTGTGCTGGGTGCCATAAACATTGAGTTATGTTTCATGGACGAGATGCATGTTTTCGGCTTACAGTCAACATATATTTTCGGACGTATTTTGTCAACGAAAAAGTCATTAAAAGCACTAGCTGTATCATAAGGTTTGTATAACATTTGATTACCAACTTTAAGTTTCTCAATTCGTTGTTTAGGACTCCTCATGGATGTCCTGTTGGACTCTTATTGACAATAACTACCTGTATGGTATTCTTCAACTACCTACCATTGGACGGGGTGTATGTTCATGTGTATGTTCATAACACACTAATAATATAAAGGCGAAAGTTTGTGAGTGTGTGTGAGGGTGTGTGTGTGTTCATACGTTTGTTACTTCTTAACGCTCAAACGATGGGACCAATTTTGATAAAATTTTGTAGGTATGGAGTTATCTGACATCCTGGTTTAACGCTACTTTTTACCTGGTTTAGCACTACTTTAACGGATTGACATATAGGTACGCGGGAGAAACCGCGGGGCGCAGCTAGTATTTATATCTAAATAGGTATATACAATTGTTTACAGTTTTAATAGGTTTATGTATATTTTTATATTTAAATAAATATTTATCAATCCATTTTCAATTTTCGTTATTGCACTGTTTGTCTCTCATCACCTCTAAATAAATAATACGATTGCACCTTATCCAAATTTGATAAATACTTAATTAATTTCCCTGATTGACATGCAAAATGATCATCACAGTCTTTATATGAGGCACAGAACGTTTTCTTTTTCCAAACATAATATACAGGTTGGTCAAAAAGTCGTGGATGAAAAGTGAGAAATAGTTTTTGGTAATGCTTAAAAAAATTTGAAAAAAAATGAATTGCTCTTAAAATTTGGTACCCAGAGCCGCAATAGAACTTTTGTAGTGCTGATACATTATCTAGTAATAATACGTTTGCTTTAATGTTTTATACCTTTTTTTTATTAGTCTACTAGCTGAACCGGCAAACGTTGTTTTGCCATTTATACATTATTTCTAGCTGCCCGGCGCTACTTCGTTCGCGTGGTGTCCTACCCCTTACCCTACCCTACCCATACTCTACTCCTACCCTACTCCTACTCTACTCCTACCCTACTCCTACTCCTACCCTACTCCTGCCCTACTCCTACCCTACTCCTACCCTACTTCTAACCTAATCCTACACTACTTCTACCCTACTCCTAACCTACTCCTACACTACTCCTACCCTACTCCTATAAGTAAAAAAAAAAGATAAAAAGTATCCTATGTCCGTTTCCTGGTTCTCCTCACCAATTTTCAGCCAAATCGGTTCAGCCGTTCTTGAGTTATAAATAGTGTAACTAACACGACTTTCTTTTATATATATAGATTGTCTGTGTGGTGCCGGACTTAAAGAATTGCACCACCCCTTACTTCCCGTGGGTGTCGTAAAAGGCGACTAAGGGGCGTACCGGAGAATGGGCAGCAGCGTTCTCTGTTTATTCTACCATCATACCATACTGCGATCGCCAACCCGCCTGCCAAGCGTGGCGATTATGGCAAACCCTCCCAAAATTGGGGGAGGCCTATGTCCAGCAGTGGACGTCTATCGGCTGAAACGACGATTGTAAAAGAACTCGGTATTTATACAAAATTATTCATAACTTTTAGGGCAATTGAATTATGGCCATGCTGTATAAAGATTTTTTGTTGGAAATGACCTCCTTTATCTCCCTATTTCGTGTGATCCACGACTTTTTGACCACTCTGTATTTCTATCAGCGGTAATTACCAATTTAAAAATAACACATTGACCACGGCAAATTGACTATAAGATTTTACCGTAGCCATTATTTGTTTTCGTTTCGGTTTGCCATCTAAACTTCTCTCCCCTAATCGCCTTTACGACACCCATCAGCAGGAAACGACCCATACTTTTCCCAAAACAACTCCAGAAAACTAGACCATAAAGCTGACAGGCGCAAGCTGTGAATATGAAACTGCCGTCACCATTAATAATCTCAAGTGTGTGTCTAAACTTAGTTAAATATGTTTGCGGAGTCTCTACGGAGCATGTTTTGACAGAAAACTGCCGTAGTTCCAGCGCAGTGTGCGACCAGCTCGTAAACTACAATAATATTGTGTCGTACGTGTGTGCGGGTGTACATTCGCCTTTATACACAATGTTGGGAAATTATTCATGCTTTTTATATGACGTCTTTATAAATAAGCTGAGGAAAGGACGGCTTGGCTTGTAAGTAAGTTACAAAGTTGCAACAGTTTATTTTTATTCTGTGCCTGATTACGTAAACAGTAACTGCTCTGACTGAGTTGGTTTTAAACGTTACAAAGTCAGATAAAATGGCTGTCCTTTTAGACACCTTTTTTACCCGACTGCATGTCAGCAAAGACAGCGTTATGTTTTCCCCCTCAAAATTTAATTTAACAAAAAATTTATGATCGACTTGTATCTATTGCTTACAATATTAATTGGAAGAACAATGAATTATTGTGCCAAAGTGATTATAAAATATCTTTTGAGTATATATTTATATTCACTTTTAATAATCATAGCATCAACTATCTACATTTAGATGACAAAATATTAAAAAAGAAAAACAATTTTCCCCAGTCGCACACTGACGCCATCTCTGACAAACAGCGTGAACCTAATCGGAAAGACTTTCTATCGCATGTAACCTCGTTACAGAATATCCTACAGCGCCACTGCGGTAATAATCGGAACTAAATGTTTTGTTGTGCCGACAAAAGATGCTTGTACTGTGCTACATTTTGTATTACGCTGCTAACAATATTACACAATCGTACACGATTTAAAATGGGAAATGCGATTCTGTTGTAATGTTTTTGGCACATGCTAGGTAGACTTCACATAGGTGAATAAGTTTGAATAACTTGATTTGCGAATTTCCAGTGTTCACTATGGAACTTAGCTTATAAATTTGGTATTCTAACGAGTCTAATAAATTTAACTAAGAAACCGGAAGAGTTCAAAATGATCCAAAAAATTACGTAACTTGTGGGTACAGACAGCAACAAAAGTCGATTAACACTTCAGTAGGTATTTTAAAACTACTACAAAACTACTTAATAAGCTCTTTCATTTATGCGAAACGTTAAATGCTCAATATATTTTTATCATCTATAAAAAACTCAACGAACATTACTTGAACACCATTGTATAACTAAGAATATATTAATCGAAATTAATTAAAAATGTAATGAGTATTATATTGACATCAAATAACTTGCCAACGCGTTTTATAATGAAATTAAAAAAAAAAATTACCTAAAATGGCCTCCTTATGGGTCCGTTCTTTGTAAGGCCAAAATGTTCCTTTTTAATTCTATATGAGTTAAAAAGTTTAATAACCCTTTTAAATAAAAATACTGTCTTAGTATAAATATAAAAGATTGTTTAAACTGTAACGGTACGTATTTATAACAAAAAAGTTCATATGTTCATGGTTTGTAAGTCCCATGTACCCTAGCAAGGCCAACTGTCAAATTTTTGATTGACCTTATAAGGAACCACCGGCTTTAGGAACACTACCAATATTTTACCATAAATCGAGGCAACACTATTTTTTTTTCTTTAGTACCATAAACATATCCTTATACGACAATTCACAGTAAAAAAAAAAGAGATAATAATAGGTTAATTAACTAAAAACTTATGTTTTGCTGTGCGCGCGAATAACAATTGTAACGTCGACGACCAAAGCCTACGAAGCGTGAGATCGCACTGCCACAATAGCGTCTGTGGTCTTGAGTTTGATGGATCTTAGTGTACAGCAGAAGGAATATGTCTTTACATGTCAATAACTACGACTTTTCAATAGTTGGCCTTCAAAGGAGCGTGACCTTCCATGATTCACCCACCTTAGGTATTTTGCTCAATAACTGAGATTAAAAAAACTGAAGTGTTAATCGACTTATGTTGCTGACCGTACGTTATATACGTGTACTGGTTTTACATAATGGCTATCAATATAAATTAATCTTGCATTAATCGCCATTGGGCAAAATGGCAATGGTACGCAATTGCTACAACAAATTGTGAGTGCCTGAGTTTGATTCTAGTCAAATGTAATTTTGTTTTCTCTTTTAAAAAGTAACTGTCCTTTGTCAGTTATTGTACAATCGTCAGATTGGGCGTAGGTTTAAGTATTCAAATCACAAATGCCATCCTCATTAGAGAAAAAAAAAATTATAGAAATGACACGGCAAATAGGGTGTCAATTAATAAATTAATTTCTCTGACTACACGGTAAATGGCACTAAGATCGCCTTTTACTGCCGATAGTGTTTTTTTTCTGAAATCGGCAGGCGTGCACAGTGCAGTTGTGTCTGCGCACACACATGTGCACTGTAAGAGCGAGGCCCCATTAGTGCGTTGCGTCGACGCAGCGTCGTCGCTGCGTCGACTCAATACTGACTAATGATTAATTAAATTATGACATTTAATTATAATTTCAATTTATTAGTTATTATTATATTCATAATGACTCAACGAAGGTGTGGCATACAACGCTTTGATCCGTTGCAACGACGCAACGCAACGCACTAATGAGGCATTGCCCTAATATCTGCTGGGCCAAACACTGGTCTCCGCTGAGATTGGTCGCCATGGCCGTTATTTGTTCTGGAGAACCTAAAGGTTAAGATGAAGTAGGTTTTAGGTGTTTCTGCTTTAGCACAAACACCTAAAACCTTCATACATCAGGTTCGTGCGTCCGTCGGCCTAGACAAGTGACTGATGATGGTTTATCAGCGACAAAGATACTGGAAATGACAAAATTGTATGGGATTGACATAAGCTACCGAAAGACTTATTTCCATTTTCAATCCTGTTGAAATTCGGTGTTTAAAATACGAAACGCTTTTAAAGCGATTCTCGCTTGTTTAACTACCCAACGAATACCTAGGTCTTCAAGATAATTATGATCTGTTATTTTTATTTTGTTTAAAAAACGTTTTTACAAAAAAAAAAACCGACTTCCTAATAAAAACACTACAAAGTGAAAAATAACTTTAATTTCGGTAGTCGTTGTCATTGGATCTGTATTTTAGTTTTTGCCACCGACTTCCGGAATTCAAGTTATTTTTCACTTTGTAGTGTTTTTTTCGGAAGTTTTTTTTTTAAGTTTTTATTTCTCGCTGTTTAGTGGGTCTGTTTATAATGTATCTAAGTTACAATAGCCTTATGTAAACTTGTCCATCGCCTTTTACAAAATATTGCTTTTCCCGATGCAGGGATGTTAATTGTGAAGGAGTTCTCCTGGTATTCCACCATCAGCTCTATTTCACCATTCGCGTTGTGACGAGCATAAATTGCTTGGCAACCATATTAAAGTAATCGAATCGCAACCCGTGAAATACTTATTATTGAGTAGTTACGGTGGCCATCTGGTCTTCTTCATCAGTTCCACTTCACCAAAATCCGAGAGCAAATGCACGAGTTACTATAAAAAGTACCCAAATAGCTATAGACGTGCCTATATAATATTTGAGGAGTTCCCTCAATTCCTCATGGATCCCATCATCAGAACTGGATTTTGATGAAAATGGGACCAATCTGGAAGTACATCTTTTTAAATAAAAAAATAATTTTCCAAATCGGTTTATAATTTCTTTTAAAATATTCGTCTCAATTAATAAAATCAATACCTTTTTGGATGATAACTTGTGGCCAGATGGGATAACATTTAGGAGGTTCATACGATTTAGACCACGGAATTCCGATAAAGATGACATACAATTAAATGGATAGTACTTTAGTAAGTTATAACTGCAAAAATATTAAAAGAAGTATGGAATGTGTGAGGACTTTATGTAAATCAGCGGATGTGATAGCCCTCCAAGAAACTTGGCTGCTACCGTACGATACACAAGTATTGGGTGATATTGACGACAACTTCGGATACACGGGGAAGTCGGCGGTGGACTTGACTGCTGGAGTGCTAAGAGGCAGACCTCACGGCGGTGTGGCGATACTGTGGCGGAAAAGTGCCTTTCGCAATGTTACGGTGGTGAAGTGCTTAAGTGAGCGTATTGTGGCGATTAGAGTAATGACTGGAGCTGGACGTGAAATGTTAGTTATGTGCGTGTATATGCCAACTGACCAAACTGTGAACTTGCCGGAATTTACTCAGTGTTTGGGTGAGTTGAATGCAATTATACTAGACAATAGTATCGAAGTAGTATTTATGTTAGGGGATTTCAATGCTCATCCTAATGCTCCGTTTTGTAGTGAACTTCTTGATTTTTGTGAGGAAAATGACTGGGTATGTGCCGATCTAGTCAAATTAGGTATCTCATCTGAAACTTATACTTTTCAAAGTGAAGTATATGGGTGTAAGCGATGGCTAGACCACTGCGTGGTAACCAAGTCAGCGTGGCAATCTGTAGTGAATGTTATGGTTCTCAATGACGTATATTGGTCAGATCATTTCCCTTTACAGGTGACTTGTAATTTAGATGTAATTAAAGCTAAAGCAGAAGTCCACAATTACCTACGTAATGATATTATATGGGGGGTAAGAGAATTAGAAGAAATTCAGAAATATCACGAAATTTGTAATAATAACTTCAGAAAAAATATGTTTCCCGATGAATTTCATGAATGTGCTGATAGTATGTGTCAAAACATACCACACAGATCTGTTATCGACAACTTATATAATAATATTGTTAGTATATTAAGTCAGGCTTCGCTAAACAGTCGCAGTCTCCTACCTAGGAAGCCCACTAATGTTAAGTGTGTCCATGGTTGGAACAAGCATATCAGAGACGCCCACAGGCAGGCTAGACTGGACTATCAGTTGTATGTCTTAGGTGGTAAACCAGTTAGTGGATATTTGTTTGATAAAATGTGTGAAAGTCGACGAGTTTTTAAGTCACGCTTAAAGTACTGTCAGAACAACCAGGATCAGATAAAAATGGATATTCTTGCTTCACAACATTCTGCTAAGAAATTTAATAAGTTCTGGAAGGGCACTAAGCGTTTGAATGGTAAGGCTAGTCTGCCTGTGTGTGTTGATGGCATCAGTGATGCTAAAATTATTGCAAATTCATTTAAGGATCATTTTCAGGTTAGATCTCCCTTGCTGTCGGTGTTTGATACTGAACGTTACCCAGTAGAAAAGCCTATTGGATTTTCAAGTAAGGATGTGGCTGACATTATTAAAAACATGAAAAGAGGGAAGTCACCAGGTCATGAGGGACTCAGTGTCGAGCACTTGCAGCATGGGGGAGTACACCTGTATAGGGTGTTAGCCATGTTTTACACTTTTTGTATACGGCACTCATATTTACCATCTAATCTCATGAGAACAGTGGTTGTGCCAATAGTGAAAAATGTCACTGCTGATATCTCCGACAGAAGTAACTATAGGCCGATTTCTTTAGCTACTATTATCGCAAAAGTGTTTGATGGGTTATTAGACAGAAAACTTGATCGTTTTGTAACATTACAGGATACACAGTTCGGTTTCAGAGAGGGGTTGTCAACTGAAAGTGCAATACTGTCTCTGAAACACACTGTTGATTATTATGTAAAAAGGCAAACCCCAGTATATGCATGCTTCTTGGATTTGTCCAAAGCTTTTGACCTGGTGTCATATAATAAGCTTTGGACAAAATTAAGAATTGCAGGTGTGCCAGCCGATCTCGTGAATATTCTCGCCTACTGGTACAGTGAGCAGCTTAATATAGTAAGGTGGGGAAATGTATACTCAGATGAATATTCTTTAGAGTGTGGTGTCAGGCAGGGCGGGCTGACTTCGCCTCGACTCTTTAATATGTATGTTAACCATCTGATTGAGGAGCTCAGCAGCATGTATGTTGGATGCCATATTGATGACATATGTGTCAATAATTTGAGTTATGCCGATGATATGGTGCTGCTGAGCCCCTCGATTGGAGGTCTCAGACAGCTGTTAAAGGTGTGTGAGGTTTATGCTGTGGGACATGGCTTGAGGTACAACGAAAGTAAAAGTGAGTTCATGTTATTTAAATGTAGAAATAAAAGCAATATCTTTATACCACCTATATTACTTAATGGTGTACCTCTTAGTCGTGTTGCACAGTTTAAATATCTAGGACACATTGTAACTGAACATTTGAGTGACGATTTAGACATTGAGAGGGAGCGCAGGGCATTGTCGGTGCGTGGTAATATGTTGGCACACAGGTTCGCTCGGTGTACTGCTCCTGTTAAAATAACAATGTTTAAGGCATTCTGCCAGACTTTCTACACGAGCGGCCTGTGGGCAAACTTTACACAAAAAGCCTACAATGCCTTGCGCGTCCAGTATAACAATGTGTTCAGGGCTCTGTTTCGGCTCCCTCGTTATTGCAGTGCATCCGGCATGTTTGCTGACGCCAGCGTAGATGACTTCTACGCAATTATGCGTAAAAAAGTTGCGTCGGTGGTACGACGAGTACGGGGGAGCCCGAATAGCGTCCTGAAGATGATTGGCGAGAGAACCGATACTGTTCTGCTCAGTAGGTTCACTGAACTCCATGTGTTGCGAGACCGATGAGCATACTGTGCAGGGGTAGGCGGTGTGTCTTGTTTCTTCTTTTTTTACTTTTTTTATTACTAACATTAGTTATAAGCTAAATTCTTGTTACTAACAACCTTGCCTTACCTATGGACTTTTTTGTCTGAAATAAATGATTTTTTTTTTTTTTTTTTTATTTTATAAACGACGGCGTACTGAGGTAACAAACAAAAATGCAACCGAATTGAGAACCTCCTCCTGTTTTAGAAGTCGGTTTAAAACAATTACTCGCGAGCAGACTCACGATCTCAAATACTTTCCAAGTCAAAAATCTAAAGAAATGCATGCAGCATCGCAGCAGGGGAGCAGCACCTTATTGAAGTAGCATTGCATACACGGAATGTATTGGCACGTACTTTCAATACATACATAAGTAACCCTCCAGGGATCAACTGTATGCTTCGATCTTTAGTCGGACATATTGCTGCGTTAAAGTTCAAACAATTTCAGTTGAAATAACGGGTAGGTAACGGTTATGTGAACTTCTTTATTTGTTGGTACATTGGCCTGGCTAGCTGACATCAAATTATTTAATTTAATGCTCTGTGTCTTGCAATGTTATTTTTTTTTTTTGAAGTGAAAACTTCTTTAGACGGGTTTGGGCATTTTTTGAGTTGGGAAAATACCATTGAACTCGCGACACTGTTACCGACACCGCGCTACATTCGGATGTGTTCGGCTGTCCTCGGGATGTACTCGGTTTTAAATCCGATATGTCAGTGAGTGATGCCCATACTTCCCGTGGGTGTCGTAAAAGGCGACTAAGGGGCGTACCGGAGAATGGGCAGCAGCGTTCTCTATGCATTCCACCACCATACCATACTGCGATCGCCAACCCGCCTGCCTAGCGTGGCGATTAAGGCAACCCCCCCCCCCTCCACCCTTTTGGGGGAGGCCTATGTCCAGCAGTGGACGTCTTTCGGCTGAAGATGATGATGATGATGATGATGGCAAAGTATTCTGTTTGTGTTTTGTTTTCACTTCTGGCACTCCTGGAGAGGCACTGTTTTTTTTTTTTTAGTTTATTGTGAATATTTTGTGCCTTACTTAACCTGGGTCAATTAAACTTATTTTCTTTCTTTCTTTGTTACTTTGCATACCAACTATTGTATAGAATCAAGTTCTCTAACCGAGCAGACAGCTGTGCTGCTGGGAAGTTTGTTGCGTCACTTCTTCTCCCCAGTGAAAGCTAAATAAAGGAAGTGGTGAAGGAGACTTGTCTTATGTAATTCTAGCGTTCGAAAACTGCTGATTCTCAGCCTAATTTCAATAAATGACATTTGATTTTGATTACGTAACATACATAAAGGATTAACTATTAAATTGTTTATTTACTTGATGGCAATTGGCTCGCCCCTCATTACCATGGGACTGCCTAACCGTTCAGAGAGTTCAGGTGTAATGTTTTGTTATGTATAATTATAGAGAAATAAACGTTATTGTCGAGCTTTTAAAAGTTCAAATAAGTTCGCTGCGTCAGTGCATCGGTGCCCGTAAACTAACACGTGCCGACGGAGAGAATCAGAGGTCCTGCTCCATTTTCTCTGTTCAACAGAAGATAGCTCATGTGTTGTTATAAGACGTTCTGTAAGTATAATGGTGGACCGTAACAGTCCAGACTACGCCAGAAGTTGGTGCTTAAACCTTGAATACAAATCTTATTGTATTACCCATAGATATCCGAGTATTGCCGCTTATTCTTAATGAGCGTGAGATCGCGTTGCGGGTTACCCTAAGTCGCCACGAACGTACAACCCGATGCATGCCCGAAATTTCAAATATCCAAAAAGACACTAGGCCTCGCGATGACTAGTACCTAGTGTTAAGGAGGTATCATCACTTGTGACTTTATATCTGAAACTCAGTTTGTATTTTATTCAATAAACACATCAGTACTCCACAAAAGAAACACGGCAAAAAATCAACAAACGTGTCGCCTCCCTATCAAGAACAGCTATCTCTTTCTGAACGTGACTCCTCGATCTAAAACGCATACACAAACAAAAACAGGCGTATATTCCACTACTAAATATTCCAGGTGCGTCCAACCGAGAGCGTCTTTTTCAGCGTTTCAGGCATTGCTGTGAATTTTCAGTTGAAGTGCTGGGATTTGCATCATAAAGGGAGAGCTGTTTATCCGTCTGCCCCCCTCCTTTCACCTTGTTTGCAGTTTTTCATGAAAAGGTTACGTTAAAGGTATGTGAAACACAGAGCGGTATTGTGAATTTTAGCGGTTTACTTTGCATACTTGTGTGTAAACCTTTTTGGTCTTTAAACTGAAAAAGAACTGTTCTATCGATAATGCAAGTTATAGTTGTGCTTGCTATGATCAGTTCATGGATACACTGTAGTGCTTTGGGGATGTTTGCTGAAGCTAGTGTCGACTGCAACGATGTGTAAGCGGAGCGCATCTCTGGTGCGCCGGGTGCGTGGCAGCCTCAACAGCGTGCTTGTGATGACTTTTCTGCATGCCAAGATGTCATACCAACTTAAGGCAACACTGTCCACTGTCTAGAATGTATGCTGCATATAATGAGCAGGAAGTTGACATTGACCTCTTTCACTCATAAGTACCTGCTCTAAAAAAAGTTGCTCTTGCCATCTAATGGGTTTCTCTAGTCTAAAATCAAATATTTCCCTAACCTTACGAGTATATAAAAAAATTCAAAAATAGAATCTAATCTTTAATTCATTGTACTCAATTATGCTTTAACAGTTTTTTTTTTTTCAAACTTCGTAATAGGTATTAATTGTTTTATTTAATTAATTGTGTTATTAGCTGCGCATAATGTAGTACATGCTGTGCTTTTCTGTAAATGATGAGGCGCTTAGACTTAAGTTTGCAATGTACAAATTATAAAGTAACAGTGTACTCATTGTTGAAAAGCCTAATAAATAAATAAATAAATTGCTTAGCAACCGTATTAAAGTAATCGAATCGCAACCCGTGAAATACTTATTATTGAGTAGTTCCGGTGGCCATCTGGTATTCTTCATCAGTTCCACTTTACCAAAATCCGAGAGCAAATGCACGAGTTACTATAAAAAATACCCAAATCGCTATAGGTGTGCCTATATAATATTTGAGGAGTTCCCTCAATTCCTCATGGATCCCATCATCAGATCTGGATTTTGATAAAAATGGGACCAATCTGGAAGTATATCCTTTTAAAATAAAATAGAATTTTCCAATTTTCAAATTTTTTTTTCCAAAGCTTGCTGGTGATGATAGCGGAGAGCCTTGACTGTCCATACATAAGGCCGCGACGCTGCAAATTAAATGAAAAAAAAAAATCTGTAAATAGGATATCAAAATCACTTTTACACGTCCTATTTTATGAGAGGTTGACGTTTCTTTATCTAACTACTCTGATAAGAAAGGCCAAAACCAACCACCACCAAGAACGGCTGGACCGATATTTACGATCTTTGATTTGTTGGATTTGTCTCCGCTCCGAATAGCAGAATAAATAAATATTAGGTCTTTACCTATGAAATTGCCGTTTTGTATGAAAAAATTTAAACTAATTTTTTCATGTATTTTTTATTTGTATTAATCGAAGTAATCACCTATGCAATCAATGCATCTTTGCCAACGCAGTGGCAGTTTATGGATGCCCTTCTTAATGAAATCAGCTGGACGGGAGGCAACAAATTCTTCAAAGGCATTTTGTACTGCCTCTCGGGTATTGAATTTTTTCCCGCCAAGAAGTTATCCAAATTCTGGAAAAAGTAGTAGTCTGTAGGCGCAAGGTCTGGTGAGTAGGGTCCGCCCTACTCACCAGACAATGCAAGAACTGGGGTTGGAAGCTCTCCGTCATCCGTGACGGAGAGCTTCCAACCCCAGTTCTTGCAACTTGGAGACCGTCTGCTGTGCAGTATGAGGTCGCAAGTTGTCGTGCAGGAGCAGCGGAGACGAGCGATTGACTAACGCTGGTTGGAGATGTGCCAGCTTCTCCATCATTGTGTTTAGTTCTTCACAGTACACATCTGCAGTAATGCTCACCCCGTTTGATAAGAAGCTGTGATGAATCACACTGGCGCTAGACCACCAAACAGTGACCATCACTTTTCTAGGGGTAAGTTTTCGTTTAGGGCATTGTTTAGGTGCTGAACCAGGATCCAACCAACTTGCTGAGCGCTTGCGGTTATCAAACATTTTTAACATTTTTCATCGCAGGTAACAATGCGGTTCAAAATTCCTTCATTTGTGTGTCTGTTGAGCAGTGCAAGGCACGTCTCGACGCGTACTTCGCGCTGGCGATCATTGAGTTCGTGGGGCATCCATTTGTCAAGCTTTTTTACCTTGCCAATTTGACGCTAACGTCGAACGCTAACGACGCTAGCGTCGAATATTGTTTTGACGCTAACGTCGAAAGCTGCTGCCATAATTCAGCCGTAGATTGTGTATCATCAGCTTCCACAATCGCCTTTAATTCGTCATTGTCCACCAAAGTCTTCGGACGACCGCGAGGTTCATTTTTCAGAGCAAACCAATAACAGGTGGTGCGTTGGTTTGTAGTATTAGCTCCGTAAACGTCGTTGATGTTGCGTGCCGCTTGTGCCGCGTTGCTGCCACGACGGTACTCATATTCCATAATTACTCGAATTTTTAACGTATCCATGATGACGAAAAAGATTGAAATGCGATAAAAATGTAACACTAATCAATAAACAAATGACTACTTTTGGGAAAAAAAATCCATGCTTTTAAAATAAAATTAATTTGAAATTAGAATTCTCAGCCAAACAAAAATTATTTTGTTTTGAAATGGCCAGTACTGCAGAACGGCAATTTCATAGGTAAAGACCACTGACCTCTATAATACATTGTATTATAGAGGTCAGTGGTAAAGACCTATTATTAAAACATGAGAAAAATTCACAAAAAAAAAAAAAAAGGAATTCCATGAGGAACATGCATTCGTTCTTATCGATTCTGAGGTGGTACGAAGTTCACCGGGTCTGCTAGTTTTGTACAAAACTAATAAAATAATTGAGCAGTGACTTGCACATCACCTGCAGTCGTCGGTCACCAATGTAAGTGTTGATAGTTGTGTTGTTTTGTATTGTATTGAAATATTAATGTATTGTCTATTGTGGTCTATTGTGTGTGTAATGTATTAAATATATATACATAAAGTCCCATTAAAATAGTTGGACAAACTTTTAGAAATCATTCATACCACCAATATAAGGACGATGGTAAAAAAGTATATAAGAAAAACGCATAGATACTTACAAGAAAAATAAACAGCTAACGAAAATACACTAATATGGACCATGCGTCATTTTTGGCCCACTTTTTCAACATTATTCAACAGTGATGAATTATATGTCATATGAAAGCTCTTAAAGTGTACTTTATTTCATTCTATGGCAGCTAAGTTCAAATTCAGCGCGAAAATGGTTATTTTTTGCGTTTTTAAAAATGTTTAACATTGTTCACCAGTAATGAATTATATGTCATATGAATGCTCTTGAAGTGTACTTTATTTCATTCTCTGGCAGCTAAGTTCAAATCCAGCGCAAAAACGGTTTTTTATGCGTTTTTTAAATGCGTCATACTGGGCCCACTTTTTCAACATTGTTCAACAGTGATGAATTATACGTCATATGAAAGCTCTTGAAGTGTACTTTATTTCATTCTATGGCAGCTAAGTTCAAATCCACCGCGAAATTGGTTATTTCTTGCGTTTTTTTAACTGTTCAACATCGTTCAACAGTGATGAATTACATTTCATATGAAACCTCTTAAAGTGTACTTTATATCATTCAATGGCAGCTAAGTTCAAATCCAGCGCGAAATTGATTATTTTTTGGGTTTTTTAAAAATGTTCAACATCGTTCAACAGTGATGAATTACATTTCATAATTATGAAAGCTCTTAAAGTGTACTTTATTTCATTCTATGGCAGCTAAGTTCAAATCCAGCGCGAAAATGGTTCTTTTTGCGTTTTTTAAAAATGTTCAACATTGTTCAACAGTTATGAATTATATGTCATATTATTAATTATTAATGTATTTCAAATAATCAGATAACAAAGATCCGTAGTGTTAGTAAAGAACCTTATACCAAGTGTTAGTATATTTATATATGAAAGCTCTTAAAGTGTACTTTATTTCATTCTATGGCAGCTTAGTTCAAATCCAGCGCAAAAACGGTTTTTTATGCGTTTTTTATACGTATAGTCTGTGTGGTGCCGGACTTAAAGAATAACACCACCCCATACTTCCCGTGGGTGTCGTAAAAGGCGACTAAGGGAGACCGGAGAATGGGCAATAGCGGTCTCTATGCATACACCATCATACCATACTGCGATCGCCAACCCGCCTGCCAAGCGTGGCGATTATGGCAAACCCTCCCAAAATTGGGGGAGGCCTATGTCCAGCAATGGACGTCTATCGGCTGAAACGACGATGCGTTTTTTAAATGCGTCATGCTGGGCCCACTTTTTCAACATTGTTCAACAGTGATGAATTATACGTATGAAAGCTCTTGAAGTGTACTTTATTTCATTCTAGGGCAGCTAAGTTCAAATCCAGCGCGGAAATGGTTATTTTTTCGCGTTTTTTTTTAAATGTTCAACATTGTTCAACAGTGATGAATTATATTATATTATTATTATACAAAAACTGCCAGATGTCAACTGTTTTCCACGAATAAAAATTATCGGTTGATTGAAAAATCAGCCCCTAATTGGATTGGACTATTTGCAATGGCAGCTAGATTGCTGTATTATGTGTATGCGCTCGCGTGTTTTGCGGACAAGAACCCATGTTTTAGGAAATGATCTACCTGCGATTAGTCCACAGTTTGCTGAATATGTTGATCGAGATACGTACGTACCTACCTATTGCTGTAATACATTTTTGTTTTTAAAACGCAAAATAATAACCATTTTCGCGCTGAATTTGAACTTAGCTGCCATAGAATGAAATAAAGTACACTGTAAGAGCTTTCATATGACATATAAATCATCACTGTTGGACAATGTTGAACATTTTTAAACAACGCAAAAAAAACCATTTGCGCGCTGGATTTGAACTTAGCTACCATAGAATGAAATAAAGTACACGCCAAGAACTGTCATATGACATAGCTTTCATTACTGTTGCATAATGTTGAACATTTTTAAAAATGAAAAAAAAAAACATTTTCGCGCTGGATTTGAACTTAGCTGCCATAGAATGAAATAAAGTACACGCCAAGAGCTGTCATATGAAACAGGTTTCATCACTGTTGCACAACTTTGAAAAGTGGGCCCAGTGTTCATTCAAAAGTGCTCATGGTCCTTTGCAATTTATTATTTTGGGTCAAAATAAAATCACTTTAATCAGTGTTTTGTTTTGCTTGGATATCTTTAGTTAGACGTACTGAGCGCTGTGTTAAAATTTGTCCATCTATGATAATGAGTGTGTGAGTCATGTCATTTGAGTGAATAAATGAATAATAATAGTTGTGGGGAGACACCGCCTTGCCGTCCCCATCGAATAGCCAGTTATACCGTCACAGTGGTCGAGCGATTGAATTAGACAGTCGTAGGTATCGGAGATCCAGAAGCCTGAAATGATAAAATGATAAATGATTTATTTTCTGTAAGTAGGTAGGTTTTTACAAACACTTTTACACTCAATCATATTTTTTAAACTAGATGAGGTCGGCATTTCCTATCTGACTACTCTGAGAAGAAAGGCCGAAACAAACTCAGAGGTCACAGTCTCTTTTAAAGTCCAGACAAAATCTTGGTCAGATCGTGTGAAGACCATGTAGATTGGTGTCTGAAATGGTCTTTTGAGGAAAGAACCACACAAATTGAGCGGACCTGTCCAATCAGTGCAGGCATTTGTCAAAAATCGTGCAGCTCAACTCAGAAGTTGCGGAGCTCAACGATTCGACGAACAATACCAAAGAAATGACATTTGGGTAGGCCACGTAAATTACTCAAACTGCCAGATCATGATTAAAACTAAGAAGGAAAACAGAAAAAACATGACCCACATAGTCCTCACATTCACAATAATTAAATAAAAGATAAAAAATGTTTACTGCAGCACCCCCTGATGAGTTGTCACCGTAACACTTATCTTAGAACATGCACCAATCAAATCCAAACCCATCACTGAAAACTACATCAAAATCGGACTAGTAGTTTTGGAGATAAATGGCAACATTGGTTTGCACACACATCCTCTCACCCCAAACGCATATACCGTCTCCGTACCGTCACGGGTTATATTTCAAACTTTTTAAGGAGCATAGGTTCATTATAGACATAAAGCGAAGAGAAGATATGAAACCGCATCTAAATCGGACTAGTAGTTTTGGAGAAAATGTCAAAGGATCATGACCAACGATGTATGGAAATCCGTCTTAAGTTGAAACCTAACAATAAATCTTTATTTATTATAGACTACGCTTTATATACTATTAAATAAAAGTGTTAATTTTCACACAAGTATCCGAGTTTTAAAGTAATTAAACAAATTCGGAGATAACCTAAAAATTATGTCTAAACTACTCGCAACTTATAAAATGACCTCAGATCACTCATGTAGGTACAAAACAACAAAGATAGTTAAAAACAAAATAAAATTTAAAAAAAACGTGAATAATCGTGAATAACGAATAATCGTGCTTTTTATGGCCTCGCAACGTTGATGTGACATTATCGAAATAAAACAACTTCAGTTAGATAGAGAATATATTCTATTAACTTCAATTTATCCCAGATCTATACACAAATGAATAAGTTACCTACTGGTGGCGCCTAACACCAAATACTTGGGCGGAAATATAAAATTGTTTGCGTTTATCCCAGACGCAGGGAGCTGGATCAATTAAATAGTGGACTGTATAATGCGGGGGTGAAAAGTACGTGGGTAGGTCTGACTTTGCAAAATACAACACGAATTAGGACGACGAAAATTGTACATGGACAAAGGAATTTGGCAGGAAAATGCAACACCACAGACCTGTAGATTCACCATCAATCCTCCACGTCGGCCGGCAGAAGGTTCGACTTTGCTGGATCAGGGGCAGCGCACGAGAGGTCGCACAGACGCCTTTCACAGCATAAACACGCACTTTTCGTAGTGTAGTTCGTAAATGCTTCGCAACAGTTCGCAACCGTAAATTGCCAATAAATTAACAAGGGAGCATGTCACGGACCACTGCTCTCGTTGAAGGCAACGCGGCAAGAACAAGATTCCTCACACCGTCACCGTAGATGGTGACAAGGACAGCGATAGTCCGGGGTTGCATGTGGGAAAAGGATAGGACACGATAGGATAGTGACGCATTTTGCAAGTCATATTAATTTCTACCCTATAATAAAAACAATAAACTAATACGAAATCCAACACCTACCTAATGTATACAAAGGTATAAAACACATAATATGAACAGACTTTTCATGTAGGTAGTCATTAGGTGTATTTAATGTTACAACAAGTATACCTGTTCTACGTATTTGACATGTAAAATCAGCAGAAATACCATTGTGTTAAGTGTTAAGTACCAATTACCTTTATTATTCCTCATACTTATCAAAATAATTATCTAAATACGAAGCTGGAGCAGTTATATCGTTATAACGTCCCCAGCTCAAGAACCAAACTATAGTCATTATAATTATGAGCGCAGCAACAGCCCACAGTTCTCACAGGCAACTGCATGAGTAGCCGACTATTGCATCTAATGTATTAGCTACAGCATCATCTTTGATAATTAATAAATACGTAAAATAGGTGCGACTATTAACGTGCCTCGAATCCTCGATTTAATTCTGCCTCTCAAGAGGTAGTTATTGTACCCTAAAATCAAAGGTATGTCATCCTCAACCTCATTATTCACTTCCACATAATATGTACCAGTTCGACGGACATGTTCCCCATAGTACGATCTAGCTTGTTTAAGCTTTGTGTGTATTTTGTATTCGATTATTCATTACATTTGACTAATTATGCTGGCAACACCAAAACGAATAAGTGATTATCTATAGTAAAGCTGTCGATGTAGAATAATGGCGGGAACAGATCTATCAGAACTCAATTTATTGCTGAATCGATCCTTTCCTGCGATTCGGATAGATTTAAAAATCGATCTTGTTTAGGAATAATCGTCATCCCTAGCGGTACGTCTGTCATCTGCCTTGACAGTTGCATCTGCGTGAGACGAAACACAAAAATAAATATTTTCACAACGGAACTATGAAATACATATACAGTAGGTACCTAAGTTATGATTATGATATTACTAATTATTTAGCTATTTATGAGTTTAATATCATTTTTGTGATGTTTTTATGTAAAGGCTCATACTTACGTAACTCGTACAAATGAAGAGAACGAAACGTCCATCATGACTATACGGAAATGTACCTAGCAATCGTTAATTTACTGTTTATCTTAAAATCATATTTCCGGATACGAAAACAAAATTCCTGAAGCGAAAAGCTTGTAAAAAATGAGCAAATAATTATTTGTATATTAATTTGGTTTTCATACGTGCAACTTTTCAAGACTGCTTTTGTTCCATCTCCTTTGCACGTACAAACAAATATTTAAAGCAGCGCCCCCTGGCGATTTGTTACCGTAACACCTATCTAAGAACATGCACCAGTCAAATCCAAACCCATCACTGAAAATCGCATCAAAATCTGACTAGTAGTTTTGGAGTTAAATGGCAACATTCGTTTGCACACACATCCTCTCATCCCAAACGCATATACCTACTCTGTCTCCGTACCGTCGCGGGTAAAATTACAAACACTAAAACGAACACTTAACCACTTTATCTTATGAAAAGCCCTAAACCCCAACCCTAAAAAGCTTGAACATAAAATTGAGCGCTCGCACTCGATCTTATAAAAACTGGATAGCTGTAGTACCTACCGGAGCACGGTGGCGCATCACAAACCCCCACAATGAATTATGTCAGAAATTGCTCTGAATTCACAGCTCCCTTCAGCTATTGCTTATGGAAAATTAAGGCTTTTCAGGTGAAAATTGCATGGCACCGGTGGACGGATAGTGACTTAGATTTAATCACAAGTAATGTAAAAAGCAGGAGTTTTACAGTGCACGTAATATTTTTTGGAGGAAAAATTACTGATTTACAAACTAGTTTCGATTATTGGGGCTTTTTAAAGCAGATTACTGCATCTGTATCAATGTACAATAACACGGTTTTCGCACTAATCCACAAAGAATAGAATAGAATACTCTTTATTATGTACACTATAGGCGCTATTACAAAATCGAAGTGCTCAGTTTTAGGTAAATTCGACGGAGCGCGGCAGCGGATGCGCACGTGTGCATCTAAAGAGGTATGCTACGCACACATGCAAACGGCTATGCGTCCGATGCCAGGAACAAACCAACAAGAGCCTTTGCTACTTTGTTTTCGAAATAAATTAAATTACTGTTATACATAGTTCATGAAATATTATTTGTACCAATGAATAACAGTTAGAACAGCAGAACAGCAGCTGCTGTAGAACAGCAATTTATCTATAGAACTACTATAGGGTCATAAACATATACTTGATTTTTTTTTTCGCAAACTAGCACGCAGCCCGTTTGATGGTGTGTAGTTACCGCAACCTATAGACGCTTGCGATGCCAGAAGCATTACTTCCGCGTTGCCAGTTTCTAAGAAAGGAATCGCACTGATACTTTTTGTTGGTAGGTACGGTCTAATTTTTTACGAAGTTTCTTTATATGTAATTTATTCAGCAGGTAGGTAGACATTTAAGTACTTATTTATAGAAATAAGTGCAATGTGATGTTGTATCTACAGTTTGGATAAAAAAGTCAAAAGAAAGTAAAAAAGGCAAATCAAAAGTAATTTTATTCAAATTAGGCTGAGAATCCGCACTTTTTGAACGTCAAAATTACATAAGACAGTCCCCAAAAACGCCCGCCCGTCACCATTTCCTAGCGCTTTCACTGAGAAGTAGAAGTGGCGCAACAAACTCCCCAGCAGTACAGGTCATCATCATCATCTGCCTAGCCTTTTCCCAACTATGTTGGGGTCGGCTTCCAGTCTAACCGGATGCAGCTGAATACCAGTATTTTACATGGAGCGACTGCCTATCTGCCCAGCAGTACAGGTCTGTTGTTAAAAAAATAATACCGGCCGAGTGCGAGTCGGACTCGCACACGAAGAGTTTCGTACCACCGCAATAATATGCGCTGAAAAAATCATATCGCAATATAAAATACACATTTCGAAAAATTTCAACTATCTGCCTATAACGGCTCATGAGCCACTGACAGACAGACGGACCGACGGTCAGCGGACACTTAGTAATAGGGTCCCGTTGGCACCCTTTAGGTATGGAAAAAAAAAATCTCTGAAGTGGCATAGACCGTGCTTTTCTCTAATCTATGATTTCAAGAAGCACGTACTCCTAATAAAACTAGTTTTTTCTGGTTCTGGTATTTTGAGGTTCCAGGGAGCCTAAAAAGGCAATCACAATCCAATCCCAATCTCTTTGATTATACCTAATGTAGTGCAGCGAAAAAAGAAAAACACGGACTGCCTTCGCTATATTATGATTCATAATGTTATCCTTTTATGATTCTGCCAAAGTGGCCTTTTTAGCCCCCCAGAAATCATTAACTTTGAAAACTTTTATTACTTTTAGTTGATATTGAGTACCAGTCCACACTGCAACTACTTACGTCTGAAAATAATTATCTGAATTAAAAAAAAAAGTCAGAAAACGAAGACAACAACAACTATTAATTAAAATAGATGGACATTTTAACACAGCGCTCAGTACGTCTAACTAAAGATATCCAAGCAAAAAAAAAAACACTGTTTAAAGTGATTTTATTTTGACCTACAATAATCAATTGCAGGCACATTAGTGTACTTTCGTTAGCTGATTATTTTTCTTATAAGTATCTATGCGTTTTTCTTGTATATTTTTTACCATCTTCCTTATTTTGGTGGTCTGAATGTGTTCTGAAAGTTTCTCCATCTATTTTAATGGGACCTTATATTTACGTATGTTTTTTTTTCTATAATACAGGATATACATATTCGCGCTAGAATATCATAGGAAAATACTTATGCATTACAATCCGACCTTCTCTATTAAAAAAAAACACTTGTATTAAGATGTGTTGGTCGCGCTTTATTCTTGGCGAATTGGTGAGCGAGACCACGTGACGGCAACAGCGAGCGAGCGTCACGTCCTCTCTTTGTGAGCGCTCGGCGCGGACTAAAGCTAAGACCGCGCGTCCCGAGATTTATATTGATAAATAGCATTGCATACAACAATTATTTAAAAATATTAATTTACTTTAAATTAGAGTTTTTTTTTTTTTCAAGCAAGGTTACAAAGTAATCTTAGTTATTAAATACTTTTTGTTTGAATTTCTTTTATATATTCATAGATAAAAAATATAATTTCGGGCGAAAAATTATCATTAACTCTCTGTTTTACGGAATTATTTTTGGTGTATTACTGTATGAAACATCATAAATTGGTGTATGCATACCATAGTAGAAGATACAGTTGTATCGTAGATATTTTTATAAATGATAAAACTATTATATCTTCGATGTAACAGGGCATCGCGAGATGCCCGAAAGTAAAATTTTATGAAACAGCCTTTGCAGAAACAAGTTTTTTACTGATTTATGTGAACAAACTGGAATATTTATTGAATGCGCTCCCAAAAGAAGGAATCAAACTTTCTCGGGCATGTATTTTTTTTACTATTGTGGCTTTAGTTAAATCATAATTACACATCAAAACTCGAGTCAAACGCTCTAAACAAGAAAAAATTGTGATAGCCCTCTTAATTACAGACATAATTATAGAAACTGTACAAAGGGTGACACAATGGGCGGTCTTATCGCTAAAAGCGATCTTTTAAAGACAACCTTTGGATGGATTAAAAAGGGGAAGGACAGACAAATACTGTAGGTAGTCTGTGGTGTACCATTTACATAATACAATAAATACATACATAAAGTATATTATACTAATCTAAACAAATATATACATATAACAATAAACTTGAAACAGGAGCAAAGAAAATATAATGATGATGTATTAAGGAGAGAGGAAGTGCTTTTTTATCATAATTTTAAAAGTAGTTTTTAAAGTTAATTTTCGAAAAGAACAATATTTTCCTGTGTTATGTGTATGTAATGTTTAAAAGTTTTTGAAAAACACTAACTTAAACAATGAAAGCCCATAAAAGTAAAAGACTTTGAAATGATTATTTATTCATAAAGTATAATATATGACGTACCTAACCATAAAGTGCCTATCTACGTACAAGAAACATGAGATGTTTAAGTAATTACAATATTAAAGATCGTTCGCTCGTAGTACAAGTTATAACAAGCCAATATTTCATCTTAAAAGCCTACCTTCGAGGTTCGGCGGAAAATAAATTGGTACCCAGGATAAGTTGGCCCATATCGCGTTACATAAATAACATAACCATTTATATTTTGATTTCAATATAATCGAAAAAAGTCACGTTGATGTATTGCGTGAATTTATTTTCTTATTCTTACGCTTTATCCTAGTCGTAATATATTGTTTGTTATTCAGTTTGCTTCATTCATGCTGTTACACAAGATTAAAATATCGTGATGAAAGTAAAACATGGTGCAATCACCGTTTTTCAGAGAATTGTCATAGTGTTTCTTCTCTGTATGAAATAATAAAAAAAATAAAAAAAACCCTACTGCGGTAAATGGCAAGCCCATTTACCGCAGTAGGGTTTTTTTATTTTTTAAATTACTTTTTTATTTCCAGCTTTTTAGTTTACAAATGTACCGATTGATTTCGATTTGATTTCGCAAACGATTTAGTTCTTGGTACGTGTTTTTTACGATTTGTCACTTCGAATTACTTTTAACCATATCTGTTATATATGTCGGAAACGTCATTAGTACGGGAGCTGTCTTGACAACCGGAATCGGAACGCTAGCGCCATCTGGTGGCGTTGACAGAGTCTGGCCTGAGTTCGTGGGGGGTCGACGCTGGAAGGCAGCGCGAGAAGAACGGTGGAGCTCTCTTGGACATTGGACATCGTACGAACAACATGTGCTCAGAAACTGTCGGCGTTCCGTATCTGGTTGTGTCGTGTACCTACCTAGTGTGTAATTTGCTAGCGTGATTAGATTGTTTGTGAAATTATAATCTCATTTGAACTGTAAACCGTTTTTCTATTGCGCATTATCCAACACACAACCCACTGTAGCCCACTCTAATTCAAATATGGCTGATAATAACGAGACACACTATACTTTCCCCGTTATCAGAATTGGGATTAGTGTTGGTTCATGCGCAAAATCAGAACGCTTAAAATTAAAGTGACCGTTGCCATTTGATAAACAAAGTGCAAATAAGCGTTCGCATGCGCTTATTAAATAATCGTGTGGATCAGTCCAAGTTCGACCTAGACAAACCAGATACGGATGCACGATCATAGTACATGTTGTTTTGGGCAAAGGCTGTATGCAGAAATACCTTTGCACACTGACGCGCCAGTTGCGCCCTACCGCCACGTTAAAAAAAAAAAAAAAAAGTGTGTCTGTAACCGGCGTTTGAGTTCGTCGTATCCTGTTTTCGTAATAAGAACACGCGGTAGGACGCGTCATGCGGTCATGTGCAAACGTAACATCACCCAGTACGATAGCTGATTTGTGTTTTGCTGAAAATTCATTGCAAGGAGGTCAACTTGTTGTGTGTGGCCGTCATTAAGGCGCACAAAGGGAGTCAAGGACGTGGCGTGGAGCTACCAGTGACGTGGGGTGACTTGAAGAATCGAGCCAAGCAGCCTGCAGCCGTCGGTGAAGCCCTTCGTGTGCTGCAAGTGAGGGAATCCAGGACATGTCGCGACATGTCATGGGCCGCGGCCCGGTGCACGAGCAGTGGCAGCCAGGCAGGTGGTGGAGGTGGACCGCGTGCTGCAAGCAGCAGCGGCGAATGGACGTTTGCGTCGTACAGCTACTCTCAGGCACGTTAGAAAATAAAGGTGAGCTGTATTGTTTTGTTTACGATTCTGGTGCTGAATGCTCGTTAGTAAAAGCGAGTTGTGCAGCCAAATTAAGAGGCAAACGAGTTAATAACGTTGTTGCATTGACTAGTATTGGTCAAACGCGTGTATTCAGCACAGAACAAATCATATGTAGCGTTGCAATTAGCGAGCAAAGACTTGAGATTTTATACCCGACATTTACTGGCAAAGTAATATTATGATATGACAAATAAAGTTACATGTTGAACAGACCTAGTTTAAGTTTATTTTGACAAAGGCTCGTAGGCTTGTGACTCGTTTGGGTGGTGTGTAACTGGATGGAGGTTACATTTGGAGGTGACCAGATAGAGGTTGCCTGTTGTGTTAGTAACCGGATGGAGGTTACGTGTTGAAGACCGGATGGAGGTCGTTTGGTTTGATGCTTATGACTGGATGGAAGTTATAAGTGTGATGATATGAAGGCCCGATGGAAGTCAGAGCATGAGCGCTGCAATATTTTAATGAGCTTTCTATTATTTGAATGAGTATGGGTGTTGTTCAACATGTCGCTTTGAGAGAAAGAGTTGGTAATGATTTTCATTAAAAGTAATTAATAAAAATTAAATTCTTTATTGCGAGTAACCATGAGACCCATACAGTGTTAGTAACAATAAACTAAACTTACAGTTACAGTTAGTGATAGATAAAATTACAACAATTTTCGCTTTGACTAGATAATCAAAGTTTGTTTACATGGCTCTGGTCATTGGATGTTTTGCTATGATTAATCAAAGTTTGTTTAGTTAATTTAGAGGTATTGTTTTGTAAAAACAATGAGAAGAGAATTAAAGCTTTCTGTTTTCAAAAGTTAGAAGCCGTAAGTGGTCAGAATTGGCCGAGTGGAACATGCACTGCTGTTGGTTTTTTTTGTGGTTACAGGTTGGCGCGCGGCGGCGTGTGCGGGCGGGATGGCAGTGTCGGGCGGCGCTGCATTCTTTGGATCTCCTGTGGGAGTGCTCGCTGATCAGGGACGGTGCTTTTCGTGCAAGAGGTTTCACGACTTCTGCCAGAGAGGCAGTGACGGCGAGTGGATTGTCTACCGAATCTGGTGAGCCGTTTTCATTTTGTTTTGACTCTGGTACTGAGTGCTTCCCTGGTAGATAACAGTAAAAATGGTTACATTGTTGGGTGTAGCCCAATCTAATTTACAATGCAATTTTAAATAAGCTCACGTTAGTTTAAGAATGATGTCAGTAGGTCATGTACCAGTCGAAGCACAGTGGTGATGAGCAATGAGCAAGCCTATGTAGTGGGAGCCACGTGAGTAGGTGTTCTCTAACGGGCGCGGGCGTAGTAAAGTTGTGTGTAGTCACAGGGTGATGGATGTGGATCCATGCGCTGGATGTGTGAGAGCAATGTGGATTGCTGGTCGGCCGGAGCGCCGTGACGTTAGAGTGGTTTACTCGTGTGTGGGTTTCCAGGTGCCTAAGGCTCTTAGTGAAAAAGATTATTGTTGTAATGTGGATAACGATGGTACATGGCTATGGTTGATGTTTTTTTGCTATGATTGATTACAGTTTGATTACATGGCTCTGGTTGAATCAAGTACGCTCATGACGCTAAGGCACATGCCATGGCACAGGCCAAGGGATCAGAGTATTACTGATGAATTTGAGGAAAGCCAAGTAAAAGTCTTGTTGATGAAACAGAGCAGAGATTAAGTCGTGTGTGTGTGTGTTGTGTAGGGTTTTGTGAGAAACCACGAAGTCCGTGAGTGACTTGGCGATCCGAGGGGATGCGCAAATGAATGGTTGAGTAACAGGAGGTTACTTGATAGTATGAGACACATGCACCTTAGTTCATTATTTAGTTTGTGATCTTGAGATTTGTTAATCAAATAATGAGTAATGCTCTGAACTCTGCAATTTTTTAGGTTGTTCGAATTTTCATTGTGTTTTTGCCTGTACCATATTGGTCAGGATCAGGAGTGACCGAGCTATGTGATACTTTGCGGGTATGTTTGTTTACAGATTAACACACGAGGACGTGTGTATCGCAGGATGACCGTGTCGGAAACGTCATTAGTACGGGAGCTGTCTTGACAACCGGAATCGGAACGCTAGCGCCATCTGGTGGCGTTGACAGAGTCTGGCCTGAGTTCGTGGGGGGTCGACGCTGGAAGGCAGCGCGAGAAGAACGGTGGAGCTCTCTTGGACATTGGACATCGTACGAACAACATGTGCTCAGAAACTGTCGGCGTTCCGTATCTGGTTGTGTCGTGTACCTACCTAGTGTGTAATTTGCTAGCGTGATTAGATTGTTTGTGAAATTATAATCTCATTTGAACTGTAAACCGTTTTTCTATTGCGCATTATCCAACACACAACCCACTGTAGCCCACTCTAATTCAAATATGGCTGATAATAACGAGACACACTATACTTTCCCCGTTATATACATTTTTGTAATCACCTTCTAAAATCCTTTATTTTGATATCCCACTCGATAGGTTTTGAGAAAAAAAAATTTTTGAAGACATAATATTGCGCCAAAAATTGGCCATTTTTTTTTTTTTTTCAATTTTGATATGCCCAGTGTCACTTTCACAATTAAGACAAATCTAATGGCACCTCTCAAGCTGAAATCGATCAAGCCGTTTAGGCTACAGAGCGTGCCAAAGAAATATACATACATACATACACTCGAAAAACATAACCCTCCTTCTGACGCAGTCGGGTAAAAATGAGCCCCATTATGCCTTTTGATGTGGCCTACCGCTTAACTGAGACGTTGCCTGTTGTGCGCATGTTGTTATAACATGGGATTCAATGGAAATAGCAAGTGGGACCCATCGTTAATACCTAAAAAAACCGGGCAAGAGCGAGTCGGACTCGCGCACCGAGGGTTCAGTAACATCCGGGTTTATGCATAAGGTTTATGTTTATGAAATTAAATGTTTTTTTTTATTTTTGAGTTGATTGAATGAATGGTAAATTGCGGTTTACGATTTATGACGTATTAAAAAAAAACTACTTACTAGATCTCGTTCAAACCAATTTTCGGTGGTAGTTTACATGGTAATGTACCTACATCATATTTTTTTTTTTAGTTTTATCATTCTCTTATTTTAGAAGTTACAGGGGGGGGGGACACATTTTACCATTTTGGAAGTGTCTCTCGCGCAAACTATTCAGTTTAGAAAAAAATGATAGTAGAAACCTCAATATCATTTTTGAAGACCTACCCATAGATACCCCACACGTATGGGTTTGATGAAAAATAATTTTTTGAGTTTCGGTTCTAAGTATGGGGATGGGGAACCCTAAAATTTATTGTTTTTTTCTATTTTTGTGTGAAAATCTTAATGCGGTTCACAGAATACATCTACTTACCAAGTTTCAACAGTATAGTACTTATAGTTTCGGAGAAAAGTGGCTGTGACATACGGACGGACAGACAGACAGACAGACATGACGAATCTATAAGGGTTCCGTTTTTGCCATTTGGCTACGGAACCCTAAAAATGTGATTCAAAAGTGGGATCCAACGAAAATAAGTCATAGTTGTCACTAGTTGACGAAGCACTGAGCTCTCGCATTACGTCACCACATCCCTCCCGCACCACGCTGCTGCCTCAGGCAACGTTTCAGTTAAGCGATTATGATATGATTATGTTCGAAAAATTTGTCTGCTTAACAACGTAAATAAAGCAATAAGTGTTCTTGAACTGTGAAAATTAAAGCCAATCACCCCGCAGAATATACTGGCCTTAAAAAAAAATATGGTTATGAATTTTTCTTCTCTTCACTGTGTCTTAGACCCTATGGTCTAAGTGAAGAGAACAACAACGCCTTACCATAATTTTATACGTATCAAAAGCACTATCAAAAAATCCCGTCCCGTCCCCGTACCGCATCCTAAAAAGCAGGTCTATTTAAAGGAAATGAACGTCGGAAAATAATGACTTTCCACCAAGTAAATCTTAAATTAAATTTATCTCAGTTTTTGAAGAGCATCGGTCTAGTGAAGAGTAATGGCCGATTTCAGAGCTTTACTTAATTAATTGTACTTATGAAACTTTTGACTGATATATTGTTAGGCCGCGCGTTTGTGGAATGCTCCGTGGTATTGTTTTGACTACGTTCAAAGGAATGGATACGAAACACCTTTGAGTTGGTTGGAGAAGTTGAAAGGTTTTGAAATACTTCATATTCTTTGAACATAACGTTTCGTTTTGCATAATTTTGGGGAAAATTGTTTGGTAAAAAATTATATAGTCAAAATTGACGTTTTAATCATATTAGGCGTGAAAACAAGATTACAAACAGAATTAATCTTTACTGACCTCCTACCTACATAATAATGAATTAAAGGGCTAAGTTTAATCTCTGCGTAAGTAAATGTACTATTTATAAAGGTCCCTGAATTTTCACTCCTCAAACAAACACCGTAATGAAATTAAACAGCAAAATAGTAGGTGCCTTAGCTCTACAGAAGCTAATCTTGGAAACAACGCCATCTAGCGAAAACTGGTGAAACATACCAAGGAAACGACCTAAACGCCGCGGCCGTTGTCCAAATTCAAACACGGACCTAAACAGTACGACAGCTGTTCGAAGTTTTAATAAAAATCAAACTTGTACTCTCATCCTTCATTGGAAGCGATCGAATATGAATTTTTTAAGTAAAAAAGCGCATAACTTTTATCATTTCAAACTAGTAACTTTAAATTAGTTCGAGGACGCTGCTGGCTGCTTCTAGAGACATACTTAGCTACATTCGAGCTACTTACACATCACCATTGTGTTTTGTTTGTTCGTGAAGTTTGTTTACTTGTGAAAGTTGCGGGAATGCAAAGGAAAGTATTTCATTAGGTAAGTATTTATGTCGGACAAATTCACTGCTGATCATTGGTAACGAAAATAAAGATTCGGAAAAACGGCGATAATGATAACACTTTAGATAAGTATAGATGTAAGGAATGTGCCACCTGTCTTAAGATGCAATAAATAAAAATGCCTGGGTCTGAGTCTGGGATATTTTATTCGCGCGGGAATCAAACCTACGATGAGCCGTGCAGCGAATAATCTCACCACCACAGCGCCATTCATTTAAAAAATGTTCGATACACTTTTTTATTTATGAACAATTTACTTTTCATGTCTAGACGATTTAAAATCTCATTGCCTCGTCCCATGAGCCTACAAAATTACAAAAATGAAAACAAATAAGCTTCAACCAGACCGATAAGTCTCATTCCCTAAGGAGTTGGAAGGTGTACTCTGTACCGTTTAATTTCATTTTCTGGTCATGCCTCGGGCCAGTCTTGGCTTAGTACTTGTGGAAGTTGGACTAAAAGGGGTACGGAAGAACTGTGTGGTGAGTAAATAATGGAGGTGTTGAAATGACAGGTTGAATGTTAAATTCTGGGGGTAATGTGAAAAGAATTGAAACAGTGTAGATCAAGACAAAACAGACGGTCAGTTTGATAAATCCATTATTTGGCCTTCTATAAAAAAATATTGAGTATTGGCCGACCGCTACCTGAGACGTTGCCTGAAGTAGTTGCGCGGTGCGGGGGGAGTGATAGTTGTCACAAGTTGACGAATCACTGAGCTCTCGCATCACGTCACCACACCCCTCCCGGACCGCGCTGCTACCTCCGGCAACGTCTCAGTTAAGCGGACGGCCTTTAAGTTGTATTTTACCTCTGTTTACAGTGCTCTCCACAGTATCCACTCTGTCTTTTTATGAGTTTGCAATACAGCTATTCAATTTGTTGCGAGCGAGCATTTTCTCCATTCAAATCTTGCAAAGTTTGCAAAGTGCTTAAAAGTTAATGAATAAAGTGTGCTTTTATTTAACTTGTACTTTAAAAGCCAAGTCAAAGGTTGTAGCTAAGTAGAATTTCAAAAGAAAAAGAAGTTATAGATAAAGATAACTACTTTAGACACCAGTAAAAGTTGTAAAGAGCTGGAAAGTTAAGAAGAGCACAAAATAGATGGGTAGTTAAAAAGTTAACGTGGTTATACCCTGTGGTAAGATTCTAAGCCATTGGGTTTTAATTACTTTAATTATTATTATGGAAAATCTGAACTAGCTGTGTCTGTGACAGCCTTTTTTAGCCTTTACTGTCCCAGTTCTGGGCAAAGGCCTCCCCCAAATTCTTCTAGGATTTCCTTTACCAGGGCCACCTCGAACCAGCCCTCGTGTTGTGACAGCTTGCAAACGAAGTATGTGTAAAAAAATTGTATATCCATTAGATAAATATAGTTATAAACTAGCGGGACGTCATTGGGGATTATTCATCGATGAAATGAAAGTCTTCAAGTACGTATTGTAACTAGGTCATAACCTAGCACTGTAACACAGAGCAGCACAGAAAGTAAGAAGGGTTGAACAGAACAGATCGCTAACCATGTTTAGTCTATAAAGTTCACAAGCTTAAAAGCAGTAAGCGAAAGTACAAGAGTTCAGTTTAACACAGTAAATCAGAATACTCTAAAGGAGAATGCAAATAAGTTTAACAATAAATAGTCAGCGGGTATAAGCAAAACATTATGTAGCTGAGTGGCGTGCGCTCCGCGTCATGGCATCACACTAATATTATAAAGGCGAAAGTTTGTGAGTGTGTGTGTGAGTGTGTGTGTGAGTGTGTGTGTGTGTGTTTATATGTTTGTTACTTCTTCACGCTCAAACGGCTGGACCAATTTGGATAAAATTTGGTATGGAGGTAGCTGACACCCTGGATTAACATATAGGCTACTTTTTATCCCGATATTCCCACGGGATCGACATTTACGCGGGTAAAACCGCGTGGCGCAGCTAGTAGTTAAATAAAGTAAATAAACTGTGGCCGAGGGTTGGGCGCGCGCTTGCGCTGCGGTCTATACGCACAACATGATGTAATCTCGTGAACATGAACCACTGGCTATATGCACCAATTCATAATTTTCATTTGATAATTTCAGAACTTCTTCATGAAAATTATCACAATGTCAACAAAAACGATGCCCTACTTCAGAAACCTGATCATCATTGAAAACTTCTTCGGCATCAGTCGACCCCATCTTTTCGAAGACCGGAGAACAAAAATCATTTGTGACGCCATCTCTATCAGCGTTATCATCACTATTACAACTCTTATCATCATGGATTTTATAACTACCAAACTGAGTACTGGGTGCCGGATTTTTGAGTTTATAATTTGTTTTGAATTTTATGGGCTAGTATTCGGATCTCGATTTCGAAAAGAGATATTTAATGCCATTGGAAGACTTGATGAGAAATGTGGAGTTGATGAAGAATATGGATCCAAAATTCGAGCAAAAACTACAGAAATGATTTTTATATTTCTACCATCAGTTGTCATTGATATGATTGGGCTGACAATATTAGGATTTGATACCGGCTTTGCAGCATTTCTCACTGTGGCATTCGCTGCTCATGATACGGAAATAGCTTTTGTGTCTTTGATGATTGAAACTGTTAATCTGAGGCTTGAAAAATTGAAAGGTGTTTTACCAAATGCTGGTTCGAGAGTTTATAGGCATATTTTGATTGCTACAGCCCATATGAATGAGCAGTGTACTCCACAAGTAAGTACTTTTAAATCAATTTTTTAGTGATCTTGTTGTCTTTAGTAACAAATGTTGCTATATCTGGTAACTTTTCCAATGCTGATGTTTTTTATTTCATTATTTTACTATTCCAAGACTTTGAGTCAACTTAACACAAGTCTCAAATTACGTTTACTCTTTCAGCTAGTTTGTTTTAGTTAAGGCAGGATCATCATCATCATCATTTCAGCCGAAAGACGTCCACTGCTGGACATAGGCCTCCCCCAAAAGGGGGGGGGTTTACCATATTCGCCACGCTTGGCAGGCGGGTTGGCGATCGCAGTATAGTATGGTGGTGGAATGCATAGAGAACGCTGCTGCCCATTCTCCGGTACGACCCTTAGTCGCCTTTTAAGACACCCACGGGAAGTATGGGGTGGTGCTATTCTTTAAGTCCGGCACCACACAGACAAGGCAAGGACAAGGCAAGGACAGATAAGGCAGGATATTTTGTTATTAATATAATTATTTGAAAGAATTTAAGAATTCGACATTAAAAAGCTCTATCTGTTCTGGTCCAAACGCGCTTCGGACACGGCTCGAGGCGTGAGGGTGACTCTATAGAGCGCCTTATCGTGCAGGGTTGAGTGGAGGGCACTGGACCATGCGGACGCTCACCCATGAGATGGAGTGACCCCCTAGATAAGAAAATACATGAGGACCACGATCGCTCTGCAAAGAGTGCTACAAGAAGCATAGGAAGAGAAGATAATTATTTATTACCTTTGGCCTGTGTTTTCCCAATACATATATTACTGTCTTTTTCTTTATAAACTTATATTTACATAGTAGTTAAGAAGTATTTATATTGTATTTGAAATAAAATGTCACCTTGTTTCAGCTACTAATGATGCTAGCACTAACTCTACTGACAACAATAGCCTACGAATTCATCTTGGTCCTCGCCGACTCCGAAAGAGTAAGTACACACACAAAAACACAAATTACAGTAATACCCTTTTTTAATCTCGTATGAATAATAAGATTACAAAAGCTTCCCTACGTCTCAATGAAGATGCCTTTTTAGAAAAATCCCTAAGTATATTCGTATTAGCGCCATAAATCAGAGGATAATGGTTGTGTATGGCCATTAAGTAAGAGAGATGCCAAGTTGAAATTGAAAATCCGCAGTATATTTGCTCCAGTTGTTATGGCTCATGATTATTTTAATAATACGACGTTGACCTGGGATTAAGATTAATATTGTGTAGTAGGACTGTGTCGGAAATATTATGGAGCGGTGCTATGCATAGCCAATGAGCTGGCAACTTGTCACTGTTTGGAACGATGCATGTCGGTTCGGAAATTAAATCATAACAAGTGATATGAATGAAAATTTACTATTACAAGCTTTAGCTACAAAATATAAGAAGTAGAAAACATTTTATAGTATTACGTCTACCCTAAAACATAATTACTTCATCACAAATCCAGTCTTACCAAAGGTTGTTTTTTTTATATTTGAAACTAGCTTCCGCCCGCGACTCCGTCCGCGCGGATGTCGGTCTTCGCGTGGATGGTTTATTTCTCCATTTTGAGTACCTAACTCTGACAATGACATCTTATAAATATCTATTGGACCCAAATACGGCTATGCCTATAATAATTAAGGAGATCCCTCTATTGAGCTACTGCTGTTGAGCTCGCGTTCTGTAGTAAGTATTTTTTTCATAGTAATTCCGACCTTGATAAGTAGCATGTAGCAGTAAATTACTGACAGTGACGAAAAGTTTGCAATAATAAAAAAGTGATCGTGACAATGCGACAGAAAGTTAATTGAGAGCTTCAGCATACACAACATTGTTAGTGAGCTCGTCCGGAATATGAACATGAAGATTTCTTGGACTGCTCACACGGGAAAGAGCTACGTAAAGTTGCCCGTGTGAAAAACAACTCGCGGTAAGATCTACGCCAGCAACTCCTAGGGTCTGACCTTGAGCCTTATTTATTGTCATGGCGTAACACAAAGCTACAACAGGAAACTGTATTCTCTTAAATTGAAATGGAAAATTATCCACTGCGGGTAATGCAACGTGTGTTCGCGGTTCTACAGAACAACGTCTATGAATAAAACTGAAAAATAAGATTTTTTTTCTACGTATTTTTCCAGGATAAAAAGTATCCCATTTTATGCCCAGGATAATAAGGTATAATTATACCAAGTTTCATCGAAATCGAACCGTTAGTTTTCACGTGATGCCTGCATATACAGACAGACAGACAGACAGACAGACAGACAGACAGACAAAAATTTTTTTAATCACATATTTGGGTTTGGTATCGATCCACCAACACCCCCCGCTATTTATTTTTTCAATATTTTCAATGTACAGAATTGACCCTTCTACAGATTTATTATATGTATATAGATGGGTTTGCTCTTGACTTTAGTCTAGGTCAGAGGTGACAGAGACAAAGTCGATATATAGGTAGATACATATATAGGTTATCGTACTATTAACTGGGTTGCGTCAGATAGGCAAACGCTCCGTCATCAGCATCGCTTTTTCTCAACGAATTGGGGTTAGCTTCCAGTCTAACCGGATGCAGCTGAACACCAGTATTTTACATGGAGCGACTGCCTATCTGACCTCCACAACCCAGTTACTTATTTAACACGATACCTCTTGGTAATACTGGTTGTCAGACGTAATACTGTCAAAGATCCCCAAATGACAGCCGTGTCTAACAGTTTACCGTGCTTTCTGAGGCATCTTTCGGGATCTCGGTATGTAAAAATGGTTACTCATCCACGCACCGAGTGCGGTAAGTGTAGCCTAATCTTCCATCGTCCTATTAGCAATGAGCCCCTCTTTAGATAGGCAGTCGCTTAATTGTGCTGCATGCATAATTAGGAAAATATAAAGACGATTTAATCACTAATCTACGGTATGTTCTTATTATAAATGCATTGAATCCAATTAATGTAAAGTCTATAAACAAATGCAGACAGACGTCGGTAACTGTTTGCTATTGCTCTGCTAAATTAATTAATATCGATTGGCAGGGAGTCGGGAACATTCGAGTAATTAAATGCTATTTCTCACCACTTACATTCGCGAAAAAATACACGCCTTTTAGGGTTCCATACCAAAATGGTAAAAAGGAACCCTTATGGTGAGACTGAGTCTGTCTGTCTGTCTATCTGTCACAGCTGGATATCTCAAGAACTACTACTGCTATCAACTTGAAATTTAGAATAGCTTTAGATACTTATTATATAATATTAGATGACGTTTGCCCAACTATTTTGCAAATTAGAAAGACATAAAAACATATGTATATTTTTTACAACAGAGACTGAAAGGGGGTCTGGAAAATTCGAAGTGGGGCTACTAGAGCCCCCCAGAAGTCGCTTAGTTTTCGACTTATGATGAAAAATGTAAAAAAAATACCGTTCCCGTCCCCCTTATCTCCGAAGTTTGCATAGAGAAAAATCTGAAATAATTCTATGTGATAGAAGTTTATATAAAGATTAAGTACAGGAAAAATAAAACGAAGTCTCTAAATAGCACACTTTTTCAGAAATCATCAACAAAAGTTACATTTGTTCCACTATCGGTCAAGAGATAGCGCTGACATAGAACTGCGATATTCTACACCGCAATGCACAGTGTTAAAATTCTCTGACGAATATAGGCCTGGCCGATGAAAATTTAAAAACATGATGGTACGGAACCCTCGGTGCGCGAGTCCGACTCGCTCTTGCCCGCTTTTTATGTACGTGTTGTTTGTATTGTCGTTGTATGTGTAGCTATGAGTCTTGATTTATGCCCAGTGGATGCCAAAAGTCATGCTCCCTATTACATCAGACTTAAACATACATAAGTGCCACAATGCGCAAGCATGATATCCTGCTATTGTATTTGTGGTTAGTGATTTAGGTAAGCCAACAATTGTTTACACAATACATTTAAACTAATCCATACTAATATTATAAATGCGAAAGTGTCTGTCTGTCTGTCTGTTACCTCTTCACGCTTAAATCGCTGAACCGATTTAGATGAAATTTGGGATTATTCGCACTTCGTCCCATTCGCACTTCGTACCGCGTTCGCAGTTGGTCCCATTCGCACTTGGTCCCATTCTCACTTGGTCCCATTCGCACTTTGTCCCATTCGCACTTGGTCCCATTCGCACTTGGTCCCATTCGCACTTAGTCCCATGCAAGTGGTTTGTAAGGAAAGACGTAGGTTTGTAGACCAAAGTGTTATATAACATCATGGTATAGAGATAGTTTGAGTCCCGGGAAAGGAGGATAGTTTTTATCCCGATATTCCTACGGGTTCGACTCATGCGGGCGAAACTGCGGGGCGCTGCTAGTATATAAAAAATTAAAACTCCTGACTGACTGATATATCAACGCACAGCCTAAACCGCTGGTCCTAGAGACATGAAATTTGGTGGGTGCGTTCTTTGTGAAGAGTAGGTATCCACTAAGAAAGGGTTTTTCGAAATGTTGTAAATGTTCCCATAACTCGTCATAATGTAGGGAACAGCAGATTCGCATAACTCGTCAAAATGTAGAGAACAGCTGATTTTTTATTCGCGATTTCAGGTTTGTTCCCACAGTAAAAGTTGTTCATAATGATGAGTACAATGACCCCTTTGCGTTAATAATAAACGGTACATATGCTAGTTGCGCAGTAAACTCCGCTTGCGCGATGCAGGATTTTGCGTGACGTCAGTATGATACGCATACGCATGTGGCGATGTAGATGCCGCCACATAATTAATACTTCATTCTATTACAGATAATATACCTCTCATTCTACCTTATATGGCGTGAAATAAGATCCATGTATTCTTTGTGGATGATGTGTTCTGCTATAGCCAGGACTGGTACTCTCTGCAGTGAACTGTCATTGTACTTAGCTGGAAGACTGACACACGACCAGAGCATCAGTAAAGGTAATCTACAGGGTCAAATTTTTGCTAGAGAAACTCCGCAAACGTGATGGGTCGATACCTAAACAATGATAAAATGAAAAGTGATGTCTTTTTTGGGGGGTCAACGACGGCTCGAAGTTTGTTGCTTGAAGTACAAGTTGAGAAAATATGTTTGCTTTTGTTTAATCGTTCTTAGTTATTATCGATACCCAACGGATCTGTGATGTTTACACAAAAAAAAAACTAATATTTCAAGCGCTACCGACGGCCATTGACCCCAAATAATATATTATCAAATTCATATCTTTTTTTATTTACCATGTGTAAATATCGACAAGTAGCTACACATCGCGACTGTGGAGTTTCGCCAGCATATTTAATTTAACCCTGTGTATTCTAGAGTAGATAATAATTTACAAGCTTGATATGTATAGTCGACCGAGACGTAACGCACCGGATCAACTCAGGATGGATGAAATGGCGACAGGTCACAGGAACAACTTGCGACCCACGGATGCCCCTCAAGTTAAAGGGGAAAATTTATAAGTCCGTGATAAGGCCTGTCGTACTTTATGGGTCTGAATGCTGGGCCGTGAAGAAGACGGATGAAAAAAGATTGCATGCAGCGGAGATGAGAATGTTGAGATGGATGTGTGGAGTGACGAGAATGGATAAAGTAAGAAATGAGTATATAAGAGGAAGTTTGAAAGTGGCGCCAGTGACAGAAAAGTTGAAAGGAAATCGTTTGGCTTGGTATGGGCATGTGATGAGAAGGGATGAAACGCATGTGACTAAAAGAGTAATGAATATACGTGTTGATGGATGGAGAGGGAGAGGAAGGCCGAAGAAAAGATGGATGGATTGTGTGGGGAATGATATGAAAGAGAAGGGAGTGAATGATAGCGTGACGGCTGACAGGAGAGAATGGAAGAAGAAAACGTGTTGCGCCGACCCCAAGTAACATGGGATAAGGGCAGGAAGATGATGATGATATGTATAGTCGACCACGTATTTGCTTTACCACAGTCATTAAGGTTAAATTTCACTTGCACATCATAAAACCACAAGGTCTATTAAAATTTGTCTATGTGACAAATAGTTTGAACCTTAGTGACGTTTGTCATCTTCTGAGAATTGTTGTCAAAAGCGGTGAAGAAATTACGAGGTCGACAGTACTAAATCCAGCTTTCTGTGTCATTAATGATGAATGATACTGTAACGGCGACGATTAAGTGGTTATAAGTTATGTAGAATGAACTGTCAGAGAAACCGAAGGCTTTTAGTGTCAGATTTACAATGCATATACATCTCATCGACTGATTTATTAGTCTACAGGCTATGAATAAGCAATTACGGTTCCTTTTCGTATGAGAAGAGGGTTTAGCCCTGCAGTACTATCACCAGCATAAAATCAAGCGTCAACTGTTATATATATGTTGGACGTTGCTGGAGAGATTTGCAATGTAAGCTGCGCGTTTGTTTACCAACCACGCATCCGTAAGAAGCATGGCTATGAGTCGAAGTGGAAGACCTCGCCTATGTTCTGACAACACATGCGTAGCTTAGCTTTAGGTTGCTGTGGAGTGGCGCCTTTAAAGTTGGAAGCTCGATTCATTCCTGAATTACCAACCACGCATCCGTGAGAAGCTGGCTATGAGTCGAAGTGGAAAACCTCGTCTATGTTCTGACAACACATGCGCAGCTTAGCTTTAGGTTGCTGTGGAGTGGCGCCTTTAAAGTTGGAAGCTCGATTCATTCCTGAATGTACACCTGACAACACATGCGCAGCTTAGCTTTAGGTTGCTGTGGAGTGGCGCCTTTAAAGTTGGAAGCTCCATTAATTCCTGAATTTGCACATTCACTATTAATATCTAAATATTTGATGTTTTCAGCAAAAAATCCAAGCCAATACAAGACGGTCAAGCGGTGGCACTCCATACTAACATCCCAACAGCCTCAATACGTCAGTGGCTCCATCCTATCCATCGGTCTCAGCACACCGATACTTTTACTGGATCTCAGCATCAATTATATGCTGATTATGGTCCAGGTAAATATACCAACACAAATTCACATTGCTCGCAGGACAGAAGTCCTATACAGGCCACTTTGTCAAAATCATAAAAGGATAACATTATGAATTATAACATGGCGAAGACAGTCCGTGTTTTTCTTTTTTTCGTTGCACTACGTATAACCAAAGAGATTGGGATTGGGTTTGGATTGGATTGATTGGTATTTTAGCACAGACAAAACAAAATAATTGAAAAATCCTTCACCAATGGGATTTGATACGATTAACTTAACAGTTAACTGCCCATTGTGATTCATAATGTTATCCTTTTATGACTCTGTCAAAGTGACCTTTTTAGGCCCCCAGATGGTCGATGGGGCTGAAAGGTTCTGGAGTAGCGACCGTCTACCGGAGAGCGCAGCGTTGAAAGGCATCCACAAGGCAGACCGATGACATTGTGGAGCCCACTGGATGCGAGGAGCACAACACCGCTCGAGCAGGCGACGTTTGGGGGAGGCCTATGTCCAACGTTGCCTGTGTCTTTCGGTCTGAAATGATGATTATGATGATGAAATCATCATCTGCCTAGCCTTTTCCCAACTATACTGGGATCGGCTTCCAGTCTAACCGGATGCAGCTGTATACCAGTATTTTATATAGTGCGACTGCCTATCTGACCCCCACAACCCAGTTACTGGGTAGTACGATACCTATCGGTAAGACTGGTTCATATTTTATGGTCATATTTGGGTTTTTTTATGGTCTGTATTTTCGGTCTTTTGTAATTCTAACTATCAAAGCTCTAAAAATGTCAGCAGGGACTAACGTGCCAAATAAATACCTAATGAATGAAAGTAAAAAAACTGACCTGTAAAAAAAAGTGCGAGTCGGAATCGCACATGAAGGGTTCCGTACCACAAGGCAAAAACGCCGAAAAAAAACACGTTTGCTGTATGGGAGACCCTCTTAAATATTTTTATTTTATTCTGTTTTTAGTATTTGTCGTCATAGCGGCAACAGAAATAAGTCACCTGTGAAAATTTCAACGGTCTAGCTATCACGGTTTATGAGATACAGCCGTGACAGACGGACAGTGGAGTCTTAGTAATATGGTCCCGTTTTCATCCTTTGGGTACGGAACCCTAAAAAATGGAGTGAAAATAGCTCATCTCCTGTAATCCGTGGGTGTTGTAAAAAGTTCAGATCCTTTATAACTTGTACAAAATATAGTGTTAGATTGTATATTGTATTTAATTAAAATTTATGAACTTTGAAATTAAGTAGGTTACTAAGCTGAAAATGTTTGACTCTGATTTAATCTTTTCTTGATTTGTTACAGATGTACCTTGCTTACAAATAATAATAATAGCCTCCCGACCGTTTTGGGTCACGGTGGCCAATCTCAACGGAGATTAGCCAGGTACGCGGGAGATATTATAGTGCACAAGTGTGTGCATAAACACAGGTGCACTCTCTGTTCCTTTACTCTCATAGTCCGATGGGACGACAATCCGTCACAACCTGGGAGAGATCACTCGCAGGACCAACGGCTTTACGTGACACGAAAACCCAATAACACTTTCTCCAACCAGGGAATCGAACCCAGGACCCCACGCTAAGCAGACGCACTTGCAACCACGAGACCAACGAGGCGGTTACTAAGCTTACAAATAAACCTAATACTGAGTATAAGGAAAAATATACAACGTTATTTTTAGTATTGCAAAACCTGAATATACACACATCAAAAGTGTCTAGGGATCAACATATATTTTTGCAATAACTTTTCTCCTGATTGATATTAATTAAAATTTTCTTTAAGGATTCATCAAATAAAGTGTTTTCGTTTGTCACAGTAACGATAAACCAAGTCACCTTTGCATTAATAAAGAAATTTTCCATTTTCCTAATAAAGGGATTTTTGACATTTGAACCACTAACACAAAAGTTCGAAAAAAAGACTGAAATAACAGTTTTCTTTAAAATTTTATTGGGTAACTTAAACAATTAATAATCCGTGTTTCTACCGCGAACACTAACAACACAAGAACATCGGTTTGGCATACTCAAAATGAGTTCATCCAAATCACGCTGTGGAATGGCCGCCCATGTTCGTTGCAACAACAAAAAAAGGTCTTCTTGCGACTGGATACCCTCCATATTCGGCAGAGCTCTTCTCTGTAGCATATCCCATGCATGCTCAATCGGGTTCAAGTCTGGCGACTGAGCAGGCCAGGGCAGGACATTGATGTTAGCTGCGGCGAGAGTCTGTCTTACAACTCCTCTTGCGGTGTGCGGTCGTGCATTATCATGCATTAACTGAAATAAGGGACCGATTTGCACTTGTAGAGGAACGATGACGTCTGATACAATCGTCTCAGCATAAATTTGAGCGTTGAGGTTGCCTCTGATCCAAATCAACTCAGTTCTTCCGCCGATCCAAATACCCGCCCATACCATGATGGTTCCACCACTATAAGGATGGACTTCCTGGCAGGATTTTAATCGCTGTTGGCGTCCAGGGGTTCTCCAGTGTCGTATACGTCTTGTATCCGGTCTCATACCAAAACGAGACTCATCAGAAAAGCACACGAAACGCCATTGTTCTTCTGCCCAATTTCTGTGTTCAAGAGCCCATTGATATCGAATCCTACGATTGTGCATTGCTATAGGTGGTACCCGTAGCGGTCTTCGGGAATGAAGGTTCACTTCATGCAAGCGGTTTCTGACTGTTTGGTCGCTACTTAAGTTCCCTGAAGAGTGATGAAGCCTCACGGCTAACATCATGGCGGTTATTGTTGGAGCTCTTCGAGTTAAGATTTGAATGTATCGGTCTTGTCTCCGTGTGGTGCAGCGATACCGTCCTCCATGGCGTTCAGTCACGGTACCAGTGCTTCGGTAACGTGTCCAAAGTCGACTGATAACACTCTGATTTGTATTCAGAGCTAAAGCCACAGTACGTTGCCGGGAACCAGCTTCTATCATTCCCACGGCTCTGAGCATTTCTTCCCTGCTTAAATGACGTCGCCGCTCCATAATAACGTTGGTTTTAATCAGTAGTAGGGAAACAGTAGCACTAATAATGTCTTCAATGCGTTGTATGTTTTTATAGGGAAAATATTGACAGCTGATTTTCATCTTTTACTCGAATTTGATTCACAGTTCCTGATTCAAATTATGAAATGCACCAAAAAGGATCCATATAAATTTATAAAATCATAAATTTATTACAAAGCCACATCTCAATCTCAAGAAATCCGCATAAAAATGCTTGATCCCTAGACACTTTTGATGTGTGTAGTTTGTTCAGAATAAGTAACTGAATCGATTCCAATAATTTTGACCCCATGTTATATTTTGTTCCAAAAATATTTAAAAACGCTTAAATGTTGGACACCGAGCGACACTAACTAGGTTATCCAATATTCGCGCCGAACGGTTAGGTACCTAGGTACTAGGAGCGTGAGCATGTTTTTGTACGGACAAACAGATAACAAGCCTATAACTTTGTTACGTTTCGATACAGTTTTGAAATTTTGTACATAGATTCTTTACATAAAAATACTAGATACGTGTTTCGGGTTTCGCATAAGTATACTAACAATAATGTTGTATATAATACAAAGTAAAATACCCCCTTACTTCCCGTGGGTGTCGTAAAAGGCGACTAAGGGTCTTACCGGAGAATGGGCAGCAGCGTTCTCTATTTATTCCACCATCATACCATACTGCGATCGCCAACCCGCCTGCCAAGCGTGGCGATTATAGCAAACCCCCCCCAAAATTGGGGGAGGCCTATGTCCAGCAGTGGACGTCTATCGGCTGACACGACGATAATACAAAGAATGTAAAGTAACAAAGTCAATACAGTGCCAGACCGAGATCCCATCCTGTAAAATCATGGACCTAGACAATGTAGGTAGGTATGGCGAGATGTGGATGGAACTTGATTTAAATTAACATACTGATGAAGCTATTATCATTGTTGCATTATGGAATAACATGATTTAGACTAAAAATATCTCATTTTATGTTTTGCTGTTTGAATCTTGACAATTCAAAAGTGCCTGTAAATGGTTTAATTGAAATAAATGCTTTCAGTTTGAGTTTGAGAGTTTTGAATGTAATACCAGTATTCACGAACAATACTTGTCTGAGGGTTGATTTTTCTATGGCCAGATAATTTTTATTCGAAGAATATAATTGACGCTTGACAGTTTTTGTATGAAATAAGTATCAAAATTTCAAAATTGTTCTTCGAAAAAAATTATCAGATGATTGAAAAATCAGCCCTAAGCAATACTACACGAAGTAAGGCATTTCTCAATGCGTTCCATATATGACAGGCCTTTCAGTTTTTAAATATTAAGGGACGCTAGTGCCGATCGCCACTCAAGTATTGCCTATGAATAGGTTTTTTGAACCCTGTGCATCCGCGCGCACTGTGAGACCTCATAGTAATGTTTGTAAATATAGGAATAATAATTATCTTTCCATTATAAAAAATTAAAACAACAAGTGTAATACAGGGTATTAGATTAAACTTTAAGGAATTTAGTTCTTATGACAATATGCAACTTTTACGGTATCTTTCACAGTCTGATCTCAGTTTCAATCTGTCAAAAAACTTATTGACAAGTTTTACCATTTGTTTGTCGCCGAGACTAGATTTTGAACGTTTTAAATTATGAGAATTGGCCTTCCAGAAATGAATGGAGCAGCTGGTTTTTTGTCCGGATTTCAATGACAAAAACCAGCTGCTCCATTCATTTCTGGAACAACTATCACACTAATATTATAAAGGCGAAAGTTTGTAAGTGTGTGTGTCTGTTTATATGTTTGTTACTTCTTCATGCTCAAACGGCTGGATCAATTTCGATAAAATTAGGTTTGGAGGTAGCTGACACCCTGGTTTAACATGTAGGGTAATTTTTATCCCGATATTCCCACGGGATGGATACTTATGCGGGTGAGACCGCGGGGCACAGCTTAGTATTTCATATGTCAGCGTTGGTCCTATAGTAAAAATTGATCATTTTCATGATTACTACACTGCCTTAAAGTCATCATCATCATCTGCCTAGCCTTTTCCCAACTATGTTGGGGTCGGCTTCCAGTCTAACCGGATGCAGCTGAATACCAGTATTTTACATGGAGCGACTGCCTATCTGACCTCCACAACCCAACCCAACTCCACTACACTGCCTTAAAGTATGTCCCTCATTTAACCTAACATCATGTATATTTATTTATATCGTAATAAAATAATTATTGCGAAAGTAATGCTTTAAATGCCGCGGTGGTCCAGTGCTTCGCCTTTAATGCACGAGGTTGTGGTTTCAAATCCGGGCAAGTACCAATATGACTTTATCAATATTATATACGTTCTAAGTTTATCTTAGACATCACTGACATCAAAAGGAAACCTCGTGAGGAATCCTGGACCTTTCCTGCTATCTTATCCTACTAATATTATAAACACGAAAGTTTGTGAGATGGATGGATGTATGTTTGTTACTCTTTCATTCAAAAACTACTGAACGGGTTTGGATACACACAGGATAGTTTTCATCCCGATTTTCTTACGGGATCGAAACTTATGCGGGTGAAACCGCGGCGCACTAATAGTTAAGTAAGTAAGTCTGAAATCGCCAATCCGCCTTGAGCAAGCCTGGTGATTAATAAAGTCTTCTCTGCATGCGAAGAAGGTTTTGTAGTGCAGTGAGATAAAAATTATAGGTTGGTATTATTATGCTTATAATTGTAATTTAATTTTGATTTAATTGATTTGATTTAGATTTAGTTTAAGTAAATTTCTAATTAATTTTGATTGAATTTTGATTGTAATTTTGATTTTAATATTTATTTTAACTTTGATTTTAAGTTTAAGTTTAACTTTGATTCTAACACTAACATAGTTTGTAAGTTCTAATACTAACTAATACAATATGGATGATTTCCGAATTAAATGATTTGAATTTCAATTTGAATTATTATTATAGCGAAACCAATGCATTTAAATGAATATGCTAGCCATGTTAAATAATTTATTTAATGTTCCTGATATATCCAGTTAATAAAGAGGGCTTTTGGCTAAGTAATAACAGCCGCACTGGTCGATCGATCAGATTAAGCTACGCTTGCCGCGGTTGGTTGGTGGATGGGTGACACCATATTTTCATACCAAGACCCCTTCGTGCCTCGGAAAGCACGTTATGCCGTTGGTCACGGCTGTCATGCGTGGATCTTTGACAGTCGTTACGTTAGTCAGAAGCCCGAAAATTTGACAACCAGTCTTACCAAGGGGTATCGTATTACTCAGTTACTGGATTGTGGAAGTCACATAGGCAGTCACTCCATGTAAAATACTGGTATTCAGCTGCATCCGGTTAGATTGGAAGTCGACCCCAACATAGTTGGGAAAAGGCTACGCACTATATATATGTATCCAGTTAATCTTCAAAGCGACTACTTTAGCGTCCAGTGCCAGTAATTGGCACGTCAGATGAATTCTACGAAATTGCTACATGAACTGGTGGTAATGTAATCCTTTAGTCAAAGTGATGATTAAAATACCAGCGCTGTGACATTTATTTTTAAATGTCGCAGCATCATGCTGAGATAGGAGCCTTTTGGCCTCGTATAGGACTTTCTGTTTTATTTTCCTTTTGTTACTTTTTCTTTTTTTATATATAACTTGGATTTTTATTTGACTGTGTTTAGTTTAGTTTGTGATCTTCCTGTACGAGTTACAATAAATACTTTTTCTTTCTTTCTTTCTTTCTAAATACAGTATGCAATAAGTCTGTTAACTACCAACTAAATACACAACAAAAATATTTATTTTTTATCTTGAATGTTATGTTGTTTCCTGTTACGAGTATTCAGAAACCCGTAAGTCTGACAATTAGTCTTGCCTTGTCTTGGGTTGTGGAGGTCAGATAGGCAGGCGCTCCGTCTAGACTACTGCATGTCGATTTCGTAGAAAACTCACCGTGAAAACTTGCGTGGAATGAGCTGTCAGTGTCATCCCACTGATGCTAGGGATTGACCAAGCAAACATTTACAATCATAATCGAAATTTTAATAATATGTTATCCGACTGCATTTTGTTAAACTGGAGGCCAACCCCAACATAGTCTCAAAGAGGTGTCAGCATCGAGGAGGGGCCCCTTAGGGCCGAAGCCTGCCGGGCCAGCGGGATTGTCCGAAAGGGTTACCGCTGGCCCGGAACATAAAGAGCTAAGGAAGGAACACGGGTGGGTTTTAGTCAGTAAGAGTCTGACACTCCCTTCCGCTCCACCCAGAGCGGGAGGACTCATTTGATGATTTCCCATCCAAAAAAAAAAACCCCCAACATAGTTGGGAAAAAGGCTAGTCAGATAGTGACCTAAACTGTAGCACCAAATGTAACAAGTTCAGATACAACAAAAATAACTAGTTGCTACGTAATTGCTACGGCGTAGCGGATACCGCTACGCAAGCTACGTCGTAGCAGCCGTAGTTTTGTACGTGTTTTGGACGTGTAGTTTTTGTCTGAGGATTTTTAGTTTATATTCACATGTATTTTAGTAAAAGTAGTATTGTATGCAAGTAAAGTTTTATTTTCAAGCTACGTGTAAAAATATATGAAACAAAAATGCTGTAAAAAATCTCTCGTCTTTGGAGGACTTATTTAAACATTCTATGTGAGTAACATGCTGGGAATCCGAATATCGGTCATCGGACGTTGGTTGACAAAAAATACGGAACTTTTTTTTCATAGAAACTAGCTTCTATTATGTAACGCATGCAGCTCTTCATTGGTAGTCACATTGCACCAGCACTCTACCAAATTGTGCGAATAAAATCCGAAAAAAAAATGTTGTAAAGTTCAACCTAGATTTTTCAATAGGTAGCACAGAATGAAAAATCTGTACGTAAAACAACACACGGTCTATCAAATTTCATGGTCCAGATATTTTTATAACAAATTAAACCTTTATGTATATCATGTATCAGAATCAGAAGAGCAGTGGTGGCTCAGTGGTAATGCCCCTGACTCGCGAGTCGAAGGTCATGGGTTCGAACCCAGGCACGCACTTTACTTTGTTTAAATAATTTAATCACCACTGTTCTCAAAACGGTGAAGGAAAACATCGTGAGGAAACCGGCATGTCCTAGAATCAAAAATTCGAAGACATGTGACAGCTACCAACCCGCAGTCTGCCCGCGTGGTGGATTACAGCCCATTCCCTCTCAAAGAAAGAAGTCCTGTATCTCAGCAGTGGGAACATTATAGGCTGATAATGTATGTATCAGAAAAGTGTAGCTATTTTTTGTTAATTAGAAAAAAAATAAAAAAAATATATCAGCCTACAGTTGATATTTTTTTCGCGATTTTTCATTGATACTCCTTTCCAATACATGATGTGTATGCTCTAGATATAAAAGGTTATGGATTTTATGTTGTATAATTCTATTTTAACATTTTTAATTCCGGTCAAATTAAAACGAACCCTCAAAGATGACCTGAAACGGGAACAATGGTCCCTAAAGACCAAAAGCTATTATATAAACCCATAAATAACTAATCCACTATTGAGTAACCTTAACACCAAATACCGGCTATTACAATAAATATTTAATAGTCTAATAATAAACTAGAACAGTATATCGCTATATAGTTTGAGTACAGTCGACCAATTAGTTAAGTGTACAAGGTTGTTAAGAACATTTTAGGATCAAAAGTCGAAATTTTTTATCACACTTAGACCATTAAAAGGCTCTTAAATGACATTTACAAAAAAAAGTTGAATTGAATCTATTTGCCCCCTTCCCAGAGAGCGGTGGTGGCTCAGTGGTAATGGACCCTGACTTACAAGTTGCAGGTCGTGGATTTGAACTCAGATAGGCGCTTTATTTTGTGTAAATCATTTCATCGCCCTCTCAAAACGGTGAAGAAAAACATTGTTAGGAAACCGCCATGTCCTAGAACCATAAATTCGAAGACATTGTGACATCTAACAACCCACATTGGGCTCGCGTGGTAGATTACAGGCCGCTCCTTCTCACCGACAGGAGGTTTGTGTCAAAAAATTAGAAAACATTTGAAAAGCCAATTATTTCTAAAACAGTACTGAGTTTCTTACCGGAATTTCTCCATAGGAAACGACGAATTGGAACTGTGTACCTAGCTTCTGATGATTCATAACTTTCATGTCAGTTTATATGAAATATTTTGTATTTGTTTTTTTTTTATTAACTTCTCTCGATTTTTGATAAGGATTTGAAGTAATTCTTCACTGTTGACCATTCATCAAGATTTGGCATCTGCACAAATCCATTTAAATGACGATCAGAATGTCAATTCTCGTACTTAAAAAACGTTTAAATTCAAGTCACAATCCCGTCTCAGCGACAATAAATGTCTGAAAAACTTGTCAAAAATTTATGAAAATTTATTGTATTTGTGACAGATTGAGACTGAGTTTAGAACGTTCTTAAAAATGGGGAAATTGTCGCTCGGTTATCTCATTTGCATAGTGTACAAACGTAAACTTTATATAATAATGATCAAATCATTTATTTAACAAATTGCCGACGGGGGACTATTTGCGCGGGTCAATGATAAAATTAATGGGGTCCACAGAGCTTCGTATCTACCCTCCTGTTTGAGTAAAAACTGGATATATACATATCTGCACAAACGAAGGCTTTTATATGATTGTAGTGATTAATTCCCAGGCTTTTGGGAGCGGCAGATGAAGGTAAACGTAGTTTTATTATGAAAAAAATGTTACGAAACCTTATTTTTACGAGTATAATAAGTTTACTGAGCAAAGAATTTCAACATGATTCAACATTTGTTATGTGATACCACAAAAAAAATGCAAAAGCATAGCAGATTGCTAGGCAAAAAATAATACACGTTTTAAATAATGATTTATTTACAGTGCCCTCAGAAAGTAATTTGATATTTTTTCACTTCAGCTGTGATGCCATATTATGATTTAAAATAAAATAGAAACAAGTAAGGGAACCTAATTATTTTTTATGATAAGTCATAGGTTCACTGGACGCCTGAGGCAGGACATCGCTGTCGAGGTAGACCAAGGCGACGGCGGCGTGACGATCTAATATCATTTGCAGGGCCAACATGGCCAGAGATCGCCATGAAGGAAAAAGGTGAGGCCTTTGCCCAGCAGTGGGACGCAAAATAGGCTAACAAAAAAAAAGTCATAGGTAGTTGATCAGTCAATAAAAACGTTTTACTTAGTGTACAGTTCAAACATCTGAAACTAGAATGTTAAATCATAATATGGCATCACAGCCTAGCTGAACTCGAAAAAGTCAAATAACTTTTGGAGGGCACTGTACAGACGTCAACACATCAAGTTACCTGAAACTGTCAAATTTTCCCAATCAACCTTGAACCTTATGCTTTAGCGATACAGTTGGAAATCTGTTAAATAAATTTGACAGATTGTAGTAGGTTGATGTGCTGACGTCTATATAAAGTATCTACTGAATTATGCTTAATAATACTACACGGCACCAACTATGACTCTTATTTACCCTTTTCCGTCAAACGATGCCACAAAACAAAATGAAATTACCACCAACAAAACGGTGTCATTACAAAAAATATCGAAGATAATGACACCAAACAGCCATTACGACGAGCAAAAACGCTCTTCCTAATGTTTTTACAAGAAACCCCATCTCTCTAGCAGCTGAGAGCATTAAAGACTTATGCTGGAGCATTTTTCTTCATTCTCAGTAATATATTATTTCAGTGTGACGTCACGGGTTCGAACCATTAGTCATGTCGGGTTTTGACACCATGTAGTGCGGAAGGGACGGATTAGAGGTTTTCAACTGACGTAGATCAGTGAATTGAAATAAGCAGACAATGTTTGGGTTGCCTTGCTTGACAAGCGTGACAGGCTGTGGTGACCAACGGTTGGGGAGGAAAGGTGATAACTCTTTGCGTGGGTGACAGAAAAAATTACATAAGTATTAAGTTTTTTCTAATCGATCTCGTTGAAAGAACGTAGGGTTTTGCGAAACTCCAGAAGTGTACCTCTTGTTACCATGAAGGGAGGGGAATAGCATGGTGACCACGTCAATAATAGTCGTGCGTTCGATTTCCCATCGGCAAAAATGACAAACTTTCTTGCGATAATTAACCTTCCAGCGGGCGCGCGGTCATTTGTCAAAGTCAAAGTCAAAGTCAAAACATTTATTTCAAGTAGGCACTTAAAAGGCACTTTTGAACGTCAAAAATTACGAAAAAATAGAATTGATTCTAGTCGCCCATTCCAAAAGGTAGTTTTCGTATGGAGAAGAATGGGCAAGAAACTCCACCGTTACTCTTTTAAAATGTTTTACAATATTTTGTATACATTAATTATATAATAATATGTGAAGACGATGCACCTAAAATAAAATAAAATTACTATACCAAAATAGGTAAAAGAATTAAAAATGAAAACATGACATAAATTAATTATCTAATAGATACATGGTGCTCACATATTTACAAACATGGTAAAAATAAACGATTTTCATTAAAATAAAAAATTACAAGTAATAAGTCAGGGTGTGAGTTTAAGTAATTACAGAATATAAATCAACTTCAAAAAAAAGAAGAAAGAATCAATTTTACAATTAAATTAGCAACCAGTTTGATTTTGTCTAGACTCTAGATTGTCCTATGGAGCAGAACCAGCATGTTTCCAAGCGTTCTTATCTTGGATATAATCTTCTAATTTATAGTATGCTTGTTTACAAAGTGTACGTTTAATGTGAGTTTTAAATTTTCTTTCATTTAATTGCAATATATCACAAGGTATTTTATTGTAACATTTAACACAGTACCCCATAAAAGATGTATTTACTTTGGCTAATCTAAAAAATGGTTGATGTATTTTATCTTTATTTCTAGTATTAAAATTATGTCTATCGCTTATTTTATTAAAAAGATGTAGATTTTTTCTAACATACATAATATTTTCATAAATAAATTGGCAAGGTACCGTCATAATATTAATCTTTTTAAAAAGTTCCCTGAGAGATTCGCGGCGACTTAGATTATAAATGGCTCTGACAGCTCTCTTTTGTAAAATAAAGATGGATTCAATGTCAGCAGCTCGACCCCATAGTAAAATGCCGTACGACATTAAGCTGTGAAAGTAGCTAAAATAGACTAAACGCGCGGTTTCTACATCAGTTAATTGTCTAATCTTTCTAACAGCATAAGCGGCCGAGCTAAGCCGCCCCGCAAGAGATGTTATGTGAGGTCCCCATTGTAATTTCTCGTCTAGCGTGATTCCCAGAAAAACCGTTCGATCAACAAATTCCAGTTTTTCTCCATTAAGTATGATGTCACATTCGCTACTTCTAACATTAGGTAATTTAAATCTAATGCATTTGGTTTTCTTTTCATTCAGTACCAAATTATTTACCGTGAACCAATCTTGGACCTGAAGAATAGAGTTATTCACATCGTCAAGATTTTGTGCCCGTCTGTCTATCTTAAAGATCAATGACGTATCATCTGCAAATAACACCATCTTCGGTTGATTTTGAAGTAATTGGGGTAAATCATTAATGTAAACTAAAAAGAGGAATGGACCCAATATCGAACCTTGAGGAACACCCATTGTCATTTCAGACCCTAATGAGTTTACGCCGTTTACTTGAACTTTAACCTTTCTATCTTTCAGGTATGATCTTAGCAAATCAAGTGCTGTTTTTCTAATTCCATAGTGCTCCAGTTTCATCAGAAGTGTTTCATGGTTTACGCAATCGAACGCCTTAGAGAGGTCGCAAAAGATTCCAATGGCATCTTTTGCTTCTTCCCAGGCATTAAAAATGTTCTTTATTAGGGTAACACCGGCGTCAGTAGTGCAACGCCCTTTGGTGAAACCGTACTGGTGTTCATGAAAGATGGAATTTTTATTAAAGTGACGTAACATTTGATTGAGCATCAACTTTTCAAACACCTTACTGAGAACTGGCAGAATTGAGACAGGTCTGTAATTGTTAGGTTCTTTACTATCACCGGATTTGAACAATGGTACAACTTTACTATGTTTCATAAGATCCGGAAAGACTCCTTGATCAACACTGGTGTTAAATATGAAAGCTAAATAGGGCGCAATGGTTTCGATGAAAGATCTACATACTTTTACAGACATTCCCCAGAGATCTTCTGTTGATTTAATGTTAAGATCTTTAAAAGCTTTTATAACAGCCTGAGGGTCTGTATGCTGAAACCTAAACTCCAAAGGGCATGCCTTTACATTCTTTTTAAGTAAGGCAGCAGAAAGCGTGGGGGATGAATTTAAAGCTTCAGTAGTTTTAAGGGGAATATTAGAAAAAAAGTTTTCAAATTCCTGAGCTATTTCTACATCTGAGTTGATGGGGCCATGTGCAGTATCTAAATTAAATTCAGTATTACGCTGTTTTTTCCTACCTGTTTCGTTATTTATTATTTGCCAAGTAGTTTTTATTTTATCATCAGCTGATTTTATTTTATTGCTAATATAAAGAGCTTTAGCTATTTGACACACACTTTTAAAAGTTTTTGAATATTTTGCAACATACTGATGAAAGTTTGTATTATTCATATGTTGCTTTAAGCCATAGAGTTCAAAAAGTTTTTCCCTGCTTTTACGAATACCTGGAGTCGCCCAGTCACTAAATAAAAACTTACGGTCTTATTCATAAAAAAAGCTTATAGAAGGTTTAAAACGTTCATTAGTTAAAATGCTCGGTAAGCTTTTAAAACGTTCGATAAAATTTTGTATTCATAAACGCTTCATAAACCTTCTATAGTTAGAGTGTCCTATAACTTCAATATAAATATAAATGTTGCCATTTTATTGAAGTCATCCAACAAATTGGCCAACACATTGAGTTGTCAAACGAGAATATCTGCCTACGCACCGAATAATTGTGACCATAGACATTATGACGTACTGAAAACTAATTTATTGTCTACAGTTTCGACAGTTTTGCCGCGTCACCATGGTAACCATGGTATTGTTATTTTATTGTCAGGCGAGCGAAAACCTTTGAATATATTTTTGTAATTAAAAGAAATGGAATTAAGACCGTAGACTGGTTCCAAGAAAGGGCAAAGAAGTGAATACTCGTTTTGGTTGGAGGACGATAAGGTGTGTACTGTTACCTACAACTAAAATGTGTTCAAAGCAGTTATGTTCAAAGTAAGTTTTGTTTTGTAAACATTCTTAATTTCTTATACTTATGCTTGCTTTTGCTTTTCCTTAGATCTTTTAGAAGAATTGGTCAGGAAGAGGGTTTCCATAATAGAAAATGAAGGTGGACGCTGGTGATGGCGCCAAACAAGTAGCCGAATTCTGGGCACACTAAGAAGAAGATAGAAAATAAAAACACATACTGACTGACACCAACGCGAAAAAGGCGGCATGGCATGATTTACGAATTAGGTGCCTATCCAATTTACTTATAAGTTACAAAGTTCCTGAGTAAGAATGTCAAGAACTTCGTTTGATGAAGAGTAAAAATTATAACATTCATTTTGTATTTCAGGACAGTAGGAAGGATGGTGCTTCACTACAAATAGCAGAAACTGAAACGGCCTACAGAAGAGGTGGCATAGATGGAAAATGAAAAGAAACATTTTAAAAATGTTGTTCTGCTAGCACAAGTTCTAGAAGCCGAATTAAAGTTTAGAGTACTTATTATAAAAATAAATCAATTAAACTGATATCTGTTTAAAAGCTTTTTATTAATGCACTACTCGCTAAAATGTCTTTTCTTTATCTTTTTCGTGTCGCGGGGACGACAGTATTTCAGATCTTTTTGGCCCAAAACTTTGCCACTTCCACAACGTCGTCAGTGGCAGCGCAGAGGTCACTTTGACTGCATGTTTAGGGACGCATAGGGTACGATAGGAGGAGGAGCATGGTTTGCTACATAGCTTCACAACCACTCCCTACTGCCGCATCCTACTGGAGCATCTCCCTGCAGGGTGTAAACTTCCGTGATCCACACAGAAGTCCCTGAACCGTCTCCGGACACAAGTGGGAAGATGTACCTCTAACCTGGTAAAGTGAGCCTATCTCGGCGGAATGTTTCCTCAAGTTTGTAAAATAGCATTTGCATTTCCCCTTGCACCTAGGCTTCTTGGGCTGAATTTGTATGATATTCATTGATATTGCTACCCTCACTACTAACTACTACTATCTGCATGTCTCCATGGTCAACTGCAATATTGTAAGGTACTGCTCTAGCCACTATGGTTGTTTTCACATTTCCTAGTTTGCATGTATGCCATGTAAAAGACATTGAAAAGCGTTGTTTCCACAGCCCAAAGCAGCAGCGTCCCACAGTAATTCTTGTTGCAATAATTTATGTGCTTCGTTATATTTTTCCTTGCTTCTATTTTGCATTGTAGGTATATAATAATAAACTAAATTGCTTAAACAAAAGTGCAACATAAATTAAATACAACTGCACATGTTACATTTGTAGGTCAAACGTCATTTTCTATCAGCTGATGTAGAGTCGGCCATTTTTATAGTACTGTTATAGTAGGGGTCTGGGCTCCATAACTTTATAGTAGGTTTATCGAACGTTTTAGTGCTAAAATGCGTTTATGAATAACATTTTTTGACAACGAGACATTAGCAAGCCTTTAGATGTTCTATAACTTATTATGAATAAGACCGTTAGTGTAAATACTTTTAGTTTTTAGTGGAAAAGTGTTATTAAACTGCGTGTTCAATATTGAAAAGAACTCGGCGTAGAACTCATTTGGGTCACCTATATTATTAAAATTCTGATCACATAATTTACTGGCCAAAGAATTATTTAATTTCTCTAACTTTTTACATGTAATTGTCCTAAACCTTATTTGAATTTTTTGTAAAGGCATGTAGGAGCTAAATGTTATTGTTTGTCCACTGTGATCAGATGGCAACTTATTTACAATTTCTTTGTGTAAGTAATCACAATTACAAAAAACATTATCAATACAAGTGGCAGAAGAAGCTGTCACTCGGGTTGGTTCAATAAAAACATTTGACAAATCAAATGACTTAAAAAGACTTAACAATCTGACAGTATTCGAGTTATTTTCCAATAAATTAATATTAAAATCTCCACATACGATTATTGACTTACTACTAGTACTAAGTTTCTTTAACACATCTTCCATTACAGAATCAAACACCAATAGATTCTGGTAACTTGGAGGTCTGTATACGCATACTATAACATGCTTATCAAGCTCAACACAGGACAATTCAATGGCGTGTTCAACAGACAACCCGATTATGTCTTTTCGTTCTTTCGATTTAATAGAATTTTTAATTAATATTAATGACCCGCCATGTAACATACGTTTTCGGCTGAAATGGCTAACTACACAATAATTTTCATAATTAATTGACATCACTTGATGATCTTTCAACCAATGCTCTGTTAGACAAATGACATCAAACTTGGTGTTTTCCAAAAACAATTCTATTTCCAGTAATTTGGAAGCGCAACCTTGGATATTTTGATTAAATAATTTTAAAATATGTTGCACTCCCTTTGGTTTTTTATTATTATTAATTATATTGCCAGAAGATACCTTTTTATTATTCTGTAATAGTAATTGGTTATTTGAAGGGGTAACTTCTGTTGTCCCACTGACTAGTTTAAATGGTTATCCGGAGTGACCTCCACAACTACAACTGGAGAGTCTAGATTGCCCGAATAAGTTCCAGCAGGAGGAGAATATCCTATCTGACTGGTAGTGGTCTCCAAGGATGTTGGTATTATAGGTGGATCCTCCTTCGTACTACATGACGATTCATAATTAATCACTATGTTGTTAGTATAACTTGGCAACACGGACTCGTCACTAATACTAGAATTCGTTATATTAGCTATAACCTCGTTAATATTATATGCTATCAACATAGCAATCAGATGTCTACATTCCCCAGACAGAGATAAAGTTCTCTGAGTTAACTTAAAACCACTAACAAACTTGTTAGTGTCAAAAAACAATAATTTGTCACTATGACAACAAGTCAGCTTGTGAATAGTATTATTCAACTTATAAATATAATTATTTTCGTTATATGTTAAAGTATCTGAGTAAGGAAAAGCACACAACATTAGCTTACCTACGTTTAACTTTACTAAGGTGTTCACACCATCCACTATGTCCTTTTTGGTAATACCAGTGCTATTACCTAATAGCAAAACCATAGTACAATAATTATCTAGATTTACATTAGCAATTCTTTTTATCATTTGTTTAAAAGTTATGTTATGGTAACTATGATTGGTAAAACTATGGCTTAGGTAATTGAGTAAAATTTTTCCTAAGCCAGAACCTAACTCGTCACAAAAAAATATTGATTTATTTATCTGTGTGGTCTCTGCTGGAAGAGCTAATACTGGAAGGGGCAAGTCAGACTGGGGCTGAAGAGGTGGTGGTTGGTTGGCACAGCTGCATGAAAGATCATTAGTCAGAGACTCATACCTCTCAGCATTGTACTTCACCAAATCCATTAGTTCTCCAGCCTCAAACAAGCGGTCACTTAGTTGTCGTTGTGAACTTTCATATTTTTCAAAAATATCCTTCAGCAATTGCTCCTTGTGTAATATATCATTATAGAGGAGCTGGATATCAGTGTCATACTTTTCCCTACATTTATCTAACTCAATTGTACAAATATTTAAACTTTTCGATAAGACAACACGTTCCTTTCTAAGTGTAAGATTTAATTTTAAGAGTTTTTGTTTTTTTATTAATCTCTGTGACCGTTTAATTAATTTCTTTATTTTAATATATTTCTTTAATTTGTTGTGACTCATAACAATAGGACACAATGGTATGGTATCATCACCTGTCAAATCTATAGTTACAGCTGTCTCACACACTGATTTTGACTTACTTTGTAACTCCAGCGGTCGCTATTTCAGGGATTTAAAACACTAATTATTTAATAATCATTTATTCCTTTAGTATTTATCACATTATCATTACGTTAGGACATAAAACAAAATTATAAAATCAAAATAATATTCTAATTTTCTTTGGAATAGTTTTTCATAAATTTTCTTATACCTCTAACTCGCGTGCTTGCGTGCTTTCGACGCTTGCGCCGTGACTAAATGCGATCTATGCACTCCGGAGGGTGCGGGGAGGGGACGTAAACAGTTTATTTTGTGCACAGTGTGTGTTGGATCATTTAGCTCCCTTCAAAATGGTTGAGCTGAATGGTGCTGATCTAAGCGTCATGTTCGTATACGGGCGTCGTCAGTCGGGGCTGGTCATTACTTAGCTGCCTCAGTTTATTTTTAATTATTTTATTTTTGGATTGTTGTTTTCTCACTATTTGCTGTACTCTGGACGCTTTTAACGCGTACGTCTTTTTTACATCGTTCTCACATTTAATTACAAATTCAACATTAATGATGTAACTAATATTTTTGTAAAAATATAATTTAAAAGAATGTCCACGGAGTTTCTTGCCCGTTCTTCTCCATAGGTACCTACGCTTTTGAATGGGCAACTAGCTTCATATTTTGACTGGCCGACTTCTCGACAATTCAAAAGTGCCTGTAATTGGTTTAATTGTAATAAATGGTTTGAGTTTGACAGTGAAACAATGACAGGCTAATAGGGATGGGAAATACATGAGATAAGAAATAACGATATTAAGAACGAAAACTTTTTTACAAAAAAAACAACCGACTTCCAAAAACACTATAAAGAGAAAAATAACTTTAATTTCGGAAGTCGGTGTCTTTGGATTTGTATTTTAGTTTTTTGCCACCGACTTCCGAAATTAAAGTTATTTTTGTCTTTATAGTGTTTTTGGAAGTCGGTTGTTTTTTTTTGTAAAAAAGTTTTTATTTTTCACTTTTTAGCGGGTCAGTTTGTAATTTATCTAAGTTATAATAGCCTAATGTCAACTGCTTATCACCTTTTACAAAATATTGCTTTTCCCGATGCATGGACGTTAATTGTTGAGGAGTTCTCCTAGTAAGAACCGGGAGAACTGGAGCTGATTGAGAAGTCACCATCAGCTCCACTTCACCATACGCATTGTAATGAGCATAAATTGCTTAGCAGCCATATTAAAGTAATCGAATCGCAACCCGTGAAATATTTGTCATTGAGTAGTGCCATTTGTGGTCTTCATCATCAGCTCCACTTTACCAAATCATAATTTCCGAGAGCAAATGCTCAAGTTACTTTAACAATAGACTTAGGCAAGAAAAATTTTGCTAAGGGCCAAGTTTATGTTACGCTTAGTCGTGTAAAGACGCTGTATGACATTGTATTATGCGACTTGGAACCTACCAAATTGCTAAATAGACCACATGACGAAAAGGCATTGCGTGAAATGCAACGATTGAGGCTTTTATAAATCATCATCAGCGAATTGCAGTTCACTGCTGGACGTAGACCTCCCGAAGTTTGCGCCAACGTTCGCGATCCTCCGCTTCTCTCATCTAGCCACTAACGGCAACCTTTGTTAGGATAATTATACAGAAGAAAAACTCGCAAAAGTATTTCACTTTAAGAAGTATTTATTAGTTTTTAGACTAGATGCTGATAATCCTGGCTGCAGCATCAGGCCAAACTTATGTCAACATTGCATTGAACTTAAAATTTAGTCCTGTTTAAAATGAGCCCAAACACGACTACGGTGCTGTAATTTCAAGGTTTGTAATTTTTCTGATGCTCGACTGGCTTCAGCATCAGATCTCTATGTACTTCGGTGTTCCTCATTAACAGTACATTTATCCACACATCGAGCCCTTTTCAATGACCCTAAACACGATATATCTGCTGTTAGTTGTCGAGGAGTTAGGTACTCTGCAGACTATCCTGACTGCAGCATCAGGTCATAATTTGATGATCATGAGACCAAATGTGGAAAATGCCCTATCAAACATCAAAACAATTTACTAAAACAGTCCTTGCCTGTTCGAGTACTAGCTCTTACTGTTAAGGAGTTGAACCTTCCATCATCAGCCCAGCTACCTGAGATGGCGACAACCGTACGCAAATACACAAGATACTTCATAAAATATGCGAAAAACAATAAGTGAGCCTATAAAATTTGAGGGTTGCTCTCGATTTCTCTAAGATCCCATCATCAGATCCTAACTTGGTGACAATGGGACCACCTCAGAACTATCTACTTTCGAACAAAAAAAGAATTTTGAAAATCCGTCCACATTTGGCGGAGTAATCGATGAACAAACATACAAAAAAAAAAAAAAAAAAACATACAAACATCCGAACATAGTACCTCCTCCTTTTTGTGAAGTCGGTAAAAATGTATCGAATGCGGTCGATTCAACGCCACGCGCCCGCTTGAAGGTTAACTTTTTTAGGGGATGATATTTCAAAACTCCTCTCTTAGTGCCCACTTTCGTTAAATAAGTGCCTCTTGTACCATATTGAATGCTTTTAGATCCAGCAATTTAGGCTGTGCGTTGTATATCAGAGAATGAATGAATTTAAGATTTTTATTAAGCAGATTGCTTCGAGCCTTCATTAAAGAAGTCGTGGAGAGGCGCATGTTCAGCAACATTCTAGGATTAACTTGTTGAATGCAGCTTGTTAAATACAATCACATACCTTCGTCAGTAATAACTATTAGCTTCAGTAAGAAACTTTTTCAATTCCGACTTCTAGTGACCGGTGAGCGGTGATTGGATTACCCCTAATCGTTACTTTATCGGGCCCATCAAGCACCATTTTCCGTAATCAGGGGAAAAAAAGAAAAAGAAAAGAAAAGCCTTTATGTACCTTTTTGTTTTAATCTACGAAGAGGGCAATTGTTTGAATCAATGTAATGCTAGAATTAATGTAAGTATTACACATAATCTGCATTCGCGATTCATCATCATCATCATCATTTCAGCCGAAAGACGTCCACTGCTGGACATAGGCCTCTCCCAAAAATGGGGAGGGTTTGCCATAATCGCCACGCTTGGCAGGCGGGTTGGCGATCGCAGTATGGTATGGTGGTGGAATGCATAGAGAACGCTGCTGCCCATTCTCCGGTTAGACCCTTAGTCGCCTTTTACGACACCCACGGGAAGTATGGGGTGGTGGTATTCTTTAAGTCCGGCACCACACAGACATTCGCGAATAATTTCCCAAAAATGTAAACAACTATGAATTTATGGAAAAATAACTTTAAATCCTACACAATAAAGTTCAGTTTACGCTACAACATCAAACATGGTTTATAACTTCTTTAATAGTGCTAGTCACTCAACTTCATAACCTTTAAAATAAAGTTGATATTTATTTAACTTGAAATTATATTAATTTGAAACATAAGTTTGAATAGACTACATATCCTCACGTCTTCTTTCCTATGGGGGTAGGCAGAAACTACAGAACGCAACCTGATACGATCCTTACATACTCCTTTTGCCTTGTTCATAAGGATTACACAGGTAACTACCTGGCATAAGAGCGAAAATTATTTGACCGAATTTCATTTCATCTAAAACTTTTCAATTATTTTCGCTTCGTTTTTAGGGTTCCGTAGCCAAATGGCAAAAACGGAACCCTTATAGATTCGTCATGTCTGTCTGTCTGTCTGTCTGTCTGTCCGTCTGTCTGTCTGTCTGTCTGTCTGTCTGTCCGTCCGTATGTCACAGCCACTTTTCTCCGAAGCTATAAGAACTATACTGTTGAAACTTGGTAAGTAGATGTATTCTGTGAACCGCATTAAGATTTTCACACAAAAATAGAAAAAAAACAATAAATTTTAGGGTTCCCCATACTTAGAACCGAAACTCAAAATTTTTTTTTTCGTCAAACCCATACGTGTGGGGTATCTATGGGTAGGTCTTCAGAAATGATATTGAGGTTTCTAATATCATTTTTTTCTAAACTGAATAGTTTGCGCGAGAGACACTTCCAAAGTGGTAAAATGTGTGTCCCCCCCCCTGTAACTTCTAAAATAAGAGAATGATAAAACTAAAAAAAATATATGATGTACATTACCATGTAAACTACCACCGAAAATTGGTTTGAACGAGATCTAGTAAGTAGTTTTTTTTTAATACGTCATAAATCGTAAACAACAATTTACCATTCATTCAATCAACTCAAAAATAAAAAAAAACATTTTATTTCATAAACATAAACCTTATGCATAAACCCGGATGTTACGGAACCCTCGGTGCGCGAGTCCGACTCGCTCTTGCCCGGTTTTTTTTACTTCTTCGAAGTCACGTCAGCCACTGTATCAGTTGACCTATTATCAATTCGATTTTTTTCGTTACAAAACTCTTTACCGACGTTACACTTGCCCGAATATACCATTATACCACCGTTTTAATTACCATATTTTCATTTCACCAAACGCCTACAAAGTTTGTGCACTCTATTTCATCAATCAGCATGCAAACAAGGATGCTTGCTTCAAGCATGCAGTATGCAAGCAGGCATAAAGCATGCAAGCAGGCCTATGGCAGCATGCAAACAGGCATGCGGCGTGCAAGCAGGCATGCAGCGTGCAAACAAGCATGCAACATGCAAGCAGGCATGCAACACGCAGCAAGCATTGTTTCTGTCACGGCTCCAGCGCTGCGGGGTTAGGGTGGACCCACGCAAGCTTATTGTCGTAGATGGTTTTAACGCTCACCACCGCAGCAAGGAGGCTTCCTTGCTACGGCTGAACGGCCGGCCAGCTCCAGCCGGGACGCCTTCAAACCACCTGTTAATCAGCTCGCGGTTCGCTCCACCTCTCCGCGCTTACGCCGGCTTAAATTATACTCTAGGGGTAGGCCAGACAAGACTGCGTGAAGTCGGTTTTGCAGCGATTCATTTCTGTCACTAAATTTTGTAGCACAACTTATTGACTTTTTATGGCACTATTTTAATTTAATATTGAAAATGCTACCAATTTAAGTAACCGGTGTCTCCCTTGTTTCATCAAAAAGATATTGACAAATTATCATTTCCCCAACAATTTTCCGCATAATTTCATTTGCCAAATCGTTACTTCGCAATTAAACTTATGTTTGGCAAGTGAACGTTTAAACAATAACTTGGTTAACAACTAGTACTATAATGTAGTCAAATATTTAGTACCGTCGGGGCCCCTATTTCTGTCTGCCTATGATTTCAATTTACCCTGTTTAATATGATATGAGGTAAAGGTATTTGTATTCACATTCGCTAGCTTTTGTATCCAATGTCGACGGAGTCTGACGAAGCGGGGCTTCTATTTCTGTGAAAAGGGTTTAAAGTAACCTAACAAAACCGAACCTCGGGGTGCCCTTCCCTTGCTCTTGCATCCTACGTCGCCTATCGACCGACCGCAACCATGCAATGTAATTTAAAAGTAATTATGTAACTAAAACCATGTCATTGAAAAAACAAATATTTTTGTCTATATGTTTTTTCATAACAAGCCATTTGACTAAATGTTTATTGTCTAAAGAATGTTTGCTGTAATAAATCATTAGATTAAAGACCAAATGCCTTAGTGACATAATTATCTTGGTAATATTCTGCCGAATGAAAATTTGACCAAATGGAAATATGCGTACTAAAATTATTCCAAATATTGCATTGGTATAAAAAAGTTTGCTAAAATTTGTTTGGATAATGAAATTTTGCCAAAATCTTTTAGGCAAAACGGCAGGATCTCAAGTAACCGGCTATATATTTGTGACCAAATAATATTCCGTAAAATGTTGTTTCGGTGTGGTGAAAATATGGCAAATAAATCATTTGGCAAATGAAAAAAGTTCAAAAGAGGCTTCGGCCAATAGCAAAACATTATTTTGTAAATCGGCGAAATATAGTTCGGTAAAATAATACATATGACACATGATACTGCGATGATCTATAAATATGTCAAATAATGCATATAATATAGCAAAAAAGACGTCGGTCAATAGTTTTCGGTTTTATATTCGCACAAAAAAATTTCGGGAAAGTGAGCGGACGTTCCTGTATTACACATAAACCAATATTACAGCAACTTTATTAACCACCATCATCATCATCTGCCTAGCCTTTTCCCAACTGGGTATGTTGGGGTCGGCTACCAGTCTAACCGGATGCAGCTGACTGGGTAATACGATACCCCTTGGTAAGACTGGTTGGCAGACTGGGCTTCTGACTAACGTAACGACTGTTAAAAATCCACGAATGACAGCCGGGACCAACGGCTTATCGTGCTTTCCGAGGCACGGAAAAAAAACTAAAAAAACTTTATTAACCACCATTGTCAGCAATTCCGTCTGGGTTTATTTTATATTTCATCATTTTTAAAACAAATATCCAGAATATTCAGAAGCATAATTCTGTCCTGCTCCAGGTCCTAGGCAACCAATCATTCGAATATCATAACGATCGGTTCAGTGGTTTAAGCATCAAAAGGTAACAGACAGAGTTCCTTTCGCATTTATAATAATATAAGAATTAGCATATTAGAATAGTATGAATACCGCCTACAGCAGGCTTAGCTACCGTAGAAATCCTTCTACAATCTGTCATTTTGTCTTTCGTTTCTAACGATCTTTGTCTTTGTCCTTTTAAAAGTCAAAATTTCAGAAGAAAGTTTTCTATTCCAAATTGTCAAAGTCACACTGACAACTGACAGTTGTCTAAGGTAGTGAAGAGATTTTGTAATCGCTTAAGACAGTAGAAAACTTTCTACTCGACGGCCACAAAGGCCACAAAGTACGGTTATCTACAAAATCCCGTAACGACTGTCAAAGATCCACGGATCACAGCCGGAGCCAATGGCTTAACGTGCTTTCCAAGGCACGGAGGGGTGTCGGTATGTAAAGATGGTACCCATCCATGGACCAACCGCGGCAAGCGTAGCTTAACCTGATCGATCAACCTGTGCGGCTGTTATTATTTGACCACGAACCCCTCCTAATGTGACTTAATTAATATCAGTAAAAATAAAGAATCAAAAATAAAAAATAAAAATCCTATCACAAAACAAAGATTTCTGAGTCGAATTATGTAAAAGAGTGAATTTCGTAAAAAGTGCAGTTGACACTTTTTACTTTGCTGCCGTCGTACTGTCTACACGGAACTTTATCTTTGTCTACTCTTCCGTCGACAAACCGGTGCTCATGCTACGCGTGCTGGAAGCTGTAGCGTTGGAAGGATGAAGGATGATGAAGATGAACTGGTAATGGCCACAGGAATCCGCTGGAAGCGAGTAGTACAGAACAGGTTGAAGTGGCTTGCGGGAGGCCCATGAGAATGTCTTTCAGCTGAAATGATGATGATGATCGTAGGGAAATTAATAATTTTAACGTGAAGTTTTAATTTGGCCTTTTTAATGATTAAGGAGAGTTCGGCCTTCGTTTTTCTTTATTATTGTTCAAATTCAAGTATTGGTTTCTGAAAACACAGTTTGTGACTTATCAATTTATCTTGTGTTTTTAAAGTCTACAATTCATTGTCAACACTGTGAATACTGTAGGGACCATTAGTCATGTCAAAATGCACAATTAAGAGACCATTGTGACGCTTGTCTAGTTAATTACGTAACACATAACAGTCACAATCTGAATCATTTTAAAGTATATTGCTAATACATTGCTTCAAAAGTTCGAAAAGTTTTCTCAACAACGTAACAACGCAATTGTAATAAAACTCCTTGCGTAGATAATAATATTATTTAATCAGTTCAATCCAACAATCTATTACAATTTACTCAATTCTATTCTCTACTCTCCACCGGTTACAATAATTATATCTCAATCTTGCCACCGTTACTTTAGTTCGTCCGACCCGTAGCTCGTCCCAAAACCAAGTGACCGAATCGATTCCCCGAATGTCCCCGATACCGCGTGGTGTTGCCACCTAAATAATTGTTCTGAATAATCGTTATGTCAATTTAGTCGATTTAAAAATACCGATAAATGAACCTAACACTCGTCCATCCTGACCTTGTGTATGTCCTCATACACATAAGTCAGGACGAACCTAACACTCGGGCAATCGATCCGTTTTACAAAATGAGTACAATAACAAAAATATAAATGAAACACGGATTATAAAAACAAAAATTTCAAATAAAATGATGTAAATACATATTTAAATAATAACTACTAACTACTACTACTAATACTTCGACGCCTAAGTGCCCTTTGTTTTTGTATTTATTTGTATAGTACGTTAGTTAGTCATTTAATTTAGTATCTAGTGTAAATAGTTTGTAAAATAAATATTTATTAAAGATCAATATAATTATTGTATCTATTTTGATCGATCTAGTTGAGCTAATACAATTTTATGTTATTTCATTCAATCGCTTAATATTTATGTTTTAACAATTGCTTAATATTTATGGTTGCTAAACTGGCAAACCGATCACATGGTTGCTAAACTGGCAAACCAATCACATGGTTGCTAAACTGGCAAACCAATCACATGGTTGCTAAACTGGCAAACCAATCACATGGTTGCTAAACTGGCAAACCAATCACATGGTTGCTAAACTGGCAAACCGATCACATGGTTGCTAAACTGGCAAACCGATCACATGGTTGCTAAACTGGCAAACCAATCACATGGTTGCTAAACTGGCAAACCAATCACATGGTTGCTAAACTGGCAAACCAATCACATGGTTGCTAAACTGGCAAACCAATCACATGGTTGCTAAACTGGCAAACCCATCACATGGTTGCTAAACTGGCAAACCCATCACATGGTTGCTAAACTGGCAAACCGATCACATGGTTGCTAAACTGGCAAACCGATCACATGGTTGCTAAACTGGCAAACCGATCACATGGTTGCTAAACTGGCAAACCGATCACATGGTTGCTAAACTGGCAAACCAATCACATGGTTGCTAAACTGGCAAACCAATCACATGGTTGCTAAACTGGCAAACCAATCACATGGTTGCTAAACTGGCAAACCAATCACATGGTTGCTAAACTGGCAAACCAATCACATGGTTGCTAAACTGGCAAACCGATCACATGGTTGCTAAACTGGCAAACCGATCACATGGTTGCTAAACTGGCAAACCGATCACATGGTTGCTAAACTGGCAAACCGATCACATGGTTGCTAAACTGGCAAACCGATCACATGGTTGCTAAACTGGCAAACCGATCACATGGTTGCTAAACTGGCAAACCAATCACATGGTTGCTAAACTGGCAAACCAATCACATGGTTGCTAAACTGGCAAACCAATCACATGGTTGCAATCTTATCTACCATACACATAAATCAAATAAATAAATAGTTTAAAGTAACACAATTGATCTCAACTAAAAATTTAAACTAATGCTTAACTTGTATTATTACTTCTTATCAATGGTATATTTTGCCAGTAAAGTTAAATTATATTATATTGTAAATTATACAGTAAATCCAAAAATGTATACTAAAGTTTAACTTACTTCATAATAACAGTATATTTTATCCTTTTGTAAATTGTAAACAATACATCTGTTCTTTACTATCTAATTACTGTCAATATCATGACTTTCACTCTCTGAACCATTGTCATTCAAATTTAAGGCAGCCACGTGTACCCAGGGCTGCATACGGTCGGCAGCGACGGTCGTCTTACGTTTATGTCTACTACTACTCAATCCTTGTATTGCTACAATTCTGTATCTATCATTTCCTAATATCGATATGACGCGACATGGTCCTGTATATTGAGGAAGAAGCTTCTTACTTTTACCGTCATTTTTAAAATTCGTGTTGGTAATTTTAACTAATTTCCCTTCCGAATAGATGCGGGCAGGACGTCTGCTTTTATCATACCGTTCCTTTTGTTTCTCTTGCTCTTCGTCTATTTTATCTTTAGCTTCCTCTCTAATTGTTATTAGGTTATTATTTTCTCGCGTTTCTTGCCTAACTACGTTTAACCTCGGCTCTAACTCGCTACTCATACAACTACCAAACATGACTTCAGCAGCCATCCTTCCCGTTGTTTTATTAACTGTGTTATTAATTCCCCACTGAATTTTACCGACTTTATCGTCCCTGTCTTTCTCATTATCGTTGAGGTTTGTAGCGGTCAAAGAAGCAAGGATTGTGCGGTTGTATCGCTCAACTTGTCCATTCGAGCGTGGACTAGCAACCGCATTCAACACATGCTTCGTCCCCCTATCCAAACAGAACCTCCTAAAGGCATGTGAAGTAAAGCAAGAGCCACGGTCGCTTATTATTCTATCGGGTACTCTAAAGGTACAGAAAATTTCATCTAGAACTCTTATTGCAACTAGAGACTTTGTATTCCTTACAGGCCTTATGAAAACGAATTTGGTAAACGCTTCCACGATCACTAAAATATACGAATTCCCTCTATTTGAACGCACAAAGGGCCCAAGATGGTCAATGTGTACGGTGTGAAAAGGAACCTCAACCTTAGGAATTGGATGTAAGTGACCCTCATTACATGAAGTCTATTTCGAGTAGGCGCATTCAATGCATGCTTCAACATATTTTTTAACGAATTTTGACATTTTAGGAAACCAGTATGCATTTCTTATTCGTTCGAGAGTCTTTTCCACACCGAAATGGCCAATGTCGTCGTGGTTCATACGACACAGTTGCCATCTTGCGCCCTTTGGCACAACCCAACGTAAGTTTGATTTATCACCATCAATGCATTTATAAAGTTTGTTGTCCTTTATAATGTAATTATCCCTAATTTGCTTGAGTCCTTCTACATCTAAATTTGAAGTTAAAATATCTCTGATTCGACCTAGTTCGCTATCACCTAACTGTAACGTATGGAGCCAATCATCACCGGTGATAACCATAACTCTTGGATATTGGTCAGTAACATCTAATGTTGTTCCTAAATTGTTTTCGTCATTTATGATCGGGTTGCGCGACAAAGCATCTACATGGGCCATTCAATTCCCCGGCCTGTATTCTATTGTGCACTGAAATTCTTGTATTAAAAGATACCAACGCGCGATCCGCGGTATTATGTCGCGTTTAATAAATGTGGACCGTAGAGTGACAATTTTAAAGTTTTGACCCAATAAATAGACTCTAAACTTTCGTAAAGAACATACTACGGCCAACGTCTCCAATTCATATGCATGGAAGTTTTTTTCCTCTGGGGAAGTTTGTCGGCTATAGAATGCGACGGGCCTAAAACTATCAGTACTATCCCTTAAACGTTGAAGTAAAATTCCACCGACACCATATTTACTGGCGTCCGTGTGCAATTCTGTTTCCCTACTTGGGTCATAAATTGCCAAAACTGGACGGTGTATCAACTTTTCCTTGAGCATTTTGAATGAGTTTTCTTGCTCATCTGTCCAAATCCAAGTAGCATCCTTTTTTAACAATTTATTTAAGGGCTGCGCAATATGTGCAAAATTCATGATAAATTTGCGGAAATATCCTACAAGTCCAAGAAATTGACGAATAGTGTGAACATTTATAGGGCGGGGAAAGTCCAAAACACTCTGGATTTTTTTGTTACCTGGCCTAACACCTAAAGCACTAATTTCATAACCTAAATAATCAATTTTATCTTTTAAAAATTCGCACTTGGATAGGTTTAATGTGAGATTTGCCTGTTTTAGAAGTTTCAAGACGTGCTCTAGCCTCTCTAAACATTGTTCCACGCTTTTCCCATAAATCAATACGTCATCTATATAAGCTGTGGCTTGGCTATACCTAGCTGACCCCAAGACTCTATTCATCATACGTTGAAACACCGCCGGCGCATTTGCCAATCCAAACGGCATTCGATTAAACTCGAATTGTCCATCTGGAGTGACAAAGGACGTCAGCGGCTTCGACTGCTCTGATATTGGCACCTGATAGTACCCAGAGAATAAGTCAAGCGTGATGAAAAACACCTGACCGGAAAGCCTAGCAATTTCGTCTTCTATAACCGGCATCGGATAATGTTCCTTAATGGTCACGGAGTTTAACATCCTATAATCTATGCACATTCTCATTCGCCCATCTTTCTTACGAACGAGAATCACGGGACTAGCATACTCGGAGGTGGATTCTCTTACAATCCCAGCTTCTAACATCTCGCCTACCATTTCACGAACTTGATCGCGTTCTTTATGTGATAACCGGTAAGGCCTATAAACAATTGGACGTTTGCTGTTTATTTCAATGTTCATCTCGGTAACACTAGTACTTCCTAGCTCTTTTAAATTCGATGCAAAACAATCCTTAAATTGATTTAGTAATTCTAACAACTTCGATCTATGTTCATCGCTAACATGATTGCCAATATGAACCTTACTAATATCAATACGATCAGTCATCAGTTTATCACCCACATTAAAAACGCTATTGAATACCTGAACATTGCTAGCACGACTTATAATCGAGCCCTTGTACAAATGACAATATTTAGATGTAGGCATAACATATATGTATACGTAACCATCCTTGAGTGCATAGACACCACCGCAAACGACGTATTGAAATGTTGGTTTTCCTATAACCTTACTATTTAATATAATATGCCCGTTCAACCGTGGTTCCGTATAAGCCTTGATTACAGTGGGCCCATAGATTTCTAAATTCGCCGCGGAAATAACTTTTACTGAATGATCCTTGTCTATTTCAGATTTATTGAATGGTATTTCTTGATAAATATCCATAAACTGTAACGTTTCTGCCGTTTTCAATACAAATACGTGCGACTGTTCGGTGTAAGTTTGTCCTACTAGCAAAGGTACATCTAAAAGTCTATCTTCAATCACCTGACAAATAGTGTTGGCACTAACACCATCGATATTAATCTCTACTGTAACCTTTCCTAAAGAATAAACAATGTTATTCCCAAATCCCCTTATCGGGGCACGCACGCCATCACACTCGAGCATCAAATTTACCAACTCCGATTTAGCTAATAGACAAACCTCACTTCCAAAATCTATAAAAGCCCGAACAGGAACCCCATTTACTAAGACATCCTTATAAAATTTCGAACTAGGATTAGATAATGATATGCACATTGTCTTTTGCGTACTCGCTACCTTGCTGTCGTTATCCTCTAGTTTTGTGGGGCATTTGTCAACCTTGTGGCCTACCTTATGACAATGATTACATCGAATCAGCGGCTTGGGACATTTCCGGTATATATGACCTCGCTCCTTACAGTTAAAACAGAATGCTACATAGTCACTTGATAAGTTTCCTTTATTATTAGATTTATCCGTCGTAACATTTCCGGATCCTAACCTACCTTTAGCATTGGTATTAGAACGTTCGAAGGAATTTGACAATTCCTTGTTGCTCATCAAGAATTGTAACAATTGATCAGGTTGAGAGCATCTTAACGCTAGTGCACTTGATTTCATTGTTCTGTCACTTAGACCATGAATAATGTAATCGACCGCACGCTTGCCAACTATACCGCACTGGTTCAAAAGAGCTAACTTTTCGTAATAGTATAGTTCAATAGGTTCATGATATTTACTTTTACGCCTGAGCATATCTTCCAAGGACTGGCCATAATTTTGCTCAAAAGGAAAAGCCTGAGACAATTTCTCTTGCCACTCGGCCCAAGAAAATAAAATTGAATCTAGGCTTTCATACCACGTCTTGGCCAGTCCTTGCAATTTTTGCATTGAGAAATGGATGGTTGTCTTATCATCCCAACCATAAACGGTGGCACACTCGTTCACTTTTCTTAACCACACATCTACACGTTGATTTTTCGAAGATGGGTCAAAATCAGGCAAAATGTTTTTATGATTTTTAAGAACGTTACTAGAGTGATCGAGTGGGCCAGCCGCCGACGGTTGGTTCCTAATTGAATTTAAAATATTCATGACATCTTTCGAAGAAAACGTAGGACTATGATCTATAACCTTCGTCTCATCTCGTGACGTTGAAGCATCGCGTCGTCTCCTCCGTTCCTGTTGCAACTGGTTTTCTAGGGAGTGCAGGCGCTCCTGTGCTGCCTCACGTTCTCGTTCAAGTTGTTCAGCTCGGTGGCTTGAACGATTTCGGACGCTCGGATTGCTGCGTCGTCCGGTTCGGCTGCACTGCGGGCTCCGACTGCGATGCGATCTTCGACTGCGCTGCGGACTTCGACTGCGCTGCGGACTTCGACTGCGCTGCGGACTTCGACTGCGCTGCGGACTTCGACTGTTCTGCTGGCTACGACCACGAACACCTCTGGTACTGATGCGCCGTCGACTACGGCTGCGACAGCATCCAGAAGCTTCGTCAAGACGTAGTGATCTTCCATGTGAAGGTGTTCTTAAACGCCGTCGCCCTTGAGTCTCATGGTCGTGCTCCATAACTGAAACTCGAAATTAAAACAACTATGTATTTGCGCTTTTTTTTTTTTTTTCTATTATTAAAATCGTAAATATCTCGAAAACGGTTAGTCCAATCGCAAAAATAACAAAAATTTGCGCTCCCCTTGCAGCCCAGAGTTACCTCGTATATTAATGATAAAATAATAAAATTTTGAATTTTAAACCCCTCCCATTTAAATCATGTCACGTGCTGCATCTTTAATTTATAACATCACAACATCGCCTAGACTTACTTAGAGAAATATTAACAGCAATAATTATATTATGAAGGTAAAAAGAACAGTTATTTTAAAATTAGAAAAATAGGTAACCACCAGATTTAAATTTTCTGCTCATGTAAAACCAAGAATAAAAACGTGTCGGTATCGAATGGAATATCAATGCTATAATTAGGATTCATTGTACTAGTAATCAGCCTTAAATATTCTGTACCGTTATAATTTAAACGAACTTAAATAAATACCGACTAACTAAAAATATAAACCGTTACCCATTAGAATTGTAAACATACAACTTATCTAATGTGAGCACATGTGTACTTACCACTTCTGAAATGTAATAAAACTCCTTGCGTAGATAATAATATTATTTAATCAGTTCAATCCAACAATCTATTACAATTTACTCAATTCTATTCTCTACTCTCCACCGGTTACAATAATTATATCTCAATCTTGCCACCGTTACTTTAGTTCGTCCGACCCGTAGCTCGTCCCAAAACCAAGTGACCGAATCGATTCCCCGAATGTCCCCGATACCGCGTGGTGTTGCCACCTAAATAATTGTTCTGAATAATCGTTATGTCAATTTAGTCGATTTAAAAATCAACCCGCAGGTGTCCATATATGCAACGTAAACCTTTTTTTTGAAATATGACAAAGCCGCGAAACAAAAAAAAAAAACTGAACAAAACCAGTTTCTTCGTAAATCTATAGCGTTTCCACAAGCAGTGACAGTACCCTATTGTTATGTCACTGCTGATGGAAGCACCCTGGCCCAGAATAATTGGCTGTAACAAGTCAATACTTTCATTGTCATCGAAAATTTCGAGAGCGATGGCATCGTAAAAAATGTTTCGTACATTTTATGAGCCGGGTTGACATCTAGTGTGCCATGAGAGTGCAGCGTGTCAAGATGGAGGACACTTGGCTGAGGTTTTGGACAGCCAATGAGGTACTTAAAACGTACGTTTATTTTAAACACACCCACACAACGCATGCTACAGTTTTATTATTTTATTTTATTATTCATCATTTATTACTTACTCATTGTAGATTTTCCTTGCTTAGCCCTCTGTTAATTATCACTTTGCCAATCTGCACATGTAACACGTACCAGAGCCAATTAGTACCTAGGGATCGACACTGTGTCACCTAAACACAGGCTATTCTGTAGCCTAGCTCAGAGCTGCAGCCACCTTATTGTAGACTACAATTCTGTGTTACCTATTATTATGAATGTAAAAGTTGAATATCTATAAGGTGTTTATTTGAAATAAATTATTATTATTATTATTATTTTCGAAGCATTTTATTGCCTCGTTGATTTCGTGATCGCAAGCGCTCCAGGTGAGAATAATGTCCTCGGTTAGACTCCCGGGTTGGCCAAAGTATTATTGGGTTTTTCCTCCAAGAATTTCATTTCAGTAGCAGCCTGAATTTGTACCCGGTTGATAACAATAGGCTCGCACTAGGACTTAAATTTAACGGCGAAATGTGGGTACCTATAGTTACTTTAGTTACACCTTGTCTAACCCTTCGAGAAATATGTGCAGGCGTGCTGTTATGGCATGTGTTTATCTATTTAATAAAACACAGTCTATATAAATTCAAAATTGTCTTACAATATTATACAGTAAAGGTATGGACCAATAAAATTTTCCTTGGTAATAAAAACACCTGCCAATGATGTCTTATTAAAAAGGTTTATAGTCAGAAAATCATTACCAGGCACAGCTGCTGTGAAACTTCCCATTGCATATATATTTCAAGCTACTGATGTGCTGACACGGTAGTTGTGCAGACAGAACATTTGTATGCTGAGCCAATGTTTGACTCAAAGCGCGAATATGATGCGGCAACGCGGGTAATCTAATATTGGATCTGATGCGTGGATCCAATATATATCAGGTACATAGGTAAGTGTGGAACCACTTCTGCAAAGTACTAGTCACATGAGTATAAACGGCTACTCATGTGGTATGTGGTGTGTGGTAGCTTTGTATCATATAGGCTAACAAAAAGGTTGGTACGTGGTTAGAGGTAGTGCGATGCAGCATTTGAAACTAAAAAAAAAAAAAATATACTTAGGCATAAATCTTTTTTCAAATACAAGATTTTAAGGGGTTTACTTAACCAAAAGCGCGGTCACTATCGGACTGGATAGAAAAAAAAGAGAAGCGCGATGACACAAAACTGGTAATTTATTGTAAAATATGAAGAATATCTATTTACAAAAACTATATAATAATAAATAATCCATCACTGAATGCAGTTTGGCATTAGAAATTTAATGGCATATTTTTAATTATAATTAAAATTGTTAAGGATGGGGTTAACTGCTTTTAAAGACAATCAAGAGGTGTAGTTGAAGATTTTTTTGATCCATTAATATATGTTTAATTATGATTTGAGTTCCATCACTGTATTAAAATTAGACTTGAAAATATCATTTTTTTGGGTAGGTAAATTATTTACGGTTTAAGAGATACCTACACTTGCACTGCTTTGAACAACCAAGTTTTTGACCGTTTTCAAAGAATCTCCGCCTTAATGAACTAACATGTCTTAGACTTAAAAATAAGCCTCAAGCTTTAAAGTACATATTAAAGTTCTATGTTTACGTAAGTTTTTTTTCGTATTTTTTATCATTTGTTTAATTTTTTTTCACTTGTAAGGTATTTGTCAAGATAAATCCAAATGGCCGACACACAACAGGGCTATCTTGTTTGGTTGGGGAGTTCCTATCGGCCTTTCAATACATGTCTTATAAAACCACACACGAAGGGTATAAGTATGGCAAATTTCATTTCATAATGGATGACAATGCGAGTAACTGGAAACGCACAAGAACGAAGCAAGCTAATATAAAACTTGTAATAAGCTATACTTATTTCTTAATATTTTAGACACCATCTGCACCTCTTTACCTCTCTCTCTTTACCTCTTAACCATGAATAGGACAAAAGTTCGGAACAACTCTGTGAAATCCTTTAAAATAAAAGCTTCTAAATAACTACTACAAAAAGTGCCACCGACAGTCTCCAACCCCGAGCTTTTTCAAACAACATTTTCGAATGTATTTTTAAAGCGAGCGATCAACATGCGCCGGAAGTGCCCCTAGGCCCTAGAAACTACATTACCTACTCGTAAAACAAGCTAAATGAGCATCTTTACCAGGAAATTTAATTGGGGCCCCGGGGCGTGATTCCGTTTCAAAAAGGAAACCTTATTAGGGCCGGGTAATTATATGTCAGTCCGGTGAGGGTACGGCAATATTGGACGGTTTTTAGGATTTTTTTGGTTAGGTGTCGAAAATGTTCATAGGGGTTGTATGAGGTTGGTGGAGTTTTTTGAAATGTTTTAGGGGAAAATTGTAATTACTATGAACAGCAGCGCTGCCGTCCTTACGAAAAGTGCAATAACTCGAGTTTTGCCCCAAATTGAGATAAGCACATAATTGGAATCTGCAGAATGAGATCTAAATATTCTTTTTAGACACTAAATATTCTTTATAGACACTTTTTACGTATCCATGACGTACCCGATTTTAATACTAAGCAAAATATAGTGATGGAGATAAAACAAAAAAAAATCTTTAACCGCGTTTATCTCGAAATCAGGTTTAACCTAGTTGTTGCACTTTTCGTTAAGACGGCAGAGCTGGTTCTTCCTTTTTGCTAATTCCAACAAATAGCAATAAAAACTATTTAATGTTTTAGTTTGTCCGGTTGATATTTTCACTGGGTGGCTGTCAGTTCACCAAAAATGAATTTACAAAGTTTTACTTGACAAGCAACGATTGGCAAAAACATGATTTGTCATTTCATCATTATACAACAACAAGTTCGCCAAATAATTCACTTTACAAAATAATTACCAGGTAAACTTTTGTTTAAGAACGTGTTATTTGACAAACAATTAATTTGTTATTCATTTTATCTCTTATAACAACGTTTGGAATAAAAACGTTTTACATATTGACTTATTATTACACAATTTCCTAAAAACGAATAACGACATTCCGATTTTCAATACTCCGAATTATTTCCGAATTACCTTTTCTTCTTTCGCTATATACTTACGTTACCGTTACTGCATCTGAACTCAACGAACGCAATAGGTGACGTAGCATTCAAGAGCGAGCGAAGGGCACCCGAGGTTAGGTTTGGTTAGGTTACTTTAAACCTGTAAGGACGGGTGTCTGATTGATTGAAACGTCACAAGATATGGTACAAGACTGCCGTTTATTATGTTAATACACGAGTATATATTTGGCTACACACATAGAAATAATAGAGTACGTACATACTACATCACACCTCCCAAGCCAATTAAAAAAAAAAAAAAAAAATCTATTCTATTTTTTTTTTTTTTTTTTACAATTTTATTATCACTTATTCCTATGATTACAAATAATACAAACAAACAATACATGTTCTTACAGTTAATACATGTTCATCTTAGGTGGTATAATCTGTCCAGTGTAACATGAGTGTACCTATATCATTTTACAGCCACGATCGCAATGTAGGTCAGTAACCTTACACATATTATACATAATTATGAGTAATACAACTTCGTTCTGTTTTTATGAATAACATCATTTTTTCCATTGATGTTTACCTCTACATTTGGTGATAAATCTCTAATAACACTGTAAGGACCATTATAAAGGTTTGAGAGCTTATTACCAGTTTCATTTTTTATCAATATTTTATCATTTGTTTTATATTTTATAGGTCTTACATATTGATCATATCTGCTTTTCCTTTCTAATTTCGAATTAATTAAGTTTTTCCGTGCTTCTGTTTGTGAAACCTGCAGTCTATATTTAAGCTCAAGGGGATAACTGTCATAGTTGTAGAGTGGTTCTACTGTACTTAAAAGGTTACTTGGTAAGTTACATTTCTTTCCATAAACAAGTTCGAAAGGAGTAAATTTTGTCGATGAATGTACTGTGGTGTTGTATGCAAAGGCCCAAAAAGGTAACCATGAACTCCATGAGTCTGGTCTTTGATTGATGTGTATTCTTAAAAAGGCTCCTAGGGTTTTGTGGGAATTTTCCAGAGCGCCAATGCTCTGATGATGATACGCTGTTGAGTTCAGTTTAGAAATATTAAGAATTGTACATACCGTTTTGAATGTTTCTGACATAAACTCCGTACCTCTGTCAGTAGCAATTTCCCGAGGCACTCCGTGCACGAGAATGAAGTTGTTGACGAACACACGAGCGACTTCTGCTGATGTTCTACTCACTAGTGGAAAGGCACATACATATTTTGACAGTTCGCACTGAAGTGTTAAAATATATGTGTAGTTATTGTAATCTCTATCTAGTGGCCCTACGATGTCTAAAAATATTTTTTCAAACGAAGATTGAGCCGTTGTTGTTATAACCATGGGTTCTTTTACCATAACCGTATACTTGTGTTTTTGACAAGTAGAGCATTTTTTAACATAGTTATTTATATCCTTTTCGAGACCCGGCCAGAAATAATATTTTTTAATGTTGTTAAACATTCTTTTTGTGCCTGCGTGGCCACTTGTGGGTAATAAGTGAAAGTCATTCAAAATGACTCTCCTGTCTTCTAAATTATCTATTCTTTCTATATCATTTAAGATACATAACCGTGGTCCTTCCCATTTAGTATATCTTTTAACCTCATTAGTAATTTTTTCTAAAAATACATTATTGTATTTATTTTTCACAAAATATATTTCATGTATCTCATTGACCTTGCAGAAATCGCACATCGCTCTCACAAATGCGGCTGGCGTCATTTGTGATCGAGCAGATGGATTTATATACAACACCTTTTTTTCATGATCATATGAAAATACATCATTTTCCTTAGATATTCTATTTGTTTTTTGTAACCGGTTTAGGCTTGATTTATCAATGAATTGCAGCTCTACTGCATTATTAGGTTTATGAATTGTTCCTACAATCCTTGCTTGACCTGGGTCACAGTTTTCTGCGGTATCTCCAGGAATATGAGAAGTTTGTTCTAATTGTTTGCTTTGTGCTCGTGTCATTACACATAAACATTCGTGCATGCTCTTTAAATCCTTCGACGATATTGGAATTCGAGATAAGGCATCGGCGGCCGCATTTTGTTGACCTTTGACATATTCAATTAAATAGTCATATTCTTCTAAACATAATCTAAATTTGAGTAGTCTACTTGACGGCTCCTTTAAACTAAATAAATATACGAGTGGTGTGTGGTCGGTGACTATTTTGAATGGACGACAATACAAATAGGGTCTAAAATGTTTTACGGCCCATACTATAGCCAGGAGTTCTTTTTCAATAGTCGGGTAATTCCGTTCAGCTTTGTTTAAACTCCTACTGGCGTAAGCGACCGGCCGACCATTGCCATTGGATAAAACCGCTCCTATCGCGTAACCTGACGCGTCTGTTTGTACAATAAACTGATTTTTATCTGACAAATCTGGATATTGGAGAACTGGTGGTACAGACATACATTCTTTAAGTGTTTGAAATGCCTTTTGTGCGTCACTATTCCAAATAAAATCTACATTTTTTCTACACAAAATATTTAAACTGTTTGCAATTTCTGCAAAAGTTGGTATGAATTTGCGATAATAATTCGCTAAGGCTACAAATCGCTTTACTTCATGTGTGTTTTGAGGAACTGGATAGTTTTGTATAGCACTAATTTTTTCTGGATCGGGTAGCACACCGTTGTCTGTTACGACGTGGCCTAAATAGAGCATTTCCTTTTTAAGAAAGTTGCATTTCATCGGATTTATTTTTAAATTGACACTACGTAATCTTTCTAGAACTTCGATTAAATTTTTGTTATGGTTCAATAAGTCCCGTCCCATTATAATCAAATCGTCCTGATAACATAAACATTTTTCGTAATTAAGGCCCGCCATTGCCATTGTCATCATTCGGGCAAATGAGTTTGGGCTTGTCTTAAGTCCCATTGGCATTCTAGTCATTTGAAATTGGCCTGAATGAAAAGCTGTAAATTTTCTACTATCGGGTTCGAGTTCCACATTATAAAACCCTTGACTTAAGTCTAAGTGCGTAAAATAAATGCAACCAGAGAGTGAGTCTAATATTTCATGAATATTTGGCAGTGGGAATTTATCATTTTGTACACAGCTATTTAGCTTTCGGTAATCAATGACTAGACGCCATTTCTTCTCTCCGTTTGATTTCTTTGGTACTAAAAGAACGGGACTAGACCATTCGCTATTACAAGGTTCAATTATACCTTGTTTGAGCATGTGGTCAATTTGATTCTGTATTTCCCCTTTTTGTGAATGTGGGAGCCTGTAAGGTTTGCTGTACATTGGTCTAGTACCGGGTTGTATTGTTATTGAATGTTTATATATAGTTGTCGTAGTGAGCTGGTCTCCTTCGAGATAAAAGGTATCATTATATTTTGCACATATGTTTCCAATACTAATTTGTTCCTCCTTATTTAGATGGCCTAATTTTAATAAAGGTAGCAATTTTTTGACTCGTTCTGCATTTTTACTAGGCTTGTCAAATATACAGATATTATAATCGCTTGCTTTATGTATATTAGGTTGAATGTTTTGTATATAAAAATCATTCTCTGTGGTATTTAAGATTCTAATTGGTAGCTTTCCATCCACGGGGTTTGCCAATGTACTTGCTAAAAATATACCGTTTCCTATTTCCGCCGCGCAGACTACACAGTCCTCCGCTATGTCGGTCGTAATGTAATGTGTACTTTCGGACCTAGCCGGTATAGTTAGCGTTTCATTATGTTTGTTAATCGGCAACTTAATTTCTTTATTATTATTATACATAACTAAAGAGTTATTTCTGAAGTTAATTATCGAATGATATTTGCTCAAAAAGTCTTGGCCTAAAATGCCACTTACCTTACAGGGTAAAGATTCAAATACGTAGAATTTATGGTTTAGAATTTGATCACCCGCTCTTAATTCAAGATAAACAAAACCGATCGCTTCTATTTTCCCCCCAATACCATTTACAATAAGCTTCTCTTTTTGGTTGGGTACATTCAACTCAGCAATGTGTTTATTTTTTATAGCCGATATGGAAGCACCGGTGTCGATTAGCCACGTATATGTAAGATTATTATGGTTTGAGTGTAATGAAATATGATATATGCTACTACATGACATCATAACGCTTTTATTCACGAAAAAACTCTTCTAAATTATCATTATTATTTTCAGATTGACTTTCTCGCGGTTTTGCATCTGTCAAAATATGCGTATTTTGTTGCTGTTCCTGGTTATTAGCTTGGTTAAAAAAAATCCTACCTCTAGTTCCATGGTTTGATGTACCACGACCGCGAGATCTCCATCCACCGCGACCTGTTTGCGATATTCGATCATCCCTCCGTTCCGCCGGTGGGGTTGCTTGTCCTCGTCCTCGTGACACCCCTTGACCTCTGGAATTCCTATATTGGTAGTAGCTGTTATTACGACGCATAAATAAAATATCACCTGAAGTGGACGGTGTTGAAACCTCCTCATCGATGGCTGCTTGTATGGCATCACTTAAAGATGTAAATTGTCGTGCTGCTATTATAGTGCTTAGCCGACGATTTCTCAATCCGTCGGCAAAACTTTTAATGGCTAATTTTTCGTTTATAGGCTTCAATATACTGAAGTTAGACTCATTGCCTTCTGATTGGGAAATTGTCAAGTCAACAAACAAATCAGTTATTTTCTTACCGTAGTCATCTATAGAAAGATCGTTTTGTTTCAAGTTGTACAATTTGTGTTGTAGAGCTGTTGCCGATTTTTTAGGTAACAGGCATGTTTTCATAGCCTTGACTAACTCACTTACACTGTCATACTTTGTATTAAGCTTGAGTTTAGCAGACTGCGAAAGTCGACTTTTTATAACAAAATTTATTAATTTAATTTGACCGTCTGAGTCAAGTTCCGTTTGATAGTATTCAATCCCATCAATGAGTTGTTTCGTATTTGTGCCGTCGTCATTTAAAACTGGTAATAAGCTCAAGGCTATCTTTAGATCAAATTTCGCCATATTTAGTTCTATTACCGATCCTTCAGTCGATGAATTATTACACAAATCTAAAATATTGTCATACAAGCTAACAAAGTCTTTGTTTAATTTATTAAATTTACATAATTCTTCGTCTTTTAATCCAGTTTTAAGCAAACTTAAATGGTCTAAACTCTCATTGAAAATACTCAGTAATTTATCGGCCTCTTTTAGCTTTTTCAAAACAATTTCACCTCTTCGTCTACTTGGCCCTATTTTTATTAAATATATTCTTATCTTACCAAGGTCATTGTATATCTGTAATAACTCCTCATACATAACTGTTCATAATTATTTATAGTTCATATTCCTAAATCGCGATTATGATGCCACTGCTTAGGCACGCGTACACTGTCCGTATTAGAATTGCCGCACTTTCACACATTTAGTAGGACACAGAACTCACAAGAACACTAGCCGAATTGTATATTTTGTTACACGCCTCTGTGTTGTCAGGGACCCTTGTTGGAAGCATGGACCCGACATTCCTCGCTTGCAGACATGCCACAAGCACCGCCGCGGTTCCTTCTGGATCGATCCAAAGAACGCCTTAAGATATGTCTCGTTATCTGCTCTCGCGCCCAAGACTCATGACATCTCTTGTAAATTTTGTACATGAAGTATAGCGCACCAAGGAATAAAATCGTGCAAATTATTGTTAACACGATACTTATGGCCGATAAATGAAATTTGAATTCCTCCACCGTCGCGGTGTTTTTAGCGGCGCTATTTTGATTAAGAAATACCTCTTCATTAGTTACTTTTGAGTTACACATGATTGAAAGTCACTTTTAATGTATCTCTCACTTAAACAGTTGCCACGCAGAGCAAAGTTTACACTAAACGCGCACATGATTCAAGCCCTGTTTAGTGGCAGGGTCGCCATGTAAGGACGGGTGTCTGATTTATTGAAACGTCACAAGATATGGTACAAGACTGCCGTTTATTATGTTAATACACGAGTATATATTTGGCTACACACATAGAAATAATAGAGTACGTACATACTACATCACAACCCTTTACACAGAAATAGGGGCCCCGCGAAGCAGGGCTCCGTCGACATAGGAAGCAAGAGCGAAAATACCGTCATGATGACTTTGTGACTGGTTTAGAAAATGTATTATAAAGTGATATTTTGAATAAATGTGATTTTTCCAAAATAATCTAAATGGTAAGTGAAAAATGTTTAAATGATTAAATGTCATCGGAAAATTTGTAAAGAGAAGCATTTTGGCGCGCGGAGGCACTACGCCGGGGGGAGGATCCGCTTCCGCGGCAAATCGCTGCGGAGCGGACGGATCTCCGGCGCGATCTCATGGCGGCATGGAAAGAGCGACTGTCGCAACCCAGCGCAGGGCACGCCGCGATAGCGGCGATAAGACCCCTCTTTGAGCAGTGGCTAGAGAGGCGCCACGGCGCTCTCACCTACCGCCTGACGCAGGTCCTCACCGGACACGGAAGTTTCGGGAGGTTCCTGCACATCATCAGGCGGGAGGAAACGCCCGGGTGTCACCATTGCCAGGATCGCCCAGAGGACACGGTGGAGCACACGGTGGAGGTCTGCCCCGCTTGGGCGGAGCACCGCCGTGTCCTCGTAGAGGCGATCGGCAGCGACGGCGACCTCTCGCGTCCGGCCCTGGTGCAAGCCATGGTCCGGGGCGAGAGGGAGTGGGAGGCAGTCACCTCCTTCTGCGAAGCAGTCATGCTAGCGAAGGAGGTGGCGGGACGGTTCAGGGAGAGAGCCTCCCGTCTCAGCCGCCGCGGGGGACGCCCCAGGCGTCGGGAGCCGCGTGACGACTCCCGGCCACCGTAGGCGCGGGCCTGCGGGCGGAGAGTAATGGTTAGCTCACCGTCCGATCAGGACCAGGCCCGTGCCGGACGGCGCGTACGTGTTCCACGCGCGCCTCAAAGAGATGTCAGCATCGAGGAGGCGCCCCTTAGGGCCAAAGCCTGCCGGGTCAGCGGGATTGTCCGAAAGGGTTACCGCTGGCCCGGAACATAAAGGGCTAAGGAAGGAACACGGGTGGGTTTTAGTCAGTAAGAGTCTGACACTCCCTTCCGCTCCACCCAGAGCGGGAGGAGTCATTTGATGATTTCCCATCCGCAAAAAAAAAAAGCATTTGCCAAATAAACGTTTGTAAAGCGAGTGTTTATAAAATAAAACATTTGCGGAATGAGTTGTTTGTGAAATAAATAGTATACGAAACCCTGGTTGTAAACTAAAAATTTGTCAATGGAATTTTGGTGAAACATTAGTTAACCTTATCACTGACTTATTTTCAGTTGTATAATTATGTATTCATTCATTCAGTTGATACCTCTTTCCTCTTTTCCAGGATATTTTTAATATATAATAAGCAGAAAAGATACCTTCAATTTCAACCATGCAATCCTATCTACCTTAGTCGACGTTCACACGGACGCAAAAATATCGCGGCGGGATTTTATCGTGCACAGGATTTTCAACTGTCGGTGTTGAGCCGAGCGTTGAGAATCCAACAGAGCGCATCACAGCGCGACAAAAGACCACACTGTTGGATTTTAAACTCTCGGGGCTAATCAGTGTGTTGACAATCCAGTGCGCGGAAATGTCTGTGCATACGTCGGCTTAGTTGCTTGTCAATTTTATAGGTAGGTACGGTCAGATAAAAAAGTCGATAAAAAAAAATTTGTTCAAAATTGCATTGTACTTCTGCTGCAATTTTGAACAAATATTTTGCTCAATAACTGAGATTAAAAAAACTGAAGTGTTCATATTTTGCTAAATAACTGAGATCAGAAAACTGAAATGTGAATCGACTTTTGTTGCTGACTGTACCAAAATACTAGTCACCATTGTGTTTTTCTGAATCAAATCTGCAGTGCGATTTTATCTCATACCAAAATATGATGCATCATTAAACTTCACATGCAGCGTACCTTGACCTAAGAATGCTAGGTGTTGCTGCACCGTGCACCGTGCACCGTGCACCGTGGCGCAGGAAACGACTCGTTATGCCTCAATGGTGACGCGACGCCCCGGGTGACAGACGATGAAAATTAACCCTTGATTGCTTCGGATGAAAAACTAGGGAAAGAATTGTGTGGATACGACTTGCCTATTCGTTTTTCTTTAAACACTGTCTTGTTATATTATATCACATTATTGCTTTTAAATTTACAATTATAAGACAGGAGAAAATATAAATTTTCCATAGTTTTGTTTCATTGATGTCGGCTAACTGCTCGGCCGAAAGTGCCAAGTAAAAATAACTATGTTGTTATTTATCTAGCACATAATAATTAGCTCTTGTCTCTTGAATTACAATTGTTGAAAGATTTTAGAATGCGTTAACCACAGATCTGAATTGTTTTTGTTGCCTTGACGAGCTTGACTCCTACCGAAAGGACTGGCTGTCACTAGAAATAGACAGAATTGTGTGGAAAGGAAAGAAGAAAGCCTTTGCCCTGTAGTGGGACAATACATTCTTACACAAAAGAAACCTGAAGTCCTGTTGTGATCTAGGAGATAATAGTCATAAAAATACTTAGTAATTTCCTACCTCTTCTTGTCCTGGTAGGTCCAGGTTAACACAGTCGAATCCCATTAAACCTATTTTCGCATTTAAAAATGAGCGCTTAATGGAGACTCTTTTGTTTTCATATCTTTTCACTTACCTGCAATTAAAATGGCGGAAATTATTTACTTTATGCAATCATTCTGGATTTTTAAATCATGTGCGTTGCATTGTGTGGTTATTAGCCTGTTTTGGAGTCTAGACGTTGCCTCATTAGTAGAAATCTTTCAGGCCACTGGCATCGTTGGGGATGATACCGAATGTTCTGGAGTAGCTACATCTTTCGTTTACCGGAAGACGTAGCTTTGGATAGACTCCCACAAGGCTGACCCATGACCTTATGAGGACCGCAGGAATTCGCTGGAGGCGAGAAGCATGGAGCCAGTTAGAAGTGGTAATGTTTGGGGGAGACCTATATCCAGTAGTGGACGTCTTTCGGATGAAATGATGATGATAATAGTGAAACTAAACTAATGCGGGCCTAAACGCGCGCAGTAACGTCGCGTAAATTTTAAATAATGTAATAAACAATGATATGGCTTATTGCGGATCACTCATACTGGTATTCAGCTGCATCCGGTTACACTGGAAGCCGACCCCAACATAGTTGGGAAAAGGCAGGCAAATGATTGCGGATCACTTATAAAAATACACACAATCCATATAGAGACATAAAGATTTTAAAATTGAAAAAATACTCATTTGCACACGATATGTTTTAGGACTTTCCTATGCTCAGGTGTAATATATCTAAATATATAAAACTCAAAGGTGACTGACTGACATAGTGATCTATCAACGCACAGCCCATACCACTGGAGGGGTCGGGCTGAAATTTGGCATGCAGATAGATGTTATGACGTAGGCATCCGCTAAGAAAGGATTTTGATAACATCTACCCCCAAAGGGATAAAATAGGGGATGAAAATTTGTATGTAACTTTGTCAATTTTAAACCGATCGGGCTGAGACTTTGCATGCATATAGCTACTATGACGTAGGCATCCCCTAAGAAAGGATTTTGATAAATTCTACCCCCACGGGGATAAAATAGGGGATGAAAGTTTGTATGAAACTTTGTCAATTTTAAACCGATCGGGCTGAGACTTTGCATGCATATAGCTACTATGACGTAGGCATCCCCTAAGAAAGGATTTTGATAAATTCTACCCCTAAGAGGATAAAATAGGGGATGAAAGTTTGTATGAAACTTTGTCAATTTTAAACCGATCGAGCTGATACTTTGCATGCATATAGCTACTATGACGTAGGCATCCCCTAAGAAAGGATTTTGATAAATTCAACCCCCATGGGGATAAAATAAGGGACGATGGCGGATGTAAATGTATTAGTTTTTTTTATAATACTTAACGCGAGCGAAGCCGCGGGCAAAAGCTAGTTAATATTATAAATGTTTGTGAAGATGGGTGGATGAATGTTTGTGACTCTTTCACGTAAAAGCTACTGAACGGATTTTGATGAAACTTTACAATAATATAACGTATAGATTAGAATAACACATATGGTGTTTTTTATTCCGATTTTCCCACGGGATCGACACATATGCAGCTGAAACCGCGGGATGCTGCTAGTTCATATCTATGGGTGATAATGTGCTTGTCGATAGTTGTGTTTTCGATTCAGAAGTCGTCCGTATTTAGTATTACGTTTACGTGACGCGTTCGGGTTAAGCCCTCCGGACTAGCTCGTTTACGTTCTTGAAACAATTTGGATAACATTAACATATAATGAATAATGATGAGTTAATTAATTAAAATGTTCACAACAGGAATTCCTACTGTATCGAGAGAGCGTTTACAAATACACTAATCTCAAACTAATACAGGCCAAACAATTATTTGTTCTATACTTAATACTTAAAAGACACTTCGCCGTCCCCGGCGAATAAAGTGGTAATCGTAAAAACTAAATTTTACAGGAAAAATAAAAAACAGTTTTTCGTGAATATCTCAATAACTAACATACGTATCGGGATTGTTTAAATACCAAAAGAAAGGTGATTTTTAACAAAGTAATTGTTTACTTTAATAAATAATTAGAACTTTTATAGAAATGAGTTATTAATTAAATTCAATTTACCATGAATTAAAGGCACAAACTTAAACTGTAAAGCGACATTACGATATTATTCGCGTAAAATCTCATATAATACGTTACCGTAATAATGGATTGCTATGTTATTGTCTGATAAATTGTGATAGGAACCCATATCGTAATGTACTATTACCATTTTATTCGCTGACAAACAATCAATTACAGATTACAGTAATAGCAACTTACTTGTGTATTCCATGGAAAATGTATAATACTAACTGGAGGCAAGTATCAAATACTGAATAAATATTTTGTACGTGTACAAGGTAATGTGCGAAGAAATAAACGGAATCTGCCTAATTATTTTTTATTTATACATAATTAATACCAACTGTTTGTAAAAATCAACAAATTAGGAACAATCAACTTAAATTGAATACTTAATTCTTTATTATTATGAAGCAGTTACCCTGGGTAGCTCTACTTCTCGTCATCTACATGTGCAGATACTTCAGAGACTTCAGAGTCTGAAAGTTCGCTCGGGTTAGCCTCACAGCTCGTGAGGGGGTCATTAAACGCATGGTAGTGTTGTGGGATTGCATCGCTGGTACAAAAACTTAATAAATGTGCATGTAGCGCTTTACTTAAGGGTATTTGCTGATTATAAGCTTGCTTTCAAATGCAAACAGACTGATTCAGTTTCTGCTGCAATTGAGGCTGTCGGTCTTCGTCCTCGCCTGGGTCTAGTTATTTGCAACTCCGTTTCTAGTTCCAAATACTCTTCTTCGAAGTTTTACTTGAATTGAAGAATTAAATAGGACATCCTCACTTCCATTATTTTAATTTTGTTTCCTTCAGTGTCTTTTAGCCAGTTTTTTCCACAAAACAGGCTTTTTATATAATAAAAGTAACCCTACTTCATCCCATGGACCTTATATTTCTTTTCGGTTACTTTTGCATTCATGATGATGTTGTAAACTTCGTCAGGAGTATTTAATACTTTATTGTTCTTGTTCTTTATTGTTGTTGTCTTTGTTGTTCTTTCTATGCATGAATACATGCTACCACCTTCGTTCTGGCCGTGGCCAGTCTCAAAAAATCAGTGGGTTATAATTTGTTGGTCATAAGCTCCTAAGCGTAAAGGTATAATGCAAAAATGTATCTGTTTTTGTTCTGACCAGCGCAGCACAGCCATTGGAATAAAAATATAAATTTTTGATATCTTGGAGTCCTTCTTGCTTGATGAACTTAATTAGGCAACTGCCTATTTCGATTGATCCTCTTTTGGGAATAGATGTTGGGATTTTTTACTACAAGAGAAAATACCCAGTATTTAATTTTACTGTCTACGACTCCTTGCGCAAATTTGGTCACTGCTTTGTCTGGCATCTGTCTAATTCCCAAAAGAGGATTAATTGAAATAGGGAGTTGCCTAATGAAGTTCATCGAGCAAGAAGGACTCCAAGGTGTCAAAATTTTTCTTTTTATTCCAATGGCTGCGCTGCGCTGGTCAGAACAAAAACAGATACATTTTTGCATTATACCTTTACGCCTTAAGAGCTTATGACTGGTTTTTTGAGACTGGCTACGGCCAGAACGAAGGTGCTAGCATGCATTCATGCACAGAAAGGACCATGAAAAATAAAGTATTAAAATACTCCTGACCAAGTTTACAACATCATCATGAATGCAAAAGTGACCGAAAAGAAATATAATTAAGGTCCATGAGATGAAGCACCGTGACTTTTATTATATAAAAAGCCTGTTTTGTGGAAAAAACTGGCTAAAAGACACTGAAGGAAACAAAATTAAAATAATGGAAGTGAGGATGTCCAATTTAACTCTTCAATTCAAGTATAACTTCAAAGTAGAGTATTTGGAACTAGAAACGGAGTTGCAAATAACTAGACCCAGGCGAGGACGAAGACCGACAGCCTCAATTGCAACAGAAACTGAATCAGTCTGTTTGCATTTGAAGCAAGTTTATAATCAGCAAATACCCTTAAGTAAAACGCTACATGCACATTTATTAAGTTTTTGTACCAGCGATGCAATCCCACAACACTACCATGCGTTTAATGACCCCCTCACGAGCTGTGAGGCTAACCCGAGCGAACTTTCAGACTCTGAAGTCTCTGAAGATGTAGACGACGAGAAGTAGAGCTACCCAGGGTAACTGCTTCTTAATAATACACAAGTGTAGGTACTCACTATTCAAACACTCCCATTACAAGATGCGACGGTAGACCGGCACGACCGGCGAGAGATCAGGTGCAGGACGGACTAATTTACGTGCTCCTCCGGTATCGATAGCACGGATCATCTTTTTTGTCGGACAGTCAGGTGATCAGCCTGCTAGGTCGTAGTAGCCTAACTAGAAACAACACGTGAAGTTACTGTTCCCCGCGGGATTCGAACCCGCGACCTCCAAATCGATAAGGTAGCACTCTAGACCAAGGCGGTTTTAGTGACCAGTTATCTTTAGAGCTTAGTTCTCTATGTTATGGGTTTGGTTTCCGCACTTAGTCCTTCAGTGGACCATTGTGCGTGTAGAGCTTAGTTAGTTTACGTTGTTATTAAAATTTCGTGATGTTGTGGTTTGTAAGGCAGAACGGAGGAAATAATGCTGCCATTATTTCCTCAGTGTAAGGCAGAATTATCACAGCATAAATCGTTAAATCGATTACAGTAAAAATGTTAGTGAAAAGATACAGTAATAAATATTTACTTTCTTTAATTTTTAATGAAATATATCGTAAAAAACTTAACGATTCTAAAATGAAATTGTCTGTTACAGAATAAAATTGTATTAAGCTTTACGCAAATTATGTCGAATATTTTTCCCGCGAATATAATGGTAAGAGCATCTTACTGGAAATGTAACGTATCGAAAGTATTGTAATAGTCTCTAACAATTTTATTCGTCGCCATAAGTCTATTAAGCATACATATAAATAATATTGTTAAAGTAATTACAATACAGATAAAAATCTTGTATCTTCTGAGATAACCGTAGGAAACGTTTGAAAAAAATTGACAAAGTGTAATCGGACCTCTAAATATCGAATATGCAATAAAGTTAAAACTACCGTAATAGTGCATTACCATTTTATTCGTCGGGGACGGCGACTTAATAAAGCATTAAATCACAACTGTACTAATTATGACAGTCTCGAAATAATTAATTGACTAGCATCTAATGGTTGTGAATATTTACCATTTGTTTATTGATTTTTATTGTTCCAATTTCATCATAATCACAATAAAATGTTCCCACTGCTGGGACATAGACATCCCTCTTCGAGAAGGAACGGGCCGTAATCCACCACAAGGGCCCATTGCGGGTTGGTAGTTGTGATGACTTGTCCTAGAACAACAAATTAGAAGACAATCATTTTCTTGGAATTTTTTGTTCTAGGTCATGTCAGTTTCCTCACGATGTTTTCCGTCATGGTTTTGAGAGCACTGGTGATGAAATTATTTATACAAAAGTAATGTTTGCCTGGGCTCGAACCTACGACCTACAATTCGTAAGTCGCGGCAGTTTCTATTGGGCCACCACTGTGCCAAACAGTTTTGGAATTGGAGGAATTGAACCCGCCACTGTGTCCATCATGACATTCTCTCAATACTCAATTACCAGTGCCTCATGGTTTTGAATATTTATTAATTTATTGTTCCAATTTACCATTGTAAGTACAGAGTTATTCCGGTCTGACCCCTGAACCTCCCTCCATCCCTCCCCACCTTGATCCCCTGCTAGTTCTTCTTCCGTTTTAATCTCTGTCTTATCCAATATAAACTTTCTCAAAATCTATAATTATCCAATCTAATTTCAATGACAGAAATAATAATTTAAAAAAAATTAATGTCGTTTTGCGCAGATTTGACTCATATTCTTTCCAATTTCTTTATTTTCCTTTTTCTACTTTATTTTTAACTAACTTCTGCCCGCCACTTTGTCTGCGTGAAATTTCGGCTCCAACCCACCGCGTCGCATCTGGTTGGTTACAAAAATGGAAATAATTTGATCTACGAATATGGAAAAATAATTCTTCTCTCTGGTCTGTGTGGTGCCGGACTTAAAGAATACCACCACCCCTTACTTCCCGTGGGTGTCGTAAAAGGCGACTAAGGATCGTACCGGAGGATGGGCAGCAGCGTTCTCTATGTATTCCACCACCATACCATACTGCGATCGCCAATCCGCCTGCCAAGCGTGGCGATTATGGCAAACCCTCCCAAAATTGGGGGAGGCCTATGTCCAGCAGTGGACGTCTATCGGCTGAAACGACGAACGAATTCTTGTCTCACAACTATTTACCAAACAGCGAAAGAAAAATCTTCTCTTGTAACTGGTTAAGTAAGTTTAGTTACCAAAGTCGACGAAGGCGTCCGCCCGGTCTGTCGTTTTTAGGGTTCCGTACCCAAAGCCCCTATTACTAAGACTCCACTGTTCGTCTGTCACCAGGCTGTATCTCATGAACCGTGATAGCTAGACAGTTGAAATTTTCACAGATGACGTATTTCTGTTGCCGCTATAACAACAAATACATGGCATTGTACGAGTCCGACTCGCTTGGCCAGTTTTTTTATATTTTTGCTTGCTCCTAAGGATCATAGCGTGATGTGAAATAGCCTTCCTCAATTGCAAAAATAATTATTCAAATTCGACCCTTAGTTCCAGGGATGAGCGCGTTCAAACAAACAAACAGACTCTTCAGCGTTATAATGTATGAGTCATTAATATGCGAGATAACTGTTTATCATTTTCTGTCCGTCTAGTATCTTCATCAGCACAGCACTACGTTCACTTCATACAGTGGTATCGTTTAACTTTAAAAGACCCACCGTACCACAAGGGGTACGGCCAGGGGTACGGTTATGGTACGATCGAACGTTCCCGCGACCCCCGGCGTAGGTGTGAGATGGAACACCGGGGTGGTTTTTAGTCAGTAAGAGTCTGACAGACCCCGTCGCCCGGACGGCGGACATCCATGAGGATTTTCCACCCCGGACCAAAAAAAAAAGGGGTACGGTGGGTCTGCAGTGATAGTATAGATACGTTTTTCGCCCGTGGTCCCTTTTCGTAGTCCCTGGAGGGACCACGGAGCTTTTTTTCTTCGTGGTCCCTATAATACTGGAAAATTCCGTGGTCCCATCTTGTATTCCCTGGAATCCACGGAGCTTTTTTCTTCGTGTTCCCTAAAAGATATCTAGGTACATAATACTGCTGAATTCAGTTTATACCTAGGTAAGTCACCTTTTTCGCCCGTGGTCTCGGTCCCTTAGTCCCTGGAAGGGACCACGAGTATTTTTTTGCCCGTGGTTCCTTCAAGAAATATATACTGCCGAATTAAATAAGTAGTACAATAGTACTGCATTTCAAATATCTTTTTGAAATGCAGTCATTGACATTTTTGAGTATATGTTTTTTAAGTAGGTACTGAGTTAGGCTGCATCAATTGGGTACCCCAGTTGTACGAAAATTTTCACTGCAGACCCACCGTACCCCTGGCCGTACCCCTGGTGGTACGGTGGGTCTTTTAAAGTTAAACGATACCACTGTATGAAGTGAATGTAGTGCTGTGCTGATGAAGATACTAGACGGACAGAAAATGATAAACTGTTACCTCGCATAATAATGACTCATTCATTAGTTAGGTAGGTACATAATTGATGCGGCAACAATGCATGTTAAGTACTGAACAAAAAAAAAAAACAGTAAAATTTCTTGGTGATAGTGGGACCACCTCAGTCAGAACTATCTACTTTCGAACAAAAAAAGAATTTTGAAAATCCGTCGACAATTGGCGGAGTATTCGATGAACAAACATACAAAAAAAAAAAAACACTCACAAACATCCGAACATAGTACCTCCTCCTTTTTGTGAAGTCGGTAAAAAGGTACCTATATTGTATTTAAGATTTTTTCTGTAAAAAATTATGAATAAAATTATTAAATACAATTGTTGTTGTCAAAAGTGGTTTTAACTAGTGTTCCAACACTATTACCTGGTGGTACCGTTTAACTTTAAAAGACCCAGCGTACCACCAGGGGTACGGCCAGGGGTACGGTGGGTCTGCAGTGAAAATTTTAATACAACTGGGGTACCCAATTGATGCAGCCCACCGTACATATTTTTTGTTCTTTTTACTCTCTATAGAAACATAAATTAAGTTGTAATCTTCTTACAAATACTTTGTTTTATTTTATAAACAAAATATTCTGTAATCTTTATTTTTACACTCCAAAGAAAAAAAAAAAAAAGCTGAATTAATTAATTTTAATTTTTTATCAAGTATTATAGAGACGCCAAGCACATCAAGCTACTACAATTTGTCAAATTTCTTTAATAGATTTTTAACTTTATCGGTAAAGCATAAGGTTCAAAGTTGATTGGGAAAATTTGACAGTTTCGGGTAGCTTGATGTGCTAGTGTCTGTATCAACAAAATGCCTACCAAAGAGTTTTTATCTGACTTACCTAGGTATAAATTGAATTCAGCAGTATTATGTACCTAGATATCTTTTAGGGAACACGAAGAAAAAAGCTCCGTGGATTCCAGGGAATACAAGAAGGGACCACGGAATTTTCCAGTATTATAGGGACCACGAAGAAAAAAAACTCCGTGGTCCCTCCAGGGACTACGAGAAGGGACCACGGGCGAAAAACGGTAAGTCAGATAAAAACTCTTTCGTAGGCATTTTGTTGGTACAGACGCCAGCACATCAAGCTACCCGAAACTGTCAAATTTTCCCAATCAACTTTGAACCTTATGCTTTACCGATAAAGTTAAAAATCTATTAAAGAAATTTGACAAATTGTAGTAGCTTGATGTGCTTGGCGTCTGTACAATACTTGATAAAAAATTAAAATGAATTAATTAAGCTTTATTTTTATTTTTTTAGAAATAGATTTAATGTGTCATATTAGGTGCACATAGACTCATTTTATTTCTAACCTAAACAGTTTTGTGAAATTAGGTGTGTCTAGAGCATGGACGTAGCGAATTCATCCTCTACGGAACTGTGATCTCCATCTCTTTTCTAAGAGTCGTGATTCTACTTCTAAGTGATTATATTCATTAAATACTTTCCATGTTCCAGGTGGCTCCTCCATTCAGATTTTTAGATTGAGGAGCCACTTTTAAATTGATATAACTTTGGATATATTTTACTACAAATTTCAGAATTTGGCCTACAAAATTATTTGTTTCCCTACTAAATAAAGGGATGAGTTTCCTTTTAAAACCTGAAGTGGCTCCTCAATCCAAACGAACATGTCCACATTTAAGTATAGTCGTAGCGATGCACATTACACATCAGTCAAGCTTGTTTTGTACAGGGATGAGTAGGGTCGTTGATAATCAGTGAATAATTTGATAAAGGGAATCGAACCCGCAACGTCTGTAGGTACTAGGAACCTAGTGCAAACAGTCAAAACAACATTGACGCTGTCATTTTTAGTAAAAAATAAAACAAAGGAAAGCATTTTTGTAATTGTTTTTATTAAAACATTCACAATCATCGTTTACAGTATATCACTATAGGTAATGTCAGTCGGGTTCGCCTAATAATAAAAAGTTTTTTTTTCTTTATTTTTAACAACAAACAGGATTTAAAATTTATCAATTTCGTTTTGCCGTGCAATTATAAATTAAAATGTTGCATTCAATTAAAAAAATCCAATTAAATTTACAATTACTAAATAAAAGGCTTAAAATAAATGTTTTTACTTTTTTAATTGCTTGCAACACAACACTTAGAATAGTAGTATAATTTATTTTTGTATACTTATTTATAATATCATAGTAACAACTACATAATTTTAGCCTAGGACATAGTCACTTTGTAACTTACTGCTCTTTTCGAGGCTGCCTCGAAGGGAGCAATGCCTCGCGCCTCGTCACAAGCAATTCAGCAATTGCAGGGTTTAACATTTATAAAATTGACTGCCACCAACTGACTGTCAAATACCTAATGAAGTACCCAAAAGTAATTAATATTATTGAGGGAATATTCGTATTTATTCAACTGGATACTAAGTGCACTCCAGTTTCACGGGGACGGGAAATGAATAACCCGGTTAAAAATTAGTAAAGAAGAAAACTACTTTTTCCAGAAACTCATTAATCTCCAATAATTCGTTTGGACGTTACATACATTTCAACAGACATTTTTCCTGTAGGTACCTATTCAGTATTTTTCGACGAATTTATTTTACGATCGCGGTGTTTTCGTAATAGTTAAATAAACATTTTGTATTTGTATAATCTGTGTGCACAGATTATACATAATTTTTATTTTTTGTGCACACAGATTATAATCTATGGTTATTTTGAACAGCTAAGCAAACGCCAGGCTTAACGATTGGCTGTAACAGATAAGTTTAGTTTCCTTTCAATTATTTTACCTCTGGCATCAGCAACCCAACACCAACCTTATTTCGAAGAGAATAAAGATCATTGTGATTAAGACAGACTTGTCAATGGCAGCAACCCAACAGCAACCTTATTGTAACTGCAATAAAGATCACTGTGATTTAGACAGTTATGCAAAATCAGAGGTAAAATAACTATGCAAGGACTGTAATAGAAGTGAAATTCGACTGATGGTGAGGTGTGAATTCGTGGTGATCTAGGTAGGTACTTTAAAAACAATTGAGTTCGCTTTCAAATTATGTGCAGTCACTTGACTGACGTTCAGATAAAACTTTGTGTGACACGCGTCGACGTCAGAGGCAACTGCAACCGTACTCAAATACACGAGCAACACGTTGGCGACGACAGCCACCGACGCGTCACGGTTGCAGATGCCTCTGTCGTCGACACGTGTCGATGGTGTGTATGCACCCAAATCGTGTGTATCCCAATAGTATTATTGGAAAGATACCTGTATTTTTTTTTTTAATGAACTTGTCACTTATTCCACTCGACTTATCGCTCCATTCCATTGACATAATTGTATTACCTAACTCCACATTTCATACGAATGTTAATTCCTATCTAACGACTTGCTCACGTCATGTCGCTATCAACTAAATTCAGCGAGTCATTAACATAACAAAATATGCTAACAGATCGTTCCTAGCATTTCAGAACGTAACTCGTAACTAGTTTAATATATATTACACCTTACATATTAATTTATTCAATAATTAATTTACATTACATCATTATAATTACTTTTCACATAATGTACAATGTTACAGTTCGCAGATTTTACGGCGACGTAATACTGATGAAATGAGCAGACATTAAAATATTTTATGAATGCAGTATTGGATATAAAATTTTCATACTTTAAAAAATAAAATTATTAATTAATTTCCACTAACAGTAATACAATATCGCATACAAAAATACATACATATACACAATTTCGAACGTAATGTTTGCAAAGACCGCGGGACCATTAAACTTATCTGAAATATGTATATTTACGAGTAATACAATACTAGATAGATTCTCCTCATGTGTGTTAACTATTGCACTTTGCTTCACGTGCTGTCTAACAAATGATAATGTCGACTACAAATGGATTCAAAATGAACAAAATTTAATTAATTTTAAGACAAAAGCAGTTGATTTTCTTTCTTTTCCTTTTAGGGTTCCGTACCCAGAGCCTCCGCTGTCCGTCCGCCTGACTTTCTATGGGCTGAATCTCATAAACCTTAATAGGTAGACAGTTGAAATTTTCACAGTGTGTATTTCAATTGCCGTTTTTTTACAAATTAACTAAAACAAGAACAACATTTCTGTCAAGTCACATTTACGTATCGAATACACTGCAAAACTTGCACAAGAGAAGGTGGTAAAACATCAAGAAAATAAAGCACAAACTATTAATAACACCACGATATATTCTGCAAAACGTTTTCACATAAAGTGAAGTGTGCACCCGACCTCTTATTTGCACGGGCGTGTCGCGCCCCGTCCGTGTGCAAAGCGTTGCGAGCGCCGAGGTGCGAAACACGACACAACCTGTATAAAACGCAGTCTCTGAATTTAACAGCCGTTTATACAAGTTTATGTACTGAAGTAGTGCGATGACGTATAACGTGTGATGTTAACTGCGCGCGTTGGGCCAAAATCGGGTTGGTTTTATGTACTGATTTTAGCATGAATAGTAAATTATATAGCTTTAGTATGCATAGTAAATAATAATATTTTGGAAACAATTGACTGGCTGATTTTTATAAATTTAACAGAGAGATATCGGTTCTCGTTTCATTATATTTTTAACCCCCGACGCAAAAACGACGGGGTGTTATAAGTTTGACGTGTCTGTGTGTGTGTGGGGGTGTGTGTGTGTGTGTGTGTGTGTGTCTGTCTGTGGCATCGTAGCTCCCGAACGGATGAACCGATTTTGATTTTGTTTTTTTTGTTTGAAAGGTGAATTAGTCGGGAGTGTTCTTAGCTATGTTTGATGAAAATCAGTCCAAGATGGCCGCCGCCACAAAATGGCGGACTACATATTTTTTCACAACTCCCTTAATATGGGTATCAAATGAAAGGGCTTGAATAGTAGAATACTATACATTATGATAAATTTCAAATCCAAGATGGCCGCCACCACAAAGTGGCCAATTATATTTTTTTTTACAACTCCCTCAATATGGGTATCAAATGAAAGGGTTTGACTAGTAGAATACTATACGCTATTACAAATAAGGGCTTGACAAGTAGAATAATGTACATTATATTGAAAGGGAATGACAACTAACGAAATGAAAACTAAAAACTTGAAAATATTTTTTTGTCTGATCAATGCTCTAGAATGATGAGGAAAGTGGAGTGATGACTGGTACCTACGACCACTGAGTTTGACTATTTTTATCACGAATGGAATTATCCTACTTAAAAAGCGTAGGTATTTCTACATTTTTTTTTTTTTTTTTTTTTTTTTTTTTCCTGTGGCAACACTACAGCTAACAGCTGTTTAAAATTTGTTCTTGAAATTTTAATCTTAAATATTAAATTTCGTTGTTTTTTTAGGCCTATTTCCAATTACTCTTCAAGTAAATAGGATAATAATGTGTATTTTGTGTTAGATTCACATACCTAGTGCAAATTAAGTGTAAATATAACAATGTAAATCGGTGACAGTTACCGGCACAAGGGAATTTGCATTGTCATCTTGATATCAGGTACAATACTTTATATTTTACTTGCTATTAGTTAGTTTACGTACTACAATTAGTATAATTTCACCTGCAATTACCTACTTTGTTCACTTTTAGTAAGGCTACTTGATGCCAATGACCTTTGAACGTAAACATAACCTTACTTAGGTTTGGTGACAGAACTCCTTTTATTTACATCTAAATCTCATTTTTCCCATTGACTTCTGCCCCTAAGACGACCTACTGACCGACTTTTATATTCTCCTATTAAACTAATCATCTTTCCAACTCCTGCCACAACAACCTTCTCTTTTCTAATTTCTTGTCGCTTCCTTACTAGTTTTAATCATGATTATGACTCGCAGCGCCCGTGCTCGTCTCGAAGAGTCCAAACTCAATGAGGCTTTGAGCGCTTTAAAGGCGTCAAAGGAGTCCTGTGACCAACTAATTAAGGAAATAGATGACAGTGAAAGGTTGCTCTTTGATGCTCATGACAAGAATAGGAAATTAAAAATTGAAATGGCTCAGATATATACTCAATACACTGATGCCATAGAAGAACGGGATAGACTTCAGCTTGTTGTGGACGGGTTCAGCCAGTGTAGCGTAGAGTATGAACAAGCTCTTAGCCACAAACACTTATTACAACAGCAGCTACATGAGGCTCAAAGTCAGATTACACAACTTGAGACTACAAACCTTAACATCACTGCCTCGCTGAACCAAAGTCTGTTCAATGAGTTGGTGTCTATTGCCCCGTCAATGGTTTCTGACATAAATCCTACTAACACTATTGATTTGACAGGTGATGATGAATCAAAATCATGTAAATCAGTGAGGGTAGTCACTAGTAAAAATAAACTCAAAAAGTACATCAAAATTAATAAATACATTGTTAAAACCCAAAAAATGGTAAAAAGACAAAAGTTCTTTATTAAAAATGTAAAACTAAATAGGGAAAGGTTAAATTTGCTTAAACAGTTAGATATGTATTCTTTTAATTTGGAGCAAAGTACTAGGAAGTACAATATTGACACACAGGACTTGCAATCTCAACTTGACCAGCTGCAGGAGAAACTAAGATCTATGACTAACAAATATAATACCTCTGAAGATCTAATGAGGGAATATGTGTTGGCAATGAATGAGCTGGTGAACTCACAAACAAACAGCTGTGAGCGCTGTCAAACACCATCCACTGTACCTACACCAGACCATTCATTATCAGCATGCAATACCACCTTACTGCATCCTTGTGTTGATTTGACTATTCCCTCTGTTAATAGTTCCATTATACCATGTAAAAAAAATGTAAATCATGATATTGTATTATTTTGTGATGAGATTGGAAAGGACTTAGGTCACTTGTTGACAGATGAATATCCGGGACACTCGATAATAAATTACTGTATGCCTGGTTGTTCTTTATTTGATATTATGAAAGAAGTTATTAAACATAACTTTAAGCAGGAAACAACTTTATTAATATTTATGGGAAATAGGGGTAATTTAAATAAAGGAGAATTGCTCCAATATCATCGAACATTGTGCAACCTTAGATTAAGAAAAATTGTATTGTTTACATTCCCTTACAGTAACAGTTTGCCACAGGAAGAAAATAACTTAAGATTTGATATGAACATGACATTGCACAATTTGACATATAATGATAACCAATTCCAGTTAATTGATACTAACTATTATGTTGGTAATAATTTATATTTGACAAAAGATAGATACAATATTGTTATGTACTATCTTTCTAACTATCTTAAAAGACAGATAGCTGTGTCGCTATCATATTTTTTTTCAATTTCAGCCAAACATTTGGCTAAACAAATTGCTCCTATTGAGCAATGCAATGACTTTTTAAAGTATTCTGGCAATAATTTGGTCAAAATTAATGACATTAATCATCATTTAAATTAGACATTAAGACAATAGAGACAACCTCTTGCAAAAATGTAGCTAAGGTAAATAATAAGTCAAATGAAAGTGTAAAAAAATTAAATAGTATCAATCTGGTGCATCAAAATATTCAAGGATTTTTAAACAAAGAGTTAGAAGTAGAATTATTCCTGAATTGTAACAATATAGATATTCTTTGTTTGACAGAACATTGGCTTAAAAGCCACCAGTTCATGTTCAATTTTAGTAATCACCAGGTTGGTAGTTCATTCAGCAGAGTAAATGCTATACATGGTGGCTCATTAATTTTAATAAATAACCAGCTTAAGTTTAAGGACCGAAAGGATATCGTAAGCCTCTCTGTTGAGCGAACAATTGAAATAGCCTGTATAGAATTGGAGCAGTTCATTATATTAAGTGTATACAGACCACCTTCAGGATTGTATGATTGTTTTGAAAAAGTTATGGATGAAGTGTTGCACAAAATCTGTAATACAAAGAAGTCTATCATCACTTGTGGTGATTTTAATGTTAATTTGTTAGACAATTTTGGGTTAAGTACTAAAATTATAAGTTTGTTTCAGTCATACAATCTTGCTAACCAATTTTTAGAGCCCACTAGAATAACTCCTACTAGTGCCACATGCCTAGATAACATTTATACAGATGTTATACCGACCCACAAAGAAATTATTAACTTAATAGACTCAGATCATTGCGGACAATTGATCAGTATTCCAAATTACAACAAAAATGTTACTAAAAAAGATATCACTGTTAACCCAAAAACAACTAATCGCTTGGAAACATTTAAAACTAAACTCTTGGGTAAATTACCACTTTTATTCACTAATGATGACCCTAATCAACAATATAATGATTTTTTTAATATGTATTGCACACAATTTGATAACACTTTTATTCCAAAAAGATTATCAGTTAATAGTAACGCTTCCTTCAGTGACTGGGCCACCATTGGTATACATAAAAGTAGAAAACGACTTTATGAATTATATGAAGAACGGATTTGTATAAACACTGCTGAATTTAATTTATATGTTAAGAATTATTCTAAAATATTTAAAAAAGTATTATTTATTAAGCTATTAATTAATTATTAAGCTATTAATGACATTCCAAGTCGTTTTAATAATGTTGCTACTAATTTTAATTTTTGAACTCAAATAACGTGACTTGGCAATACTACAAAGTATTGCCAAGTCACGTTATTTGAGTTCAAAAATTAAAATTAGTAGCAACATTATTAAAACGACTTGGAATGTCATTAATAGCGAAACGGGAAGGTCATGCACCCGAAGTAGTGACTACAGCCTTGCTATTGATGACAATATAATTAAATCAGATTCTCAAGTCGCCGCGGCCTTTGAAAATTTCTTTGCAGAGATTCCAGTATCAACTACTAAATCTCTTAACTCATCACCCGCTGCCGCAGAGTCTTTACTTAAAGAAAACGTTTCAGTTAGTGATTCTGAATTTCACTTTGAATATGTAACCTGTAACGATATAATTAAAACCTTTCACGCGTTAAATGTTAAAAAGACCGCAGATCTATGGGGTAATTCTGTGGATGTTGCTAAGTCGATTATAAACATTGTAGCACCTACTTTAGCTGTTATATTTAATAATTGTATTGACCGTGGTGAGTTTCCTGATCTTATGAAAAACAGTAAAATAATACCGTTGTTTAAATCGGGTAGTACATCAGACCCTACTAATTATCGACCTATTTCAGTACTACCTACCTTTAGTAAAATTTTTGAAAAACTTATTTTGAATCAATTGCAAAGATTTTTTAATAAAAATAAATTACTGCATAATAAACAGTTCGGTTTTACAAGGGGTCGTTCGACTACCGATGCAGGAGTTGAACTTTTAGGACATATTTATAATGCATGGGAGGACAAATGCGATGCCTTGGGCGTCTTTTGCGATTTGTCCAAGGCATTCGATTGTGTTCTTCATGAAACATTAATCAGGAAACTGCACCACTACGGAATCCGGAACGCCTCTCTGGATCTTCTTACTTCTTACTTGAGTGATAGGATTCAGAGAGTTGATGTTAACGGAAAAAGGTCACCCGGATCTGTAGTAAGAATGGGGGTCCCCCAGGGCTCAATTCTTGGTCCTTTCTTGTTCCTTATTTATATCAATGACTTGCCGTACCTCATAAAGGATAATCATGATATAGTGTTGTTTGCAGATGACACTTCTCTTTTGTTTAAAATCAAACGTCAGCAGCTGGTTACTGACAATGTAAATAACGCCCTTGCAAAAGTAGTTAACTGGTTTAATGTCAATAACCTACTTCTTAACGGAAAAAAAACGAAATGTATTAAGTTTACGATACCCCACGTTAGACAAGTAGAAACTAGTGTTCTCATTAAGGATGAAGAGTTAAAACCCGAAGATACCACAGTATTCTTAGGCATAACGTTGGATGCCAAGCTTCAATGGGGCCCCCATATAGATAAATTGTCAAAAAAGCTTAGCTCTGCAGCATACGCCGTTAGGAAAATTCGTGATTTGACTGATTTAGAGACAGCCCGTTTAGTTTACTTTAGTTATTTTCATAGTGTGATGTCGTACGGTATTCTGTTGTGGGGAAATGCCGCCGATATTCAGACAATTTTTATTTTACAAAAAAGGGCAATTCGTTCTATTTATAAATTAAGTCCTAGACACTCCCTCAGAGACAAATTTAAAGAGATTAATATAATGACTGTGCCTTCTCAGTACATTTATGATAATCTTTTGTATGCACATAAAAATATTAATCTGTTTAAAAAATACAGTGATATCCATAACATAAATACTAGGAACAAACACAAATTTGTTGTTCCTACAACAAGGCTCAAGAAAATAGGTGGCTCGTTTAGATGCCAATGTATACATTTTTATAATAAACTTCCTAGCCACATTCAAGAACTAAGCCTAAATAAATTCAAAGCTTTTATAAAGCGAAAACTATGCCAGAAAGCCTATTATACTGTAAAAGACTATATTGAGGACAAAAAGGCTTGGGATTGAGCTGCTCCAATAGGTTTAGACAGTGAATGTTATTTTGCAATTTTTACACTTTAATATTTTCTTTTTTTTTTTTTAAGTATCTATTTACTTACACAATGACATGTACATTTACTGTATAAAGTATTATATTATTTTAATTATTGTGAATGTGAGGACTATGTGGGTCATTGTTTACATTTTAATCGTGGTCTGGCAGTTTGAGTAGTTTATGCGGCCTACCCAAATGTCCTGTCTTTGGTATTGTTCGTCGAATCGTTGAGCTCCTGAAGTTCTGAGTTGAGCTGCACGGTTACTGACAAATGCGTGCACTGACTGGACAGGTCCACTCAATCTGTATGGTTCTTTCCTCAAAAGATCTTTTCAGACCCTAATCTACATGGTCCTCAAAGATTATGTCCGGATTTTTATATTATACACATTGACATTAATGAATTTTATTTAGACAATGACATGAATATTTACTTTGTAAAGTATTTTTTTTTTTCTTTTCATTTAATTATTGTGAATGTGAGGACTATGTGGGTCATTTTTTTTTTCTGTGTTCCTTCTTAGTTTTAATCATGATCTGGCAGTTTGAGTAATTTACGCGGCCTACCCAAATGTCCTTTCTTTGGTATTGTTCGTCGAATCGTTGAGCTCCTCATTTCTGAGTCGAGCTGCACGATTTTTGACAAATGCGTGCACTGATTGGACAGGTCCGCTCAATCTGTGTGGTTCTTTCCTCAAAAGACCATTTCAGACATCAATCTACATGGTCTTCACACGATCTGACCAAGATTTTGTCTGGACTTTAAAAGAGACTGTGACCTCTGAGTTTGTTTCGGCCTTTCTTCTCAGAGTAGTCAGATAGGAAACGCCGACCACATCTAGTTTTAAAAAATATGATGACGTGTAAAAGTGTTTGTAAAAACCTACTTACAGAAAATAAATCATTTATCATTTATCATTTATCATTTATCATCAGATAGTGTCGCAGTCCCATTTAATAAACCAGATCTGAAATACCTAAGATATCTACTTAATAGCTATGAAATACTTGTACGAAAGTTGAATAACTAAAGGAAGAACTAGAAAAAGGATATAATAAAACAAAAAAATCTGTTTAGTCTTAAAAATTATTCTTCAACTATAAATTAATAATTATTTTTTGACGGATAAAAAACCTGATTAAATACCAAATTACCTGAATCTTAAAACGCAAGAAAATAAAAGAAATGAAACACAAATTAAGGAGTCCCTACAAAAAGCATGAAATAAAAAATTAAATTTATAAATTTTTTTTTTGTCGGGGGTTTTTTAAATTTTAAATTTTTTTTTTTTTACTGTTCAAATGTTTGGCTAACAATATGTGTCCAAAATTAAAAATCAAAATTGTTACCTACCTACTACCGTTTTTTTTTCTTTCAGTAAACGCTTCTAAACTAAATATTGATACAATTCCCTCCACGTATAGTCAACAAAAGAGATAAATATGCAGGATCGTCGGTTAAAGTTGAAGTTTAGTAAGAAACCGATGGAAATTCGCGAATAAAATTTAATTTTATTAATATAAAACAAACAGCTCATTTACCAAATTATCTACATCCATTGGTTTCTTACTAAACCTCAACTATATCCGACGATCCTGCATACCTATCTCTTTTTTTGACTGTACACCGTTCCGGAATGCCGTTAAAAATCCACCATCCTGTTTGTTGGTACGTTCTGCACACCCTTTGATGTGCTTCGCTGGTTGTTTGCTTCACAAAGTAAACACGCATGGTGTGAGGCTCGCGCATAGCTCGTATAGAGAACATTGACTGAACTGGGTGTAAATCTAGATCACCTAGATCACGTGTATTGGTATTTTGTGATTGGCACCCGTTATAGGTGAAATTCAACCATCACCATCTAAAGGCTGTGAGGTACGGTCAGCAACAAAAGTCGATTAACACTTCAGTTTTATTAATCTCAGTTATTTCATAATCATAATCATTTATTTATTATGATTATGATTATGGAATAACTGATTAGCAAAATATTTGTTCAAAATTGCAGCAGAAGTACCTACAATACAATTTTGAACAAACATTTTGCTCAATAACTGAGATTAAAAAAACTGAAGTGTTAATATTTTGCTCAATATCTGAGATTAAAAAAACTGAGGTGTTAATTGACCTAATGTGAAGCAATGGATTAGCAATATCCTTCAAAATGATTCGAATTGAGATTGATAGTGATTACGCAATTACGGTGCTGGTCACACGCACGTCGGTTGCGAGTATTACGCACCTGACCTTTCATAGGAACATCACCAATAAAGTACAGACGCCAGCACATCAAGCTACCCGAAACTGTCAAATTTTCCCAATCAACTTTGAACCTTATGCTGTTGTAGCCCTAAAGTTGAAAATCTATTAAAGAAATTTGACAGATTGTAGTAGCTTGATGTGCTGGCGTCTGTACTATACTTTACTATATGTCCTCCTAGCACTTCCTACGCTCACACCTGCCTTGAAATACCTGTTATTTGTCGCGTTTCATTCATCTTCTCAACATGACCTAACCATCAAAACATACTCTTTTAAATTTTTGCCTCACGTAGATGGCTAGTCTCCATTGAAATTTACTGTCATGGCCGAAATTTGGTCTACAGGACTATTTATAGGTAGCAAAACGCATGTCTTCACCCTCAATAATGCAGGATTATAGGAATTTGCCTTGGTTCTCTTACGGATCTCCTCATTTCTGATTCGATCTCGCAGGGAAACTCCAAGCATAGCCCTCTCCATTGCCCTTTGGGTGACCTTTAGTCTTCTAATAAGGCCCATTGTGAGTGACCACGTTTCAGTGCCATATGTCATCACTGGCAACACGCACTGGTCAAAAACTTTCGTCTTGAGACACTGCGGTATGTGGGATGTGAAAACCGACAAAGCCCGAAGAATTGCCAAACTTAAGTGGCAGTGGGCAAAGCACATAGCTCGCAGAACAGATGGCCGATGGGGCCGAAAGGTTCTGGAGTGGCGACCGCGTACCGAAAGACGTAGCGTTGGAAGGCCTCCCCACAAGGTAGACCGACGACCTTGTGAAGGCCGCAGGAACCCGCTGGATACGAGAAGCACAGAACCGGTCGAAGTGGAGGTGCTTGGGGGAGGCTTATGTCCAGCAGTGGACGCCTTTCGGCTGAAATGATGATCAATAGCTCACAGAATAAGCAAGCTGAAGTGGCAATGGGCCGGCCATATGAGCCGTAGAACCGATGAACGATGACGTAAAGTCAACGATCTTGAATGGAGACTGCAAATCGGCAAAAGTAAGGTAGTACGCCGGCAGGCTAGGTGGTGCGACGATCTTCGCCGGATGGCTGGTAGCAGCTGTATGAGAGTTGCTGAAAATCGAGTAGAATGGACTGCTGTAGGCTGATAATGATGAAGTGAGAGTGTCCATGGGGTTTCTTGCCCGTTCTTCTCCATAGAAATCTACGTTTTGGAATGGGCAACTAGCTTCAACTTTCTGACTAACTGACAGACAATTTAATTTTGACGATTCAAAAGTGCCTGTACATGGTTTAATTGAAATTAATGCTTTTAGTTTGAGTTTGAATTCACTTGCACCCAAGTGAACTTATTTAGGTTTCCCGAAGAAGTTTAAAGTCAAGCCAAAATCTAATAAACAGTGACACAGATACAGGGCTATAATAATAATTATTCTAAAATTATTATAATAACAATTTCCATTGTCAACAATGCGGAAAGTTTGCAACCCCGTCACACAAAGTTTAAATTTAATCAATCACTATGTAGCCGCGTGGTATTTTCCATAATCCATCTAATATTGTTTATTTTAGAAGTTTGTTATAACACCATGTACCCAGGTGGTTAAGAAGCAATTGTGCCTATACTAGTACGTTGAGGATGGGTGACCGTGAGTCTCTAAAGCGTAGTTAGATTACGTCAGTAGCATTCGCAGGGTCAGCGGGATTGTCCGAAAGGGTTACCGCTGGCCCGGAACATAAAGGGCTAAGGAAGGAACACGGGTAGGTTTTAGTCAGTAAGAGTCTGACACTCCCTACCGCTCCACCCAGAGCGGGAGGGGTCATTTGATGATTTCCCATCTACAAAAAAAGTAGCATTCGCAGGTAAAATTAATTAAACCAAACGGTTTATTAGGATTAAGATTAGTGACGGCCTCAATTTAAAATTACCATTTTAAGACTATCAAGTTTTCCCAAATCCATACTAATATTATAAATGTGAAAGTGTGTCCGTCTGTCTGTTACCTCTTCATGCTTAAACTGCTGAAACGATTTAGATAAATTTGGTATAGATATAGAGTCCCGGGAAAGGACATAGGATAGTTTTTGTCCCGATATTCCCACGGGATCGACATTTATGCGGGTGAAAAAACGGGGCGCTGTTTAGTATAAAAAAAAAAAAAAGTTTCTCACGTAATCCATCCAATTTTTGGACTTAACTTTTATTTAATCTCTTCAAAATCATTCTACCTCCTTTTTAAGTGGAACCCTATCCTCAATAGCCCAGCAGTGGGCTATTGAGCTTTGTTCATTTGATTGACCGGCTTTGAATATTAATGGGCGTTGAACGCAGAAGCGTGTCCAATATAGGCCATTGTTCAGGGCCATTAGGGACAATGATACTGTGTGTAAACGGGTGGAAGGACCACTGCAGGATTTATAATATGTTGCTAAGTGCTGCTAAGTGGTGGTGGTGGTGGTGTGTGGGTACTTCAATAAGTAGGAGGGGCAGGATGAGCAAGGAAACAAACGATTACTTTACATAACTAGCTGTTGTACGCTGTTTCACTGGCTTCCTAAGGAAAACCTTTTTAGGTGTCCGGAAAAAAGTATCCTGTACAGCTTTGCCGCTTTAACGGCGATATTAATTTAACCGAAAATTAAATTTTATGCTGTTTCGCGTTTTCGTTTTATGAACTTATTTCAATTTCATTAAACTTTATTATTTACTAGCTGTGCCCCGCGGTTTCACCCGCATAAGTGTCAATCCCGTTGGAATTTCAGGATAAAAAGTAGCCTATATGTTAATCCAGGGTGTCAGCTAGCTTCATACCAAATTTTATCAAAGTTGGTCCAGCCGTTTGAGCGTGAAGAAGTAACAAACATATAAACACACACACACATACTCACACACACACTCACACACACACTCACAAACTTTCGCCTTTATAACATTAGTGTGATTAGTGTGATTTCATTAGACTATTATTTACTAGCTTTGCCCCGCCGTTTCACCCGCATAAGTGTCGATCCCGTGGGAATTTCGGGATAAAAAGTAGCCTATATGTTAATCCAGGGTGTCAGCTACCTCCATACAACATTGTATCAAAATTGGTCGAGCCGTTTGAGCGTGAAGAAGTAACAAACATATAAACACACACACACTGGCACACACAATATTAGTGTGATTTAAAATTTTCTAAAATAGCATTGCCGGGGTCACAAAATCGCATCAACGAAATTAAAACGAATAACGTGCAAAGGGTAGACGAATTGAAGAAAAGAGAGAGAGCCCTATGTCGGCGAGCTGCGCAGGCGGTCATTTTCAAATTACGAACATAATTCAAATTTTATGTTGTTTGTTTCTGATATGGCGACTAGCCCTAACCGTGTGTTAAATTAATGTCGCCGTTAAAGCGGCAAGTTGTATGTTGACCCGGGTTATAGTTTAACTTTGTGCTTAATTTCATCCATATTCTTTCAACCGATAAAATGTGATTGAGAAACAAACATAGAATAGAATACTCTTTATTATGTACACCATATAAATTACAGACATAATTATAGAAACTGTACAAAGGGTGACACAATGGGCGGTCGTATCGCTAAAAGCGATCTTTTAAAGACAACCTTTGGATGGATTAAAAAGGGGAAGGACAGACAAATAGTGTAGGTAGTCTGTGGTGTACCATTTACATAATACAATAAATAATACATAAAGTATATTATACTAATCTAAATAAATATATACATATAATAATAAACATGAAACAGAAGCAAAGAAAATAGAATGATGATGTTTAAGGAGAGAGGAAGTGCTTTTTTATCATAATAAAAAGCACTTAACATACTTCAACTATTAACTTAGTGTAGTGTTTGGGTCACCCAGATTGTTGTTTGGGGACCCATTGTTAATCTGTCTAAGTTTTCTGTTAGTAAGAATTTCAGGTCGGCCTAGAAAGCGGTGGCGAGATGACCTGGACGCGTACCGCGAGGGCTGGTTCGAGGTGGCGCGGGAAAGAGTTCCTGGAAGGATTTGGGGGAGACCTTTGCCGAGCAGTGGGACAGTATAGGCTAAACATAAAAAACTGGTATGTTAAAAAATTATTTGTATAAAAGAACACATCACACACACACACACACCCCCACACACATTCAGACACACACACACACACACAAATTCACATACACACACACACACACGCATCCCCCTCACACACACACACACACCCACACGCGCACGCACCCCCACCCTCACACACACATACATTCACATTTTTATAAAAATTTGCACAATTCAGAAACAACTTGCAGGCTTCGTGATACTTCATGGTCTTCTGTTTATTAATAGCTCAATTTTCATCACAATCTTTAAATAACAAGGTGTAACGGAAAGGGGGTATCAACCCTGAAGGAGGTGAATGTGCTCATGAAACTGAACAACTTTCCCCAAAGAACATAGGTCGAAATATGAAAAAAAATTTTGGATCTCCCATAGTAAGCTATTACTATGGGAGGTCCAAAATTTTTTTTCATATTTCGTTCTTTGTGAAGAGTCCACTAAAGGTTTTTCAAAATCCCACCCCTAAGAGGGCGAATGGGGGGAGGATGAAATTTCACGCTGACGAAGTCGCGGGCAGAAGCTAGTTTCCTATATCTACTTAGTTAACATCGATACGAGTTAGAAAGGCTTTCAAGATTTGTTTACAAAGTAACAGGGGAAAGTAAACAAGCTTGTCAACTAACGCCGAGGACTTTAAATTACATTAAACTAAACCTGAGCTGACTATTATCTTAATAAGACTCTACTTGTAAAGTGTGAATCTATTTGTTAAGTTGAAAATTGTGCTACAGTTATCAAGTTTCTGTGCCAAGATGCGTTAGAATGACAACATAAATTCGACCTTTCCGCAGATCTGAAAACCCTGAAGAAATGTATTTCATAGAGACGATATGCAAATGTTCTTATTTGCATGTTTCTTTTTGTCGGTACTTTAAAAAAAAATTGGAAAGTCCAAAAGTGCATGACTCTTAATGTTCATTTGATCGTATAAAAAATCATAGATATAGACTGATATTATATTAGTTAATTTTTTATTAATTATAATTAAACTACTTTGAGACATTTCAATCATCTTTTTCAAGGATATCGGACTTTCAAGGAGTATTTATACTCAAAGAGATTAGATAGAGAAGAGATTTTAATGGGTGGATTCATATACATTATGACTTTTGTACATTTTGACACTAGGACTATGTTGCCAATTGATTTTTTGTCTTTGTAACATTTAGTTTCCGGCGTCTGAATAAGACGGAGGCATTTTCAGTAGGGTTCCTCCAATGGGTGAAACAAATATATTTAAAAAAAAAATCAACTAATTGATTTTTTCGGAAGCTACAATATTTTCAGGTTTCACACTTGATTGACGGGATTTTTTTTTTTGAAATATTTGTTGCTTTTTGCGTTTCTACTGCATTAAATAAGTTTTTGAAAAGTACAGAATTCATTACCATTAAATTATCTATACAGTGGTATATAAATTAAGAAGGTTCTGTGTACTAGCAGGAGTATAACAATGGAAACAGTTGCAGAAAGGAGGCAAACAAAATGTTTCGATCGTAAAGCACTCTCTGATGTTTCACATTATGAGTCGTGCAAAACAGGGGCTGCTGGCTAAATAATAACAGCCGCAAGGGTCGATCGGTCGGTTCGTCGATGAGTGACTATCCGTTATAAATATCGAGACCGTCCGTGCCTCGGAAAGTATGTTAAGCCGTTGGTCCCGGCTGTTATTCGTATATCTATGATAGTCGTTAGGGGTAATTATAAGCCCAAAAGTCAGTTTTACCAAGGGATATCGTGTTACCATGTAACTGGGTTGTGGAGGTCAATTAGGCAGTTGCTCCATGTAAAATACTGGTATTCAGCTGCATTCGGTTAGATTGGAAGCCGACCCCAGCATAGTTGGTAAAGGCTTGGCAGATTGACTAAACTTTTCAAACAATGGCGCCGATTCTGTTGTTTACAAACTAAACTAAATTTAAGTTCAGGCATCTTTTTCTTTCTATTTCATTAAGAAAAGGACAGAAGATAAATATTAGTTTAGTCCTGTCAAATTAGTCAGCGCCTGACGTAAATTGACGTATTTTTAATAGCCAATTTTTTAATCTCGTCTAAATTGTCTATGGAGTATCTTAATTTGACAGGACTGAACTAATATTTATCTTCTGTCCTTTTCATAATGAAATAGAAAGAAAAAGATGCATGAACTTAAATTTAGTTTAGTTTGTGAACTACAGAATCGGCGCCATTATTGTTGAAATATTCTTAAATATTAATAACGCATTTCGCCCGGACCCCTTGAATGCCTCAGAAATAAGCCAAGTGAGTATTAAATTATTAAATGACGATATAAAATTAAATTATTATGAAAAAAGTAAATTATATATTTAACTAGCTGCGCCTCGCTTGGTCACCCGCATAAGTTTCGATCCCTGGAGAATATCGGGATAAAAAGTAGCTTATATGTTCATCCAGGGTGTCAGCTACTTCCATACCATTTTATCAAAATTGGTCTGGCTGTTTGAGCGTGAAGAAGTAACAAACATATAAACACACACACTCACAATCTTTCGCCTTTATAATATTAGTATGTTATATTAAATTATCATTATTTAATTTACAGAAATTTATGTTCAAGTAGGTATTAAAAATTCCTCCACAGTTTCCATTCAATAACTTATTCCGATTTTCTTCGAAAACATCTCGTTGTTTCAACAGTTTTGCAAACTGGAAGATATCGTTATTTATTGCTTCAATTTGTTTCACGATTCAGCTGCGTTCATCGTGCTAGCGATGAGTTTTATTAATTACGATTGCTTTTTAAAAGTAATCCCTGCCATAAATTGATGGTCGACCTCGAAAGCGCTTTGCAGAAAATATCTGGGCGAATACACTGTCTTTAGGAAACTTTTAAAATTTGTAAGCAATATTTTGTAAAAATGAAACGCTTTACTAACATTTCAAAGTACACATCATGACAAGACAGCGTTTGTCAAACTATAAGGCTGTGCGCAGACCTACGACAAGACTGTATTTAAACCACTACAGACTATTATTGCTTTGTAGAAAACAATGATGCCTTGCCTCGCAACAAAACTGTTGCAACTGTTTTCCATTTGGAATTTCTCAGGAACACTTCGGAGTCTGAATTTGTGCTAGGGGGGTGCCTCAAGAAGAAAGTCTTTGACCAGTGCGTGTTTCCAGTGATGACCTGTGGCACTGAAACGTGGTCGCTCAGAATGGGCCTTATTAGAAGGCTAAAAGTCAACCAAAGAGCAATGGAGAGGGCCATGTTTGGAGTTTCCCTGCGTGATCGAATCGGAAATGAAGAGATCCGCAGGAGAACCAAGGTAACCGTCATAGCCCGGAGAATTGCCAAACTTAAGTGGCAGTGGACAGAGCACATTGCTTGCAGAACAGATGGCCGATGGGACCGAAAGGTTCAGGAGAGGCGACCGCGTACCGGTAGACGTAGCGTTGGACCGACGACCTTGTGAAGGCCGCAGGGACCCGTTGCAAGCACAGGACCGGTCGGAGTGGAGGTGCTTGGGGGAGGCCTATGTCCAGCAGTGGACGTATTTCGGCTGAAATGATGATGATGATGATGGCAATAAGCGTGCCCCCAGTTACATTTTACATACACATAACTGGCGAAATAAATGAGGGTGTACTGTGTGTACACCTCTGCCTAACCCGACGGGAATTACAGGTGTGATAATTATGTTATGTGATATTGTGTAACACTCACCCTTGAGTTTGACTTGCCATTTCTTCTCAGGGGTAGTCAAATAGGAAACGTAAAATCCATCTAGATTTTTTTATGATATGACGTGTAAAAGTAATTCCGATATTCTATTTATAGATTAAACAATTTTATTTCATTTCATTTCACTGTTTTGTACTGGCAAGACAAAAGTGTTTTGTCTAACAAAGTCATAAACTGTCCTGACTAGTGAGCGCACTGTCTTAGAAAATGACAATATTAACAAGGGACAGCAAACAATTTACTTTTAAATTAATTTACTAATTGTGAAATAACAAGGTGGGTACTAAAATAATCTCACGGCAGCTCGAAGGAGTGGGCGGATGTTTTTAATTAATTACATTTAAATTACTTATCTATTAAAAATACAATTAAGTTATACATATAATTCCGTGAGCTTAACCATCGTATTATTTATTTAAATTATTTATTTCCTACAACAGTTTTGTTACTTAAAATTACAAACATACAAAAAGGCGTGATCTTTGGATGTTATCGGAATTGAAGTTATTTAAAACTAAATTGCACATTTTTAAGAATATTATGTGACTAAAATAACAACAAATAGAATAAATTTTGAGTTATACAAGGCAATACTATTTTATTTTTCTTCAAAATAAGTTATAGTTATCATATCCTATGGTACACTTTTCGACGAAACAGCTGATTTTTTAGGGTTCCGTAGCCAAATAGCAAAAACGGAACCCTTATAGATTCGTCATGTCTGTCTGTCTGTCTGTCCGTCCGTATGTCACAGCCACTTTTCTCCGAAACTATAAGAACTATACTGTTGAAACTTGGTAATTAGATGTATTCTGTGAAACGCATTAAGATTTTCACACAAAAATAGAAAAAAAACAATAAATTTTAGGGTTCCCCATACTTAGAACCGAAGCTCAAATTTTTTTTCATCAAACCCATACGTGTGTATCTATGGGTAGGTCTTCAAAAATGATATTGAGGTTTCTAATATCATTTTTTTCTAAACTGAATAGTTTGCGCGAGAGACACTTCCAAAGTGGTAAAATGTGTCCCGCCCCCCTGTAACTTCTAAATTAAGAGAATGATAAAACTAAAAAAAATATATGGTAAACTACCACCGAAAATTGATTTTAATACGTCATAAATCGTAAACCGCAATTTACCATTCATTCAATCAACTCAAAAATAAAAATAAAAAATTAATTTCCTAAACATAAACCTTATGCATAAACCCGGATGTTACGGAACCCTCGGTGCGCGAGTCCGACTCGCTCTTGCCCGGTTTTTTTAGATAATTTCTACGCTAGATGATCTAGAATGATGTACTGAATTTATGGTTTCAGTTTACTTGTCAGTGTCCCTGCCACCCTGTTTAATAATAATAATACCAGTCTTCCCATTGCAGGGAAAACATTTATTTTATTCTCAAGGCAGTAAGTATCTCATACATAGACAACACCACATTTACCTTAAAACTTTAATAAAAAAACTACTCCACCGTAAAAAATCTAACTATGTATTTTGTCCAAGGAAAGACTCCAATAAACATCCAAAGATCACACCTCTCTAAACGTACCACAAACACTATAAAGTCCTCACCGCACGATCACTTACGACGCAGCGTCTATATGCAACTCTCGCGCACCTTTCTCGCAGTGGTGACTACCTCAGGTCTCCGCGCGGCCGCTATGTCGGCGCTGCGGGCAGTGACCCCGCGGTTCACCACGCATATACTTACTGATGACTATGTGGGAAAGAGAAGAAATCAAATTTTTTTTTTTTTTTTAACAAATATTTTATCTGTGGACCGATGACATCGAAAAAGTGAAAAAGAATTGGGAGTGAAGGGCAAAGGTTAGAGAAAAAATTAAAAAACAGATTTCCTTTTGTTTTTACAGTTTAAAATAATAATAATTAATAATATGCTTACTTATTTGTTTAAGTTATCTCTTTGTTGCTTTTTTCTGTTTAAAAGATTTCTTTGTTTCATAAAATACAATCAATACAATGTGGAGGCCTTTTTGTTAAATACGGCCTCGATGCTAAGAGGCAGAACTTAATGAAATTAGCAAACCTCTTAATTTAATGGAAATTTATTGTGAAATGAGAAATTTTAATCACAGGCACATAAACAGAAAAGTGTATTACCTAATTACATTAATTATGTAGGTTTTTATAAAAGGAATTGTGATTAATAGCTATGTCCAATGTTTTTTATTAACTTAGTTAGGGAAAGGCCATGGACCTATCGTGTTAACCAGTCACGGTTGTGGAGGTCAGATAGTCAGTCGCATATATAAATACTGGTCTATTTAGGCCTATCCTAACCTATTTAGGAACAGACCAGGCAGATGATGATGAGTAAGACAAAGGCGTAACAGCTGACTAACACCGTTTCTGAATTCAAAATTTCTTCTTTTTTTTTTGTTAGCCTATACCTACTGTCTCACTGCTGGGCAAAGCCCTAAGCCAAATCCAAAAAAAATATTTAATTATGGATAATTAATTCTTCTGTGGCCCGTGATATTAAAAATTTCCTAAGTTTTTGCGTGAGAGCCAGCTAGATGGACTGACGACCTTTAGAAGGCGACTGGGACAGATTTGATGCGGAAGGCGGAGGACAAGGAGTTGTGGCGCAGCCTGTAAGAGGCCTATCTCCAGCAGTGGCTGAGTTGATTGAAGTTTTTTTTTTTGTAAATACTGAAGGAATCTACTAAAGTAACGTCTTAGTTCTCAACTTCAAATTCTCAATTCAGAAACCGGATGCAAATGTAAAAGACTGATGACTTAAAAACTTTAGATCATGTTTAGAATGGAATGAAAAGAATCTTTGAATACAAAGCTATGTTTTCAAAGTCCTTTTCGGTATACTTACAGCACTGGCAGGTATGATAGGTCGATCGCTGAATATCCTGTGAGGATCCGAGTCCAGACCAGGAGCAGACAGCTTACTATATTCACCTATGGCTTTCTTATCTGCAACAAAATGTCTAAAATTTATATAATGTGCAGAAGTTTGAAGTGACTTTTGCAATGTTCAGAAAACGTAATGAATCTAGACAGATTAGTAGATTTTATAAAAAATTCTAGCTTCTGGCCGGGGCTTTGCCAGCGAGGTATGTCGATAAAAACTATCCTGTTTATCTCCGGGATAAATATTAATAGTTTAAAAAACACTAGAAAAACACGCTTTTATAAATGCACGTAAAAACAAAAAATCAATCCAAGACAGCTATGATACGATTTTCCACCATGAAGTTCTAGTTCATATCTTCCGGCTCCATCATCAGATCAGTTCGACAGTACCATATTATTGTATTGTCATCAGAACTACATACAGCTGCCAATTTTCATTACGCTACGACCCTTGGAAGATGGTTAAATTAGTTACCTTAGATTCCATTACATAGTTAGTTACATACAGGTCGACCTAATAAAAGCGTGTTAAAATCTATCTCTCTGCCAAATTTTATCGATATCCGTTCAGTGGTTTAGGCGTGAATAGGTAACATACAGACAGACAGATAGTTACTTTCGAATTTATAATACTAGTATGGATTATTCTATAATGGGCTATAAGGCCATTAATAACGCTGCAGATGCTAAACGGCCCTAGACGAAGTAACAATAAAACTTATATTGTGTCTTGTTCAGTGTTCTTTAACAGATTGAAATCTAGCGATTGCTCGCGCCAAATAACCCAACAGAACGCCAAATAACCGAATATCACAAACTAAACTAAACACATTAAAATTAAAAATAAAAACCAAGTTATATAAAAAAAAAAATGAAAATGAAACATGAAGTCCTATACGAGGCCAAAAGACTCCTATCTCAGCATGATGCTGCGACATTTAAAAAAATAAATGTCTCAGCGCTGGTATTCTGATAGGGCCCGCTGTGATGTCACGGGCAGTTACAGAAACATAAATAAATAACGTAAGTAAAACGAAACGTAAGTAGAACGTACTACCGGGATAAAAAGTATCCTCTGTCCTAATACTCTTCCGGACAGGATTTCGGACATGGCGGCCAATCCCAACGGAGACTAACCTTCGCCGCGGGAATTATTATAGTGCGGAAGTGTACGCGCAATCACAGGTGCACTCTCTGTTTCCTCAATCTTATAAGCCTAACCGGGTCATGGTCTACTTATTTGTGTGCCAAATTTTATCGAAATCCGTTCTAACCGTTAGGTCGATAAAAGGTAACAGACAGATAGAAATTGTTACTTTCGCATTTATAATATTAGTATGGAAGAATGGATAGTTAGGTAGGGCCTCACAATCTTTTCTTTGTTGTATTAATTCTCTGTGAATGTAAAGTAAACGATTCTCTTCTTTTCTCGATTGATTTCTCGAACGATTCTCTGAAGTAACTGTAAGTAGAATTAGTTGTTGTTTGTGTGCATAAAATTGCGGGCGAAGCGATAAAGGTAGCATCCGATAAGGGGAGAGTTCATTACTAATACATTTAAATTCTGGTCTGTCACTGACAAAAAACAGATACAAACTTCGTAGGCACGTTCACTGGGGATCAAAACAATGAGACATTAGCTAAGAACCACAAAGTTTACGAAAGTCTCAAACCCAAATAATCAAATCAAATATGCCCAATATACACAATGTTTTATTCGATTCGATTTGAGACTGCTGAGAGCAGTGGTGGCCAGTGAAAACGGGCGCGACTTACGAGTCTCTCTCAGTGTTAGGTTCGACCTGCTTCTGTGAGATGGTCAAGAAGGATGCCGCCGAGCGGGATCGGGAGAGGGCTGATCCTGCTCGGAGAAGGAGGCCTTGGGGAGGCAATCGCCTTGCCTACCTATCAAGGTAGGTGGACCTTTGGGGTCACGGGCGCACAGAATGGGGACTCTGTCTGCCCACCAAGTGACCCCAGGGAAAATGGTAGCACACAGAGTTCACGTGCTGCCGTGCATAGCGAGGCTCAGGGGAGGCCCCTTTACAGTCGCCCCAGAGATGTGCCTTACAGGCGTTGCACAGGGGGGTTCCGGAATTGGTCTTATTAAGAGGAACCGGGATCACCCCTATGTGCTGATGGTGATCACTGGGGTGGTTTTAGTGAGGTAAAAATCCCACACACCCCGACCTCCCTCCCGGTCGGGTGCCTTTTTACGGTTTTTTTTTTTTTGACGTTGGGAAATCATCAAATGACCTCTCCCGCTCTGGGTGGAGCGGAAGGGAGTGTCAGTCTCTTACTGACTAAAACCCACCCGTGTTCCTTCGTTAGCTATTTATGTTCCGGGCCAGCGGTAACCCTTTCCGACAATTTCACTGACCCGGCACGGCCTGATTCGAACCCTGCCAGACGCTTTACTACGTGTCAATAATTTCAACACCACTGCTTTCAAAACGGTGAAGGAAAACATCGTGAGGAAACTGGTATGTTCTAGAATCAAACATTCGAAGATATGTGACATCTACCAACCCACACCAGACCCGCGTGGTGGATTACGGCCCACTCCCTCTCACTGAGAGGAGGCCTGTGCCCCAGCAGTGGGAACATTATAGGCTGATTATGAGACTGTTGTTAAAAACCTGTTTTCTCCTTTAGAAACAAAAAACAGGTACCTATAATAGAAAATTACAAATTTTATCACACCCGAATTTCAGAAGCATTTTCTGCTCTTCCAGAACCGCCACACGATAATCGTTAGTATGTACTACGTTAATATCATGAAAAGGGTCTATTCTATGATATAATAATATCAGGTACGTACAGACCTTTTCCTAAACCTTTCCATAGACCCTCTTATATATCGCCACAATTTTCATAAGTACTACTTATAAGATGACTAGATAAAAGTATGCATATGTGATATGAGTATCCTGCCTTGCAGTAAAAGTATTACAATTCTTCCGCGGGAGTACTACAAATATACTTTCTACCATGAAGCATCTTTGCTGTGTCATGATGAGGGTATGAGTGGTGTTATCCGGCACTTGAGAGTTTGAAGCTTCGTTTCTGAGAAGGCAACACATCTGCGATGCCTCTGGTATTCAAAGGCGGCAGTGACCCTTACAATCAGGTAGTAGCATAACCAGCCCATAGTGATCTCACTGTTGGGACACAGGTCTCCTCTCTGTGAGAGAGAGTGGGCCGTGATCCACCACGCGGGCCCAGTGCGGATTGGTAGATTCACATGTCTTTGAATTTTTGGTTCTAAGACATGAAACCTCACAATGTTTTTCTTCACCGTTTTGAGCGCAGTGGAAATATGTTTTTAATTTTTTTTTTTACATAAAGCTTACAAATACAAATAAAATCATTTGTAGGCAGGAAAATTTACTAATTACAAGCTTCCACAAATAAACATCTAGTTACAAAAACTTTGCGTAGATTATGTTCGTTAACAGCGATTTGTCAACCAAGACTAAGACAAAAATAAAATAAGTTAAGAAGGTTATAAGTGTGTGTATCAAAAGTTAATTAACTAGTCGAGTCGTACAAAATCAAAACAGTTAAATAATAATAATAATATAATATAATATATTCGACAACTATCACACAACGCCGTCTAGTCCCAAGCTAAGCAGAGCTTGTGTTATGGGTACTAGACAACTGATAAACATACTTATATATTTCTAAATACATACATATTATAGATAAATTACACCCAGACACAGAACAAATGATCATGCTCATCACACAAACATTTGTCCTGGGTGGGAATCGAACCCACGACCTCCGGCATAGCAGTCAGGGCCACTAACCACTAGACCAACGGGCCAGTCAAACCAACGGGTCAGTTAAATCACATAATTATGAGCCACCACATAACAATACATTAGATATCTTTAGCCGAATTATTCAGTAGTTATTCATGACTATCTCCAAAATATTCCTTGTTTAGGATCTTTCTAATACTGTGTGCGTTGGTGCAAAATAGGTCGATCTCCAGGTGCGAAGGTAAACTATTGAAGGATTTTACACCACGAATGAAGAAGGCGTTGCCCCTGTAATTAGTCGATGCGCTTTAAAGCGCGGGCCCACCGCGGCGCATGCTGTGCACGGGCACGCGGCGCATTTTAGCTGCGTGTATTGATTTGTATGACAACGTGGGTCTACGTTGCCACTGGAGTACATGACTATGTATAGCGTGGCACGGCGCACGGAGAGACTACGCACGTGCCATTGACATGAAACGCGTCCGTTCCACAAGGTGTATGACTGAAAAGTGCGCTGCGATAAGCGAGCTGTACGTAGTCGCGGGTTAGATTTGTGTACTCCAGTGGAAACGTAGACCCACGTCGACAGCGTTGAGCTATGTAAACGCCAATTCGAGCAAGCCACGCATGTACCCATGACGTCAATTCATGCGTAGCCTCTCCGTGGGTTGCAGTGGACACAACCGCATACATTTTCATACAAAGCGAAGCTTAATACACGTGCGTAGCCTCTCCGTGCGCCGCGGTGGGCCCGCGCCTTTACACAAAGTAAAACGCCTTTCTGGGTTCGAACCTACGACCTACTACTCGTAAGTCGCGGCAGTTACCACTGGGTCACTATTCCTCTAAAGAGCAACATAAAAAAGTAATTTACGTCCTAAATAAATCTTACCGTAATGGCAGGGTATGATATCAGGATCCGTATCCTCCCCGCTCCCCTCCATCTTCAGCTCATACTGGCTGCAGTAGTCCAGCTTTGGTGAGCCACAGTACGTATTCAGATTATCTTGCTTTGAAAGAGACTCCACGCTTTGCTCCATATAGAGGGCGTTGCTGTGGAGGTGGAAGTAGCTGTAGGGTTAGCAGTAAGTGGAAATATGTAGTAAAACGTGACAAATAGAGAGAAACTGACTGGCAAGATACTGATAGAATAATCAACAGATTAACTTTGCACAAAAGGAAAAATAATTATATAAAGATCAACTCAATGCCAAAAGATCGAGTTATTCCGTTCTGATCCCCTGAAAACCTCGATCCCCTGTTTGTTCGTCTTCTGTTTTAATCTTTCATGAAACTTTTATTTTCTTTTGGCTGTACTTACCTATCATAAAGAGTAAACTTACATAATGTGGATAAGACAAAGAATAAAACAGAAGACGATCCAGGAGGGGATCGAGGTGAGGGGGGTGAAGGGGGGGTTCAGGGGATCAGACCGGAATAACTCAAAAGATCCTCATTAAATAAATGATAAATAGAATCAAATCTAACTCACGAATATCTGAAAATAAAACAAAACTCATTTTCCCTAACACTCGAATCTCATAAGCACGCATACCTAAGATCCCATAACACAATCAAATCTCCGAAAAAAGGTACCTTCATTGAAGAGAAAATGCGAAATCGGAATTACAGTTACAGGATAACAGGCAAAAATAACAGAAAAAAAAACTCAGGGCCAATCTAAATTTAGTAATCAAACCTTGTTTATCGTCAAAGCCTTCAAGATCCTTTTTATGTGTCTTATACTCTTAGGGCACATTCACACATCAATGTAATGGTACACAACCACACCATATCGCAGCCACAAACATCGGGAAAGCAGTCTTTACGTGTGAAGTCTCGCTGCAGGATTTTGTATTTGCGTTGTGGTAACTACAAAAACGTGTCTTTAAAATTAAATATAATTATATTCTTTTTCCCAAATGTCGTGTGCCTTTTAGTCTGTGCTGAATCAATATTTATTTATTTATGTGCATCGCAGACTTACAGTTAAAAAAACCTGAACAAAAATAACATAATTATGTAACCTAATTAACGGGAAACCAAATAAAGATTAATTGAATTGAATTCAATATTTTATTTATTTCTTCTTCTTTTTTTTGCAATATACTCGTGCGCGGTATTGCTGGTGGTTGAGTTGTGGCTGTAATGGAATCGATATTGTCCATACGGTTGAGTTAGACGGCTAAATGTGGTCCAATAAAACTATCTATTTTCAAATTTTGCGCCCGCCATATTGTTGCGAATGTGGTGTGGTTGCGGTAGGTGTGAAAGTGCCCTTATGTATTCATACTTATATTGTATATTTGATTCAAGAAGCAATCTTCCTCTAAGGATAATAATAGGAGAGCTTTCAAAATAAATATCATTATCGATATTAACCCAACAGACAATATTCGTTGGGCGTTAGCACGTTTCTTTGGAAAAATACTGGTTAAATGGTAAACGGTAGGCAGGTAATCTGTTTGCTGTTATTGAACTTTTAGGTACCTAAAAGATTATGATGGAAAATAACATATTAAAAATAACATATATATTGTACAGACGCCAGCACATCAACCTACTACAATCTGTCAAATTTCTTTAATAGATTTTCATCTTTGTCGCTAAAGCATAAGGTTCATGCATGTTGATTGGGAGGATTTGACAGTTTCAGGTAGCTTGATGTGCTGTCGTCTGTACATAACATATTTTCAGTCCTCTTTGGGAAGTAACTAATAAAAATACCAAATTACCCAAACTAAACCTTACTTTTTAGAATGCATGACATGAAAACTAGCTTTAACATAATAATTGGTACACTAGCCGTAAGGAAACATACCTATGCTTAATGCTTAATTAACATACATATCTCAAACAATTAACAGCCAAAAGAAAATATTGGTAAACTTACGTAGAAGGCGGATGCTTGTCGATATCATGCCTCCGGGCTGCGTGACGTCGATACAATGCAGTGATAACACCACACACTCCCGTGCACAGCAGCGCAGCCACTGACAAGAGGGACACCAGCATTGGAGACAGAGGGATCGAGGTGCTCACTCCTGCTGGAAAAGAGACTGGGTTAGTATTGTCACGGATAGATTCATAATAATGGCAACATTGTAATAGTTTTTAAAAAATAGTGTCCTGTCTATGTCTGGCTTCGATGAATACACGGCGCGTCCTCAACAAGCAAGTCTGTCTTTTATTTAATGCAATCCCAAATACGTTGCATGATAAGTATGAGATTTCATTAATGTATTTATGCAAATGTGAGATCGTATCATGAGTCCTACACTACCGTCTTGTTCTAGTGAGTTATTACTATATATCGATACCTCTGGGCTCAAAGGGCGTATAGCACATTTTGGGCTTTTTGACATTTTATACTTTTCTCACTCAGTTTTTGATTCTCTATCGATCTATGTAATCCACGTGGCGAAATTCGCAAAAAAATGTCGAATACGACCTCGTAATTTTCGTTACGTGTGCATAACTTATTTGAAAATTAGGGGCATAAGGAACATATTGCTGCCTCCACAATAATTGGCAGGTTGTATAAACCAATTTGGTTGAAGATTTTGGGTGTAAGATCGTTCGAAAAGTAATATTGCTCTTTACGTCCTTTAAAAATTTCAAATATAAAAATATATTTGTGCTATACGACCTACATTTTATTATAAAATAAAGAGACCTAAGAGATCTGCTTCATCAGTTTTAAGCTTTATTAGCTTAAAACTGATGTAAGTAGCAGATTATAACAAAGACACCGGATTACATAGCATAAAAACTGAAAAAAATTAAATTAGAAATGACGAAGAAAATGAAAAATTAAATGATCTCATTACAAATTTAAAAACTTTTAAGTTGTATATTTTTGTTTTTTTTTATAGAAAAGTGAAATTGATTTTTATTTCTCATCATAATTTTTGTTTCTATTATCCTCTTCTTATTTCTATTAAAAACTCAATTAGAAGATTAAATAAAGCTACTCTCATAGCAAACCAAGAGCTATTCAATTTAGATTAAAAAAAAATATTTTAGTTTATTAGACAGAATAGACGAAGGTGACGTTCAAACGCAATACACTAACATAAAAAACAGCACTAAAAAGGTCAATAATAAAACAAAAACGAACAAATACAAAGAGAGTAAATTTAGTTACCAAACGAAGCAGTTAATTGAAGAGAGGCACTGCAGAGCATGAAGTATAGTAAGAGCCCAGGCGACGATGGCGTAACCACTGCAGCCTTAAAAATAAGAGAGCCTGTTCTTCTTCCACATGTTACCAATTTTTTCAACAGTATTTTAAACACCGGAATTCTGCCACGCACATTTTGCCATTCTTTGATTTTTCTTTTCCACAAAAAGGGTGACTCGGGTTCTTTTTTCGTCTTCAGTCTCCGAGCTGACTCAGATGCTAGAAGATCTCAGTACGGCAAGCCTAGAGGTCGGACTTCAAATGAATATGTCGAAAACGAAGTAATAGCGAATTTCAAAGACCAAGTTGATGATGAATAGCGTGCATCGCAGGATCACCGTGGCGGGTGCGGAGGTTAAATATGTCGATGAGTAGCTCTATCTTGGTCAAATAGCCTCTTTCAGGCAAGACCAAACAAAGAAGTTCCAAGACGCGCCGAAAATGCCTGGAAGAGCCATTGGGCCATTAAGTATCAAACGAAGGGCGATCTTCCACTATCACTTCAAAAGAAGACACATAAATCAGGAAGTCAGGGAGTCAGGAAGAATACACATGTCGATGAGTGTTCTCTAAAGATCGTGTTTGAGAACCATAGTTCTCATGGTCTTTGATAATTCAGCAGAGGTCCACGCTCAAGGTTTGCCAGAGAGCTGCTCTGGACAGAGGGATGTGGAAAGAGAGAAGGGACTAGGGAGATCTTTGTCCAGCAGCATAACGGCAAAAAAATCTAAATAATCATCGAAGAACTCAATAAATAAAATATCAATTAGTAAAATAATTGTAAAAATATTGTCCTTTACCACGTTATACAACAATTCAAGTAATTTATACGCCCCTGTGTCTTTGCATCATTTATGAAAAGTTGGCCTTACGCCCCTGTGTTCCTGCTCAGGGCGTATTTTTATGGGGTGTATAGGACATATATTACATTTTTTTGGTCGTAAAGCACATGCTATCTCAGCCAATACAAAACCAGGCCTATTTTTGAAAAAACCTTCTTAAGCACATCAAAAATCTAAGAACTTTATCCATTGGATACTTTTATGTAGCTCTAAAAATGAGAGAGATATAACGAAAACAAATTTTTTTTTTTTGTTTTTTGCTTCTCCTGAAAACCTGTGTTTTGTGCTATACGCCCTTTGAGCCCAGAGGTATCGAATGTATTATTACTATACAACGTTAGTTTTAGTATATGCGAAACCTGAATATAGTTTGTTCAGAATAAGTAACTAAATCGATTACAATAATTTTTACCCCATGTTAAATTTTGTCCCAAAAATATTTAAAAAAGGTTAAAAGTTGGACACTGAGCGACACTAAGTAGGTTACCCAATCTCCGCGCCGAACGGTTAGGTACCTAGGTAAGGTACTATTATCAATAAGCGCAAGACGGCGCGGCGCGAGCGGTGCAGGTGAGCATGTTTTTGTACGGACAAACAGGTAACTTAACAAGCTTATAACTTTGTGATTTTTCATGAAATTTTGTACATAGATTCTTTACATAAAAATACTAGACACGTGTTTCGGGTTTCGCGTATACCTACTAAAAATAATGTTGTATAGTTTACTATATATAGCAGCACCCAAATTTCGTAGCACATTATCAACCTCAATCCGATTCATTTTTAAGGATAATTAATGCTAATCCATTGCTCAACAACGTAAACAACGCAATGAATATTGCGGAACAGTGATAACGAAAGCCGTTGCTACTGATAGTGTGTTATGCAGTATTACCCGCAGTTCAATATGTTGAGTCATCATCATCATCATCATTTCAGCTGAAAGACGTCCACTGCTGGACATAGGCCTCCCCCAAAAGGGGGGGTTTGCCCTAATCGCCACGCTTGGCAGGCGGGTTGGCGATCGCAGTATGGTCATCATCATCATCATTACTTCAGCCGAAAGACGTCCACTGCTGGACATAGGCCTCCCCCAAAAGGATGTACGTTTGCCCCTCACGGCCCCCCAGAATTTGCGATTTAGGTGTGCACCAATGCAATGTACTCGCCTCTAGGAGTATATGTACCGGTTTCTTTTTCAATGTACCTCTGTACTTTTGAAGAAATATGCAAAAAAAGGGGGCCGTGCCAGCCAAACGTTTTCAGCACGGCCCCCGTGTAACTTGAAAAATATATTGCGTATTAAAAAGTTTCATAAACTCAAGGAATGTACTTTATTAACACGTTCTATGTACTGTAACAGATATTGTGAATTCGTAATAACAAATAATATATAGATGTGGATAGGGGGCCGTGCTGAAAAAAAAGAAATAAGAAAATATCTAAAAAAGACAAAACAACCTTAGCCAAAAACTATTAAAAAGTAATTCATGTTTGGCAAGTAACATATGTACCGCATTGGTTTCTCATACAACTTACTAAATTAAAAAAATAAACGAATTTTAGTTTATTCAGCACGGCCCTCTATAGTTGCCTATATCTTTTTAAATATGACATGTTTGTTTACAAAATTCGACTTCCTGAATTATGTATAGGAGTACATTCGTTCCAAATAAATTGCGATTATGGTGTATTAGTACTCTAAAAGTTATTTTGGATCAAAAATAACCTAACATACAACTGATGGGGTGACCATGTTTCCACGTGAGAATGGATAAAAAAACTTCTGCATAGATTGATTGAGTAAATCTTTAATAAAATAAACGTTTATTTTATTAAAGGTTTACTCAATTTATGCAGAAGCTTTTTTAACCATTCTCGCGTGAAATCATGGTATTCGCATCGTATTCGTATTAACGATAACTTTATTAGTAGTAAGTAGGTCGCAAATCGGACAAACAACAAGTATCGCTAAGACTAAATAGCTCAAAAGGCTTAAAAAATCACAGATATATTTCCAATAAATTACACGGATTGATGTACGGTACATTACAATAAAATTACAGTTTCGTTACATTTCACAGTATTAGTTACGTTTACCTATGGAATAATAGCAGAAAAACTATGTGTCACTAACACTACAGAGCTTAAAAGACTTAAAAAATCACAGATACGTTTCCAACAAATCACTCATTGGACCTTACCTACATTACAATAATATTACTTACATTAATCACATTAATTATTTGGAATAATCACAGGCAACTAATTTAACCTACGTAATCACAGTAGTGTTTCAAGCAACTGTAATAATTCGAATATTGTTATTATTTTTACATAATTATAAAATATCAAAGATCTCTCGCTAAAACGTAAGTAAGGGTGTGTACGAATATTGAATCTACTGTACTGTTGTTAATTTTCAAGGCCAAATCATCGTAACATAGCCATTGCTCATGGCTAAGCGTATGGCACTTATAATGGCCCAGAGTCCCCATTGAATTCCCTACATATTCAATAGCACCAACGACTTCATAAATTTGGTTTTTAATATTAATAGTGACCGGAATATTACACAAAACCATTGCGTCTGTTCCATTTAAATCAAAGGTTATATATAATATTTTGTAATTTATAGCTTGAAATGACAGTTCCATCGCAATCATTTTTACAAATTTGAGAAGTAGTTTCGATAGCAAGTGACTCTTCTAATGCAAAAATGCCAAACATGTTGATTACGTTAATATTCAAAGGTATAAAAGGTTGCCGGGTCAGCGGGATTGTCCGAAAGGGTTACCGCTGGCCCGGAACATAAAGGGCTAAGGAAGGAACACGGGTGGGTTTTAGTCAGTAAGAGTCTGACACTCCCTTCCGCTCCACCCAGAGCGGGAGGAGTCATTTGATGATTTCCCATCCGCAAAAAAAAAAAAAGGTATAAAAGGTCTTATCATTTTTACACAATATTGGCATTCTTCTTTTGTGCAAGCTTTTTTAAACTGAGCACTGTAAAATAAGTTGGCAAACATTTGTTCAAACAAATTAGTAACATTGCATTCACAATCTGTTATTTTCTTTACATGCGATGGCCGGTCAAAATATTCGTGACAAATGTAATTTCTCATTTCATATACCGTGACTTTGTCTACTTTTTCGTTTAACATGACTTTTACATAGTCCCGAAGTTTATTGTCTTTTGGCTCAATTTCCATTTTGAAATTAGAAAACGACTTTAAGCCAATTGCAATCAAAAACATTATTGCATCAAAACCGCATGTGTTAACCACAGATGAATTTTGGACCATGTTACCATTTTTTATAAATTTTATATCGTTATGTGGTTTTACATCAACGGCCTCGTCTGCTTGACCTCTCCAATTTTCTACAAATGTTGGTTTATCGCTAAATATTGAATCTTGAACAAATTGTCGTTTTGGTTTTTGTTGTTTTTTACTTGTGCGTTTTTTCGACCTGCGATTTGTTCTTTTTACTGTGTTAGGTTCTACATGAAATTGACTCGCTGCAATATTTAGCTCTCCTTTTAAGTAATTAATATGTCTTTGCAAGAAAACGTCCACTCTGTGTTTTGTTATTTTAGATTTCAGCAGCAAGTCACATAATTTCATTAATATAGGTATAGAATATATGTACCTAATTTATGGAACCATGGTCACCCCATCAGTTGTATGTTAGGATATTTTTGATCCAATTTATCTTTTAGAGTACTAATACACCATAATCGCAATTTATTTGGAACGAATGTACTCCTATACATAATTCAGGAAGTCGAATTTTGTAAACAAACATGTCATATTTAAAAAGATATAGGCAACTATAGAGGGCCGTGCTGAATAAACTAAAATTCGTTTATTTTTTTAATTTAGCAAGTTGTATGAGAAACCAATGCGGTACATATGTTACTTGCCAAACATGAATTACTTTTTAATAGTTTTTGTCTAAGGTTGTTTTGTCTTTTTTAGATATTTTCTTATTTCTTTTTTTTCAGCACGGCCCCCTATCCACATCTATATATTATTTGTTATTACGAATTCACAATATCTGTTACGGTACATAGAACGTGTTAATAAAGTACATTCCTTGAGTTTATGAAACTTTTTAATACGCTATATATTTTTCAAGTTACACGGGGGCCGTGCTGAAAACATTTGGCTGGCACGGCCCCCTTTTTTTGCATATTTCTTCAAAAGTACAGAGGTACATTGAAAAAGAAACCGGTACATATACTCCTAGAGGCGAGTACATTGCATTGGTGCACACCTAAATCGCAAATTCTCGGGGGCCGTGCGGGGCAAACGTACATCCAAAAGGGGGGGTCTGCCATAATCGCCTCGCTTGGCAGGCGGGTTGGCGATCGCAGTTTGGTCATCATCATAATCATCACTTCAGCCGAAAGACGTCCACTGCCGGACATAGGCCTCCCCCAAAAGGGGGACGTTTGCCATAATCGCCACGCTTGGCAGGCGGGTCGGCGATCGCAGTATGGTATGGTGGTGGATTGCATAGAGAACGCTGCTGCCCATTCTCCGGTAAGCCCTTTAGTCGCCTTTTACGACACCCACGGGAAGTACGGGGTGGAGCTATTCTTTAAGTCCGGCATCACACAGACAATATATGTTGAGTAGAATTCAATAAATACCAAGGACAGCAGAAAATGTTAAATGATAAATGATTTATATTCTGTAAGTAGGTTTGTACAAACACTGTTACACGTCAATTATATTTTTTAAACTAGATGAAGTCGGCGTTTCCTATCTGACTATTCTGAGACGAAACGCCGAAACAAACTCAGAGGTCACAGTCTCTTTTAAAATCCAGACAAAATCTTGGTCAGATCGTGTGAAGACCATGTAGATTGGTGTCTGAAGTGGTCTTTTGAGGAAAGAACCACACCGATTGAGAAATTGTTGTTACTGATCTGACTGATGATTATGAAAAGAGAGCCCCAAAGTTACAGAAACTTGACTGTCCGTCAGTCATATTTCTCCAAGATTGGAACGTCAAAATGCAATCCTTAGTGACGCGGAGCAGTCAAATTCTCCACTCACAGGCGACACTAACCATTCATAAACTGGCCTTGAGCCTATTTACTAACAGATGACACACGAAACAATTCGCCGCAATTTGACCAAGTATACCACAATGATTAGGTACGCTTTGTAATCACGACAGACCACTAATTACCAATCACGGTTTGCCCACCGTAGCTTCCCATGGGGGCCATAAGAAGTTCCTAATGAATTGTACCAGGGATCATGGAAATAGGCAGTGGCATTGACGTGTGAGCTAATAGCATCATTTCTACCTTCCAAGCACGATAATTATGGATCGTTCGGATAATAGGAGGGCTGGCAAACAGTGGACGTCTTCCGGATGGTATGACAAATATAATGATGGCTTTTTTGGATTGTGTCGAGGTTTTTATGTGTAGTGGGTTTTGTGTGGCGGGATTGTCTAATTGGTCTCTGAATTAATGTTTTGGAATAAGTGAGGGAAGTAAATATGACAAAGAAATGAATAACCACATTATACTTATTTAAGAATTTTTTGGTACCCGAATGACGTTGACAAAGAGGCGCTGTTGGTAAGTAAAAATTTTTCGCACATCTGTGCAAATTGTTTTGCGATTATTTTTTTATAAGCCTGTGTTGTCCCACTTCAGGGCAAAGGCCTCCCTTCCCTGTTTCCACTTTTCCCGGTCTGCTGCTATTATGGGCCAATCCTCTAAGAAGTCGTCGAATCGTTGAGCTCCTCAACTTCTGAGTTGAGCTGCACGATTTGTGACAAATGCGTGCACTGATTGGACAGGTCCGCTCAATCTGTGTGGTTCTTTCCTCAAAAGACCATTTCAGACACCAACCTACATGGTCTTCACACGATCTGACTAAGATTTTGTATGGATTTTAAAAGAGACTGTGACCTCTGAGTTTGTTTCGGCCTTTCTTCTCAGAGTAGTCAGATAGGAAACGCCGATCTCATCTAGTTTAAAAAAATATGATTGACGTGTAAAAGTGTTTGTATAAACCTACTTACAGAAAATAAATGATTTATCATATAAGGAGTCCTGGTAACCCGGTCATCCCGCCATCTCTTTCTGGGCCTGCCACGCAGTAATTACCTACCGTTTGGAATCCACTGAGTGTTGGCTTTTGGGTATTTCTATTCCGTCATGCGACAGATGTTCAGTTGCCAGCCCAGCTATACTTTAGTCCAGCCGTGGTGCAAAATTTATAAAAAGAAACAAAATGGCGGCGTTAGTTCCGCGGCCATGGCCGACATAGGCCACGCGACGAATAGAATAGAATACTCGTTATTGTGTACCTATACCATATAAATTAAAGACATAAATATAGAAACGAATGAACGAAACGAACGAATGATCCTTATACAGCAGCCTTAACATAGTATCGACGTAATATGTATTTTGTATATAACATTGTAAAGAAAGCCGTTGCAAAGAGGCCACTCTCTCATATAAAATACATAGTTATCTCTGCCGCCAAGCTGTATTACTAAAGTCCCCGTCACGAGAAGCTATACATTTTGTAAATAAAGCACTTCTACTAAGTTACGTAGCGACAATTCAATCAACAACAAATAATCCCAAATTCAATCAACTCAAAGCAACATAATGCACGTGTAATACGAAACTAACGAGCATATTCACTTGGTCGGGTTTTTTTTTGCGATAAAAAGCGCTGTCGTGTTTTGTGGCACTTACTGGAACGCTTCTGACTCATGGAATGTAAACTTTTGGGCCACCATTTTGAAGTAAGTTCACGCTGACGCTGTCAATGCTGTAGAATGGAGAGGCAGAATACTCAGAATCGTCAGACGACAGTACAAGTATCGTTAATATCGGTTGCAAACCCCTGAATGTGTGTTTACAAAATGTATAGCTTCTCGTGACGGGGACTGTACAATCCAGTTTATCGGATATGGAAGCCGGCATAATTACGGACACACGAGAGTTTTCAACTTTAGTCTGCCTGGTTGATATAATTGTATGTGTTCAATAGTGGATAAAACAAAAATGACTGGTTTTAAAATAAGTTAAAAAAATCTTCTCGTGAAAGAAGATATTTCTTATATAATATGAAAAGATACCCGTTTGCAAACATGTAACAGCTGTATATCAGGCCTCAATTCATTGGAGGGTGCGATTGTCGCAACCCAGTGCTGGGCACGCCACAGTTGCGGCGTTAAGTCCCCTCTTTGAGGAGTGGCTAGAGAGGCGCCACGGCGTCCTCACCTTCCGCCTAACGCAGGTCCTCACCGGGCATGGCTGCTTCGGGAGGTTCCTGTTCAGAATAAGGTGGGAAGAAACGCCCGGGTGTCACCATTGTGTGGGTCGCCCGGAGGACATGGTGGAGCATACGGTGGAGATCTGCCCAGCTTGGGCAGAGCACCGCCGTGTCCTCACGGCGGTGATCGGCGGCGGTGATCGGCGGCGGCGATCTCTCGCGTCCGGCCCTAGTCCGGGCCATGGTACGGAGCGAGATTGCATTTGCGAAGCAGTGATGCTCGCGAAGGAGGAGGCGGAGCGCGTGAGGGAAAGGCAATCCTTGCGCCCTCACGCCCCTAGCCGCCGCAGGAGACGCCCTGGGCGTCGGGAATCGATAGCTGATTCCCGGCCACCGTAGGCGCGGGCTTGCGGACGGCGAGCAATGGGCAGCTCGCCATCCGGTAAGGACCAGGCCCGGGGCGCGTTGTGTTCCACACGCGCCTCAAGGAGATGTCAGCACCAACTGACGGGGTCCGCTAGGGCCGATGCCCGTCAGGGCCGCGGGTTGTTCGAAAGAGTTACCGTGGCCCCTGGCACAGGCAACAACACGGGTGGGTTTTAGTCAGTAAGAGTCTGACACTCCCTTCCGCTCTGCCCAGAGCGGGAGGGGTCATTTGATGATTTCCCACCCAAAAAAAAAAGGCCTCAATTCATAATTCAGGCATTTATTTGTATACATAGTAGTAACTGTGTCATCATCTACCTCAAAAAAACTTCTTAAAAAAACAAAAGCGAATCTTTCAAAATATACTCTAACCACAAGTTTCTCTCCGCGTCTAAATATACATTATCCATTAGTACATACTTCTGAGTAATCGCAGTATCTAATTGTTGTAACTTGCAAACTGCCGTGAATAGCGCTCCGTTGCAGCTCCAATGAATATTGTACTACCAGCAGATTTACGAGTTACGACTGGTTATTTAACTTAGCATTGTATTCCGCGATATTTATTGTATTTTAACCTCACGTTTGTGGTGAATATGGTGCGGGAGGTGGAGGCTTGTGTATAGCTTGACTTAGGTTAGTTGTGTTGTTGATAAATGAATGATAAATGATAATGATAAATGATTTATTTTCTGTAAGTAGGTTTTTACAAACACTTTTACACGTCATCATATTTTTTAAACTAGATGTGGTCGGCGTTTCCTATCTGACTACTCTGAGAAGAAAGGCCGAAACAAACTCAGAGGTCACAGTTGTGTTTGTAAGGGACTGTTAGATTAGTAAATACTGTACTTATGATTACCTTTTTATTTGTATTTATCATGTAACTTTCAAAAGACGATTTGTTGTGTATTTTCAATGCATGTTTTGCGTTTTAAGATGTATCTGACTGGCCTTTGCCCAACTTCCTTGGGGTTAGCTTCCCGACTTCCAGTTTAACCGGATGCAGCTACAAATTAGTATTTTACTGTCTATCTGCAACCCGCTGCCTATATTCGACTATCTATCTGACGCCCACAACCCAATGACTTGGTGTTGCCCAGTAGCTGGGTACAATACCCTTTTTATAAGACTGATTATCAGACTAATGCTTATTGTAGTTTTAAATACCAAGCTTCGATAAAGATTATTTTACAATTCTGTATTGCAGGCCCACTGGCTTTTTCGCATATTATTTTGATTCGAGAAAAGCCTTTGTTTGGCATCGCAGTCTGATCTTGTTTAACTAATAAAACTGTATTTTCGTTTACGTCGGCACTTATCGTAAAGTCGTCAGTCGCGTTGAGCGTCATTCTCTCAAATAGAGTGAATTATCAAGGCTCCGACTGGTCGCCATTAATTTATTCCACTGTCTGCTGAAGTAATCATTCCCGACTGTGAGTGACTTAAAAATGTATGACCCGAATTAGAAGTTAATATTGTCTACGTTAAGTTGAAAGCTTTTCTTGAAACGTTAAATACGTTCGCATGTTAAATGAAAGTTTATGTTTTTTTGCAAGATTAGGCCCCGAATGAACTTGGTAGGAGTAATTACATGCCGGAGATGGCACACTGCGATACCTACCGATCGCGGTTTATCTACCTACCTCGATGTCACCTCCACGTAAACCAAATACATGCTAATAGATACGCACGCACATGAGGGGCTTGTGCCTAAATAATAACAGCCGCACAGGTCGATCGATCAGGGTAAGCTACGCTTGCCGCGGTTGTTCCGTTGATGGGTGACCATCTTTACCTACCAAGACCCCTCCGTGCCTCGGAAAACACGTTAAGCCGTTGGTCCCGGCTGTCATTCGTGGATCTTTGACAGTCGTTCGTCAGAAGCCCGAAAATCTGACAACCAGTGTTACCAAGGGGTATCATATTACCCAGTAACTGAGTGTCGGTTGTGGAGGTCAGATAGGCAGTCGCTCCATGTGAAACACTGGTATTCAGCTGCATCCGGTTAGACTGGAAGCCGACCCCAACATAGTTGGGAAAAGGCTAGACAGATGAGATGATATGAGACACGCACGCACATGCTAGACATCGAGGTAAACCCCAAGCAGACTGCGAGGTATCGCAGTGACGTAGTATTCGGCATGTGCGTATTATGCGTGTGTTAGGTAATTCATTTTGTTATTATGAAAATATTTTTTGTTAAATAATGGCATCTGTCACATTTATGAAGCTTGTGACAAATATAGAAGTACCTAATTTGACTAGATAGGTATTGTGTTTACAAAAATAAAATCTTAAAAATTACTTAGATGTTATTACAATAAATAATGAAATAATATTGAATGATACTTGTAGTATATCTTAGATTTTATGATGCTATTTTAATATAATAGACTATTTCAAACAATTGGCACAATACCAATTCTGTCAGTTGATGTTAATATTCTTTTGAATTATGTCTAAGAATAAAATTATGAATCAGCTCTTATTAAATTACTTAAATAATGATTTAAAACGGTTTCACTGCGTAAGATTTGTTAATTATTACTTTTGTTGATTGAATGATGATCTGTGATTGGTTCAAAATGGCGATACCAAAACGCATCATCGGAAGAATGTATCATGAGATTGCCAAATTAATTCATGGTATTCATTAGTTATATTATATGTTTGACATGAAATGACGTTCGTAGTTTACAAAAAGGATTGTAATGACGTTATCAGGGCAGTAAAGTTGTTCGGTAGATGTTCAGTTGGCTCAATTAACAAGGCCTTGTTGACAATATTTTACGTACGAGCTAAATACCTTGAACAATACGATTCAAAAGCGATTTTCTCCTAAAGTATTGATAGATATACCTAATATAGTGTTATAAACTTTTATATTTCACGAGAAAAATGCTTTTGGATTTTGCGGAATTTATGCTTGGCGACTGTACGGTACAAACAATTTATTAAATTAACATTCAATTCGTCTTTTTGCTTATTAATTAGACAGCGAGCCGAATATTTTTGTACTTGGTAACTTTCGTGTGATTCTTTCTGTTTCTGTTAAGACCCTGGAGGCATTTTTATTAATTTTCTTTTTGAAACTTCTTGTTTAAAACAATTTAATTGTAATTCTAAATTGTATTCATATTGTTTTCTTTCCTGAAATTATTTTAATTGTAAGAAGGTTCCTATTGCTAAGTAGCAAGCGATCATTTTAAATAGGTATTAAAATAGATAATAATCTTTTTGATAAAAAACAACTACCTACTGGTGATTTCACATTCTGACAAAATAATACGGTTATCATACATAATCATGTCGAGCATGTCACCATCAAGGGGGATCATGCCACTCGATTTTTTAAAGTGATTGATTATCTAACATGTCCACCTCACCCACGTCATGCTGAGTGGTCGCTGCCAGCTCTGGACATAGATAACATAACATTACGCATGTACCTTATCCCCGAAAGGCTAGGCAGAATTGCACCCATACTTCTGCAGTTGTGTTTAAGAGCGCATAGGCAGGATACAAAATCCTAAAAAGTTAGTAGAGAACATTTTCGAAATGTCTTATTTAAAAAAGATAACTGGAAATCTCTGTTTCTATGGAAAATTTAAAATCGGTCTAATTTGGCTGTAACACAATTTTTTCGAAAATGTTCTCTACTAACTTTATAGACCTTTGTAACCTGCTTATGCGTATGACGTTTTATTAAAATTGGTTCATTCATTTCGAAAAATAAGGGCTTGAAAGTTTGTATGAAATGCCGTTCGGCGTAAACGCTCTTAAGTCCCATATGAGCCAATTCAAATCCGGACTCCAGGGTGCTACTGAGAAATTTCTATTGGGAGAACTCAATAGCACTTTGCCCAACGCTCAGCAGTAGCGCTTGCGACCAGTAGACAAACGAGGCAGTCCTCTGGACATCTGCAGTTATACAGGCTTTCAGTCAAACAAAAACACTAAATTTCTCTAGTTCCTGCCCTACTTGGTAACAAAAATAGGTGCTCCTTCTCAAGAACAAGAAGCTCTTTTACTACTCAATCCTAATGATACATGATTTTATTTCTGTAAGTAGATTTGTAAAAACACTTTTACACGTCATTCATATTTTAAAAACTAGATGAGGGCTTCATCCATACTGCCTTTATATGCCTAAGCCAAAAGAAACTTGGAGGTCACAGTCTCTTTTAAAGTCAAGACATAATCTTGGTCAGATCATGTAAAGACACTTTTGAGAAAAGAACCACACAGATTGAGTGGACCAGTCAGTGCACGCATTTGTCAGTAATCGTGCAGCTCAACTCAGAATTTAAGGAGCTTATCGTACTTGTTAACTTCTAAACTTACCGGTATACTTGTCAGGCGGCCTGATCGCGACTGTATACAAGGTGACCTCTTCGCTCCTGCCCTTCGCGTTGGCAGCATACAGGACTAGCGTGTAGCTAGACCGGCTGTCCAGGTCGTGGACCTCGAAGGCAGGAGTATGGTTTGATGAGACGTTTGCTCGAACCTGGACAATAGAACGTCACAATCATCCACACATTATTTATTAGCTGAGGCTTATAATGAAGAGCCATAAACTACGAAAAAAAAATACAAAGGTACTACAACTTATAACTATAACAACTGGAAACCGGATCACGGCATAATTCCCCTTTTTAAAAATGAAAAAACAGCTGCAAATATTCTAATGATTTATAACACTTAGACTATTTTATTTAACATTAAGTATACAAGTTACATAACATCCCACTTGTATTCTCCACAGAGGTTGGCAGATGTATATAATACACCCATGTTGCAACAGTTTCAATCTTACTCCTATGTTTCATACTCGCATAAGAGCAGTATCACCAGAACTTATCGACGATCTGTAATAATTATTTATCTAAAAACAACTTACCATCAGCGAGGGCAGTTCCAACACCTCCATGTAGAACACCTGTGGCAGACCTCCATCGAAGCCCTCCAGACATTCCACCAGCAATGCGTCAGAACTCTGGTTCACCACCGAGCAGTTCTGCAAGGCTGTGGGGTTCCCTGCTGAAACCGACTCGATTTAGGAACACTTAACACCAGAACAGTAAGTAATTAAGAGCTTATACGGTGAAAATTTTATTTGACGCCGGTTTTTTTTTTTTTTAACTGCTGAATGGTCAAGTGCGGGCGCTCTTAACCTCGATCATGTCTGATGGAAAGTAATGGGTTAGGGTAATGGGTAGGTGGACATTTACACACAAAATAACCAGAAAAAACGAGAAATAACAGATTTGTGTGTGAGTGTGACTGTTAGCGAGACAAAAATGTATAAAGATTTTTGAGGGTTTTCATAAATCACGTTGGTCCTTGAATAGTGTAACCTACTACAATTATGGCGTTTTTCGATTTAACTATTTATTCTTCCTAGGAAGTTAAAAACAAAAAAATAAACCACATTTAAATCTAGCCAAATGCAACTGACGGACAACTTGTAACATGCTCTTTTTCAGTCTGTTTAAAAAATCATAGGTAACAAATACTATAAAACTGGCCATATTGGCCATACTGGCTTGAACACGATTCACGGCACGTGTCGCATTTATTGCGATTACTACATGTGTTACATATTACGATGACCAGCGATAAAATATAACAACTTGTGTTGCACAGTTTATCATCACTGCAGGCGATAAACAAAGCGACAAACTTTCTCTCGCATGCAAACAAACAACTTCGTATCGCGTTTTGCTATCACAAATTGAATTACACACACATAAAAGTTGAAATAACCGCAGAGGTACAGGGAAAGTTAAAATAAGTAGGTACTTAGTTTTTATTGGTTTTTTGTTTTTTTTTTGTTTCGTAGGGTTCCGTACCTCTAAAAGAAAAAACGGAACCCATATAGGATCACTAGTGTGTCTGTCTGTCCGTCCGCCTGTTACAGCCAATTTGCTCCGAATCTAACGGGCCGGACTATATTCCCCGAAAGATTAGGCAGAGGTGTAGTTATAGTACATCCACGTTTCTCCGCCGCGGTTATGTTTCCTCATGTAATAGGGGGCAATAGCCACATCTTCTCTGAATATCTTCTATTCTATTCTAGCAGTCAAGGATCATCATCAGTAGTGAAGCCTTAAGGGATACCATAATGAATTACCTGCAGCAACGAGTTTGTAAAAGCAGGGAGACTCCTGCCTCCCCACAGAGTTGGTGGCCGAACATAGGATGGTGCCAAAGTCCATGTCGGTAGTCGGAGTGTAGCGGAGAGTTGAAGTGTTGCCGTGGGCCGTGTACAAGCTGGCGGAAGAAAAGTAATGTTGAAATGATAGCAGCTAAATATAGGGTTGACTCTTCACAGTCTTCACGTGACCAGAGGGCTCGCCTATTTTTAGCCCAAAGAATAAGCATTGCCATCCAACGTGGTAATGCTGGCAGCCTTTTGGGCACTTGGGCCATTGACAGCGATGCGGACGAATTTTTTGATGCCTAATGAGCTCCTGTCTTTTTAACCGACTTCAAAAAAAGGAAGAGGTTTCTCAATTCGACCGTATATATATATATTTTTTTTATGTGTGTTTGCGGATAACTTCGTCGTTTATGAACCGATTTTGATTATTCTTTTTTTGTTGGAAAGGATATATGCCAAGGGTGGTCCCATGATAAGGAAACCAGGATCTGATGATAGCATCCCAGTGAAATCGAGCGGAACATTCGAAAATCGTAGGAGCGACTAGTGCGTTTGTTATTTTTTTCATTAAGTATTTTAAAGCACTACAATTTAATGAAGGTCTGGAGTCGATCTGATGAGGGAGCCGAAAGACAGTCGAGGGGACTCCTCAACGATTTACAGCAGTTACCTTGTGTTTGGGCTTGATTAATTTGTATTGATGTGAACTTTAACTGTAACTGTCATTAAGGGTCTGATGATGAAGACTAAGGACAGTTAAGGGAACTACCTCAACAGTTTACAGTAGCTACCTTGTGTATGTTCACCGATTACTCAAAGACGGCTGGACCAATTCCAAAAGTTCTTTTTTTATTTGAAAGGGTATACTCTCGAGGTAGTCTCATTATCATCAAGTTGGAATCTCATGAGAGAATCCCATGGAAATCGAGGGAAACCCTCAAATTTTATAGGCAAATCTATAGCGATTTGGATATTTTTTAAAGTAACTTGAGCATTTGCTCTCGGAAATCATCATTTGGTAAAGTGGAGCTGATAATGAAGACCACAGATGGCCATCGGAACAACTCAATGACAAATATTTCACGGGTTGCGATTCGATTACTTTAATATGGTTGCTAAGCAATTTATGCTTGTCACAATGCGTATGATGAGTGATTGTTGAGGAGTTCTCCTGGTTCTTACCGGGAGAACTCCTCAACAATTAACGTCCCAGGATCGGGAAAAGCAATATTTTGTAAAAGGTGATGAACAGTTGGCATTAGGCTATTGTAACTTAGATAAATTACAAAGTGACCCACTAAAAAGTGAAAAATAAAAACATTTTTACAAAAAAAAACAACCGACAATCAAAAAAAAACACTACAAATTGAAAAATAACTTATTTCGGAAGTCGGTGTCAATAAACGAAAATGCGGAACCAAAGACACCGACTTCCGAAATTAAAGTTATTTTTCAATTTGTAGTGTTTTTTTTTGGAAGTCGGTTGTTTTTTTTTGTAAAAATGTTTTTTTTCTTCACCTTTTTATATATATACTTTAGAATAAATGTATATTTTAGTCTTAAATTGTAAAATAGTAACATTGTAATTGAAATAAAAACTATACTACTTTTACATGTATCTAAGATATACTCAGAAATAAATAAATCAAATTTAATATAGGGTTAAAATAAGTTAGCTAGCGAAACTCCGCAAACGTACATCGATATCTAAATATGATGAAATGATACGGTGTTTTTTGAGGTCAACGACTGCCGGTTATTTTTTTTAGTGCAAACTTAACAGTTGTGATGGGTTGTGATTTTCTAAATTCACAAGCGTATTATAACTTGAAAATAACATCAAATAATTTGGTTTTGTTTTGGCATGTTTCGATATCACCCATCACGTACATGGAGTTTCGCTAGCTTCATTAATTTGACCCTATATACAGGGTTAATTTTATTTTCAGTAAAATTGAGGTCATGGTTCTTTTCAGCGTATTCCCCCTAAAGTGTGTCCAGACCTGGCGAATGCGGCGCTCGCGAGCCGCTTGCGAACTGCGCGCGTGTTGCTCGCGTGCGGTTACAGCCTACGTTTGGTGCGCCGCTCTAGTGCAACTCCGGCAAGGCTCGAGTGGTGCATCGCGGGAGTCACGCGCACCTCCTGCGCTGCTCGGCGTGCGCGCAGGAGCTCAAGTACGGCGCGTAGCTTGCGCACGAACAGCGCGCGGAGGGCCAGGGCTGCGTACGAACATGAAATTCACGCGCGCAGTTCGCAAGCGGTTTGTGAGCGGTGCATTCGCGGCGCATTCGCCTGGTCTGGACACACCTGTACAAACTAAAGAAAAAATAAGTTCCCTGGATATAGGTTAGTGTTCAAGTTGCGGAAGTGTTTACTGTTTACCCTCTAGCTAGGAGAATATTGTGTTTACTCTACAGTATAACTTTTTCCGGGCAAATAAGATGAACTCACCCACGATAAAGATTATTGCAATAAGTCTTGCCAAATACTTCCTCGTTCCTCAGGATGTATAAATAACATATCAAACTTTGTATTTGGTACTTGATTCTGAATCCAAATCTATGATTTCCGAATTCATCAACCCTGAATCGCAACTATCAAAAGACATAGGTATCAGTTGATTTAAACTTTTCAACGTGTTTGTTATTGAAGTGAAAACTTCTTTAGCGGCGTTGTACACTTTTTTTTTGAATGGGTAAAAAATGTTAAACTCGCGTCAGGACACGTGACCCTGATCGAAAATTCGTAAGATTCCAAAATATCAAAAATTGAAAACAAGTATACAGTATCAAATGAAATTAGCTAGCGAAACTTAGCCACAAGTATACAGGATCAAATTAAATTAGCTAGCGAAACTTAGCCACAAGTATACAGGACCAAATTAAATTAGCTAGCGAAACTTAGCCACAAGTATACAGGATCAAATTAAATTAGCCATCGAAACTTAGCCACAAAGTACACAGGATATATTGGCAAAGTATTAATATGTGTTTTGTTTTCACTTTACACTGGAGTGCCACTGTTTGTTTTTTTTCTTTTGCGTTTCTAACTAACCCTAATTGCGTAACACACTTTCAATCTCAATCTAAATAATTTTAAAGGATATTGCTAATCCATTGCTTCATATATTCGAAAGATTTGTCTGCTCAACAAAAAACGCAATGAACGCAATTACCCCGCAGAGTTGCATACCAGCATTTCCAAAAATAACTCCATTCGGATTTAGGTGTTTCGAACCCGTAATCAAGGCTTCTATTCAAGTTCAAATGCCAAACTAAAACAGACGTACCTCAGCAAATTCAGTGGTACAATGACAAAGCGCACGACTGGCCACTTCAAAGCTTCGGACTGTACTAGGCTGTGGCCACGAGATAGATATCTACAGAAGGCCGGCTACATAACAAACAAAAACAGTCTCACACGCACATTAGAAACGTAGAGTACCACATAAACAGTGGGTTGTCGACGTGTGTTCCCAACTTATTACCGTATTACCGTAAAATATCGTACAGGACAGTGCAACTTGAACGCCAAAGCGGTCATTTGAGATCCCCGTACGTACGCGCTGCCACGACTCCAACCCACTGTTGATATAGATAGACCTAGATAACAAAAGTATCACGATCTTTATGAAAACTATGACGTCATATGCACTATTTAGTGACGGGAAAATCTAATCGATTCAAAGACGCCGCCGCGCGCGGCACCCTTCTCGCCCCACCCCCGGGCTCTAGCGACAGCGCTCAAGCTCACCCAGCCAGCAGTACACAGGACTGAGCGCGAAAATGGCGGCTTACGATTTTTGTACGTAAGCTGGTGTCATTTTTGGCACGCGAAGTAGTTGCTCTTACGTTATCTAGGTGTATCTGTGGTTGTAAAAACAAAAGCAGTATGAACACATGGCAGTTTCATACTGCTTTTGTTTTTATCCCAAAATTGTACAGTAAAATATTGTACTGAACAGCACCGTGTTAACAATGCCAATCAAATGTCAGTAACAAGTGCACTCTCACCCACAACCACCCTCGCGTAGACGCGTGTCTATGTGTGCGTGCGTTTTCGCTCGTTGTATGTAGCCGACCTTCTGCACTTTTTTTTTTATGACTACGCTGTAGGCGTATGACACAACGCGTGGTGCTAATTTCTAGATTGCTCGCCCTCGATTGACGAGACGAATGCCTGCTCTTCCGTGCGAATGCACTTTGGTTCTGCGCTCAAAGTAAGTACTGGTAAACTCTTTGTTTTATAAAATATGGTTTTGTTTATTGTGTATGTTACTGACACACACAATAAACAATTTAGAAAGTTTAGAGAGTACAGTAATAGAGAATATAAACAGTAATTTCAGACCGTAATTCACCGTTCTTTTATACCCGTAGTTCGCATTTCAGATAATGTACCCAGGATTTTGTAATAACTTGATTTAAAAGAGTGTCCATGGAGTTTCTTGCCCGTTCTTCTCCATAGAGATCTACGTTTTGGAATGGGCAACTAGCTTCAACTTTCTGACTAACTGACAGACTATTTAATTTTGACAATTCAAAAGTGCCTGTACAAGGTTTAATTGAAATAAATGCTTTGAGTTTGAGTTTGAGTTCAGAAAACAAGATTATTGCATTATTAAATCACAAGCTCTATTTCTGTTTAATTTAATATCTACTCTTTAACGGTATAAAATTACGGATTACGGGCTAAAACCAAACTCCCGTATTCACGTAGATAGTCTACAGTTACACCAACAAATTAGACATAAATCAGGATTTGGAATTATCATTCTGCAGTTTCTACAAATGACCGTTTCATGCGAGAATCAAAGTATGATTCTCTCGTGAAACGTTTCATTAGAGATGCTGTAGAAACAGCACATTTATGCGCGAATCCATGTCGCCACATAAACACTTAGTATGCATGAGTATCCCTAGTACAAGCACGCGAAACAAACGTTCCATATAGACAAACTACCCACTCTCACGACCCGCGTCGAACGCAGCCACAGAAAAGGCTCATAGCGTTGAAATGCATCGAATAGCCACTGCACTAATTAGAGCTCCGAATATGGACGTATTTAGTGACCAAAATTCCTCCGAAAAGCTGCCTATCTGACCCGTTAGCAGCTTAAAACTTGAGCTTCTCTGAGTCGATTTTCATTACTGTTTTATTCTGCAAACTTTTTCAGGCTTTGTTTAAGTTCACGTCAACATAAACCAGAATAAACGTAAGAAACTCGGAACGCATTTGTAAAGTAAGACCTTTGTTTAAAATCTGTTCAGAGAAATCAATAATCCTAATCATAATCATTTATTTATTTGTCAGAATAATGTTACAGAGTTGTTACATATTTTTAAAAGTTCATAATATTCTGCCGTTTCCGGCGTATAAATACATATTTTAGGGTTTTGGTAATTTTGTTAGATTAACATTGAATTAAATAAATTAGAATAACATTCAAATTGGAAATTAGTCAAATATTAGGAATAGTAATGTCAAAAAGATTAAATTAAGTCAAAGAGATAATAAGAACAGAATAGGTATAATTATTCTAATATTTAAGTCAACTGTTTATTTCATTCATAAAATCATTAGTCGAGTAATAGCATTTACATAGGAGATAATTGAATAATTTAGATTTAAATATCCTAAAGTTAAGTGTTTTAAAACAGTCTGGTAGTTTATTATAAACTTTGGTCGCCATACAAAATACGTTATTAGAAAATAGTTTATTATTTCGTCTAGGTACATAGTAGTATAATAAGAGAATTAAGTAGTTTATTTTAAAAGGTCTCTGAGATATTGATAATGTAATATAATTAAGATTGTTTGAGAGTCTAAAATTGTACTGCCGCGGAATAATTTTAGACTTGACACTAAATTAATTAATCGCTTCTTCTCATCACAATAATTTTACTCGTAATGTTGGGTTGTTTCTTTAGAAATTTCTAAGTAGCAGTTCGGTGACTAGATTAGTGCCTAGTTGATGGTAATAGGCTCGCCTCCTCAAATATTGACTCTGTTTCAGAGGCTGTCCACTATATTTATCACTAGCTGCGCCCCGCGGTTTCACCCGCGTAATTATCGATCCCGTGGGAATATCGGGATAAAGAGTAGCCTATATGTTAATCCAGGATGTCAGCTACCTCCATACAAAATTTTATCAAAATTAGTCCAGCCGTTTGAGCGTGAAGAAGTAACAAACATATACACACACACACACACTCACAAACTTTCGCCTTTATAATATTAGTGTGATTAGTGTGATTAACCATTTGACAGCAACACGTCAAAAAATCAAAAACGTGCCCTCGGCGTCAACGTCTGTCATGTAGACGAACCGTGGCGTGCTGCAGTGCTGGGCACATTTTCATCATCATCATCATCATCATTTCAGCCGAAAGACGTCTACTGCTGGACATAGGCTCCCCCAAGCACCTCCACTTCGACCGGTTCTGTGCTTCTCGCATCCAACGGGTTCCTGCGGCCTTCACAAGGTCGTCGGTCCACCTTGTGGGAGACCTTCCAACGCTACGTCTTCCGGTACGCGGTCGCCACTCCAGAACCTTTCGGCCCCATCGGCCATCTGTTCTGAGAGCAATGTGCCCTGCCCACTGCCACTTAAGTTTGGCAATTCTTCGGGCTATGTCGGTTACCTTGGTTCTCCTGCGGATCTCCTCATTCGTGATTCGATCACGCAGGGGAACTCCAAGCATAGCCCTCTCCATTTTCCTTTGGGTGACTTTTAGCCTTCTTATAAGGCCCATTGTGAGCGACCACGTTTCAGTGCCGTAAGTCATCACTGGCAACACGCACTGGTCAAAGACTTTCGTATTGAGACACTGCGGTATGCTGAACGAGAAGATATTGCGAAGCTTCCCGAACGCTGCCCAGCCGAGTAGGATTCGTCGATTGACCTCTTTCTCGAAGTTAGATTTATCTAACTGGACAGTTATACATGACAGCTATACATGACTGTGGCGGTCAAAAAGTTAAAGAACGAAAACCAAGAACTAAAGAAACCAAGAAAAAAAGAACTATTGACACGAAAGAGTAGATATGATCACTTTGGTGTCTCAAATTTATTTGGGGTCGGCGCAATATGTCTTTTTCTTCCATACTTCTCTGTTAGTCGTCGCCTTGGTAGTCACCTTTCCAGCCATATTATTATCATCTTTCACACAGTACCTACATCTTTTCTTTGTTCTTTCCCTACTCTGGCCATCCACATTCACACTCAATGATGCTTCTAGAATGGTAGTAAAATATTTATTTATATTCATGCGTCAATTTATGCATCCATACTAATATTATAAATTCGAAAGTAACTGGCTGTCTGTCTGTATGTTACCTTTTCACGCCTAAACCACTGCACGCATTTCGATAAAATTTGGCAGAGAGATAGATAGCATCCCGGGGAAGGACATAGGATAGTTTTCATCCCAATATTCCCACGGCATCGACACTTATGCGGGTGAAACCGCGGAGCGCAGCTAGTTTTGATATAATCGCACGTATATTCATTCATACGTCAATTTATGCATTTTTGTATAAATTGCTTCTCAATGTCAGTGCCGACAAATTGAATTACCTATTCGCCAAAATTGTATACAACGTTCAAATTGTTGGTTATCAGATGGCTTTATTTGTATGCAAATTCAATTATCTATTCCACAGTTTAAAATTGAAACAGTCAGCGTATGAGTGGTTTATCAATCTGTTGTCTGTTGGCGCAAATAGCAATATATTTTTATTTTCAAAGGTTTTTATAAACGTTAGCCATTGTTGTTACAAATACCTATGATATCTATTGCATATTTTTATAAATATCATAAATTTCATGAAAAAAAATTGTGTGCCTATTTATTTACGTGTATTTTTCGGCTTATACAGACTGGGTAAATCGAAAACGACTCGCAGTTATACAAGTTTATATATGTTCATGTTAAAATTAAAATGCGTCATGTTCGTGAACGGGCGCCGTCAGTAGGGACTGGTCATCTCTTTGCTGCCATGGCTTATTTTAATTTAATACCTATTTGATTTTTTTTTTTATTTCGTCTTTTCATTACGGACGCTTTTAACGTTCTGCATCGTTCTCACATGTATAATTTTTAACATGAATGATGTAAACAAGACTTTGTAACCATATTATTTTGATTTAAAAGAGTGTCCATGGAGTTTCTTGCCCGTTCTTCTCCATAGGTACCTACGCTTTGGAATGGGCAACTAGCTTCATCTTTCTGATTGACCGACCCCTTGACAATTCAAAAGTGCCTGTAATTGGTTTAATTGAAATAAATGCTTTGAGTTTGAGTTTAAATGTCACTGTTAAAAAGGCTGTCTTAATTCCTTACCTTGTAGATATCTCAGCCTGTTCCCCGGAACTGTTGAAGAACCAGCTGAAGTACGTGGGAGGTGGACTGGAATCCACCACGCACTGTAGGACCACTGTCTCCATCTTGAGTGCCCCATATACCTCGCCTTCATTCAGCGTCTTGCACATTGGAGCGTCTGGATGAGAAAAAATTATACATATTAATGTTACAGACAGATTTGTTTGTTTTTCTAAAACTCTTTACCTAGACACACAGCGAAAACCTCTCAGGTGTTATCTGTGGGCTGGCGAGCCGTTAATTTGAATTTTTACCCGTGACGGTACGAAGACGGTATATGCGTTTGGGGTGAGAGGATGTGTGTGCAAATCAATGTTGTCATTTATCTCCAAAACTGCTAGGCCGATTTTGATGCGGTTTTCAGTGAGGGGTTTGGATTTGATTGGTGCGTGTTGCCAGTACCTAGCGAAAACCCAGTCACAGCAACAGAAATCCTACAAAAAGGCCTGGATAACATTACAACGTGGCTACAAAAGTAGCGCATAAAAGCAAGTGCATCCAAATCAGTGCAAGTTAGAGTCCAATTAGAAGGTTCCACCTTCTAGTGGGTTTTTCTTTTTTTGGGGATGGGAAATCATCAAATGAGGGGTCCTAATAAAACGGTTGGTTTAATTAATTTTACCTGCGAATGCTACTTTTTTTGCGGATGGGAAATCATCAAATGACCCCTCCCGCTCTAGGTGGAGTGGAAGGGAGTGTCAGACTCTTACTGACTAAAACTACCCGTGTTCCTTCCTTAGCCCTTTATGTTCCAGGCCAGCGGTAACCCTTTCGGACAATCCCACTGACTCAGCAGGCTTCGGCCCCTAAGAGGCCCCTTTCTTGATGCTGACAACTCTTTGAGGCGCGTGTGGAACACCCGCCCGGCACGGGCCTGGTCCAGATCGGACGGTGAGCTACCCATTACTCTTCGTCCGCAGGCCCGCGCCTACGGTGGCCGGGAGTCGTCACGCGGCTCCCGACACCCGGAGCGTGTCCCGCGGCGGCTGGGACGAGAGGCTCTTTCCCGACCTTTGACACGCCTGACCTGGCATGAACACATGAAGAAAAAGAGACTTAACATTAAACTCAAGGGCCTGCTGTGGCTACTGGATCGAAACAGCAAATTGTCAATAGACAATAAACTGCTAATCTACAAAGTAGTGCTCAAGCCCATGTGGATGTACGGTATTCAGCTCGCAATTCCAGCATAACATGCCTCCAAAGGATGCAACAACTCAATCCTACGAACCATATGCAATGCACCATGATTTACTACTGTCGCGGAAATCCATGAGCAACATCTGCTTATAGTGAAACTCCCTAATTGCAGATAAAAAAAAATATGAATACACACATTAGAAAAAAAAATGTGTTTTGATTTGGGCATAGTATAACTTTTCAAACTCGTTCGTTTGCAAGTCTTCAGAAAGTTTATTAAGAAAAAAAGGGACTAAATATTCTATTATAATAATTACAATATAATAAAAATGACTGCATCGTTTGATGTAATTCTAAGGTCTGCCTCAAAAACAAGCAATGAGTATTGATTCATCAGAATTGTCCATGCGTTATTCTAACGTACAGCCGGTCGATTCTGTAAAAATCTCACCGTGAAAATGTAGGTGAAGTGAGGTTATTTTTGCTAGGAATAGACACTATTGACAGCTAGCTCACTCCACGCTCGCTCCACGCTCACTTTACCTAAGTTTTCACGGTGAGATTTTTACAGAATAGCACCGCAGGTACACAGTACATGATAGGTCATAGTGATGGTGACACGTATGTTCATGCCGTGTACAATCCGTTCGGCATCTATCCTTACTGAATCATGTATGGATCGGCTTTTTTCCTAACATATGTATCATATAACTGCAAATTTATATTCGATTTTGCCGCCTGACATTGCCAAATCCTGCCGATCCGAAGATGTGTGTGTTAAGTCAAGTGCACATTACAGCCGCGTTCTTATCCAAAAAAGTACCAGTTTGCTGTAGTGTGCGTTGGTTCATAGAAAATGTACGAAAGTGATGAAGGAGGACTTTTGCAATGCGTTGCGTTACGACACGGCCCCCTTAATCTGCTTTAGCCTTTATTCTCAAACTCCAAACGTTCGCAAAAAAATATGTACTAAAAGTACAAGAAAAATATAATATGTTTCAAAGTTCTAACTATTAATAACACACGCGTGTATACACAAGTTACATCCATGTGCATCCTAATGGGCGCTGACATTTCTATGGGTACTCGCGTCATACAGCTAAACATAGGTTACATGTGTAGGATAACTGAGCGCCACTTGCCTATTAATAGCGCATGTATATGCTAAGAATGTGTAGCGGTATCTACAACGCCACATGCAAACTTCGCGTCACAGTGACGTCACGGAAAATCCTGCATCTAGCAAGCAGAGTATACCGCGCAACTAGCATATTTACAACTACGGACCGACCTGAATTATTGGGCAGTTGTCCGCCAGACACAACACCCCTCTGGTCGGTGGATCCTCCCTTTTCTATGGAGGATGAGTGAACTTTATACCCTGTTCCTCATACCTCTCTAAATACAACATCTGAAATATCTTTTAACTGCGTACACACAGTTCTACCAATTTAAATAGAGCGAACTGAATATTTCCAAATCAACGACATGAAACGTCGCCGTCTATCTCATCACAAGACAAACCAAAACCTATCTCAATTTAAATTAGGTCCAGCGTATAAATCTGCTCGCCCTGACAATTCTGGGCTGATTCAGTGCTCAATCTGCTCGTAATCCCGGCGGGTTTCCCACAAACTGCCGCAAACAACGTCTACAGACCACATCCATTTCATTTCGAATCTGGATTTCTTCCAGTTTTCCAACAAGTCAAAGCAATATAAGATGCCGTCACGTATGTTCCCCGAAGGAGGCGACAGGGGCGTAATTCCATGCATCCAGTTTTAGCTTGTTATTGTATTTTTCATGCTATGTGTTGGTTCTAATCTTCTATACAAATACAAATAAATTGACTGTCATACTGAACTTCGAAGTTCAAAATACCGATGTACTGTATTCATAAAGTTTAAAATTACGAATTACGTGAGTTAGAAGGTACGCTATGACGAATTACTTGATTTAGAATGTTCATAATCGCGATGTACGGAACTTCAAAAGTTTGCTATAACGAATTACTTCATTGAGAGTGTTCATCATAGCGATGTACGAAACTTCGGAAGCTTGCCATGACGAATTACTCAATTTCGAATGATCATTATCGAGATACTAAGATACTATTTCGCTTTCATGTATATCGATGTAAGGATAACTAAATTAAAAGGAGAATGGGTAAGTCCATACTCAGATTCAAAGTTAATTGGTGTCTATAGCAACATAAATAAAAAAAATCATAGTGTAAATAAGTAATGGCCCCCAGTTTAAGGTGAATGGATAGTGGTTGACCGCGAAATTCAAATTTCTTACGTTTTTTGCATTTTGCAGGTCAGTGTCAGATTGAATCTTGATCAAAATATGATACGCGACAATAACAGGTACATATTTAGAGAATTATTAATTATGAATTTCGCGGTCTCAACTACCCATTCACCTTAATCAATTCAAAATATGCCAAAGTACCTACATCGCTGTGATGAAAATTCTCAATGAAGTAATTAGTTATAGCAAACTTTCGAAGTTCCGTACATCGCGATGATGAACATTCTCAATGAAGTAATTCGTCATAACAAACTTTCGAAGTTCCGTACATCGCGATCATGAACATTCTAAATCAAGTAATTCGTCATAGCGTACCTTCTAACTCACGTAATTCGTAATTTTAAACTTTATGGATACAGTACATCGGTATTTTGAACTTCGAAGTTCAGTATGACAGTCAAATAAATTAAATTCAAATTAAATTTGGTAATGTCAAAATAACAGCTTTTTACTAAATGCATGTGAAAGTACGGTATCTGAAACATTTTTTTGATGTTCTGTGTCTTTCTGTGTGTCGGTTTGTTCCGGCTTAAGTATCTCCGAAAAGGCTGGACCGATTTTGACAGGACTTTCATTAGCAGATAGCTGATGTTATAACGAGTAACTTACTTTTATTTTATAAAAGAATTAGGGTTCCGCGCAAAAATATTAAAATCCATGAAATTCAATTTGTTTATGGATTTGCACGTGAATGGAGTCACAGGCACAAAGACTAATAGTCTAAATAAGATTATCTGCTAATAGGTGAATCTCATTTTCATTAGTTACGTACGTAGCGAGTTAATTCTCTTGACGTCTTTAAGTGAGATTTCTCAATGAAAAAGTATCACTTTTGGTAGAGGGCCAGCACGCGTAGCATGACCGCCGTAGAAACAGATTTTGTCGATGGAAGAATAGACAAAATGACAGATTGTAGAAATATTTGTACGCGTTCTACGCATCTAAGCATGGAAATATGTTATTTTGTCTATTCTTTCGTCGACAAAACGTCGTCATGTTACGCGTGTTACGCACGTATTTTTCAGAACGTCCTAACCAACCCGATCGTCGCGCGAGCACGTCTATTTTGTTCGGCGAACACGAACGCGTGGTTGCGTCGACAGAGATGCTTGTCTCCCAACTTAAACTTAGTTTTGTTCTTTTTTGTGTCTGTTTTTTTTTTTTTGCAACACATTTACCATAAATAAACTTCTTTTAGAACAAAAGAAGTTTATTTATGGTAAACGTGTCGCGCGTTTCTTTCAGAAGCGCATTCAATTTTTTTTGGAAAATCCAAAAAAAATTATGACAAAGAACGCGATTATTGCGTATTCGCGCGAGCGATCTTTTTGATAGGTTAGGGCACGGGGTGAATCTGTCAAAAATACCTCTCATTTGTCTGTGTGGTGCCGGACTTAAAGAATAGCACCACCCCTTACTTCCCGAGGGTGTCGTAAAAGGCGACTAAGGGTCGTACCGGAGAATGGGCAGCAGCGTTCTCTATGCATTCCACCATCATACCATACTGCGATCGCCAACCCGCCTGCCAAGCGTGGCGATTATGGCAAACCCCCCCAAAATTGGGGGAGGCCTATGTCCAGCAGTGGACGTCTATCGGCTGAAACGACGACGACGAACTCTCATTTACATTTTAGACATGTAAATAACGACTATATTTTGATCATTGTTTAATACGAGAATTAGCCTTCTGACGTTTGGACACATAACTTGCAGCTTCTTGAATTTATCTCACTACTTTAGGCAGTTGTCCCACCGCCGGCGTTGAACAAGTAGCAAGTAGAACTAGCAACTGAAAACGAGTTGGCGAGCAGCGAGCAGTGAGTGTGTAGTTCCAATAGTTTTGTCGCTGCCGATTACTCGCACCACTCGCTCGGGGCGGTTACTCCCACGGGATTTGTCTGCTTGGTCTTTCGGCGTGAGCTCTGACTGCCAAGCGAGCATCGCTGAGCGAGTAACGCTGAGCGAGTATTATCTTTGATAGCTATTGTCGCTCAGCGACAAACCAGTGGAGCGAAGCCTTGCCGGCAGTGTGAACAGTCAGCGATCAACTATTAATATTAGCATCTCTTTTGTTTTCACGGAATGTAGGTATATCTATTGTACGTTTCTTGAGCGAGAAAATAGCCGATAGTTATTCGCTTCCCCGCCGGCGGTGGGACAACTGCGTAACTAATGCAAATGTAAATCAGTTACTAGGGGTTTACCTCATCCTCATCGACCTATAGTTGTAAGTCAAAGTGGCAGAATGTGAGACTGCCATCGCAAAGATAGGACATCATGAACATAGCAAAGGACCATAACGAGTGACCAAATAGAATGAGAATAAATTCATTTTGTTAAATGACCTTACGACTATAACATAATTATTTTATCTGTAACTATCTTGATTAATTGTGTATTTATTTTATTTATTGTTTTGTTATTTTCATGTTATCGTATGCTGCACCGGTTGACGTCATCACGTCAACGCCAGCTGTCGCTATGCATTATGCTGAGCGATGGCCGTTTTGCTTAGATGTGACGCATATTTTCCCACAACTTTTTCTTTTTTGTGATTTTTTATGTTTGTCATGTTTACCTCGAATAAACGTATTTTCTTACTTTCTATTGTTTGTTTGAACGATGGTCCCCAAACTAGGTCTCTGTATCTTGGGGACTTAATATGTGATGACAATAAAAGATGTTTTTTGAATTTCTTTAACTGACCTATTAACCTTTGAGGGATTCTTTTTCCCAGCGGTGGAACAGCAAAGGCTAACGAAAAAAAACTTTTGAACTCTTCAGCTTTAGATCAAGTATCCAAAAATATAAATTTCACAGAGCTACTCTACCAGATGCTTTCAAACACGCTCGAGTTATCAACCAAACATTAAAAGACAGAAGATTCATCTGAATGACCAATGTTTTCTTATCCAACAAATATTAAATAATCTAAAATAGAACGTACCGTATCGAACGTGATTCGAGTTGGTACGTGAGAATAGAAATGCTGCTTAGGTTGATCAAATAACTTTGATGTAACCGAGTCGACAAAACCAGGCCTCAACATGTCTATTAAGGAATCCCACGCCTCGAAACCGAACTCTAGTTTATTCTTACTTCTAAAGCTTCGCTTACACGGGAAATGGAGCAATCTAGTTTGATTTCTTTTTTTGGTATGTTTCCGAACGTATCTGGTGAAAATGTAAACATCAGAAAACATACCTGTGAATATCATTTTGTAGTTCCACTTACAAATTGAGGGCTTGGATTTGATTATATATATACTTACTTAAACCCACAATTCTAATTTTACTAATTTGCATTACCATTCAATGTGGCAATTCTGCCAGTGTTCTGGGCACGTTCCCGGATGACAGCGATGCGGACTAGTACTTAGTTTCCTTTTGTATTTATTTGTATATTTAGTTAGTCATTTAATTCAGTACCTAGTGAAATAGCTAGATATCTGTACAAACAATAAAAAATGAAATAACCTCAAAGATGTCTTTTATCGTCAAAAATTTTTCAATCACAAAAAAAATTAAACTTGCATTTTTTCAGCATGATCTATATCTACTAATAATAAAGTTGAAGAATTTGATTTTCAATAATCTTTTTTATTTGATAGCTCATTTATTGAGGAAGATTATAGCCTGTTTAGCATCACGTTACGGCCCTTAAAAGCTGAGCAAACATAAAAAAGAAAGAACGCTTAGCGAAAACGAAGTAACGGCGCGGGTGGGCGATGTGATGCGATGGGTGGGACGGGCGAACAAGAAATATCACGCGAACGAAGTCGCGGACACAAGCTAGTACAGGTAATATTGGTAAAAATGCTACATGTCGTCGTTGTCAAACCAAAACCTGCTATGTGCAAAAAGTATACTTTTGAGATATTGACAAAAGAAGTTTTGACAAAGTTTTAGCTGCTGCACTTAGCACATTTTATTCTGAGGCCATAGTTCCACAACTAGTGGTCATAAGTACATAGCAGTTCTTTTATATGAGAAATAAGGCAGTGACCTATAGGTAAGTGTCAAAATCTTGAAACCTCAAAAAACGGCACATAGCAGATTTTGGTTTGACAACGACGATGTGCAACATACATCTATAATTTAAGCCGTCTAAGTTTCCGTCTGTCGAAGGACCGATGGCCGGTGGAGTAGACCAGTCCTGGAGTGGAGACCGCGTAGCGGCAAGCGTAGTGTGAGACGCCCCCCAGATTTCCATCTAGAGGGCGTCCCACACTACGCTTGCCGCTAGGACCGCTAGGCCGCTAGGACCGCTAGGCCGCTAGGACGACCTAAAGAAGGTGGCTGGGGTAGACTGGATGCGGAAGGCGGAGGACAGGGTGCTGTGGCGCATCTGGGAGAGGCCTACGTCCAGCAGTGGACTGCGATAGGCTGAGTTGATTGAAGTTTCCGTACAAACGCGGCTAAGGTACAGTACTCACAATTGATCTGCAGTGACACCGGGTTGCTCGTGGCGCTGCCTTCGTTGTTATACGCCAGACAGCTGTAGTCCCCTGCAGCTGCCCTGGTCACACTCTGCAGCACCAAGCTCTGGTCGCTCAGGATGACCCCAGCGCTAGCATTGTGCTGGATTTCTTTCACCTGCGAAATATTCCGGACTTCAGTCGAAGTGCAATAACATTTCAGAGAGATTATGACTCAAATTTTTATGTTTCATTCGATCAAAAACATCTTTTTCGGGAAATGAAAAATTAAATGGATGCTGTTAAAACTTTGAAATTGAATTTTATTGCGTGTAATTTAAAACTTTTGGGGATTGAAGAAACACTTGCTGTCGTCACAATTATTCAAAGAAAAGTCGTAAGGGAACATCAATCCATTATGACTACGAGATACCTATTAGATAGACAATGGTGTTCGAGGATCGAGTCTGGTAGCGTGAAATTGGAGACATTTAAGTCCAGTAGTCTGCTATCCATATATTATAAATTCGAAAGTAACTCTATCTGTCAGTATGTATGTTACCTTTTCACGCCTAAACCACTGAACGGATTTCGATAAAATTTGGCAGAGAGATAGATTGCATCCCGGGAAAGGACTTAGGATAGTTTTTATCGAGATATCTCGCGGGTCGAAGCTAGTAGTCTATATTATTATATAGTAGGTAGTCTGCAATAGAGGGGCTCGTGGCTAGATAATAACAGTCGCACAGATCAATCGATCAGGTTAAGCTACGCTTGCTGCGGTTGGTCTGTGGATGGGTGACCATCTTTATATACCGAGACCCCTCCGTGCCTCGGAAAGCACGTTAAGCCGTTGGTCCCGGCTATCATTCGTGGTACTTTGACAGTCGTTACAGGTAGTCAGAAGCCTGAAAGTCTGACAACAAGTCTTGCCAAGGGGTATCGTATTACCCAGTATCTGGGTTGTGAAAGTCAGATAGGCAGTCGCTCCATGTAAATTACTGTTATTCAGCTGCATCCGGTTAGACTGGACGCCGACCCCAACAAAGTTGGGAAAAGTTGGGGAGTCTTGTCTGCTATAGCCTAATGACTCACACGGCTTTCAGCCCCTAAATATTATGTGGGTACAATACTTAATCACCACAGTTATTAAGAAAACATAGTGGCGATACCTAAGGAAAGCCTATTTTCAGCAGGGGACATTTTTCAGCTGAGTAGATAATGATCAATTTAATTCGAGCATCAATTTGAAGATCCAAAGGGGGCTTATTTATAACCGTTGCTTAAAGTAAAGTAATGATTAACGTCTACATAATTATTATATTTTTAGAGATTAAACATATCATAAGAGGAAATGTGGGTGGTCGTTTCTCCATAGAAACGCTCTCACCTGTTTGTTTTTCTGGTTAATGGGCATAAATCTATGAATTTTTACAGAATAATAAATATTAACTACTTGTTAGTATTACACTAGGCCTCCCTATGTTTTCCTTTTTGATCATATATTATTTTTATGAGCATTAGAACCCTCAAAAAAGCCGATTTAAACCGCTGGCAACAGAGGCCTAGTGTACAAATTTGACAACTATTAATGAAAAAAGGAAAACATAGGGACACACAGTATATTATATCCTTTTTATTGTTTATGAAATATCTTTTAAATTGGTCCAATATTAGAGGAGGAAATAGGCGAGAGCCAATCCTCGAATTACGATTTTTAACTTAGGATTTTTCAAAAGTCTCTCTGACCGCATACGTTTATAAATATAATAAGCTCCCTCATTTCACGCAACCTGCCTACTACGTATAATTATGTTGTTAATTTTATTATACTGCATTCATAATACTCACCCCTTTATACCACGTGAGTTTCTTCGCCTTAGGGTTCGCTTTGACGCTGCACTCGAAGTACACTCCATCTCCTTCCTTAATGTAGCTGGGGTTCAGGTTTGAGCCCAGTTTGAGAGTCACGATTGGGACATCTGTCAAAAACATGAATTATTAATTTATTAGATACAACCAACGATGGATGATGATAGTAACATTATCAAAAGTTAGAATTTCTAAGTTAGCTAACATTGATACAACGAAACTTTCGGAACTATCATTTGACTACCCTGATGAATGAAAATCTCTGATCACAAAATAGTCAAAAATAGTGGATTGCATCATCATATTCCCACAGTTCCCACTGTGGAGACACAGGCGTCCTCTCTGTGAGAGGGAGTGGGGCATAATCCACCACGAGGGCTCAATCCGGGTTGGTGGATGTCACATGTCTTAGAATTTTTGGTTCTAGAACATGCCGGTTTCCTCACGATGTTTTCCTTCACCGTTTTTGAGAGCAGTGGTGATGAAATAATTTACACAAAGTAAAGCGCCTGGCTGAGAGCAGTGGTGGCCAAGTTGTAACGGCCGCGACTTACGAGTTGCAGGTCGTAGGTTCGAACCCAGACAGGCGCTTTCATCATTTCAGCCGAAAGACGTCCACTGCTGGACATAGGCCTCTCCCAAAAGGGGGCGGGTTTGCCATAATCGCCACGCTTGGCAGGCGGGTTGGCGATCGCAGTATGGTACGATGGTGGAATGCATAGAGAACGCTGCTGCCCATTCTCCGGTTAGACCCTTAGTCGCCTTTTACGACACCCACGGGAAGTATGGGGTGGTGCTATTCTTTAAGTCCGGCACCACACTGACAACCAAGCGACAACCAACAACAACAGCAACAACAAACAAGCCAGGCGCTTTACTTTGTGTAAAATATTTCATCACCACTGCTCTCAAAGCGGTGAAGGAAAACATCGTGAGGAAACCGGCATGTCCTAGAACCAAAAATTCGAAGACATGTGACATCTGCCAATCCGCAATGGGCCCGCGTGGTGGATTACGACCCATTCCCTCTCACCGAGAGGAGGCCTGTGTCCCAGTAGTGGGAAAATTATAGGCTGATTATGGTGGTAAAGCGCCTGCCTGGGTTTGAACCGACGACCTACAACTCGTAAGTCACGGCCGTATCCACCGGGCCACCACTGGTCTACTAGGCCACACTGCGCCACCACAGCTCTTCTGTGGTTTGCATAATGCGGTTTATTCATATAGAATAGAATAGAATAGAATAGAATACTCTTTATTATGTACACCATATTAATTACAGACATAAGGTATAGAAACTGTACAAAGGGTGACAGAATGGGCGGTCTTATCGCTAACAGCGATCTTTTAAAGACAACCTTTGGATGGATTAAAAAGGGGAAGGACAGACAAATACTGCAGGTAGTCTGTGGTGTACCATCTAATCCATATAATCGATGATATAAGTTAAGTGACGTTCAAACGTCGAAAATGTATGGTTAAAGAGTTGCTAAAAACTAGTTATCTTTAAACAACGTTTATAAATAAAGGGGACAGTCTCCACGAAATGGTAGGTGTTCACAAGGGAAGGACAGGCGATATACTGGATTCACTGGACTCCAATCCTGGATGCGATTTTCTCAAGATAGTGATGGTAAATATAAGAGGCAATGTAATTTGGAGGATAAGAGGGATGAAATTAATTGTTTAGCAAATTGGTTATCAATTTAGAATGTCAGTGAATTCAAATCACAACTGCCATTTATGACAGTTGTATGAAATAGCTATAACACCGCAAATTGGTAATACAATATCCCTTGGTAGAACTGGTTGTCGGACTTTCAGGCTTCTAACTACCCGTAACGACTGTCAATGATCCACGAATGGCCGCAGGGACCAACGCCTTAACGTGCTTTTCGAGGCGCGGAGGTCTCGGTATGTAAAGATGGTCACCCATCCACAGACCAACCGCGGCAAGCTGAGCTTAACCTGATCGATCGACCTTTGCGGCTGTTATTATTTAGCCACGGGTCTACTTTAATGACTTGTTAAATCGATAATAATAACAACCTTTCAAAACAAAATCCGGGCTCGGTGATCCGTTAATCACAATTATTTGTCGATTATTATTTGCATATCAAGTTACGTTGCCATACCGATTAAAATACTGCCAGTAATGAAATTCATTTGAAAGCAAAACGGTTGGTTGATTTTACTCCACTCCTACCATCAATATTTTTGAAAACATCAATTTACATCACTTTATTTCGGAATGCATGCACCTATGTTTTGTTTACGTTTCAAACAGTTATGTAAATTAAAATAATCAGTTACCCTCATGTTGATTGGAGCTTTTTGCGCACTATTTCAATTAATTTGAGGTTAAATAATATATTTATTAGTGAAAATTTTTTGTCATGTTATGTGCAAGTGGACTTCAGATGAACAGAGAGAAAAGTTCTAGGTGTTTCACTCGAGTGACCGTTCATTTTTGTTTCAATCCACGTGCACACGACAAAATCGGTTTCATGTCTATTAGCGAAGTAGGTACCTTTACAGACAACATGCAAGCACAAAGAGTGGGTATACTTATTATAAAATAATATATAAAATAAGGATCGCATGCAGTTCAAAAGGATTTTGTTAAAGTTCAATTTTCTTTGAAACTGATACCATTTAGCTAGATACTATGAAACAGCGGGGCAATTGCACATCACAGTTACAATGGCATTGCCATTCATTTTGGCAATTGAACAACATTCATCGCGTTATTCACGTTGTCGAGCAGACGAATTTTTCAAACTTTTTTTTTTTGTTTAATCGTTGCCCCACACTAGGAATTTCTCCTATATTGTGGGTGCGTTTACACCCATTTAAAGTCACATACACAAACAGCCAGACCCGGAACAACTACTTGTAGGTCATACAAATATTTGTTCCGTGCGGAAATCGAACCCGCGACACGCAGTCGCTTAACCACTGCGCCAACCGTGCCGTCAAAAAATGAACCAAGGGTTTAGGAATTTTCTACAAAATCCTACGGATTGTGATTGGAAGTGTGTTGGGGTACAGCTCAGGATACTTACATTGCACATTGAGGAACCATCGGTCTTCGATAACAGCGTTAGGTACCCTTGGGTTCTCGGCGCGGCAGACGAGGTACTTCTCATGGTCCTCGGCCATCGGCACCAAGTTCAGGGTACTGAGTGTCGCGTTGTTGTCAGAAAACTGTATGAAACAAATCGGAATGTTATGACCAGACATAAATGAAAGTTGGACTAAGTTTTGTTTTGCGAGTGTTTTCAAGAAGTTTGTGGTTTCAAGCAAAGATTTAAGGGGCTTACAGGACCTAAACGCAAAAAACGCAAGATTTAGAAACAATAAAAGTATATGATCGACTACAGTAAACAAAATCAGAAAAATTAAGATATTCTTCAGGATATATGCTAGGTTGTTAGTGAGTTGAAAACAAAATACAACATACGCTAGGAAAATACAAGAAGATACCTCTAAAAACTATCTTTTTACAATAAAACTATAATATACATACAATCATTCAGATTTTTTATCAGGTTATTCTACAAGCAATATACTAAAACACTAGCGTTTTAATTTTTTAGTTCAAAGAATAGATTTTTTGTAAATAAATAATTGCTTCATTTTTTGCAATAAATTACCAGCGTTGTGTCATCGCGCTTCTCTTTCTTTTCTATGCAGGTCGACAGTGACCGCGTTTTAGGTAATGTAAGCCCCTTAAATCGTTAGTTTGACGGGAACGCTTCAAAAGATGGTGACGTTTCTGATTCGTTGGTAATGAATAATACTATCGTTTCATACGAGAGGTGTGGGCTCACTCCTCTCAGTATGGACACTTTTTCGACCTACTTTGACGACCTACTAAGTACGGTGAGGGCAAGTGTAACGTTTTGTTAGTTGAAAATAATAACTAACAATCGCGAACGATTGAGGTGCAGACTGGCAAGTGAGACGTCACGAATTCAAATTCGAAATTAACAAACAATAACATTTATTTAGCAACAGTTCGTGAAACAAAAACACATTTCCTTTAAAGAGACATTTCACTTTATTTTTAATGTTAACAACAACAGTGTGCGCCTCACGGCTGCGTCGAAAGGTCCATTTTAGCATTAATGCCAGACAGATGCTGTATGACGCTGGTTTTCTAATGAACCTTTAGGGACAAGGGACGGATAAATTCCTGTCTGTTGCACTTGTGACCTAAACCAACATTCAGGGCGCAACCTAACTTTTAGCAGCATTTCAGCGCTGACAGACCATCGTCTGCCTAGCCTTTTCCCAACTATGTTGGGGTCGGCTTCCAGTCTACCAGTATTGTACATGTACATGGAGCGACTGCCTATCTGACCTCCACAACCCAGTTACTGGGTAATACGATACCCCTTGGTAAGACTGGTTGTCAGACTTTCGGGCTTCTGACTACCTGTAACGACTGTCAAAGATCCACGAAAGACAGCCGGGACCAACGGCTTATCGTCCTCTCCGAGGCACGGTATATAAAGATGGTCACTCATCCACAGACCAACCGCGGCAAGCGTAGCTAAACCTGATCGATCGACCTGTGCGGCTGTTATTATTTAGCCACGGGCCCCTCAGCTGGCAGACTGGCAGATCGTCTGACAGACCACAGGGCACTCAAACTGATTCGCAAAACCCTTTTATGCAGATAGTAAAATAGCTTTGCATGCTCTGAAATAACATAATATTCACAGTAAAACAACGAAGCTGCTGTTCCTAATCTCGCCAAAGTACTAAATATGTTGCTCCATAGCTGTCGGCGATAAGTTTTACCGCTGGACCAGTGTTTACGTTTCCATTGTATGGGGTTCCTGTTTTATGGGCTTAGAAACTGAATGCTGTGCCAAAATAAGTGTTAAGTGTACTTAAAAGTGTGTATAATGTTAGTAAACAACTATTTTGGGAAGATAATGCCAGTCTTGGCAGGGATGTTACCGATCGTAGTTGGAATTTTTGTGTACAGTGGAGTTATAGTGGCTATTCAGCCGTTGATAAAAGACGTACTAGAAAGTTATTTTGTCATAAAAAACACGGCATTATTCTTTACTTTAATTATGTCTTATCAGATACAGGAACAGCTGACCTATTCTGTAAAAATCTCAACGTGAAAACCTCGGTGAAGTGAACGGAAAGTATGTGTCAAACCCTAGCATTAGGTGGAGGGACAGCAGTGCTATTCTGTAAAAAATCTCATCGTGAAAACGTATGTGAAGTGAGTTTAACGTGAGCTCGGTGCTATTCTGTAAAAATCTCACCGTAAAAACATTTTTACAAAAAAAAAAACAACCGACTTCCAAAAAAAACACTACAAATTGAAAAATAACTTTAATTTCGGAAGTCGGTGTCTTTGGTTCCGCATTTTCGTTTATTGACACCGACTTCCGAAATTAAAGTTATTTTTCAATTTGTAGTGTTTTTTTTGGAAGTCGGTTGTTTTTTTTTTTGTAAAAATGTTTTTATTTTTCACTTTTTAGTGGGTCACTTTGTAATTTATCTAAGTTACAATAGCCTAATGCCAACTGTTCATCACCTTTTACAAAATATTGCTTTTCCCGATCCTGGGACGTTAATTGTCGAGGAGTTCTCCCGGTAAGAACCAGGAGAACTCCTCAACAATCACTCATCATACGCATTGTGACGAGCATAAATTGCTTAGCAACCATATTAAAGTAATCGAATCGCAACCCGTGAAATATTTGTCATTGAGTTGTTCCGATGGCCATCTGTGGTCTTCATTATCAACTCCACTTTACCAAATGATGATTTCCGAGAGCAAATGCTCAAGTTACTTTAAAAAATACCCAAATCGCTATAGGTTTGCCTATAAAATTTGAGGGTTTCCCTCGATTTCCATGGGATCCTCTGATGAGATTCCAACTTGATGATGATGAGACCACCTCGAGAGTATACCCTTTCAAATAAAAAAAGAACTTTTGGAATCGGTCCAGCCGTCTTCGAGTAATCGGTGAACATACACAAGGTAGCTACTGTAAACTGTTGAGTAGTTCCCTTAACTGTCCTTCGTCTTCATCATCAGACCCTTAATGACAGTCACAACCTATCTAGGTGTAAAGTTCCCATCAATACAAATTAATCAAGCCCAAACACAAGGTAACTGCTGTAAATCGTTGAGGAGTCCCCTCGACTGTCTTTCGGCTCCATCATCAGATCGACTCCAGACCTTCATAACATTGTAGTGCTTTAAAATACTTAATGAAAAACATAACAAACGCACTAGTCGCTCCTACGATTTTCGAATGTTCCCCTCGATTTCACTGGGATGCCATCATCAGATCCTGGTTTCCTTATCATGGGACCACCCTTGGCATATCTCCTTTCCAACAAAAAAAGAATAATCAAAATCGGTTCATAAACGACGAAGTTATCCGCGAACACACATAAAAAAAAAAAAAAAAAAACATATATACGGTCGAATTGAGAAACCTCCTCCTTTTTAGAAGTCGGTTAAAAATTTAGGTGAAGGGAGCGTAGAGTGAGCTGTCAATAGTGGCAATTCCTAGCAAAAAGAAACTCACTTCGCCTAAGTTTTCACTTTGAGATTTGTACAGAATCGACCGGCTGCTTACTTCAAACTCACTTCACCTAAGTTTTCACGTTGAGATTTTTACAGAATATACCGGCTGGTAAAGACCGTGTAATCCTTTAATTTAAACATCCCCAAATAAAAATACCTGACGTAGGTACAGTCGTCCACTAAATAAAAATAAAAAAGTATTAAAAGCAAAACAAATAATTTGGACAATCAATCACAACAGTGTCAGGGCATTAGTCATTAGTCGAAAGCCACACGAACGCTGTGTCTATAAATAAACATGTAATAACAAATGACTGTCTATAGATACGTTGATCGAACGATGTATAAACACGTCACAAACTGATATCTTAATTTAAAACTGTGTGAGCAATTATTTTATTTGTATTTTTTCTGTCACTGCAAAGTGTGATGGAATCGAGATATTATTTGATATAGAAAATTCATTTAAAACTTTTATGAAATTACTAGCTGCGCCCCGCGGTTTCACCCACGTAAGTGTCGATCCCGTGGGAATATCGGGATAAAAAGTAGCCTATATGTTAATCCAGGGTGTCAGCTACCTCCATAAAAAATTTTATCAAAATTGTCCAGCTGTTTGAGGTGAAGAAGTAACAAACATATAAACACACACACTCACAAACTTTCGCTTTTATAATATTAGTGTGATGTGATAATGACTCAGATTCAGACAACATGTTTATCATTACTAGCAGCCTTGTTCTATCCACTGCTGTGTATAAGCTCCCCCCTTTTGTATCACACTTCCCAGCTGGTCTGTGCGAGTCTCATCCAGGTCTTCCTTGCGATTTTCTGTAGGTCATCCCCAGAACCAACACTCCTTTTACCGTTTTTGCGGCAACCATTTCGTTAGGGCCACCACCCACCTGTCAACACCACGTCTAGTCAAGTGTCCTGGTCACCTCCATTTCCAAGCCGCTTACCCGTAGTCCAACCTCGGATCTCTGAGTTAAGTCCTCATTATTTCAGTGTTTATAGGTAGACCATTTTTTTTAATACGGTAAAATATCATATCCACTGTTATCACAAATCTAAATCTATATACTAATAATATACCTAGCTGAAGAGTTTTTTTGTTTGTTTGAACATGCTAATCTCTGGAACTAGGTACTAGTCGGATTTGGAAGGAAAATTCATTCATTGCGCTATGACCTTTAGGAGCCGGGACTTTCAACGAAAGTCAGAAAGAACGCTAAGCGGGGCGAAGTGATGCGACGACGGTGTTGGTCGGGAATACAAGAAATTTCACGTGGACGAAGTCGCGGGTCGAAGCTAGTTAAAATAAAAAACCGGACAAGAGCGAGTCGGACTCGCGCACCGAGGGTTCCGTAGCATCCGGGCTTATGAATAAGGTTTATGTTTATGAAATTAAATGTTTTTTTTATTATTTTTATATTTGAGTTGATTGAATAAAATGTAAATTGCGGTTTACGATATAAGACGTATTAAAAAAAACTACTTACTAGATCTCGTTCAAACCAATTTTCGGTGGAAGTTTACATGGTATTGTACATCATAATTATATTTTTTTTAGTTTTATCATTCTCTTATTTTAGAAGTTACAGCGGGACACACACACATTTTACCACTTTGGAAGTGTCTCTCGCGCAAACTATTCAGTTTAGAAAAAAATGATATTAGAAACTTCAATATCATTTTTGAAGACCTATTCATAGATACCCCACACGTGTGGGTTTGACGAAAAAAAAATTTTTTTAGTTTCAGTTCTAAGTATGGGGAACCCCAAAATTTATTGTTTTTTTTTATATTTTTGTCAGAATACATCTACTTACCAAGTTTCAACAGTATAGTTCTTATAGTTTCGGAGAAAAGTGGCTGTGACATACGGACGGACGGATGTCTGTCTGTCTGTCCGTCTGTCTGTCTACAGACGGACAGACAGACAGACAGACAGACAGACATGACGAACCTATAAGGGTTCCGTTTTTTGCCATTTGGCTACGGAACCCTAAAAAGTAGTTAAAAAAAAGAGATTGATAGGTATTGATTGGTATTTAATATTCTTCCAATTTATATTGTACAGACGCCAGCAAATCAAACTACTACAATCTGTCAAATTTCTTTAATAGATATATTCAACTTTATCGCTCGCTTAAGGTTCAAAGTTGATTGGGAAAATTTGACAGTTTCGAGTAGCTTGATGTGCTGGCGTCTCTACGTTCTGCTTAAGACTTCCTAGAATACTCCAGAAAACTCAGAATACTCTGTTACCAGGAAGGCTTTTTTCCAAAAGCATTTTATAAACGAAAACATAATTAATTAGCCATGCAGAAACGAGGGTTGAAACAATTTGTGAAACTAAAAACAATTCATCATCATCATCATCATTTCAGCCGAAAGACGTCCACTGCTGGACATAGGCCTCCCCCAAGCACCTCCACTTCGACCGGTCCTGTGCTTCCCGCATCCAACGGGTTCCTGCGGCCTTCACAAGGTTAAAGGTTAAAGGTTCTGGAGTGGCGACCGCGTACCGGAAGACGTAGCGTTGGAAGGCCTCCCACAAGGTGGACCGATGACCTTGTGAAAAACAATTATTTCAATAAAATTTATATTTAGCTCTTCATTTAATTAACTGTGAATTTTGCGGACTTTGTGTGCAGTCACTGTTTTGGGATATTTTTGTCCTTAATTACTCTTTAGTATTTTCAGCCGTCGCACGTTACAAAATTTTGTTTCAGTGCGGTTAGTGGAAGTGTTCAGGTGCCGTTCGTCAAAGTGCGGTTGAAATCAGTGCTCTGAGTGGAATACCTCTTTTTGTCTTGCAGATTAAGCAAGCTGAAGTGGCAATGAGCTGGCCAAGTTTGTCGAAGGCCCATTGACGAGGTGGAGCAGACGAGTCCTGGAGTGGAGACCGCGTACCGGCAAGCGTAGTGTGGGACACCCCCAGCTAGACTGATCAACGACCTTACAAAAGGTGGCTGGGACTGCCTGGACACGAAAGGCGGAGGACAGGGTGTTCTGGCGCAGTCTGGGAGAGGCCTATGTCCAGCAGTGGACTGCAATACGGTGAGTTGATTGGTTGTTTAATTTTTAGCGTGTGTTGTCTCACTGTGGGGCAAATGCTTTTAGACCTATGATCAGAGTATCCCTACGTGACAAATCAGGAAGTTTGTATAAAATGCCGTACGGCGTAAACGCTCCTAAGCGTTTACGCCGCACGGCATTTTATACAAACTTTCGAACCCTTGTTTTTAGAAATGAATGAACCCATTTTAATGAAAATTCATACGTATAAGCAGAATACAAAGGTCTGAAAAGTTACTTAAGAACATTTTCGAAATGTCTTATTTAAAAAAAGATAACTGGAAATCTCTTTTGGAGGTCTAATTTGGCTGCAACACTATTTTTCGAAAATGTTCTTATGTAACTTTTGAGACCTTTGTATCCTGCTTATGCGTATGGAGTTTCATTAAAATCGGTTCATTCATTTCGAAAAACAAGGGCTTGAAAGTTTGTATGAGATCCCGTATGGCGTAAACGCTCTTAGTGGTGATATTAATATAAACCTTAGTTAAGGATCACAGAAACTAACCGATATTTGAATCTTTTAAAAAATTGGTGCACATAACTACATCTATCTAATCAAACAATCTTACCAAGGGGTCGTGTAACCCTGTACCTAGTTTGTGGAGGTCAGATAGGCATTGTCTCCGTATAAAATACTCGTATTCAGTTGTATCCAGTTAGACTGGAAGCCAACCCCAACGTAGTTAAAAAGCTGGACAGATTAATTAATTAATTTAATTGATTACTAATTGTAATAGGTAGGTACTTGTGTTTATCTTTTATAACACAAAAACTATAATAGACTAATTTCTTAGCACAACTTGCGAAATAAAAACCCATACTCACGTGGACAAAGCCGCGGGTAAATCTAGTTATACAAATAAAGATTACTTATATGTGAACAGAATGCTCAGAAACTGCCGAAAAGCTTGAATCCGTAGAACGTACACCAAGGTTTGCATGTTTAAAATTAGGAAGGGAGGTACAAAAATAGTAGCAATAAATACTAATTTGTCTAGACAAAGTTGGAGCTGGCTGCGTAATAAAACAGAGTGTAAAGCTGAAATGTTTGCACATCAAAACAATATTCATTTTTCACTGTTATTTCTAACAATGGTGTATTTCCTGGAGCAGGTTTGCGACACGATTTATATTTTGGTTAAATTTTTATCTTTAGGTAATAGTAAAATTGTCTGTGTGGTGCCGGACTTAAAGAATTGCACCACCCCTTACTTCCCGTGGGTGTCGTAAAATGCGACTAAGGGTCTTACCGGAGAATGGGCAGCAGCGTTCTCTATTTATTCCACCATCATACCATACTGCGATCGCCAACCCGCCTGCCAAGCGTGGCGATTATGGCAAACCCCCCCAAAATTGGGGGAGGCCTATGTCCAGCAGTGGACGTCTATCGGCTGAAACGACGAATAGCAAAATTCAGGGGCTCGTGGCTAAATAATAACAGCCGCACGAGTTGATCGAAGGTTAAGCTACGCTTGCCACGGTTGGTTCATGGATGGGTGGTTCAATAATTGCCGAGACCCCTCCGTGCCTCGGAAAGCACGTTAAGCCGTTGTTCCCGGCTGCCATTCATAGATCTTTGACAGTCGCTACTGGAAGTCAGAAGCTCAATTCTGACAATCAATCTTACCAAGGGCTATCATGTTACTCAGTAACTAGTTTGTGGAGGTCAGATAGGCCATCGTCATCATCCAGAGCCAGACTTCAGCCATTGTTGGACGTAGGCTTTTCTTAAATTTTCTTGTACCAAACTGTTCCAACCTCATCCAGGTTTTACCCGTGATGGCAACAATGTCGTCTTCAATAACAAACTGTACTTCAAAATAAACTGTACTTTAAAAATATACCCTCTTAATAAAGCTAAGTGCAAACAAGTTCTCACCGCATATCTGCTGAACCTTGATTACGATAGCACTGAAAGCCTCTTAATTGTGTTAAGATAAATATGTTTTCAGCCTACCTATACACACACCACTGTTCAGTACATCACATTACACCACTTTACACCACATTACACCACACCACACCACACCACATTACACCGCACCACACCACACCACACCGCACCACACCACACCACACATACCTAACACATCACATCACGCCACACCACACCACACCACAACACACCACACCGCACCACACTACACCATACAACTCCGCATCACACACTTCACTAGTACTAAACAATAATTCAAATTTTGTATATTTTTTTTGTTATTTTTTCCCTTTTATTTTAGTTTATTCTGTTGTCCAAAAGGTTTAAAATTATTTGAAGTAATTATCTTAAGATTTAAAACTCAATCATTGTTTTTGGGGGGGGGGGGGGGGGCTGGTAATCTGTGTGACAGGTTTTCCTAGTGCAGATACCAGTCTCCCACAAAGGATTTATCAGATATAGTGTCTTCATATTTTTAAGGCGCCTTTGTGGAAGAGAAATAAATGTTTATTATTATATTTATAATATGTCATGATTATAAAACCCAAACTCAAACTCAAACCATTTATTTCAATTAAACCATTTACAGGCACTTTTGAATTGTCAAGAAGTCGGTCAGTCAGAAAATATGAAGCTAGTTGCCCATTCCAAAGCGTAGGTACCTATGGAGAAGAACGGGCAAGGAACTCCATGGAAATATTAGTTACATCAATAATGTTGAATTTACAATTATATATGAGAACGATGTAAAAAAGACGTACGCGTCCAGAGCGCGTCCAGAGTAAAATACTGGTATTCAGCTGTATTGGTTAGACTGGAAGCCGACTCCAACATAATTGGGAAAAGGCTAGACAGACTGATTGATTGTATAAATTGAATTGTTGCTAGCTTTGTCGTGTTTATTTGCATTTCTGACTATTCAAGGTTCCAGTAAAAACATGAGCGGGGCTTTGAAACCCGATTGAACAACAACTACTTTGTATTAATTTATGTTTTCTTTAGCTTCTGCCCGTGTGAAATATATGTCTTGTCCTACCCCATCGCATCGCATCGCCAGCTCGTGCTCTTACTTCGTTTTCGCTTTACGTTCTTTCTGTCTTATTTTCTTTTCGTGATATTAAATGCCAAAAAAATGCTATAACCTACCTCAAGAATTAGGCTATCAAATGCAAAAAGAATTTCCAAATCCGACTGGTTGTTTCAGAGAATAGCGCGTTCAAACACAAAACAAACTCTTCAGCTTTATTATTAGTATATATGTTACGGCTAATAGTCGAAGTGCGGCTACACCTAGTTTTAGCTGGGTAAACTGGGTGCATCCTACGTCGACGGAGCTCCGCTTCGCGGGGCTCCTATTTCTGTGTAAAGGGTTTAAAGTAACCTAACCTCAGGGTGCCCTTCGCTCGCCCTTGCATTCTACCTCGCCTATCGACCGACCGCATCCATGCAACCGATGTCACCCGAAGTACACAGGAACCGCATGCGGCCGGCTGCACCGAGTTGTACCCGGCTAAAACTAAGTGTAGCCGCACTTCGGCCGGGTAAAACTATGTGTAGCCGCATTTCGGCTATTAGCCGTGACATATATAAATACTCCCTCTTCTTCCCTCTTACTCCGAAACTGTTCACCGCTGCACTGGAGGATGTCTTCAAGGTTCTGGACTGGAAAGGGGCTGGCATCAAAATCAATGGCAAGTACATAACTCACCTTTGGTTTGTCGACGATATCGTAGTCATGGCTGAGACTATGAAGGACCTCAGTACAATGCGACCTCAGTAGAGCCTCCGAAAGAGTGGGTCTTAAAATGAACATGGACAAAACGAAGGTCATGTCAAATGCCCATGTAACACCCACTCTCATAAAGATCGGAGACGCTACACTCGAAGTCGTGGACTAGTATGTTTACCTGGGACAAACTGTCCAGTTAGGTAGGTCTAACTTCGAGAAAGAGGTCAATCGACGAATCCGACTCGGCTGGGCAGCGTTCGGGAAGCTACGCAATATCTTCTCGTCCCACATAGCGCAGTGTCTCAAGACGAAAGTCTTTGACCAGTGCGTGTTGCAAGTGATGACTTATGGCACTGAAACGTGGTCGCTCACAATGGGCCTTATAAGAAGGCTAAAAGTCATCCAAAGGGCAATGGAGAGGGCTATGCTTGGAGTTTCCCTGCGTGATCGAATCAGGAATGAGGAGATCCGCAGGAGGACCAAGGTAACCGACATAGCCCGAAGAATTGCCAAACTTAAGTGGCAGTGGGCAGGGCACATTGCTCGCAGAACAGATGGCCGTTGGGGCCGAAATGTTCTGGAGTGGCGACCGCGTACCGGAAGACGTAGCGTTGGAAGGCCTCCCACAAGGTGGTCCGACGACCTTGTGAAGGCCGCAGGAACCGTTGGATGCGGGAAGCACAGGACCTGTCGAAGTGGAGGAGATTGGGGGAGGCCTATGTCCAGCAGTGGACGTCTTTCGGCTGAAATGATGATGATGATGATGATATAAATACTTAGATATAAAATAAATGTGCGACTTACTCTGCAGAAGAAACAATTTTTCTTTACCTATTTCTTTTCAAACCTGAAATCTTTCAATGAACTTTCTAGACTGTACTTGCCTACTTATACAATCAATCCAAACCCTTAAAAAGATACGAGTGCGTGTCCGACTACGCACAATAAAGGGTTCCCTAGTTTGGATGAATTTATCCCAAAAAACAAACAGACTTAACATTGAAGTTGAAAAACATGTTATTCCATACATGAATAATTCCACAAATGGAAGTTTGTAATCGCAAAAAATATTTTTATGTAGGAAAACTTCAAGTGAATAATTTTCCGACTTTTTTCTTAACTTGTGCAGGCAGACCTCGCTTCTTCCCAAATTGCATGTGTCTATGTCAACGGGAAATACCCTATAGTTTTTGATTTATTCGCGAGTATCAATATATGTCGCAAAGATGGCGTTGACTTAGAAGCTTTAGAACTCCAATGGACCGTAGACCTACGTATTTCATACTAGTTTCAGCTGGATACCTCCACGCGTTCCTGAGAAAAGGGTCTTGACAGAAAGACCGTTTTTTCCTTTTGAGATTCGGAGCCCTAAAAAACGAAGCGATTTTTTTTTTTCATTTTCCTTTAGTATTTATTATAACAAGAATATCAAACATTCCAATTTCTACAGAAAACGTCCGTCTGACACAACTCACGGCTATCATTTTGCATTTATTCGACGTAAACGTATCGGAAACTCCATTTTATTTTAATCTTTTTTTTTGTAAGTACATAATTGGTTTTCCCGGTACTATTGAATATTGGAGTTGATTAAAATTGTAAACGGCGCAGTTGAGCAGGTAGTGAATTGTGATGAACTTGCTGAATGACGACGACTAGTGGAATGTGATTGGATGAATTTATTGAACGAAGTGAATGATATTTTTATTGTGACACACTAGGCTTTGTTTGTGGCTTTGTCTCTATGGATTTTTGAAAGACAGTGACAAAAATATATCATTATTATTATTGATCATTTATTCTCAACGCTGACTTAAAGTTGACAAAAAAAATGTCTCAGCTGTATTCCACCTTTGTGAGAGACTAATAACAAAACGCAACTAAGCACCGCCTCCTAGAGATTAAAGAAATTTATGTTTTTAAGGTGATATTGGAAAAAATGTGGTTTTTCTATTTCGTGTTACTCGATAAGTATGTAAAATAGGGATTTAACATTTTGGTACCTATATGTATTTTGACTCTTTGGTCTAGTATCATGTAAAAGGTTTCAATTATTTTTTCTCGATACAAAAAAATCACATAACGCTTAAGAGCTATTCAATGGAATTTACTTTAAAACATAGAGAATTATCATATCAAAGTTTACTCAAAGTAGTTTTAAAGTTAATTCATTTGTTTTGTTAAAAAAGGACTAAATTCTTTTTGGCACATATACGTCGTTTTATTCCGAGCGCACGCATATTATAGCCATCTCTATTCTTTTGTGTTTCAAAAGTAATTGCATCACTTTCGCTCGCTTAGTAGATGAGTCGCTACGATTTATTTTCGAGGTAGCACCTTAAGGAAATTCCTAATCCATTGCTTCATGTCTGTGCGGCACTGGCATATCGTACCTAGCTGTATGTAATATTTTGAGCTACTCACGTCGTCCCAACTTGCTGTTAACTTGCTTACTGTATTAAGAGCGTTTACGCCGTACGGCATTTCATACAAACTTTCAAGCCCTTGTTTTTCGAATTAAATGAACCGATTTTAATGAAACTTCATACGCATAAGCAGGATACAAAGGTCTAAAAAGTTAGTAGAAAACATTTTCGAAATGTCTTATTTAAATAAAGATAACTGGAAATATCTGTTTCTATGGAAAGTTTAAAATCGGTCTAATTTGGCTGTAACACTATTTTTCGAAAATGTTCTCTACTAACTTTTTAGACCTTTGTATCCTGCTTATGAGTATGAAGTTTCATTAAAATCGGTTCATTCACTTCGAAAAACAAGGGCTTGAAAATTTGTATGAAATGCCGTTCGGCGTAAACGCTCTTAACAGTAACCAGGTTATCAGCAAGTTGGAACGACGACGTCAGTTGGGACGATATGAAAAAGAATATATTTTAGTGACTAGGTAATCCTAGACACTAAAATTAATAATTAATAAAATTTTCTTTATAATGTTTTCTCCAGCTCGCCCCGCCATATTCTACGAGGTCTGCCTCGACGCCTTCTGACTGTGTCAGGGGGAATGAGAAAACAATCGATCGATCGACGGCGAATTGAAAAAATTGGAAGTCATGAAGAGAGGCTTTTGGCCAGCAGTCGGATGCTATAAGCTAACAGTAACAGTATTTGTCTCCTCGACAACGTAAATGATGCAACGAATGTGGTTTACTTGGCAAAATGAAAAGCACATCACGGGCGATTAGTTTTACCACAGTTTGAGCTATATCAATCGTTACTGATAATTTATGATATAATTATGATTATTCATCTCGTCTTCTGCAGTCCGTGTGTCACTGAAGGGATCCAGCAGAATATCAGCTTCAGGTACATTTGCCTGACACATGCTGAGCTGGACTCCCATTTGGTGCAACCTTGAGACGCATACCGCACTGTGTATGTTTCGTTATTAATTTAATTTTAAGTATTCGTCAGTGTCACTTTTATTTCGATATGTATGTTTTTCATTTTTTTTTGCACCTTGTTTTTATATTATAATTATCATTTAATATTATACTTTTGTGTGTTGTGCTGTCTTTTTGTGTGCGCCAAATAAATAGTTTATCTATCTATCTATCAATCTGTGACAGAAAAAAAAGAACGAGTTTTAAAACCCGTTTTATGGCACTTGTTCCACTCCTCCGCACCTCCCTCCACTCCTCCCACCTTTCGCGAGCCCGCACGTCCTCCTTCCAGTTTTGACGGAACCTATTCAGCTCATCCCGCCATCTCCTACGTGGGTACCTACTATTATTATTAGGTCATCTATTATTACTATCAATTCTTCCCGAAATGTCTCACTGCTGGACAAAGGCTCTTTTCGTTTTTCCATAAACTTCTGTCCACTGTTTTACTCCCTACATTCTTCGTCTTGGTCTGCCGCGATGTTGCCCAGCATTTAACGCAACTTAATCAGTGGCTTTATTTACACTTAAAAATTCTAATAAACATCAAAACCTGATAATATTACCTACCCTTTTTCAAAAAAAAAAAAGACAATTGTGAATCCTCTGCGTCAATCGCTACGTCAAGTTTAGTATAAGAAGTCGGCAAAGGGACAGCAACAGTTAGTCGTGCACACAAGTTGGTACGTTTGCTGCTCTCAATAAAACTTCAGTTTCTTTGTGTTTGTGCCGTTTCAAGTTTTACTTGAAATCTTACTCTTTCGAATGTTTCAGAAACATTTTCAGTCGACTTAAGACTTAATTGTGGAAAGATTTACGATTTACTTGTGTATTTTTCAGCTCATAAATTTACTGAGTCTTCGAGGTGGCGCGAGAAAAAAGTTCTTGGAAGGACTTCGGGAAGGTCTTTGCCCAGCAGTGGGACAGTACGACCTAATGTAAAAACTGATTGAAGAATTCTTTTCATATATTACTATAGAGTAAGAAGAGCAGAGTGTAATTATAGAGGTATGAGGAACAGGGTGTAAAGTTCACTCATACTCTATAGAAAACACACCCTGAGGAGGTCGGAGGATCCTTCCTCCGACCGGACGGGTGTTGTGTCTGGCAGGCAGCTGCCCGATGATACATGTCGGGCTAGTTGCGCAGTAAACTCTGCTTGCGAGGTGCAGGATTTTGCGTGACGCTAGTATGACGCATTGTTTGCATGTGGCGTTGTAGATACCGCTACATAACTATGCCATTTGAAGCTACAGAATTCAGGTTTTCTTGCGATAATTTTCCTCACGGTAGATAAATATACACACATCAAAAGTGTCTAGGGATCAACATATATTTTTGCAATAACTTTTCTCCTGATTGATATTAATTAAAATTTTCTTAAAGGATTCATCAAATAAAGTGTTTTCGTTTGTCACAGTAACGATAAACCAAGTCACCTTTGCATTAATAAAGAAATTTGCCATTTTCCTAATAAAGGGATTTTTGACATTTGAACCACTAACACAAAAGTTCGAAAAAAAGACTGAAATAACAGTTTTCTTTAAAATTTTATTGGGTAACTTAAACAATTAATAATCCGTGTTTCTACCGCGAACACTAACAACACAAGAACATCGGTTTGGCATACTCAAAATGAGTTCATCCAAATCACGCTGTGGAATGGCCGCCCATGTTCGTTGCAACAACAAAAAAAGGTCTTCTTGCGACTGGATACCCTCCATATTCGGCAGAGCTCTTCTCTGTAGCATATCCCATGCATGCTCAATCGGGTTCAAGTCTGGCGACTGAGCAGGCCAGGGCAGGACATTGATGTTAGCTGCGGCGAGAGTCTGTCTTACAACTCTTGCGGTGTGCGGTCGTGCATTATCATGCATTAACTGAAATAAGGGACCGATTTGCACTTGTAGAGGAACGATGACGTCTGATACAATCGTCTCAGCATAAATTTGAGCGTTGAGGTTGCCTCTGATCCAAATCAACTCAGTTCTTCCGCCGATCCAAATACCCGCCCATACCATGATGGTTCGCTGTTGGCGTCCAGGGGTTCTCCAGTGTCGTATACGTCTTGTATCCGGTCTCATACCAAAACGAGACTCATCAGAAAAGCACACGAAACGCCATTGTTCTTCTGCCCAATTTCTGTGTTCAAGAGCCCATTGATATCGAATCCTACGATTGTGCATTGCTATAGGTGGTACCCGTAGCGGTCTTCGGGAATGAAGGTTCACTTCATGCAAGCGGTTTCTGACTGTTTGGTCGCTAATTAAGTTCCCTGAAGAGTGATGAAGCCTCACGGCTAACATCATGGCGGTTATTGTTGGAGCTCTTCGAGTTAAGATTTGAATGTATCGGTCTTGTCTCCGTGTGGTGCAGCGATACCGTCCTCCATGGCGCTCAGCCACGGTACCAGTGCTTCGGTAACGTGTCCAAAGTCGACTGATAACACTCTGACTTGTATTCAGAGCTAAAGCCACAGTACGTTGCCGGGAACCAGCTTCTATCATTCCCACGGCTCTGAGCATTTCTTCCCTGCTTAAATGACGTCGCCGCTCCATAATAACGTTGGTTTTAATCAGTAGTAGGGAAACAGTAGCACTAATAATGTCTTCAATGCGTTGTATGTTTTTATAGGGAAAATATTGACAGCTGATTTTCATCTTTTACTCGAATTTGATTCACAGTTCCTGATTCAAATTATGAAATGCACCAAAAAGGATCCATATAAATTTATAAAATCATAAATTTATTACAAAGCCACATCTCAATCTCAAGAAATCCGCATAAAAATGCTTGATCCCTAGATACTTTTGATGTGTGTAGTTAGATAGTGTCTTGCATGACATCAGTATGACGCGTTGTTCGCATGTGGCGTTGTAGATACCGCTACATAATTATGCCACTTGAAGCTACAGAGTTCAGGTTTTCTTGCGATAATTTTCCTCACGGTAGATAGATCAGTGGTATCTTAAATTTATTTCAAACTCAAACCACTTATTCAATTAAAGCAATTACTGGCACTTTGGAATTGACAAGGAGTCTGCCAGTCAGAAATATGAAGCTATTCCAAGACGTAAAAGGTTCCAATGGAGATTAACCTACAAACGTGAATCTTCGCGGGACAAAATGGCTTTTAATTGTTTCTGTAACTACCGGCATTAAGCCGGTTAAGAAATGATATTAATAGCCTTTCCCCAACCATGTTAGGGTTGTCTTCCAGTCTAACCGGATGCAGCTGAATACCAGTATTTTACATGGAGCGACTGCCTATCTGACCTCCACAACCCCATTACTGGGTAATACGATACCCCTTGATACTGTCAAAGATCCGCGAATGACAGCCGGGACCAACGGCTTAACGTGCTTTCCGAGGCACGGAGGAGTCACTGTATGTCACTCATCCACAGACCAACCGCGGCAAGCGTAGCTTAACCTGATCTATCGACCTGTGCGGCTGTTCTTATTTAGCCAAGGGCCGCATTATGATTTAAAATAAAATATCCGGTTATTCCGTTTATCCACCCTAGGGTGAATTTTTTGGGGTGGATAAACGGAATAACCCAAAGCTACTCCTAAGGGATTACTTAATTATTTTTTATGAGAAGTAAAAGGTAGTTAAATTATTTATGCTATAACAACGTTATAGCAGTTCAAACATTTTACTAGAATTTTAAATCATAATGTGTCACAGCTGAAGTAGAAAAATGTCAACTGTTGGACGCCACTGTAGGTATCAACATAGCTGTCATTCGCGGATCTTTGACAGTCATTTCGGGTAGTCAGAAGCCCGAAAGTCTGACAACCAGTCTTACCAAGGGGTATCGTATTAACCAGTAACTGGGTTGTGGAGGTCAGATAGGCAGTCACTCCATGTAAAATACTAGTATTCAGCTGCATCCGGTTAGACTGGAAGCTGACCCCAACATAGTTGGGAAAAGGCTAGGCAGATGATGATGATGTATTTATAAACATTTGTGAAGTCTAGGTTTTTGAGCTGCTTAGGTTACTAAACTCCATGTTCATTAACATTCAGACTATCACAACGAATGCCTAGGGTATTAATCTCAAAGGTAATATTATGCAAGTCACAAGTTTTAACTTGTCACATTTGACCCACTTGCAGTCATGTTTACCTAACAAATAAGCATAAATCCTGCCAGTTAAAAGTTCAACAGTCACGCAATTTTGTAAACTGGAATTTAACTCAAAACTTCAGTTTTCAAACTAAATAGCAGTATCGGAAAACGAACGGAAATAATGTTGGGTTCCGATAAAATATGTACAATTATCGGCACGGATCTTGAGCGCTGACCTTCACCTGCGCAAAAGTGAGTTATTGGGTCCCTTTGGTGGGATGAAGTAAGGTGCGGGAGCGGGGTATATATATTGTCGTACAGTGACTATGATAATAATAATATTATTATTATATAATATTATGTTTTATTTTGCCATAAGTATACGATGCGCAAAGCGATCCCCACTCTACCGCCGAGCGCTCAAGATCCGTGCCGGTAACTATATGTATCAGTAAAACCGCCTGACATTAGGGACTGTAAAACTGTTACAGGTTTTAAAAGAAGAGTATAAAAACATTATCTTTACACTTTATCATAGTTGTGTATGTATTTATTATTTTGCTTACAATATCATTATTAACATTCTAGTAATATTTATTTTTGAAGTATGTCTGTATGTTTTTTTTTTTATTTGTCTGTATGTTTGTTTGTTTGTCTGTATGTTTTTTTGTATGTATATTCTCATAATATTTGTTTAGTTTTATTAAGGGGCTTACATGACCTAAAGTGCGGTCACTGTCGGATTGCATAGAAAAGAAAGAGAAGCGCGATGACACAACTCTGGTAATTTATTGCAAAACATGAAGCAATTATTTAGTTACAATAAAGCTATTGGTTGGATTAAAAAAATAAATACTAGTGTATGTTGCTTGTAGAATAATCTGACAAAAAATCAGAATGATTGTATGTATATTAGTATGGTTTGTATTGTAAAAAGAAAGTTTTTAGAGGTATCTTCATGATTTTTTCCTGTCGTATCAAATTAGTTGTATTATGTTTTCAACACAGTATCTATCTAGTATATATCCTAAGGAATATGATATATTTTTCTGATTTTGTTTACTGTAGTCGATCATATACTGTTATTGTTTCTAAAACTTGCGTTTTTGTGTTTAAAATAAATAGATTGACTTGGCCATCGCATGAAGACACAATGTATCTCACAGTGCGATTGTACTTTCCTGTACTTTCCTTACAATCCTGTGCTGGCGTCTGTACTTTTGTATGAAACAGCAGGTTTTTTTAAATAACCGACGGAAATTGTCTGCGCTTTGGGGTCCTAGAAGAATGTGCAACAGTTGCAGTAACAGTTTGTGTGTCGGTGTCCCCCCTTAAACCCTGTATTGTAGAAAGGTACTGATTACAAAAACATATTCTCTGATATGATCTTTATTGAATTTAATGGCTATTACGAATGCTTCTCAATACAATACAATTAAAAATAATTTGGGTCGTGTTTTAGACTTATTCATTAGCAATACTGAATGTCAGATACAGTCCGACATTTCACTGCTGCAGCCTGACAGTCATCACCCTCCATTTTCCATTTTAACCTCTTTGGAGACACCATTCACACCCATGAAGCGCCATTCTATAATAAAATTCAATTTCTTTAAAGCTAATTACCTAGAAATTAATGTAGAAATGAACAAGTTGAACTGGGACGAACTGTTTCTTAATCTCTCCAGTGAACTTGCCGTAGATACTTTTTATGACTATATATATGGAATTGTCAGACTATATGTTCCACTGTCACGTCAAAAATCAACTACCTTTCCCGTTTGGTTTAGCGCTTCCTTAATTAAAACTTTCAAAAATAAAGAACGAGCGTGGATAAGATGGAAAAAACTGCGTAACTTATCTGATTATGAAAAGTTCTCTATTCAGCGTAAACGTTTCAAACTACTTTGTGAACAATGTTACAATAAGTACATGCAAACAGTTGAAGAAAGCATACCTCTTAATGTCAAGCACTTCTGGTCGTACATCTCTAGCCGAAAGAAAAGTTCCGGAATCCCAGCTAACATGCAATACAAAAATAAATCATCTAACTGCCCCGCCGAGATATGTTCACTATTTTCTGACTTCTTCAACTCGGTATACGAGCCCTCAACTTTTGATCCTAACACCTGGACACCCCCAGAAACCCTTGACGAGAATTCTGTATGCATTCCGGATATTTACCTCGAAAAGAGTGTCATACTCAAGGCACTTACCTCATTAGACTTAGCTAAAGGAGCTGGCCCGGATGGCCTGCCCCCTTCTTTCTTTAAGAACACCGCGCAATCCATCTGTGTCCCGTTACACATATTATTTAATAAATGTCTCAGGGAAGGGATTTTTCCTTGTGTTTGGAAGAGGGCTTTCATCACGCCCATTCACAAAAGCGGTGACAAAGGAAACGTTGAGAATTATCGACCAATATCTATCTTGTCCACCTTGTCTAAGCTTTTTGAGGGTCTAGTGCACAGCCACTTATTCCCACAGTTAAATCACCTTATTATACCCGAACAACATGGCTTCGTTAAATCCAAATCCACTAACACAAACTTAATCATTTTTACACAATTTTTATTTGAAAACATGGACATGCGCTCGCAGGTTGATGCTGTGTACACTGATTTTCGGAAGGCTTTCGACAAGGTGGACCACAAATTGCTTCTTGATAAGATCGCTTTCAATGGCATAAAGGGCAACTTACTCAGATGGTTTGCTTCCTATATATTTCATAGGACTCAAAAAGTGGTTATCAATGGATTCGAGTCTGATTATGTCGTCGTCGAATCAGGTGTGCCTCAAGGATCTGTCTTAGGCCCATTGCTTTTTATCTTGTTCATTAACGACATAAAATCCTGCATAGTCAACTCTAAATTCCTAATGTACGCTGATGACATTAAAATCTATAAGGCTTGTGCGAACTCTCAGGATTGTTTGCTACTACAAGAGGATTTATGCAGGCTTTCACAATACTGTCTGGTCAATAAACTTCATCTTAGTCTTCCAAAATGTCACTTCATATCTTTTACTAAAAACAAAAATACTATTAACTTCCCATATACCTTAAACGACACACTATTGAAAAAATCTGAATGTTTGCGTGATCTTGGCGTACTGCTTGATTACAAATTGCATTTAGACACCCATATAGATAACATAATTAACAAAGCCTTTCAGATGTATGGTTATCGGTATCTTTGGATCTATATTTTAGTTTTTTGCCACCAACTTCCGAAATTAATTAATGTTATTTTTCACTTTGTAGTGTTTTTTTTTTGGAAGTCGCTTTTATTTTTGTTAAAAGGTTTTTATAACGTTCAATTAACAACAAAATAATAACAAAATCATTTCAGTAGGTATTGATTTTTTTAATTTTTTTTTAAATACTTACCTAAAAAAATCAATATTTATATAATAATCACTTACCCTATCGTCTTCGTTTTAGATGATAATCAAGGAATTATATGATAATATTTTGGAAAATAAAATTTTAAACCAATGAAAACAGCCGCTGCAAGATTTTTGACAGTTGTTTGTTTTCTTCTTCAGAAAGGCAAAGACTAAAAATTGTCGTGATAAAATTTTTATTTTTACAACAAACGCATGTTTTTAGTGAAATTGATGTTTTTGATAATAAAACGTTTTTATATTAATAAGAAAAACCCTTAATATAAAGATTTCATTAATAAAAATACGATTTCAAAAAGTGGTCGCATGGTAGATTTTGGTTAGCAACACTGAAAACTATTGTACTGCCACACTATCGACATACTATTGACACACTACTGAGACACCACTGAAACGCCATTGAAGTTTTTGCAGAATGCCAAATTTGCAACAGTGGCAAAATAATGTCTGTAGTGTGTCGATAGAGTGTCAATGGCGTGTTGCTTAACTTAAAGTTACAGAATTGGGCCCCAGGACACAAGTATTGCCTTCAAATCGTGCCTTGAAATAACATTATAATGCTGTTCTTGTACCTATTGCGTTTTTTATTAATGGTGTTGTATTGTATTTGATTATTGTATTAGTAATGATTTTGACATAATTAATGGTGATTTTGACGTTATTAATGGTGATTTTGACCTTCCTATTAGTGATTTTGACATTATTATTAATTGTTTTGACATTATTAGTAATTATTACCAAAATTTTCCAAATGAAAGTACTAACATTAGTGTTTAAGATGTGTATGTTAGTAACAAATTGGATTCTGTGATCTGAATAAATAAATGATTATTATTATAAATAACTATTAATTGCCTAAAATTATCCTCTAGCTGGAAATTTGATGAAAACGTGTTAATTGCTAATTTTCTCGCATCGTTTATGAAAGTTTACTGAGCGTGGCGGCCATTGTGTGGAGTGATGGGAGTATGTGGGTCAAAACGCGGGTAGACAATGTGCCATCACGTCGGTAATTAATTCTTTTCATCGTCGAGTTGCGCATAGTTTTGAGAGTGTTGCTGTTGCCACTGTTTATTTTGAACTAGCAGCGTCCCGCGGTTTCACCCGCTTATGTGTCGATCCCGTGGGAACATCGGGATAAAAAACTACCCTATGTCCTTTCCCGGGACTCAAACTATCTCTATACCTACCAAATTTCATCTAAATCGGTTCAGCGGCTTAAGCTTGAAGAGGTAACAGACAAACTTTCGCATACGTATTAGTATGGTTTGTGAATTTATGTCGCTTCGTTTGCGTGGATATTCATTGTCATATCAAAAAATATGTTTTTGTAATCAGTACCTTTCTACAATACAGGGTTTAAGGGGGGACACCGACACACAAACTGTTACTGCAACTGTTGCACATTCTTCTAGGACCCCAAAGCGCAGACAATTTCCGTCGGTTATTTAAAAAAACCTGCTGTTTCATACAAAAGTACAGACGCCAGCACAGGATTGTAAGGAAAGTACAGGAAAGTACAATCGCACTGTGAGATACATTGTGTCTTCATGCGATGGCCAAGTCAATCTATTTATTTTAAACACAAAAACGCAAGTTTTAGAAACAATAACAGTATATGATCGACTACAGTAAACAAAATCAGAAAAATATATCATATTCCTTAGGATATATACTAGATAGATACTGTGTTGAAAACATAATACAACTAATTTGATACGACAGGAAAAAATCATGAAGATACCTCTAAAAACTTTCTTTTTACAATACAAACCATACTAATATACATACAATCATTCTGATTTTTTGTCAGATTATTCTACAAGCAACATACACTAGTATTTATTTTTTTAATCCAACCAATAGCTTTATTGTAACTAAATAATTGCTTCATGTTTTGCAATAAATTACCAGAGTTGTGTCATCGCGCTTCTCTTTCTTTTCTATGCAATCCGACAGTGACCGCACTTTAGGTCATGTAAGCCCCTTAATAAAACTAAACAAATATTATGAGAATATACATACAAAAAAACATACAGACAAACAAACAAACATACAGACAAATAAAAAAAAAAACATACAGACATACTTCAAAAATAAATATTACTAGAATGTTAATAATGATATTGTAAGCAAAATAATAAATACATACACAACTATGATAAAGTGTAAAGATAATGTTTTTATACTCTTCTTTTAAAACCTGTAACAGTTTTACAGTCCCTAATGTCAGGCGGTTTTACTGATACATATAGTTACCGGCACGGATCTTGAGCGCTCGGCGGTAGAGTGGGGATCGCTTTGCGCATCGTATACTTATGGCAAAATAAAACATAATATTATATAATAATAATATTATTATTATCATAGTCACTGTACGACAATATATATACCCCGCTCCCGCACCTTACTTCATCCCACCAAAGGGACCCAATAACTCACTTTTGCGCAGGTGAAGGTCAGCGCTCAAGATCCGTGCCGATAATTGTACATATTTTATCGGAACCCAACATTATTTCCGTTCGTTTTCCGATACTGCTATTTAGTTTGAAAACTGAAGTTTTGAGTTAAATTCCAGTTTACAAAATTGCGTGACTGTTGAACTTTTAACTGGCAGGATTTATGCTTATTTGTTAGGTAAACATGACTGCAAGTGGGTCAAATGTGACAAGTTAAAACTTGTGACTTGCATAATATTACCTTTGAGATTAATACCCTAGGCATTCGTTGTGATAGTCTGAATGTTAATGAACATGGAGTTTAGTAACCTAAGCAGCTCAAAAACCTAGACTTCACAAATGCTTATAAATACATCATCATCATCTGCCTAGCCTTTTCCCAACTATGTTGGGGTCAGCTTCCAGTCTAACCGGATGCAGCTGAATACTAGTATTTTACATGGAGTGACTGCCTATCTGACCTCCACAACCCAGTTACTGGTTAATACGATACCCCTTGGTAAGACTGGTTGTCAGACTTTCGGGCTTCTGACTACCCGAAATGACTGTCAAAGATCCGCGAATGACAGCTATGTTGATACCTACAGTGGCGTCCAACAGTTGACATTTTTCTACTTCAGCTGTGACACATTATGATTTAAAATTCTAGTAAAATGTTTGAACTGCTATAACGTTGTTATAGCATAAATAATTTAACTACCTTTTACTTCTCATAAAAAATAATTAAGTAATCCCTTAGGAGTAGCTTTGGGTTATTCCGTTTATCCACCCCAAAAAATTCACCCTAGGGTGGATAAACGGAATAACCGGATATTTTATTTTAAATCATAATGCGGCCCTTGGCTAAATAAGAACAGCCGCACAGGTCGATAGATCAGGTTAAGCTACGCTTGCCGCGGTTGGTCTGTGGATGAGTGACATACAGTGACTCCTCCGTGCCTCGGAAAGCACGTTAAGCCGTTGGTCCCGGCTGTCATTCGCGGATCTTTGACAGTATCAAGGGGTATCGTATTACCCAGTAATGGGGTTGTGGAGGTCAGATAGGCAGTCGCTCCATGTAAAATACTGGTATTCAGCTGCATCCGGTTAGACTGGAAGACAACCCTAACATGGTTGGGGAAAGGCTATTAATATCATTTCTTAACCGGCTTAATGCCGGTAGTTACAGAAACAATTAAAAGCCATTTTGTCCCGCGAAGATTCACGTTTGTAGGTTAATCTCCATTGGAACCTTTTACGTCTTGGAATAGCTTCATATTTCTGACTGGCAGACTCCTTGTCAATTCCAAAGTGCCAGTAATTGCTTTAATTGAATAAGTGGTTTGAGTTTGAAATAAATTTAAGATACCACTGATCTATCTACCGTGAGGAAAATTGTTTTTATTGGAAGTCCGTTTTTTTTTGATAAAAAGTTTTTATTTTTCGCTTTTTAGTGGGCCTGTTTATAATTTATCTAAGTTACAATAGCCTAATGTCAACTTGCTCATCGCCTTCTACAAACCATTGCTTTTCCCGATGCAGGGACGTTAATTGTTAAGGAGTTCTCCTGGTATTTCACCATCAGCTCCATTTCACCATTCGCATTGTGACGAGCATAAATTGCTTAGCAACCATATTATACATACCATTGGTATACATAAAAGTAGAAAACGACTTTATGAATTATATGAAGAACGGATTTGTATAAACACTGCTGAATTTAATTTATATGTTAAGAATTATTCTAAAATATTTAAAAAAGTTTGTAGTATTGCCAAGTCACGTTATTTGAGTTCAAAAATTAAAAATAGTAGCAACATTATTAAAACGACTTGGAATGTCATTAATAGCGAAACGGGAAGGTCATGCACCCGAAGTAGTGACTACAGCCTTGCTATTGATGACAATATAATTAAATCAGATTCTCAAGTCGCCGCGGCCTTTGAAAATTTCTTTGCAGAGATTCCAGTATCAACTACTAAATCTCTTAACTCATCACCCGCTGCCGCAGAGTCTTTACTTAAAGAAAACGTTTCAGTTTGTGATTCTGAATTTCACTTTGAATATGTAACCTGTAACGATATAATTAAAACCTTTCACACGTTAAATGTTAAAAAGACCGCAGATCTATGGGGTAATTCTGTGGATGTTGCTAAGTCGATTATAAACATTGTAGCACCTACTTTAGCTGTTATATTTAATAATTGTATTGACCGTGGTGAGTTTCCTGATCTTATGAAAAACAGTAAAATAATACCGTTGTTTAAATCGGGTAGTACATCAGACCCTACTAATTATCGACCTATTTCAGTACTACCTACCTTTAGTAAAATTTTTGAAAAACTTATTTTGAATCAATTGCAAAGATTTTTTAATAAAAATAAATTACTGCATAATAAACAGTTCGGTTTTACAAGGGGTCGTTCGACTACCGATGCAGGAGTTGAACTTTTAGGACATATTTATAATGCATGGGAGGACAAATGCGATGCCTTGGGCGTCTTTTGCGATTTGTCCAAGGCATTCGATTGTGTTCTTCATGAAACATTAATCAGGAAACTGCACCACTACGGAATCCGGAACGCCTCTCTGGATCTTCTTACTTCTTACTTGAGTGATAGGATTCAGAGAGTTGATGTTAACGGAAAAAGGTCACCCGGATCTGTAGTAAGAATGGGGGTCCCCCAGGGCTCAATTCTTGGTCCTTTCTTGTTCCTTATTTATATCAATGACTTGCCGTACCTCATAAAGGATAATCATGATATAGTGTTGTTTGCAGATGACACTTCTCTTTTGTTTAAAATCAAACGTCAGCAGCTGGTTACTGACAATGTAAATAACGCCCTTGCAAAAGTAGTTAACTGGTTTAATGTCAATAACCTACTTCTTAACGGAAAAAAAACGAAATGTATTAAGTTTACGATACCCCACGTTAGACAAGTAGAAACTAGTGTTCTCATTAAGGATGAAGAGTTAAAACCCGAAGATACCACAGTATTCTTAGGCATAACGTTGGATGCCAAGCTTCAATGGGGCCCCCATATAGATAAATTGTCAAAAAAGCTTAGCTCTGCAGCATACGCCGTTAGGAAAATTCGTGATTTGACTGATTTAGAGACAGCCCGTTTAGTTTACTTTAGTTATTTTCATAGTGTGATGTCGTACGGTATTCTGTTGTGGGGAAATGCCGCCGATATTCAGACAATTTTTATTTTACAAAAAAGGGCAATTCGTTCTATTTATAAATTAAGTCCTAGACACTCCCTCAGAGACAAATTTAAAGAGATTAATATAATGACTGTGCCTTCTCAGTACATTTATGATAATCTTTTGTATGCACATAAAAATATTAATCTGTTTAAAAAATACAGTGATATCCATAACATAAATACTAGGAACAAACACAAATTTGTTGTTCCTACAACAAGGCTCAAGAAAATAGGTGGCTCGTTTAGATGCCAATGTATACATTTTTATAATAAACTTCCTAGCCACATTCAAGAACTAAGCCTAAATAAATTCAAAGCTTTTATAAAGCGAAAACTATGCCAGAAAGCCTATTATACTGTAAAAGACTATATTGAGGACAAAAAGGCTTGGGATTGAGCTGCTCCAATAGGTTTAGACAGTGAATGTTATTTTGCAATTTTTACACTTTAATATTTTCTTTTTTTTTTTAAGTATCTATTTACTTACACAATGACATGTACATTTACTGTATAAAGTATTATATTATTTTAATTATTGTGAATGTGAGGACTATGTGGGTCATTGTTTACATTTTAATCGTGGTCTGGCAGTTTGAGTAGTTTATGCGGCCTACCCAAATGTCCTGTCTTTGGTATTGTTCGTCGAATCGTTGAGCTCCTGAAGTTCTGAGTTGAGCTGCACGGTTACTGACAAATGCGTGCACTGACTGGACAGGTCCACTCAATCTGTGTGGTTCTTTCCTCAAAAGATCTTTTCAGACACTAATCTACATGGTCCTCAAAGATTATGTCCGGATTTTTATATACACATTGACATTGATGAATTTTATTTAGACAATGACATGAATATTTACTTTGTAAAGTATTTTTTTTTTCTTTTCATTTAATTATTGTGAATGTGAGGACTATGTGGGTCATTTTTTTTTTCTGTGTTCCTTCTTAGTTTTAATCATGATCTGGCAGTTTGAGTAATTTACGCGGCCTACCCAAATGTCCTTTCTTTGGTATTGTTCGTCGAATCGTTGAGCTCCTCATTTCTGAGTCGAGCTGCACGATTTTTGACAAATGCGTGCACTGATTGGACAGGTCCGCTCAATCTGTGTGGTTCTTTCCTCAAAAGACCATTTCAGACATCAATCTACATGGTCTTCACACGATCTGACCAAGATTTTGTCTGGACTTTAAAAGAGACTGTGACCTCTGAGTTTGTTTCGGCCTTTCTTCTCAGAGTAGTCAGATAGGAAACGCCGACCACATCTAGTTTTAAAAAATATGATGACGTGTAAAAGTGTTTGTAAAAACCTACTTACAGAAAATAAATCATTTATCATTTATCATTTACTAATCGAATCACAACCCGTGAAATACTTATTATTGAGTAGTTCCGGTGGCCATCTATGGTCTTCATCATCAGTTCCACTTCAATGGTGCTTTCCGAGAAAATTAACGAGTTACGATAAAAAAATACCCAAATCGCTATAAGTGTGCCTATAATATTTGAAGAGTTCCTTCGATTTCTCCAGGATCCCATCATCAGATCCTGACTTGATGACTATGGGACCACCTGGGAAAGTATATATTTTCAAACAAAAAAATAATTTTTGAAATCGGTCTAGCCGTCTTTGAGTAATAGGTGAACATAATAAATATAAAAATAAAAAAGATTCGGACGAACTAAGAACCCCCTCAGGCCTAATTGTGACGAAAAACTACGTCCACTTTATTAATTTCACGACGTAAGACGCACACACACACGGACACTTTGTTTTAAATTAAGAAAACAAACAAATTGAACCAAAGCAATAGGGAAAAGAGGTGTCGTTGTTCGATGGCTTCACAATGGCGGTTCAATGACCAAAACACTATTCAAACACGATAGACACAACTGTCAAATACACTTAAAATATTTACAGACTACCGTAACTTTGGTCATCACGATGCCATTGATACATTATAGTGGACCAGACTACCAATTATTACAATAGTCTTACTATGGCGTTTCAATGGCACTACAGTGGCAAGTCAATGACCATAAATAATTTGTAGAATACCAAATGTCAATGACTATTCTATTGAGACACTACTGACACACTACCGACACACTATTGACAAGTTGGTTATTTTACAGAATTGGGCCCCTGGTCCAGTGCATGAGTAGTCCTTCCGCTCTATCGGCCACAGTGACCAAGAGCTTCATACTAACACTAAAATGTGACGTGTAAATCTAAATCTAATAAGTTGTGTCTGTACGTCTGTAACCTTTTCAAAAAAACCTCTGGAACGATAATTATGGGGTTTAATTATAAACGATGATTCAAGTTAAGGCGACTACATGACATAAAGCGCGGTCTTTGTCGGACTGCATAGAAAAGAAAGAGAAGCGCGATGACACAACGCTGGTAATTTATTGCAAAATATGAAGCAAATATCTATTTACAAAAAAATCTATTATTTGGAATAAAAAATTAAAACAGTGCTTTATTAGTATGTTGCTTGTACAATAATCTGAAAAAAACCGGGCAAGAGCGAGTCGGACTCACGCACTGAGGGTTCCGTAACATCCGGGTTTATGCATAAGGCTTATGTTTAAGAAATTAAATGTTTTTTTTTTATTTTCGAGTTGATTGAATGAATGGTAAATTGCGGTTTACGATTTATGACGTATTAAAAAAAAAACTACGTACTAGATCTCGTTCAAACCAATTTTCGGTGGTAGTTTACATGGTAATGTACATCATATATTTTTTTTTGTTTTATCGTTCTCTTATTTTAGAAGTTACAGGGGGGGGGGGGACACATTTTACCACTTTGGAAGTGTCTCTCGCGCAAACTATTCAGTTTTGAAAAAAATGATATTAGAAAACTCAATATCATTTTTGAAGACCTACCCATAAATACCCCACACGTATGGGTTAGATGAAAAAAAATTTTGAGTTTCGGTTCTAAGTATGGGGAACCCTAAAATTTATTGTTCTTTTCTATTTTTGTGTGATAATCTTAATGCGGTTCACAGAATACATCTACTTACCAAGTTTCAACAGTATAGTTCTTATAGTTTCGGAGAAAAGTGGCTGTGACATACGGACGGACAGACAGACAGACAGACGGACAGACAGACAGACAGACAGACAGACAGACAGACATGATGAATCTATAAGGGTTCCGTTTTTGCCATTTGGCTACGGAACCCTAAAAAATCATAATGATTGTATGTATATGAGTATGGTTTTTATTGTAAAAAGGAAGTTTTCAGAGTTATCTTCATGATTTTTTTCTATCGTATCAAATTAGTTGTAATATATTTTTAACACACTTACACCAACTTTTTAGACCTTTGTATCCTGCATATGCGTATGAAGTCTTATTAAACTCGGTTAAATCATTTCGAAAAATAAGGGCTTGAAAGTTTATATGAAATGTCGTACGGCGTAAACGCTCTTAAACGTTAAAAATGTCGCTTATCACTTCTTAACTTTTAGCAACATTTATGAATAAAGGAGAATATTGCCGAATTAATTAACTATACATATTATGCAGTTGGATTTGACAGAGAGGTAACCTGGGACCTGGGGAAGGACATAGGCTACTTATCATCCTGGATACTTTTCATCATATAAAAAAATATTAAATACAACATCCACGCAGATGAAGTCACGGGCAACAGCTAGCACAAAGTAGAATTGAAATAGCTTACGGAGATAATGAAATGGTACCCTGATTAACTAATTTCCAGTGGTTAAATCAACGTGAACCGTAAAGTTCTGAGATTAGGTTACTTTTGTTAAATATAACTAACTTTACAATTTAACTTTTGTTATAAAACAAAATTAACAATCTACTTAATTAGTTCTTTTTATGCTCTCTTTGTTTAGCGCGCTGAACTTTTCTTTGTCTAGGAAATGTAGGAGTCTGCATCTAGATTATGCAACCCCTTCCCACCCGCGGAGGTCATAAAGTTCAAAAAAACGGGTAAGTATTTATATGGACATAGTCCGTCAGAAAAAGTGATATAAAGGGGCAGGAAACTTCTTGGTAATGATAGTTTCAAACGAGAGCAGAACCGTGAGGCAAAACAGTAGGACAGAACAATTTGGAAGGACAGTGGCGTTCATAAATATAAGGCCAAACACATAATAGGACAGTCCGCAAGTGATAGCCATAGCGGTGGAGCGTCGACGACAACATTTACACCACTTACACAAAATTGCAGCACAAATAGCTCTGGATGAGCTAATTGAAATTGTAAAGAGTGAAATAAATAAGAAAGAAAAACTTTGGATCAGAGCCTTGGTAGCAAGAAGACCAGAGCTTGGTTGTTCAGTTGAAGTCTTACAAGAAATAAGGAATGAAGATCCCAAAGAGTTTAGATTGATCATGCGTATGACAAGGGAAAATTATGGAGCATTGTTGCACCTCATCAGTCCGGTAATCCACTGCCCTAGCATGAGTCTAGCCACAAGACAGATGAGCGAGAAAGGTGGTGGGGGAGCAAACTGCCCGAAAAAATAGACCGGCGAGCTACTAACTGTTTTGCCTTGGTTATTGTCAAGACAGTACTGTTATGTCTCGGCGTGTGCGTTCAAACAGTAGCAGTGCTGCGCTGTCTACCGCTCTGCCTCATGCTGCCATACCCCCGCGTGAAAAAAGTATTACTCTTTTCTCTAATTACAAGCGGTTTGACCGATTGTATGTTCCATCGGCAACACAGACGAACTTCAATGCAAGACTTTCATCCCCTATTTACTCCCGTTAGGTGATGGGTGTCCAAAAATTCTTCTTTAGAGCTCAACATAAAAGGAACTCTTGTGCAAAAATGTATGCTTCTAAACTCAGCAGCATAGGCTATGTGTTGTATATGTCGGTGAATGTATTTAAGATTTTTATTTAGTGGATTTATGCATGCATGCTCACACATTTTTTTTTACATTTGGTATCGTATTACCCAGTAACTGGGCTGTAGAGGTCAGATAGGCAGTCGCTCTATGTAAAATACGGGTACTCAGCTGCATCCGGTTAGACCAGGGATGGAGAAACTTTTTCCTTCGCGTGTCAATATTTACTAGCGAAATATATGGCGAACCAAGTTGTTGCATTTTTAGCTATATTATTTACTAAAATAAAAATATTGATATGTATTTTCTGAAACTCTAATTTATTGTGCAATATTACAAAATAACTATTGCATTAAGAAAGAAATTGCAATTAAATTAAACTTTTAAGTTAGCTGCGAAGTAGAAGGTTGAGGAGCGCTGGTCTTTGTGGGGACATGTTTTGACACATTTGTGTCTGGCTACGGTCTTACCCATTATCCTTTCTTACAATACGAAAACTCCACTTGATTTTTGTTTGATGGTCGTGGGCCGGGTTTTAACGCTTCGCGGGCCGTAGTTTCCCCGTCCCTGGGTTAGACTGATAGGCTAGGCTGATGACAATGTGCTTAGACATACATTTATATTTATAACTGTAAACACGATACAGAAAAACTTCGTATAGCTCTAGGTTTTTTAAAAGAGAAAAAAGGGGAACCTTCCAAAGACCAAACGCGAAAAGAAAACCAGTCTAAGGAAAAGAAAACCAGTTCATTTCCACTCAAATACCTTCAAGTTCCACAAAGAAAACAAACATGTTATTTCACGCGAGCGACAACATAAAACCTACTAGGTACGTTTAGATAGATATGATATATAAGGCATAATTATGTAATTACAGATTGCTAGACCATCCATGTCACGCTATGTCCTAGGAGACCAACAATAAGAAATGTGTGACACGATACGATGGCAAAAATATTATTTAGTTTGTAACTGTGGCTACAAGATGGCGTCACTGCGGCATTTGGGCTTACATTGTACAGGCAAACGATTAATAGGTAGGTATAGTTTGATGTTTTATCAAAATACTAGCTTAGCCGGCGGCGAACTTCGTTCCGCCTTAGAATCAATAAATACAAAATTTATGAATTATCTCTTTTTTTTTTTTCGTGAATTTTTCCCATGTTTTGATACTTAATTATTCTGCTATTCGGGGCGTAGACAAATCCAATAAATCAAAAATCGGTCCAGCCTTTCTTGAGTTCTAAATGATGTAACTCACCCGATTTTGTTTTATTATATATACTGAAGGTAATAATAATCTTTTTTTTAGACATTATCTAATATTTGATATTAAGATTTTTTTTTAATACCAATGGTTTACAAAATGCTTTTACGAAAGTATTCGTCCGCAGATGTTTTAGTTCTATTAGGTTTCAAATACGTAAATCCTCTCAAATTTGCATAACTAACTAACCAATTTACATATACAATATGATCAAAACTTTTAATTCCACAAAAAAGCTTTAGCACTTTGTCATCATGCAGAAGAACATTCACCATACTCACACAATGGCATTTTCAGGCATTTTATTCGCCGTAACTTACCGAAAGTAACTTGACATTTCAGTTCTCGACAGATATCACAAATTAATTCAGTATTTATAACAGATAAAGTTATTAAATGTCAGTAGATTCTTAAATTAATCATATATTATAATAATTGCGACGATTCCCCAACATGTACTTCCTTAATTAGTGGTTTATTAATTACAAATCGTATCGTTTCATTTTATGGTTTGTGGTAATGTTAATGTTCAAGTAACATCACAATATGCGGATGAGTGGAAATTTCAAATAGTCGTGTTATTTGTTATTATAATATTATTTTATTATTTTATTTTATTTCACATACTAATAGTCGACCTCGTAACTGTTTTACTACCCAAAGGTTGAATGTCACTTGCAAGTCATAAAACACCAAGTTTAATTTGTCTATGTGACAGTTTGATAGTGACACTGACCTCTATCAGACAAGCTTGTATGATAGAGGTCAGTGGTTCTAAAGTATTACCCTAACCAGTAAAAAGTCGTCAATCGGTTTTAAAGTTTTATGCTAGATAGTAAACCCCACTTATCGTATCCGCCATACGTAATATTGAATAGTATTAAGTAGGTATTAAATAACACAAACGTTAAAAGAGAAAATGTAATATGCCCGAGTAACACAAATCAACTATGATTCTGGCAAAAGTTAAGAAGTGCCATAAACGAGAAATTTAAAGGATCCCTACCTAACTTCTGTAAACTATATAACAACCAAGTTGTTATATTCCCACAGGAGCATAAAGAAATAGTACTCAACTTCTGACACGAAATCGCGGAGCAGCAGTATCTATAATAAGATAACTTATTTAAATATATAAGTTACCTTTATCACTCACTTAGGTATACCTCTCCAAATGTTGCCTACCTCAATTTAATCGAATTTTACCAACGTTATTAATCCCCGCTCAATTGCTCATTATAAACTTAAGTCAACACACAGCGAAAACTAACATTCGTGGTAGGGTCTAATTAAAAACATCCACTATTCACAGTCTGACATAGGCACGTATTTACATTGGGAAGCAAATACTAGATTATTGTACGGAGCAGATTATTAATCCTGAGCATATTTGTCGTGTGGTAGTTCAATCAATGTGGGTTTAAATGTAGCTTAGATTTGTAATCAGCACTAGGCGGGGTAACCGCGGAGAGAGAGTAATTGGCGCGGCAGCTGATTACTGAACCGTGTAACGGCTTCGAGAAAAGTCTTTATTGGATATAATATGTGGAATAACGAGTTAAGCGGCTTCACTTGCAATATTTCTCTGTAATAAGAGGTCTAGTTCACAGGCTGATCAAAATTATGCTTAACCCTAGAATACTCTCATTTTATTACCGCTTATTACTTAATGATCGCCTGGGAGGCGATTTTATAAATAAATCGAAAGGAGATTGGTAACGGTCCCATAGAAGCTTGCCCCGAATTGGACACAAATAGAACAAAATGTACTATGAAGCATTAATAGTGTCTCAAAGCCCTGCACATTTTACTTAGTTGTAAAACTTTGTGAAGGGCCCGAAGACCTTTCCAAAATCTGACGACTTCACAATTTATCAAAAAAAAAAATCACTTCCAACAGATTGAATTTTACTCATACTCTCTTTCTCTTTTTTCTATTCTCTTTTTTTTCTCTCTGACTGTATCCCAAATGAATAATTTGCCTTGCCCCAGTTTATAGAATGTTGGATCTGCGATGGAAACCTAGCAAAATCAGAGTAGTCCGAGATGTTAGTAACCTATAGGTATTGTTATTGTAGCCGAGCTAAAAGGCGATTCCAAGAAAGGCGAAGTCACTCACAAATGCAAAAAAGATAACCAGAAACACAGACAATGATATGTTTGAACAAATCACAACAAAACATTCATGATGTTGTCACACGCGTCACCAGAGTTATAAATAAAATAGAAAACATCAAAGCTTATTACCCGACTGTCAAGAAGGGATTTTGGTGCACGTCTTTGCTAACTCAAAAAAAGGTTCTAAAAAACACTCAGTTATAAATTTACCCTCTAATTGCGACCGCCTGGGAGGCGGTCATTGGGTCGTCTTAGGGGCAATTATTTCTACTACTCATTTCAGCAGATAGACGTCCACTGCTGGACATAGGCCTCCCCCAATTTTGGGAGGGTTTGCCATAATCGCCACGCTTGGCAGGCGGGTTGGCGATCGCAGTATGGTATGATGGTGGAATACATAGAGAACGCTGCTGCCCATTCTCCGGTACGATCCTTAGTCGCCTTTTACGACACCCAAGGGAAGTAAGGGGTGGTGGTATTCTTTAAGTCCGGCACCACACAGACACTTTCTACTACTGTTTCAATTAAAAATACAAAATGATGTTTCTAAACGGCCAAATATAAAATCAAATAGAGTACCTGAAAAAATACTAGACTAGACGTAAATGTTCCGAAAAATCATCAAGTATACAATAACAACATTAAATACATCAAATAGATACAGGAAAAAAATGTAACCATTGGGCAAACTGTAACCATGAATTCACCATAATTATGATTGAACCCCGGAGTAGAAATTTTTCTTAGGTTATGAAAAACATTCAAACTTGTTCCATAAATTTTGACCGCGTACGAATTACACTTTTCTATGAAACAGCAGATTTTATTTTTGATAACCGACGAAACAGTTCCTATCCTACGTACATTTCTAGTTTCATTGACAACGCAAAAAACCATGATTCTTTGGTTACCTTCATCTAGTTTGACGTAAGCATTAATCAAAAACGAGAAACGAAGCGACTTAAAGACATTCCTAGTTGAAAACGTAGTTTTATTACTAAGTAGTGTGTGGGTATCGTTTTACACAACTACGGGTACCGTATGCAGTCAGGAAAATTGATTGTTAGGCCTGAATCCCTGTTACGCAGACGATCGTCGCGTACGTCCGTCGCGCGTGTGTATATGTGTACATTGTGTTCTATATAGCACCATACTAAGACCTGTGCTACGACGCTGACGTCAGCAGCGCGTATGTAGGTACTGACCCCAAGCGACCGACGTCAGCGTAACAGGAATTCAGGCCTTAAACGTCATTTGTCGTGTTATAACAATTTCATGCAATTGTCAATGAATGACAGTTGTGATTCGAATATACGGATAATGTAAGTTGATAGTCAATTTGTTCGATAATTAATATTATCCCCGACTTAGCCAGCACATCAGGCTACCCGAAACTGTAAAATTTTTCCAATCAACTTTGAATCAGAATAGCCATAAAGTTGAAAATATACTCAAACTCAAACTCAAAGCATTTATTTCAATTAAACCTTTAACAGGCACTTTTGAATTGTCAAGAAGTCGGTCAGTCATAAAATATGAAGCTAGTTGCCCATTCCAAAGCGTAGGTACCTATGGAGAAGAACGGGCAAGAAACTCCATGGACACTCTTTTTAAATTACATTTTACAAAAACATTTGTTACATCATTATATTAAAGAAATGTGACAGATTGTAGAAGGTTGATATGCTGGCGTCTGTACATAAACTACAACTGTCACATTATTGTCAGTGTACAAGAAAGCAAGTGACATAGATATTGGCTAAGGAAAAACTACTGTCGTTTTTTTGTGAGGATTTAATTTGATTGGTTCATTTTTAAAGGTCACTCGCAATTTGTAGGGTCAATATTTGGGAAACAGCGTTAATGAAGTTTGTGGTACATGATGAGTTTGCGTCGATATTCCAAAACCACTAGCTTTTTGACGATGGCCGGAGTTACTGTCATTTCCAGATCTTACAATTCCTGCCATACTTTTTCATAAATCTTTATCAGAAGCACGAACGTGCAAACGTTAGGTTTACTCCGAGCGTTTGTGCTTTTCAACGATAGACGATCACGTTACGAACAACCAACAGATTACTACACTTACGTTCTTAGCACTCCTCTTGAGCTGCCTGCCGGCCTTCCACCAGGTGACCTGTGCCTCAGGCCTGGACCCCACGGCCCTGCACTCCACCTCGTAGTTCCTGTCTGCGGACAGCTGGGCCCGCTTGTTCAAGATCTGGACGCTCAGTGGCCTTACTGCAACAAACTGAACTTATTGGCAGGGGATCGATAGTGGGATGGAAGTGGTATGAAATGCTGCCATAAATGTGTCTTAAACGAGTGTTGGCTTTCACTTGGGCGTTAACAAAGTGGCAGGGTTCAAAATGCCAGGCTTCACTGAGATTCTTTTGATTTAGGTAAGTATTTATTTTCGCTCTTTTTTTAATCCTGCTATTACTTACTAGTTAACGCCAAAGTTACATATTGGTTTTGGCATCACTGTTCAAATAGTTCAGTAGTACAAAGTTAGACTAAATAGATAGTTGAGTACGAATTTTTCAAACTACTGCATTCAATTTATGTTTCAGCATTTATTTACCACTGGTTTTTTTAACCCAAATTAAGGCCCACTTTCACTATAAATCACTAAAGGCATTTAGCCCTAAATTAACTTAAAACATTTTTCTATTTCTGGCAATCAAATTAAATCACAGCTATATGAACACATTCCAGCATTAAATAATATATGCGGACACGCCCTTTATCAAATCAAATCATTTTTATTTCAGGTAAGTATACAGCCATATAAAATTTAACAAGGTTACAGATTAACCAGATTTATGCCAGGAGGCTTTTATGTTGGCATCAAGTTCTGTTTATGTTTTTATTTTTGATTTTGTTGTTTCTTCTTGAGTTTTCATTGTTTTTGTTAGTATATTGGCGTGCAGCTGACTTAATGTGATTAATGTGATTGACATTCAAAAAGTGCTGATTCTTAGTCTAGTTTAAATAAATCACTTTTTGATTTTCATTTTGAATCGTTTAAAGACGACAAAAACATAATGATCTTTTAAGTATATTAAAGATAAATGCATTTTAGTGATTTAATTGATTTAAAATCAAGTTAAGTTAATTAAGTTAATTAAGCGCAGGGCCATACCGCAGTGTCTCAAGACGAAAGTTTTTGACCAGTGCGTGTTGCCAGTGATGACATATGGCACTGAAACGTGGTCGCTCACAACTTGCCTTGTTAGAAGGCTAAAAGTCACCCAAAGGGCAATGGAGAGGGCTATGCTTGGAGTTTCCGGTCGAAGTGGAGGTGCTTAGGGGAGGCCTATGTCCATCAGTGGACGTCTTTCGGCTGAAATGATGATGGGCCTAAGCGACCCATGAACAACTTTTATCTCGGCAAATAATTTGTCTCTCACATAAAGTTTCCGGGTTTGTATGAAAGTGCGCGCATGTAGCGACGCGGCAGCTGGGATACATTTTTGTCCGCGGGTTTGGACGCAATTGTCGCCCGTTTATTAATTGCAATGCAAGTGCGCGCACGGCGACAAAAAAGTTGCCGGCTAGCCAGTTGGTGCTCAACAGAAAACTTAACAAAAAAGTAGCGTTCTGCCGCTCCCGTGTGCGCATCGTCCAAATCCCGAGATTTGGACGATGCGCACACGGGAGCGACAGAACGCTACTTTTTTGTTAAGTCCTCCTCGCCGACGAGGAGACAGCGACAGAAGTTGCTTTGCAATTAAGTTACTCGTGGGCGCCCTCTCGTCTTTAATGAGTTTGCTGTCAAATATTACACAAAAGTTCGTTAGACACATCATAACAACAAACAAAAATAGACATACCTTTTAGGACATGACAACAAATTAAGTAGCGGAGTCTATCGGATTTGATCGCTCCCTCAATTTGATGCCCATTTATATATTAGGTCACATAAACATTACTGTCACAATAATATTAGGGGAAGAGAGGTTTTGTAGGAAACAATCAATAACGCTTGAATTAATCTCTAACAACCTAATAATATTCGCAGAAAATCAGACGATGTCGACAAAAAAATATTTCTCGTTCGTTTGACCTTGTTCCAAATGCGAAATATGACGAATAAAAATAACACGTCTGCGAGAAAAAATATATGTTCAATTTTTATTGCTGTAGCCACAAAATACCTAACGTTAAACATGTTCAATACAATATGTAGAACAAAACATATTTTTTCCATTATTCGCTACATCAACATCATTATCGCCATTTCATGCAGACGGTTCGCGTCCATTGGTGGACATACGCCTACCCAAGCGGCTATCTAGAACGTTCCATAGCACCAGATTTCAATACATAACTTTATTCAAATTCTTATCAAAGACCCTTCCCAATATTAAATCATGAATACCTATACGCTATTCACAAGTTCCATTTCTCACCACGCAAGTTTTCAATTTACTTTCAAAAGTCTTCTGATCTTGACCTGTCTCAACGATCTGGAGACTAATTATTCTTGTAATTTAAAACGTTCATAATATAATCACAGTCTCATCTCGGCGACAAACAAATGTCAAGAACTTGTAGGGAAACCAGAAGTATTTTTTGACAGATTGAGACTGAGATCAGAGGGATAATAATTCAGAATTATAAATTCAGAATTTATAATTATAATTATAAATTTAAAGATTTAAAATTCAGAATAATAATTCAGAAGATCGTTCACAGTCTGATCTCAGTCTTAATCTGTCAAAAATACCTCTAATCTCCCTAAATTTTGACAAGTTTTTGACATTTGTTTGTCGCCGAGATGAGACTGCGACTAGATTTTAAACATTTTAAATTACGAGAATTGGCCTTCTAACTGTGAACGTTCTTAAAATTACGAGAATTGGCCTTCTAACTGTGAACGTTCTTAAATTACGAGAATTGGCCTTCTGACTGTGAACGTTCTTAAAATTACGAGAATTGGCCTTCTAACTGTGAACGTTCTTAAAATTACGAGAATTGGCCTTCTGACTATGAACGTTCTTAAAATTACGAAAATTGGCCTTCTGACTATGAACGTTCTTAAAATTACGAAAATTGGCCTTCTAACTGTAAACGTTCTTAAAATTACGAGAATTGGCCTTCTAACTATGAACGTTCTTAAAATTACGAAAATTGGCCTTCTGACTATGAACGTTCTTAAAATTACGAAAATTGGCCTTCTGACTATGAACGTTCTTAAAATTAAGAGAATTGGCCTTCTAACTGTGAACGTTCTTAAAATTACGAAAATTGCCCCTAACATCAACAAACGTGTATATTGCACAGGTACATTTCCAGAAAATAGTCGAGATCAATTTCAATATTCCCATCGCAATATTATTTGCACGATTCTGAAGCTTTGCCGTCCTTGTATCCCGTAATTGAAACCAACTACCGGATCTGCTCAATCGGAAGCTCCAATTGAGTGCCTGCTTATAATAGATCCAAAAATGGCCACTTACCTTGAATTTATGAAGATGTACAAGGAAATGTATCATTTTCAACACAGAGGATAATAGTTTGTTATTATTGTGACGTCATCAATATTTTAGTCTTATAACGAGACTCGTCTTTAAGAAGACTAAGTATATCGCTTACGACGAAACTACAAAGAACCGTGTTATGAATTCAAATCACCAATGAGTAACCAGTTTCACATACGTAATCAGCCTATAATGTTCCTACTGCTGGGCCCCCTCTCGATGAGAGGGAGTGGGCCGTAATCGATCCAGTTGGTATACGTCACATGTCTTCAAATTTTTGCTCTTAGAACATGTCGGTTTCCTCACGATGTTTTCCTTCGCCGTTTTGAGAGGAGTGGTGATGAAATAATTTACACAAAGTAAAGCGCCTGTCTGGGCTCGAACCTACGACCTACACCACTCGTACGTTGCGAGCGTTACCAGTGGGCCGCCACTGCATGCACTGCTCTGCTAGGGTGTCACATGGAAAATGGCGGTCAATTCACGACGCGACTTACTAATCCAATATAAAGTAGTTTGTGATCGTTTGCATCGTGTATTGACCGCTACTGAAATACTATTGCTGTCACTTTCTGGTAATTCATTGGTGATTTGAGTTTGTAACAAACACATTACTTCACAGCCACGCTTGAAGAAGTCTTTAGAAAACTAAATAGCAATTGGAGGGACATTGGATATTGTTCTTTCCTCCTCCACGGCAGCCGGATTAGGCCTAATGTTCGACCAACTGAGCAGTGCCAGCCTCGAGGTCGGTCTCGCGATGAATATGGCGAAGACCAAGGTAATGACCAACAGTACCTAGCGTAACATAGGAATTGGGAGTGTGAGGATTGAATATATCCATGAGTATATATACCTCAGCCAAATAGTCTCCTTCCAGGCAGACACGATAAAGAAGTTGCTCGACGCACCGAGAACGCCTGGAAGAGCTATTGGTCGATGAAGAAAATAATGAAAGGAACTCTTCCTCTCTCACTGAAGAGAAAACTCATGGACATGTGCATTCTTCCTACCCTCACCTATGGAGTGCAGACATGGGCACTAACCAATCGTCAAAAGTTCGCACTCGGGGTTTGTCAGCGAGCAATGGAGCGCAGTATGCTTGGAGTTAAACTTTCTGATCGTTTATGGAACTCGATACTGCGTTCTAAAACTCAAATTGCCGATGTAGGTCACATGGCTGCCAAGCTATAGTGGAACTGGGCTGGTCACATCAGTCGCATGCCGGAGGAGCTATGGGCTAGAGTAACCACACAATGGGTCCCAAACAGCAGCAAACGACAACGCGGCAGGCCCAGAATGAGATGGCGGAACGAGCTCGACTCTTTCCACAAGGATTGGCGTTTAACAGCACTGGATAGGGATAAGTAAAGGAGGGAGGGGAGGCCTTTGCCCTGCATTGGGACAGAAATGTCTGATACTAATAATAATAATAACACATTAGTTTTGAGTAGGGTCGTGGACGAAGGGCCTAACAACAAAAAACATACCCATGTCTTAAACTTCCCAGCTGGCTTGCTTGCGGTTTAGAAAGCCTATTTAATCTGTAGCAAAATCTCAAAATCATCAAACAGATGTCGCGTATGAAAGTCTAACTTATAACCATGCCATAATTTGGTCGTCTCCAAAAGGTCCGTCAAACAAACAGCAAACACAAATAAATCCAATACAGCAAAACAAAAAAAAAACATGTACTGACATATCCTTATACAACACCAAACCAACTCACAATTTATATCCAGAATCACTAGCTTAGCCTCTGGAGCTGCGAGGTTGGTGTTAGAAGCCTGACAGACGAGCCTCGCGTTCAGGTGCTGTCGGCCAACGTTGGGGAACGTTAGCGTGTTCACCGTCACGCCGTCAGGACGCTGCTCGAACGAGTCATCTATCACGGTGTTCTCGAGGTACCAGGTGAGGCGTGGACGAGGATCACCTGGGGAGAAAAAGAAGATATTATGGTCTGTTCCAAAACAAATGGATCAGAAAATGTACCCGGGTTAATAAATGAAGTGCCACCACAAAATACAGATAGTACAGAAGTCAATCTACATACAAAGTGCGCTCGAGCAACGCATACATAGACACCGCTCACGGACATCCGCTTGAGACACGCGACTGTGAAGTGCAACAATGGAGCAACAAAAATATGGCTATCTAATCTCGATTTATACTGGATGATTTTTTTTACCGTCTCGAAATTTTTACGCGGTGTTCTACCCATGAATATGAACAACTTTCACTATGGGAGCAACTCCAAAATCGTGAAAAAAAAATCAGCTGTTTAATACACAAGTTCAATACCTACTTGACCAAAATGTATGAAACAGCTGATTTTTTTTTCGTGATTTCCGAGTTGGTCCCATAGTGAAAGTTGTTCATATTCATGAGTAGAACACCCCGTAAAAATTTCGAGACGGTAAAAAAAATCATCCGGTATAATAGTTTCCTATTTTGATCCAGTATAAACGAAGTAACTTTTTTGTAAGGAAAATTCACGCCACCAACTATTACGTAAGTTAAAAACATGATTTTTTGTTTGTGTAGATATTGTGTTGTTTTTAGTGTCATTTGTTAGGTTTAGGTCTAAAACGGATAGGGCAAAATAAATTGTGTAAATAGGGTAATCCGTTTTGAAGTTATTAGGGATTTTCCATAGTGAAAATTGACAAATGTGAAATTTTATATGTTTTTGTTCTGTAAACTTTTTGTATTGTAATACTATGTTTATTGTTTTGTTTTAATATTGTAGAATAAGCTCAACAATAAATCAAACAACTAGATACGAGTGCCACTACCACAATAGTTTTTTGTGCATAAGCCAAAGTTGACAACCCTAACGCGACCGCCGAGCGTAGGTATGAAAAGTGAAGTACATACATGTGATTGCCTTCTGTACTATATGTATTTTGTGGTGCCACTCACAAATGAGTGCTTCGATTTGATTATTTGAATACTTAACCACAAAATTCAAATTATAAATCACCATTAATACGGTTAGAACCAGATTAATAGTGATTTATTTATTTAAGGCGAGGTTTTCCCGGACCGATAGGCATAGAAAACACTACCTCAGCCCCCGCCAGTTGAACGCGGCGTATTTAACTACGATGCGCTGAGCGGGACCGCGCCACGTGACACGTGGTGACCGCGACTAACCTTTGTGCAATGAATGCGCGCCACGAAACAGACAAATACAGTAGATCAACTGTCATGTTATATTTTATTTTTAATGAATAAAATTTGTATGTAGGAACTTATCATCTACGCTTGATAAATTCTCATGACTGTTTCCGGTTAGTAAAAATTAGGTTAGTTTGGCAAAGAAACGCACTATGTAAAAAATCTAAGGTAAGTTTGTACCTATATTTAAAATACACATACCATCAACAACATGTCAAAAAATCTGACAAATCAGACTTTTTTCAAAATAAAATTTAACGAGAGGTGTCGCAGGACACCCGGATGGAACAACGTTCCTTTCACTATACATATACTATGCGTTTCAGATGAGAAGATATGTTCTGGACAACTTCACTCACAACTTGTCAATAATGTAGTGTTAGCAACAAAAACAACAAAATCGATTAAGCAAACTTTATTTTTATGTTATAAACAGAAAAAATTAAAAAAATGAAAATAATACACAATAAAAAATATAACTATCCGAATTGAGAACCTCCTCCTTTTTTGAAGTCGGTTATAAAACGTATTTAATAATTATTAAAATTAACAGTTTGTGACACAGAAGTAGACGCCACATTCTCAAAATTCACTATTTGTGATACAGAAGTGGAAACAATAGCATGTGTTGCAATATTTTGTTTGTTTTCTCGCATTTTTATTTTTCTTATATCCATTCCTCCAATATGTCGGGGATCTATGATTTCGGGCAATAGACACTGCGTATAAAAATTAATAAGTTTTTTTTTCCCATTTTTTCTTCCCAAAATTTACTATCTTTCACTATCTTGATTACATGTACGGATATTGTTTCACCTGGCCATATACCAAACTAGCAATATTGCCTCCCGGTAACATGGAGTTGGCCCTGAAATTATATTGCATTAATTTTTCAGAGATCAGACTGTAAACGTTCTTAAAATTATGAGAATTGCCCCTCTGGTGTGCAATCGACGTTTAAGAGATAGCTTACTATAATCACGTGTATTAATTTATTTTCGATTTTTTTTTACTCTGATATCATTTTAGTTTTTATACATCGTACTCGATACTAGTACTGATCAACAAAGTTAACGTATGTATTTAGGCAATCGGTATAAAAACATTTAAGATTCATTTCTTCTCTGCTTGTTAACATATAGTTTAGTAAAACTTACTTATTTGCTGTTTCAACTTCTGAATTATCGGCAGTTAAAAAGTTCTCTGAAATCTTGTCTCTATCTTGTACTAATTTCTGTTTGACTTACAGTACTTTGAGGTTCACTAGTAGTGTTTAAGGTTGTTCTGTAACAGTGTTATAAACATTATGAGTCATGAATCGCAATCTATATTCAATTTATAACTTGACACTATTATCTCCATGATTAAGATGGTGATGATGATTATATTCATGACAATCATGAGTACAATCAATATTACTTTTATAATTTTTAGTACGTAATGACTAAAGTTTTATGTTTTGAAGAAAGTATGACTATGAAAAGTAGTATCAGGGTTAGGTATCTAGAGTCTGAACAACACCCCTGAGTATATTTTTTCTCATTGAAACGCTGCAAAATAAATGTTGACATTATAGTGGCATTTCAAATCGTTTAAATTATACATTTTACAAGTATATTTTATAATTGTTATAAAAGTTTAGCAATATTTCGAAGTTATTGAGCAAAGAAAATAATCATTTCAACGAATTTAATAACAAACCTACTGTACTTTTTTGTACAGTGTCGCGTCTAAACAATGGTCGTAACATTTTCGTGCTTTTCCGTCAAAGAAAATCATTTATTTACACTAATAATATGTTATATAATATTATTGTATTTTTTTTGTACAAGCTTTTATTTTTTATATTATAACGAGATATAATTGTAAGTTTTGTATGTATAGGGTAATCTCTGAAACTACTGATCCGAGTTAGAAAATTCTTTCACAAAAAAATTTTCAATAGGTAGTTACATTATTAAGGAGTGCTACATGCTAGTTTTATTCTGATAAAGATGTATTTTCCATAGGAAATCATAATAAATGTAATTGAAGTCGGAAAAAAACTCGTCGCTCGGCCGCTTATATTGCTAACGCTGGCTAAACCATACGAGGAACTTCAAAATAATGTACTACAGAATTGTATATCTTGAAAATGCCCACAAAAAAGATCGCGATGGTATATGTCTATATTATAAGGATAACTTACTGTAACCAATTTTATCTTTTTACAATCAATAAAATATAATGAGTGACTTTCGAAGCAATTTTGACATACATTGTATTAATCCTTATCTCATTAAATATGTTAGTAAAATTAAGCATTCAATTTAGATCAAAACTGCAGTTTACAGCATGTCATTAGAATGAATACTTTAGAAGATATCACAGTATTAAAATTACGCGCACAACAAAACAAAAAAAAACAAAAGAACGGAAAAGTCTTCCTCAACAAAGTATTATTACGTATGCAAGTAATCTGATAAAATAAAACTACTAGGCAAAATTGTAGTGCTACTATTATTGATAATTTGATAATGAGTTATTTACCATTTCTCGAGTTGATATTTTCGTAATGCCCGAGGTGTCTGTATGAACTTTTGTTCTTTGATAAAGTCTTGCAAATATTCTTACAAATAATTATCATTTATCAATTTCTTTTTCTCTCTGTCTTCGATATTTTCTGCCTTTGACATTTTATTTCTTAGTTTAGTTTTCAAGTTGTTTACTGCTGTTTTGTTAGACATAGATAAAAATTTATTCGCATACATACATGCATAACATGAAGCTAGGTATTTTAACTGGAGTTTTATCGTTTTAGACGAAATCTCCAGTAAATTATAGTGAAAACTGTAGAAATTGGTACTTAAACAGAAAACAGGGATGTTTTGGTGAAAAGAGTAAATCTACTGTTAAAACAGTAGGGTTGGCAACACTGTGCGTAATGTTTCTTATAATGAAAAGCGCAAACGCGGAAGAAAATTGGCGTGCGTCCGTCCTCGAAGACCTCTCGGCCGGCACTAAACGGCCCGCTCGAAATCGAATAGCTCAATATCGTATGATTTTTGTTCTTACAAAAATAAATAGCCACTTATATAAAAATCTACCTTACCCAGCGCTAGAAAATATTAAAACCTATTTTTTGATACATTACTTAGATGGTTTCGTAATATAATTGTTTGCTAAGAAGCATTTGAAAAATCGATTTAGTGTCATCTTTGCGATTTTTTTTTATCGAGTCAATTATTAGTAATTACGTTTCCGTCTTTATACAGCGCTTGACCATATGTTCAATTTTGTTAAAATGATTTTTATTTTGCGGAATATTTACATTATTTAGATATACATAGCTCCAAAAAACTTAAAAATGGTACAACCTCGCCTTAACAAGTAATGAAGTTAGTTTTATAACCTCAATTTTCGTCGATGATTTTTCAATTACAATTTAATATTGTTATTCAAACTTTAAACAATGATTGATGGAATATGTGGTGAGATATATGATTGAAACCTTCTAAACACAAATAAATGTGTTACTTACTCAGTTTAATGGCTGTTTGGGTAAGAATTTAACCTGAACCGGGTTTGATTACACTTTCATCAGATACTTTTTTTAAACAGTAGGTACACATTTATTATACGTCAGGTTGCCAGTCTTTATGAGTGGTATTGAACTGAAGCCATTAGATAAATATGATGTGCATCGCACAATTTCAAGCATACTCGTATAAAACAGGTCAAAGTATCAAATGGTCGCATTAAGTGTCACCGCACCATGCTAAGAGACCCTGAGGCCTTGTACAGGACATTTCTTTTTTGTTGACTGCTGTTTCGATTTTTATTTTTTGTCATAATACTTATTAAGTTTGTGTTTATCTTATATTATCTTTCTGTGAGTTCCTATTCTTCTTTCCATCAACGCGTACTAGGGTGTTGCCAACATCACATCACACTAATATTATAAAGGCGAAAGTTTGTGAGTGTGTTTAGGTATATGTTTGTTACTTCTTCACGCTCAAACGGCTAGACCAATCTTTATAAAATTTGGTGTGGAAGTAGCTGACATCCTGGATTAATATATAGGCTACTTTTTATCCCGATATTCCCACGGGATCGAAACGTATGCGAGTGAAACCGCGGGGCGCAGCTAGTTCGAGATAATGTTAAAATGTGTCATGTATTGTGTCACTGCTCTCAAGCAGTGATGGCCTTGTGGTAACGGCTGCAACTTATGAGTTGTAGAATGTAGGTTTGAACCCAGACATGGCGCTTTACTTGCAAAACGGTGAAGGAAAACATTGTGAGGAAAGCGGTATGTCCTAGAACCAAAACAGTCCCTCTCCTGTGTGCTGATTATGCTATGTTAGGTATGCTATTTGGTCTGTCTGTAATATATATATAATTTTTAAACCTTGCTCCACCATAGGAATTTCTCCTGTATTGTCGGTGCGTTTACAATTATTTAAACTCACATACAAAAACAGCGTGACCTGGAACAACTACTTGTAGGTCATACAAACATTTGTTCCGTGCGGGAATCGAATCAACAACACACAGCGCAGCAGCCAATCGCTTAACCACTGCGCCAACCGTGTCGTCCATATTAGTTTAGATAAATAGGCTACACAAAGGATACTATCATGGATGGATTACATAAGCTAGTCTAGTACCTACAGGGAAAGTGAACCTTCTATACTGATCTATGTACTAACATGTAGTCCCCGTGCCGTCAAATATATAAATATCACTGGGATATTATATGTACGCGGAACAATATCAGAAGACAGCAATGCTGCTTCCCCGAATGAGAATTTTAATCGGAGCTCGGCTACTACTACTCGTACAACCTTTCAACATGATCCTTATAAAAATATTTCATTATTTCCTAGTTAGGTATTTTGAAATTGCTCCTGAAGTCTTCAAGATATACCTGTAGAGTTTAAACATGAAACTGAATGTGTTTGTCGTTATTAATGACGGTACTTAACTGACAAATACATGCGCTTTACGTGCCCTCAGGGTCGCACACCGAGGACATATTTCAGGATCCTCAAGATTAACAGAATCTTGGAAGTTTGTTTTGTCAAAGCTGCTTTCAGAGTTTTGTCGTTTCTTTTAGTTTGTTGGATATTAAATGTAGTCCTTTTTCTGTTTCTTTTAAAGTCATTGGACAAAATTGTCAACATATTTTTAGCTTGAGTACGAGGCTTTTGACTACGCTGTGTATATTTTATGCCTTTTTTATTTTTTTTTTATTTGCAACGTGCGTTTTGTTTGTGCAGAATAAACACTTTTCTTTCTTTCTTTTCTTTTCTTCATTGATATGAAAAATAATGCTAAATGGTCTACTTGAAGGACTAAGTGCGAAAACCAAACCAATAACATTCATACTTTAATATTATAAATGCGAAAGTGTGTCTGTCGGTTACCACTTCACGCTTAAACCGCTAAACCAATTTGGATGAAATTTGGTATAGAGATAGTTCGAGTCCCGGGAAAGGACAGAGGCTACTTTTAATCCCAATATTCCCACGGGATCTACACTTAAAACCACAGGCCGCAGCTAGTAGAACATAATGCTAAATGTTTATAGAAGAGCTGCCTCTTTTGGTCTGGTGGTCGCAAGAGCTACTGCTGAGCAGGCCGGGTAAAGTGTTATTGGAAATTTTCATCTGGCATTTCTCAGTAGCAGCCTGGAGTCTGGATTTTTGTTGGCAATAGGCTCGCTCCTTGTTACATGGCACATAAAGTTAACTGGCTAATTGTGGGTGTACTATAGGTATACCTTTGCCCGACGGCGCACAGTGGTCATGTGCTGCCCTGCACACTTGCACAGATAGATTTTGGGGAGACCCCTTTACAGTCTCCACAGAGATGTGACCTAACAGGCGTTGCTCAGAGGGGTCTTTTGAGAGGTAACGGTGCCCCTTCCATAGTGCAGATGGTGTCCACCGGGGTGGTTTTAATGAGGTAAAAATCCCACACTCCCTGGTTTTATCCCCAAAGAACAGGCGCCTTTTGAAGGGTTCCCCCGAGAAAAAAAAAGGTATACATTTGCCCAAAACTTCGGGAATTATAGACATAACGTCTATATTAAAGCTCAAAAACACTTCGGTAATTCGGTAATCATAATAATAAGGATCACTAATCAAAACATGGACTGAGTTTAGTCTAGGCTCGACACGAGTAAACATATTAACACGTGTTATCAAATTTACATACCTAGGTAATCTTTTCACAAAGCGAATAACTTGGAATTTTCGCTTAAAGTTTCTAGCATCCGCAAATAGCGTAAAATTTGTTTTTATCACACTAATATTATAAAGGCGAAAGTTTGTGTGAGTGTGTTTATATGTTTGTTACTTCTTCACGCTCAAACGGCTGGATCAATTTTGATAAAATGTGGTAAGGAGGTAGCTGACACCTTGGATTAACATATAGGCTACTTTTTATCCCGATATTCCCACGGAATCGAAACTTATGCGGGTGAAACCGCGGGGCGCAGCTAGTATGTCATTAGACTACCCCGTTGGTCTCGTGGTCGCAAGCGCGACTACTAAGCGTGGAGTCCTGGATTCTATTCCCGGGTCGGGCGAAGCGGTATTGAGTTTTTCCATTAGGAATGTCTCAGTAACAGTCCGGAGTTTGGCTGTTGGCGGTGTGAAGCCGTGCCTCGAATAGCACGTAAAGCCATTGGTCTTGCGCCTGATCTCTCCCCGGTCGTGTCGGATTGCCGTCCCATCGGACTATGAGAGTAAAGGAACATAGAATGCACCTTTGTACACTATAATATCTCTTGCGTACCTGGCTAATCTCCGTTGAGATTGGCCACCGTGACCGAAGTAGGTCGGGAGGATATTATTAACACCTAATACCAACGATCAAAGAAACCTTACAAGATCAGAAAGTAATAAACGTCAGTAGAAATTGTTCTACTACTTCAATCAGTAAACTCCTTGAAGTAGTAGTTAAACAACGGTTTTAGAAGAAAAAAGAATATAAATAAATATGACAGTTTTCAATTTCTTTGAAAAAATTATAATTGGCATTGATAACAGAAGTCCGGTAGCTGCTTTATTCATGGACATGAGTAAGGCATTTGATTTTGTGGATAGAACAGTAGAAGTTGAAGAAACTGGAAAGGTATGGAGTTAGAGGCAATGCTTTGAATATTTTGAACTCGTACTTGTCCGACAGACAATAAGTTACTAAAGTGGATAAGGTGTGCATTACGTCAAAAACCGAGCGTACGTATGTATCGAGTAAGAGAGCTAATAACTACGGTGTACCCCAAGGAAGTATTGTAGGATCTTTATTATTTAGATTAATGACATGCCCAGAAAAACACATCATCCGATGCTTTTGTTTGCTGATGATAGCACGGTCGTTTTTAGTGGTAAGAATAATGCGACTACACTTGAGGGAGAGATAAACCACTGTCTCCAAGTATTAGTAGAATGGATGGGCGCGAATAATTTAAAAATTAATATTGACAAAACTAAAATAATGCTTTTGAGCAGAGGCCAAATCATAAAAAACCTGACATAAAATATGAAGACAAGACAATTTCAGAAACGAAAACTACAAAAATTTTAGGGCTTGATCTGGATAGAGACATGTTGTGGAAAACTCACACTGACAGTGTATGTAAACACCTGAGTCAACATTCATATTATGCTTTACGTAATCTCGCAAGGGAGGTAAATCAAAAGGTTTTGCTTATGGCGTATAATGCATAAATCATCTGCATTACGATACGGAATCATATTTTGGGTTAACTCCACCAACATGGAGACAATATTTAGAGCGCAAAAGAGATGTGTTAGGGCGATATGCGGTATTCAAAGCACGGAAAGCTGCAAACCGTTCTTTGTGAATTTCCGTATTTTAACAGTAGGTACCCTGCCTATACATATGTGAGGTGGCTGTATTTGTCAAAACAAACTTCCACCTATTTGAAAAAACTGCACAGTTCGCGACATAGAAATAAAATAAGCACCAGGCAACACAAAAAAGCTCAGTATTCCAAAAAGCTTCTTAGGAATGGCACCACATATTTATAATAAATCACCTAATGCTTTGATATGTAACTACAGATATCAATGTATTTAAGAAGCAACTAAATAATCTACTGATAAGTAAGACATACTACAGAATTAATGAATACCTGTCAGATAGTTTGAGTGTATAATAATAATACATAATATAATTATGGTGAATACTTGGGTCCGATTTATTTTATTAAAATTATTTTATTTGTATTGTTAATTATGTGTTGACTGTATTATATTACTTAATTATTATGACATTATATACCTACTCTGACATTACTTACTTATTAATTTGAAGTTATGCAATTACTTACTTATTTATTTGTATTTATGACATTGTATAACTTATTGATTTGAATTTATGACATTATAATAGGGTATTATTTTGAATTAATGAAATTGTATAACATATAGATCTGAATTTATGACATAGTACAATTTTAACGATAATTTTGCATGCTTGAATTGGTGCAACACAGTGGACTGCGCATTCACTTGACATCTAGAAATGTATTATCCTGTACTGTGTTGAGCAATAAACATTTGAATATGAACGTAAATATTGACTTAACACGTGTATAATCCGACACGTTCTACAAGTAATGTTTTTGTATTGAGGGTATTATTGAGAGAGACTCAGAAGGTCGAATTGCTGTCATAAAATAAATTATGGTTTATGTAACTGTCAGAATAAATAAAAATAACTCAACCCCAAATGAAGGATCAGAACATTTCGTCCCTAATAAGAGAGCTACCTAAGAGATTTAAAGTAGACACCAAAAGTACTTAGAGAAACAAAAAATAAGATAAAATGTTTTGGCATTGCGAACGTCGCATCACGTCACTGTTTGGCACTCTTATCTCTGTTAGACCTCTAGAGGCATCGTCACTCGAGGATTTAAGAATTCATAACGGTCTTGTTATTTTTAAGAATTCTTATAATTATGAAGGAAATGTTAAGCTATGTAATTTTCAACAGTCCCTTAAGCCTGATTTACCTACAGAGTGTGGTTTAATTACCTCAGGCATACCATAATTTGAACAAACAATAAAAGTTTTTTTTTTTATACGTAGTCTTAATACAGGTTTATGTTTGTTTTGTACCATTAAACCAGAAATGGTTTGTATTGGTACTCACATTCGCTATAAGAACACTCCGAGTAAGGACAACTTAAAACATATACATCATCATCATATCATTCGTTTACCTTTTTATGTTATATTAGCAAATATGTAGGTTCGCGTTTTTATCTAATCCGTAAACATCCATCAGTAAGTGAGTCATATGTAATGTTTTGTTTTGCTCGCTACTGGGCCGCTCAATAGAAGACTAGTCAACGTAAAGAAATCGCTATACAAAAAAAATATCATTTATTTATCATTTACAGGTTGTTACGCTTTTATTTATTTTCATTCGTGTTTTAAATTTAAAAGTTATTTTATTAAACTAAGAGCTGATTTTTCAATCGACGGATAATTTTTATTCGTGGAATAAAATTGACGTCTGACAGTTTTTGTATGGACGAATTGTCAAAATTATTTCTCCGATAAAATTATCTGGCGTTAGAGAAATCAGCCCTAAGTTAAATAAGTAGTTGTATTAGTATATTTTGTATTTTTGCTTATAGTTTTTCGAGTTTATATCGTTTTTTTATAGATTTTGGTATTTCATTGTTTATTATAGTTGCACCCTCTAAACGTGGTTAGACAATGCAATCGTTTTATAATTTGACATTATATAGGTACCTACAATCCAATTTCAACTCTTTATAAGTGGTTGTAATGGCAATCGTATCATTTGGTTTTAATATTTTATTATTTATCTTTTTGATAGATTCTTTTATATTTTGTGAATGTGAAAACGTTGTAGGCCTTGCGGACTGTAGATTTTTAGATCATTTTCTATCTTATTAAGTACCTGGTAATTTGAAAACATTGTAAACGCCTTTTTAAAAGAGTAACCGTGGAGTTTCTTGCCGGCTCTTCTCCATAGGAAACGACCAATTGGAACCGTGCACCTAGCTTCTGACGTTTCAAAAGCGCTCATGTAGGTTTATACATACCTATATGAATTAAAATATTTTGATTTGTGAAGTCATTTGTTGCTTCAATTTTATTGTGTGGCACAGATAAGTAACCTGCATCGTGTAATTATAGGACTTTAGATAACAGTTTCTGGAGTCGTTATTTTTTAAACTACTCGAGGCACGTGTTCAACAATCACTCATTCTCAAAAATACGTCAAGATGGATGACACTTTTTTCCATTTTCGTTCAAATAAACATGAGATTTGGTCCACAAAACTTATTGAAATAACCACTTCCGTGCTAACCCACATTTTTCCAATCCTTTCAAATATTTCTTACCGACAAACCCTCGAAACGCCAGCCAAGCAATACCTAACAATATTTCCCAAATAATTTATAAGCAACCCCTATTTATCAGATTGCGGGATGCACAATGCCAGCACATCAACGCGCCATGATTATTTGGCAGATACACACAAATATCTACAATACTAGGGGGAGGACGTGGATTAGATTTTTTCCTCAGCCAAACAGTAGAATGATTAGTTGACCTACTTCTGGAAATTGAGGAAAATGTAATGACTAATGCTTGCTTGGGAAAATTAACCATAAAACTGTCATGGCCCATGACGTTTCTATAGGTATAAGGATCATTTCTTATGGTTTGTGGTTACAAAACCTGTCATTTTTGTTGGAATAATACCTGGTGTATCCGGGTGGAACATTGGTAGCAGAGACGAAGGTGTGTGTTCGGAAGCTTACGAATGCAGTATTGACGAATAATTTAAGGAATTAAGTAAAGTTTATAACATAAATGTCTACTCAAATTTATTAGAGTTCATTATCCTAATTTTAGTTATTATATTAGAGCCCACACTTTTATAAACTGTTTTTATCACGCAACACTTATTAAAATGTTTATTTCTATTAAAATAGATTACATTCAAATATTAGTTAGCTATTTTTTACGATATTTTTCAGAAGACTGTTTTCGTTACATTTTTGTCACACATTTTTGGAAAAAGAATTTAGCGGCCAGTGAATCACATCACAAATACTTTTTGATGGATATACGACCTCTAACAATTTTGTGATATTTTTTAAGGTCTAATCTATTTAAGCATAATGAATGTAAGTTACCACCAATGCTGTAAATTGAAAGAAAGGTCTGAAATCGCCAACACGCATTTGGCAAGTGATGTGATTTCAAAGCTCATTATGATAAACGAATGTTTTATCTAATAATAGGTATCTATAATTCTTTATTTATTGTTAAATATAGCTCCGAATGATTAATGATATTTACATGTAACATGACGTCTAAAATGTAGATGTTAAATGTTATTTTTGGAGATTGTTTTTGACAAAAAAAATATCTAAACGTTAAGAGAAAAACCAATGAACAATGTTTAAATACAAAAAAAAGCTTCATCATTTAAGTACTTTTAATTTTATTTTCTCCTCATGAATAACATAGTTTTAAGATAATGTAATACTAAAAAAAAAAACTGAATTCATCTATTGGAAGTAAGTACCAAATGCATTTCAAAAACTCCAATACAACAACAATGGCTGAACAATAATGGGAATATAAAAAAAATGACGAATACTCGAAAATCACGAGACCGGTACAGTGGAACTATGAGTGAAACCTATCAGATGCATAGCAGTGGAAAACATGGATGTTATTGGTATCTTTCGATTGTTTTATCAATCCAACTAGCTCTGTTATCAATTTGAATAGCGTTATTTCGTAGTTACAGTATACCCATACTGTAACTGTCATAATTACAGAATTTATGTAAAAGAACCGTTATTTGATATTGGTAATTTTGCGTCATTGATATAATATGTAGGTCAATATGCGTAATAAGAAGATTGGTCAATATGAGTAATTGAGATTGGTCATTTTGCGTATTGGTTATTTTGCATGTTGGTTGTTTCGCGTTTTGGTCCTTCTGCTTTATTTTCACCAATACACATTGGTAATTATGCGTCAAACGAAAAAAACCTTGTTCATTTATTTCCCGCCTGAGTGTTTACACCACATGGCAATTAGTTTTTCAAATACAGAACAGCATAATTATCCATACTGTAAAAATTCTGTGAACACTTAGGAAAAGTGAGCTTGAGGTAAGCTGTATTTCCACCTCATGCCAGGAATTGACACTATCGACAGCACTCTTCAAGCTCACTTCACCTCAGTGTTTTGTTTACGGTGAGATTTTTATGAGCGCTGATCACTACTATGTCTATGACTATGAGCCACTGTTTGTTGCAAATTTTTCAGAGCACGGAAATCTATAAATTCTTAATTACTCCTTTGATAACATGGTTTCCTATTACATATATGTGATTATACATTATTGGTCACTGGTCACTGGTGGATCAACATCTTTTCTGTCGTTATTTTTTTTTAGGTGTTGCACTATTTTTAACCGACTTCAAAAAAGGAGGAGGTTTCTCAATTCGACCGTATATATATATATTTTTTTTTTATGTGTGTTCGCGGATAACTTCGTCGTTTATGAACCGATTTTGATTATTATTTTTTTGTTGGAAAGGGGATATGCCAAGGGTGGTCCCATGATAAGGAAACCAGGATCTGATGATGACATCCCAGTGAAATCGAGATGAACTTTCGAAAATCGTAGGAGCGACTAGTGCGTTTGTTAATTTTTTCATTAAGTATTTTAAAGCACTACAATTTGATGAAGGTCTGGAGTCGATCTGATGATGGAGACGAAAGACAGTCGAGGGGACTCCTCAACGATTTACAGCAGTTACCTTGTGTTTGGGCTTGATTAATTTGTATTGATGTGAACTTTACACCTATGATGGTGGTGATGAACAGTTGGCATTAGGCTTTTGTAACTTAGATAAATTACAAACTGACCCACTAAAAAGTGAAAAATAAAAACATTTTTACAAAAAAAAAAAAAAACAACCGACTTCCAAAAAAAACACTACAAATTGAAAAATAACTTTAATTTCGGAAGTCGGTGTCAATAAACGAAAACGCGGAACCAAAAACACCGACTTCCGAAATTAAAGTTATTTTTCAATTTGTAGTGTTTTTTTTGGAAGTTGATTTTTTTTTTTTATAATAATATGGTCGTCTTCCTATCATTCCATCAATCAGCCTGCCTTTTCCCAATTAGGGAAGGTGGGGTGGAGGGGGGTTCAGGTGATCAGACCGGAATAAATCTTGGGGTCGGCTTACATTCTACCGGATGCAGCTGAATATCAGTATTTTACTACGACTGGTCAGACTTTTGGGCTTCTGACTACCCGTAACGACTGTCAAAGATCTACGAATGACAGCCGGGACCAACGGCTTACCATGCTTTCCGAGGCACGGACGGGTCTCGGTATGTAATGGATGGTCACCCATCCACGAACCGAACGCGGCAGTAGCTTAACCTTCGTTCGACCCGTGCGGCTGTTACCATTTAGCCACGAGTCCCTCCAGTCTTCCAATCATTCATTCACACCATATTAGGCAGGTCGGTCCTAATGACGTCATAATGCGATCACCGATAGCAGTGTTTTTGAACATCACACCAGCTGTCACCCTGACCTTCCAATATTGTTTAATCAATCTTAATCAAATCAAGATCGAATCTACCATTATATTATTAGCTAATAACTAGGATCACTAATCTAAAAGGTAAGCCTTTCATGTTCAAGAATTTGATTAATTAGATTTGATTAGATTACAAGGTGGAGATTGATGAATTATTCACGATCATCAAGGCGTTTAAGAAAATTGATATTTTTGTTCATTTGCATAGACTCGAAGATGATTGTAATAGGCAATTTAAATGCGGTATTTCTTTTATAGTATTACTTGAAAAATATGTAGGTACTGAGCAGTGTGGATTTAAATGATAAAATATTGTAATAGAATAAATGCTTTCATCATCATCATCATTTCAGCTGAAAGACGTCCACTGCTGGACATAGGCCTCCCCCAATTTTGGGGGGGGGTTTGCCATAATCGCCACGCTTGGCAGGCGGGTTGGCGATCGCAGTATGGTATGATGGTGTGATGCATAGAGAACGCTGCTGTCCATTCTCCGGTCTCCCTTAGTCGCCTTTTACGACACCCACGGGAAGTATGGGGTGGTGCTATTCTTTAAGTCCGGCACCACACAGACAAATAAATGCTTTATGTAAAAAGATTCAGTCTTGCAGTAATCCCAATTTTTATAATGGCTTGCTGTAGTGCTTTTTTCTTCTAGTACGTTGCTCACAACTATTATGTTTAATATTGTCTTAACGCTTTGTGCACTAAAAAACTAAGTTTATACTACAAATTGCTACACAAGTGGCGAGCACTAATTTCCGCGCTGCTCACAATAGAAAAAAATAAAAGCGAAATACCCACCAGCAAATGCGGGAAATTCTAGCCACAAAAACTCTGTGAATACACTCAGTATTATGGTGCAAACTCTTTGTTATAGAGTCAAGAGAAAACGGTTTTTTAGGGAGAACTTAATCCAGTTTTGGACTATAAAGGATATATTTGATCGGAAAGCTTGTATAGCCCTCATCACTGATTGTGGCGACAGCATAAGCGTGATTAGCCTATAATCTTCACACTGCTGGGACACGAGCTGGTGACAGTGACCCGGACAAATTTTCTTTCCTTTCGTGTGCTCTCCGATGACTAGCAAAGCCGGTCTTGAAAACCCAGTCACACAGTGTACGAAAGAACAAGATAAATAGATATAAGTACCGTCTATCTTGCTCTTAAAAAACCGGCCAAGTGCGAGTCGGACTCGCGCAACGAGGGTTCCGTACTTGGTAGATATGTAAATAGTTAATCACGGGTTTTTTTAAATGTACCCACAATTTACGGTTTTCGGATTTTTCCCTTTACTTGTGCTACATGATCTTGCTTCTTGCCAAATTTCATGATTCTAGGTCAGCGGGAAGTACCCTATAAATTTTGATTCCCTTGAGAGTGTCAAAATATACGTTTTTTGCGGCATAAACGGCAATATCTTTTTTTTACGTTAACTTGAAAGTTGGATTTTTTCACAGCTTCAAGAGACTCGATAACTCCACGCGTTCCCGAGATAAAGGGTCTTGACAGACAGACGGACGGGCAACAAAGTGATCCTATAAGGGTTCCGTTTTTTCCTTTTGAGGTACGAAACCCTAAAAATGCCACTGAAGCCGCGATTGACGGGGCCAGTGTTACCTACAGGGAGGGTGGGGCTCGTTTAAACATATTCCATAGACTTGAATAGAAAAAGAAGCTCATTGTTACTTTCAGCTTGCACCAATGACGATAATTTCAATATTTAATCATTCATTCCATTCCTAAACCTGAATGAGTAAAAAAAAAACATACAATCATCCGAACATAGTACCTCTTCTTTTTTGTGAAGTCGGTAATTAGGTGAACTTAAAAATATTGTGACGTCATTATGAATCTTGTCGGGCATAGCCAAGTAGGTAGTAGTAAAGAGGAAGCTTTGAAACTTAAACTATCAACCTACATACAGTATGTAATGCTATTAGACTTTATCAAAGCCTCGGCTATCAGCCCTGCTTCCACTCTTGCTTACCGTCAAAACTAGCCATAGCAAGAGAAGAGCAGGTAAGACTTACCTCCAAAGCATTCGCAGGCCAGTTCCAGGGTGTCTCCCTCATTGTAAGGCTCCAGCAGACGCGTATGACTTCTGGTCTTTGCGTCCATTATGGTCGGCCGGTTTGGTGGTGCTGAGGACAAAATAAATAGAACGTTAATTATAGTTATAGAGAAACAATCTTGATATCATAGCTATAAGATTTGCCAGCGTTTTATGATACGTAATGGCATAAATGATACTATACAACTTTGTCTCTATATGACAAACGCAGATTATAGTCTCTTAGGGCCAATTTGCTCAGGGCATACACATTAGATGGGTAAACTTACAATTCAATCTATTACAATCATAGTACATTTTGGCGTGATTTTAACATAATATCGAAGAGTAAATTTACGCTAGGTTTCGTCTCTATATCCTTATGAGTATATACTAACGTAATAGGCGAACGGTATGTTCCACATAGCATATATGTATGTAAATATTACGGCTAATAGCCGAACTGCGGCTACACCTAATTTTAACCTAAACCTCTTACCTAGGGGTGCCCTTCGCCCGCTCTTGTGTCCTACATCGCCTCCCGAAGTACACATGAACCGCATGTGGCCGGCTGCACCTAGTTGTACCCGGCTAAAACAAGGTGTAGCCGCACTTCCGCACTTCGGCTATTAGCCGTGACATATGTCACTCACACAAATATAAAAGAAAATAATAGAAACAGTTCATGGCAATAATCTCGCCGCCTATTATTATGTGTAGCAGTGGTGGCCATAGTGGGAACAGCGCATACCGAGTCGAGACATACCGAGTCGAGTTGTAGGTCATGGGTTCGAACCCAAGCAAGCGCTATACTTTGTGTAAATAATTTCATCACCACTCCTCAATGGTGAAGGAAAACATCGTGAGGAAACCGCCATGTCCTAGAACCAAAAATAATAAGACATGTGACATCTACCAACCCGCACTTGGCCCGCGTGATAGATTACAGCCCACTCAGTGAGAGGGCTGAGAGGAGGACTCTGTCCCAGCAGTGGGAACATTATAAGCTGATTATCTAATTATCTGTATTTTATTAAATGCAAAGTTCTGACTGACTGATATGTACAACGCACAGTCTAAACCGCTGGTCCTAGAGACATGAAATTTGGAAGGTGTGTTCTTTGTGAAGAGTAGGTATCTCATCATCTGCCTAGCCTTTTCCCAACTATGTTGGGGTCGGCTTCCAGTCTAACCGGATGCAGCTGAATACCAGTATTTTACATGGAGCAACTGCCTATCTGACCTCCACAACCCAGTTACTGGGTAATACGATACCCCTTAGTAAGACTGGTTGTCAGACTTTCGGGCTTCTGACTACCCGTAGCGACTGTCAAAGATCCACGTATGACAGCCGAAGAGTAGGTAAGAGTTTTTCGAAATTTCACCTCTAAGAGAGTGAATGAGGGAGGGTGAAATTTCACGGGGACGAAGTCGCGGGCAGAAGCTAGTGCTACCATATGGGACTTTAACGTAACTGGCGAAATTGGATGTACAATAGTTACGCCTTTGCCTACCCCTTCGGAGAGTACAGGCGTGATGTTATGTTGGAATCAAACTCCATTGCAAGTCACTGATATTATCATGTCAGTTCACAGACATAAAGTTACTGCCATAGGCTTTCACGTAGATTTCCTCGAGCAGATAGTAAGTTATCGATCGATAACTCAACACATTGCTATTCGTTGTGGCACGCAGTGTGGCCGTAAATCAAACAGCTCTGTATTAATATCGCCTCGGGAATAATATAGTTACACTATGTGGGCCTAAGATACGACGTCATCGTCTTAGACAGGGCAAGCTTTTGGAACGGGTTACAGGTTAAAAATAGTACAAAAATCTGGAACCAAAGAAAATTGCTTCATGTTATTCCTTTGCACTTCAATTCCTATATAAACTTTTTTTTAAAAACCTTTGCTACCAAACTTTGCTATTGGAATTTGTCGATACGAGAATTCCTACCGTGGTTCTATGTTTTTCAAACGCAAATCTGACGTTCACAAACTGCAGGTACCTTTTTTTACAAATAATAAAATTTAAAACACGTTTCAGGTCTTTAATATCGAACCATGACATTCTCTATTTTTCTTGTTTTTTTTATTTTCAGACATAAAAATACCTGAAGCGGGCTCGTGTCTAAATAATAACAACCGCACGGGTCGATCAAATCTATGTCCGAAACGTGAACCTCCACGTAGATCCCAGCCTTGCCACCGTCCAGCAGTTCTTGAAACGCCTCTCCAAGCGCTTCTTTGGTTCTGCCATAAAGCACCCCAATCCCCTGATTGCGGCGGCCTCCCGATACACTCCCTCCAACATAAGTAGGATAGGATTCGCCGACCAAGGCATACCCTCACCGCCCCCGAGGACGCCACTACCTTCCTCCAGGAGAGTAGTAAGGCCACCAGTACTCTCAGGAAGTACAAGTCCCGTCAGCCGCCCTTCCGCCCTCGCCGTCGAGGCCAGTCGCGACACCCCGTACCATGTCCGCCCCGACCCTTGCTCGAGCCAGCCCGCGCCGCTGTGCCTGTAGTTTTAAATTCGTCCCTAAATAATACCGATCCAGGGCTCGGGGCTAGCTGGACCGAACCAACGCGAATGTATACGTACATCCGTGGTGGAGCGACTCAGACTGCCGGGCACTTCTTCTCTTGCAACCGAGCGGGTGGGCAGGTTGCGGATAGCCCAACTCCGGCTGCGGGACCGACTGCATACGGTCGATCTCGCACCCGGAGCATCTTGAAAGAGATCCCGGACAAGAGAAGTGCCCGAACACCAAGCCCCAGGTTTAGGGTAACCCATAAACCTTATCCCATGCTCCAATTAATCCTAATCATTCCAACCCTTCCATATCCCTATAATTTCCGTCAATCCCTAAATCCCTAGGCCAAATCCCAGGCCTAGGGTGACCCCCCAATAACCTATACCCCACCACCAAACACCCTCCCTCCTATCCCTACATCCCGTCGGTCCCAGAGGACGGGTAACCTCGATTCCAAAAAAGCCCACCCCCTCACCAATGAAAAAATGCAGAAGGAAAAAGCAACTACCCAGGTGGGTCCCGGCCAAGCCGGGGAATCCCACACCGCTACGGCGGTCAGCCCCCAACGTATTCTGGGGGGGGCAACCGACTGCACAACCTTGCCGTGCTCCTCAGCGCGGCCGGCTGCTGATTTAGCGCCCATAACACAGGCAGCGACTTACGCGCCCATTACCACAACTCCGGCTGCGACTAACGCGCCATTAAATCCTACAACGGCTGCGACCCACGCGCCAATACCCTCCACGACGTGTATGCCTCCCTCGAGCCTCTGGCAGCAGAGCATCGTGCGGAACAGCATCACTAACCCAGACATAGACGGACACGGACAGAGAGTGATGGGGAAGGTTGACGAACCGGGCGACCCTACCACTCTCCCGGTTGATAGAGTACGCCTGCTGAAAAAGCGCGGAAAAATCACAAGCCGGGGGAGGAAAGTAGGCGACCGAAAGCGCAGCACCCGCGAAGGCACTAGCCAGCGCGATGCGCGATCGGACGCTGAAGAGGTAGTACGCGACCAGCCCCGAGTCCGCGACGGGGAAACCAGGCGCGAAAAGGGGCCGGACGCGAAAGAAAGAGAACGGCCGCAAGTCCGCGAAGGGGAAACCCAGCGCGAAAAGCGGCCAAACGTGGGACCACGCGACCAGCTGCGAGTCCGCGAAGGGGCAACCCAGCGCGAAAAACAGCCGGACGCGGAACCGCGCGTGCAGGAGCGAGTCCGCGAAGGGGAAACCCAGCGCGAAAAACCCCTGCACACGACAGAGTCTGCCGGGGGCGCCGACCGACCTCATCACACCTACACTGACACAGACAAATACCGACTCAAACACCATAGGGGTAGGAGAGGTGGATCCTTGCGCCCAGACGCCACCACCCTGCCAGGCACCTCCATGCCGCAGCCTGGACCAAGCGGTACAGGGCCGGCGAAGAGGGAACGCCCTGACGACTCGGCTTCACCGAGTACGCTCCAGGGGGACGCCAAACGCGTAAGGGTCCACTCTGCCCAGGGGGAGCTGAGGACCTACGCGCGGGCCACTAAGGATATTCCTGCGAGGCTCGCCGTCGCAATCTGCTTCCCTCCCCCCTCCAGAGACTTGACAAAAGACGAGGCCGAGCTGGTCAAAGCAGGCCTGGAAAATGCACTAATTGACTCGGACCCGACAGCACCACTCCCTGCCTTCCGCGGATACCCACGGGTAGCGGAGGGCACAGTACAGGTATGGTGTGAGGACGATTACGCCCTGACATGGTTGACCCGACACGTACCCCTCCTCAAACTTCCCGATACTGAGCTTACATTGACGGTACTTCGACAGTCCGATGTGCCCACCCGCGTCAGAGCCTCGCTTTTCGTCCCTCGCTATAGAGGTGACATACAGAGGCTCCACGGTATTCTGATTCGTCAGAATACGTGGTACGACATAGCCCGGTGGTCACTGTACAGGGCAACTACCGTCGGTGGCGTCAACTATGGGACTTTTTTGACCCTAGGTGTGCCACCGGAGGAAGTGGAAAGGGTCATGGGGCGGGAGCGACGGATATCGTACCTACTGGGTTCGATATACGTGCGCTTCTGGCCCACGACCCAGCCCTCGGACTGCACAACGGACCCGACGACGACACCGACAGCGACACAGACGGACGACGCAGACATCGCCCAACTTGAGGAGGTCATGGCCCGCGCGGCGATGGCTGACGACGTAGCCAGCATACCACCAGCATCCCCCGGCTGGAGCGAGCAACTTCTTGCATCGTCGCCGGTTGGACAACACGACGACCAGTACAGAGAGGAGGCGGCGGAGGTCTTGTCCAATGGATCCACTACCGACTAACCTCCCCCCCTCGTCACCGTCACCACCACTCAACATCATCCAGACTAACCTCCAACATAGCCAGACTGCCACGGCAAGCTTACGCAGGGCACTGGAGGTTAACCCCCGAACAATTGCACTGATCCAAGAGCCGTGGATCAGGAACAACAGAATCTGCGGCCTCAGTAACATCGGAGGTAAGCTAATCCTTAACACGCACAGCTCAGACAAACCCAGAACCTGTGCCTATATACCCAAAGATATCCCTACCACGATACTCACTCAATTCTGTTCCAGAGATCTGACAGCTGTCAGGCTCCAGACTGAAGGTGAATTCCCAGATGTTGTACTAGCCTCGGTATACATGCCGGGCGAGGATACAGACTGCCCGCCGAAAGAAATGGCCGACCTGGTGCAGCACTGCGAGCGCACCAATTTGGACCTGATCATCTGCACCGATTCGAACGCTCATCACCCGCTCTGGGGCAGCGATGCATCGAACTCCAGAGGAGAGGTACTATCCACCTATTTATTCTCTACTAACCTTAACATCGTTAACCGAGGCTCTGAACCCACTTGGGTCACAGTCCGAGGGCAAACGATCATTGATTTAACACTTGCTACAGAAAACGCGACAAATTTTATAACAAATTGGCACGTATCGGACGAACCTTCTTGCTCAGACCATAGAAGAATCCGCTTCACACTAACTACCATTATAAGGAAACCCACATCGAGGCGTAATCCACGGCGCACCGATGTGCCCGGGTACAAGCGTCTCCTAGCCGCCCTACTAGCTAGGTACCTATCACAAATAACTATAAGGGAACCTGCACAACTTGAATACACTGTGACAAAGCTGTCAGAGTACCTAACCGAAGCGTACCATGCATGCTGCAAACTAAGGACACCACGTACCAACAGTGAAAGAAACCCTTGGTGGAACGCTGAACTTAGTAAACTCAGAAGCACACTCCGGAAGCAATTTAACAGAGCCAAAAACACCAGACTCCCGGAAGACTGGGAACTATACAAAGAAACCCAATACACATATAAAAAGCAAATCAGAACCGCCAGAAGGACAGCATGGCGGAAATTCTGTGAATCCATCGAAACCAATAATGAAGCCGCAAGAGTAAGGAAGATCCTATCATCAGATCAGGACCGAACCCTTGGCGCGCTGAAGAAACCCGACAACTCATACACACTAACAGACCATGAAACCAGCAAGGTCCTTCTCGAGACTCACTTCCCAGACTGCAAACTCCTAGAGGACAGGACCTGGGAAGATGTGCCAGAATGGACCCCAACGGAACAAGACTGGTCCAGTGCCCACAACCTAGTAACAGTAGACCGAGTAAAGTGGGCCATTAACACCTTCCAGCCATATAAATCCGCAGGACTAGATGGCATTTTCCCAGCCCTACTACAATGGGGTGTTGACCATATCGCACCACGCCTGGTAGAAATCTATCGGGCCTGCATAGCACTTAGATACATACCCCTAGCCTGGCGCGAAGTGAAAGTCATCTTCATACCAAAACCGGGCAAGGCCGACTACACACAACCCAAGGCGTACAGACCCATAAGCCTCACATCTTTTCTACTAAAGACCCTAGAGAGGCTCTGTGATCGACACATCCGAGATGGACCTCTTCGGGCAAAGCCACTCCACAAACAACAGCATGCGTACTCCACAGGCAGATCAACGGAATCTGCGCTACACAGCGTGGTATCCAAAATTGAATGCGCAGTGGACCACAAATGCTCAGCACTGGCAGCCTTCATTGACATCGAGGGCGCTTTTGACAAAACCACTTTTAACAGCATCAGCACGGCCCTAGACAGACACAATATAGACCCGTCTCTGAGCGGCTGGATCACCAACATGCTCAAACGAAGGGCAGTACAAGTGACCGTAAACGACACCACAAGAGCCATAGTGGCGAAGGGCTGCCCGCAAGGGGGCGTCCTGTCGCCGCTTTTATGGAACCTGGTCGTGGACAGTCTAATAAAAGAACTCAACGACAAAGGTTACTATACCGTAGGCTACGCCGACGATATAACCATAATAATAAATGGCTCTCACGAAAACACCCTGTGCAACCTAATGCGCCAGGCCCTGAAAATAGTAGAAAACTGGTGTGGTAAACACCAACTATCAGTGAACCCCACAAAAACTGAACTGGTTCTCTTCACAAAAAAGAGAAAACTGACGACACTACAACTACCACGTTTCTTTGGTACAACCCTAAGCCTATCAACTGAAACCAAATACCTGGGCATCTTTTTGGACAAACAGCTGAACTGGGCAAAACACACAAGCTATATTACCACGAAAGCCAGCATATCCCTGTGGCAATGCAAGCGAATGCTTGGCAAGAATTGGGGGATTAGCCCCAGGGTCACTCACTGGCTATACACCACAGTCATCCGACCAATCATTACATACGGCTCACTAGTCTGGTGGCCCAGAACAGACCTGAGCACAGCCCAAAAAGACCTTGAAAAGCTGCAGCGGTTTGCGTGTGTGGCAATCACTGGCTGCATGAGAACTACACCCACTGCTGCCCTACAGGCTATGCTCGGACTGCCGCCTCTACACCTCATAGTGAGGGAGGAGGCGACCCTGGCTGCCTTTAGGCTCCTTAACTCAGGGACCCTGAGCAAAGACTCTAGGGTCAAACACACACGTTTAAAAGAAGATGCGATCAAACGGCAGCCAATGATGGCATCACCCTGTGATAAAGCCCCGAAACAATACTGCTTCCAAAAGCATTACAACATAGTGCTTGAAGAGGAGCGGTGCGACCACTCAGGCCCGAAAGAACTGAGAATTTACACTGATGGCTCAAAGACCGACTGTGGAACTGGAGTCGGAGTCTTCTCACACGACCTCAGCATAAAAATATCCAAACCGCTGGGAATGCTCAACACGGTATATCAAGCAGAGTGTGTGGGCATAATGCAAGCGGCTTATGCCATAGCAGCCAGGAGAGTCACGGACACCCATGTTCGCATACTCTCCGATAGCGCCTCAGTCCTCCAATCCTTAGACAAAAAATGCATTACATCGAACCTGATACTAGAATGTCACAATGCGCTCGAGCGGGTAACTGTACCGAACCGCAATACAGTGACACTACAATGGATAAAAGGACACAGTGGATCGCTAGGCAACGATGCAGCTGACGAGCTGGCCAGAAGGGCTTCCAGTATGTCAGTCTGTGGACCGGAACCTATCGTGCCCATCCCCTTCAACCAACTACGCAGGTGGCTACAGGAGCACACCCACACACAAGCAGAAAGCTGGTGGACGTCGTCACCAGGCTGCAGGCAGTCTAAAGAAGCCATGCCGTTATTGGATGGCAGGCTGACCAGGCGCTTATTACGACTGGACAGGAAAGGCCTGCGCCTGGTGACGGGGACCATCACGGGACACTGCTCACTAAATAAACACTTTTACACATTAGGCATAACAGACAGTCCCCTGTGCAGGGCTTGCATGGAGGCTGATGAAACCATTGCGCATGTGCTCTTTGAGTGCACAGGCGTCACCCAGATAAGGTCAGAAACCCTCGGGACACCCAGATCGTACACAGATGTTCTTAACAGACCAGGAGATTTGATCAGCTTCTGGAGGGAGGTGGGCTGGTTGGAATAACCGCCGACGGCCGCCATGGCCCACGCACAATGGTCCACTGAAGGACTAAGTGCGGAAACCAAACCCATAACATAGAACATAGAACATACCGATCCAGCCCGTCCCTTGCTGTCCTGAGGTCCGAACCCCACAGGGGGCGCCCTTAGCGTGTAGTCGCTTAATTTTTAAGTTTTATTTTAAGCCCTGGCTGGAGGCGTTAATTTATTGAGGCATCCACAGGCAAGTCCGGTTAAGCAGACGACAATCTCACAGGTTGAACTGCGAGATGCCATTCCCCAAATAAAAAAAAAATGGGTCGATCATAAAACTACTCTTTCCGCGGTTCGTGGGTGGGTGACCATCCATTGCACATCGACCCCCCTTTGCGCCACATCTTTGGCATTACTTACGGGTTGTCAGAAGCCCAAAAGTCTGACAACCAGTCTTACCAGGGGGTATCCGTGTTACCCAGTAAATGGGTTGTGGGGGTCAGATGGCAGTCACTCCATATAAAGAAAATGATATTCAGCTGCAAACGGTGAGACTGGAAACCGACCCGAGACCAGGCAGGTCAGATTAGATTGACGTAAAAAACACGCTATATAATATACAGGCTGATTATCGCGGAAGGTAGATTTGCATCAATCTAACAGCTTTGCATATATCTACAGCCACAATCATCTGCCTAGCCTTTTCCCAACTATGTTGGGGTCGGCTTCCAGTCTAACCGGATGCAGCTGAATACCATTATTTTACATGGAGCGACTGCCTATCTGACCTCCACAACCCAGTTACTGGGTAATACGGTACCCCTTGGTAAGACTGGTTGTCAGACTTTCGGGCTTCTGACTACCCGTAACGACTGTCAAAGATCCACAAATGACAGCCGGGACCAACGGCTTAACGTGCTTTCCGAGGCACGGAGGGGTCTCGGTATGTAAAGATGGTCACCCATCCACAGACCAACCGCGGCAAGCGTAGCTTAACCTGATCGATCGACCTGTGCGGCTGTTATTATTTAGCCACGGCTGTTATTATTTAACTACAGCCACAATAACCATACAATTTAGAGATAACTAAATAAAGTAAGTAAACGGACTTGCTTATTTAGCAACAGTTTAAATAGCAAATGAGAGCTCTCCGTGTAAACTAACATTGACATACCACCACAAAGCACAAAGGTATTTAATACAAATACTATTCGTTTATTGCATTACATGAAAATGTACTTAATTTGAATGTGAATCTAAAATGCGAATGGTACCTTACTGAACTCATACTGACTGAATGAAATTAAATTGAAACAGATTGAGTACCTAATATAATATACAGAGTCCCATTAAAATAGATGGACAAATCTTAACACAGCGCTCAGTACGTCTAACTAAAGAGGTCCAAGCAAAAAAAAAATGATTTTGATTTTATTTTGACCTAAAATAATAAATTGCCGGCACATTATTATTGTATTTTCGTTAGCTGATTATTTTTCTTGTAAGTGGTATCTATACGTCTTTCTTATATATTTTTTACTATCGTCTTTATTTTGGTGGCCTGAATGATTTTTAAAAGTTTGCCCATCTATTTTAATGGGACCTTATATATCTGACCTTATATTTATCTACTCTACTATTCTCATTTAGAAAGGAAACGAGCACTGATCAACACCCTTTGACGTTGTATGTCGGCGATTTCAGACCAGCATAGCTATTCACAACCGATCGATACCTTCCGTGCCTAATTGAACATCCATCAATGATATATATATATCAAAAGAGTCCTCTGAAGGTTGTTCACAAATCCAATACGCAAAAAAAAACTCAGTTCAAATCAAATAGACGACCGCCATACGACCGATAGTTATTTGCTGTCCGGGGCCAGGTGGATTCACCTGGCCCCGGACAGCAAATAACTATCGGTCGTATGGCGGTCGTCTATTTTAAAATGACATATTTTCAATTACTGATTAGTAATTGAAAATATGTCATTTTCGATTCGACTACCTGTAGAATGGTTGTAAATAACTATGCAGTTTCTGTGACTACATTTTCTTGAACTGAAAATGTCATTTTGAACAAGGGCTTAGTGTTACAAAGTTCAACTCAACTCTAATCACGAAACAGCACGAATATAGACTTTGAAGTTCCCACGATATTAGCCCATTACAAGTGACAAAACATTTTGACATTCATTTGTTTATCTCCATAAAATCAACCCACAATGTGGCAAACTTAAATCAGATTATCCCTTCAAATTCCCATAACGGGTGGCAGTCAAACCCCAGACCTCAGTTATAAGTTAAGCCGCAAACCGCGTCACACAGTGAACTACGCAAAACGTTTAGCCAAAACTTTTATCTGATTCAATTTAACGGGTTCCGTGTGAAAATGTTATAAAGGAACAAGAAAACTTTGCTCTTTGTTAATGTGGATTTATCAGTTCGAAGTCTTAATGCAAGCCTTGCTTTCAGGCCAAAGATGTTTGGAGTAACGTGGGAAGTTATATGGTGATGTCTCAAACCCATTATGATTTAGAAGTTGTAAGAGTCAAAAAAAAGTATATAGGTGTCGTAGGACACACGGTTGGAACGAAATAAATACTAAATAAATATGAATAAATAAATATACCAACATACTAAATTGCTTTAGTATTTTGCTTGTAGAATAATTTGACAAAAAAATCATAATTATTGATGTATATTAGTATGGTTTTTATTTTAAAAATAAAGTTTTTAGAGATATCTTCATGGTATTTTTCTATCGTATCGTATTAGTTGTATTATGTTTTCAACACCCTACCTACCTAGCATATATCCTGAAGAATATCATATATTTTTCTGATTTTGTATACTGTACTTAGTCGATCATATACTTTTATTGTTTCTAAAACTTGGATGTTTTATGTATAGATCCTGTAAGCCCTTTTATAGTCTTCTACCAGGCGGAAACAAAGTGTGCGCCTTCAACAGTTGGGTCTTGCGGTCTTGCCACTATTTTGAAGTACTCTTCAGTGTACTCAAATGGACTCAGATCAAACTCGACGCCCTGGGTTACTAAACCCAGGGCGTCGAGTTTGATCTCACCCTCCCACCTCCCCCTCCCCGACCGGACCCTCCTGGGTCCGTAAGCTGCTGACAGCATCAAATGCATCACCATCGGTCATCGGTAATGAGACTGTATATTTACAAAGTGGGGAAGTCGCGGCTTTTTAAACGCTAAGGCGCTCTACAATTGCGAGATATGTAGACTGAGCCGACGTGAGGATGCACCGAGATCTGGTTGCGGTGGATAAGGAGAGGTCCTTGGTCCTCAGCTGGATGCAGAAAGCGGTACTTCTGGACACGGCTCGCATTTTTAGGAAGTTCTTCTCTCTAGAGCCCTGACCTATAGGTTGGATCCTGTTCCCGATACCGTTTATATGTAGGTGCATATATCACACTAATATTATAAAGATGAAAGTTTGTGAGTGAGTGTGTGAGTGTGTGTGTGTGTGTGTGTTTATATGTTTGTTACTTCTTCACGCTCAAACGGCTCGACCAATTTTGATAAAATTTTATATGGAGGTAGCTGACACCCTAGATTAACATATAGGCTACTTTTTATCCCGATATTCCCACGGGATCGACATTTACGCGGGTGAAACCGCGGGGCGTAGCTAGTGATGAAATAAAGGAAACTATAAGAAAAACACACATACTATAGCAAAAGTGTATGAGGGTCAAAATGTTCTACTCTTCCAGGTCCCTCGTTAAGTGTGCAAAGAAACGATGCGATTAAGAACTTCGTTTCAAAAATGCAATGGATGTGAAAATATCCGTCACAGAGTGCATACGTCAATCTGGATAAAGCCTCTTCTGAAAAATAAAAGTATTGCTGATGGTTTGTTTTGGAACGGCGCGGCGGCGGACCGGACACTTGATTTTTATCGTTTGTATGTAAATGCAAGCTGCTACTATCCGCATCGTCACGGTTTATTCAATAAAAAATCTGGCAGAAAAAGCTAAGCACTTTGTCAGTTTTGATAAATTCAACCCTTTGTAATGCAATATTTCTCGAATTTTGCACTGCCACCACTACAGTTATGTACAGTCAGGTATATTAATTACTAAGCAAGTTGAAACTCTACGTCAATTTGCCTTGTTATAGCAATTCATACAACTGTCAAAGAATGCCAGTTGTGACTAAAACATTAGGTTGAATGAACGGTGTGTGTGGCTAAAACCTAATTGTAAAATAGGCTAAGTGTTATAGAAAAAACCGGCCAAGTGCGTGTCCGGACCACGCACAATGTTTTGTATTAAAAATCGTATTTTTTTTTTGTTTTTTCTGGTGTACAATAAAGTATATATAAATAAATAAATTAAGGGTTCCGTAGTTGAAATGAATTTATCCCAAGAACAAACTTAACATTGTAGTTGAAAAACATGTTCTACCATACATTTCAACCGAAAATGTAAGTTTGTACGCACAATATTGAGAGATTTACTCTTCATTTGTTGTTTTAAGACCACAGACTTCTTATAGGTTTTTCTGTAATCTATACCTAGGTGTAGAACCATTTTCTCTATTTTTTTCACAATTTTAGTCTCAGTCGTTTCAAAGATAATCAATTTTCGTCTATTTTCTTAAATAACTTTAATACAATCTACTTTAAAATTATGAAAAAATGTATTTGAGATCCTCACAGTATTTCATTTGATATGTCACACGGTACAGATTGCGAATTTTTTTTTCTATTTGCCCCCAAAAATTTCTTCCATATTCAAACTTCATTTATTTACGTTACACGTCTGTGTTTGGGTCACAGAGATTCATAATTATGTGTAACAAATTTAAACTTAATCGGTCCGTTAGATTCGGAGCAAATTGGCTGTGACAGACGGACGGACAGACAGACACAGGAGTGATCCTATAAGGAAATCATCAAATGACTCCTCCCGCTCTGGGTGGAGCGGAAGGGAGTGTCAGACTCTTACTGACTAAAACCCACCCGTGTTCCTTCCCCTTAGCCCTTCAAATCAAATTTAAGTTGCTAGTCAAGTCAAGGTTTGCTTACAATAAGTTATCCCGCAATTACATAATAGTTGTACTCACAGTTGAATAAAAAATGTCAAATAAACGGCGGCCCTTAAACACGGACGAAAATGTTAAAATGTTCTGTTTTTATATGATAGATAGATAGATAGATAGATAAACCATTTATTTGGCGCATACAAAAAGACAGCACAACACACAAAAGTACAATATTAGAAATATTATGTGATAACCAAACTACCCACTTATAATATAAAAACAAGGTGAAAAACACATCGAAATAAAAGTGACACTATGATGAATAAGTACTTAAAATAAAATTAATATTAATAACGAAACGTACAAAGTGCGGTGTGCGTCTCAAGGTTGCACCAAATGGGAGTCCAGCTCAGCATGTGTCAGGCAAATGTACCTGACGCTGATATTCTGCTGGATCCCTGCAGTGACACACGGACGTTGAGAAGACGAGATAAATTGGTGTTGTGACTGGTGTTAAGTGCAGAGTGAAGTTTTGTAAGTATACCCGACACTTTAATAATGTATTCTACAGTAAGTTTTGCATTGGGAAACGTTCTTGTTTGTAGGCGTGTTAGTATAGTGGTTTGATTACTTGATTTTTATGATTATTATTTATAAAGTTATAGGTATGCAGTATAATGTGTAAATGAATAATATTATGATTATAGTGGCGTAGGTGCGAATAAAATAAAACAATTTGGCTAGATTAAGATTATAATTAAATATGTTTACAATAAATAAATATAGGTAAATAACATGTGTGTAAGTATTAAAAGTATTGTAAATATTCAACAAGAGATTCACATGCTACTCAATTACTAAGTTTGTCCTTGTTCTCAGGTTGTAACCTCGTGATACGCTAAATAGACAGATTGATTCGAGAGGAAAGGACAGCCAGCTATATAATGGAGGTGTTTGAAGCAGTCATCCCTAGATTCCTCTGCGAGGTGATAAGAAACTGCCGTAGTCGAACTCTGAAGGTACCAAGAAATTTAAGATTCCTTATCGGCGGGGGAATATTGTTCCAGCATTTAGATGCAGCATACCTAAAACTTCCCCTGAAAGCAGCTGTCTTATGTGATTGAGTGGAGAGTTGCTGCGAACACTGTCTACTTGCGCATTCTCTTCTACTCGCGATCCAGCTCAGTTTATTGTACAGGTAGGACGGCTGCTTGTACTTTATTACTCCAAAAAGTAGGCATGCCAAATGCAACTTACGACGTGATTTCATCTTGAGGATTGAGTGGTTATTTAAAAATGGTGTTACATGACTTCTTGGCGGGATTGAGAAGCAGAATCGCGCGCAGGCGTTTTGCACCCTCTGGATCAGTCGATCAGTTCTTGCCAGTAGTCGTGGGCCAATAACTACGTCCGCATAATTCAGGTTTGACAGCACCAGAGACTCAGCCAGCTGGATCCGCAGTTCCTCTGACAGATAAGGCCTTATTTTATAGAGGACCTTAAGCCGGTAAAAACAAATGCGCACTGACTCTGCCACGTGCGCTTCGTATCTCAACCCAGTGTCCAGGTTGAGACCTAGATTACGTGCCTCACTGACTCGACTGACCGACTCTCCCAGCAGGGTAACGTTAAGTGTTGCTGGCACTGCACTAATTTGGTTCTTAGTTCCGAACAACATGTATTTGGTTTTAGTTGGGTTAAGTACCAAACCGTTGTTTTCAGCCCAACATGCTATCCTGTCAAGATCATCATTTAGATCCTTAATCGCGATGTCATAATCACTAGGCTTAAAGGAGATATAGACTTGTACGTCATCAGCATAAATATGGTACCTACATCGCTTTAGGGAAGTTATGATATCCGCACAATACAGTATAAAGATGATGGGACCCAGTATAGAGCCTTGCGGGACTCCTCTGTAAACAGAAGTGAGTGATGAAACAAGAGATGATCCATTGCTCAGTCGTATTTCCACACGCTGCTGACGGTTGGTGAGATAGCTTTGGAACCAGTTTATCGTATTTTGGTCAAATCCATAGTAGCTAAGCTTTGACAGAAACAAATCTATATTTATGCAGTCAAAAGCTCGCGAAAAATCGAGTAAGACGAGAAGTGTGCATAGGCCCTTATCCTGTGCTGACAGAATGTTATCCGTCACGTCCAAAAGAGCCGTTGAAGTACCACGCTGTTTGCGAAAGCCTGACTGAAACTCAGGAAGAATGCGTTTATCCTCTAGATATTTTGAGAGCTGCTGGCATACTGCCTTTTCAGCAATTTTAGAAAGGCAAGGCAGAATGCTAATAGGCCTAAGGTCTTTTAATTCTGTTGGATTTGTTTTTTTAGGCAATGGCCTAACGATAGCAATCTTCCAGACGTCAGGGAAGGTTGCTGAGACAATTGAGTTGTTAACAATGTCAGTGATGACTTTCAGTGTATGTGGGAGTGTAAGCAAAAGCATATCCAGGGTCACCCTATCGCAGCCTTCAGCGTTAGATTTTAGTTGGCGGAAGTATCGCAGAATCTGGTCAGCAGTTATTGGTTGTAATGCAAATGCAAAGCTATCATCACCATAACGATGAGACTCAAAGAAATTGCGTTGCGATATATTGCAGACGGGGTTACCAGGAACACTCAAGAAGTGATTATTGATTTCATTTGGATCTCTGAAGTGAGTAGGAAGGTCATCGATCTGTTTCTTTGGTAATACAGTGCTTTTCAAATTTTTCCATAATGTTTTCGGATCTTGAATTTGGTTATTAATATTGAATTTGAAATATGCAACTTTTTCTCTGAAAATGGAAACTAACACCAGTGATTTCAGCTGCTTGTAGTATGCCTTTTTGGACCCGGATTTCATTTTACGGTACTTGGTCAGAGCTTCATCTCGCAGGTGCATCATCAATTTAATTGTATCTGTTATCCACGGATATGATGGTTCCTTAATTAAACATTTCTTGACCGGGGCGTGAGCATCGTAAATTGTTAAAATGATTCTGTTCAATTCCTCAACCATGTCATTCACATTATGCAAGTCACAAATATTGTCCCAGTGTATGTGCGATAGATCACTATCTAGCACTTCTCTATTTATTTGCTTAATGGGTCTGTACGTAACTGTATGTGGTTTAAATTTACTACGCCTAATATTAAATTCGCACACAACAAGTGAGTGGCCATTTATTGAGCCATAGGGCTCAACTGATATCCCTTTATGGTTCAGATTCGTACAGACAAGGTCAATCAATGTTTCGCTATGGTTTGTGAAATGGGTTGGCGAACTTACCAGCTGTTTTAGGCTCAGGCTATTCAAAAACTCGCATACTTTCTTAGTTTGCCCGTTAGCATTCAGTAAGTTAACATTGAAATCGCCGAGCAGTATGTAGTAATCACATTTTACTAAGGAGCTAATGGAGTCGGTTATGGCGTCAAGAAAGAGATCCAAGTCGAAGCGTGGGGGACGATACGCTGTGCCTATAGCAATTTTGTTTCCATTTAATGTAAGGGTAATCCACATTTGTTCGATAGTGTCGTATCTAGGGTCAGTTGGGATGGACCAGGTACGAGCGGTCAGACCGTGTTTAAGATAAAAACCCACACCACCCCCCCGTCCCCCATGTACAGACATCGGTCGTGGTGAGTGGCGTAGGCGGTAACCTGGTACAGCGGGCGCTCGCCCGTCTTCGCCCGGTCGTAGCCAAGTCTCGTTAACTGCCAATACATCAAAAGAATGCTTTTCCACTGCTGCTATAAAATCATCGTGGTTAGTGCCAAGGGAGCCTACGTTTAACAATCCAACTTTAAGGTATTTTTCAAGCATATTTAATGTAATGAAATACACAACAAAACAGAGAAGCGCTGTCGCAGATGTAAAGTGTTGACATTTTCGCATTTGCTAAGGGAGATAAAATAAAATTGTAATGTACAATTCTATGGAAATATTGTAAATTAGTGTTGTAAATATCAAAGAATTGAAATTCGTAACAATAACCATAAATAAGGGCAAAAAAAGCAAAAATTAAAAAACAATTGTAAAGAGTAATAGTTAAAAATATATCGCAGCGCTCACTGAATATAAACCGATAAAAATGAGCTTCCATGTTGTCGTTAAGTGATAAACTAGCCACCTGCTGTTTCTCGCACTTTCGCAATGTTTAAACTTAACATTATCACTGTTTATTTACTGCGCCGTACTGTCTCAACAAGAGTCTGATGGAATTTATTTTCGAACTCACACTTAGGAAGCTGAGAAAAATTGTAGGTAGGCTCTTAAGAAGACTTCAAAGTTTTTAGATTTTTGTTTGAGCTTTAACTAAGTAGGTACAGTGTTTACAACATCAAACATAATATTGTGCCAACGATTAGCTTCTTAGAGCAACATTTAAAATGCACGTTCCCTAGGAATAATACTTAAAAGTTTAACCAAGATGTATAATCTAAATATTTGCACGGCTGAACTGCCGAATATAGTGAAACCCAGAGACCTTGAGAACTTATGTTAGCTACCTATATTCTTGCAAATAAATTTATCATTCATTCATTCATTCAACATTTAAAATGTTCGTACCCTAGGACCAATACTTAATATTTCAACATTTAAAAGGTTCGTACCCTAGGACCGATCCTTAATAGTTCAACACTTAAAAAGTTCGTACCCTAGGATCAATACTTAGTAGTTCAACATTTAAAATGTTCGTTCCCTAGGATCAATACTTAGTAGTTCACCATTTAAAATGTTCGTACCCTAGGACCAATACTTAGTGGTTCAACATTTATAATGTTCGTACCCTAGGACCAATACTTAAAACTCAGGTTCATTTGGTGGATATTTAGAAGTCTTCAAGAGTAAGTGGTTAACAACAATATTAAAGCATCCACCGCAGAATGAACCGATGGAATAAACAAAGAAGTACCAATCAGGCTGAGCCTCTGGTTTCTGAGAGATTGTTTTTTTTTTTAACATTAATTGTCAAATCTCATTTTGTTGTTGTGATTAGGTAACCGAATTAAAAACAGGCAATCATTACTTATGTAGGTACTATTAGATTGGACAACAGATTAAACTGAACAGGCTTTCAGATTAGATATTATAATATTTATAAATTATTCAGAATTTCAGCTTTACATAATCAACCTATAATGTTCCTACTGTTGGGGCACATGCCTCCTCTCTGTGAAAGAGAGTAGGCTGTAGTCTACCACGCCGGTCCAGGGTGGGTTGGTAGATGTCACGTCATGTCTTCGAATTTTTGGTTCTGGACATGCCGGTTTCCTGACGATATTTTCCTTCACCGTTTTGAGAGCAGTGGTGGTGAAAAATGTTAACACGAAATAAAACGGCGCCTGGGTTCGTACCCACCACCTAGAACTCGTAAGTCGGGGCCACCACTGCTCCATGATGATTAGATATTATAATATTTATAAATTATTCAGAATGTCAGCTTTATAAGCCCTTGTGTTTAAGTTATAACAGCTGCAGTGGTTGTTCCGTGGATGGGTAACCATCTTCATATACCAAGACCACTGCGTGCCTTGGAAAGCACGTTAAGCCGTTGGTCCCGACTGTCATTCGTAGATCTTTGATAGTCGTTACGGGTCGTCAGTGGCCTGAAAGTCTGACAACCAGTCTTACCAAGGGGTGTCGTATTAACCAGTAAATGGGTTGTGGAGGTCAGATAGGCTGTCGCTCCATGGTACATACAGGTATCCAGCCTCATCCAGTTAGACTGGAAGTCGACCCCAACATAGTTGGGAAAAGGCTAGGCAGATTATGATGAGCTTTATAAGGCCTCCAAAAATTATTAATGTTTATTACCATAGTAACTGCCATTAAAAATGGTAAAGACTAATGACCCGTATCAAGTTAAAATTTCCCTTTATTATACAGGTAATATGATATGAACAGCGTGACGTTAGCGTGGTGCGTGCATGGTGTGGGCGTGGCGTGAGCGTGGCGTGTGCGTGCCTCGTGCGCGTAAAATAATCACTTTACGAGATGTTAACCAGTTGTTAAACATTTTAATTTGTGCGTCTCATGTTTACGCCCATTCATTGGGGATCTGTTAGACTGAATTATAATTACGCAGTGCGGCACAGTGTGTCAAGTTTGTGTAGAGAATATATCGCTTACGTGATTTTATTTTTTGTGTGAAGGTCGGTTCATTTTTCAGGCTTAGTTTTCCCGAGGGGTTGAACAGGAGTCTACAGCAATATTTTCATCCTTAAATTATTCCACGTCGAGTCTTAGATTTTTTGTCTAGAAGGACTGGTTGTAACTACAATTTTAATCGTTGAACCTGTCTGGCTAGTTTTAGTGCTCATCCTTATTAAAAGCTTTCCTTATTCATTGTTCACGACGCTGAAGAGAAGTTAATGGGTGACTAGTAGTCGCCCTTTAAATTTAAATTCTTTAGCGTCCAAAAATCCTGAAATAATAGTTCGATAAAACTCTGCTAACTATAATTATGGATCTGTTTGTACAGCAGTAACTTTTTTCCAAGCAATAATAATTACACATAAAAAGTATGGTTTTAAAATAGGTAATCCCTTTGAAGAAAACAAGTCCTTGAGTGAAATGTGAATCATAATGCATGGTGCTGTTACGGAAACAAACTGATTCCTTCCAAAACTCCTCACAGACTTAACCTACGCCACCAACTCGACTGTGCCAAGGCGGAATAATCCCTCGCCCCTGCCTAAGACACGTTCAGTCTTTGTTCTCTCGCCTACGAAACTCTTTGTCCCACATAATTACATCGCTCATTGTAACACTGTATCTATTTCAACGGTAGGCAATAATTTACGCCATTTAATGTTGTATTATTGCGGAAAATTGAACGTGGTAGAAACAGGATTTTTTTGGGTAATTTCAAGACGTGGGTAGCAGTTGATTAAACACGCGATTAAGAGGAAGATCCATTTCCTTCCTTATTACACCGCTAGGGTTTCTTTGATTGAACAAAAAGCTATGTGGCGTAAGAGATTAACAAGAATATATATATTATATTCTGGCTGCTCTGGACAGAGAGAGGTACAAAGAGAGTAGAGAGGCCTTTGCCCACCAGTGGGACATTCATCATCATCATCATCATTTCAGCCTAAAAACGTCTACTGCTGGACATAGGCCTCCCCCAAAAGGGGGGGGTTTGCCATAATCGCCACGCTTGGCAGGCGGGTTGGCGATCGCAGTATGGTATGGTGGTGGAATGCATAGAGAACGCTGCTGCCCATTCGCCGGTACGTCCCTTAGTCGCCTTTTACGACACCCACGAGAAGTATGGGGTGGTGCTATTCTTTGAGTCCGACACCACACAGACGGCTAAAAATAAAATAAATATGTTGATATGTTTTATGTTTCCTGGTGTCTTGTGTTTTGTCATCAAAACCTGATCTGTCCTACGTCCCAGTTTAAAGATACAAATATGATTGGATGGAATACTAATAAGTTTACTATGATAACGTTGTTGCATAGGGAGGGATACGTAATACCCTTGTCGACAGATAAACTCGGAAACCTGCTTACAGATTAGTACACAGAGTGTAACAAACCATAAACTCGCTTCCAAAACTGGAGGAGTTTCCAATAAAAAAAATTAGACGAATCCAAGACAGGGACACACCACACGGAAGACCAAATATATTAAGAATGCATACAAAACATTTAATTCATGTACATGTCTCCACATTGACCCAGGTGCCCCCAATGTCTCACACATTGGGCCCGAAATAAATCCGGATCCCTTAAACCCCAAAGCACAGAACAACAGCTGTAATCGCCCGCATAAATGAATAACGGGCCGTGTCCGGGCCGTATCCGAGCCGAATCCCGGCGCACTTGGATTCTGGACCCAAACAATCCCGAAAGGGAAAGGGTTTCTTAATGATGTAAGGTGATGGACTGGCGAGGTCCTTTTTCACGCGTGTTTTGGCTTCAGAAGACAGTTGAACATCGTGTGAAAGACCATTATTGTGAAGATGTATTAAATTCCATAGTTTATTATTTACTTAGTATGTGCTGTGATATTTCATAGCATCACAAACTAGGTTAGATTTAGGAGAAAGTATTACCTCGAGCTTAAAGATGCGATTATAATTTATAAAATAGCAGTTATAATATAGGTCCCAAATCAAATAGTTAATTCAAAACATATGGTATATTTACGCATCGCATTGCAGTAAAACATACCCATTAGTTTTGACTTTTACTATTTGATTGCTTTTCAGTTTGTCTGACGAAGACAAAGACATTTATTCGTCGGATATGGTAGGTACAAAGTTGGTTGATATAAATGGATAAGTTCAACACATCCGCCGCTAATAGCGGGTACACGTTGGTAGGTATAAAACCTAACTTGTATTAGACAATACAAAACACTCAGCTACCATCACATTTGCTACCGCTGATAGTTGTAAATTCATTTATCTTCTCACTATATTATTATTTAAACATCTTTACACCTATAAGGAAACAACAACAAAAAACACCCAGGTACAGCAATAAGTGGCCAAACTTACACCAAACAGCGACCGTAACTAAACAACCTAATCGTGTCCCGAATTTCTGCCCACCACCTTCCTTAGAACACGGCCCCAAGACGTACAAAATAAGAAATTTGTTCACGTATGAGTCCAAAAAACGTCCGCAGAAGTTAAATTTAATCGAGCAACTAGTTAAGAAGAGAGGGCACGTACACGCACGTGCAACGGACGAAATGGGAAATTGTCCTTTTGCGAAATAACCTATTCATAGTGCGGAGCTAATGTGCCGTGAAAACTGCTATTATGTACAGATGTATGGGAACTACGTTTATGTGTTGTAATATTTCGGGGTTCACGAAACGGCTGGTTGGTAACTTTCGCAGTGAAAGCTTAAAGCTTAAAGGTATTTGAGAAAAATTGGATGAATTTGGAGTTAATCCGTTGAAGTTGGTAAAGGATTAGCAATTTCGGCTGATTATTAAGGGTTTTCGGGGCAGAAATTTATTTCCGCCGTATTCTGTATTCTTCAAAACACAGCGTATTTTATTTTCGCCACCTCGATTAAATTTATGTTTTAATCACGTTAGTACGTCCCGAAAGACCAAAAATATTTCAACTGGATTATTGCACCAAAAAATATCACTGTGGTTAAAAAAGCATAGCCTGTATTTTTCAGCGCTAAATTCACGTCCTACCCTCTATTTTTCCTTCCTTATAGCACGACGTTGTCGCGTGCAACGGCTGCCACACCACTTGCAGCGAAGCCTTTGCCACCACAAGGCGTACATTGTACCCGACAACCTGTCATTTATACCAGAGCAAAAAATTAGAATTTCACCACGAAGCTAGAGAAAAGTCTTTGGAAAAAACGCTTTTGAAGTGGAGTTAGCAATATTGGCATGTGAACGAATATACTCGACCTTTGAACGGAAAGGATCGCTTCAAATAAGAAAACGAATTAGTTAGCTTTATAAAATGTACTCAATAAATAAAAAAAGTTATACGTAATGTACATAAATGTATGTAACATGAAAGGAAAAAAACTGGTCAAGTGCGATTCGGACTCGTGCACCGAGGGTTTTGTACAAATTTGTAGGTATGTAAATAGTTTATCACGGGAATCGTCTCTCGAATATACTAAACCATAATAATTTAGAACATAATCTGAAAAAACCGATGATGTTGTAAAGTTCCCCCAAAACCTGTCCTCAAAACGCAATGTTTTTGAAAGTAAAATTTAAAATTAGAAATCAAAGTTACTTTATATTTTACTAGCTTCTGCCCGCGACTTCGTTCGCGTGAAATTCGTACCTTCCTCTATAAATTTCAAAAATGTATGTTTATGACCTTTATCATTTGTCTATAAGTATCATCATCATCATTTCAGCCGAAAGACGTCCACTGCTCGACATAGGCCTCCTCCAAGTTGGGGGTCCAAGTTGGTTGGGGGTTGCCGTAATCGCCACGCTTGGCAGGCGGGTTGGCGATCGCAGTATAGTATGGTGGTGGAATGCATAGAGAACGCTGCTGCCCATTCTCCGGTACGACCCTTAGTCGCCTTTTACGATACCCACGGGAAGTATGGGGTGGTGCTATTCTTTAAGTCCGGCACCACACAGACAATACATATAAGTATACGGGCCAATTTTTAAGTTTATAGGCCAAAGGAATCAAATTTTTCAAATAAACTGTAACCCCACTTTTCACTCCCACAGGGTGGAATTTTGAAAAATCGTTTAAGATGTGTTCGTAACACTCAAAGACGCAAGCAAGCAGTAAAATCTACCTCTTAAACTTTATTACCCTTTTCCACCTTAGTAGGAGTCAGTTTTTTAAAAACCCTAAAACACATTGGTACCTACTTTTTATTTTAGTACCTAGTACTGAGTTTCGAGTTAACCCGACACAGCGGGTTACATATTTTTCTAACCAAATTAATAAGATTTTTCATATACTGTATCCCCTCTTTTTATCCCCATTGGGGTGGAATTTTGCAAAATCAACTGGAATGTATCTACATATAGCTTGACTTAAAGATTATTTATACCAATTTTCCAGTTAATCAAGCTACGTTATAACACTCCCCTGTGAAATTGACTACCCCTCTTCACCCCGTTAGGGGTAGATTTTCAAAAACCCCTGATTCACTTTATTATTTATTTTGGTCTTGCTTACTGAGTTAATTAGACAGCGCGTTAAAATTCTTCCATACAAAATTTGACACCCCCAATCTCCCTTTAGGGTAGTTTAGAATTCCAAAAAATTGACGGACTTTATAATTTAAGTACTTAAAAAACATTACTGAAGTTCATAAACTATGAAAGCACTGAATATTGCTCCAACGAAAAGATAAACTGGATTGAGGGACAAACTTACCTTTGCCGTGAATAAACCCATATATCGACATAGGTCGCGGTTAGTTTACCAACCGCAAATAATATGTTTGTAATAACCAAACATTTTTTTTTTTAATAATGTAACTACAAATTTTACAGTTTTCGGATGTTTTCCTTTACTTGTGCTACATGACACTGCTTCTTGCCAAATTTCATGATTCTAGGTCAACGGATCATGCTGCGATCGCCAACCCGCCAGCCAAGCGTGGCGATTATGGCAAACTCCCCCCAAAGTAGGGGGAGGCCTGTGTCCAGCAGTGGACGTCTATCGGCTGAAACGACGAGGTCAACGGGAAGTAGGTACTCTATAGGTTTTGATTCCGGAACATAAAAGCCTGTATCTTTTGATTGCGTTGAACTAGAAGTTTGATTTTCACTGCTTCAAGGGATTGCAGCTTTGAGTATTTGATATTAATTTCAACTTGAAACTTTACGCGTTCCTGAGAAAAAGGGTCTTGATCGATGGACAGACGGACAAAGAAGTGATCTTATGACTTATGAGGGTTCCGTTTTTCCTTTAGAGATACGGAACCCTAAAGATGACGGATGTGACCTCTACGCGCGGTCTTAGAAATGCGAGTTTCTTTTCTGCCGTGAGCAACCACTGTGACGATTTTTGCTGAATTCCCGTGGGATCGTAAAGAAATGGGATCGTCAAGTTTAGACGCGGAATCGAAGGGTGACCTCTGATATTGGGATAACTTATAACATACCTATCTTTTATGAATATGGATTTGTTTGTGGCATAACACTTTATTTTATTACACTATGATTTGTTGTTCTTTATCGTTGTGATATTTATAGACTCTCTTCTAGGGAAAGGAGAATGCTATCAAATATAGAGCGTCTTGTACACAAACAAACCTAGTGTATTTGGAGGAGAATTTAATGCCCTTCCTATATTGCTAACTATTTTTACATGGATTCCAATATTGATACCCATTATGGAAAGTAACATCATCCGTGACGACGCAATAGAACAAATGAAAGTCACAATAAAAACGATTTCTTTTTTTTAGGGTTCCCTACCCAAAGGGTAAAAACGGAACCGTTTGTCACCAGGCTGTATCTCAAGAACCGCGATAGCTAGACTGTTGAAATTTTCACAAATTATGTATTTTTGTTGCCGCTATAACAACAAATACTAAAAACAAAATATAATAAATATTTAAGGGGGCTCCCATACAACAAACGCGATTTTTTTGACCTTTTTTGCTCGATATCAAAAACGGCAACAGGTAGGCACTTGAAATATTCACAAAATACTCAGTTGTATTTTAACTTTAATAATAAATAATAAAATTAAAATAAAATAAATATTTAAGGGGCTTTGGCTCCCATACAAAAAACATGTTTTTTTCGGCGTTTTTGTCTTGTGGTACGGAACCCTTCGTGTGCGAGTCCGACTCGCACTTGGCCAGTTTTTTTTTAATCGGTCCTCTTTTCTTTAAATGCTTAAAGGTATTCTAAATTAATAATTTAAATAGATACGACGCAACGCGTGACCTAAAGATTTTTTGACACACATAAAAATATCCGTAATATTATATAGTAAATCGGTAGGTACTTACAAATTATCTTCTTCATTTAGATGTTTGTTGGCAGGTACGTACATATTTTTTACGTAATAGCAACATTCGGAAATGAAGTGCTATGACAGTGACATTTAATAAAAATACGTACAAAAGTAAATAAAAATACTTTAATCATTTATTTTTGACGTCCGAAATCCGGGAATTAATTTCATAACAAAAACGTTAATTTAATTTTTTTTACATTAGGTTGTGACCCGCTCCCTCGCAAGTTGGTACGGTCCCTAGGCATTCACTTTTGGATTTATTGAGTTCAATCGGACACTCCGTATCGTAGAAGGTCAAGGTTTAAGCCAATAAAGACTCAATGAGGGATTTTCTTTTTCTTTTTTTTTAACGTTTCCCTAGTCGCTGGATAGATGGCGCTGAACTTGGTAAGTTACTGCAAGGAGGAACGTCACATAATTTTTTTATTAATTCACTTGCATGTAATTTTGAGATCGTAAAACGAAAGCAAACGAAACTGTGTATATGACGTGACGCAATGTTTTTTTTTCCAAGCGTTTTGACTTTGGCACCTAGTAACGTAGTCAGTTCAACGCCATCTTAAGGGTTCTTGGAAACTATGTTTTTTTTTAATACTCAAAAGAAAAACCTCTCATTTTCTTTCAGCCGACAAATACATACCTACTTATTACATAATCAGCCAATAACGTTCCCACCGCTGGGATACAGGCCTCCTTTCAGTGAGAGGGAGGGGGCTAGTACATGACTGCTTTACGACAAATAAAAAGAAAAAACCGGGCAGGAGCGAGTCGGACTCGCGCACCGAGGGTTCCGTACCATCATATGTTTTTTAATTTTCATTGGCGAGGCCTATATTCGTTAGAGAATTTTAACACTGCGCACTGCGATGTAGAACATTGCAGTTTTAGGTCAGCGCCGTCTCTTGACCGATAGTGGAAGTAATGTAACTTTTGTTGATGATTTCTGAAAAAGTGTGCTATTTAGAGATATCGTTGTATTTTTCCTGTAATCTTTACATAAACTTCTATCACATAGAATTATTTCAGATTTATTTCTTTGCAAACTTCGGAAATAGGAGGGGGGGGGGTATGTTTTTTTACATTTTTCATCAAAAGTCAAAAACTGTGCGGCCTAAAAAAAATTGAGAATGTGCAAACTGCGCTCTTTCATATGATACCCCACATGCCCTAGCAGCCCCACTTCGAATTTTTCAGAACCCCTTTCAGTCTTGTTGCAAAAAAAAAAATGTAAGTATATTATTATATCTTTCTTACTTGCAAAATAGTTGGTCAAACGTCATCTAAATCTATTCCAAATTTCAAGTTGATAGCATTAGTAGCTCTTGAGATATCCCGCTGTGACAGACAGACCAACTGAGTCTCACCATAAGGGTTCCTTTTTACAATTTTGGTATGGAACCCTAAAAACAAGACTGATTATAACATTATATTCTATGTTCTTACTTTACGATGACTGTGGAACGTACAGTGAAATAATAATATACTTAATTGGCTTCCGAAACTCCTCCAAGTTTCCTTAATAAGGCATCATTAGACAATGTCAGGAAGTTCCCTTTGTTTCTTCCTTACATTCTCGACTCAAACTTCAATCGTTATAACACGCGTTTTATTAGACCGAACTTTTAAAACACACTTCCTCTAAGCGGAAAGGCAACCGTTCCTTTATGAATATTTACAATTGTTCACGAAATACTACTTCAAAAGTTTTCCATTCCCGAGAGTCCAGAACGCAAACTGAAGATAAATTAAAAATGCAAAAAAGAAAACGAGCGTGATAAAATTTCTTTTTTTAATATTCCATTATTCGTCGGCAGAACGTCGAATGGAGCCGAAACGCTCCGGAACTAATTTCGTTTCGGAATTATTGAAAATGTCTGTAATGGTATTTTCGGCGGACATCTAGAAATGGAAAAGTTCTTTGATCGCACACGTTTAATGAAACACAAAAGACTCGACGTGTCCCTTTTACGAGAAAAAATATTATATAAAATATTAAGATTATTCAGTTCCATTTTGCACAAAGTTACCGGATTTAAGGCTCCATATTTTGTAATGAATAACTGAATAAAAAAATATTAGGTGAAATTATGTGCCGTTTTACACTTAGTTTATGCAACATTCAATTATGTGTATCTTATATTCAATGCTCTCGAAAAAGAAAATTAGAATTTGTTCTTTATAAAATGAAATCGTTTATTATATTAATACAACTGATAGAAGTGTAGAAACCTAGCATAGCAGCTTAAAAGAGTAACGGTGGAGTTTCTTGCACATTCGTCTCCATACGAAACTACCTTTTAAAAACACGGACTTTAGGACGAAAAGTATTCTAACCAACCATCTGGCTCCGAAATGCTTCGAAACATACCTAATGTAGTGGTCACAGGGTCTGGAGATATACTTAGTGGACTGTATGTTGGTTGTTTATTAACAAAAAAAATTTCTTCATAAATAAGTACGATGTTTTATTTTTACTAAATTATGCGTGGTTACAATTTGAGAGCTTTGTTCGACTGTCTCGACGTACTGCCGGGACCTCTATTTATACCTTTTGCGTTAAGCGGGCGGGCCGGCGCGATACCCTGCCCCGCGCTCCGCGCCCTCCGCCCATTTTGGTCCGCAGTGACGCGTGGACCGACCGAGCGGCCTCGACAGGTTTCTACATGTCGGAAGCTGCTTACGACATGATTGCGGCTCCGTTGATCCACCAATCAGATGGTTTGTTTACAATTCCATGGTCAGTTCGGCGTCCGCAACAGTTCTCCCCCCGGCGCAGCCTGCGTAGCCTCTTCTTTCTTCATCAGGACGACGAGCTTGCTGACCGGGCGTCGGAAGACGCCGGTTCTGGTTCGCACCTCGACGACTCGAATGCCGCCGTCTGCTCCGGGATGTGTGCGCTCAACGACTCCCATCGGCCAGGTGTTTCGAGGCAGCGTGTGGTCGACTACTAGGACCACGTCTCCAGTCTGCAGGGGCCGGGCGTCGTTCTTAGGCTCGCCGCGTGGTACCAACGTCGGCAGGTACTCCCGTAGCCAGCGCCGCCAGAAATGATCGGCGAGCGCCTGGCTAGCTCGCCATGTTCGGCGGTCGGCCTCGTTACAGGGTCCCGTTGCTGGCAGGCCGTTCGATGACCCCAACAGAAAGTGGTTGGGGGTCAAGGCCTCGGGGTCGCTGGGGTCCACGCTGACGTGGGTCAGGGGCCTCGCATTTATCGAGAATTCTGCCTCGGCAAGGAGGGTGCTGAGGACTTCTTCCGCCGGCGCCTGTTCCCGTAGGGTCACCTTAAGCGCCGTTTTTACGGAGCGCACCAATCGTTCCCACGCGCCGCCTTGATTGGGCGCACCGGGAGGTATAAAACGCCACTCCAATCGATGCTGCAGCCCCTCATCGCTTAGGGCGGGCAGCCACTCGGCGTAGGCTTTGTTCAGCTCTTGGTCCGCCCCGCGGAAGTTCGTTGCGTTATCGGAGTACATTAGTCGCGGCCATCCTCTGCGCGCGGCCATCCTCCTCAGCGCCATTATTGCTGAGTCGGTCGATAGGGACGCCACAAGCTCGATGTGTACGGCGCGGGAGGTGAGGCACGTGAACAACGCCCCCCACCTCTTTTCTCGGCGACGGCCCACCTTGACCATCATCGGTCCGAAATAATCCACCCCGCAGTTGGTAAACGGGCGGTGGAAAGGATCCAGGCGGGCGTGCGGCAGGTCTCCCGTAGCCGGCGTCTTGGGCGTTCCCCTCAGTCTCCTGCACAGGGTGCAATTCCTTTCAATCGTGCGAACGGTGGGTCGTAGGTGAATGACCCAATAACGCTGCCGTAGGTCGTTCGTAACACGCTCCCTGTTGGCGTGCCCCGCAGCGCAGTGTTCCCGAATCACGATGAGTTTGGTAAGCGGATGTCGACCATCCATGATGATGGGCCGCTTCGTCTCGGTAGGTGCCGAGGAAGCCTCGATCCGTCCTCGCACCTTCAGGAGTCCATCCTCTAGTATAGGGTCTAGTCGATACAGCCTGCTCGACTTTGTTAAGGGATGAGCAGACTTGATCCTTTTCAGTTCTTCATTGAAGCTGTCTTCTTGCGCGCGCCGGATTAGCTCCCTTTCGGCACGCTGAATGTGTCGATACTCCATGCTGGTTGCCTTACGTCGGCAGATGTCAGTGAAGGCGAGTGCCCGTGCAGTGGCTCTCACCAGGACTTCATATCTCGAGAAGCGGGCAGAGTCTGGTAGCCAGCTGTCTCGTGGCTGTTCTTCCCTGGTGTGCAGGACCTCGTCGTCTTCTTCTTCTCGCGTCGACATCTTGGGCCATTGTTCTTCCGGTTGGTAAAGGAAGGCAGGCCCCTGGAACCATCGATCCATTGTGCTCAGTGGAGTATCGCTGAGCCTTGTTGCGTCGTCCGCCACGTTATGTTCCGTTGGCAGCCATCGCCATTCTTCCTTCTCAGTAAGTTCAGCGATCTCACCCAGTCTGTGTGCGACGAACGGCGTGTAGCGTCGCATGTCGTGGTAGATCCAATGGATCACTGTGGATGAGTCGGTCCAGTAGATTGTCCGATCAATCCTCAAGCGGTGTTCTCTTCTTACTGTACCAGCGAGTCTCGCCCCGATGACAGCTGCTTGTAATTCGAGCCGAGGTATGGTCTGCGCTTGTTTTGGCGCTACCTTGGCTTTGGCCGCCACCAATACTACGGCGACACTCCCGTCGCTGCCTGTGATCCTCCAGTAGGCCACGGTGGCATAGGCCTGTTCGCTGGCGTCACAAAGCACGTGGAGGTCGATGTGGTCGTACCTTTTTGTCGTGTAGCAGCGTGGCAGTCGGAGTTGGGCTATCTCGTTCAGGTGTGCTAACCATGATGCGAAGAGCTCGTTCTCTTCCGCTGGTATCTCTTCGTCCCACGTCATCTGGAGGCGCCACAAGCTCTGTAGGATGATCTTAGAGCGGATGGTGTAGTGGCTCAGCAGTCCGAGTGGGTCATAGATTGACATCACGGCGCTGAGGGCTTCGCGCTTGGTCGGCGCGCGAGCTCGCTCTCGTACCTCCGCTGGCACTCGGTTCATGGATGTGTTGAACCCGAGTTCATCTCGTTCGGCGTTCCAGAACAAGCCGAGTATCTTGCTCTCCGGCTGTTCTCCCCCCAGTTGTGTGGGTGCGGTGGCATACAGTTCAGGGGGTATGTCTCGCAGCACTGACTGGTCGCTTGCCATCCCCGCAGCGTGAAGCCGGCGTTGGCGTGCACCGTTCTTGTTTCCTCCACTGTTCTCCAGGCTTCCATCGGATCGTCATAGCTCGCCACCAGGTCGTCCATATAGTGGCATTCTTTTATAGCCGCTAGCGCTCGCGGGAACTCCTGCCCATACATGTCTGCGTTGTGGTTGCGGACATGATGAGCCATGTACGGGGAGCTCGCGGCGCCAAATATCATGCTCTTCATCTTGAATTTGAGTGGAGGCGTGTCTCGTTCATCGCCCCGCCACAGGAATTGCTGCGCTGGTTGATCTTCTGGTCTGATCCTTATTCGTAGGAACATTTCTTGTATGTCCGCTGTCACTGCCACTGCCTTTTTCCTGAATCGGAATAGGATTCCTGGCAGCGACAGTAGCAGGTCCGGTCCCTCCAGCAGTTCGTCATTGAGGCATATTCCGTGGCTTCTCGCGGCTGCGTCAAACACCAGCCTGCACTTGCCGGGCTTGTTTGGGTTCTGCACGGCAAAGTGTGGCAGGTACCAGCACACTGGGCTCGCACGTTCCGAGCCGTCGCACGGTGTGGCGTATCCTTTCTGCAGCAGGTTCTGTATTTGGTTTGAGTACTGTCTGGCGAATTTAGGGTCAGCGTCTATTTTCTTCTCGATGGTCGTGAGGCGACGGAGTGCTTGGTTGTAGCTAGGTGGCATGACGGTGTCGTCTCTGCGCCACGGCAACCCCACCTCGTACCCTGTGTTGGTCTTTTTGGTGGTTGCCTCGACGATCTTCATGGCTCGCTGGTCTGTATCTCGTACTCGTGGCTTTCCCTCTATGCAGAGAGCCTCTATCTTGAAATGAGCCTCGACCGTGTTGTGGAGCTGTTGGTTGCTCACGTTCGATTTTCGGTCGGGCTCGTATACATGCAGCACCCTGCCTTCTTGCAGAAGGGCGCTGCGTGGTGCGGTTCCATGCACCACCCATCCCAGCTTTGTCTTCGATGCGGCCGGTTCGTTCGGAGCGCCGGTTCTGAGCTCCCTGGAAACGATGCACTCCCAGTGGTCAGTTCCCACTAAGAGCCCGGGCCGTACTCGTTCGTAGCACACCTCGTCCCTGGGAAGGTCCCTCAGGTGCTCGTGCTGGAGAAGGGTTTCCGTTATGGCCTGCTGATGTAACTGCAGGTCTTTGATGGTCCTCGCTCTGACCTTGTACTTCTCCTTTTCATTTATCCCTCTGACGTCAATGGTGACGAGCTGGCTTTTTGTCTCTTGCTGTGACATGTTCACGCCGTTTAGGTGTAGCGGTTGTGATGGCCCCTCTGCCCCGATGGTGGAAGCTAACTCCTTGTCTACTAGAGTTATTGTGGCCCCCTCGTCTAGGAGTGCGTAGGTCTGCACCTCCCCCCGTGGTCCGGACGCGATTATGGGACACATCTTCAGTAAAACGGTTCGTTGTCCCACTGCTGGTTGCGGCGTGACGGATAAGACTGCTTCTTGCTTCGGTGCCTCTGCTGGCGTGGCCGCCTCTGATCGCGGTGGTGTTTGGTGTAGGGTCGCGTGATGTGGTCGGCGACATTGGTCCACACCGCAGGGCCTCGCTTTGCAACCGATGCGTCGGTGTCGTCGTTGGGCGCACTTGAAGCATATCTTCTTGGCTTTGAGAAGCTCCCATCGTTGGTCGATCGTGAGTGCCTTGTATTTAGGGCACTGGGGTAGAGTGTGTGCTTGTTCACACCCAGGGCACGGCATCTTTTCTTCTTCCGCTGCTGCGACGGTGTTGTAGACGGTGGCTTTCTTCTTCGGGGTCAAGGCGGGTCGTGTCTCTTTCTTCTGGCTCGCGGCGGCGCACGTAGCTGGGGCATAAGTGTAACGTAGTGCCCTGTCTGCCTCCCTCATTAAGAATCGGGAGATCACGACGATTTCTGGATCGGTCGTCCCTTCGTTGTCGTGGGCGTAGTCGCACCAGCGCGAGCGGAGATGGGGACTGAGTTTTTGTTCGAAAGTAGATAGTTCTGAGGTGGTCCCATTGTCACCAAGTTAGGATCTGATGATGGGATCTTAGAGAAATCGAGAGCAACCCTCAAATTTTATAGGCTCACTTATGGTTTTTCGCATATTTTATGAAGTATCTTGTGTATTTGCGTACGGTTGTCACCATCTCAGGTAGCTGGGCTGATGATGGAAGGTTCAACTCCTTAACAGTAAGAAGTTACTCGAACAGGCAAGGACTGTTTTAGTAAATTGTTTTGATGTTTGATAGGGCATTTGCCACATTTGGTCTCATGATCATCAAGTTATGACCTGATGCTGCAGACAGGATAGTCTGCAGAGTACCTAACTCCTCGACAACTAACAGCAGATATATCGTGTTTAGGCTCATTGAAAAGGGCTCGATGTGTGGATAAACGTACTGTTAATGAGGAACACCGAAGTACATAGAGACCTGATGCTGAAGCCAGTCGAGCATCAGAAAAAGTACAAACCTTGAAATTACAGCACCGTAGTCGTGTTTGGGCTCAATTTAAACAGGACTAAATTTTAAGTTCAATGCAATGTTGACATAAGTCTGGCCTGATGCTGCAGCCAGGATTATCAGCATCTAGTCTAAAAACTAATAAATACTTCTTAAAGTGAAATACTTTTGCGAGTTTTTCTTCTGTATAATTATCCTAACAAATGTTGCCGGTAGTGGCTAGATGAGAGAAGCGGAGGATCGCGAACGTTGGCGCAAACTTCGGGAGGTCTACGTCCAGCAGTGAACTGCAATTGGCTGATGATGATTTATAAAAGCCTCAATCGTTGCATTTCACGCAATGCCTTTTCGTCATGTGGTCTATTTAGCAATTTGGTAGGCTCCAAGTCGCATAATACAATGTCATACAGCGTCTTTACACGACTAAGCGTAACATAAACTTGGCCCTTAGCAAAAATTTTCTTGCCTAAGTCTATTATTAAAGTAACTTGAGCATTTGCTCTCGGAAATTATGATTTGGTAAATTGGAGCTGATGATGAAGACCACGAATGGCACTACTCAATGACAAATATTTCACGGGTTGCGATTCGATTACTTTAATATGGCTGCTAAGCAATTTATGCTCATTACAATGCGCATGGTGAAGTGGAGCTGATGGTGACTTCTCAATCAGCTCCAGTTCTCCTGGTTCTTACTAGGAGAACTCCTCAACAATGAACGTCCATGCATCGGGAAAAGCAATATTTTGTAAAAGGCGATAAGCAGTTGACATTAGGCTATTATAACTTAGCTAAATTACAAACTGACCCGCTAAAAAGTGAAAAATAAAAACTTTTTTACAAAAAAAACAACCGACTTCCAAAAACACTATAAATAAAGAGAAAAATAACTTTAATTTCGGAAGTCGGTGGCAAAAACTAAAATACAAATCCAAAGACACCGACTTCCGAAATTAAAGTTATTTTTCTCTTTATTTATAGTGTTTTTGGAAGTCGGTTGTTTTTTTTGTAAAAAAGTTTTTATACAGTTTCGAAATGAATAAAAAACTGAATGTCTGCCAATTTCTACGGCAGAAATAAAAGTTTATTAGAGCAATCCGTTATTTCGTGCAGTATTGTACACTGGTACCTACAATAACTTTTTCATAAATAAACAATGAGTTTTTTTGTACTCTAACTTATTAATTCATTACCCCGTTAATGTGAATGACCTTTTTTAATGGAGCTGCACCAAACTGTACACGAAATATTACCATAACTACCACAGTAGACGGATTGGTGGCATATTTTTCAAGGGTTAAAATTAGGAGTTTTAATTTTTTGCAGGGAAAACACATTTTCTCTAAGGATACGAATTTAAACATACCTACATAAACTTACGCCTTTTACCATGAAGGAAAGCAGTATGACTGCCTCATTGGTCGAGTATTAGTCGCAAGCGCTAAATTCAAATTAATTTATTCTTTGCTACAGGCACAGATTACTAAATAGTTACTTCGTAACTACAGGTGGAAAAGCAGTTCTTACCATAATAATATATCGATCGCTGTAAAAAGGGCGTACAATATCTAGTAGTCATTCAAATCAAAAAATACATAATATATTATAGTCAAATTTTTATTTAATATTCACGCATCTATTTATAGGTAGGTAGGTATATATAAAATTCAAAGTCCTGACTGACTGATATATCGACGCACAGCCTAAACCGCTAGTCCTAAAGACATGGAGAGTATAGGTATCCACTAAGAAAGGGTTTTTCGAAATTCTACCCCTAAGAGGGTGAAGGGGGGGAGGGTGAAATTTCACGCGGACGGAGTCGCGAGCAGAAGCCAGTACTTTATATCAACGTTTTTATGTTAATATTTTTATAATTTAAACTACTGCTGAGCATGGTTTGCCCGATCCAGGAGTCGAACCCAGGACCACACGCACAGCAGTCGCGCTAGCGACCACGAGACCATCGGCTCGCCCTCTATAACATGGGACTTAAACGTCACTGGCGAAATGTGAGAGTATACTATAGGTACACCTCTTTCAAAACTTTCGGGGAATGCAGGCGAGTTGTTGTTGTGATGCATGAAGAAGCCTCCTCGTGTAGCGCAGTTTGTTCCGCCAGTTACTCAACTGAACCGAGCGCTCGGCGCATCCTGGACAGTCGCACCCAACACCTTATTTGACTGGCCAATTCTTCCCTTGCGGTGGTAGGGCTAATGCCCGCCGTGTTTGCTACCACCCTCCCATCGGAGCCTGCTGTGTTTCGTTGATGCGTGGGAGTTCAAATGAAGAGTGAACAGGCGTCTTCTGGGCACGCTCGATCCATAATAGACCTCATCCATCGCTTTCTATCAGGCGTGACGAGGTCAAGAGTGGGCCCATACAGCAATAAGAAAATGTTATGTATATAATGTCTAACAATGCTTTTAATAATACGCTACCCCATTAAAAATCACTCTTAACCGTAACATCCATTTCCTAACCACTCAACATCCCGTTCGAGTCATAATCGTAAAACAATTGAAATGCGCTCGAGCACCGGTTGTAAACGATCCCTCACTTATACCCACTGCATTGGAATCTTTCCAATTTGTAATTGCCGTACGGCTGTAGCAGTGGAAACCACTTCAGACCTGTTACTGATTGCTGCCATTATCGCAGGTAGAACGTGACCGATACGTACTTGAAGCCTACTTTTTGTCCTTTGACTTGCGACGCGGTACTTGGTATGCGGACTGGTATTTTCTGTTGCTTTGTTATTTTGAGTAAAGGCTTTTCCTTATTTCATCCTCAGCTTGAATAATGGATTTAGTTAATCGGATATTTAAGACATTTAAAATACACCGTGTATTAGAAAAGTGTGGCCAAATTTCAGGGTGTGCTACATACGATCAAACTGAACAACTTTCTGTATGGGACCAACATTGTAATTGCGACAAAATAATCAACCGTCTCAACAACAAGAACACACAACGTCCGTTCGTTCATACGTCCTGTAAAAACAAATGTAGTTAAGTGGTAATAGTAAATAAATAAAAGTAATAAATAAATAATACATTTGGGTTGGTCTGTGTGGTGCCGGACTAGTCTGTGCGGTGCCGGGCTTAAAGAATAGCACCACCCATTACTTCCCGTGGGTGTCTTAAAAAAAAAAAAAAAAAAATGTTTATTGCTTCAACTTAAATAGCTTATTCTAGTTACAATGGGGAGAATCCATTTAAGCAAATAGTATGCTTGTTTTATTATGCTCCGCCCTTCCCCAGGTTATGTAATTGTATTTAAGCTATTTAACCTGATCATAATATTGAATGAACTTATACTAATAAAAATGCAGGAATATAATGGTTAGGTACACAGTATTTTTATACGAGTAAAAGACAGATAAAACAAAGACAAATAACGCGCTGTGATGTGTGTTATGTGTGTAGGAGATGGTGTGGAGGTGAATGTGTATGTAGTATGTGTATGTGTGAGTAGTGGGTGAGAGTAAGTGGGGGGATGAGGGTCATAATCCACACTTGATACAGGTGGAGATTAATTATTATCAATGGTTTTTTTTTTTTTTTGAGGTAAATTGCAGATAATTATTTCATTCTTCAATGTAAGACATTAACTTCCATTAGCGCCATAAAGTAAAAGGCGACTAAGGATCGTACCGGAGAATGGGCAGCAGCGTTTTCTATGTATTCCACCATCATACCATACTGCGATCGCCAACCCGCCTACCAAGCGTGGCGATTATGGCAAACCCTCCCAAAATTGGGGGAGGCCTATGTCCAGCAGTGGACGTCTATCGGCTGAAACGACGACGACGATGACATTTGGATGAGTAGGTAGTTTTTTCGCGATTACGATGTTGGACCCATGGAGACAGTTGTTCAGTTGGACGACCAAACCATTAAATATGACCAAACTTTTCTGTTACACGTTGTATAGAGGATGCCAGGGTAATGCTGTAATGCCAATAAACGCATTTTTCTTTATTTCTTTCTTTCTTTCAGGGACATCTACGCGCAACCTGTTACCGTGGTTTCATGATTCTAAGCCTGCGTTAAAACTTTCGTTGTTTAAAAAAAAAAACCGGTCAAGGGCGTGTCGGACTCGGGCACCGAGGGCTCCGTACAAATTTGTAGGTACGTAAATAGTATTAAAATTATTTTTTTGTAATGTAACCACAAAAGGCCACCAAAGGCCGTAGGCCTATGTCCAACAGTGGACGTCTTTCGGCTGAAGTGATGAGTGATGAACCACAAAACTGTTTACGGGTTTTTTCCTTTACTTGTGCTACATGACATTGGTTGCCTAATTTCATGATTCTAGGTCAACAGGTAGTACCCTATAGGTTTTGATTTCGGAACATAAACACCCATATCTTTTTATTGCTTTGACTTAAAAGTTTGATTTTAACACTGCTTGCACTTGATATTAATTTCAAGTTGATAACTCCACACCTTCCTGAGAAAAAGGGTCTTGGCTGACGGACAGACAACGAAATGATCTTATAAGGGTTCCGTTTTTCCTTTTGATGTACGGAACCCTAATTATACTCTTCCATACAATTTGACCGCGTCTCGCACACGAAGGGTTCCGTACTACAAGGCATAAAATGCCGAAAAAAAACGTTTCTTTTATACCCCTTTAAATTGTAACTTTATTTTATTGTTATTATTTATTTGTTGTCTAGCTATCACGGTTCATGAGATATAGCCTGGTGACAGACAGGCAAACGGATAGTGGAGTCTTAGTAATAGGGTCCCGTTTTCACCCTTTGGCTACGGAACCCTAAAAAGCAAGCATTTTACGATACCTGACATAGAATGCAATTAAGTCAAACATGAAAACTTGGTTCGGATGTGACGTCGGAAACTCGTTGTGACATAAATTAGGTGCAGTACTCTTGCGCTTGGCACTGTCTGGCAGTAGGCCAATTGAACGAATAATGAAGTCAGATGGTAGGTTTATGAGTGAAAAGATACGATTGATCACTGTCGCTTAGGTACAACACAAGATCTATTGTCGTGCAATGCTATTTAACTTCTGTTCCTCTAGTATGCTGCTTATTTGTTATTAAATTAATTTTCCCACACAGGCCTTCTCTCTGTAAGTCGGGGTGGGGGCGTAATCTGCCACGCGAGCATCTTGTGGGTTGGTAGATGTCACATGTCTTCGAATTTTTGGTTCCAGGACATGGCCGGTACCCTCACGATGTTTTCCTCAATGTGTGTTTTGTCGATGTTTTGTTTTTTGTTTTCGAAGTTAATTAATATTTAATTACTATTTAATTAACTTTTTAATTAATATTTTTTTATATTTTTACTATTAATAATTTATTGAGCCATCTATCTATATGATAAGCTGCCGACAATCTCCCAGTTTTATTTTAGTTTAGGTATTCCACTCAGAGCACTGATTTGAACCGCACCTGGACGATCCGCACCTGAGCACTTCCAGTAACCGCACTGAAACAATATTTTGTAACGTGCGGTTCGGTGGAACAATTTATCGTTATTTTAGAGGCACATTCACAAAAAAAAAAAACAAGCGATAGAGGAAGCGTAGTAACAGAAGACGAACTAGCATGGGATCGAGGAGGGGGGGTGGAGGGGGGTTCAGGGGATCAGACCGGAATAAATCGAATGTATAGTGTTTGGTAACTGCGTTCATTAATTTGTATTCTGTTGTATTTTATTTTATTTGAGTTAGGGCTGATTTTTCCAACGCCACATAATTTTAACGGAAGAATAATTTTGAATTTTTTACTGTTCTTCCATACAAAAACTGTCAGACGTCAAATTTATTCCACGAATAAAAAATATCTGTCGATTGAAAAATCAGCCCTGAATTAACTTTACCCTATTACTAAGACTCCACTGTCTGTCTGTCACCAGGCTGTATCTCATGAACCGTGATAGCTAGACAGTTGAAATTTTCACAGATGATGTATTTCTGTTCCCGCTATAACAATAAATACTAAAAACAGAAATATTTAAGGGGGCTCCCATACAACAAACGTGTTTTATTCGGCGTTTGTGCCTTGTGGTACGGAACCCTTCGTGTGCGAGTCCGACTCGTACTTGGCCGGTTTTTTTTAAATTACCACGTTAACTCTCAGTTCAAAATCGCACAGCTCGGAGATTTCCTTAGTGAGTTAGCGGAGCTCGAACTTAGTCATACATTGTGGCACCAAGATTCAGTGGCCACTGCAATAGTAAATGAGTACTGTAACCTTTTTAGATTTAGGTACATCTGTAATTCATAAACCATAATTATGAATTACAGATGTACATAATACAGAGCATACATATTCTATTCTAGGCGTTGTGTCCGTAGAGCATGTCAGCTATTAAGCACTGGATGCACTGACTGGTGTCTTGCTTAGCGCCTAGTCGAGCCTAGTGAGTTAAGGGGCTTACATGTCCTAAAGCGCGGTCACTGTCGGACTGCAATAAAAGAAAGAGAAGCGCGATGACACAGCGCTGGTAATTTATTGCAAAATATGAAGCAATTATTTAATTACCAAAAAATCTATTATTTGGACTTTAAAATTAAAACACTAGTATTTTAGTATATTGCTTGTAGAATAATCTGACAAAAAATCAGAATGATTGTATGTATATTAGTATGGTTTTTATTCTAAAAAGAAAGTTTTAGAGGTATCTTTTTGATTTTTTCTATCATATCAAATTAGTTGTATTATGTTTTCAACACACTATCTACCTAGCATATATCCTGAAGAATATCATATATTTTTCTGATTTTGTTTACTGTAGTCGATCATTTGATTGTCTGTGTGGTGCCGGACTTAAAGAATTGCACCACCCCTTACATCCCGTGGGTGTCGTAAAAGGCGACTAAGGGTCTTACCGGAGAATGGGCAGCAGCGTTCTCTATTTATTCCACCATCATACCATACTGCGATCGCCAACCCGCCTGCCAAGCGTGGCGATTATGGCAAACCCCCCCTAAAATTGGGGGAGGCCTATGTCCAGCAGTGGACGTCTATCGGCTGAAACGACGAGTCGATCATATACTTTTTTTGTGTTTAGGTCCTGTAAGCCCCTTAATATCATTCGAAACACGCAAGGCGACTAGCGGAGGCGCCAAGCGCGCAGTGCGGCTGGTTACGATAATTCTAGAGCGTTCGTTTCATTTCGCTACTCACAAGGTGACTCAATATGCTCTAGGCGCTAAGCAAGTCACCTGTCAGTGCGTACTTACGTAACCTAACAGAAGCTAAGTGTAACTTCATACTAAAAAAAATTGTGTTACACAGAAGCTAAGTGTAACTTCATTCTAAAAAAAAAATTGTGTCACACAGAAACTGAGTGTAACTTCATTCTAAAAAAATAAATGTTTCACACAGAAGCTAAGTGTAACTTCATTCTAAAAAAAAGTATGTGTCACACAGAAGCTAAGTGTAATTTAATTCTAAAAAAAAAATTGTGTCACACAGAAGCTCCGTGTAATTTCATTGTAAAAAAAATGTGTCACACAGAAGCTACGTGTAAAATAATTAAAAAAAAAAAAATTGTGTCATACAGAAGCTAAGTGTAATTTCATTCTAAAAAAAAATTGTGTCACACAGAAGCTACGTGTAATGTCATTCTAAAAAAAAATTGTGTCATACTACATTTTATTTAGATACCCATGTAATGGTTTTGTTAAGTCACGCCTAATAATCGTTTTGTACAGGACTCTCGCGGCTCCAAAGAAGTCAAACCTTGTAATTTTCACGCGATAAGAAACAGCTGACGCACGCAGAAAACAGCCAACAGACTAATCGGATTAAAACAGAATAGGATCGGAATTATATAATATTCTATTTCACAAACGACATTACCAACATGTTTTATTAATTGCATTGCAATCGCCTCGTCAGCACTCATTGTTTGCGAGAATAGATCATGATTAGTCGTCGCGTGATGACGCTGACAAACGGACAGCTTACAAATTATATTTATTGTGTTAGCAATGTTGACAGTTGGATTAATCTGGGTTTCATTTTTATTGTCCTTTTTATTATATTTTGTGGTGTTAAATTATTCACACCATTATACATGCGAAAGTGGAGCTCACTGTGTTGGGCTTAACTGCCAAACTAACAGACGATAAAATTGTGCTTGTTAAGTAAATAAACATGGGTACTTTTCAAGCATAAAATTAAACCTGAAACTCGTGAAATATTAAGGGTTATATTTAACTTGCGTATAAATGTAGAACTTGCTTACTTTCAAAGCATTAACAACAAATATTTTCTAAGCTCTAGCTTGAACTAGGCAAGTCATAACAAATAATTAGTTTTCCTTAGATCATTAATCCCGTTGTATTCCCCGCGGCCATCCCTGTTATCTCCCGACACACGGTATTTTACTTAACCCACGAGACATTCCTCAGTGGCTGCTACAGTCAGGCTTTAAACAACCACTATTTAATTACGCACGACGTGACATAGGGAACTCATTAAACAATCTGAAATCCGCAGGGAAATTAATTGGGAAAGAAGTGACTGGTTTTCTTGTTGGATCTATTTCTTGGGTAGTACGAGTTTTGGGATCGTAAGGAACGATGGCTTTTTGTTTTTGTAATGTAGTGTACCATACACTGCACATGCATCTGCAGTTTGAACCCACAATACGGGTAACATTCAACTATTTCAGCACCAACCGTAAGACTTTGATCTTCCTATCTCAAACTTTTCGGGCGTGGAAAACTCGTGGGGGTTTCAATATCTTTCAATACAGTGCGGTGCGGCTACTAACGTGTACCAACTATTGATGTCACACTACTGACCTCAAAGAAACCGTAATTTATTTGAGCCACGCCTATGAATAGTCCTGAATTTGAATGGTTTTATAAAAAGCGCGGCACGCCTGATGTCCGGTCCTAACTCATCGCATATTCAATTTCTTGTGAACCCCTCTCATTTATATACATGAAATTTTTTCTTGGTGTCCCAGTCAAATTCTTCATGTTTAATTAAAATTTGAAGCGAAGACTTATATTATTTCTTGTTATAAAACTAGATTTATCATTTTAAATTGTGACAGACGAGGCCGTGAATAAAACTTTGTACCTACTTAAACTAAACTGTTGATTTTGAAAGTTGTCTAACCAAAAACAATCTGTTTCTTTAACACTTTAAAAGTTAGTACTTACTATTTAGATTGAATTGTGTTTTCTCATAACTTTATTACGAAGAAATTTATTAAATTATAGTTTAAAACAAATCAACCTAGAAACATTTTGCGACCTAAACTTCAGGACATTATTAGAAAGAGGTTTTATTATATTTATTTATTTATTTCATTAACAATTTTTACATTGTGTAGAAATGAAATTAATTTAGTTCTAAAACAACTTGAAATACAACACTTAAAGATAAAATATAAATTCAAACTCAAAGCATTTATTTCAAATATACCAATTACAGGCACTTTTGAATTGTCAAGGGGTCGGTCAGTCAGAAAGATGAAGCTAGTTGCCCATTCCAAAGCGACTAGGTACCTATGGAGAAGAACGGGCAAGAAACCCCATGGACACTTTTAAATCATTAAAAAAATAAAACTTTTAAATCATAAAAAAAAGCCATGGCGGCTAAGAGATGACCAATCCCTACTGACGGCGCCCGTTCACCAACATGACGTATGGATTAGCACCCTTCAGCTCAACCATTTTGAAGGGAACTTAATGATCCAACACACGCGCCACCACCAGCGAGACATTTGAGTGAGCATGACATACTCTCAGCCGCCAGGGCACTTTCAAGTAAAGATTTGAATTTCGTTTCATGGAGTTGGAGTATGTGGGGGGGGGGGGGGGGGGGGGTTTATTGTAACATTTTAAACGGTGCCCCGTGAAGGATGAGTCTACTTTAGCCATTCTGAAACCTGGTTGAACTAATTGGTCCCTATTTCTAGTGCCTATTTTACTAAAAATATTTAAATGTTTCCTTACGTAGGTACATGATGTTTTCATAGATGTATCGACAAGGTACCGTCATGATATTAATATCTTTAAACAGTTCCCATAGAGAATCGCGCCCGCGGAGACCTTATGTATATTATGAATCTCACATCCTACATGAGTGACAAGTTTTAAAACAATCTTCGTAGTAAAAAAATCTAAATACAAAAAAAATGCAAAAACCACTGATATGTAGATAAATAAAAATAAAATATAATTAAATTTAATTTACCGATAAGTACAAATGTCAAGAGAGAAAATAAACAAATAAAAAATATATAATGTCAATAAAACTTTCAAATGCGGTTGAATTGTATATTGTAGGTCCTTACGTACGCCTTGTAGCTTCCCGCTTATTTCTTTCCTCAAATGTTTCGAAACTTTGTAGTTTTTTCATGAGGTCTGTCAGTAGGTATAAATAAATTATACAAGCAAGGGTACATCAGTAGTATTATTATTATATCAGTACACAGCTCTATATAAAAGAATACGGTACTATTTTAAAGGGTCTCGTGTGGGGTCAAGATATAAATAAGAAGGCATTTGCAGCAATTTTTATTTCCCATTTCCGTCAGCTAGATAAATGCCGTCCCTTAAGACCAAACCCTGGAGTTCAGGACCAAAGATCGATGTTAGGCGATACATATTACGGACTACGCTCGTAAAGTTCAGATAACCCTTAGCACGTTAAATAAATAAATCCCGTTCGTGTGGTATAACGGGAATATTAAATTGGATGCTGTAATGACTTTGCACTTTTTTCCTGTTTTACCAACACGAATATGTTTATTACAGAACAATAACATACATACATATTAAACATATAGAAACTATTTACAGTTGTATGATAATTTTAATATTTATGCTGTAATAGATTTTATTGTCTTGATTAATTTTCGGTGGTTTATGTACAGTAACAGATATTATTTCTTTTATAAATAACGTTATGGTAAAACAAAGGTTTCCGGACTCACTTTTGTATAAGTCACACAGTTTTGTAAAAAGGTTTGGTGCTCCATTTGGTGGGAAATAGAGAACCGACTTCGTTAATTAGACCATGAAAATATTTTTCATTTCTCATACTCGGAAAGTAGTGTTTGTTTGATCCGAATAACGGGTGGAAGATACTGCTTCCCACCTTTGGGCGGGAAAGACTCATAGTAGTGGCTTCCCTCTCTAGGGTGGGAATGAATTTTAAAAACAGAACTAAATTTGGTTAGATCGTCGATCTGCATTTTTACTATAAAAAAATGCTGCGGACTTGTGAGTGTATAAACAGCCAGTGTGAATTTTAAAAATACCTATTAAGCGGGACGGCCCGCGACGGTGACGCGGTGTGTTCCATAATTATTTAAAATATAAAAAGACTATAGTATAATTTGGCGGGATACTAACTCTGTAAGCTATACCGAAATTCAAAAACTTGGTTTTATAGACTAATATTTGATTAAAAATGAGTTCAAGCGATTCTGAAATGAAAATCTTATGCGAGAAATTTCAAAAGAAATACATACAATGATTTTATGAAGTGGCGAGCAGGCAAGAAAATAAAATCATTTTCCGAAAGTGTGTTTCTAACATACTTAAATGTTAAACTACTTTTCATTTAGTTTATAACACGGGTGAAAATCATCAATTCCAACTCGGACCATAGCCGTCTCTATACCTTGTATGGGAATTGATTCATTTTGACCCTTGTATAACAATCTACTATTAATAATAATAATAATAACCTTGGACCCTTGGAAGAAATAACGTGGGCTACTATTTTTTATATTTTTATATCCTAATATTTAAAAATATAATCATAATGAAATAACGGAAATAATAATAAAACGTTTCATTCAGAAACAATTCATAAAGCATAATAGTAATAAGATAGTCAGCGTCCAATATAACAATTAACAAAGTCAAATATTATCTATCTATTACTATTCTATTTTTATTTTTTGTATTTTGTATGAAAATATTTCGATGGTACGAAGTTAATTAATTGAGAGCAGTGGTGACCCCATGGTATTGGTCGTGACTTACGAGTCCGATGTCCTAGAACCAGAAAATCGAAGACAAGTGACATCTACCAACCCGCAATGGGCCCACGCTGTGGATTACGCCCAACTCCCTCTCACAGAGACCCGAGGCCAGAGGCCAGAGGCATCTGTCCCAGCAGTGGGAACATTATAGGCTAATTATGACGAAGTTAATCCAGATTTACCTAATCTGCATTTAATGATCTACGACTGTTTCTTCCTGGTTTATGAAAGCGGATTTATATTTTACAAGCAGATGTTATTTTAATTTTACTTCTGTTTCGAGTTCGTACTTTACATTCAGTGACAGATGTTTTTCTCGTAAATTCTGAATAAAATATTCGCAAACCTCCATAAATTAAAAAAAAAATTAAGTCCGTTACTGTAGGTACTACTCTAGAGGTTAGAAACAATTAAAAGGAGAACTCAAATCGATATTGTATGAGCTTAGTAAGTTTTTCTTTATATGCTAGGCAAATTTGTGAATAAGATAGCGCTTCTAACAGCTAATCATGGGTATGTCGACTGTAAATGATAAACGATTGTATTTCTGTAAGTAGGTTGTACATACACACGTCAATCATATTTTTTTAAACTAGATGAGGTCGGCGTTTCCTTTCTGACTACTCTGAGAAGAAAGGCCGAAACAAACTCAGAGGTCACACTCTCTTCTCAAGTCCAGACTGAAATGGTATTTTGAGGAAAGAACCACACGAATTGAGTGAACCTATCACCTATCCAGCCAGTGCACGCATGATTACTGACTAATAGTAATCATGCAGCTTAACTCAAAACTTAAGGAGCTCAACGATTCGACGAACAATACCAAAGAAAGAACATTTGGTAGGCCACATAAATTACTCAAACTGAAAAATTAATAAATTAAAAATTAAACCACGACTAAAATTCAAACTCAAATTGTTTATTGCACACTAAAAACTAACTGAGAAAAAAAGACATAAGAAAATTGACCCACATAGCCCTCACATTCACAATAATTAAAATTATTTTAATAATATACTTTACAAAGTAAGTAAATATTCATGTCATTGCATATATAACATTTATGTGGAGTCGCATACCCATGATTAGCTGTTAGGAGCGCTGTAGTATCAATATTGTATTTTGTCTAAGTAAATATTATTAACTTTTATAAAGGCAAAGTAGTTTGCGATTATGGCCTTATATTTTGGGGCAATGGTACATAGAGGGTATCTCGGTAGAGGAGGTAATTTTAGCACAGAATAAATGTATTCGAGTTATACTAGCTATACAGGGTGTCCCATAAGTCGACGTCAAGACGGAATCGGGTAATAGGCCAAGTCATAGATAGATATTAGAAAAATATTTTTTTATAGGAATTTAAAAAAAAAAATCTTTTTGAATGCGCCAACTTTTAATGACAAACTCATAATAGTACATTTCTTTTCAGTAAAGTCAGTCAAAGTTTGGCAAAGTATTAATTTTGAATATTTCGTTGGGCAAAAAGTGGCATTTAAATGGCAATACCTAATTTTAAAAATCAACACATCTTAGAATTTTAAGTTATTTCTATTCTACTTATATCTACATAATTTTTATCTGTCTGTATAGGTAATTAAAATTTTGCTGCTCCCATAGTAAAATGGTATTCATTAACGACATTTTTATTTAATTTATTTTAAAGTGCCTACTTGATATTGTGGCCACATACTATCTATCTGTTTGTATAAATGCCGTGTTAATGTATTAACAAAATTATATTATTTCCTTTATTTCAATAAATACATATTTAGAATACAAAAAATACAAAAATATTTAAAAATAAAAAAAATAGTAGCCCACCGGTATCGGGAACAGGGTCCAAGCTACTCACAGTCAGGGCTCCAGAGAGAGGCACCTCCTGACAATGCGAGCCGTGTCCAGAAGTTGGTACTGCTTTCTGAATCAAGCCCTTGATCCAGCTGCCCAACGAGAGCCTCTTCAGGTGTTGGTCGAGGCTCTTGGCTATTAACCCATTGAATTTTAGGACTATCGGCACAATGATTACTGAGTCCACATCCCACAAATGTCGACAAACTCGCGAGCCAAGTCAAGATACTATGACAAAATTATTATTATTAACTATTAGTGTTTGGCATGAAATTGTGATATGTAAGTAAGTAGGTAAATTTTATTGAAAGTATTACTTTTTATTTTGTTAATGCGACATTCAGTTGCGTAAAGTATTTTGTATGCCTTGTGGCGGGACATAATATAGATCAACATTTCTTTAAATAACATCTGAATAATTTTACCCTATGTTTTCAAAATGAATCATTTAATTTTTTATGCCAAGAATAATAACTATCCAATAAAATATCGACAAAACGTAGTTTTTCATGTAGACGTCGGTAATAAGTTATATTCCATTTACTAGTCGACCCTTTTCAGCAGACCGACAAACACGTTCTGGAGCGATAAATAAAAATAACTTCAACCTTTAGACGTTAGAACGTAAGACCTTTACATACATATTATTTATAAAGCATAGAATATTTTTATATTCCTAGCATATTATTTAAATATTACTTTCACTCTCCTTACAAGTAGAGATTTTTTTTTTAAATTCACAACTAATTTTTGAGACAAGTAGAGATCATACGAGTTTCATTTAAATTACACATCTGTAGTTTGAATTAACTTTTTTTGTTTTGTTCTTTTTTCTTTTAGGACTATATCTAAGCATTCGAGACCAGAATAATAATATCCTAAAGCCTCCCCTTTTCCAGGGTTTGTCCATTCGGAAGGTTTCAAGAAGCTACTTTTCTAAAGCACATCAAAATCACAACAGTGCATTACGATGTAGCCCATTATTGCACGGCGTGAAATTTGCGCCCGAGCATAGCGAGCATAACGCCGTGCATTAATAGATCACCCGTATCGTATACTATTTTTCACACCACCTGCTCGAAAATATCAAATTATATGTCAAGCAACCTTAACCTAAAGTGAGTCATTAGTGGCCGGGGGCTCAGCCGGTCAATAATGTTGTACTGGATTTCATTATGACCCGCTGGTCAATAATGTGACTTGAATTTGGAATCTCACATGCTCAGCTAAATTGGCAGTATAGTACTAACAAACACCCTTTGGTGCCAGAAAGAGGAAAGCTATTCTCGAAACCCTTACTACGCGTGGATGATATTCTCGATTTCCTACAAAATCATAACGACAGCTTCTTCATATCGTTGCCATGTTTTCGAAGACATAATATTGTAAGAATAATTAGATAACTACGAACCATTTTTTAAAAGAAATGGAATAACATTAAAACTGGCATTAATAATAACAAATACCGTACCGCGCCGTAATACCGTAATAGTAATTGGCTGTAACATTAGTTAATTTATTTTAAGTAAACTGCGCTAAGATTGCTGTGGATTTTGTGAATAAATAAATAAATAATAAAACCTATCTATACTACAGTCGATTTATCACATTTTATCAAAAATACTCTATTTTCACGAGCGTCTCCAATGACGTTCTAAATTCAAAATGCATACAGCTAATCATCCAAAACCATTCTACCAGCCCTGCATAAAGCTTAGTTTACACAAACGCCACTTCCATGAGAGTGATATCAATAGACACACACGACAAAACCGTAGATGAAAATTTTTTTTTTTGAAAATCGAATTGGTCGTGTCTTGGCTACTTATTTGTAGACGCAATAAAGGCACGAATTTTCGTACTATGGGTATTATTTTCTCACAGTAGGTGTAAAAAGTAGAGTATCCTCCTCTGGGCTAAAGGTGTCTTTGCCTTCGGCTAGCTTGAATCCCTCGCTGCATTCAGGATTCTTTTATTAACTCCCTCGCTTCGCTCGTGAGTTAAACTCTTTTACTCCCTCGCTGCGCTCGGGAGTTAAATCCCGAATCCTTCATTGCGCTCGAGATTCAATATGACGCCCGTGACATAAGACACAACTTTAGCCCCTCGGTGCATAATCTACTATTATAGCACATAGAATATAAAACCGCACTTACGTCACGCTTTTCTGTGTAAAAATGGACTACATAAGTCACATAAAATGGATTACAGAAGTCACAAAAAAGCGTAACTTCAGAGTCATCATCTGCCGAGCCTTTTCCCAACTATGTTAGGGTCGGCTTTCAGTCTAACCACTATTTTACAGTCTTTTTACCAGTTTTTTTTTAGGTCTCACAGCAGTGCTATAAATAAACAATAAAACTTAAATAATATGTAATACTCACTAATAACAGTAAAGTTGACCCTCAGGTTCCTGGTGGGCGAGTTCTTAAAGTCGACCCTGCAGCGGTAGACCCCTGCATCCGTTGACACCACACTGTCCACAAACAGCACGGCCGGGTTGGCGGCCGCACGGAAATAGGCGCGCGTACCGAAGCCCGAGGTTGAGGACCAGAGCTTCGGCTGAGACGCCAAGCGGCCTCTGACGTCGTAGCTGGGGAAGAAGTATGTATGTTTGAGGTTAATGAATAATTTATTAATTTAAAATACATGGTACCTAGTAAGGAGAGTACTGCATTGGCAAGATTGAAAATCATTTTGACGTGAACACTTCTTTAGACGCGTTGGGAATTTTTAAGATGGGAAAAAAACATTGAACTCGCGCCACTGCTACCGTAAGCGACACCGAGCGTGTTTTGTTTATAAGACGATTCAAAAACGACCCGCTTCGGATGTGTTCGGCTGTCCTCGGGATGTACTCGGTTTTAATGTAAGAATATCCGATATGTCAGTGAGTGATGGCAAAGTATTATGTTTTTGTTTTGTTTTCACTTCTGTCGGCAATCCCGTAGTGCCACTGTTTTTTAGGGTTCCGTACCCAAAGGGTAAAAACGGAACCCTATTACTAAGACTTCGCTGTCTGTCCGTCTGTCCGTCTGGCCGTCTGTCCGTCTGTCCGTCTGTCCGTCTGTCTGTCACCAGGCTGTACCTCAAGAACCGCGATAGCTAGACAGTTGAAATTTTCACAAATTATGTATTTCTGTTGCCGCTATAACAAAAAATACTAAAAACAAAATAAATTAAATATTTAAGGGGGGCTCCCATACAACAAACGCGATTTTTTTGCCCTTTTTTGCTCGATATCAAAAATGGCAACAGGTAGGCACTTGAAATATTCACAAAATACTCAGTTGTATTTTAACTTTAATAATAAATAATAAAATCAAATAAAATAAATATTTAAGGGGGGCTCCCATACAACAAACATATTTTTTTGGCGTTTTTGCCTTGTGGTACGGCACCCTTCGTGTGCGAGTCCGACTCGCACTTGGCCAGTTTTTTTATATTTACATAGCAGTTTTTTGATTAGCTTAATACACATTTTTCATAATTATTGGGTATTTATGGTAATAATACAGTATAACTAATCACACTAATATTATAAAGGCGAAAGTTTGTGAGTGTGTGTTTATATGTTTGTTACTTCTTCACGCTCAAACGGCTGCACCAATTTTGATAAAATTTTGTGTGGATGTAGCTGACACCCTGGATTAACATATAGGCTACTTTTTATCCCGATATTCCCACGGGATCGACATTTATGCAGGTGAAACCGCAGGGCGCAGCAAGTTAACTATATTTAAGAAATATGTTTTTTCGAAAAAGTCATTTTTTTTATATGACGTGTTTCCGATATAGTTATAGAGAATAAACAATTTAACTTTATTTATATTGCATGTTATGATCTAAAATTAATTATAAACCGATTATTGTACTATACAATTATTCCTAACTGACTGAATACAGCTAATTAATATCCAATGGATAGTGAGTAATGAACCGAGCGGATCTAACTGGTCCTTATCGCCATCCAGGGTTAGTTAGGCGGAAAGTGGTACTCGAAATAGTACCGTCGTTAACTTCTCGTTGATCCTCGAAAGCTTAGCTAGGAAAGGGATAAGTAAGGATAATAATCGAAAAAACTCAATCTATTTAGAACAAAAGTTAAGATTTCATATAGCCCAAAAACCGTTTTGAGAGCAGTGGTGATGAAATAATTTACTCGAAGTATAACGTCTGTCTGGGTTCGAACCTACGACCTACAACTCGTTAGTAGCCAATGATATTATAAAGGAAAGACGCTACGTTCATACTGAGCGACGTTCTGTATTGTTGCGTTGTTATTACAAAGTACTTACTGCGATAGATAATAAGGAACATATAACACAGAAAGAGATAGCTATCTGTAGTGTGTTGCTCGCTGCTATTAGCGGACTAAATGAAACTACAACAATTGTCTGAATTTGTCTGCAACAATTTGCGCGCGCCAGTGCCATATCTACCTCTTTAATATAATATCATTGTTTGTAGCAGCCATTACGAAAACATCGTGAGGCAACCGGCAAGACCTAGAGTCAAAAATTCGAAGACATGTGACATCTTCCGACCCGCACTGGGCCCGCGTGATTGGGATGTGCAAGTAGCTTCAACTTTCTGACTAACTGCGCGATTTTTTGACAATTGATAAGTGCCTGTAAATGGTTTAATTTAAATAAATGCTTTGAGTAGAGAGAAGAGAGAAGTAACTCGGCTAAAAGTTAGTAGTAACTAGTACACTGCAGAAACGAATCAACTGTAAAGTACCTAAGTAGTAAAAGACATTAAGGGGCTTACAGGTCCTAAACGCAAAAAATGCAAGTCTTAGAAACAATAAAAGTATTATGATAGACTACAGTAAATAAAATAAAAAAAATAAAAAAAGTTATTTAAAAAAAAAACCCGACTGCGGTAAAAAACTTAAGTTAAAAGAAACTGAAAAGCTAAAAACAAGCCCATTTTAAATTAAATAAAAGTTGGAAGCAGGCGGGACCCATTTGAATTTGAAAATATAATAAAAATGGTATGGGTCCCGCCTGCTTCCAACTTTTATTTAATTTGAAATGGGCTTGTTTTTAGCTTTTCAGTTTTTTTTTAACTTAAGATTTTTACTGCAGTCGGGTTTTAATTTTTATTTTTAACCGACTTCTAAAAAAGGAGGAGGTTCTCAATTCGGATGTTTGTATTTTTTTTTTTTTTATGTTTGTTCGCGCATAACTCCGTCGCTTGCCAACCGATTTGAAAAATTCTTTTTTTGTTGGAAAGGATATACTTCCCAAATGGTCCCATAAAAATTTTATCGAAATCGGACAAGCGATTTTTGAAAAATCAGCAAAAACTAAAAAAATATCTATATTGTCTACATTAACGATCTTTTCGTTTACTCTGCATTGCGTTTTTTGTTCGCGAATAACTCCGTCATTTACGAGCCCATTTGGAAAATCCTTTTTTTTTAAAGTAACTTGAGCATTTGCGTATTAAAGTGGAGCTGATGATAAAGATCACAGATGGCCATCGGAACTACTCACTGACAAATACTTCACGGGTTGCGATTCGATTACTTTAATATGGTCTAAGCAATTTATGCTCGTTGCAATGCATATGGTAAAATGGAGCTGATGGTGACTTCTCAATCAGCTCCAGTTCTCCTGGTTCTTATTAGGGGAACTCTTCAACAATTAATGTCCCTACATCGGGTAAAGCAATATTTTGTAAAAGGTGATGAGCAGTTGACATTAGGCTATTGTAACTCAGATAAATTACAAACTGACCCACAAAAAAGTGAAAAATAAAAACTTTTTTACAAAAAAAAAACAACCGACTTCCAAAAAACACTATAAAGTGAAAAATAACTTTAATTTCGGAAGTCGGTTGCAAAAAACAAAAATACAAATCCAAAGACACCGACTTCCGAAATTAAAGTTATTTTTCACTTTATAGTGTTTTTTGGAAGTCGGTTGTTTTTTTTTTGTAAAAAAGTTTTTATTACTTTTTTTTTCGAGCTTTTTAGTTTACAAATGTGAAAGATTTCGCAGACGATTTAGTTCTCGGTAGGTGTTTTTTTTACGATTTGTCATTATTTTACAAATTTGAATGATTTTGGTTTGGTTTGGTTCAGGCCTGGGCACAGTACGAGCGTCCGCTCTCCTTAAAGTGACTGGTGACATTAGAGAAGCGATGGAGGATACCAAAGTTACCGTTTTGGTTTTAATTGATTTCTCCAATGCCTTTAATGCCGTCAGCCACGATATTCTCCTTTCTATCCTCTCTCACCTTATGGTTTCGTCCGAGGCTCTGAAATAGTTCTCTTCTTATCTTCGGGGTAGTCAGCAGCCGGTTCGCGTTGATTAGAGTTCGTCGAGTTGGCGTGACCTGGATGCTGGTGACCCACAAGGCGGTATTCTTTCTCCATTGTTATTCTCCATCTTCATTAATTTTATAACTCACTGTCTTCGATGTTCGTATCATCCATATGCTGATGATCTTCAATTATATACAGCTGAGCGGGTAGAAGGTTTGTCGGACGCTATAGCAGATGTAAACCGAGACTTAGATGCTATCAAAAAGTGGTCTGATAGTTTCGGGGTGTCAGTAAACCCCTCGAAGTGTCAAGCCATTGTAATTGGAAGCTCCCGCATGATGGGTAGGGTGACGCTTAGCTCTCTTCCTCCTCTTATTTTCAATGGTACCGTCATACCCATTACCCCTACTGTGAAAGATCTCGGTTTGCATCTTGATTCTACACTTAGCTGGCAACGCCAGGTCTCTAGTGTTAGTCAAAGGGTCAACGGTATTCTGCGATCCCTGTATCGTCTGAGGAACTTTTTGCCCGCTAACACGAAAACCATGCTTGTGCAGACTTTGATTTTCCCTATAATCGACTATGCTGACGTGTGCTACTTTGACTTGAACGCGGTTTTGCTGGATAAGCTCGACAGATTACTCAACAATGGTATCCGGTTCATATTCAACCTCAGTAAATATAACCATATATCGAACTATAGGTCTGAGCTCAAATGGATGTCCATTCGTCAAAGAAGAAGTTTGCGCGCTTTGACGACGCTTTTCTCCCTTCTCAACTCTCCCACTCCGCCTTCTTATCTCGTCTCTCACTTCCAATATCTATGTTCTTCTCACGCTAAGAATCTGCGTTCTGCTTACAATCTTCTCCTACTCTGTCCTTCTCATACTTCTGACTTTGTTCATTCTTCCTTTCATATTCAGTCCATTCTTCTTTAGAATGCACTCCCTCTTGATATCAGGACGGCCACCAGTCGGTATGCATTTAAGCGGAAATTGCAGAGTTATTTTCAAAACAAATAGAGTAGAGTCATCTCAACACCTCTCTCCCTTGAATTTGTATGTATATATATATATTATAAGTATATATTATAGTAAATAGTATGCATGTGTATATAATCTATTTATGTATTTGTGTACCTAGTTTTAATAGTTTTTTTTAAATGTTAACATTGTTCCTCTCAACCAAAGCACCTGCCATCCAATCTCTTCACCACCCTTGGTTGACTGGTAGAGAATGCCTAAGGCATTAAGTCCGCCTTAGTACCTTTTTGTGCGAAAAGTTTAAATAAATAAATAAATGATTTCGCAGACGATTTAGTTCTTGGTAGGTGTTTTTTACAATTTCTCACTTCGAATTGCTTTTAATTATATAATATGTTGTATATATTTTTGTAATCACCTTTTAAAACCCTTTATTTTGATACCCACTCGATAAGTTTTGAAAAAAAAAAGAAAAAAAAATTAATATGGCGTCCAGTAGTCGCCATATTGAATTTTCACTAACGTCATGTCTTTAGTGACACTTGCCGGACTAAGAAGAATCGATTAACGTGTGAATCATAAAAATCGGCCCACGCGTTTGGTCTGTATAGTGCTTCAAAGGAACATACAAACATACATACATAGGCTGATGAACAAATTACCACTCCTTTGCGTCGCGCAGTCGGGTAAAAATATATGATATTCTTCACTTCAGGATATATGCTAGGTAGACAGTGTGTTGAAAACATAATACAACTAATTTAATATGATAGAAAAAAATCATGAAGATACCTCTAAAAACTTTCTTTTTACAATAAAAAACCATACTCAAATCATTCTGATTTTTTGTCAGATTATTCTACAAGCAATATACTAAAACACAATTTTTATTTAGTTTTATTTTTTAGTCCTAACAATACATTTTTTGTAACTAAATAATTGCTTCATATTTTGCAATAAATTACCAGAGTTGTATCATCGCGTTTCTCTTTCTTTTCTACGCAGTCCGACAGTGACCGCGCTGTAGGTCATCAAAGTAGTTTTGCAAATGCAACGTCCCAGAAAACTGCAATCCCTCTTTCCAACAAAACAAATACATCTGTAAACCCGATGTTTATCTGTATAAGACCAGTTGATAAAACGTCTAAGCCTTTTAGTCTTCGCTGCAGTCTGTAGCGAACCTAAAGCAATCAATCTGCGTGCTTTTTGCATTCAATCGAGGAGAGAGCTGCAACCGGCAACGAGTCTCGTACATAAGTTTAGTGGTGTCTGACATTCCGTACAATCATGAGCATGAATATACCTACGCGAAATTCAAAAGAGAATTTCTTGTAAAGTATGTTGTAAATATCTCAAATGTGTACTTGTGCTGCCATTTACTTCATAATAAAAGAGCAGAGCAGAGCTGTTCTGTGTGACACAGCATAGCACGTTGTTTTATTATAGGTTATGGGCCTTAAAATAAATAAAATGTATTGTTTTATCAAGAATTTCGGACTAAAACGAGTGTTAAAAGACTTTTTTTTAAACGTGTTTAAACGATTACAACGATTGTAACTTTGAGAAAACGCTTATTTCATAATAGTATGGTTTCAAAGTACCTATACTACGTTCGTAACACCGTAAAATTTCAATTAAAACTTTAGAAGAAAAATGGTTTTGAATCTTGCGTAAGTTTTAGGCTTATCGTCCGCGACGCCACTCAAAAATAACGCAGCCAATCACAAACTAGTTAATAACGCGCTAGTACGTCGCGTCTTGTACGGACGCCAATACTAATGCTGTGACATTCTGGCTACTCATTGGTGAATTGAGTTTGTAACAAGTTACTTTTGAGTAATATTGTCGTGCACGAACATCATCACTCACCTGTCCTTATCGCAATTTATATGGGGTCGGCGGCACATTTTCATTTACTTCCATACTTCTCTATTAGTCGTCATCTCAGTAGACACTCGCTTTCTACCCATATTATGATCTTTCACACAGTCCCTTATTTCTTTGGTCTTTCCCTACTCATATAGCCTTCACATTCCGTTTATACTCTAAACTTTCCTGACGACATTTTCCTCATTCCTCCGTATCACATGATTATACATGACAACCGCACACAGCAGTAGTTTATCGTCGTACACGAAAAGGACAACGTATTTATTCCATACTGTACATAAGTTTAGCTTTGTCTAACAAACATTCAAGTGTCTGAAATCTCTTTCACTTTCTCTCTGCTACTTTCGCTGTCTCTATTAAATATGCAGTGTCTGTCTTATTGTACTTTTTACGTGTCGCGAACTTTTGTTACTCGTTTGACATTCCATGATAGTGTTTTTCCTTTCATTGCAGTGTTCGTTGAAAAATTCAGTTGTGTGACGTTTTCAAGATCGTTGAGTGGGAGAGAACATGTTTATATTTGCATAAGTACAAGTTTTTTTGGAAGTATAGTAACATTGTGTTACGAGTTCGTATAAACGACTGTTACTCGCGAAGTTATGACATTAATTAGAGCCAAGTGTGTGTAATATTGTCTTAGTTTGGTACGTGTTGGGAACTTCTCCTTGTCACTTCATATACTTATCTAATTAATTTCTACTTTAATACTGTTTTAATTAATCATCCTTTTTGGTGTTGAAACCTCTAAACGTTTACCTAATTATTTAGCATATTTTTAATAATTGAAGTCTGAATCCCAGAGAGTTAGAACTCTGATTTTATTGTTACATTTAATTAAACAGGGATATTGGATATGGAGTGCATATTTTTAATCATTGAAGCGTGAACGGAACAAAATATGCACATAGTTATACAGGGTGTTTGGTGCATCGTTTGCCAAATGGAATTGGCCGAAAGGAGAGGTCATTTGCTATCTCTTAAGGCCCAGTAACTCATTCCTTGTTACACCGGCTTTTTTATTATGACTTTTTAATTTTTATATAGAAAAACACAAGAACTCTGCATTTAAGCTTAAATTTAAAAAAAAGTTATGAGTATAGCCTTCAAATTTCATTTTAATTCTTATGTTTACTCGTGTATGGTTCTATGAAATTCAAAATTACTTGATAATTACATCTAGTTCCTTTTTAATAACTCAAAAAATTTTTGGAAAAAGGAAAAATACACTTAACACTCAACATTAAATTGCTGTAAAAAAAAAACTAATAACGATCGGGATCTTCGAATTCTTTTAAAAAGTTCTCCAGTTTGTCCCCTTTCCAACGGTGTGCAATATACAAAAAAAAACTTTTAATAACTTCAGTAATTCGCTAAATGTGTAATCGAGACACATCAGGCTGATATTCTATATTACGGTAAGAACACTAGTTTTCACCTAAATAACATTCTTTATGTAGATGGATAGTGTTATCTCCCTCTTGCGCAGTCTCTTATCTCTTTCTAGGGATCTAACTTTCCTCGAACTTGAAATAAAAAATAAACTTTTATTTAATAAGTACCTCATTAAAAAAACCAAAGCTTAAATACGTTTACACACCACTACAGTCGATACAGTGGAGGACAATGTGAACAAAATTTATAATTAGGTATTATAAATTTATTTATAAATTTATTTTTCAATTTTTTATTTCAAGTTCGAGGAAAGTTAGAACCTTAGAAAGAGATAAGAGACTGAATAAGAGGGAGATAACACTATCCACCTACTTAAAGAATGTTATTTATGTGAAAACTAGTGTTCTTACCGTAATATCGAATATCAGCCTGATGTGTCTCGATTACACATTTAGCGAATTACTGAAGTTATTAAAAGTTTTTTTTGGTATATTGCACACCATTGGAAAGGGGACAAACTAGAGAACTTTTTAAAAGAATTCGAAGAACCCGATCGCTTTTAGTTTTTTTTTTTACAGCAATTTAAAATTGAGTGTTAAGTATATTTTTCCTTTTTTCAAAAACTTTTTGAGTTATTAAAAAGGAACTAGATGTTATTATCAAGTAATTTTGAATTTCATAGAACCATACAAGAGTAAACATAAAAATTAAAATGCAATTTGAAAGCTACACTCATAACTTTTTTTTAAATTTAAGCTTAAATGCAGAGTTCTTGTATTTTTCTAAATAAAAATTAAAAAGTCATAATAAAAAAACCGGTGTAACAAGGAATGAGTTACTGGACCTTAAGAGATAGCAAATGACCTCTCCTTTCGGCCAATTCCATTTGGCAAACGATGCACCAAACACCCTGTATATCTCCTTCCCAGAGAACACAGACTAGAATATTTATTCAAACTCTCGTTCCGCTGTTCCATTTAATTAATTCGTGAACGCGGCAGCCTCTACCTAGTTACTTTTATAAACCCGTGATCCGACATATAAAAATGGCTTGATTTCGATCCATAAAATATCGACAATGCAGTCGATATTTTATGTATCGAAATAAAACAAGAGCAATAGGTGTGACTGGCAAAACCTTCCGCTCTAGCGCCGGCATTCGGATATTTTATTTAAATTTAGTTTAGCCCGTAAAAAGAAACGAGTTTGAAAATATGGTTCGCCGAATAGTACGGAAATAACCGGACCGGTTTAATGCACTAACCAAATAACTAAGTACATTTCAGCTTATTCTCTGTCTGTGAAAAGCTTTGCTATAGGATTTTCCCCTTTATCGTGGGAGTGTTAAGAGACACATGCATAAAACCTGTAGGGGTAGGAATAAAAGGTGTCCACAAAGACGTAAGAGTACGTACTCTTCCACCTCTACTACTCTAAAGTGGTCCTTCGAGGCGATAGGCATTTAAATCGAGATGATATGAGATAAGCTGTGTAAGACGCCGCCAGCCTTTCAATTTACTATCCTAACTGTGGTACATCTACAAGACTTGCCACTCAAAGAAATTGGAGTTTCTAAAATTTATATAGCCCATGGTCCTTTCGGAACTAAATTTAAATGTCTGGGCTAGTAGTGGCATGCATGTAGTTAAACGATATCGATCCAAATCATTTGCCTAACTGTTTGAATGGCGCCATTTAGTAAAAATTCGAGGCTATTTAAGCTAACTGAAAGGCTAATTAAGCTAGTTGGCTGCAACATATGCACGGACAAGGATTCATTTTACTGTCTACAATCATTATTCCACATTAATATCCTAATGTAGGTACCTTGAATTGAGTAAGCAATATGTATTAAGCTTTGTAGCTATGGGTGGTTTGTTGCCCTAGTTACTATTGTACCAGTTGTAATACCGTTAATTTTGATTATCCTTCCTACTACTCTAGTATTGATAATATTATGGAACAAAACTTAATGTGGACAATAAAATTTATATTTGTTCGCTTAAAGGAACATCCTAGCGACGTTGACTGTACTAATCAAGATGACCCATACCTGTACAGAGGCTCTCCATCAGTCTCCTTGAACCAGAGCACCATGGAGACATGGTCCTCGGCCGCAAGGGGCTGGATGTCACACGGTAGTGCAGCCTTCTTGCCCAGCACACCTTGCGTGTGTGCTGTTGGAACTGAAACAAAGAAACGAATCATTATTAGATATATTATTTTTATATGATCAATAATTTTTGAAATAGCTTCTTCGTCTTCTTAGCGAATCGAGTTCAAACATCTTTGGCCGAAAATTCAGCTCATCATCAAGTGCACAGGTGACAATGATATTTTTATTGTATTGATAAAAAGCTTGACAGTGCGTGACCACTGTGATGGCGATGACTAGAGTAAGTATAATAGAAGAAGACTTATGTACAGCGCCGACCGCAAATACATTGGGATAATAAAACGTGTGCCGTCGGGGGACAGCGGGGTCAGGAATGAAGTTCCTTACGCGATACTTGCATACATACACACTCGTATAGATTATAATAGAAAGACTCAAAAATCAAAGCATTTATTTCAATTAAAATCTTGTACAGGCACTTTTAAATTGTTAAAATTTAATAGTTTGTCAGTTAGTCAGAAAGATGAAGCTAAAACTTGAGAGACGGAGAGAGAAAGTCACATGGAGGTGGCTTCGGTCGCTTTTTCCTTACGTGACGATTTCTACTAGTCAACTCCTACCGCAAGCCGCGTTAAGGAACTTTTTTCCAAAAAGTCATCATCATCATTCTATTCGGAATCCTCATCAAAATCATCATCATTGTTCTATTCAAAATCATCATCGTTCTTCTATTCAGAATCATCATCATTCTATTCAGAATCATCATCAAAATCATGATCATTCTATTCAGAATCATCATCATTCTTCTATACAGAATCATCATCGGAATTTTGATGATTTTGTGTAGGAATAGTCACAACAAAAGTATATTAAGCAATAACGCCTACCCTCTACAATTACCTCGTACTTAAACTGGGAAAAAGGAACTGCGTATCTCGTTGTTTTTACCTAGCCATAGAAATAGCCTTGTGATTAAAGTAATGTGACCCGGTAATGGATACATTACTCTTATACCCATACTAATACGCGTGTAGGTAGACAATGCATAGGTAGGTGCGTGCTTTACAGGTTACAGAAAAGGTTAAAAAAAATAAAACCCTTAGTGAATTACAGCTTTTCGAACATTTCTTTTATTACCTTTTTTGTGACTCCAGAACTGTCAATAAACATCAGGAAAAATATGATAAAAATATAAATAATACAAATGTATTTCAGTTCATCTTGATCATGAACTGAGCAACCTTCTTCGTCACGCATACATGTAAACTGATATACATTCGAGTTCAGTCACCTCAACAAATTTCGCGAAAAAATATCGAATATACAGCCATAACACTCATTTGTAGTAATCATCTTATAGGTTATTCGATACCACTTGTCTTTTTTAGCGGAATCTAATGGAAAACATAAAAATATACCTTCATCATTATACTCGTATTCAGGCAAGAATTCTTAGAAAGAAAGAAAATACTTTTATTTGCGGTAAACATGATAAACAGAAAGAACACAAAAATTATATACATAGAAGGTACGAGTGTCTCGGTTTATTCCACTATTCCCCCATGACAGAATCCCCCTCAGGGGGAAATCTGGACTCTAATGTAAAAAAAAGTCCAGAAATCCCCCGTTTCATTTTAAGTTATTCCACTATTCTCCTTGAGAGTTATTATCAGACATATTTTAGTTACTGTGGGCGTAATGGGCAGTGTTGGTTATTGCGTAATAGAAAAACCGTTTGCTGTTCAAATTAGAGAAAAAATTAATCACTCTAGGTACACGATACAACCAGATACGGACCGCGAGACAGTTTCTGAGCACATGTAGTACGTACGATGTCTAAAGTCCAAGAGTGCGACTGCCCACCGCTTCGCTGCTCGCTCTCCTCGACTCCCCCACGAACTCAGGCTAGACTCTGTCAAGCGTCGCCGGGCGGCGCTGGCGTTCCAAATAGTCAATTTTTTTTTTTTTTTGAGAATGGCATCTCGCAGTTCAACCTGTGAGGTTGTCTACTGCTTAACCGGGCTTTTCTGTGGATGCCACAATAAATTGAAGCCTCCAGCCAGGGCTTAAAAACTAACTAAAAACTAAGCGACTACACGCTAAGGGCACCCCCCGGTGGGGTTCGGACCTCGGCTTAGGGCGTCGCTGGGAGAGGACAGCAAGGGACAGGCTGGATGCGAATTATTTGGGGACGGAATTTGAACTACAGGCTCTGCGGCGCGGGCTGGCTCGAGCAAGGGTCGGGGCGGGCATGGTACGGGGTGTCGCGACGGGCCTCGACGGCGAGGGCGGAAGGACGGATGACGGGGCTTGTACTTCTTGAAAGTACTGGTGGTCTTACACTCTCCTGGAGGAGGGTAGTGGCGTCGTCGGGGGTGGTGAGGATGTGCCTTGGTCGGCGAATCGAACTTATGCGGGAGGGAGTGTAACTGGAGGCCGCCACAATCAGGGGATTGGGGTGCTTAATAGCAGAATCGAAGAAGCGCTTGGAGAGGCGCTTCATGAACTGCTGGACGGTGGGGAACCAAATAGTCAAACGAAAGACTCCGACATATATACGTGTCGACTTCAGAGCCTCCACCTTCTTTTTTCGTAAAAAAAAAAACGTTGGGGGAAAATATGCGTCACATCTATACAAAACGGCCATCGCTCAGCATAATGCTACGACCCTATGCGAGACAGAGCCACACTCCAATTTCATATAGGTTACTATCGATGCATTGGAAGAGTCTTTGCTTATTACGATACCTATGTTGGTCAGACGCAGGCTGGATAGTCAACCCCCCTACTGACCTTGCTGAAAATCCAGAAAAACGACGGATGTTTGATATAAAATCACACCTAACAGTCTGTTCAGCACAGATGTGAGTTCTATGTACCCTATAGCTATAGCATTTATCTATATCTATACATATAATAAAATTGTAGAAAAGTGGTGTCTGTACAATGGAAATATATTAAAAAAAAGTAGCAGGGGTTGTTATTATATCGATGCCGAACCCGAAAATGTAATTACATTTTTTTTGTCTGTTTATCTGTTTGTCTGCTGTGTTTGTGCACGCTAATATCAGAAACGGCTTATTCGATTTAGATGCGGTTTTCACTAATATATTGTAGTAAGCTTCACTTAACATTTAGTGTTTATTTCATGTCAATCGGTTCATAAATAAAAAAGTTATGTCAATTTAAAGAATCACGGCGAACATTTGTTATCAGAGTACGTAAACGCCTCGCGCCTGCGCGTCCGTGGCTATATATACAAGGTGTAACGGAAAGGGGGTATCAACCCTGAAGGAGGTGAATGAAGATGAAAAAAAATATTTGGACCTCCCATAGTAATAGCACATCAATGATTTACTATTACTATGGGAGGTCCAAATTTTTTTTCATATTTCGACCTATGTTCTTTGGGGAAATTTGTTCAGTTTCATGAGCACATTCACCTCCTTCAGGGTTGATACCCCCTTTCCGTTACACCTTGTATAAAGCGCGCTGAGAGCCGCGCCGCTGCCATAATTCCGATCCAGCCTGTCCCTTGCTGCCCTCTCCCAGCGACGCCCTAAGCCGAGGTCCGTACCCCACAGGGGGTGCCCTTAGCACACGCTAAGGGCACCCCCTGTGGAGTCGCTTAGTTTTTAAGTTTATATTGTGTAGTTAAGTTGTGTATTATGCCCTGGCTGGAGGCCTTAATTTATTGAGGCATCCACAGGAAAGCCAGGTTAAGCAGTCGACAACCCCTCAGGTTGAACTGCGAGATGACCATTTCAAAAGAAAACGCGCCGCTGCCATAAGGATTCAGTTATTCGTAGCGAACGCACGTATCCTGGAGAGTATAGGCGAATAGTTGGATTCGATTATTGCGATTCACTTGAATACTGACTGTTTGCATATTCCATTTATTTATATTTTAGGGTTTGTAGGTTAGGTTCTTTTTCTTAATTTTCTTTAAAATTTTGTAAGTATTTGGTATAGGTTAGGCGGTTCTTTCCTTGATTATTGGGTATTTACTTATCTTAATTTTTATTTAGGGTTTTGTAAATAAATATTGTAAGCATTTATTATTGGTTAGGCATTTCTTTCCCTGATTTTCGGTATACTTATCTTAATTTGTATTTAGGGTTTGTATATAAATATTATAAGTATTTGGTATAGGTTAGGCATTTCTTTTCTTGATTTTCTTTATTAAGTATAAGTTCATTAGCTTAGGTTAGTAATTATTTTTTCTAGCAATTCTTTTGTTTTATAAAGTTAGTACGTTTGTCTGTGTAGAAGAATAGCACCACCCCTTACTTCCCGTGGGTGTCGTAAAAGGCGACTAAGGGTCTCACCGGAGAATGGGCAGCAGCGTTCTCTATGCATTCCACCACCATACCATACTGCGATCGCCAACCCGCCTGCCAAGCGTGGCGATTATGGCAAACCCCCCCAAAATTGGGGGAAGCCTATGTCCAGCAGTGGACGTCTATCGGCTGAAATGATGATGATAATGACGTTTGGTTTACACGTCTTAACACTTATTACTTAAACTGTGATAATTTTAGACTGTATAATAATCTGTAAGTATTTATAATTTAATTGTTTACGATAGTACGTGTTTACTAAATAACTGTGTGTTAAGTAGTAAGTACTATTTTATTGTAAGAATGCCTCGAAGAAGATCCAACCTCTCCCAATGTAGCAGAAATGCTAAAAGGATGACATTAGTTCGATCACAGGAATCTGAGGAAGGTCGTGAGGCAAAAGGCTCTCTGCACCAGGCTAGGTTTCGTGCTGCAGAAACTTCGACTCAGCGAGAATCTCGACTGAGTTCAAATCGTTCTCGAATGATGACAACTCGAAATAGGGAAAACGGGAAACAACGAAAGGCACGTTTATCTGTCGATCGCGAAGCTCACGCGCTATCGCGTGAGTCTGAGACTTTTGCTGTCAGGGAAATCCGCCTGAGCTCCCAGAGAGTACCGACAACAAATGCTCGATTCCAGGAGACACAGGACGAACGGGAAATACGTCTCACTGCCGATCGTGAAGCTCATACACTATCGCGTGAGTCTGAGACTTTCACTGATAGGGAAATTCGCCTGAGTTCTCAGAGGGTTCGGACAGCAAATGCCCGGTCTGTAGGCGGTATATGTAATTCAAAATATGCTGCCCGAAAAGTCACTATTCCACGCGGACGAAGTCGCGGGCACAGCTATCGGGTAATAATATGTCTTTCATTGACTTGAATGTGCCCTGGCGGATGATAGTATGTCATGCTCACTCACATGTCTCGCTGACGGTGGCGTGAGTGTTGAATCATTTAGCTCCCTTCAAAATGGTTGAGCTGAATGGTGCTGATCTATGCGTCATGTTCGTCAACGGGCGCCGTCAGTTGGGGCTGGTCATCACTTACCTGCCTGGGCTTATTTTTAATTATTTTAATTTTGGATTGTTGTTTTGCTACTATTTGTTGTAATCTGGACGCTTTTAACGAGTACGTCTTTTTTTTATTTTTTACATCGTACTCACATTATATAATCATAAATTCAAAAGTAATGATGTAACAAATATTTTTGTAAAATGTAATTTAAAAAGAGTGTCCATGGAGTTTCTTGCCCGTTCTTCTCCATAGGTACCTACGCTTTGGAATGGGCAACTAGTTTCATATTTTCTGACTGACCGACTTCTTGACAATTCAAAAGTGCCTGTTAATGGTTTAATTGAAATAAATCGTTTGAGTTTAAGTTCTGTAAAAATCGCACCGTGTGAACTTAGGTGAAGTGAGCGTTTAGCCAGGTACGAGCGAGTTCTCCCCGAGGCAATTTGGACTGGATTTTTAATGCACTGCATAGTGCTCAGAGTTGAAAATCCAACAGTATGTTTTTTTGACGCGCTGGAATGCGCTCAGTTAGTTGGCTTTTCAACGCTCGGAGAGTTGAAAATCCAAAGCGAGATAAAATCCCGTCCTAACATTTTTACGTCCGTGCGAACGTGGACTTAATCCGTATAGCAACAGTACTGCTATTCTGAAAACTTAGGTGAAGTGAGCTTAAAGTGAGCTGTCAATAGTGTCAATCCCTAGCATCAGGGGGAATGACAGCTCACTTTAAGCTTGACACTTCACTTAAGTTATCACGGTGATCTTTTTACAGAATAGCACCTACATGCTACCTTGACGGAGCGGCGGAGGGGTGTGATTGCGGAGCTGTGTCACAAACCATGGCTCCACCTCCTGTCCTGCCCTCTGTGTCCCAACACATGCAGTCTAAGTGACCTTTGCGCTGCCAACGACGACGGCGTGGAGGTGGCGAGGTTTTGGGAAAGGAAGATTGAAAATACAGTCGTGCCAGCGACACGAAGAAGAAGAAGAATAGCACCGCAGGTGAAATGACAGTTTACTTCAAACTCTGCCAGCTACACGAAGAAGAAGTAGAAGAATAGGTGAAATTACAGTTTACTTCAAACTCTGCCAACGACACGAAGAAGAAGAAGAAGAATAGCACCGCAGGTGAAATGACAGTTTACTTCAAACTCTGCCAGCGACACGAAGAAGAAGAAGAATAGCACCGCAGGTGAAATGACAGTTTACTTCAAACAAGTTTAAACGGTAAGATTTTTACAGAATAAATCGGTTGTACTCGCCGAAGGTTTAGGCAGGGTGTTATATACACCTACATATCACCAGGTATGTTTAATTTATGTCATTGATAAGTCCATTACAAACATATGATTCCTAAAATCCACTAGACTAGAATAACTGAACCGCTTATATCGACTCAGTGACGTCACTCTACTCTTAAGCTGGGTACTCACGATGTTCGCGACCCTACTGTGCTCTGCGCCTCTAATGGATACCCAGCTTAATATAAGCCTTACTACATTATAATCCAATTAGTTTTAAGCATAATTTAATTGTAATCTGTTTCAAACTAACCAAAAGTACATGTAAAAAAACCCAAGATGGTATCTTCAAAAAGAGCTTAAACTTTTTACATCAAAACTTAGACGGCTGTATTTCATTTAAACTAAGATGAACAAAATCTTATTATAGCCGATGAAAGTAGTATTTAAGAACAGACGAATAACATTGCTTGTCCTTTTGATATGATTTTTAATCTGACTCGAGACGGAGTTAATTTTATCTGCAACGTATTTCAAACTTTGGTATTTGAAGTCTGGGACATTAATTACGAAATAAAAAAGACGACGAAAACGACACGAAGACGTGAAAGAGTCGAGAAGATTAAAAGAGCAAGGTTGTCAGAAGCTCGAAAGTCTGACAACCACTCTTACCAAGGGGTATCGTAATACCCAGTAACTGGGTTGTGGAGGTCAGATAGGCAGTCGCTCCGTGTAAAATACTGGTATTCAGCTGCATCCGGTTAGACTGCAAGCCGACCCCAACATAGTTGGGAAAAGAGGCTAGCCAGATGATGATCTCTCTAAGTTAATCACACACACACCACTAACATCACACATACAATACACACGTACCATACCATACCTGAAATCACATCTCTAGTCTCCACTCTGGAATTCAAACTACGAGCCCCAAGATACAGACTAACTGTCTAGTTTGGGGCTCACTAGTTAATACTATATTGTAACCTAGCTGTAGGTAATATTTTAAGCTACTCATGTCGTCTTAACTTGCTGTTAACCAGTGAACCTGCTTACTATATTACCTTGACAATAAATATTTTGTATTTCTAATCTTAGACGCCATTTTCGACACCACAGAAAATTAGGAACACCTGAATTTTGTTTTTTATCTATACGAAGGACTGACTTTACGTGACTTCTAAGTCTGAAATCGCCACCAAGCGGTGAGTAATGTTGATGATCAACTCTCTTTATGAGAAGCAGCATTTCGCTTGCAGGATATCTACTCACTGATATCTGCTGTTCACAAACATTCGAAACGTTTCCGTACCGAATCGAACATCACTCAATGTATCGTAGGAGTCCACTTAATGCTGTTTACAAATCCTAAACTCAAAAATGTTGTCAATTTAAATCAAATAGACAACCGCTGCTGTTCTTCCGGCAGTTGTTTGCTGTCGGGGGCAACGCAAATCAGGTTATCGAAATGTAATTTTTTTTTTGATAGCCTGTCGAATGGTTGTGAATACCTATGCTGATCTAAAATATAACCTCTCTTTTTTAATCGTTCGTCGTTCGCCGTCGTCGTTTCAGCCGATAGACGTCCACTGCTGGACATAGGCCTCCCCCAATTTTGGGAGGGTTTGCCATAATCGCCACGCTTGGCAGGCGGGTTGGCGATCGCAGTATGGTATGGTGGTGGAATACATAGAGAACGCTGCTGCCCATTCTCCGGTACGATCCTTAGTCGCCTTTTACGACACCCACGGGAAGTAAGGGGTGGTGGTATTCTTTAAGTCCGGCACCACACAGGCTTTAATCGTTCATTCAAAAAATAATTCTTACAAGACTCATAATAATTTGCAACACAAACAACAAAAAGTCATGTGTTTCGGCTCAGCGCAGCCGTGCCTGACGCTCAGTCGCGCGCGACATGTCTCACGGTGTCTCGTATCACGTGTCGTGTCGTGTCGCCATGAGAACGGGCAACATTCACCCGATCCAGTTACACTGGACACCAGTTTTAATTAAATGTTTTAAAGCCTTTGTGGCTGTTTTATTTGAGGCTTTTTAGTTCTGTTTAATGAAAAGCTGGATATTGTAATGAGTTTTGTTTCCCGGAAAGGTTTTATAAGGAAAAATATAACTTTATGTATTAAATACACGTATAACGTAATATTTTGTTGTTGGAAACAGGTTACGTTATCAGCTATTCTCTTTAGTAAATGTTAAACGAACTTATGAATTATTAAAACTATCCAAATTAAATTGTATTCACTTTCGAAACTAATAAAAGCCTATGAACTAAGAAAATTAAATTAAACCGCCTGTATTTAGTTCAAGCTAATTCTATTAGTTAGTTTCTAGTTTACCAATCCTAACTAATATTCTAACTAATACTATAAATGCGAAAGTAAGTTTGTTTGTTACCTTTTCACAACTAAACCACTGAACCGATCATCCTGAAATTTTGCATACGTTGTCAGGTGTAAAGAAACGGACATAGGGTACCTTTCATCCCATAAAAAAGTGCTGTTATTTATTTATTTATTGTTTGATTTGAATGGTAGTGAACCGATTTCAATGAAACTTCATACGCATAAGCAGGATACAAAGGTCTAAAAAGTTAGTACAGAACTTTTTCGAAATATCTTATTTAAAAAAATATAACTGGAAATTTCTGTTTCTATGGAAAATTTAAAATCGGTCTAATTTGGCTGTAACACTATTTTTCGAAAATGTTCTCTACTAACTTTTTAGACCTTTGTATCCTGCTTATGTGTCTGAAGTTTCATTAAAATCGGTTCATTCATTTCGAAAAATAAGGGATTCAAAGTTTGTATGAAATGCCGGACGGCGTAAACGCTCTTAAGTATAGCTTTGTTCCAAAATCAAAAAAAAATCAAAATCAAAATGTTTTATTTCACATAAACCTACATGGGCACTTATGAAACGTCAGAAGCTAGGTGCACGGTTCCAATTGGTCGTTTCCTATGGAGAAGAACCGGCAAGAAACTCCATGGTTACTCTTTTTAAAAATAATTGGCTTTTACAATGTTTCCAGATTACAGTAGGTATGGGAGGACAGCGTAGGCCTGTCAACAAGTACCAAGTACTTGATAAAATAGAAAATGTTCAAAGCCGATTTTCTCCTTTATTTTTGAATGAAATTTTATATTATTAGGAACATCGTATTTTCGAACCCATAGGTTTACGTAAAGTGTCGTATTTCAGCTTTGCATTTGTTATTTCGTGAAAAAATCGCAATTGAAAATTGCCAAGTACTGACATATTAGTGCTCGTGACTGTACATGATTGTGAACACCCCTGCGTTGAAATTTTGCGTCGGAAAATACAAAAAAAAAAACTGTTCCAAACGTTTTGACCGCGTAGGTATTCCACTTTTCTATGTAATAACCATAGATATATGAAAGAAGTTTTTTACATTTGTATGGTAATAACCGATTTTTTTTTATAACCGACCAATAATTTATTTGCTAGGGGTACGTCTAGAATCATGTACCTACTGATTTCATGGTTTCAGTTTGCGTGTTGATGCCACTGTCATTCTGAACAATGTGTACACAACGTTAGGGCATGTTGCTGATCATAGGGCTCCGAATTACGATATCGTATCTTTGACATTGACAATTGACATCCTTGGCATCTGCCAAGGATGTCAATTGTCAATGTCAAAGATACATTCACGGACATAAGCAAAGCATGAAGCAAAGCACGAAAACTACCTTTTGCAATGGGCGACTAGAATTAATTCTATTTTATCGTAATTTTTGACGTTCAAAAGTGCCTTTTATGTGCCTATTTGAAATAAATGTTTTGACTTTGACTTTGACTTTGCATAATCAGCTTACAACTTCTCCAATCCTGCGACACAGGTCTCCTCTCTGCGAGAGGAAGAAGCCGTAATCCACCACGCGGGCACAGTGCAGGGTACGTGTTAAGAGTTGGCAGAAAAACTCTTGACAAATTATTATTATACCTTAGTGGTCTTGGAAACCACGCACGGGGTGGCCCAGTTTTTCCTCGGTGCCAAACTGTGTAAAATTCTGTATTTTCGCTGCACTTTCGTCTACAACTAAACTGAAACAATTTTCATGTAAACTGTGCATTTAATATTACAATGTGCTTATTTGTATGGAACAAAAACTACATTGTAACATTTATAGTTTGTACTTTTGTAAAATACTAAAACATTTTCTTTGTTTTTAACTACATAAAGTAAATGAAGATCTGGTTTCAGTGGAATCAGAGTATTTTCAACCATAGATTTAAAAACAAACACTAGAGTATTTAATTAGACCCAAGTGCTGCTAAGTACTTAATATAATTTGGAGGCTACACTGTACTATCTATCCTCTATAATTGAATAATCGTCCTACAAGCAGAATAATATTATAATGCAAACACGAAAGGCTCTTGAAGTAATTTATCAGACAGGATATTTCCAGTACATTAATTATTATAACACCTTAAATCTATCTTCACAAGTTGTCCTAATGCGATAGTTAATTACATGTAAAAATCTATCTATCTATATATTTCTAGATATAACATATACTAGTTTATACTCTGAGTATAAATTTATTATCACAATTTAATAAACCTACACCTAAAGCACATTGCCCTGTTGCCATAAACTTACTTTCTGTGTTAACAAATGACTATAAATACATAGATTCATTAATCAATTAATCAAAATATTTTATTTCACATTAACCTATGTACATGGGCACTTATGAAACGTCAGAAGCTAGGTGCACGGTTCCAATTGGTCGTTTCCTATGGAGAAGAGCCGGTAAGAAACTCCACGGTTACTCTTTTACAAATAATTGGCCGATCACTTTTCCAAAATTTATTTGTTCGAATTTCAGTTTACCGAAAACTATTGACCAACGTGTTTTTGCTATATGTATTATTTGACATATTTTTTGGTCATCGAAGTATGTGTCATAAGTTTTATTTTACCGAACTATATTTCGCCGATTTACAAAATGACTTTTTGCTATTGGCCGAAGCCTCTTTTGAACTTTTTTCATTTGCAAAATGATTTATTTACCATATTTTCACCACACCGAAACAACATTTTACGGAATATTATATGGTCACAAAATATAGCTGGTTACTTGGTAGCATTTTCAATATTAAATTAAAATTGTGTCTTAAAAAGTCAATGTGTTGTGCTCCAAAATTTTGTGACACGAAACAAATCGTTGCAAAACCGACTTCACGCAGGCTTGTCTGCCCTACACCTAGAGTGTGATTGACCATACCCCGCGGCCTCGGAGCCGTGACAGAACAATGCTTGCTGCATGTTGCATGCCAGCTAGCATGTTGCATCCTTGTTTGCACGCTGCATGCTTGCTTGCATGCTGCATGCTTGTTTACATGCTTCTTACTGGGACCGCTTAAAACCACTTTTGTTCATAATCAACATCAAATTATAGATGAAATAGTGTGCAAAAACTTTCTAGGCGTTTGGTGAAATTAAAATTTGGTAATTAAAACAGTGGTATAATGAATGTTCAGAAACATAATACTTCGAACAACTGTTATTTCGGCTAAGTGTAACTACGGTAAAAAGTTTTTCGACCAAATGAAACGGTGGAGTAAGGAAAAAAATCGAATTGATCAACAACTCGATTGGTCAACTGACACAGTGGCAGACGTGACTTCGATGAAGTAAAAAAAACGAAACGATAATAGTTGAAAAGTTTTAGGTGAAATGAAATTCGGTCAAATATTTTTCGAACTTATGACAGGTAACCGCTTTTACAATATTTCCAAATTACTGTGATATGTACAGTGACTTTTACGAACCTACTTAAGTCTGACTCCAAAAATCTTTTGATCATCTCGGAATGCGCCGGAAGGGAAGGGGTGACAAATCAACTCAATTAAGAAACCTTGCCATTTCAATTCATTGTAAATAGATTTTATTGTAAGAGATATTATTTTGACTTCGACAGCCAATTTTAAACGATGAAACATTTGTTGTCGCAGTTCCTTATTTGTCCTGGTAACGAAAGTTTCAGAGAGGTTGAGAGGAAAGGTATTTGAGGGGCAATAAAAATAATCTTCCATTAATATGGTAAATAAATACTTTTTATGCTTCCACTCTCTGTTTATTCGTCTACAACCCGGTCTTGCTAAATAAAAATATTTATTCTACTTTTCATGACAAATATTTATGCATTTCTTCGGCCATCTTATTTCAATATTTATCTCGTAAAAAAAAATTAGTTCTTATATCGTTTTTCGGTTCTGAATGAATAATTATTCATTTTCTTTCACTACGAATTGGAGGAAAATAAAATAAAAAAACATGACATCTAGATACGAACGGAATTGCGGCTGACAGCCCTCATTTGTATTTGTCATTTTACTACTCTATAAAAATATGATTTGGCGAAAACATTGTGTGCCAAATATAAAGACAATATTTTAATATCGAAGATGAAGATTATGAAGAAGTTAAAGGACTGTTTGATATACTTCTGGCAGAGAGCCAACGCCACATAGACGACAAGGCACTTAATATTGTTGCCATACATGGCTTAATTGCTTGCTAACCGGGTTTAAACTTAGTCGTGCAGGATATAAACGAATTAAGACGACGCGATCCTCCGTGACTTGTGAAGTTTAAAAAGTAAAGGAAACGGACAAGTTTTTCAAGCTGCAAGGCGTCTAAATAGTAAATTTCTTTTCCGGGAGTTAAAATACTTTATTATGAACTAGTTTCTGCGGATCTGGAATTTATTAAGTCAAAAAATAAGGATATATTCCGGTGCCAAGTGCTGCGTTAAGGCTTTGGCAAGAAATGCTGCTGAAATTTTACTGGATAATTAAACTAGTGATCATGATGATTCAATCACGATGCTGATGCAGTTCCATATATGGAAGGCTGTACTGCAACCCATAAATGTTCTAAACGTGATTAAAAATTATACGAGTTGTGCGTATCTAAGATGAAGTTTCAAAGTGGCGCCAGCGACAGACTAAATATGTATAACAGCTGTTAGCCATGTCTCGTTGTTAATACCTTTAATAAAAAAAGGCAGAAAAAGCGAGGGCTTTGACAGAAAAGAAATGAAGATAAATGAAATATATGAATAATGACGTGAGCTCATAAAAAGACGACCCCAATTAAATTCAGATACGGACAGAAAGAAGATAACACAGACACTATGACATATTGAAAAACAGCCAAGAACCAAATCATAATATAGTAACATAGATCTTGGGGCTGACAGTTATAACAAATGACTTTCGGGGCTAGCGGCGTCGCTAGATATATTGGCCTAATAATCGAACTTGGCACGTGTGTGGGTAATCTCTGTGTTTTATTAGCCCTTACAAGTTAAGGAAGATGGCAAATACTGTGATAGTAGCGCCGTAGATGGACTATCATCAATGCCATTTATCCTGTCTGTTGACGGTATACAAACTGTAGGGTTGTTTTCTAAAACTCACTTCAAACTTCGGACGATGTTGATGAATTAATCCCCCATGTTTTACTTTAAAAACAAGTCATCATCATCAACATTTCAGCTATAATACGTCCACTGCTGGATGCAGGCCACCCCAAGCACCGCTTTTCAACCGTGCTTCCCGCATCCAACGGAAAACAAGTAAAAACAAGTGAGTTTGTCAAAATCTGTGAGTACCTACACTACAATGAGGTTTGAAGCGAACTTAGCTACCTCTCAAGCGTCGCCGTAACACCATTGGATAATAAGATTTAATGACTCGAAACGTCGGCGTTACACCTTTGGTTAAGTTGCCACTTGTGTTCGACGAAGTGTGCGATATTAATTAGGGCTTCAAATATTTTGGATGTTTTACATAATACCTTCCTCTTTAAATCGATTTCATATCATAATATTTGATTGGTGTACACTTGACGCTTGAGGGGTTAAACAATTTATGTCATTTTCTCGCTGATGCTGGCTTGACTTGTCAATAAACTCGGTTTTTAGGGTTCCGTACAAACACGGGTGAAAACAGGACCCTATTACTAAGACTCCACTGTTCGTCTGTCTGTCTGTCACCGGTTGTATCTCATGAACCGTGAGAGCTAGACAGTTGAAATTTTCATAGATGATGTATTTCTGTTGCCGCTATAATATAAAAACAGAATAAATTAAATATTTAAGGGGGGCTCACATACCACAAACGTGTTTTTTTCGGCGTTTTTGCCTTGTGGTACGGAAACCTTCGTGTGCGAGTCCGACTCGCACTTGGCCAGTTTCTTATAATGCACTTTTAGATTTGCATATTACCGACATGTATTTCCATTCTCATTCTTTTCCTTATAGCCCTCAAACTCCCCTTGCAACAACACGAATCCGGAGCAAATCTTGTTTCAAAATCTTTTCCATATTTTATAAAGCATAAACCGAGTCGGTTTATTAGATAGACTTGGCCAGCGGGACAAAGATATCTCAGTATCTTTCAACTGTGCCAAGAAACTCTCCGATACCTCCGATACAAAGGCGGAGACCAAGATCCCCCAAGAGGGATCCTGAGGGATGCTGAGTTATCCTACTTTGGCCGACGGAGTGCCGTAAGCACTCGACGTCTAGTAACGATGTAGGGCAAGATAACTGGACGGAGATGGCTGCATTAACAAAGTAAGCCGTGTTTGATTCAAATATAATACACAAGATATTACTAGTTACAGTTTTGTTTTGTAATTAGCTTCGATGTAGCTGCAAAAAAGACCTGTGCGAGGCTAAAAAGGGCTGATGTGATGATAGGGCTCGCTGTGATGCCTACTATGGGAATAAATTAAGTAAACAAATTATAGTTTAGAAAAAAGAAAGGAAAATTTAAAACCGTAATTATGTACAATAAATAATAATATGATACTCGTAGACGCCTGACGGGCTGACGCTCCAACATCACTTGTTCATGTTATAGACTATTGGTACAGTGTAGGGTAACGAGTGTTAGTAATTTAATACATTCTGTAATTTTGGTTCCATTTTCATCAAATAAGAAAAAAAAAGTATAATGTCATGTGGGTGTCGTTGATAAAAAAAGCGCGGGCTTGGCGCGAGAGGTCGTCGACTAGCTGTCAGATAGATAAGTCGTATTGCAGTTTTGTATTTTTAATAATTCTGTAGTAATGTGTCTACTGTCTATGAATAAACTTTATATCTACTAGTCTTCGTGAGTATAATTTACAACAAGAACCCTGGAAATACAATACTTCAGAAGTGGTAAGAACCGTTGGAGAAAATCTGCTGGTATGTAACCTCTTTAGTATAATGTAAATCACTACATAATCGGTTTGTATACTTACAAAGATGTTACTTACATTATTTTACTTACATTATTTTATTCTCGAGAATTAAGAACGCAGTATGCTATAGGTACGTCACTTGCCCTAATAGGCGACGAGCAATGGTGATACTCACATTACAGCAAGTAGGTACCTGCCTTGTTATAAACAAGTGTAATCACCTCTAGAACTAAACATAATAGGTGTCTGATTTAGTTACTGTCAGGCAGTTTGATCTCACTGAAATGATTAGCCCACTTATTATTTTACAAACATATTTACGGCGGGTGTGGTAATTAAGTAGTTGTATAGTGCATCTGGGTGTACTGTAAGTACATACAAACTATATTGTGTAAGTAGGCATCTTCGAACAAAAGTTGTAAGCGGGTAAATTAAGGTCATCGCAAAGCGTACCACCTACCCACAGCCGTCGGAAGTAGGGTACCGGTCTTGTATCGGTTTCTTTTGCTTTCTATGTTTATGATAATATAGACTATGCACATAGTACACCTGGTGGCATGCGTGTTTAAGGGAGCCTGGGTTCGATCCCCTGCCGAGAGCACTAGAAGAATTATTAACAATTGAATACACGATTGGGTTCTGGGCTTTATTTGTATAGGTACGTTATGGCTTAAGTCTATGACCGCAGCTGACGAACCTTTTCAACAAGCTGGTTTGCAGTTTATCTAGACTGGAATATGAGAAGCCCACCATTACCATAGACCTGACTGGGAACGATACTTTAACTAGATGACCAAATCCAACTAGTCATAATAAAATTGAGAAATATATTAAAATTAGTAAAAACATTAAAAGGTACATAAAAAAAAAAAACTCTTGAAGACACAAAGTGTTCACAAGTTTAACATTAATCAAGCCAACTAAATGTATGTAATAATAAGTTGGAAAATAGCAGACAAATGTATTATGTTAACATACAAACCTTCAAAAGGAATTACTGAGCCGGGAAAATACAATTAAGGAAATATCCTGTAAGTATGAGTCTAGTCAACTAATATTAAGCGAGCGCTTGCAGGAGGCCTGTGAGTTGGTGGACCTTGTCAAGTACAATGCAGAGAGGGACGAGTCACTGACCAACAATCTAACTTGTAGTTGTGCTCTCACTCACACCACCACCTCACCACCCGATTCACCTCAGATGTCACAGCATGTTGTACCTGCTACTTCATCCATTTCAACTCATACTATAGAAACTATCTATCCCACTCAAAGTAATGTTTTGGTCTTTTCTGATAGATTAGGATCTGGTTTTGGATCATTATTAATTAACCGCTCTAAACATATTATAGTTAACTGGTGTTATCATAACCTGCATTTGAATGAGCTTGTTCATAAAATAAAACATACACAAATGAATGAGCAGACTTCTGTGATTCTTTTAATTGGAAACAGTCTGAGCTTAACAAAATGGGACATAGTTAATGGTATCGACACCATACTTAAATTAAAACTAGGTAAATTAATATTATGTGCATTACCATATTCTAATAATTTGTATGATGCAGAAAACGATTACATTTAAAGTTTATACAACTTAATGCATATTTTGACATGTCATCATAGTTTATTGTATTTTCATACAAACTATTTTGTTAGGGATTTTGTATTAGTTCAGGAACATATGTTTCTTCCCAAGAAAAGTCAACATGTATTGGCTACTTTGTTAGCTTACAATATACACGCAATTATTGATAATTTAACTGAGACTAGGTTAAGTGACGAAACAGTATTATCTAGTACTTCTAATAATACTGTAATTCATCCCTAAAATTTCAAAAGAGAAGCATAATAGAATATTTTACAATTTCACCAAAATATAAATCGCTTCTCTGGCAAAATCCTAAACGTGGAAATGTTAATAGATAAATATCATACGGATATCTTATGTTTTTGTGAAACATGGTTCAAACCGGATAGAATGTTGTTTAATGTGAACATTTTTTAACTTGCCAGTGCATACAACAGGTCCTCAATAAGAGGTGGTACTTTGATATTATGTAACAGTTGTTTTAGATATAAAGAAAGAAAGAATATCACTGCTTGCTCTGTTGATCAATATGTGAGGTAGCATGTGCAGAAGGTGAAGGCCATATTTCTTATGTGTTTATAGACCACCAACCTCAAATTTGTCATCATTTTTGATCATAATGGAAGAAATACTAAGTAAACTTTTTAAAGACAGTAAATTTGTTTTTGTTTGTGGTGACCTAAATATTGATCTATTTGTTAATTCACCAGCAAAATTTAAGCTAATCTCATTGTTTAAATCATTTAATTTAAAATGTATATTTAATGAAGCGACTAGAATAACAGCAACTTCAGCTTCATGCATCGACAATGTATTGACTAATTGTAAAATAAAAGACTCGTTCTTAATTAGTGGCGGCAGATCTGACCATACTGGTCAACTTGTATCATTTGACTTAGGTAAAAGATTACACATAGATAAATCCATTCAATTAAGACCTCTAACTAAAAATTAATTGAAAATGTTTAATAATAATGTTCTTAGCAATCTTTCAACAGCTAGTTTTGGTTCACAAGACCCCAACATAAACTATGGTACATTATTTTCTACAGTAAGCCAAGAATTCAATAAAGCATGCCCTGTAAAAAAAAAAAAAAAAAAAAAGTTACGATCAATACTAAACCAAAATTTAGTGAATGAGCCACTGCTGGCATTAGAAAAAGCAGAGATATTTTATATAATCTGTATCACGAGAAATCATTAACTTCTGATCAAGCCCTTCATATTTATGTAAGAAACTATTCTAAAATATTCAAAAGAGTAGATATGCGCTGAGGCTAAATCTCAATTAATAAGTAACAAAATTAGTATGTTTAATAATAAAATAAAAGCTGTGTGGCAGGTAATTAACAAAGGAACTGGAAACAAAACAGCGAGATCAGATCATTCTTTACCAACATCCCAAAAGAGGTTACAAAGTATCTCCCCTCATCACCTTTATTAGCTAAAGCTCTTCTTAAAGAAAACTTTAATAAGGATATTCGAAGCATTGAATTCAAGCCTATTTTTGTTGCCACAATAAAAAAAAAAAAAAAAGCATTTAAAAGTCTTAAAATAAATAATAAAACACTGAAGACTTATGGAGGATTTCTGTTAAGGTTCTTACAATATTATTGACACAGGTGCCACTGCCCTAACGCCGCATATTTAATCAATGTTTAGACAGCAGTACGTTTCCTGACTTAATGAAACATAGTAAAGTAGTACCAATTTTCAAATCGGGTAGTAAGTTTGATCCCTCCAATTATATACCTATATCTGTGCTACCAGCATTGAGCAAAATCTATGAAAAAAAAAAAAAAATCATGCTGTAGCAGATGTTATCACATTTTAATTCAAATGGGATTTTACATAGTCGCCAGTTTGGTTTCACGAAAGATAGGTCGACGACGGACACGAGAGTAAAACTCATCAGTCACATTTTAGAACCCTGGGAGAAGTCCCAGAATGAAGTGGCATTTTCTGTGATCTCTCAAAAGCGTTTGACTGCGTTGACCATAATACACTGATCTGTAAATTATACCATTACGGAATTCGTGGACAAGCTGCTGATCTTGTTCTTTCCTATCTGTCAAAGCGACAGCAAAAAGTAAACGACGTCATCAGGGTCTCTAGTTAAGATTGGCGTGCCTCAAGGCTCAATTCTTGGCCCTTTCCTATTTCTAGTTTATATTAATGACCTTCCTTACATGATGGCTAACTTGTCAGATATCATTTTATTCGCGGTTGACACTTCTCTTATTTTTAAAATAGATAGAAAAGATACGGATGTCTTACATGTTAACGATAGTCTGGCTGTTCATTCGAAATGGTTTGAAGCTAATAATCTTTTACTTAAGAGTCCTGTTACATTTTTTACGCAAATTCATGATTTTTGACGCTGTAATTTTCAGCAGTTGTAAGATATTTTAATTATTTGTTTAAGAATAACGATAGTACTATTCTCTTTCTTGTAAGTTGCAGTTACACATTTTCATTTTTCTTTTCGTGTAATTTACTATAAATATTTTACGAACACAGTTTGCAAGAAAAACCGTTGGCGATGGAACTTTGACGCTCAAATTCACATTGTTACATTAAATTCTTATAAATGCAAAAATTATAAAAAAAGATACTTTGAATGTTTTACTTGTTTATTGGAGTTCTAGAATTCCTTTAAATTCCTTGAGTTTTTATGGATAAAATCGTAAAGAAAGCCTAATTTAAGCAATAAATGTCTTGATTCAGCGTCCATTACACTCCAAATTAACGCAACTTTATCAAATAAACTAATATTATATAAAACTTCAATCTACAATGAATACGTTTCATTAGTTTTCGTTTCTCAATTTAATAAAACAAAATTGCAATAAATAAAGTTAAAATGCTATATATTCTGCGTCAATTCGGCGCGCCCCTCATTCCCGCTGATTCCCGCGCAAGCGCTTGACGAGGTAGGACCTGTCGCCGAATTTTTGGCGCGCAATCGTCCGGAGATCGCTACTATTATCGACTCGTGTACGCCGATCGAAATAATTTGATTTGCGTTTACGATCCGTAATAGGACTCTTAATGCGAACAAAACTAAATGTCTTAAGTTCTCATTTTGTAATGTACCTCAATTGGGTCTAAATTTAGAATGTCAAAAAAAAAAAATACACCTAGATGCTGTTACGGAAACTGTATTTCTGGGAATTACTTTATATTCCAAATTACAATGGGGCGCACACATTAGAGCTCTTTCAGGTAGATTAAGTTCAGCTGCATTATGCAGTAAGAAAAACAAGGCAGTTGACAGATATAGCCACAGCTAGGTTAGTATACTTTGCTCATTTCCACAGTATTATGACATGTGGCCTTCCTGACTCCTCATTAAAGGCAAAACTATGTAAATGTCTAGTATCTGCTCTCAAATTACGATGTTTATTTTTTGTTTATTGTTTTACAAACTTTTTTTGACATAATATCTTTATTATTTGACATTATATAGAGACAATTCTAATTATTCACCTCTTTATTAGTGGTTGTAATGGGAATCATATCACTTGGTTTTAGTAGGTTTTTATATATTTTATTTTTATTAATCCTTTTGATAGATTCTTATTTTGTAAAGGTGAGGACTTTGTAGGCCTTGTAGACTTTAGATCTGTAGACCACTTGTTGACAGGCCTACGCTGTCCTCCCATACTTACTGTAATTTGAAAACATTGTAAGAGCCAATTATTTTTAAGAAGAGTAACCTTGGATATCGATGGGGGCACTTTCTGCTATTGTCGAAATAAGCTCCATAACTGACGATTCTCTTCCAGAGTAATTTAATGCATCTATTATCTTTATTAATTAACTGACTGACATCTTATACACTTACCACTATTTTCCGTATTATGACGCTTACAGCATAGATACCAGTGCGAAAATTATGAATTACGACCATGAGTGTGACTGTTAGCCCCTAGTGTGGCCGATACAAATAGATAACAACGAACCCCAAGTGTGGTACCTAATGAAGTTCCCAAGTGTGAAGTATGATGATTACCCAAGATCAATGAGAATCCCCAAGTGTGGATGTTAGCCCCTAGTGTGGCCAATACAAATAGATAACAACGGACCCCAAGTGTGGTACCTAATGAAGTTCCCAAGTGTGAACAATAATGATGATTGTCCACTGAAATGAATGAGAATCCCTAAGTGTGGCTGCAGTTAATCAAATCTACCACCAGTGTGGTAGGTATAATAGGTAATAAATAATATAATATAATAGGCTTAGGTTATAATTTGTGTGCCCCTAGGGTGGCTCTAGTGTTATATTATTATAAGCTGCTAATGATAATTATAATTTTTATTAAGTTTATTGATTAGTTATTGGAGTAACTACTGGCTGTTCTCTTGAAGTCTTAAAAATATCAATCATTATGTGTACTTAGATTTGTGTTATACAGGTTATACTAGAATAAGATAAATATGTACAGTTAAAATAGGCTTAGGTTATAATTTGTGTGCCCCTAGGGTGGCTCTAGTATTATATTATTATAAGCTGTGAATGATAATTATAATTTTTATTAAGTTTATAGATTAGTTATTGGAGTTACTACTAGCTGTTCTCTTGAAGTCTTAAAAATATCAATCATCATGTGTACTTAGATTTGTGTTATACAGGTTATACTAGAATAAGATAAATATGTACAGTTAAAAATGGAATTTAAAATAAGTAGAAATCATTTATATGTCAGATTTACTGTTGTGGATCTATCTTGTACTATATAAAAAAAAAAAAATTGTATGATAACCAATGCTTTCCAACATATTTCAATTTATTGTTTATAACAAGTCAAGGTATGAGGTCATACCTTACAGTGAATGGCCGAACTGAGTTGGGGATAGGGTCATCCCCACGGCAGAATGGCCGTCTGTTAGTAATTTAATACATTCTGTAATTTTGGTTCCATTTTCATCAAATAAGAAAAAAAAAAGTATAATGTCATGTGGGTGTCGTTGATAAAAAAAGCGCGGGCTTGGCGCGAGAGGTCGTCGACTAGCTGTCAGATAGATAAGTCGTATTGCAGTTTTGTATTTTTAATAATTCTGTAGTAATGTGTCTACTGTCTATGAATAAACTTTATATCTACTAGTCTTCGTGAGTATAATTTACAACAAGAACCCTGGAAATACAATACGAGGGGATATATCATTTAGTTTTACGCTCGTGTATTTCTCAGACTTTGTGATTAAGTATAGGGGTACTACTCAAAGTACCAAAATTCGTCGCAAAAAAAAAGTTTTATTCAAATTTTAAGGACTGGCTAGCAAAAGACAGAATTGTGTAGAAAAGGGAGAGGGAGGCCTTTGCTCTGCAGTGGGACAGTACAGGCTAGTTAGATTAGTTTCAAATTTTAGATTGTGAATTTGTGATTGATTTTCATTCCCAGAAAATTCTGCCTGTCGAAAGCAGAAAATCTCAAAATCAAACTATTCAATTATGTAATTAATATTTCGATCGCCTCAACGTCAAAGATTATCAAGTTCATAACTCCTTCGATTGAAACAAAGGTGATTACAGACCGAAGTAAATCCATGCCTTGACCTCAAATCTACAGCTAAACCACTGGAACAATATAGGAGAGGATTCTAGAGCTTTAAAAGCCCTTCAAACTCAGTTTATTGATTCGTGGGTACATCGATTTGCTTGTCTATTAATTAGTCAAAACACCGGCAAACTGAGACTTAACACCGTTGAGCTGGCGATTACATGCTCGTGACACACGCGCTGACAGGTTGGTTAGCGAGTTTTATAAAGTTGGGAGTGGAGAGGAAAATAAAATGTCTCGCAGAACTTGTTATAACTTCTGTTGCGTTGGATTTATTGTAACCGGTATATTTTTCTTACGTTAAGCGTAAGGAAAATATGGTGTTGAAATACTAGTCATATTTTTTTACTTATCAAAATCTGTAACAAAAAAATCTGAAACCCTAAACAAAAACTACATTGACTTGATTAATTTAATAAGAAACAATACATTATTATTTTAAACATACCAGATTGTGCTGATCATTGTGTTCAAAAAAATTAAAACTGCACCATAAAACCAGTTTCCGAAACCCTAATTTATTTGCATCAGCGCCAAACGGACAATCCCCACATGCATCACACACAACCGACACAAATTCCAAAAACGCCACAAATGCGGGTAGGCAATAAAACTAACCTCACCGCTCTGCTAGCCATCGGTCATTCCCGTGTGCGCCATCGTCAGCTACCCACGTGTGTCGTAAATAAACAATACCGCTCGGTTCTGTTCGGAACTCGTCGTGCAATTCCGTCGGCGGTCTGATGGAAACTTACAACTACCGTCCGTCTTTACGTAATGATGAACGACGGTGAAGCGAATGGGAGTTGGTTTTAGTAAAGGAGTTAGTTTGAACGTTTCTTATTGGTCGTAAAAGGAGTCGTTGAAGGTAAAGTCTTGAGTTGGACGGTGTTGTTTTTCTTTTAAGTGTTTTGCGAAGTTTTTATTAACCTGTTCTTTTGCTGCTATCCAGCATCATAATCTTCTCACATAGATCTAATGAAAATTATGTATTTTATATATGAATATTATCCGTATTATGTTCGGAAATATGAAAATGCGATTTACAAAGAATCTATTGTTTGGACTAAAATTAAAATACTAGTATTTTAGTATGTTGCTTCTAGAATAATCTGACAAAAAAATAGAATGATTGTATGTATATTAGTATGGATTTTATTGTAAAAATAAAATTTTTAGAGGTATCTTCATGATTTTTTTCTATCGTATCAAATTCGTTGTATTATGTTTTCAACACACTATCTACGTTTAAAACTTGCGTTTAGCTCTTGTAAGCCCCTTAATTTTATACGTATAGTACCTAGCTATCTCATTATAAAATGTTAACCATAGTATTACCCCCCCCCCCCCCTAAAGACCTATTTGTGTAGCATTAGGAAATTCCCCCAGCCGAGTTACTAATTACGACTCGAAGAGGAAAAACAGGGATCTCTATTCCTGATTCGTGTTAACATCTTCGAAGAAATGTTAGTACACAAACATCACTAACAAGCAGCATCTCTGCTTTACCGTTCTAAGAATCAAGATGGTAACTTCAAACTTCAACAACAGTAGAAACTTGTTTCATAAGTTAGTCCATTATTCTTTGGTATAAACGATCTAGGGCGATAAATTATAATTAAATATAGTTTGAAATAAATTCCGTTGCGAAAACACTTACGGAACACAATACTGCGCGCCAAAACTAAGATAACGGACGTTACCCAGAAAGCCGCTAAACTTAAGTGGGACTGGGCCGGACATGTTTGCCGCATGTCAGATGACAATTGGGCTAAAAGAACCACGGATTGGGTCCCACTAAACGCATGACCCCACAGCGCCAGGCCAAGACGAAGATGGCGGGACGAGCTTGACTCCTACCTTAAGGACTGGCCGGCCCGACTCGCAAAAGACAGAATTGTGTGGAAAAGGGAGATAAATGATAAATGATTTATTTTCTGTAAGTAGGTTTGTACAAACACTTTTACACGTCAATTATATTTTTTTAAACTAGATGAGGTCGGCCTATCTGACTATTCTGAGAAGAAAGGCTGAAACAAACTCAGAGGTCACAGTCTCTTTTAAAGTCCAGACAAAATCTTGGTCAGATCGTGTGAAGACCATGTAGATTGGTGTCTGAAATGGTCTTTTGAGGAAAGAACAACACAGATTGAGCGGACCTGTCTAGTCAGTGCACGCATTTGTCAAAAATCGTGCAGCTCACCTCAGAATTTAAGGAGCTCAACGATTCGACGAACAATACCAAAGACAGGACATTTGGGTAGGCCGCGTAAATTACTCAAACTGTCAGATCATGATTAAAACTAAGAAGGAAAACAGAAAAAAATGACCCACATAGTCCTCACATTCACAATAAAAAAAAAAAAACTTTATACTGTAAATGTACATGTCATTGTATAAGTAAAAACTTTGCCCTGCAGGTGGGTCAATACTGGTTAGTTAGTTAGAAAACACTTTCATGAATTCCTCTCACATCATGGCCGACGTTGGGTCGAATTCATTGAAAATAGATAGTAATCCATTGCGTAAGGACGATGCCCATTTTGGTACCCCTCTCCAATAGCCATGTGTTATACATCGTTGGATAGCTCTTTGTAAAGAGTTCAGAGTTATACTTTACCAAACATGTAATTTTAGCAATACACACATTACATTTACACATTGCATTCAGGATGCTGCTGAGGCTCCCTCCGTTTTGCAGCGCGTCCGCCATGTTCATAGAGGCACGCGCAGATGGTATCGCGGCGATCTTACGCAAGAAAGCGGCGTCACTGCTACACAGAGTGTGTTTGAGTAGCAACAGCACCCTGAAAGTCTTCGAAAATTGCGTTCTTCAAAAATTGTATGCGATGTGTGAACTAACATAGTTTTAAGCATTACTTTACTAAAGAAATGGATCTTGTTGTCGGAAATATATGACGGAGCAGTATGTTTGTCTCGTTGTCATGAGGCATATTTTGATAAATGTGAAAGTACGAACAGTTTAATCACACACTCAACGATACGGAACGCGAGACAGTTTCTGAGCACATGTTGTCCATACTATGTCCACTGCTCAAGTGCGACGCCATCGGACTCAGGCTAGACTCTGTCCAGCGCCACCAAGTGGTGCTGACGTTCCGAATAGTCAAACGAAATAATAATAATCACCAGGTATGGGAAAAGTTTTTTGCAATTTGTGACTTTTCCAGTACTCTAACATCAGTTTGCCTAAAGAGTCTTTGAATCCTTATACAAAGCTGCATCGACTGGCATTATAAAAATAAAATGTCAGAATTACCGTTTTTCTAGCTAACTGTTCCATTTTTCCAAAATCTGTGTATGCGGTTAGCAATTACTCAAGAAGTTAAGGACAGTCTCCTAAAAACGTTTTCCTGTAGCTACAACGATTGAGGTAGCTTCCCCCACTGCCTCGTCTCAACTTCCATTCTGTATTACTCAGATCGGACAAGGAATCAAGGGTCATTGGAATTCTTAGTACCTTTATATAATTATTATTTATTTCAGGCGACGCAGGCGCCTATAAATATACCTTAACCTAAACATACATATCTATACATATAATAAAATCGTAGGAAAGTCAAAACTGTACATTGAATATTTTTTTAAAAGAATACTTGGGGCGTGATCTACAATCGATACCGAAGCCAAAAATATACTTTTTAGAATTTTTGTCTGTTTGTCTGTATGTATGTCCGGGATAAACTCAAAAAGTACTGCATGGATTTACTTCAAATTTTGCATGAATATTACTAAGAGGTCGGGTCAACATATAGGCTACATATTATCACGCTATCACCTACGGGGGAGGAGCTGTGAATCTTTATTTTTCTTACGCATTCTGTGACAGCGTGTAATCTAACGACGCATATTTAAATGTTGTTTTTGAGTAAACCATGCTATTATCTAGCTTTACACTATAAAAACTACGCCATTTAGGTAACTTGGACAGAGAAACATAGTTTAATGAATGTTAGTAGTATAAAGACAATTTTGAAGCAGCGCCATCTATGAGATATCATAAAAATCAAATCAAGTTACATGTTAACACTTTTTGGAAAATAATAATTTAAATTTGATCATGTTGGCGAGGTTAGTAGTTAGTTATTCTTAAAATTCATAGATGGTAATGTGCATTTTCTTTATAAAATTTGTATCGTATATTTCGTTGTGACAAGTTCCAACAAAACCCTCAAAATCATGAGCAAAGTTGAGGAAGACAATTTAAGAAAAATGCGGTGTTAAATATTACAAAAAGTTATGTTCATTGATGATGATCATTTCTTCATCAATTTCATGTTGTTAGTACAAAATAAACATTGACTGTTAATACTTTTGTTCGGTATTTATCTGTGTGATTATTGCTTGGTAATTAATATATTTTCATGTCGTATACCTAACTAGCTGTTGCCCGCGACGTCGTCTGCGTGAAGGCTCTACAGCACCAAAAATACCTAAGATGCCAGTGTCGCTTTAGCATTATAAGTAAACAACTTTTAAAATAGCATTATAGCACGGCACCTTCTCGACGGTGACCAAAATTAGGATGACACCCTCGCGGAGGCGAGCGTCAGTGACAGTCCCAGCCGCATGCGTCATCTGTTTGCCGTCATCCTGGTGTACTGTGGAGTCGTGAACCCGGTAGCTTTGTGGGAGAAGTATCGCCATCATCTGTCTGAAGATTTTCTACGAGATTTGAGGCGTGCTACTGGAGACGAAGTCGAAGTAACTGATGAACGCGTGCTGAACACCTGTCTCAGTTCACTTCAAGATGTGGTCATTTCTATCGGCGGCAATCCACTGATCGAATATGGGTTACCAGCTCCCCAATCATCACCGCATCAAGACCGTGGAAATCGGGAGTATAACGCTGAGACAAATTACGATCCGGGCGAAATGACCACCATACGAAATGACCATGTCGCTTTGTTCTCTTCAGAGCAAAAACAAATTTATGACACCGTCCTTGAAAGCGTTGGGCAAAACCAGGGTAAAATGTTTTTCTTGGTTGCTCCTGGTGGAACAGGAAAAAAATTTGTTACCACTGGCATACTTGCAGAGGTCAGGAGGCAAGGAAAAATTGCTATTGCTGTAGCGTCGCCGGGAATCGCTGCCACACTGCTACCGGGTGGCAAGACAGCACATGCCATGTTTAAAATTCCTATTGATTTAGAGAACGCCGAAACGCCTGTTTGTGGTGTGTCATGTAACAGCGATAAGGGACACGTGCTCAAGGTGGACTTCCAGCGCGTACCATCAAGCTGAAGGTCGGTGTCCTGATTATGCTTCAAGCGCGTACAGTTCCCCGTGAGTGTTTGCTTCGCGATGACCATCAATAAGTCGAAGGGGCAGACACTGAGGGCAGCGGGTGTCGACCTCAGGACGAGTTGCTTCTCACACGGGCAACTGTACGTCGCTTGCTCCCGCGTCACTGACTCTCTTTACATTTTGGCTCCTGGTAGCATAACTACCAACGTAGTTTATAGGGAAGTGTTGTAAGGTATGATACCTTTGTACGTATTTTTACTATTTTGTGTCCTGGAATGTACTCCTGCATTATTTTCTCTATTTCCTTCAGTCACATCTTATGACTGAACTCAGCAGGATTCCCATATAACTCTCTTCACTTGCTTCGCTTGCAAAAAAAAAATATTTTAATGCTATTTTAAAAGTTGTTAGCTTATAATGCTATAGCGACACTGGCATCTTAGGTATTTTTGGTGCTGTAGAGCCTTCACGCAGACGACGTCGCGGGCAGCAGCTAGTCTGTAATATAAATAGTACTTCACAAGCTAACTCTTGTGCAGTTCTGTGGTACTTGTCCGCGGAAGCGACAGAACACAACGTCTTGCGGCCAGAAGTCTTTTTCCATGACGACGGGCAGATAGCAATTCGGCACGCGCACCACGAACGCCTTGAAGTTGACGTTGCGGTCCGACTCATGTAACTGCACCCTCGGCGTATACCGTGTAATTATATATAATTTACTCTAATTGCGACAGTTACAAGCTTCCACACATTTCGTAGCGTCATCTTTTAGAAGAACTAAGCGGTCACACAGACACGAAAAGCGACTTTGATTAATACTACATATTATTATGTATAGATTAAGAACATAAAGGTTATGAGGCATGACAAACATTTTTTTTGTCTTGAAATAAATCGAAGTTCAATAAAAGAGGCCTAATAATTTATCTGTCTGTCGGATTTCAGCGGGGTAGTTGTGTAACACACTATCAGTAGCGATAAGTTTCATTTTGACTCAACAACATTCATTGCGCTAATCCGTGTTCCCATCCCACACGGTCCAGTGTATAGGCTATCGCTTCCGGAGGGAGTTACCCGAATTAGATTATGGAAATTAGTTTAGTTCGATGGACTGCATCCACCTGCATCTTGATTACATCATACTGCAATTTATCAATTTGTACATTGTTGTAATGTAGATGATAGGAGTGTGAACAATGGAGCGAGTTTGGCAACGAGATATACGTGCAAGATATGGTTTATTCTTCTTACGCCATTTTAAATTAAAAAGGACGAGATGCAAGAATATAGCTCTTTTCTTTGAACTCAAGGGACTAGTCGCTAGATTTTTGGTAAATAAGAAAACTAAAATAGTATAGAGGTATGAGGAACAGGGTGTTAAAGTTCACTCATACTTATAGAAAAGGGAGGATCCTCCTACCAGACCAGGGTGTTGTGTCTGGCGGGCAACTGCCCGATGATTGTCGGGCCGTTGTATCTAGATGCTATGCTAGTTGGCGATAAACTCTGCTTCCGAGATGCAGGATTTTGCGTGACGTCAGTATGACGCGTTTTTCGCATGTATCGTTGTAGATACTGTGATAATAATAAATATAAGCTTTATAAAATATTTTTTCACAGCCATGCATCTTCGTTGCTCAAGCTTTCATACTAACTTTAAGATTGATTTGCATGCAGCGTACAGCACTAGACTTTATCAAAATTCTTCTAAAGAACTATTCCAAATGATGTCCCTCTAATCTCGTTTTGCACACAACTTTATCGACTCAAAATCACCTGCCGTCGTTTAGACGCAGCGCGACCGAAAAGACAAGGAAATCCTTGGAGCGAGGTGAGTTGTAAACCCCAAGACAGATCGAGTCGGCGGCGTTACAATGTGGGACATTCTGCCTCACCTGGGAGACTGAGGGAGGCGGTATGTTTGCCAGATAGAAAGAAATGGTTTAGAACTTTAGACCTTTTAATGTACGATTAATTTACGTAGACGCTAATTACTTTTGGATCTTGTGATTGGTTATGATGTTGCCCTTAGAATAGAATACGCTTTATTATGTGCAGACGCTAGTACATCAAGCTACTACAATTTGTCAAATTTCTTTAATATAATTTCAACTTTATGCCTAAAGCCTAAGGTTCAAAGTTTATTGGCAAAATTTGAAAGTTTCGGGTAGCTTGATGTGGTGGCGTCGGTACACCATAAAAATACAGACTTATATGTCCTCCCTTTGCATTATGACATGGTTCTAAAACATACCTGCTGCATGTGCTGGGGGAAACATTGTTGATCCTAGGAGACTCGATATATTCTAGACTATCAAGCAAGTGTGGTAAATAAAACCTCTTTTTAACCGACTTCTGAAAAGGATCAGGTTCTTAATTCGGATGTTTATTTTTTTTTTCGGGCAAAACGCCGTCATATACAGGCTTACTGGTACAACATTAACACCCTCTTAAGATGCACTCATCATTATGAACAACTTTTACTATGGGATCAAACCTGAATCGCGAAAAAAACTCAGCTGTTTCCTACATTTTGACGAGTTATAGGTACGTTGTTAATGTTTCATCAATAACCCTGTATAGACCGATTTGCAAAATTATTTTTTTGTACGTAAGAAGTTTATTCCGAAATGGTCCCATTTAAATTTCGTAAAGATCAGATGATGAGTTTCGGAGACAGACAACGGAATTCTTCAACAAATGCCAGCAAATCAACCAGTATGGTATGCTTTAGGAGTGAATCCCCTATTTATGAACTTTGCTTGGGTAGTTTTTTAATTAGCTTCAATAATACGAATTTTTTCCACTTAGTTTATATTGATGATATTTTAATAGCTTCCTGTTACTGATATTCACATAGCAAGTAGTTTTACATGAACTTGTGTGGGGTAGGTACAACTAAAAAGTGAAAAATAAAAACTTTTCTACAAAACAAAAAACTATTTTTTTTTATAAAAAAGTTTTTTATGTTTATTTTTCACAATCATTATTGTGTAGGTATAGTTTGAAAAATTAAGAAAATGAAAGAAAGGGAAAGAGTCTCCTATATAAATGTCTAGACTGTATTTTCTGAGCAAGCTCTACGCAGAGTACCTATTGTTTAGTTTATATTATTATGTTCTATCCGAACACACTATTGCTATTCCAAATATGGGACTGGGACTGAGAATCTCTTAACTAGACACCCGATAGCATTGTCTAACCTGAGAACTGACCACTAAAGGCGATAGTCAGAGATATCCTGCGCATAACAATACATAGGAGATACATACACAGAAGATATCGCAATAAGATTAGGTATCTTGTATGTATATTGTGTGCCTTTGATTTGGGACGATTCAAATTGATGGTATTCCCAGGCGATTGGGAGGAATACGATATTGGAATACCAGCCTAATGTCGTTATGGGCTATTTTTCTTTAACACATGAGATATGCAATAAAGATTTGAAGTTGATTCGTCCCTCAATATCAACCTGAATTAAAACCAGATTTAATCTAAAATTTGCTTCTAAAATGGTTAAATATGCCACTTTGTATGACAAGCATATTAGCCATAAAAATAAAATTAACATACGCATGCAAATTAGATTGCAGAATTTTGTGGAAAACGTTTTTGTCGTTTCCCTACATTAAGTAACATAACATCAGAAATACAAAAAATAAACGTCGGCATTTTTAGAACGATTTTGATGAATTTTGGATGTGTTTACATAAGCACACAATTTGGAACGAATCTTTAAACCAATTTTTTCTATGTATGAATATTTCTACGACCCTCAGTACAAGAGCCAATCACTCAACTAAGTACTACTCCAATCATCCCATCACTAGATGAAGCGACCGATCCAAAACAAAAAATAAAAAATAGAGAGGTAACGTTTCACTCTATGAAACGTCGACGGACCTAAGTTAAAAGACATCGGGCTGGCTGCGTCCGTAGACGACGCAACCAATCACAAACTGGTTGATAACGCGTCAGTAAGTCGCGTCGTCGAGTCCTGCAGTGGAGACCGCGTATTGGCATGCGTAGTGTTCCCAGTTAATTTAAAACAGTTAAAGTTAAAACCGACGACCTTAATAATACTTTAAACAGACGATCGAACTTGGTTCGGGCCGAACCACGAACATGGTGCGCTCCGAACCATATTCGCTCGTGTGGTGCACGGTCCGAACCAGCCGTACCGATATTAATAATAATAATGTCCGGCGGACCGTGCACCACACGAGCGAATATGGTTCGGAGCGCACCATGTTCGTGGTTCGGCCCGAACCAAGTTCGATCGTCTGTTTATACTTTTAGGTGAAAACGCCAGGGTAGACCGCAATTTGCTGGTCAGTATTAAGTTGTACGTTGATTGACATATGATTCCCGGCCGTAACAAATATGTATTTACAGAGTTATAATCATTAAAGTCATCAACACAACTCTCTAAAACCAATTAATCCCCAAGAATGACTATTTCATGAATTCTTGACATTTGGGGATTATACTAACTTAACAAGTTGTATTACTTGTTTGTAATGATCATAATTCTGTAAATACATACATATTTGTTACGACCGCGAATCATATTTTAATCAACGTACAACTTAATACTGACCAGCAAATTGCAAAAAACGTAAGAAAATTTGAATTTCGCCGGCTACCTTAGCGCTTCCCCTTAAAACTAGACACGAGCGAAATAGCTGACTGAAAAGATAAACAGCGATTAGCTCCTTCACACTAAAGAGCTTCTATAGCTCAGTGACTCAGACGGCACTGTTAGCTCATTTGATTCACGTCCCACGCGCGTCGAAGGAGACGGCTCGGCTCACTCAATAGTCAATAGCTATTTGAAAGTTTGGGCTCTTTGTTACTCACTAGCTCTTCTATAGCTCAGTGGCTCAGACGGCACTGTTAGCTCATTTGATTCACGTCCCACACGCGTCGAAGGAGACGGCTCGCCTCGCTCAATAGTCAATAGCTCTTTGGAAGTTTGGACTCTTTGTTACTCACTAGCTCTTCTATAGCTCAGTGACTCAGACAGCACTGTTAGCTCATTTGATTCACGCCCCACACGCGTCGAAGGAGACGGCTCGGCTCGCTCAATAGTCAATAGCTCTTTGGAAGTTTGCACTCTTTGTTACTCACTAGCTCTTCTATAGCTCAGTGACTCAGACGGCACTGTTAGCTCATTTGATTCACGCCCCACACGCGTCGAATGAGACGGCTCGGCTCGCTCAATAGTCAATAGCTCTTTGGAAGTTTGCACTCTTTGTTACTCACTAGCTCTTCTATAGCTCAGTGACTCAGACGGCACTGTTAGCTCATTTGATTCACGCCCCACACGCGTCGAAGGAGACGGCTCGGCTCGCTCAATAGTCAATAGCTCTTTGGAAGTTTGTACTCTTTGTTACTCACTAGCTCTTCTATAGCTCAGTGACTCAGACGGCACTGTTAGCTCATTTGATTCACGCCCCACACGCGTCGAAGGAGACGGCTCGGCTCGCTCAATAGTCAATAGCTCTTTGGAAGTTTGGACTCTTTTGTTACTCACTAGCTCTTCTATAGCTCAGTGGCTCAGACGCCGACTGTTAGCTCATTTGACTCGTGTCACGCGAATTACTACGGAATTACGAAAGATTAATAAATCATGTTTTTTTTTGTGGCGGTTTTTGTTAGTAAGAACGGTCGTATTAGTATTTGTTATAATGTTTCTATCATAACATAATTGATTTTTGTGAAATTGTAATTTTCGAGGCCACCAATGCGGTTCCTTTTATAATGTGCCAAAGTATTTTCTACTTTAAGTCAATGACTATAAAGATAGATTTACAGTGCCGAATGAGCCGTTCGGCCGGTGACTACGGTCAGTCATCGGTGTCTCGCTGAAGTACTGAGCTAGTGAGCTATTTAGCGAGCCAGTGAGTAAGCGAGAGCGACGTCAATCGAAAAGAGCTAGCTCTTTTCTATCACTCGCTCACGAGCTATCCCTGTCTACTTAAAACGGTGTCTGACACAGACTGGAGGACAGAGTGTTGTGGCGCAGTATGGGACGGGCCTATGTCCAGCAGTGGACTGGCATGGGCTGAGTTAATTAATTGATTGATTGACATCGCGGCGTGTACGTGGCTTATACTCATTGATGATTTGTGTTCGTAACACTTTACTTTTAAATAGCATGGTGGACGACGGGCCTTTCTCTGACATTTGAACAAAATTGACAAATTACCCCAGCTGAACTTACTTTTGTTCGTAGATTCGCTGAAGTTATCAGCCAGGCAAGTGGTTTCGATGTCATTTGTTAGAAACAAGAATTCAAACACATTTTCTAATTTATTGTTGGATGGGGACACATTCAAAACGAAGAGTTCCCCTGAGTCTATGTACGGAGCAAAAATATCTACAATTTAAGAAGAATATAAATTGGATCGTGTTATGTGGTTTATGTTGCATGACATTGTAGCGGCAAAATTGTGATTTTACAAACTCATAACCTCGTTTTATAAATGAATCATAACGGGACTATTACACACTTGAGAATGACCAACCTTGATATCTATAATTCTAGTCGGGATACTGACCGCTTTGTATTTGGGTCAGTTTGTTTTTGTAACGAATTGAATTCCATATTGTTTACATTATCACGATTTACATACCTACTTGATTTATTTAGACTTAGTAAGCACTTAGCAACGGCTGCTACGAGTCAACTAGAATGTAGGTATAAGTTATAATCGTCCATAGTAGGGACACTTACATTCAGTCTCTTAGCGACCTTCAGAATTACCAACAGAAAAAAACCAGTGCAAAAATAAATCACACTAAAATTGTAAAGGCGAAAGTTTGTGAGTGCGTATGTGTGTGTTTCTATGTCTGTTACTTCTTCACGCTCAAACGGCTGGACCAATTTTGATTAAATTTTGTACGGAGGTAGCTGACACCCTAGATTAACATATAGGTTACTTTTTATCTTATCTTTATTATATCCCGATATTCCCACGGGATCGACACTTATACGAGTAAAACCGCGGGGCGCGGCTAGTACTTAGTAAATTAAAGTTTTTCTTGAAAGAAAAGGTTCTATACAAACTTGGACAGTGTTTTTCTTTCTAACTAAAGTTCTGCATAGACAGAAGATTCGTTTGTTACAAAAACTCCTTTAGTAATGCCCCAATGAATATGCTGATTTGGTAATGGAAGAACATTATACTGTTCTAGCTGTGTATCTACGAGCACTACTAGGAATAGAATTTCTAGGAATCTCTGGAAGTTATTTCACCTTAACGTGCTCATTAGCTCTGTGGCTCTTTGTGGTAGGTATAGCGGGTATAATACTTAGGCTATAATAATTAAGAGTAAACTACTCGAACTCACTGGTGGTCATGGCCAAAAAGCACGCTGACTCAGCTGGCTTCGTGTCCGACAGAGCTAGTATCAGTGATGAGCAGTTAGACGCTAGTCTTCACGAATAACATCTAGTTCTCACGCACAGAAACACAGTTCCGAACTGACAGGCGCGTAAAAAAATTCGAAAAGTGCTTCGGAAAATCGAGTTTTATGAAAAAACCACTGCATAAATCAATTACGAATAAATTTTATTCAACTCTTCGATAACTGAGCTTTGTCGATACGGATTTGGTTTTGAAGATTTTATAGTTCTTTTATTACTTATTTACACCCAAAGTTACGTTAAAAATTGCAAGGAAAACAAATCTTTGTTGGCTAATTTTACTATTCTGTTTCCGTACAGACAACATTAATAATAAGACAAAACGATATCATGTTTAACTTTGGATACACAATGTCAAACAGTGGAGTAATACTCTCCCGAAATTTGTATGGAAAAAATATCGACTAGTGGCACCTTAAGGGGCTTACAGGACCTAAACACAAAAAAACGCAAGTTCTAGAAACAATAAAAGTATATGATCGACTACAGTAAACAAAATCAGAAAAATATATGATATTCTTCAGGATATATGCTAGGTAGATAGTGTGTTGAAAATATAATACAACTAATTTGATACGAAAGAAAAAAATCACGAAGATGCCTCTAAAAACTTTCTTTTTACAATAAAAACCATACTAATATACTTACATACAATCATTTTTATTTTTTGTCAGGTTATTCTACAAGCAACATCCTACTTAAATACTAGTGTTTTAATTTTTTGATCCAAACAATAGATTTTTTGTAATTAAATAATTGCTTCATATTTTGCCATACCAGCGTTGTGTCATCGCGCTTCTCTTTCTTTTCTATGCAGTCCGACAGTGACCGCGCTTTAGGTCATGTAAGCTTAGCTTGCTGTGTGACCACTGCTACAGAGAAAAAAGAAAGAAAAATTGTCTATTCACAGTTATTTACCTCTGATTTTGCATCACTGTCCAAATCACAGTGATCTTTATTCTCATTATTTTATGGTTGCTGTTGGGTGGCTGCCACTGATAAGTCTGTCCAAATCATTGTGATCTTTATTCTCGTCATAATAAGGTTGCTGATAGGTTGCTGCTGGCAGACGTAAAACAGTTTTCAAAACACTATTTTGTCAAATTCAAAGTATTTATTTCAATAATAATTGAAGCAATTATAGCCATTTTTGAATCGTCAAGGGGTCAGTCAGTCACAATACGAAGCTGCTTGCCCATTCCAAACCATAGCAAGTTCCTACGGAGAAGAACAGACGAGACTTTCTCTTTCTAATGTTCAGTTACAGAAATTAATTGTTTATCAAATCTATATTCAAATCAGAACTGTCATTCTTTGAAGTTTCAGTTTGATTAATAATTTAATTACCCTGACTTTAGTTTTTTAGCAAAGAAAATCTGTTAATTTCTTCCTTCCTTAAAAGTAACCGAGGAAATAATAGGTCACGAACACATAAGTTGAATCTTCGACTGAAAAAAAAAGTGACAAAACTGCAAATAACAATCTAGCATTTCTAACAACTATCAATTTTGCCACGCCACTGGCCTGCCTTTCAATACTGACAGAAAAGGTCATAGATCAAGTCCAACAAAAAAAAAAAAGAATAGTTAGTTACATGTTCGAAATTCGCCAAACTTTCGGTTCAAAGCTTGTAAAGCCTAGAACTGAAAGGAAAATAGTCGAACCACGATGTGATCAATTTTTTTTTGTGGTTTTCTACGCTCATTTTCAATGTCACACTCACAATCACACTAACATCATAAAGGCGAAAGTTTGTGTGTGTGTGTGTTTATATGTTTGTTACTTCTTCACGCTTAAACGGCTAGATCAATTTTGATAAAATTTTGTATGGAGGTAGCTGACATCCTGGGTTAATATATAGGCTACATTTTATCGCGATGTTCCCACGGGATCGACATTTACGCGGGTGAAAAATAAATACAAAAGTAATCTGGTTGTCTGACTATTTCTCACAGCTTAATCACAGAACTGACCGTAATGACAAAGAGGTACCCTGAAGCCTGTAGAAGGACATAGACTACCATTATCCGGAATTTATGGTAAAATACAAAATACACGCAAAAAAAAGATACTTTTCAATAAACCTGACATTTCACCAACTCCACTTTCAAGAGACATGTAATTGTAACCAATAACAATACAGGTATCAACTGTCGGGCTTAAGCCGGCTACGGTCTTGGCAAACAACGGATACCGGCTGGCAAGTGCCGGCAATACGAACCGATCCGGATTGTTTACGATCGGCCGTGTCGGAGGAATAATCTCGCGGTTCGCCGCGCCGGACCTAATTGTCAGCTCGACGGCCGAATGTGTGATCAATTGCGAAGGAAAGGTTCTGGCATTGATTTTGCTAAACATAGTATCCAAATCCAAATGTCTATAGCCTCTTGACCAAGGGAATCAAATTTCACGCGAAGCTGAACAATCTAACTAGTTAACTGTGGGCGAAGCTACAAGATTGTGTCTATGCTAGATTGCTAGCTAATCCTTGAGTGATTGTGTCTACCTTGGGCAAAGTGTAGCTATTTAATGGATACTCATGAGGATCCACTTCATGATCCAAAGCCTTAGGAACTTTTTGTCTACTAACCTTTGAACGATGCTGAAATAAAATGTGATCATAAAATATATATTTTTCGTGCGCGCTAAAAGGTGACCTGCGTCCTCACCTACGCATTAGCACAAAATACGGATAGTACAGAAGGCAATCTACATAATTAATTTTTAATAAGAAGGCAATCTACATAATTAGTTTTAATTTTTTGATCCAAACAATAGATTTTTTGTAATTAAATAATTGCTTCATATTTTGCCATACCAGCGTTGTGTCATCGCGCTTCTCTTTCTTTTCTATGCAGTCCGACAGTGACCGCGCTTTAGGTCATGTAAGCTTAGCTTGCTGTGTGACCACTGCTACAGAGAAAAAAGAAAGAAAAATTGTCTATTCACAGTTATTTACCTCTGATTTTGCATCACTGTCCAAATCACAGTGATCTTTATTCTCATTATTTTATGGTTGCTGTTGGGTGGCTGCCACTGATAAGTCTGTCCAAATCATTGTGATCTTTATTCTCGTCATAATAAGGTTGCTGATAGGTTGCTGCTGGCAGACGTAAAACAGTTTTCAAAACACTATTTTGTCAAATTCAAAGTATTTATTTCAATAATAATTGAAGCAATTATAGCCATTTTTGAATCGTCAAGGGGTCAGTCAGTCACAATACGAAGCTGCTTGCCCATTCCAAACCATAGCAAGTTCCTACGGAGAAGAACAGACGAGACTTTCTCTTTCTAATGTTCAGTTACAGAAATTAATTGTTTATCAAATCTATATTCAAATCAGAACTGTCATTCTTTGATAGAGGTATGAAGTTTCAGTTTGATTAATAATTTAATTACCCTGACTTTAGTTTTTTAGCAAAGAAAATCTGTTAATTTCTTCCTTCCTTAAAAGTAACCGAGGAAATAATAGGTCACGAACACATAAGTTGAATCTTCGACTGAAAAAAAAAGTGACAAAACTGCAAATAACAATCTAGCATTTCTAACAACTATCAATTTTGCCACGCCACTGGCCTGCCTTTCAATACTGACAGAAAAGGTCATAGATCAAGTCCAACAAAAAAAAAAAAGAATAGTTAGTTACATGTTCGAAATTCGCCAAACTTTCGGTTCAAAGCTTGTAAAGCCTAGAACTGAAAGGAAAATAGTCGAACCACGATGTGATCAATTTTTTTTTGTGGTTTTCTACGCTCATTTTCAATGTCACACTCACAATCACACTAACATCATAAAGGCGAAAGTTTGTGTGTGTGTGTGTTTATATGTTTGTTACTTCTTCACGCTTAAACGGCTAGATCAATTTTGATAAAATTTTGTATGGAGGTAGCTGACATCCTGGGTTAATATATAGGCTACATTTTATCGCGATGTTCCCACGGGATCGACATTTACGCGGGTGAAAAATAAATACAAAAGTAATCTGGTTGTCTGACTATTTCTCACAGCTTAATCACAGAACTGACCGAAATGACAAAGAGGTACCCTGAAGCCTGTAGAAGGACATAGACTACCATTATCCGGAATTTATGGTAAAATACAAAATACACGCAAAAAAAAAGATACTTTTCAATAAACCTGACATTTCACCAACTCCACTTTCAAGAGACATGTAATTGTAACCAATAACAATACAGGTATCAACTGTCGGGCTTAAGCCGGCTACGGTCTTGGCAAACAACGGATACCGGCTGGCAAGTGCCGGCAATACGAACCGATCCGGATTGTTTACGATCGGCCGTGTCGGAGGAATAATCTCGCGGTTCGCCGCGCCGGACCTAATTGTCAGCTCGACGGCCGAATGTGTGATCAATTGCGAAGGAAAGGTTCTGGCATTGATTTTGCTAAACATAGTATCCAAATCCAAATGTCTATAGCCTCTTGACCAAGGGAATCAAATTTCACGCGAAGCTGAACAATCTAACTAGTTAACTGTGGGCGAAGCTACAAGATTGTGTCTATGCTAGATTGCTAGCTAATCCTTGAGTGATTGTGTCTACCTTGGGCAAAGTGTAGCTATTTAATGGATACTCATGAGGATCCACTTCATGATCCAAAGCCTTAGGAACTTTTTGTCTACTAACCTTTGAACGATGCTGAAATAAAATGTGATCATAAAATATATATTTTTCGTGCGCGCTAAAAGGTGACCTGCGTCCTCACCTACGCATTAGCACAAAATACGGATAGTACAGAAGGCAATCTACATACAAAGTGCGTTCGAGCAACGCACACATAGACATCGCTCACGGACACGTTATCTCGGACGGGTTGGGAGTAGTGCGAGCGCGGGTGCCATCCGCTTGAGACACGCGTCTGTGAAGTGCAAAAATGGAGCAACAAAAAAACCGGGCAAGAGCGAGTCGGACTCGCGCACCGAGGGTTCCGTAACATCCGGGTTTATGCATAAGGTTTATGTTTATGAAATTAAATGTTTTTTTTTATTTTAGAGTTGATTGAATGAATGGTAAATTGTGGTTTACGATTTATGACGTATTAAAAAAAACTACTTACTAGATCTCGTTCAAACCAATTTTCGCTGGTAGTTTACATGGTAATGTACATCATATATTTTTTTTAGTTTTATCATTTTCTTATTTTAGAAGTTACAGGCGGGGGGACACCCATTTTATCACTTTGGAAGTGTCTCTCGCGCAAACTACTCAGTTTAGAAAAAAATGATATTAGAAACCTCAATATCATTTTTGAAGACCTACCCATAGATACCCCACACTTATGGGTTTGATGAAAAATAAATTTTTTAGTTTCGGTTCTAAGTATGGGGAACCCTAAAATTTATTGCTTTTTTTCTATTTTTGTGTGAAAATCTTAATGCGGTTCACAGAATACATCTACGTACCAAGTTTCAACAGTATAGTACTTATAGTTTCGGAGAAAAGTGGCTGTGACATACGGACGGACAGACAGACAGACAGACAGACAGACGGACAGACAGACAGACAGACATGACAAATCTATAAGGGTTCCGTTTTTGCCATTTGGCTACGGAACCCTAAAAATGCCTATCTAAGCTCGATTTATATGATAGTTTCCTATTCTGAATCAGTAAAAACGAAGTAACTTTTTTGTAAGGTAAATTCACGCCACCAACTCTTACGTATGTTGAAAACATTTTTTGTTTGTGTAGATATTATGTTGTTTTTAGTGTAACTTTATAGGTTTAGGTTTAAAACGGATAGGGCAAAATAATTGTGTAAATAGGGTAAATCCGTTTGATAAAATTGAGAAATGTAAAATTTTATATGTTTTGGTTCTGTAAACTTTTTGTATTGATGTTTCTTGTTTTGTTTTAATATTGTAGAATATGCTCAACAATAAATCAAACAACTAGATACGAGTGCCACTACCACGATAGTTTTTTGTGCATAAGCCAAAGTTGTGAACCCTAGCGCGACCGCCGAGCGTAGGTATGAAAAGTGAAGTACAGATGCCAGCACATCAAGCTACCCGAAACTGTCAAATTTTCCCAATCAACTTTGAATCTTAAGCTTTAGCGATAAAGTTGAAAATCTATTAAAGAAATTTGACAGATTGTAGTAGCTTGATGTGCTGGCGTCTGTACATACATGTGATTGCCTTCTGTACTATCTGTATTTTGTGGCATTAGCTGTGACAACGGTGAACTCACCACCTAAAATAGGATCCACTTAACCTTTAGATCACACTAATATTATAAAGGCGAAAGTTTGTGAGTGTGTGTGTGAGGGTGATGTTTGTTACTTCTTCACGCTCAAACGGCTAGACTAATGTTCATAAAATTTTATATTGAGGTAGCTGACACCCTGTATAGGCTACTTTTTTCCCCGATGTTCCCACGGGATCGAAATTTACGCGGGTGAAATCGGGGGGCGCAGCTAGTATCTAATAAAACCAAAGACGATAACTAACTTTTTAAACTAATCGTAGCATAAAAAGTATTTCAATAACTTTCATCTAGGTCAGTCCAACCCTAAAACCATTTTAAACAAATAATTTCTACGTCGGTAACTTTTAAAAGTTCTGTCTCATCTAAATCGATTTATTTTACCCGTCTGCCCGTTGAAAGTCCGTTTGTGAAAGGAATTTCTATAATTCAACCCTCAGAGCCTTACAAACTTGTTTGATTGCTCATGTCTTTGCCAACATTCGGAGGGTTAACAGCTGTAGTGTGTATGGCTTGAAACTAATTGAATAGCTCGTGTTTCTCGAAATGCTTTTTAAAATCTACATTCTCTTGAAAGTTGGCTTTAGATTAGCGGACTGCGGTAAATTGCATGTGGATTATTTCGTTTGAAAACGAACGTAGAATTCTTTATATTCATTTACACTGGGATTTCGTTTATGTTTGTCTATAGCACTAATTAATCATAGTTTAATGTACCTACTAATTAATACTGCTAATATCTGTGAAGTAAAAGCTGTATCCTGTAGAATATCTGCCGTTTGGTGGCATTGACACCCGGAAGTAACAGCCTCTCTCAATATTGGTTGAAAGATATTACTAGAACGAGTAATATTAAACAACAAAAACATCAAACAAAACTCGTTACAAACATCTAATACGCCATGTTTACAAGCAACCACTCACAGCCTCTCCAGAGATTCCCGCCACAATACTCAATCAACCAGCTCAAATACCATTGATTGTTCTATCAAAACATCAAGCTGGCTACCGTTGCTAACTAGTTATACAAATAAACATAACAGAAGCCATTTCGTTTGGCTCTTACCTGTCATCTGTTTGGTCCTCAGCTGTCATGTGACAATGTTCACGACGTCAAAGGGTCTGAAGGAGACGGCAATCTTTTGTGAGCCATGTCAACAAATATTTCGTTTTGACGACACGGAATAGGTATGACGGGAAAAATGTCAGTCATAGTACATATTTGAGCTACCATTTTTGTGACTAGAGAGCATGTTTTAATGGGAATAAATCAAAATGATTACCGTAATAGCTCTGAGGAGAAGGTTTCTGTGAAATCTGTTTTGTTGTGACGTGGGTTTTGGTCGAGACAAATATTGACTCGCTATTAGCATATTTTATGTAAATAGACAAAACATTAAGAAAATTAAAAAAATCATCGACATGAAAATTACTTGTATAACCTTGTAAGATCCGCAAAGCGTCTGAATGTGTTTTATGTTTGTAGAGTGAAAGTGAGTGAGTGAGTGTAGTGTCATTATTGTTAGTAATTTTACCAAACCCAAATGCAACATATCGTCGTTGTCAAACCAAAACCTGCTAAGTGCAAAAAGTATACTTTTGAGATATTGACAAAAGAAGTTTTGACAAAGTTTTAGCTGCTGTACATAGCACATTTTATTCTGAGGCCATAATTCCACAACTAGTGGTCATAAGTACATAGCAGTTCTTTTATATGAGAAATAAGGCAGTGACCTATAAGCTGTGGTCAAAATCTTGAAACCTCAAAAAACGGCACATAGCAGATTTTGGTTTGACAACGACGATATAGGAACCTACATGACAAGGTAAATTTTCCCTTTGTAAGCACCATTTTCTTTTCGACTGACACAGAAATAAGACTCTTATATAAAGCGGCACTGAGTTTATTTTTCTTTGAAATCATCTCGATAAAAAATAAAATAAATCGACTTTGCTTTTGACATCGACTTTGCTGGTTTCAAAGAACACGACTTATTATTTTGATTGACTGCTAATAATTTTGTACTCGTAAAACGTCAGACTTTTGAGCCTTTGATACTTGAAGACTCCATTTTTTTTTGCTTTATTACGTCGTCAAAATCACTTATTACCTGCTATGTGAATATTTATTTTATATATTAAACGAGCTCTGTTGCCCACCGCTAAGGCTAATACTACAGTGGACCGGAGCGGACAGAATGAAACTGATAATAAAAAAAACATTTTCACAGAAAAAAAAAATCTGCTCTCTGAAAAAAAAAATCTGGTCGAGTGACAATACTTGAATAAAATCTTAAATTAATTCACTGTCAGAAAACGCACAGACTGAACGGCTAGAAGCATCAGCTCAAGTGTTCCTAAGTGTGCATACACAAGAGCGACGCAACTGCAACCGCCTATGCGTCATCCATTGCCGCTGACACGCCGACGAGCATTGATGTCTGTCGCCGACACGCGTTAATGTTTGTCGCAGACACGGGTTGATGTCTGTCGCCGGCACGCGTTGATGTTTGTCGCAGACACGCGTTGATGTCTGTCGCCGACACGCGTTGATGTTTGTCGCAGACACGCGTTGATGTCTGTCGCCGGCACGCGTTGATGTTTGTCGCAGACACGGGTTGATGTCTGTCGCCGACACGCGTTGATGTTTGTCGCAGACACGCGTTGATGTCTGTCGCCGGCACGCGTTGATGTTTGTCGCAGACACGCGTTGATGTCTGTCGCCGGCACGCGTTGATGTTTGTCGCAGACACGGGTTGATGTCTGTCGCCGACACGCGTTGATGTTTGTCGCAGACACGCGTTGATGTCTGTCGCCGGCACGCGTTGATGTTTGTCGCAGACACGGGTTGATGTCTGTCGCCGACACGCGTTGATGTCTGTCGCCGGCACGCGTTGATGTTTGTCGCAGACACGGGTTGATGTCTGTCGCCGACACGCGTTGATGTCTGTCGCCGACACGCGTTAATGTTTGTCGCAGACACGCGTTGATGTCTGTCGCCGACACGCGTTGATGTTTGTCGCAGACACGGGTTGATGTCTGTCGCAGACACGGGTTGATGTCTGTCGCCGACACGCGTTGATGTCTGTCGCCGACACGCGTTAATGTTTGTCGCAGACACGCGTTGATGTCTGTCGCCGGCACGCGTTGATGTTTGTCGCAGACACGGGTTGATGTCTGTCGCCGACACGCGTTAATGTTTGTCGCAGACACGCGTTGATGTCTGTCGCCGGCACGCGTTGATGTTTGTCGCAGACACGGGTTGATGTCTGTCGCAGACATGCGTTGATGTTTGTCGCAGACACGGGTTGATGTCTGTCGCAGACACGGGTTGATGTCTGTCGCCGGCACGCGTTGATGTTTGTCGCAGACACGGGTTGATGTCTGTCGCCGACACACGTTGATGTCTGTCGCCGGCACGCGTTGATGTTTGTCGCAGACACGGGTTGATGTCTGTCGCCGACACGCGTTGATGTCTGTCGCCGACACGCGTTAATGTTTGTCGCAGACACGGGTTGATGTCTGTCACCGACACGCGTTGATGTTTGTCGCAGACACGGGTTGATGTCTGTCGCCGACACGCGTTGATGTCTGTCGCCGGCACGCGTTGATGTCTGTCGCCGACACTCGTTGATGTCAGTTGCCGACACGCGTTGATGTCTGTCGCCGACATGCGTTGATGTCAGTTGCTGACACGCGTTGATGTTAGTCGCCGGCACGCGTTAATGTCTGTCGCCGTCTAAAAGGATTAAATTTTATCCCCATGAAATGAAATACGCCATGTTTGCCGATGAGAAATACTAGTGCCACACCGCTCCGCTCAGCCTCGCTTATTTCCGCTCCGCTCCTCGCTATAGCATCACCCAAACGCTTGACATTTTCGGTTCGATCTCGGTGTGAGCAAATATTTGGTTAGGTTTTTTTCCTTCTCCATGTGGCTTATACAAACTAATATGACGGATATAAATCGCGCCGGTCTCTATATCTGGACGAGAATAACTTTACTTACGAATAGTAAATAGTGTCTATGGTAATGCAGCTGTTCCATGTCTACCTACTTCAGAATATCAGCTGGTAGCAGATGCACGAGTCGTAGTTTAAACGATTCGTAATTTATAGAACTGAGGAAAACGTTTGTGTAATGTCTTTATTGCTCGCTGAATTATTTGGTTTGAAAGTCCAAATAAATACTTGAGTAAACCTTTTCTAAATATAACGTTACGTAAGTATGTGTGTAAGCCCTGTATAAAGAACACAAAGGGCTTTGATTTGCTACTAAGTTAGGAGACCGTATAATATTTAAATATAGATCTAGATCTCAGAGTTGCGCTGTTTGCAAAGGACACTTTAAGGTTATATTGAGCAGTACCTACTTACAATAAAACATAATATCCCATCTGGCCGTCTGAACATTAATTAAGCTAATAACGCAATTTTGTACTTTTATGTCTTGATACAGCAGTGGTAGCCCCAAAGTGGTGGCCCAGCTGTATTGGCCTCGACTTACGAGCTGTATGTAGGTCGTAAATTCGAACCCAGGCAGGCACTTCCCCCTCGGTGGGTTCCCGCATTGTCAAGACGGGCTCAGTAGCCGTGGCTTGGTCACCCACGGTGAAATGAAGAGGAACCCGAGGAGGGGCCGCTTGTCAGGGGTTTTGCCTGTAAGCCGACAACGTAGCGGCCAACAAATAGGTTGCGGTGCCGCTTGGGCGACATCGCAACTGAGGCGGGTAGCGATGTCGTATGGGAAGCATCGCGGCTGAGGGTTGGAGGCCACGGCGGGAGAGGAATCGTATTGCAGTGCGCCGCTCTCCCTACCTTTCGCGGCCTTGACGGGGTTGCCATGGGGGACCAAGGGCGCCCAGACACGGAGTCGTCTGGCGCCCATGTGTTGGTTTGGTCCCTAGAGTGATCACGGCATGCTTTGTGTTCTGGTGCGCCGGTGATGGGGAGTACTCCCCAGAGGAGGGTCCGGTGACGGATAGCCGCGGCGGGTTCACGGATGAGTGTTAACGCGGTACGCGTTAGCACTCATCCGTGTTCCCACCGTAAGCGGCAGCGGAGGACACCGTGGAATTTTAGTGAGTAGAGTCCCACATAACTGCACTACCTCCCCGTGTAGTGCAGAATGCATGAGCATTTCTCCACTATAATAAAAAAAAGGCAATTTAACGTCGTGTTCCACGCGCGCCTCAAAGAGATGTTAGAACTATCTGAGGGGGCTAGGGCCGAAGCCTGCCAGGATCGCGGGCTGTTCCAAAGAGTTACCGTGGCCACAAGCAACTGAAGGAACACGGGTGGGTTTTAGTCCGTAAAAGTCTAACATGCTGCCCAGAGCGAGAGAAGTTATCTGATGATTTACAACAAAAAAATAAAATAAAGCCAGGCACTTTACTTTGTGTAAGTATTTAATTTCTTCACCACTGCTCTCAAAGTGCTGAAAGAATACATCGTGAGGACACCGACATTTCCTAGAACCAAAAAATTTGAAGACAAATAGTGACATCCAGCAACGCGCACTAGTCCCGCATGGTGGATTATGGCCCACTGCCTCTCAAAGCAAGGAGAGGAGGCCTGTGTCCCAGCAGTTGGAACATTATTGGCTGTTAATGTATGTCTTGACATAGTTATTATATCTAGAATAATAACTATTTAGAAATGCGAATAGCAAAACAGTTTGCTCTTGAATTTTAAAAAAAGATTCACACAAGACACTTCAAAATATTATACTACTCTCAACCTGGCCTAATAACACTTTCGTAGCAAAACCCCTACACCGGTACATAGCCTTAACTCCCACATCCCATTATACAGGGTGAGCTAGCGCGACCGCAACTAGTCACCACAAAGTACGATTGATTTGCAAAGCAACTGCAACGTACCTGTAACACAGGTATATAGGTTTCTGTAATGCAGACTTAGAGGTGCGTACGATACCGTACACTTCCTCAAACCACGTAGTGTATTGCTGAATTAATTTGTGCTACGGAATTGACTTGCGGTGAAGAGAAGATGTAGGTTTGATACTAGATACTCAGGTGCCTTGAATTTAAAGCATTGTGCCTCGTAATACTATCTGTTCTGCTGAACACGTACTGGGTTAGGTAAGAGAGAGCTCTAATTTCTCCCAGTTTGTTGTCGGAACCACACATTTTCTTTGATAATAATCGGTAAAATTATTAATAAACAACACAACGCAAACCGGAACTTTTGATAGCTACGAAAACCTTCCGCCTTATCAACACAAGGAGCACATTAATTTCAAATGTGGCGTACGTTCATTTACTACGACTTAACACCAATAATGATTAAATTCAACCGATTTTCGTCATTTAGTGTGAAATATCACAAAACAAAAAGCTTTAATAATTATTATTTTGTGATTTACAATCTACACATATCATAGTTTAACAATCTTCCTACCTAAAGATGATGGGCAGATTGGTACACCCCTCCAATAGGGATGACATGTATATCATTGAATAGTTATTTTTAATTGAATTTATATATATTATGGCTGCGTTCTTGAAATGTTTATCCGTTCGAAGTTATAGACACCCGAATCAGGATAAAATTAATTGTTTTTTTTTTCAATTATTATCTTACTGTTTGGGGAAAATAACAACAATAATATTAATTATTATGTCGTTGTACTTTATTACACTATAAATTATTAACCTGTCTGTAATAACATCATTTTGGAATATTTCTGGTGCAATCAATCACCTATATCATTTTTATTTGAATGTAGCAAGAACAAATACTTCGTGTCGTGATGGGCGACCGCAGGGAGCCCTCCTTCCTCCTTGAACCGGTTGAAGCGGTGCGGGGGCGTAGCATTGCCTTAATCTACGCCACCCCTCTCCTTTTCATTTTTCCTTCATTTCGGTAGCTATTACTCGAAACGGACAAACATTTCAGTCAAGCGCCACAAGACGTTTTGTTCCAAGTAAAAAGATCTGTCCAACGACATTATGTCATAACTATTGGTTATTGTATAAGGTTCAATACATTTCTGGCCATTGTCCTTTGTTTTACACACAAAAGTTTTGATACAACTTTTTTGAACAGCATCAACAAGTTTCATTACAAAAGTATAAAATACAAATCAAGGAAGTGACGCGAACGTGAATGTGACGTGTAGCATGCTTCGCGTTTTAGTAACATCATCAGTTTTATAAAGAACCATTGTAAACATTGATTCTCTTACAACATTCGACCCAAAAGACAAGATTATATTTAGCTTTGTTAGACGTAACTTTAAAAAAATTAAAGGGATATGATATAGGCGTTTTCGTCTCAAAACGTCCTTTTTTTTTTTTTTTGTTTTCGGGGGTAACCTTCAAAAGACACCTGGACTTTGGGGAAAAAGACCAGGTAGTGTGGGATTCTTACCTCACTAAAACCACCCCGGTGATCACCATCAGCACATGGAGGGGGGCCCGTTACCTCTTAATAGACCAATCCGGAACCTCCTCAGTGCAACGCCTGTCAGGGCACGTCTCTGGGGAGACTATAAAGTGGTCTCCCCTGAGCCTCACTTTGCACGGCAGCACATGATCACAGTGCCACCGTATTCCCTGGAATCACTTGGTGGGCAATTAGAGTCCCCACTCCTAGCGCCCGTGATTCCAAAGTCCCGCCTGCATTCAATGATGCAGGTGGGGTTTCGGCGTGTTAGGCGTAAAAAAAAAAAACGTCTCAAAACGTCCTAGAATCAAAAGTTCGAAGACATGTGACATCTGCCAACTCGCACTGGGCCTGCGTGCTGACATTATAAGCTGATTAGGTATGTTATGAGATAGGCGTAGAACTACATCTCTACGTCTATCCCTATTTTTATATGACGGCAGATATAAACAAACATGTATCTTTTATGCAGGTTATTGGTAAACACTAACTTGCAGGACTGGATTACTAACATCATAAACAACAACTTTTGTTCTAGCCGCCTTACTAATAAATTTATTATATCAGATGAATAGTTACACACCGATTTCTCTCCTTCAGTCATCAGTAATTTGACATTCGAAAGAAGAAAACAAAGCTTTGTGTTACCATACAGACACCATACAAGCTTTTATTAGATATAATACGTTTAGAACAAAAGTTGTTGTTTATGATGTTAGTAATATAGTCCTGAGAGGTTGTTGATATTTTACCAATAACCCTTCATGTGCGTCTTATGTTTCTTTTTTGAGGAGAATATTAAAAATCTTTCTAGAAAGTATTTTACTATACACCAAGCTATTTCTATAGAAACAAAGGCAACTATAATTCGATACCTACAGCTACTTGTATAAGACACTAACCTATGTATCTGACACGCGAGTTGACGTGGGGTCGTAACGATAAATAGGTAGCACAGGTACTCATTTATCAGACAAAAGGTCTTACCGTTCGGTAAACAACTTATTTGGCTGATATTTTAATATTGGTTTTCGGAAAAAAATATCTAGGTATCTTTTCTTTAGTCAAAATACAACTAAACTACAGATACGTTTCCGCCCACGAAGTGACCTCAGGGAAGACAGTGGCACAGTGATCACGTGCAAAGCCAGGCTCAGGGGAGGCCCCTTTATAGTCTCCCTAGGGATGTGACTTACAGGCGTTGCACAGGGGTTGGTTCCGGAATCAGTCTTTTAAAAGGAACCAGGACCACCCCTATGTGCTGATGGTGATCACCGAGGTTGTTTTAATGAGGTAAAAATCCCACACTCCCCGAAGGTCGGGAGCACAGATATAGATATACCTAGATAACGCAAGAGTAACTACTTCGCGTGCCAAAAATTGCACCAACTTATGATTACAAATCGTAAGCCGCCCCTTTCGCGCTCAGTCCTTTGTACTGCTGGCTGGGTAAGTGTGAGCGAGAGCGCGAGCTTGTGACGTCATAGTAGGTAGTCAAAAAATGGCACGCTTGGTTTTCATACAGTTCGTGATACTTGCGTTATCTAGGTATATCTATATCTGTGGTCGGGAGCCTTTTAAAGGAAGTAGGTAAGTACCTACTTTTTTACTTTAGTTTTTTTTTACTTTAGTTTAGTAATATTTTGACTTAAGTTATTACTACTACTGAGCTACTTCTAAGAATGAGGTCCTGGGTTCAATTCCCAGGTCAGACAAACCGTGGTAGGGTGGTTTCTCAGCAGCAGACCGGAGTTTAGATTTGTGCATGGAACAAAGCTATTACTCTACCTAACCCATCGAGAAATACAAGCGTGATGATGCCATTCATTAATCTGACCTACCTATCAAACTCAAACTCATTGCATTTATTTCAATTAAACCTTGATCAGGCACTTTTGAATTGTCAAAATTAAATAGTCTGTCATTTAGTCAGAAATTTGAAGCTAGTTTATCGTAAATAAAACAGGTGTTGAGCTAAAATCTAACCATCTGAAACAGGGTCCCAGGGTCAGGGGCTTCGCCCACGAGGTATATCGATAAAAACTATCCTATGTCCTGCCCCGGGATGCAATCTATCTCTCTGCAAAATTTTATCGAAATCCGTTCAGTGGTTTAGGCATGAAAAGGTAACAGACAGATAGACAGACAGAGTTACTTTCGAATTTATAATATTAGTATGGATTAGGACCATTTAACAATTTAGGTGTCCTGTCTAGCCATTGAACCAATTCAACTCCCTACAGAACGCCTTTTTATAATTCCAATATTAATTATCCTTTTCTGAACAGGACATTGGACCCCAGCAAAGAAGTTTGGAGGAAAAAGTAATGTCGCGACAAACCCAAAAAAAAATTGGGATAAAGACCGGAAAATAATGGTGATGGTGACAAAGACCCCCAGTAAGAAATGATGATAAAGTCCCGCAATCACTTATCACGAAACACCCGTGAACAGTGTACTGGTGGAACATTCTCTCCGCTTTATTTTGGTACCAAAAACTAAAAATTCTTTCCCTAAATACACACGAATACATCAATCAAACGTTTTTGGGCCCACAGAGCGTCCTACAAAACGGCCTAAAATGGGTTTGCATCGATTCCCAATACTGTTCACTGTAATGAAATGGAGAGTGTGTGTTGGTTCGTTAACCCTCATTCTTCGTAGAGGGCTGCTTAACGTCACCCGCGACCAAAGAGTCGCCCGAAAAACAAAATGTCGATCGCAACCAACTGTAGTTATAAGAAACTCGGTACAAAGTTGTTTAAACAAATGCGCGGGGATGTGTGGTGTGAGGTGAAAGAATGGAGCGGTGCATCAGTAATAAAAATATCAAAATAGTTTCCAAATAATAGTAAAATGGTTGACTACGCGTTGCCATTTATTATTCAAAACTTTTATGCAAAGTGTAATAAATTATATTATTAATGCACTTACAATTGAATTTAAAAAGTTTAATTGCATAACAATGGCCAATTGTGTCACCCTTAGTACAGTTTCTAGATATATATGTCTGTAATTTATATGGTGTACATAATAAAGAGTATTCTATTCTATTATATTATATTCTATTCTATTCTAATGGCTTTCATTTTGACAGTTCAACAATATCGTTGCGTTATTTACGTTGTTGGGCAGACAAATATTTCGAACATAAGTAATATGAAGCAATGGATTACCAATATCCTTCAAATTGAGATTGATAGTGTGTTACGCAATAATTAAGGTGCTGAAATTAAAGAATGCTGCTTAGCGTCAGAGATTGCTATAAAGTTAGTATTCCCTTTGACAAACTCCGCAAGAACCTCTAATAGGTACCAAAGCAAAGCTACTACAACTTGGTTCGAAGTTTTCCTCTTAAATATCACTTCGTTCCAGCCCTCTAAGCCTTAGGCTAGTTTCAGGACCGCAAATGTTGTACAGAATTAATTAAATTGCGAAATTCTGTGAACGCCAAATATTACAAAGTGCTTATTACTCTATTCTTTTGAGGTACGAACGAATTCATTATAGTAATTTTCATTTTAGTAATTTGATTTAATATTTAAACAATACGAACTAAGATCTCTGTAATTAGATAGGTACGTTTCATTTAATTGCAATTTCGGACAAGAAATTACTGTTCTAGTAAATGCTCTTTTTGTTACTCAAACCAAATTCAAAAACCACAAGAAAGAGGTAGTCGACTAAAACCACTTTTCTCCAACTAAAGCATTGTCATCTGTCGACCCGCTTCCGCGTCCTCACCCGCTCCCTCTTATGCCCCGCGCGGCGTCATAAAGCTTTGTTTACATAAGTGACCCCCAGCGCCGCGGGAATACATTACCGGACTTGTGAATGGACAATTTCAATGTTGATATTGACATTAAAATAATTATGTTTACATCCACCGACGATTTCTTCCAATTTTCGGTAAGAAGGCATGTTTGTATGGTGTAATATTAGATGTATCACTGTCAGAGCGTCGATGTATTATGGGCAAATAATTTGGGTTAAATTGTGTATTCCTTTAATATTTTGTTTATATTTGTTTCGTATAATTGTATTTTATATAACGTGTTCTGTTACATTTGTTCATAATTGGTAACAGGATAAACGTTAATTACAAAACCTCATCGATCTTTATTAATTTTTCTGTTGCTATTATGTTTATTATAATTTACCTTTCTTCAGAAATCGCGTCGGTATCGCGAATGATAACAAGAGAGAAATACGCGCAACTTAAACATTGGCTCGTGCTTAACATAACAAAATTTAAATCAACACAAATTTTATTAGGAAGTCCGTGCTAAGGAAAATCAGCGGCGCGCACCTTTAAGTTCCCAACATCGATCCTTACAAAATGTTACGCAAAAACAATTTATTCCGGAGAGGATCCCTTCGGAGCGGCTTATCGGGGGTACCTCATTTGTTGGCGAGATTTGAAGTCCGCTATCTGGATGGGGTTGTTAAAGCCCCAGCCGACTGTGTAAAGTGGGCGTGAAGCTGGTGCGACACAGACATCAAATAATACCTATCTTATAAATTATAATTTTCCTTACACAGATTTGTTCGTATATTGTGCTCTGAGCTTTTGAGCGAACACAGAGAATAAGTTCCAGACTTTACATCTGTAAAGCTCATTAATGTTTTAAGTGGTTGCCTCATCCAAATTGTCTCTGAATGTCACGCTGATTAATTATAATAGGTCGGGGAAAAAGTTTTTTAGTATTTGTACCTAATACAAATTCAAGACATTTTTTTTTCATAGTTAATTTACATTTGATTATAATCACACTAATATTATAAAGGCGAAAGTTTGTGAGTTTGTGAGGGGGGTGTGTTTATATGTTTGTTACTTCTTCACGCTCAAACGGCTGGACCAATTTTGATAAAATTTTGTATGGAGGTAGCTGACACCGTGGATTAACATAGAGGCTGCTTTCTATCCCGATATTTCCACGGGATCGACATTTACGCGGGTGAAACCGCGGGGCGCAGCTAGTACTATATATTAAGTGCCATTATGTTCGAAAACTTTTTGCCATTTTGTAGGTAGTGACATAATACCATTTGCTGTAGACAGTTTGGGATTTCTGATCAAAAAACTGTGACGGGTAGTTTTGAAAGTCCTCTCTTGATGTTAACATAATACTACCTAAAGAATTCTGAAGAGACCGAAACCGACCGAAAAAAGGTGGAAATCTGAGGATGCAAGGTCAGGACTTATGATGGATGCATTAACACTACCCAACCAAGCTCTCTCAATTTTTTCTGAGGGACTCAAGATGGGTGTGGTCTGGCGTTATTATGATGAAAGACCATACTCTTTCTGTTGATCAATTCCGGCCGTTTTTCCTTAATTTCTTGCTTGAGTCTCGAGTCATCAGCTGTTGGCAGTAGAGATCCGAATCCATGGTTTTCCCCGGCGGATAAAAGCTCATATTGAACGATGCCCTTCCAATCCCACCATACACACAGCATCACCTTATTGCGAGTTAATCTGGGTTTCGCTACAGTCTGTGGAGCTTGACTGCCCTTTGATCATTATCTTTTTCGCACATTCTTGCCGTAGGTAATCCACTTTTCATCATCAGTGATCAATCTTTTTAAAAATGGTTCGGTTTCATTGCGTTTAAATAGAGAATCGCTAATGAGCACCTACACGATTCTTCAGGTTTCCGTCAGTGAGCTCGTGTGGTACCCGAATATTGAGCTTTTTTATACCCAGACCTTTTCAAATGGGTCAAAACTGTATTGCGGTCTACCCCTAACTCTTCAGCTATATCGTAACTACTAAAATGCCGATTTTGTTCCACTTTTTCAAGAATGGCATCGACTTTTTAGCGACCAGAGCGAGTTGCATCTTTGACATCAACATTCCCGGACTGAGAACGCTTGAACCGACTTTGTGCTACTCTTTCTGATACTGCGTTAAGTCCATAAACATCACATATTTTTTTCGCGGCTTGTGTAGCATTTTTCCTTTTTTGTAATAAAAGTTCAAAATGTATCGAATTTCTTCGTTAAATTTACTTATTTTGGCGGAAAGAAAAACAATTGAAAAGTGGCGGGAAATCGTTTTTATTTATTAATTTTCTTTTAATAAAATGTAATTTATCAAAGGGTTTCAAAACCAGCCAGATACAAACAATACAGCCAAAGAGTTTTTACTACAACTTTATACTTACCTAAGTATATAAAAATACGAAAAACTTTTCCCCGACCTAAATATTTAATTTAGGTACTTTTTCTTTCTTACCTACTGAAATCTAGCCTTTTTGTATAAAGTTAGTCACTTCCTAGACAAAAAAATGGAATGTAATTCACAGGCTGGAAATGTATCGCCAAATCCCCTTAAGACTTGCCAGACAATATCCTCCAATCACAACACAAAGAACTTTATCTCCCGAACTTTTATACACCTACGAATATAAAACACAGTTTCTTATGTTGTTACCATAATTACATTGCTAGCTACAGTTTCGAGTTTATTTCCTACATTACAACTCATCCAAGGAGCATTTTAGTCACCACCGATAAAATTTAAGCACATCGTTTAGGTAAGTTAACTATCGTGCGACTTGCCAAACTTAGATCAAATGTGACTAAGACACTACTAAATTCACTATTACTGTTATAAACAGGGGAATTGTCGGTAGTTTCGGTCCTCTAACCGCTAGCCATCGAGGACCTAATTGTTCAATTAAGGCAATCGACTATTTCACTATTTGGGACATCTTAATTACGAACCAATTTGAAAGTAATTAGGCATCAAACGGGTATGGAATTAGTAAATTAACTTCGGCTCGAGGAACCTTCGAATTATAGTGTGATTAAGTTCAATGTGAGAATCGAACTGTGAACACTTGAGAACCAATTCAAGGAAGAGGTCCTGATATAAGGTAAGGTATATTTCATGTGTGCAGACAAGAAGTTACACAGAACATGCAAGATTTCAGATAAAAAATTTGAGACAGGAAGATTCCCCACATAAAGCGTAGGTAATTTAATGCGAAAATCTCCTTACTGGCAAAGCAATTTATTTATTATTTATTTAAACTTCTTGCAACATAAAAGATACAAAGGCGGACTTATGCCCGTTTGCAACACGAGGTGCCACATAAATCTATTTCTTTTACTAGCTCAGCCCCGCGGTTTTTCCCGCATAAGTCTCGATCGCGTTGGAATATCGGGATAAAAAGTATCCTATGTCCTAATCTAGGTCATGGTCTACCCATGTACCAAATCCCTTCAGCCGTTGTAGCGTAAAATATTGGTTTAGATAAAGGAGAACTTTAAGGCTCCTACAAATAGGCGCGACACGCGATATAATCGCGCGCGACACAAAGGCACCGCTCGTTGCGCGACTTGCGGTGCCTTTGTGTCACGCGCGATTTTATCGCGTGTCGCTCCTGTTTGAAGGAGCCTTTATAGCCGACTGTTAGTCATCATCATCATTATTTCAGCCGAAAGACGTCCACTGCTGGACATAGGCCTCCCCCAAAAGGGGGGTTTGCCATAATCGCCACGCTTGGCAGGCGGGCTGGCAATCGCAGTATGGTATGGTGGTGGGATGCATAGAGAACGCTGCTGCCCATTCTCCGGTACGCCCCTTAGTCGCCTTTTACGACACCCACGGGAAGTATAGGGTGGTGCTATTCTTTAAGTCCGGCATAACATTATTATTCTAAATAACGGTAGGTGTGTATTATTCTAAAAACGGGCATAAGTGCCTTAAGTAAAAGTCATTTTCTACCAGCCAACTAATGCGAGGGGCAAATGTTTGAATCAATCAATCTACCTAGCCGTTTCCGAACTATGTTGGGGGCAGCTTCCAGTCTAACCGAATAGCTAAATACCAGTATTTTACATGGAGCGACTGCCTAGCCAGTTACTACGATACCCCTTGGCTAAGAATGCATGAACCGACCACGACAAGCGTAGCTTAACCTTCGATCGACCCGTGCGGCTGTCATTATATAGCCACGAGCCCCTGGCAAGTGCAAATAAATATTTTTTTAAATAATTTTCATAGAGAAAAATCAAAGAAGATTTTCAAGCAAAAACCTTTGTATGTTCATCCCATAGATATCCGTGGTTCATCCTTTATAATACAATTGTAAGCCATCTCTTAGAGCAAGCACTCCTTCCACAGATGTGTGTAGATTTAAAAACTAGAGTGAATGTAAGCCAGTCGTGTCAGCTGGCAAGCTCATCGCACAAACGGAATTAAGTAAGCCATTCCACTCAGCTGCAGATAAATTACGTACAACACAGCATCTGACGCCCACACGTATTTTATTTTTAGTTATAGCTTAAATTGAAGACACAAAAAGTAACTTTTGACTACGCTAGATTTGTTTATGGTAAGCCTAACATAAAAGTAACAATAAAAAAGTTTGGAATCTATCTATAGGTACTAATACTAATAATAAAGATGAAGAGTTTTGTTTGTTTGAACGCGCTAAGCTCTGGAACTACCAGTGAATTTTTTTTTGTATTTAATAGCCCAATTCTTGAGGAAAGCTAATAAGAAGCTATGTAACATCACGATAGGTACCTTAGGAGTCGAGCAAAAATAAAAAATTAGAAAGAACGCTAAGCCAACACGAAATAAAAGTGCGGGCACGCGATGCGATGCGAGAGAGTGGGTCGAAGGAACACGGGCACGCGATGCGATTCGAAGGAGTGGGTCGAGGAAACGCGGGCTCGCGATGCGATGCGAGGGAGTGGGTCGAGGGAACGCGGGCACGCGATGCATTGCGAGGGAGTGGGTCGAGGGAACGCGGGCTCGCGATGCAATGCGAGGGTGTGGGTCGAGGGTACGCGGGCACGTGATGCGATTCGAAGGAGTGGGTCCAGGGAACGCGGGCTCGCGATGCAATGCGAGGGTGTGGTTCGAGGGTACGCGGGCACGCGATGCGGCTCGAAGGAGTGGGTCGAGGGAACGCGGGCACGCGATGCAATGCGAGGGTGTGGGTCGAGGGTACGCGGGCACGCAATGCGATTCGAAAGAGTGGGTCGAGGGAACGCGGGCTCGCGAAGCGATGCGAGGGTGTGGGTCGAGGGTACGCGGGCACGCGATGCGATTCGAAGGAGTGGGTCGAGGGAACGCGGGCTCGCGAAGCGATGCGAGGGTGTGGGTCGAGGGTACGCGGGCACGCGATGCGATTCGAAAGAGTGGGTCGAGGGAACGCGGGCTCGCGAAGCGATGCGAGGGTGTGGGTCGAGGGTACGCGGGCACGCGATGCGATTCGAAAGAGTGGGTCGAGGGAACGCGGGCACGCGAAGCGATGCGAGGGTGTGGGTCGAGGGTACGCGGGCACGCGATGCGATTCGAAGGAGTGGGTCTAGGGAACGCGGGCTCGCGATGCGATGCGAGGGAGTGGGTCGAGGGAACGCGGGCTCGCGATGCGATGCGAGGGAGTGGGTCGAGGGAACGCGGGCGGCGATGCGAAGTGAGGGAGTAGTTCGAGGGAACGCGGGCTCGCGATGCGAAGTGAGGGAGTAGTTCGAGGGAACGCGGGCACGCGATGCAATGCGAGGGAGTGGGTCGAGGGAACGCGGGCACGCGATGCGATGCGAGGGAGTGGGTCGAGGGAACGCGGGCACACGATGCGCAGCGAGGGAGTGGATCGAGAAAACAAGAAATTACACTCGGACAAAGTCGCGAGCAGAAGCTAGTACCTAAAGAAAATAATAGTTTCTATCAATTACATTCTGTCAGAATTAATCCATAAAAATTTATAAAAATACTAGCATAAATTCTTCTATAAAAATAATAGCATCAACATAATAACAGTCATAAATTGTGGAACATTTTATTTTGAGACTGCGGCCTGTGACAATTTGCAACATGGCGGGTGTGAGGTGTAAGCGCGTTTTCACACTGAGGATTTGCGAGCGTGTTTTTAGCGAGGCGATTTGTGAACATGCTCTCCACGGGTACGAAGCGAGGTAACCGTGACTACGCGACGTTTTTACCGCATTTCTACAACATTGTACACTCTCTCTTGTACCTACACTTACGTCAATCGGTCTGGGCCTCAAGTCTGCTATTACAATAGTGTCAGAATGGTGTATCATTGATTTCATAATTGTTGATTTTGACAAGTTTGGTAATCTACTAATATATTGGCGTCATTATGACTTTCCAATGATCAACCACTGACACTCCATTGAAAGAAATGTCATAGAATGGTAATCTCGTAAATAATGAAAAATGAATTACTGACTTAAGCGGTAATCTGCAAAAAATTTGACAGTTCCTTTGATAAGTGACCTACCATTAGAACGTCATTGTGCAGACATTGCTTTTACTTCGTTACGAGTATCGTATAATTTCTGTGCCATTGACCGACCAATGATCAACCATTATGAATTTAGCAGATTACGAACTTTTAGCAAAATGACAATGGGATGGTGGTGGGATGGTGTTGGAATATCGAATTCATAAAAATGGCAGACTTGGGCCCCTGGTTACACAAACACGGCAAACACGTTGCACACACGTGGCGAGCGCAGCGACCACGTTGAATAATCGCTTCGCTAAAAACACGCTCGCAAATCGCTAGTGTGATAAGGGCCTAAGCGGAGTAGTTGCAGAGCAGGTTGAAAGGGTGCAGCTGTATCCGAAACTGTCAGAGGGTGTAACGAATATTAAAATTTGTTATAACCAAGCCCCGCTCCTACGGCTGCCGTCTCCTATGACATATGGCATCCTATTTCATCATGTGTTACATAATGGCGAAAAGTAGTTTTTTATGGAAGAAAAGTAATACCCGTTGATCTACTAACACACACTTAGTACAGCTAACAAGAACACGGTTAGACTCGGCAAAGCTAACGAAAATATCAAGTTAGTATTATTTGTGGGAATAAGGACTCTGCCAGAAGCGGGATGTTTTTAATTGAAAGAGTTTTCATAACATTAGGTGAAGTCTTGGACGTCCGTAACTGTACTGGGGAAGTATTTCTACCACACAGCATTGCTCTGTAACCGTGGGCTTATGTAAGCTTATGCCCGAGCTGCTGGTGCAATGCAACGACATACACAAGGCAGATTCAAATTGCTATTAGTAAAACCTATTTAGAACATTTAAGATTAAAAGTGGAATAAAAATTAAAACACATTCTGATTCACAAAAAGGTACCGTGAACGGGTGCCGTCAGTTAGAACTGGTCATCTCTTAGCTGCCGCGGCTTTTTACCCGACTGCGTCAGAAGGAGGGTTATGTTTTTCGAGTGTATGTATGTATGTATGTATGTATGTATGTATGTATGTATATTTCTTTGGCACGCTCTGTAGCCTAAACGGCTTGATCGATTTCAGCTTGAGAGGTGCCGTTAGATTCGTCTTAATTGTGAGAGTGCTACTGGGTATATTAAAATTGAAAAAAAAATAAAATGGCCGATTTATGGCGCAATATGTTTTCAAAAAAAAAAAAAATATTCTCGAAACCTATCGAGTGGGGTATCAAAATAAAGGGTTTTTACCCGACTGCGTCAGAAGGAGGGTTATGTTTTTCGAGTGTATGTATGTATGTATGTATGTATGTATGTATGTATGTATATTTCTTTGGCACGCTCTGTAGCCTAAACGGCTTGATCGATTTCAGCTTGAGAGGTGCCGTTAGATTCGTCTTAATTGTGAGAGTGCTACTGGGTATATTAAAATTGAAAAAAAAATAAAATGGCCGATTTATGGCGCAATATGTTTTCAAAAAAAAAAAAAATATTCTCGAAACCTATCGAGTGGGGTATCAAAATAAAGGGTTTTAAAAGGTGATTACAAAAATATATATAACTTATATGGTTAAAAGTAATTCGAAGTGACAAAACGTAAAAAACAAGTACCAAGAACTAAATCGTTTGCGAAATCTTTCACATTTGTAAACTAAAAAACTGGAAATAAAAAAATTAATTTAAAAAATAAAAAAACCCGACTGCGAAACTGAAAAGCTACAAACAAGCCCATTTTAAATTAAATAAAAGTTGGAAGCAGGCGGGACCCATACCATTTTTATCATATCTTCAAATTCAAATGGGTCCCGCCTGCTTCCAACTTTTATTTAATTTAAAATGGGCTTGTTTGTAGCTTTTCAGTTTCGCAGTCGGGTTTTTTTATTTTTTAAATTATTAAATTATTTTATTTCTTATTTTTTTTTTTGTTTCTATTTGCTGTTCTGTGGACGCTTTTAACGTGTAAGCCTTTTTTACATTGTTCTCACATATGTGTCACACAAGCGAGTGTCTATGAAGTTTCTTGCCCGTTCTTCTCCATAGATAACTAGTATGCTTTGGAATGAGCAACTAGCTTCATAATTGTTACTGACCGACTCCTTCACAATTCAAAAGTGCCCGTAAATGGTTTAATTGAAATAAATGCTAATGAAATAAATGTTTCATTCATCGAATACAAAAGCAAAATTACAATCCTCTCAGATGCTATAAAACCCGACTTTCATTTACTGAATCGCTAACAATAAACTTTTGGTCTGGATGTAAATTCTAGCTGGTTCCCGATTTTGTACTCCGACCTCACGCTGTGAGTTAAGTAGTTTAAATCCATTGGATTTGGTCCAACCTTTAATTTTTATGCTTACGATTGTCAAAATTTCTTAGCAACAGAATTTAAACGTACAACTATCCATGTTTATAACATGCTACGACTACGAGTATGTAATACATATACCTAGTATGGAATTACTTTTATGTATCTGAGGCCCTTGAAAGTTTCGCGAAATTTTTATTCGCGGAACAATATTGGCAACAAGTCGCTTCGTTTTAAATCTACTGGCTTTTGGATCGACGCGAAAAGTTTTTCCCGTCCATTATCCTCTGTCAGCCGTCATGTCTCTTTTACCACAAAATGATCATCCTTCACATAATTCAGCCGTCTTTTACTTTGGTCTTCCCATATCTTTATACTTGAATTAGTGATTATAATTATGGCTTTTCAGTTCATTTCTAACACCTTAAAGAAGAAGAAAATACTTGTAGTGACTTCTTTCCCAGAAAACAGAGATTCAGTACTGAATCTGCACCCAATTTTTTTTTTAATATATTTCATCGGTTATTAAAAAAAAATGCTGTTCTACACATTTTGACCACGTAGGTCACTTTTCTATGAAAAGCAGATTTTTTATGATAACCGACGAAAAATTTCTACGCTAGGGGGTCTAGAAACATGTTCTGAATTTTATTTATGATTACAGTTTCCGCGTCGATGTCCTACCACCCTGTATACCTTCAATCTGCAATCTTTTAAACTTCTGGACAATCTAGTTACCTAGTTCATTTTGTTGCAAATATCCTGGTTCTCTTTAACTAGATTTCCGTCTCAACATAAGTCAAAGTTACGGTGTAATTTCACAGCTGAAGTAAAAGCATCCGGAAGCCTTAAAATATATGGACCTGTAAAAATAAGCCACTTCCCTCCTTCGGTCCACGAGACCAACGAAGCATACATCGTTGTTTATTAGTGACACTTGTTCATAATTCTTGGAGGAACTCGTTTTCGTAGTCTTCCCCAACTAGGTTAGTGAAATGAATTCCGTGCAACCGTTCAGGTACCAAGATTAAACCCAACATCATCATCCCCAGTCTATGGCAGTCAGTCCACTGCTGTACATAATTACCTCTAATCCCAGACTCCAAGCTCCTACATTTATCACTCTCATCCATTCATTTCTTGCGATGATCGTCGCTCAAGCCGATTCGTACGACTTCAAAACACGTCTGCGATAACTTCTACCATTTTCAAAGCTAACTACAGCCCAGCCGTCGAGTCAGTGTCAATTCTAGTAGCTAATAAAGATCAAATTCGCAATACATATTCGTTTGTAAGATATTGACATGTGTCAAGAACGCATTCTCTCGTCAGTCGCACTGTAACACCTAACTACATTGCTACCATGGATTATGTCGCCAACACAAGAAATCCTGAAAGAAAGTTTCACAAATTTCATTATTAAATGTTTCAAACGACTCGCTTTTATTGCATCCGTTCGTCCCTACTAAGTTATAGTAACGAGATTCTTGCTGACACCTCAGCGAGGTGGCTCCGCCTCATCCCGCCAGCTGTTCTCGAGCGGCCAAACTTTTAGCTGAACTGCACCTTGCGTAAACATTGTACCAATGACATGTTTGTTCTGACAACCGCTCACTTTGTTAGCGCGAGTTTCAAGTGAATGGAAAATTAAATGACGTTGGAGCAGTTTGAAATGTTTTGTGTTTTGATAGTCGGATTTGGCGTTGGTAACTTAATTATTTTTGGCCAAGTACCATTAATTACAAATGGCGTTGACTACAGAATGAGCCACAAAATGCGCGCCATATTAATTAAGGAAACAAAATTAAAAGTAAGTACCTACAGTTAGGATACTTTACCAAATTAATAAAGTAAAAGGAAAAGTACATGACGCGTAGAACCGTATTATATTCCCAAAGAAATCCCTCAAGGCTCAGAGTTTCAAAATGGTGGAAAATACCAATGAATTTTCATACACCTCGAGATTCAAATTTTTAATTACAACTTGTTAACAGTCTCCATCAGTTCAATGGAACTCGGTAGAAGTTCCGACAGGCAAGCGATTCTGTGAGGGTCGCTACCTATTTTTGGGAACAAAGTCCTAATTAGAGAGCTCAGCAGTTAATTAAGAAGGGTACCGCGGCGTCGGCGATCAAATTTTAATAAAACTCTAATTGTTTGCTCGGCAAATAAGGCTGCGATGAGCACTTAAGTGTAGGCATGCGCACATAAACGACCTTTATTTCTATATTAACTGTAATCATGGAAGTGGCACACAAAGAGATTCGCGAATAAAGAACACAATGTCACCTTATCACGGAAGGCGAACTGTTTTTACTTTCAGCTTTTGTTCAGTTTTTGGTAATTAACTTCATTGTTATATTTAAATTAAAAAGCTACAGATTAGCCCTCGGTTCATAAACTTTCGAGATGAAACGTAAAAGAAACTAGACTAGTGCTACATCCCGCATCGTTAGGATCACAGAGACGGAGCGTCGCGATGTGATGAACTAGCAAACTTGAACGTGCACTCAAGTTCTAGTCCTTTAGAGAATTTCTTCCGTCCGGTCAGAAGGCGTCCTCACAAATAAATGTTACATCTTATGAATGAAAGCAGCGTTGACGCGCTCGGAGCGCGACGTAACTAGTTCAATGGCACCTCAAAAGAGCAGCGCAAAACGACGAACCATTTCACGACAGGAAAGAATCTAGAAACACGGCGCGTTGTGGAAAGATTGCTATCAAAGAACGTTTTAAACGGCGCAATAAAACTATTCAAGAGAACAGCGAAATGAAGCTTCATTCACGTCAAAGTCGTGCCGAGCTCACAGTTATTGCAGCGCCATTAACAATTCAACATCAAAGAATTCGAGTGGCGCAGCGTTTCGTAAAAATTGTACAGAATTGACGCCTCCGCCGCCATATTTGATACAGCGAATTTTATTATTCGAGATAGAATCCAATAAAAAGTGCCATTCATCCTGTGCGCCGGCAATATTTTGTAAACATAATATAACACGGAAACTATCTGTATTCCCGGCGGCCATGCCCTAAAACCGGCCAGGACCAAACTGTGACGAGGGTGTACTAACTACATTATTGTTGAACTCTAATTTATTATCTACAAAGTGGATCACATTCAATCTTTGGGAGAGCAAGTGTGGATGCTGAAATATTTAGCTAGTTAATGTTAGACGGCAAACAGTTTTGGGATGTCAGTAATGCGATTATCTCGTTTTATCTGCGACAAATTGTGAGAAAGATTTATGCACGGAGCAATATTTTATATTCTTTGTATAAAGACGTTATCTAAAATATGTCTCGTCGGCTTGCTGTGGTGAGAATATTTTATGATGTATTATACGGGGTCGCTTGTCGAACCTGAAAACATAAATTCCTTGAAAAAATCTGAAGTGGGTAAGGCGGTTGGCTGGCGTATTTTCTTGATAAAATTAGTTTGCTAACAAGTGGTGTCGGGATAAGTGCGCGTGCAGAAATACGTGGGACTAAAAGGATGGTACGTTTTGATGAAAAGTAGACGAGTCGCTTGAATTAATGATTAACTAGACTACTCCCGAGAGCTTCTTGAAGCCTAAGTTATTTCAGTATGGCTGACTTGGATAATTATGTTAAGATCGATTAGAAGTGCAGACTGACGCGGCCTTTTATAAATTACAATTGGCATGTATAATAATAGCGGCGCGGGCATTATTTTTGCAACAGTACAGCCAGGCAGACATCACATTATAAATGGATGGTTTTGCTCACTGCTTTGTTTACTGACGAGAACAATTCTTCAGGAATATGCAAAGAAACTTAAAAATAACCTCACAATCATATTCTCTTTGCGGATACACTGGAAAAACGTTCATTAATTAATTCATAGGTGAGACTACACATAGACAACTTATTTCTTTTCTATCCAGTGCTCGACACAAACAAAGTGCATCACTATTGTTCAATAAGCTGCTATTTTTTTATTCCGACAGAGAACAAAATATCAATTCTGTTTTAAAGCGTATATATTTTCTCGTTGAAAGTAGTTTTTAGTCTGCAGATTCTGGGTTATATGCGGCATGCAATATGCTGTTTTTTTTAAAGCACAATTTAAAATAAATCGTGTGGGTATTCTCGTGAGGGTAGTAATTCGCGTGTGGTGACTGATACTCAGTACAGCTGCAAAGTGCAGCAGAAAAATATACCGAGTTTTTGGTTTAAGAGAAAGTAATTTGTATGTTAATCAAACTCATTTGTCTTTGCGATTTGTGTGAAAGCTGTGGGCAGGACTCCAAGTTCTAGATTGAGGTTGTAAAATACTGATTTGAGCTTTTTTGTTAGTAGCCGTAAAAATGCTTGTCACAAAGCATCTAAGTTAGGAACGGAAGTTAGGGGGTTCGTTTAAGTTAGGTACTGCCACAATCTTACCGCTTAGAAAATCCATTGTCATGTTGACACAAGTGAAAGTATAATAATTCTTGCCCTGATAGAAAGAGCCAGTCAGCTTAGTCAGGAGCTAACCGGGTTGCTTGCCCAGCCTTCAGCACTTTACGGACTTATTTTAGAATCGCCACTCGCGTAGTAGACATTGTAGAATGAAACGGTTTATAATATTAGCAGCGTTTATTTTAATGCAGCCCGACATTGCTAACGAAGCGATTTAAAATAAATATTAACAGTAAGTACAGTCGAAGTACCGAGAGTATCCAGCCAAGAGTAACCAAGCAAACTGCCACTATAGGCCAACTGCCACTGCCACATAGGGTGGATATTTTTCTTTGTTAACTGACAGTTCTAGAATATCGAACAAACCTGATCGATTACTTGCCTAATTTATTATACAAGTATTAAAGTAGGAAATAGTATACTCCCTATAATTACGCACTACAATGGATGGCCACGAAAAATCGAATAAAAACCGAAAACACTGAACAAATCAATGGTCAGTTACTTACTGCCACAGTAATTGGCTAACACACTTTCAATCTAAATTATTTTGAATGATGTTGCCAATTCATTGCTTCATATGTTCGAAAAATCGCTGCTTAACAATGTAAATAACGCAATGAATGTGTTTGAACTTTCAAAATGAAAGCTATTGCTACTGTTAGTTGTTACGCAATTACCCGCTACTCGAAATTTTAATAAACTATTAACAATAATTAACCCAGTGGTTCCGTACTTACACCTGCTACATTTACGTGTATACAGGTTACCTAACCGACGCCCAATTTCCCATAAAAGGTGGCTATAATTTCCAAACCAGTAATTTGACCGAGGTCACAATGGGGACAAGTTATATTGTGTGATTAACATAGCAATAAATGTATATTAGTTCATACATTTTAAATGAGCGGAGGAAATAATAATTTGGTAATAAGATTCTAAATGGCCGGTTTATTACTGTTTCCGGATATTGTATTTTATGGGTTTCCCTATAAAGCGGACGTATTTTGGTGCGATGTCGTCTAGTGACATATTTCAAACAAACTCGATAACGACGCTGAACAAGGAATCACGTGGACAATCTGAAAAGTTTTTTATGGAGCGTTTGACAATGTAGTTGGATTGTGTAGTTTGTTATGTTAGGACGAAGGGTTCTATGTTTACATTAAAACCTATAGCTTTGTGGTGTATTATGATATATTGGAAGAAAATAAAACACCGAGAAGTGCAGAACCGGTCGAAGTGAATGTGCTTAGGGGAAGCCCTATGTCCAGCACTAAAAAGAAAAGAAAGAAAGAAAAATTGTTTATTCTGCACAAACAAAACGCACATTGCAAATAAAAAATAACTGGACTGGACGTCTTTCAGTTGAAACGATGATGATGATGATGATGATGAAAGAGAAAAGCCTTCTCATTAAGAAAAATTAAAACCAGAAGCTATAAGTACATTGTATTTTTTACCCGACTGCGTCAAAAGGAGGGTTATGTTTTTCGAGTGTATGTATGAATGGTGTGTATATTTCTTTGGCACGCTCTGTAGCCTAAACGGCTTGATCGATTTCAGCTTGAGAGGTGCCGTTAGATTCGTCTTAATTGTGAGAGTGACACTGGGTATATCAAAATTGAAAAAATTAAAATGGCCGATTTTTTGCGTAATATTATAACTTAATTTTTTTTTCTCAAAACCTATCGAGTGGGGCACCAAAATAAAGGGTTTTAAAAGGTGATTACAAAAATATATACAAGTTATACGGTTAAAAGTAATTCGAAGTGAAAAATCGTAAAAAAAACACGTACCAAGAACTAAATCGTCTGCGAAATCTTTCACATTTATTTTGTGAACTAAAAAGCTGTAAATAAAAAATAAGTTATTTAAAAAAATAAAAAACCCGACTGCGGTAAAAACTGAAACGGGTTTTTATTTTTAAAAATAACTTTTTTTTTAACTACAAGTAATGATATAATAATAAATGATGGATGGAGAGGGAGAGGAAGGCCGAAGAAAAGATGGATGGATTGTGTGAGGAATGATATGAAAGAGAAGGGAGTGAATGATAGCGTGACGGCTGACAGGGGAGAATGGAAGAAGAAAACGTGTGCGCCGACCCCAAGTAACATGGGATAAGGGCAGGAAGATGATGAAGAACGATATGAAAATAAATATATATAATTTATACAATTCACATACATGCTTTCTCATGCTAAATTATTCACAGAATTACATTGGTTTTAATAATATATACATAATTATGTGGGTGTGTATATATATATACATTTGTTACACATTATAAATGTCGCTTTTCGTGTCTGTCTGTATGACCGCGTGGTTCAATTAAACTTCGCAACTGATTTTGCTGCGGGTTTCGCCATAATTTAGAGAATTTTTCCGGACCGTTTATGAGTGTTAAACATTATTATAAAACTTACATATAGAAATCTCGATGTTTTGTCAAGTTGTAAAAACTGTGCGAAGCAGGGGCGAGTCTCTAGTATTATTATAATATAAATGCTTTTACATAATGTCATAAATAAAACATTTTGATTTAAAATGATGCGATGATTTATGCGATTTCCGGTGCGGTTTAAAATTATTTCATTTAAACAATTACATTTATGTGCTACTCAAAACTCAATAAATAATTATTATGGAATTAACGTAAATACTTTAAATTAATTAGTAGGTACAGGTTAAGTACAGGGTAAGGCTATTAGAGTTTTCGGCAACTTTCGGCGGAAATATTCATTTTCGTTTAATACTTTTAGCTGTGAAATACTCGTATTTAGTTTCATCCGGGTAGACTGGAAGCCGACTCCAACATAGTTGGGAAAAGGCTTGGCAGATGATGACTTTTGGCTGTGACCGAAAAAATTAAGTTGCGGCAAATCAATATTTATCCATCGTTACAAGTGTTACAACAAAGAAAATCACAATAACATAAATGAATTCTGAAAAAAATGTTTTTCGCGCTCATAATATAATGTCAGATCGTTTATTTAATAATTACCCCTTTGAGAAAAGTATAAAGTTAACTTTTGCGTTTAAGTTTTCTTATCTTTTTAGAACTAAGGAATGGAGTACTTTGGGAATAACCCATTGGTTTTACTTCTACCAAACAAAAACCTATCAAAAACAAAAAAATATATATTTTTCGATTTCGGTTTTCGGCCGAAAATGTAAATGTTGCCAAGTTTCGAATTCGGCCAAAAAATTCAGTTTACTTTAATATTTAAAAAGGATAGTGTTATTGCAATAATCATGTTTAGGTAACTGTTCGCCACACCTACCTACTTAATATCGTTTGTATAATCTATAAAGTATGAACAAAGAATAGTAAGAACTAATGAATTCTTAATAAGATTCTATTTTCAACAAAATAGTCAGAAATAAACAGCTTTACAAGTCCTATACATGAATCTACGAAACCAATTCGCTTGCGAGCTATAAGAATAAAATATATTTTGGCAAACACACAAGCTGTAATATTTTGAGGCAGGCAAAACATTATGTTCAAAATTGTAAGACGGGGTTCAATATTTTGCTATTGATAGGTACTTTTGTTAAAATCAACCGACCACAGCAGTTATTTATTTTTGAGCGCATTGCCCGCAACGTTCGCGTCACGCCAGCACATCAAGCTTACCGAAACTGTCAAATTTTTCCAATCAACTTTGAACTTTATACTTTAGCGATAAAGTTGAAAATCTATTAAATAAATTTGACAGATTGTAGTTGCTTGATGTACTGGCGTCTGTACATTTCACACCACCACACGATCTTTAACACTCTAAGGGCTTATTTTACCAAAGTCAGATATCTTTTATACGTAGAATAAAATTTACATCTGACAGTTCTAGAAAAACTGTCAAAAATTCAAAATTTATTCTAAGAAACTTATTCTGGGTATAAAAGTTTGGTGAATATTTTTATTAATTACTTGTATCCCTTATCCATCTCATGTTACTACAGTAAACGACAAGGACATGTAGAACAAACAATATTTTAGTAGAAATAAGCATTTAAAACATTTTAACGCCTATTTATCAACGCTGCTAATGCTAAACCCTGTCTTCTCCCTCCAAAAAACAATAGCGTAATCATTCTTTTGTTAGTATAAAATGACGACGGCTGGTGGGCGTGGCCTCCGCTGCAGTCAGTACAAACGGGACGTGACCCAGATCATAAAAATCGGCATTTGCATTTAAGTTTTTTGTTTATTTCTTCAGCTCAAACTTTAGGTTTTTAACCTGACCTATTTTTAACGTCACGTGAACAATTGATTGGTACTATAGACTGAACGGTTCAGTGTGCAAACGGTTCATAGAACTGAAATTGTCCTTTTGTTTATTCTAGATGCATTATTGATGTTTACTGTCGATTTGTGCCGGTTCCAAGGAAATAATAGCATTTCAAACGGATGCTTCTTCTAAACGAACGTTTATGAAAAGGGATAAACATGAATACAAATTCTATGAGTAAAATGGGAAGAAATTGACACTTAATTTGTCGACAGGGAGATAACTGGAGGGTAGACCAACAAAACTAGTCAATAAAACAACATTTTTTACGACGCAACATGAAGTTTTACAGCCGCGACGAACATTTACCGTCCCAAGGAGAGTAGCCAAGTCAAATAATAACTAAGACATAAGTTTTTATCTCAAAAATCATCTCTATGAGATCACGACTCAACCCAAGAGTCGTTAGAATACCCATTAAAAGTTACTCAGAATTGTGTAGTAATCAATAGAGTTTCAAGTTTGGGACTCTAGCACGATTGTAGAGATGATAGAGCACAGTTCAAAAGTAAGAGACATTATTAATGCGTCGGCTGGCTCTCCGTAGAGCCGCTTTGTGAGGAAAAATATTCAAAGCTTAAAACCCAGTTTTAAGTTAGGTGGGACAATTTTCTCTGCGGAATAATTTTTCACTTTTTCTACGTGTGTGTGCTATGTATTATAATGCTAGCTTTTGTTGGCGGGTTGGCTTGGGTGCTCAGCATAAGTAGGAGTAAAAAGGCAATCTCTTTCTTCATGATTTAGTGTTCTCTCAAGTTAAAATTATTTACAATCCATTAAGTTTGAAGGGTAAAAGATCTAAACTTTTACGTCTATTTTTTGTTTGTTCATTCGCTTGTGTGGTGACCTCATCATTTTCGAAGTGTTTTCCTACCGAAGTTGGCGTCAACTTCCAGTCACTCAGAACATCATATTTGACGCGGTGTGACTGCCTTCAGACCTCCACAACCCAATGAGGGATTTTCTTTTTCTTTTTTTTTAACGCTTCCCTAGTCGCTGGATAGATGGCGCTGAACTTGGTAAGTTACTGCAAGGAACGGAAGTCACATAATTTTTTTATTAATTTACTTGGATGTAATTTTGAGATCGTAAAACGAAAGCAAACGAAACTGTCACTCAACGAGCGTATATGACGTGACGCAATGTTTTTTTTTCCAAGCGTTTTGACTTTGGCATATAATAACGTAGTCAGTTCAACGCCATCTTCAGGGTTCTTGGAAACTATGTTTTTTTTTAATACTGAAAAGAAAAACCTCTCATTACAGCGAAACACTAATATTCTGAGGTTGCACCAGTTCACCTTCTGGACTTTTGACTACCCATAACGATTGTCATTTGTAGCCATTCGGTTGTTGTATTAGTTAAAGGTGCTCCCTAAGGTAGGTTGTTTGTGCAAAATATGTAGTACCCATGAGGATGAAGCAGTGGTAGCCCGGTAACAACCGCGACTTACGAGTTGTAGGTCGTTGGTTCGGACCCTGACAGGCGCTTTACTTTGTGTAAATTATTTCATCACCAATTCTCTCAAAACAGTGAAGGAAAATATCGTGAAGAAACCGTCATGTCCTACAACCAAAAATTCAAAGACATGACATCTCACAAGCCCGCACTGGACCCGCGTGGTGGATAACGGCCCACTCCCTTTCACAGAGAGGAGGCCTGTGTCTTAGCAGTGAGAACTTTAAAGGCCGATTATGCTATCAGAAAAAAGGTTAAGTCAATCAGCAGTCTGTAGTGGGTACACTATAGACTGCTGACTGACTTAACTTTTTTTACTAACTCATAAACTATTGTTGGGTAATCAAGCCACGGTATAACGGTAGGAGAAAAAAAAGAAGCATCCATCCATGGACTTAGTCATTCCGAGCGCAGCATATCGATCGCCCATCCATACATCACCCAAGCATGTTCCTGACTACCAACAACCAAAAATTGCAGCAACAAATCATCCAAACTTGACATCCAACCCTCAAAATCAAACTACAGCTGAACAATTCACAATTCAAAATGGCGGACACGAAACCGGAATCACGGGTCACAAAATTTATTTCACTATTAATGTTTGGAAACACTGGAGGCCAGTTATTTATATCAGTAATTATCACTTGTTTGTGTCCAGTTAAGTTCTACCCATCCCTCTATTTGGGCAGACAGTCGTAATATTTTATGGGCAAACTTAGATGATCTATGAACCTATAGCCAGTGGGCAAGGATACAACAATGCGGCCTTGATAAGGTCAAACGACAGTAGTGAAATTGAAATTGTTTGAAGTCGACTTCCAATAAACAGAATTCTCAATCTAACATTCCTTGCCAAAATAAAATGATTGGGATACATTTTTATTTTTAACTTAGGACTAAATATTTGGCTAGTTACCTTTTAAATAGATTACTTATGGCATATTTTCTTATTATTTCTAATATTAGGTATTTACTTTTAGGTACATCGTTACCCTCTCTACCCGTTCAAATAATTATTACAAAGTTTACCGTCTCCTTTTAAACTCAAACTCGCATGAAGCCTATCTTAATTTTTCATTGAACATTACAAAGTCAAGAGTAAAATCATGTTACATTACATTATTCAAACAGTGGGAGTCGCACTCGAAAGGGTTCTGTTCCACCATACGATATTCTCTAAAAACGCCGAAAAAGCAATTTTCTTGTGTGATTTTTAACTTTATTTTATTTGTTGTTATAGCAGCCATAGTAACACGCTTTGTGAACATTTTTTTTCACAGTTCAAAAGTTACAGCCCTGTGACAGGCTGACGGACAGCGAAGCCATAGTAACAGGGCCCCGCTATCACTTTCTGGGTATGGAACCCTAAGGCGCGAATTACACACAGACGGTGTAAGGTGATGGCGCGGCGCAGGAAAGATGCCGCTTCAAAACGTTTTCATACAAAATGTACGAATGCGACGTATCGTGAATTACACTCAAGCGGCGCGGCGCGGCGGGCGTAATTCGCGCCTGAAAATGCTCTTTCTTTTTGCAATAAAATCAAATCAAAAGTCATTTATTCAAAATAGGCTGAGAATCAGCACTTTTCGAACGTCAAAATTACATAAGACAGTCCCTCAAAACGTCCACCCTTCACCACTACCTAGTGCATTCGCTGGGGAGAAGAAGTCTGTTCAGTTAGCTATTTAAACATTTAATGCATTTAAACATTTAAAAATCTGTCTAAATATTTATGCGAGTTCACAAAGTATCACATCATTATCATCATCATTTTAGCCGAAAGACGTCCACTATTGGACATAGGCAGAGGCCTAGCACCTCCACCTCGACCGATTCTGTGCCTCTCGTATACAAAGGGTTCCTGTGGCCGTCACAAGTCGTCGGTCCACCTTGTGGGAGGCCTTCCAACGCTACGTCTTCCGGTACCTTTCAGCCCCATCGGCCATCTGTTCTGCGAGCAATGTGCTCTGCCCACTGCCACTTAAGTTTGGAATTCTTCGGGCTATGTCGGTTACCTTGGTTCTCCTGTGGATCTCTTCATTTCTGATTCGATCAAGCAGGGAAACTCCCCTCTCCATTGCCCTTTGTGTGACTTTCATCCTCTAGTCTAATAAGGCCCATTGTGAGCGGCCACGTTTCAGTGCCATAGGTCATCACTGGCATCACGCACTCGCACGAGTATCACAACCTTGATCTTAACAACGATACAAAAAAACATTCTACCAGGAAAAATATAATTATCTTTAAACGATTTTTTTTTTGTAAGTATATAATATAGGTACGAAAACACCGCGACCGCTCTGAAAAAGACTGCAATAAAGTGTTATAACAGTGACCAGGGTCTCGGTATTTACAATATTCTGCAGCATCTGGCCAGGTCCTATCCGTTAGCTCAAAGCATACATTTCCCGATATTATAAGTTTTCCGAGTTGACGCGAAACATGGATAAACCTACTTAGAGGAGCTGCCTTCCAAGATTTCCAATAAATGGGGATTCAAACGGTATAAATATTTAACTTCCATACCGGGAAGTTTTATTGCTTTGGAATTTATACTTCGTAGTGACAGTTTTATTATTATTTTAGTCCGTAAACGTTTACTGGTGAACATGGACGTCACTTTAAGTAGCTATTGCTGTTATCTTCATTGCTTTCATCATTTAAGTGTGCATGTAAAATAGCGTCCATGAGTAAATGGTTCATGATAGTTAAAAGGGGTTATTCGCACTTCGTCCCATTCGCACTTCGTACCGTGTTCATAGTTGGTCTCATTCGCACTTGGTCCTATTCGCACTTAAGCTCGTCCGCCGCACCCACAAACAGTCAGCAAAACTACGAGCCTGCTGAAGTTGACCTGCAATTGTTTTATTCACAAAGTGAAAGTCAAATCATTTATTTCAAGTAGGACGTTCATGGCACTTTTGAACGTCAACATTTACAAGAAAATAGAATTGATTCGAGGCGCCTTCTAAAAGGTTGTTTCGTATGGAGACGAATGGGCAAGGAACTCCACAGTTACCTACATACTTTTTAAAATGTTTAAAAATATTTTGTACCAGCTTCTACCCGCGACTTCCTTCGCGTGGAAGTCGTAAAACCTCATAATACACTAACAAATATAACCCATGTTTCTTGCTAATAATGTGGCTTTCTATAGGTGAAAGAATTTTTAAGATCGGTTAAGTATTTTTTGAGTTTATCCGTTACAAACAAACATACAAAAAATCAAATCTTTTCTCTTTATTAATTTAGATTAGATGAGCACAGCATGAACTATCCTCAAACATCATAATTTTACTTAGTTGGTGCCAATACGAGACAAAAAGTAGAAAAAAGAAATATAGTTTATTCTGCAATAATAAAACGCACTGTATACAAATAATTAGTGACGTCATCACGTCAACGCCGGCTGGCGCTGAAAGCCAGCGCTGGGGCTTTGTCTCACGGGGTCTTAGCATTATGCTGAGCGATGGCCGTTGTGCGTAGATGTGACGCATTTTTTCCCCTAACTTGTTAATTTTTTGTGTAACTTGTGTTCTTTCTCTGCGTCTTGTTATGGTTAAAGAAATTTATTTCTCAATAAGAAATTAATGTTTACGGTAAATAAACGTATTTTCTTTCTACCTATACGAAAAGTCCTAGTATTTCAGTCACTATAGAGAAATTGCTTAAATCACCACGCTTGGCAATGGGATGGGTGGTTGACGTATGTTGGTATTCATCATCATCATTTCAGCCGAAAGACGTCCACTGCTGGACATAGGCCTCCCCCAAAAGGGGGGGGGGGGTTTGCCATAATCGCCACGCTTGGCAGGCGGGTTGGCGATCGCAGTATGGTATGGTGGTGGAATGCATAGAGAACGCTGCTGCCCATTCTCCGGTACGCCCCTTAGTCGCCTTTTACTACACCCACGGGAAGGTGGTGGTGCTATTCTTTAAGTCCGGCACCACACAGACAAATGTTGGTATTAGCAGACAAGAAAAAACCATCCACCATTTGCAACGATAACGATATTCTTAAATCACAATTTTTCTCGATCCAATTTAGTTTGCAAAAATTTGTACTCTTTTTCTTTTCGGAAACATTCCGAAAGCCTTGGTAAGAATATAATGAAGTTTAGCCCATGTTCTAAAGAACCTACATTTTTCTTTGAACTATTAATCCTTACAAAGAAACCTCCTCTTATTTTAATTTCTTTAAGAGGTTCTGCAATTTTTTATAATAATATAAAAAGGGAATTTTAATGTCCTTTACTTATTAGATTAGTTTTAACCGCTTGTATGCCGTAATTACAGACACAATTAAAAAGCCACTGTGTCTCGCGTAGATCTACGTTCCGGCAGACTAAGGGTTAAAGCGAGCCAACTAAATCCTAAGCATTTGAGATAAAAGTAATATCAGGTCAATTAGTTGAACCTACTTTCTGAAAAAAATTGCTGAAAGAATATTAGCCTTAGGCAATCCTTTACAATCATATCTTTTTTTATATTTACATAATCTCTGTTAATATTTAAAATAATAATAATATGTATACATTTATTTATATATATTTATGCATACATTTATATCATATCTAATCTATAAAAAAAACCTTACACGGATACTTATCCAAGCACGTGTACGGTTTTTTTTGTAGGTACACAGCCTAAAAACCTTTTTGCCCATCTACAGCACCTACACATACATACATACGTACATATGAACACACAATAACTGCTAAACTTACAACCACTTCACCACACAGACGGTAATCTCAAATTAGCATAAACAATACATACTCAGACAGACGTCGTCCCCACCTGCGACATACTCACACAATACTCATGTATTCATGATAAATACATAATAATATTTGCATGTATATGTGCCGAACATGGTTCTGTCACCGGTACCGGTATCTCTACCGTGGATACCGGAATCACAGAATAGATTGGCACAGAAGGTCGGCTTCATTCAACGAGTGCTTCACGTATAGCGAGTGCAAGCCCAGTCGCAACATAAGGTCTAATTTCTAGTCCGTCAACGAATATACGAGCCCTTCCAAAAGAAGTTGATCTGTCCAAAAGAAGTGAGAAATTACAATTTTTCGAATGGGTTCAATCACATTGAGAGTAGGGACAATTGTCATATCATGTTGTCTACATTCTTTGGGTGGTTACTTAAAGAAACAGGTTTCCGGTGCAGGCGAGTCTGTGCGGGTCAGTACCGATCGGTGGGGGTATAATATTCGCGTGCTAACGTATGCGCTCACTTATAAAGAATCAGGTAAAACATGTAACCGTTTCCTTCCGAATATCAACCTGGAAAGACCTGTACCGGGAGTCGAGACCGAAAATCCGCTTCTTTATGTCAGCACCCTTAGTTAGAGCTTTGAACTAATCTTATGTCCGTAAGTGGTACGGAGTAGAAAACGCCTCTAAATAACTAATACTGATTTCTTGCACACCTTTCCCCTGACCGGGGAGGTCAGGGGGTCGGTGTGGCCCCGTAATTCGACCCTGGTATTCGTTTGAGATCGTCGTAAGTAGGCGTCTTTGTGTACGAGCGCCTGTTTTCGCTCGTTGTATGAACTAAATCTTCTGTACCTACTATATGTACTATATTCTGTGGCTATACCAAGGTTGGTACCATAATAGTACTCGGCACGTCGAAATAATCCAAGCTTGTGGAAAAGGAAACCTGGTTTAAGAAATGCCTCATAATGTGGAAACATAGGGTGGAAAGTTTGGGCGTGCCACGCTGTTTATACGACAGAGCGACAATACATAACATTATTACAACATTGCCGTTCCCAACAAAAAAACTCAGTTACTTATGATAACAAATATTATCGAAAATAAGTACGCAACCATTGAAAAAATACATTTAGTCGCGAAAAAACCTAAGCTCTTATGTGAATAGTTTGTTTTGTAAATGAAAATAAAAATAAAAAATGTTAGGTAATACGCGATATTGTTGTTAAGGGAACTACATGACCTAAAGTGCGGTCACTGTCAGACTACATAGAAAAGAAAGAGATACCCAACCCTGGTAATTTATTGCAAAACATGAAGCAATTACTTATCTATTAACAAAAAAATTGTTTGGGCTAAAAAATTAAAACACTAGTGCTTTAGTATGTTGCTTGTAGAATCATCTGACAAAAAATCAGAATGATTGTATGTATATTAGTATGGTTTTTATTGTAAAAAGAAAGTTTTTAGTGTTTCTATTGTAGCAAATTAGTTGTATTATGTTTTTAACCCACTAACTACTTAACATTATATCTTGAAGAATATCATATATTTTTCTGATTTTGTTTACTGTAGTCGATCATATACTTTTATTGCTTCTAATACTTGCGTTTTTTTTGCATTTAGGTCCTGTAATCCCCTTAATACAGGCTGATAATTTTTAACAATAAAAGCGGTTAAATGTGATAAAATATTTAACACTACGTAATTGTCGAACCGAAAAAAAAGCCGAAAAATACGTTTCTTGTCCCTTTAATTTTTAACATTATTTTATTTTTATCACTTGTTTCTACATCGGACATACTAACACCGTAAGGACCTTGATGCCTAACAGTATATATATTTTTTATAGTGCTGTCTACCTATTACGGTTCAAAAGATATAACCCTGTAACAGACGGACGGACGGAAGGACGGACAGACGGACAGAGGGGTCTTAGTAATAGAGTTCCTTTGGGTTCGGAACTCTAAAAACCGTAATTTAAAAAAAAACAGTGGCACTCTGGAAGTACCGACAAAAGTGAAAACAAAACACAAACAGAATACTTTGCCATTATTCGCTGACATATCGGATTTAAAACCGAGTGCATCCCGAGGACAGCCGAATACATCCGAATGATGCGCGGTGTCGGTAACAGTGTCGCGAGTTCAATGGCTTTTTCCCATCTCAAAAAATGTCCAACGCGCTTAAAGAAGTTTTCATTTCAAAAATCAAAACTCGAAAATTTCATAATTGAAAAAATCAAATCAAATTCTTAGTTCAGACCCGAGATCCACATAGTGTTAGCCCAATCACCACCTTAGCCCAATTGTTAGTAAATAATAATTTAATAAATTAATTGGCGACATGGACGTCTGTGCGCACATATCTACCCGGCCAGGATCTAATAAATGGCCCATCAAATTTGTCCGACAGTGTAGCATGTTGTTGTTAAAACGCCGCAGCATAGACACACATCGCTTGCGCATGACGGCATAAGAGTCATCTAGCCTCGCTTCCGTAAACATACCAGACGCGCTACAATATCGAGACAACCCCAACAACACCCTCAACGCGACTTACCAACTAAATTTCGACAAACCGTAATACGACAAGATTTTATTTCGACAATATGGAACTCCGACATGACTTCATTTCGACAATACTTTATTTTAAAATACCTTAAGTCCGACACTACTGTAGGTACTCCGACAAAGCGTTTCTTCGACATGACTTAGCTAGGAAACGATGCGACTTCGACGACATGCTTCTTCGACAACATGGTAGTCCGACTCGAAATCGACTCATTTCGGCCTACCGACTGTCGGATTCCGACTGGAAATTGACTCAAGTCGGAGTACCATTGATGCCGAAGAAGCATGTCGTCGAAGTCGCATCGTTTCCTAGTTAAGTCATGTCGAAGAAAAGCTTTGTCGGAGTACAGTAGCTAAAGTATTGTCGAAATGAAGACGTGTCGGAGTTCCATAATATTATTGTCGAAATAAAACCATGTTGTATTACGGTTTGTCGAAATTCAGTTGGTAAGTCCCTCAACGCTTTATTATACTGAACGCGCTGAGCTTTGTAAGCCTTCTGCGCGCCTATACCTGCCAGCCTATTGTGTATAATGCGTTCGCGAAAACGCAAGCTCATGTGTATGTTATTTCTGATAATAATGAGGATGTCAATGCGTGTTAGATTGACGTCATGTGAACATAGCCTAATGAGAGTCCTCCGATGAATAATGAGCCCCTAGCCCTATTATATAGTATCTCCATTAACGTGTCAAAGTACTTCTTTATTTATTATTCTGTAAGTGAGCTATGCTATTATTAACAACTAGTTGAGCCTCGCGGTTTCACCCGCGTATGTGTCGATTCCGTGGGAATATCGGCATAAAAAGTTACCTATTTGTTAATCCTGGTTATAACCTATCTGTGTGCCAAAGGACCATGCGTCATTTTGGGCCCACTTTTTCAACATTGTTCAACAGTGATGAATTATATGTCATATGAAAGCTCTCAAAGTGTACTTTATTTCATTCTATGGCAGCTAAGTTCAAATCCAGCGCGAAAACGGGTTTTTATGCGTTTTTTAAATGCGTCATTTTGGGCCCACTTTTTCAACATTGTTCAACAGTGATGAATTATATGTCATATGAAAGCTCTTAACATGTACTTTATTTCATTCTATGGCAGCTAAGTTCAAATCGAGCGCGAAAACGGTGTTTTATGCGTTTTTTTTTAAATGTTCAACTTTGTTCAACAGTGATGAGTTATATGTCATATGAAAGCTCTTAGCATGTACTTTATTTCATTCTATGGCAGCTAAGTTCAAATCCAGCGTGAAAAGGGTTTTTTATGCGTGTTTTAAATGCGTCATGTTGGCCCACTTTTTCAACATTGTTCAACAGTGATGAGTTGTATGTCACATGAAAGCTCTTGAAGTGTACTTTATTTCATTCTATGGTAGCTAAGTTCAAATCCAGCGCAAAAGTGGTTATTTTTTGCGTTTTTTTAAAATGTGCAACATTGTTCAACAGTGATGAGTTATATGTCATATGAAAGCTCTTAATATGTTCTTTATTTCATTCTATGGCAGCTAAGTTCAAATCGAGCGCGAAAACGGTGTTTTATGCGTTTATTTAAAAATGTTTAACTTTGTTCAACAGTGATGAATTATACGTCATATGAAAGCTCTTAATATGTTCTTTATTTCATTCTATGGCAGCTAAGTTCAAATCGAGCGCGAAAACGGTGTTTTATGCGTTTTTAAATGCGTCATTTTGGGCCCACTTTTTTAACATTGTTCTACAGTGATGAGTTATATGTCATATGAAAGCTCTTGAAGTGTACTTTATTTCATTCTATGGCAGCTAAGTTCAAATCCGGCGCGAAAACGGTTTTTTATGCGTTTTTTAAATGCGTCATGCTGGGCCCACTTTTTCAACATTGTTCAACAGTAATGAATTATATGTCACATGAAAGCTCTTGAAGTGTACTTTATTTCATTGTATGGTAGCTAAGTTCAAATCCAGCGCAAAAGTGGTAATTTTTTGCGTTTTTTTTAAATGTTCAACATTGTTCAACAGTAATTAATTATATGTCATAGCAAAGCTCTTCAAGTGTACTTTATTTCATTTTATGGCAGCTAAGTTCAAATCCAGCGCGAAATTGATTATGGTTTTGCGTTTTTTAAAAATGTTCATCATCGTTCAACAGTGATGAATTACATTTCATATGAAAGCTCTTAAAGTGTACTTTATTTCATTCTATGGCAGCTATGTCCAAATCCAGCGCGAAAAGGGTTTTTATGCGTTTTTTAAAAATGTTCAACATTGTTCAACAGTGATGAATTATATTATATTATACAAAAACTGCCAGATGTCAACTATTTTCTACGAATAAAAATTATCGGTTGATTGAAAAATCAGCCCCTAATTGAATTGGACTATTTGCAATGGCAGCTAGATTGCTGTATTATGTCTATGCGCTCGCGTGTTTTGCGGACACGAACCCATGTTTTAGGAGATGATCTACCTGCGATTAGTCCACAGTTTGCTGAATATGTTCAGCAGAATGATATGTTCAGAGACGTACGTACGTACCTATTGGTGTAATACATTTTTGTTTTTAAAACCCAAAAAGAACCATTTTTTCGCTGGAATTGAACTTAGCTGCCATATAATGTACACGCCAAGAGCTGTCATATGACATAGGTTTCATCACTGTTGCACAATGTTGAACATTTTTTAAAACGCAAAAAAAAAAACATTTTTGCCCTGGATTTGAACTTAGCTGCCATAGAATGAAATAAAGTACACCTTAAGAGATTTCATATGACATATAATTCATCACTGTTGGACAATGTTGAACATTTTTAAACAACGCAAAAAAAAAACATTTTCGCGCTGGATTTGAACTTAGCTGCCACAGAATGAAATAAAGTACACGCCAAGAGCTGTCATATGACATAGCTTTCATCACTGTTGCACAATGTTGGACATTTTTAAAAAACGCAAAAAATAACTATTTTCGCGCTGAATTTGAACTTAGCTGCCATAGAATGAAATAAAGTACACTTCAAGAGCTTTCATATGATATATAATTCGTTACTGTTGAGCAATGTTGAACATTTTTAAACAACGCATAAAAACACCATTTGCGCGCTGGATTTGAACTTAGCTGCCATAGAATGAAATAAAGTACACGCCAAGAGCTGTCATATGACACAGGTTTCATCACTGTTGCACAACTTTGAAAAGTGGGCCCAGTGTTCATTCAAAAGTGCCCATGGTCCTTTCATCCAAATCCATTCAGCCGTTTGTGCGTGAAGAAGTAACAAACATATAAACACACACACAAGCTTTCGCCTATAAAGGCGAAACTTTGTGTGTGTGTGTTTAGTCCAATATTATAAAATATTAGTGTGACTAGCCTCTGCCAGTGAAATTTCACCCTCTTAGGGGTGGAATTTTGAAAAACCCTTTCTTATTGGATACCTACTCTTCACAAAGAAAACACCCTCCAAACATGTCTCTATAGGACCAGCGGTTTAGGCTGTGCGATAATGTATATCAGTCAGTCAGGACTTTTAATTTTATATTGGTAATATAGATATTAAGGTTCTTTTTTTTTAACGTGGAGAAATGCTCATGCTTTTTGCACTACCACTCTAACCCACTAAAACTCCACGGTGTCCTCCTCAGCCGCTTACGGCGGGAACACGGGCACGCGTTAGCACTCATCCGTGAAATATATATTAAGGTTGTTTCCGGTAATAGCCCGTAGGTATAGACATACTAATGATGTGTACGTTATATTTTATTTACGTCTCACTTGGTAGGTATCTATATACAGTACAAGACAGTATAAATATGGGACATCGAGCATCGAAGAAAATTTGGGCTTTATAGAGCGTTGTCCCTGTCACTTGAGTATGGCGGTCTCTTTCTAATGCTCGATGTGCTATTTTTAACACACATGTATTGTGGGTCTACGTAGGCAGGGAAATTATTTGATAAGCAAAATGACACCCTTCGTCTATTTGCCGTGCTATGGCCATTTCATACCTGTCAAAAAATGACAGTTGTGTTATACGAACAATTTATTCGGTAGTGAATTTGCTTAATAATTTATTTCTATTACTTTAGTTCTTTGAAGCAGTGAAATTTAAGTATAAGTAGTCTAGACTATACTTAAATTTCATCGCTTATCTAATAGCCTAATATACAGTTGTTAGTCAGCAGAAATAATAGATATAGAATCCTAAACGTGAACAATTTCGATATAATTGGCATCGTTGGAATATTCTACTTCGACAGCGTGTAGATAGGTATTATCGGACATAATAGAACCGTATTAGAGTCACTAATTCAATGCCAGTAATACTTAGTCAACCATTTGTGTTAAACATAACGTTGTTTACTTTTGTATTTGATGTTAGAGCCCGGGAATCAAGTTGTTTGTTTTTTTTTTACCTAGGTACGAATAATTATTGTACAAATGTCTAGTTTTTGTAAAACGCCCAACAATATTGACTTATGTTTTAGTTTTAAAACTCTCATGGAAGTGAATTATATTGAATTTTTATGAGAATAAAGTTACCTCAAACGTCAAACCACAGAAGGCCAATAATTCTCGTACTCAAAATACGTTCAAATTAAGTCACAATCTCATCACGGCGAAAAATTTGTCAAAAATGTAGGGAAATTGATTGTATTTTTTAGGAATTGAGACCGAGTTTAGAATGCTAACGGTCTTAAAAATACGGGAATTGCTCCTTAGGTATTGTATTCAGTGATTGAATAGTATTCACAGAATGAGAAAAACAATTATTTAAATAGTGTGAAAATTAATTACAGCGCCACGGACGTACTTATTGGTGGATTCTTAGGTACCTATTTTCATCATCGTCATAATTTCAGCCGAAAGAAGTCCACTGCAGTGCTGGACATAGGTCTCCCCCAAGCACCGCCACTTTGACCGGTACTGTGCTTCTCGCATCCAACGGATTTCTGCGATCTTCACAAGGTTGTCGGTCTAGAGGTATGAGGGATAGGATGTAAAGTACACTCATACTCCATAGAAAAGGAGGATCCTCCGACCAGACGGGTGTTGTGTCTGGTGGGCAAATGCCCAACGATTGACGTCGGCGTTATCATTAATACCTACACGTTTATATTCATCTAAAATAAGCATTTTTTTTTTCTAATTCTATTATTATTGAATAACGGAAAAACAATTAATACCTCTAAAAGTTTTCCAACAATATAGCGACCTTACGCGTCACCGCTTGTTGCTTCGTGAAAGTACGTACAGCGGTCCCTGACAGAGTGCCCAGCGCGGCCGATCGTAAACGTTTGCCGTAGGCCATGCAATTATCTCACGTACGCGTTTGTCATAAGGTGCAATTTCTCCTTCATACTTTTACGGATTTTAGTTAGGACTATAACTTAGGACCGTAAAAGTATGAATTTTCTCTGTATTCAGGCGCATTTAAAAATTGTAATCCATATCCATACTAATATTATAAATTCGAAAGTAACTCTGTCTGTCTGTATGTTACCTTTTCACGACTAAACCATTGAACGAATTTCGATAAAATTTTGTATAGAGATAGATTGCATTCCGGGGAAGAACATAGGATAGTTTTTATCCCGATATTCCCACGGGATCGACACTTATGCGGGTAAAACCACGGGGCGCTGCTAGTGTACAATAAGACATTAAAATTCAAAGTCAAAGTCAAAAGTCAAAGTATTTATTAGTGTGTTTTTTGGTGATACAATAGGTCTTATAATTAGGATATGGTAACTCAAAAAACTACCCATTAGGGCATACACTATTTACCAATTTAAGAATATAAAATTAATATTACATACAAATTAACATAAACAATAGGTACTTCGAATACAATCTATTTTTATAATTAATAAGTCAAGTTTTTGAGTTGTCAAGCATAAATACATAATTATCATTTAGTTTACTTATTACATTTTGTCAAAAAGGAATTCGTCAATGGTATAATAGCATTTTTCAGTCAATAAGTTATTTAATCTCCGTTTAAATTGTGTCAAATTAAGATCTTTAATATCATTTGGTATTTTGTTGAATATCTTCGGGGCATAAGTGCATAAGGTGCATTTTGTGCATAAGGGCGGTCTTTGAGGGTCTTAGACATAATTCATGGCGATATTCTTGTCTTGTCGATCTATATCGTTGCTCTGAAGCCTTTTTAAACAGATCGCTATTTTTCTTGACAAACAATGCTGTCTCGTAAATGTAAATACACGGTAATGTTAGTATTTTAAGTTGTTTGAAATGCGGTTTGCAACTTTCCGTTGATTTGAGACTGCATATTGATCTAATGCATCTCTTCTGTGCTTTAAAAATGTTCTCTTTTTCGCAGGAATTTGCCCAAAAAATTACTCCGTAACGTAATATGGAATCTACATAGCCATAATACGCAGCTACAACAGCTGCCTGATTAACTATTTTCTTAAGTTTATATAAAGCAAAGGCGAACCTACTTAATCTTGTTATAATAATTGATGCATGTTGTTTCCAAGTCAGTTTTGAGTCAATTGTCAAGCCTAAAAATTTTATATGTTCTACTTCATCAATTTTGTTATCGTCAAAAGATATATGTATTTATGTCAGGAGCGGTCAATCTTTGTCGAAATTGCATAATTTTAGTTTTATTTAAATTTAATTTTAAATTATTATGTTCAAGCCAGTTAATTGATTGTTGCAATGCGTCTTTGATGTCAAATTCATAATTTCTATTTTTATTATTTCTTACTATTACCGTGCTGTCATCAGCAAAAAGAACGTGCTGTCATCAGCAGATAGGAAAAGCGACGTGTTTTGGGAAGTCATTTATATATGCTAAAAACATCGGCGGACCCAATACGCTGCCCTGTGGGACGCCAAAAGTGATTTTACGTTTTCCTGAAAAATATTTAAGTTCTTTTTTATCCTTTTTGGAAATACGTCTAATTTCTGTACACTGCGTTCTATTGTCTAAATAAGACTGTATAAGAGAAAGTGCATTGCCCCTTATTCCATATGCATTAAGTTTATGTAGAAGTATTTTATGATCAACTAGATCGAATGCTTTCGTCATGTCCATAAATATGGCGCTAATGGGAGTTCTTTTATCAATATCTGTCATAATAGTATTAAGAAAATCATAGATAGCCGTATTTATAGATTTGTTTTTCCTAAAACCCTTCTGTTCCTTTACCAAGATGTTGTGTTTCGTGAAAAAGGAACACATACGGTGATAGATAGCCTTCTCAAATATTTTTGATATTACTGGTATTAGGGCAATGGGTCTATAGTTATTAATATCAGTTATGTCATTTTTTTTAAATAAGGGCTTAATTATTGTTGGTTTTAGTTTATCAGGATAAATTCCAGAGCTGATACTAACATTAATGATGTGGCAAATGGGGCCAGATATCACATCGGAGACAAATTTTAATACTCTTGTAGAGATAGCATCATACCCTACACTAACTTTATTTTTTAAATCTTGTATTATTCGGTATACTTCATTTGGTGTAGTTGGGGCCAAAAACATTGATTCACAGCATGTATTCGGTATCTCATAGCTCGCAGATCTTGAAGCCTTCGAAAGTAATTCTGCTTGATTCACAAAGTGATCGTTAAACGTGTTCGCTATGTCACTGGGGTTTGTTATAGTAACCCCGTTATTCTTTATTTCTGTTATATGTTCAAAGGGAGGGCAATGTTTATTTTCATTTATGATCTTCCATGTATCTTTTGATTTATTTGTTGATGTCATTATCTTATGGTTATTTTTTGCCTTTTGCGTCAGTTTTATTATTTTCTTTAGTTTTTGTGAGTAATTTTTAAGTTTAGTTAAGTTATTGGTATTAGGTTTTGCTCGTAATTGCCAAAGAAGTTGTCTTTTATTTTTGCTACAGCGTCTTATACCGGGTGTTAACTAATTCGGATTCCTTTTTAACTTAATTTTTTTGTTGATCAAGGGGAAACATAAGTTATAAAACATCTGGAATACTTCCATAAAATTATTGTACGCAAAACGATAAAGGAGTTAAACATGATCTAAATTTCGTAAGATTACCGTGACTGTAATCACGCGCTGTAATACTCCAACTGTTAATTGTACAAGTCTTTTTAACGGGGATCTTTAAGATTTGGGCTGTGTGATCTGACATGTCAAGGTCAATTACTTGATGGACACACTTTTGCGTAAAATTGTGCGCAAAATTATCTATACATGTGTTACTTTGTAACCTAGTGGGCTCGTCAATTTGCAATTTTAGATTATAGCTTAATAGGTAGTTGGTAAACTCAACGGAAGTTCTATTTTTTTTCAATATGTTAATGTTAAAGTCACCACATATAATGACATTCCTGCGTGCTTTGTAACAAATCTTAGGTAAGAGAATATTTAATTTTGAGTAAAAAGTATCAAGATTATTTGATTTAGGTACTCTGTAAATACATACAACGATAATGTTATGCTGTGTTAATTCGATTGCGCAGCACTCGAAAACTCCCTGAATCGAAAGTTTCCTGATATCTTCAAGTTCTCTATATTGGTGGCCGTTTTTTATTAATATGCACGCTCCTCCTCGTTTTGTATCTCTAGAGTAGCATGCTGCCAAATTATAATTAGGTAAAGTGAGAAAGTCTTCATATCCAGTTTCCATGAAGTGTTCGGTCTCACAGATAACATCGATGCTGTTTTGAAGGTCAAGTAGGTGCAAGAGTAATTGGTCTGCCTTATTTATTAATCCTGCGATGTTTTGATGCATTATTGACAGATAATTATAGAAAAAAATGGTTTGAAATAAACAACTCAAGTCAAGAACCAAAGTAAAAAAGGCCATTAAACTTTCTGCATTATTTGCTCGAAGTGGATTCCATTTTTTTTTATATAATCTACTTCTTACACGTTTAAATGCGTTTGACAGTAATCTATCACTGCACTAATGTTTTTAACTTTTAAGTCCTTTAAACTTTGCGCTTCGTCGGGATAAACAAAACAACAAACACCCCACAAAAAAATACAGATATTCACTAATGGACTCTCGCCATTTTCAAATATCCCCGATTAATGTGTTTGGTAAAAACAACTTGTATTTGAAAACACTTTTTTTGTACGCGTGTAATGAATGACTATAAGCGCCCGCATCACAAAAATTTGGTGTAAAAATGATATGTAGGTACAGCAAACTACACGTCACTGGTTACACTTTAACCGTGAGCTGGCCAACGTAGTACAGTTTCAAGAGAATGAGATTCCAGCTTAGACTGGTTTAGTTACCATTGACGTTCGGCCTACCGTACCTACACACAACTGCTCGTACTATAACCAACAAAAAGCCTGAACATACCAAAACAGCGGACTATTTCAATTCTCTTCAGTCATAACTCATCCGCCGAGCCTTATTGTCGCAGAAGACAAATTGAGGATACGTCATCATTTGCAACGCACTGGGTATATACCGAAGATTTGTGCGAAAGTCTTCATTCGCAATCCAGTTACTGTAAATGAGAAATTATTTCCAGTTCTGTTATAGTCTGTTGAGGAATGGCTTGCATCTTGCACGATACTAGCCAAATGATTTTAGAGCTTTGGCATCCCATCAATCGAAACTTTATTATTTTAAATACATTTTTTACCACTGCAAATTACTATTGTTATTAATTTAACTGTGTCACTAAGGTTAACACCAAAACGTATACTCGGCCGCCGACTGTGCGCATCCAGTACAAAATGTATGAAAAAAACAACGTCAGCCGACAACTGACAGTCCTTTGTTTTTCATAAATTCTCACAGTCGAGGTCGACGATACGTGTGGCGTGAACGCGGCCTACAGCTACGGTGTCCAGAATAGCGGTGACCGGCACATAGCGTCTGCAATTTACCGTCGAATGACGTCATTGAAACGTTCTATATGAAAGTGTGTTGGTGTGTTTTTAACCGACTTCTATAAAGGAGTTTTTTGGGGTTTTTTTTTATGTATGTTCAGGCATAACTCCGTCATATATTTAATAAACGGATTTGCAAAATTCTTTTTTTGTTTGAAAGAGGTTTATTCGGAAATGGACCCATTGAAATTTCGTACAGATCTGATGATGAGTTTCGGAGACACAACGGAACTCTTCAATAAATGCCAGCAAATCAACCGCGATTGCTGCTATCGCATATGTATGCATTGTTTACGCAATTACACAACGTAATATCACGCCTGTACGCTCTACAGGGGTACGCAGATGTGTTCAATAGCTTCCTGTCATTGATATTCACATAGCAAGTAGTGTTATATGAATTTGTGTGGGGTAGGTACAACTAAAAAGTGAAAAATAAAAACTTTAATACAAAAAAAAAACCACCGACTTCCAAAAAAATACTACAACGTGAAAAATAACTTTAATTTCGGAAGCCGGTGTCAGAAAACCAAAATGGGGAACCAACGACACCGCCTTCCGAGATTAGAGTTGTTTTTCACTTTGTAGTGTTTTTCCTAGAGAGCGTTTTTGACCGAAAGTCAAACCCCGCTGTCATCATTTTCGCGACCGTCACTGCGGTCGTTATGTGGCTGCCTCCAGGCTTCTACAAAACTAGCTTAAGTGATTAAAGATTTAAATCTTATTTTAATAATAGTCATACTCATAGCTTTGAAGCCTTACAAACCATCCATTATTTATTTTTCAAGATGGCGCTGCGCCGACGCTTACTAAACTATTTCATTTCCTTATTTCTCGGTTCTCTTTTTATTCTTTTTCTTCTTCCTTCGAACACCGCGGTGGTTTTAGCCGGTAAGAGTCGCTGCTCGCGACTGCCGCTCTGTCACCCCCACAATGGAGGAAGTCCATGAGGATTTCCACCGAGCACCAAAAAAAAGGTACCAGACAGGTGGTACGCCGAACTGATGGAGGTTCTTTTAACTACTTCTACCTAATTAGGTATCTAATGAGTTAGATTTTATGTCACTAATGTGCCTATTTGTTAAGACGGGCAAGCTCCTATTTGCGCAGAGCGCCCTAACTAGCAAGGAAAATACGATTTAAGGTGTTCAAGGTAATGTGAGAGTGCTTACACATGCTTGCGAAACTCTTGCGTCATATTTTCAAATAGGTGCATGCGCAAAATACTACACGTACTCTGTGAAACATGAGTACACCTAGCTAGCAAGTTTGCTAGCAAGCCAAGTGTCACAAATCGAGAGAGAAAATTCAATTTCGACAAAATTTTATTTCACCTATCACACCCGTACAAAAACAACACGTGTATGTTTCCACAACAATACCTGAACATAGCACGTCTTCACAATAAAATGCTTCGAAACTTTTGTGAATACAAAGCGCTTACCGTGATATTTGGCGTTAGCAACTCCGTTTGCACCCTTCAAGGGATTACAAAAGATACGACTTACCTTTTTATTTTGCACTCTTTTCTCCCCGCGCCATATAACACCCCAATTTACATATTATTCGGGCGAATAATCATTTACAAAGTTTACGGTATAAATGGGCATGACAGTTGAATTATGAAGAGAAAGCTATTTGTCACTAGAGAGAGCTATTTGTCAGTTCAAAGTTTGTTTTTATCTACAATGGAATATCGTAAGAACTTATCTAGTAATTAAGAGAGACATTTACATCCTTTGAGGATTTTTAGTGTACCTATAGTTTGCGTAAGCTCAGATGATGAATAAACAGAGTGGGAATACAAAACTATATTATCACTGTTATTATAATGTAGAACATTTTCGAAAAATAGTGTTTCACCAAATTAGACAGATTTTAATGTTCGATAGAAACAGAGATTTCAGTTATCTTTTTTTAAATAAGACATTTCGAAAATGTTTTCTACTAACTTTTTAGACCTTTGTATCCTGCTTATGCGTATGAAGTTTCATTAAAATCGGTTCATTAATTTCGAAAAATAAGGGCTTGAAAGTTTGTATGAAATGCCGTACGGCGTAAACGCTCATATGCTGTATCATATTCTGACAAATAAATGATTATGATAAAAAAAAAAAAAAACAGAAAAAAATGTGTTCTCATAAATTGACAAAATGCATGGGGCTGCTGATTTTTTTTTTCGTGAATTGAGGGTTGGTTCCATAGTAAATGCTGTTCATATTGATGAGTACAATAACCCCTAAGAGGCTTAGGATAAACAAAAACATAAAAGCTATTAGAATATTTCTTCACGCTCGGGGTTTGGCAGAGAGCTACGGAACGGAGGTCTCTGGGTATCTTTGTCGACCGGGTTAAGAATACAACAATCCTTTCCAACACTAAAATAACTAATGTCACTCGAAAATCTGCCACGCCTAAATAGAACTGGGCTGGATATCCGTCTCCTTAGACGATAAGTGGGCCAAACTTAGGACCCCTTTAATGGCAAAAGACATCGCGGCGGGCCGAGACGGAGATGACGGGATGAGCTCCTTTAACAAAGATTGGCATCTCTGGGCAGAGAAAGGTGGAATGACAGTAGGGAGGCGTTTGCCCAGGAGTGGGACAATAATGGCTTAATTTGAAAAAACTCTCTATCTCTCGATGCTTATAATAATTAGCAAGAAAACTAACTTATAACAAAATACTACATTCACAAATTACCCTTGCACGATGTATAACCTTCTTAGCTGATTCAATTAGTCACTTATACAATCTGTAACACAAATGCATACACAATCGATACGGCTTCGCCTGGGGACCTTGCCTTGTTAGTGATGTTCGCAAGTTTTCTTGCAAAGAAAAAAGTAACCGTTCGACGAACTGGAGGTAAGTAGATCTTTTTTCAAACTGTCCCCGAAGATTCCAAGAGTTCCGTATAACAATTGAATTTTATTGCAGGCCGGTTTAAATGTAAAGTTTATAGCGTACCAGCTTCTGTCCGCGACTGCGTCTGCGTGAAATTTCACGCTCTTAGGGGTGGAATTTCGAAAAACCCTTTCTTAGTGGATACCTACTTTTCACAAAGAACACACCCTCCAAGTTTCATGTCTCTAGGACCAGCGGTTTAGGCTGTGCGTTGATATGTCAGTCAGGACTTTGAATTGCATATATAAAGTGTACCGTAAAATGCATAAAACCTCTAAGGGGTCACTCATCATTATGAACAACTCTTACTATGGGACCCAAGCTGAAACCGCGAAAAAAAATTAGTTGTTCCCTACATCTATGCTCGCATAACTCGTCAAAATGTACTAAACATCTGATTTTTTTTTTGCGATTTCAAGTATATAGATGACCAGCCGGTCAACTCTGTTAAAATCTCACAGTGAAACTTTAGGTGAAGTGACTTTGTTTTTGCTAGGAATTGACACTATTGACAGCTCACTCCACGCTCACTTCACCTAAGTTTTCACGTTGAGATTTTACAGAATAGCACCGCAGATGTATGAACGTAAACGAAGCAAACAGAGTATGTAAGGATCGTAACAGGTGGCGTCCTGTAGTTTCTGCCTACCCACATGATAAGAAGGCGTGAGGTTATGTATGTGTAAGGTTTATCGAGTCATTTGTTATTATTCAGTATAAGTAGCGCCCCGCGGTTTCACCCGCATAATTTTCGATCCCGTGAAAATATCGGGATAAAAACTATCCTATGTCCTTTCCCGAGACTCAAACTATCTCTGTACCAAATTTTATCTAAATCGGTTCAGGGGTTAAGCGTGAAGAGGTAACAGACAGACAGAGACACTTTCGCATCTATAATATTAAGTATGGATGGACTTAGGAATTTTGTGAAATAACTGTTTAGTTATAGAAACATGAATGTGGAATTATAAAAATAGTGAATTGCTCTGAAAGTAAGTCACGTACGTTTGAACCAAAGTAAATCTACTTATAAGTGTAAGTGTATAAGCCAGAGTAAATGAATGTGTCGTAACAGGTATTGTGTGTAAGCAGTATGTTCTATTAAATTATTTTTATAAGAATTTGTATGGCAACATATTATTCATAAATTTAATCCGAATACCCTGACTGCTGCTCAATCGATTGTAACATCAAGCGAAGACCCTAAAAAGCCAATGTATCGTGAAAACTATTACTAACATCCACTAAACTATCACATGCCATTAAATACGCGCATAATACATCCATAAGTAAGTTAGAAAATGAAACAAAAAGCTGGAGATTACGCAGAATCCCCCAACGACGCTGAAAGTACGACACAACTCGCGGGAAGGTTGACAAAAAATCCTAAAGGGTCGGCCTTTATAAGTTAAGCAGGTGTTTGGTTAGTAGCAGCAAAATTCGTAAAGTTGCTGGACCGACATATTTTCGCGGATAATCTGATAAACGTGCATAGACGTATGTAAAGGGAAAAGGGAATTTGTTACGTTTTTTGGGACTTGATTTTTCCATTCAGGGTTGAAGGTAACATTTATTGTGAAAACGTTTTTCGTGAATCGATTAGCGTTCTCTGGCTTTCGGTTAGCCGGTTCGATCCGTGCATAGAACCAATATTTGTATGACCAACCGGCCATTCTTTTGGATAGAACGTTTGTGTTTGTAGGTATCCACCATGCAGAAGAAATCACTGTATCCGTCGAGATAGTTCTGCACGTGAACTGTTATTTAACAGGAAAATATTCGTCCAAACTGGAACAACTCTGGAACATGTTTCAAAACATGCAGTTTTTGACACGTCTGCTCGCAAACGGAAAGTTGCGTTTCAAAATTTCCCGTTCAGAATGTTATTGAGTTCAATTCTATCAGCAAATTCATTCAGTAAACTGCTATCTGCTAACCTAATAAAAACAAAGTAAAGTAAACCTTTCGACTGCGAATCTACTTATTTGATTTATTAATCGTTTAGGTGGGCACATTCAAGGGTCAGAGGGTCGCACTGGACCAATATTTTTGCTACTCCGTTTAGATTACACCGACCGGACTTTCCCCCTGGGTCCAACTATGTATAATAGCCTTCTATAATTCACGACGTTTTATTGTGAAGATGCGTTTTTTCATTGAAGAATTTTGTTTATGTATTTAATAACATACGGTGCTCCATACGAGAGCTGTAGACCCTAAAGGTTCTAACTCTATCTTCTACTTACATTTTAGAAGTAGCCGTATTTGTCAAGAAAAACTTTGATTTCTCCTCCATAGTAACCGAAAACAATGGAAATTAAAAACTCAATTTTGTAATAGCACTCTCCGCTATAGAAACAGCTACCCTATGTCTATTAAAATATATATATTATATTGCAAAAGTAAGAGAGCTACCATTATTTAATTTATACCAAAAAAAATTAAAAATTTGGCTGCTCCAAAATAAGTTTTGCACATTAAAAAAGATTGTTTTAGGGTAAATGTGTAAATAATATTTTTTTAATAATAATTAAGGTAGATTTATTTAGTTTTATAGGTACCTACTAACAGAAATGTTGTTATTGTTGCTTTCATTTCTTATTGTATATTAGAGTATAAATGTCTATAATTATTGTTTATTAGAGTGTAAGTATATATACAGGGTTATTGGTAAAACATGAACAACCTCTTAAGAGGTCATTGTACTCATCATTATGAACAACTTTTACTATGGGACTAAATCTAAAAAAAAAAATCTGCTGTTAAGATTTATGTTCGTTTAACTCGGCAAAATGTAGGAAACAGCAGATTTTTTTCACGATTCGCGAAAAGTTGTTCATAATGATGAGTACAATGACCTCTTAAGAGGTTGTTAATGTTTTACCAATAACCCTGTATAAGGTAGGTTTTATACCCTCGTGTACATACCTAATATTGTAAATATTCATTTTATTACTATATTATATTATATTATATGTATTATTTTTATATTATTATATTATATTATAAATATTATTTTTAAATTATTATATTAAGTATATTATATTGTTTTTTTTTTTTGTATGCTGCTACTCGCGGCGGATGTGTCCTGAACTTATCCATAATACCAACCAACTTTGTAGTACCTGCCACATCCAACGAATAAATGTCTTTTGTGTTTTGCTCATAAAATACATAAATTACGTGCACGATTTGAGAACATACTTTGCTATTTGAAAAGGATTTACAAAAAAAAAAAACTTTTTTTTGCCCGTTATTATATACTGCTAGATATTAGGTTTAAATCATTTATTCTCATAAAGACAAAAAAAAAAAAAATATTATGTATATTATGTAATAATTAAATATTTTGTTGAACATAATTATGTATTTTTGAGTGTACCATAGATTATTTACGTCTAGTATTCGAAAAGAATTTCATAATAAAAGGGAACTCAATCTGTGCAGAGCAAGCTTATCAAAATGTCGCGTATTTTTGTTAATATCGTCTGTATTACTTCGAATGCAATCTAGAATATTGTGTTTTAAAGCTGGATCAAAGGAGCGTTTTCCAAATAAGCTAGACGATACTTATTTTCCGGAAAAATATGACGCAAAAATTCGTATTCATATCTTGTTTCATCATATTTTGATTACATAATATATGTTACGTAAACTTTTTGCAATTTTATTTTTTTCATAGAAGATACAATTTGGATTATCATTATTTAAATTCAATTTATTTAATACTGCCGTCCCAGATTTTTACGCTTTCTAAAAAGTACTTTTTTAAAGTATTTGTAACAAAAATATCACCTACACAGTGATAATATTGATCACACTTCAACGTTCATCAATTACCTACTTAAGACCTCTTTCACAGGAACTTGAAGTATGGCCCATTGTGTACAGGCACCAACCATTATATATTTTTTCTCCCCATTACGCCATATCACACATTGGGATCAAATATATAGCCGGCCAGGTCCCAACGAGGGTAGTTTACGACTCAAGTCGATACAGATAGCACAGTTTCCGATACCCCGTATTTGCGACTTGCGAGGTGGATACCATCGGTCACCTACCACCTGATTTATAAGACTTAACCGCGCTTTATGACCTGGTGGTCATTTAGTGGGACAGGGACAAAGTTTTCGTGTCGATGAGTGCTGTTTTGGTTATAGTTTAATGGTTTTGCAAGTAAGGTAAGTAGACTAAGTAGTGTAAGGTCATCCCTTATTTCCCAAAATATTTACCGTGTTTTGGGAAATAAGGGATTTGTACATTTGACCAAGTAGGAACTACGGTAGTGATTTATTGATCAGATTCAGAAAGTGCTAAAACTTTCTGATCAAGTTATTTTGTAAGAAAACTTGTTGATGCTCCTGCGCCATATATAATCAAGTCTTTAAAATATTCAAGAATTATGTCTATAATTTACCTTTTCTATATTGTTGCTGATCAGAATAAGGTTTACAAACCGTTCAACTTAAAAAGGCTTGATTAAGGTCAGTTTTTTCCTTTAATTAAACAAAAAATGTCTTCGTTGACATTACTTCAGGTCAAATCCATGCCACGTTAGAAGTCCCTTGGTTTCTTAACAATCTAGTTTTCTTTATTATTCCTGACATTGACAAATACTCTTATGTTTATTACAAACTATTAACACTAGGATACTAAATTAAATGACTAACTAACTTACTATACAAATAAATACAAAACAAAGGACACTTAGGCGTCGAAGTACTCGTCCGCATCGCTGTCATCCGGAAACGAAATCGTATGTTTAGTTTATAAAATAATAGCCTCGAGCTTTTCAAATTCGTATAAAAGAGATTTTAAAAACATCGCCAGTCTAAACCGATTGGCCAACCAATAACCTGGCAAGACTCGCAGCGTATAAACTGGACCCACCACTCCCTTGAATTCGATGGCACAACTGGCAGCCGTCCAGTATCGCAATGTAGACCACTCGAGGAATGCTTATCTGTCCTGCCGTACGTGAAATATATCACGGCTTTGTCCAAACTAATGTTTTAAGCTAAGCGTGGTAAACAGCCTTATGTAAGACAGTCCCAACCTGGACTGAAAAGGGTCTTAAAATTCTATTAGGGAAAAAGTTTTGTAAGCTCGGAAATTCAGTGTACTTACACGTCAAAGAGAAAAATAGTGACATCCTGAAATAAGATTAGGGAAACTCATATAAGACTTTAAGATTGTTAAAGAAAAAGTTAATATCTGCTTCGATAGGCTAAAAACCTTTTTGAACACCTAAGTAAGTTAAAAATAGTTGAATACTTTTAGACATTTTGCCAATCAGTCATTTTGAAGGTCCACCCGAAAAGCGGGTGCCAATAAAGATTAAAGATAGCGCTGATGAAATGTTTAAGCCTACATTCATCGAACCATCATTCAGAGAAACTTCCCTTCTAAAAAAACGCTCCTTTGACTAGGTACCTACCTATAATTCATGATTACCTAGTGATTTGTCTGGCTGTAAGTACTAGTGTATTTTATGTTACGACTCTTAATTAACTTATTCTAGAATAAATAACGATTAAGAGCGTTTACGACGTTCGGCTTTTCATACAAACTTTCAAGCCCTTGTTTTTCGAAATGAATGAACCGATTTTAATGAAACTTCATACGTAGGTATAAGTAGGATACAAAGGTCTAAAAAGTTAGTAAAGAACATTTTCGAAATGTCTTATTTTAATAAAAACTGGCCAAATACGAGTCGGGCTCGCACACGAAGGGTTCCGCACCACAATGCAAAAATGCCGAAAAAAAAAACACGTTTGTTGTATGGAAGCCCCCCTTAAATATTTATTTTATTCTGTTTTTAGTATTTGATGTTATAGCGGCAACAGAAATACATCATCTACGAAAATGTCAACTGTCTAGCTATCACGGTTCATGAGATACAGCCTGGTGACAGACAGGCGGACGAACCGACAGACGGACAGACAGCGAAGTCTTAATAATAGGGACCCGTTTTTACGCTTTGGGTACGGAACCCTAAAAAAGATACTAAACTGGAAATCTTTGTTTTTATGAAAAATTTAAAATCGGTCTAATTTGGCTGTAACACTATTTTTCGAAAATGTTATTAACAAACTTTTTAGACCTTTGTACCCTGCTTATGCGTATAAAGTTTCATTAAAATTGGTTCATTCATTTCGAAAAACGAGGGCTTGAAAGTTTGTATGAAATGCAGTACGTCGTAAACGCTCATAAGCTAGATGGGTATATCTTTTTCTTTCTTAAAACAGCATAAAAAGTGCCGAATAAATAAAATCGTTATAAATGTGCCGAATAAATAAAACCGTTATAAATTTCATCATCTGGTTCGACTGGAAGTCGACCCCAACAACGTTGGGAAAAGGCAAGACAGATGATGACGATGATAGCCATTGTTAAATTATTGGCTAGTCAGGAAGATAGTGGTGCTCACTATTCAGGTCGAGACGGCCGTGTCTTGGGGACATAGAACATAATGGAACTAGCGCTGCAAACATAAATTCATCATCATCACCATCATTTCAGCCGAAAGACGTCCTCTGCTGGACATAGACCACACTCCACTTCGACCGGTTCTGTGCTTCTCGCATACAACGGGTTCCTACGGCCTTCACATCGGACCACCTTGTGGGAGGCCTTCCAACGCTACTTTGTCCGGTACGCGGTCGCCACTCTAGAACCTTTCGGCCACATCGGCCATCTGTTCTGCGAGCAATGTGCCCTGTCCACTGGCACTTAAGTTTGGCAATTCTTTGGGCTATGTTGGTTACCTTGGTTCCCCTGCGGATCTCCTCATTTTTGATTCGATCACGCAGGGAAACTCCAAGCATAGCCCTCTCCATTGCCCTTTGGTTGACTTTTAGCCTTCTTATAAGGCCCATTGTGAGCGACCACGTTCCAGTGCCATAAGTCATCACTGGCAACTCGCACTGGTCAAAGACTTTCGTCTTGAAACACTGCGGTACCTATGTGGGACGAGAAGCACTGAAACATAAATTTAAAAAAATAGTAATAATAAGCATAGGCTTGTAGTCAAGGCCCTGAAAAAAGAAGACCGAGAAAACAGAAAAGATAACTTTATACCCAAAAGGAAATACGCCCGTACATTCAAGGCCCAATAGTAATAAATATCGCATAGCATTCCAAATTGTTTACGTAACTTCTTTTGACGGAAGTGTCATTTGAATTCCTTGTCGTCGCATCCATCTCAGGATGTTCACGCACGTGCAGCCAAACGATCTCCTCCCGAATTCTCTCTGGAGCTGCGACGACTCGACGAGAGACGATTTAAACAGGCTCAGATCCGTTCCCAAAGAATTGTTTCCGTAGCAAGCTGGGAATTAAACGACCTATCTTTAAGTCACCGTAAAACTCTGCGATAAGATTCCGAGCACTGAGTCGCCGGCTAGCTTCGCAACAGTATTTTTAGTCCATTTTAGGCTAAACCGTAGATATATGACCGTCATTAGCTTTGCACAAGTATTTCTGGGCTTGGACGTATTTTTATCGCATAAGCCTCTGTTTTGAACACAAAAGCAAGCTGGGTTTGCACGGCTTGTATGTCTCTTTTCATACTTTTTTATTAGGTTTTCGGGGTTCCGAGGTTCCTGGTCGGATCCGTAGTAAAGCGATTATTGCTGATTTATGAGACTGCCAGCCTCGTTTTATTGTGGTTCATAGCTGACTCGTGAGTCTCCTGGCTTATAGCCTTCGCGTGGTAGTTATCTTATCCGGTTATATGACATTAGGGTATGTTTGGTGAACCTTTAGTACCTAAGTTTCAATATTACATACATACAAAAAGTCCACTAACGCGAAAAAGGAAAGAACAAAACACGGGTAGGGCTAGTGGCCAGTAATCATAAAAATTATAACAACATAAAATAATTCGTAATTTGAAAACTGCCATCAGAGCCCTAAATACGAGTATATGTAGTAGTATCACGTTTTGTACTAGGTATTCGAGTTACAAACCAGGCAGCAAGGTAATGCGGCTTCCATGAAACGTCAATTAATCAATCAATCAAATGTGTGTGTACATAGTATCCATACTAATATTACAAATTCGAAAGTAACTCTGTCTGTATGTTACCTTTTCACGCCTAAACCACTTAACGGATTTTGATAAAATTTGGCAGAGAGATAGATTGCATCCCGGGGAAGGACATAGGATAGTTTTTATCCCGATAATCCAACGGGATCGACACTTATACGGATGAAACCGCGGGGCGCTGCTAGTACAAATATAAAGGTATCTACGTGTCCTGCCACGTTTATAAGATATTTCATAGGATCACAATGATATACATATTTATGATATCAGCAAACAAGATCACATAACATCATATTCTAAATGTGAGCTTCCTTAAAGTCAATCTATACTGATAATAAAGCTGAACAGTTTGTTTAAATGCGCTAATATCTTAAACTACCAGTTGGATTAGAAAAAAATTTTTTGCATTTGATAACCTAATTCTTGATATAGGGTATTTAATATTCCCATGACCCCCCCATCAAGGCGATGAGGGAACACCGCTGAGTTTTAGTGGGTATACTGCCACTCTGGCAGGGAGTCCCACATACTCCGTCTCGTCCCCCGACGAGCGGAGATGCGTAATGTCATTTCTCAGCGACAAAAAAAAAAAAAAAAAAAGGACCCACATAAACCGAGCAAAAAGAAAAAAGTCAAAAAGAACGCTGCGCAAAAACAAAGTAATAGCGCGGGCAGGCGATGCGATGCGACGGGGTGGGTCGGGGAACAAGAAATACATAATTATTATAAAAAAAACGACGGGTTGCACTCCGGGAGTGCCGGCAGAAGTGAAAACTTGAATATCAACGTTGTTTACTGTAACTGTAACTGTCACCGTCGCCGTCGCCGTCGCCGTCGCCGTCGCCGTCACCGTCATCATCACCGTCACCGTCATCGTTACCGTCACCGTCACCGTCATCATCACCGTCACCGTCATCGTTACCGTCACCGTCACTGTCACCGTCACCGTCACCGTCACCGTCTGACTGTCTGTCTGTCTATCTGTGTGTCTGTAATTTGATCCTGTGTACTTGTTTTCAATTTTTGATATTTTGGATTCTTACGAACGTTCGATCAGGGTCACGTGACATCTTACGATCATAGGGTCACGTGCTATAGATGGGCAATCCACCCGGGTTTAAACCCGGTGCTTTGACAAAAACCCAATTTTATGGGTGTTTACGGGTGTTTATCGGGTGTTTATCAAAAGCACCGGGTTTAAACCCGGTGGATTGCCCATCTATAGCACGTCTCATCTTACGAATCTTACTATCAGGGTCACGTGACCTAACGCTAGTTTAACATTTTTTACCCATTACAAAAAAAAGTGTACAACGCCGCTAAAGAATTTTTCACTTCAAAAAGTCCCTCTGCCGTGTCTGTCTGTCTGAACACGATAAACTTAAAACGGTTTAAGCAAATGAACGGAGTGATCCATAGGGAAGGCTTAGGTGTATAATTCATTAAGGTTTTGTGTAAATTAGATGAAATATGACGATGAAAGTTAGGGATGACAGAGAAAATCAGGCCAACTGGGAGCTTTACTGGCGTGGGCCGCATAAACATTGGATAAAAGAATTATGGGCGTTTTGGCCTTTATGTCCAATAAAACCACATATACATCATATTAAAGTTTATCTCATAAGCATCAATTTTCATTATGAGCATAAGTCTGTGAAATACCGGGTTACAGAGATATCAGACCAGCAAGTACCATGTAAACGTATAAATTTATGACGCTAATGTTCACTGCAGTTCTTAATAATATTAGTTATTGAATCATAAAATTGAGGGGGCTTATGGCTAAGTAATAACATCATCATCATCAGGTTAAGCTGCGCTTGCCGCGGTCGGTCCCTGGACGGGTGACCATTTTTACATACTTACCAAGACCCCTCCGTGCCTCGGAGATAAATGTTTTGTTACAGTAATTGCTGGGTATAAGAAATAAGTTGACATCCATTAGAACTCTATTGGTCATCAGGCTAGGCTCCATACAAAAATGCCCATCATTCTTTGGCACACAGATAAATTGTTTAATCTGTAAATAGGGTATTTATTTATTTCTAACACAATTAACATATTACAGTTTTTTAAGAGACAATTTGGGGGGGGGGTTCAAAATTGGGGGAGGCCTATCTCCAGCAGTGGACGTCTATCGGCTGACGATGAAGAGACAATTATATTAACCTAAATTGTCTCTTAAGATACAGGTTTACCTAGTTTAAGAGGCAGGGTTATAATAATTGAGTACAGATTTTAACATAGAACCAGATGTATACAATGTACAGTATCTTATAATATATCAACTAGGTTCCCATCTGTATTTTTATGGCAAATAAGTGTATTATTATTATTACCTATTTATTTATTTACACAGATGGTTTTTATCCTGTATTAACACATAGAGTACTTTACATCCCGGTATTATATTCCCGTGGGTTATTTTTCTACATTCACGCGAGTGAAGCCGCGGGCAAAAGCTAATGGGGTTATGAGTGGAAGATTTACTGCCAAAACCTCCATGCTTGGTAAACGGATTACTCCTATTAATATATATATACCTATTATCCTAACATAGAGATCAGTCAGTCATAACCACAGATATAGATACACCTATACTACATTTGAAATAAGATAAGATATTTAAATAAACTTTTTTTACAGTCCGTTCAACCGATTTTGACTTCTATACCTTAGGCATAAGGAAGCAAAAACGTGGTTACAATGCCAACTGTTTACTGCAGCTGCCATAGCTGGCATGACAATGCCAACAACGCAATAGAATTCAAAATCGGTTGAACGGACTGTAAAAAAAGGTTATTTAAAAAATCTTGTTTCAGGTGATAACGCAAGAGCTACTACTTCGCGTGCCAAAAATCGCACCAGCTTACGTACAAAAATCGTAAGCCACTACTTTCGCTCTCAGTCCTGTGTACTGCTGGCTGGGTGAGCGTGAGAGCTAGCGCTAGGCCCTGGGAGTGGGGTGAGACGGGTGCCGCACGCGGCGGCGTCTTTGATTTGATTTGATTTTCCCTTCATTAAATAGTGCTCGTGACGTCATTGTAGATAGCCAATAAATGGCACGCTTGGTTTTCATACAAATCGTGATACTTGCGTTATCTAGGTCTATGTATATCTGTGGTCATATAATAGAGAGATTTGTCGTCTTTTAAACCCACTATTAAAGGAAGGATACCCTTTTTTCCCTAAACGTTAACATTCCTAACAAGTATCTTACAAAACAAGGAAAATAATTGGACTACAAAAACGCTTCAATGTATCGCAACTGAAATAATCTCCTACAGAACAGAGTATTAACATTAGTATTCCTCGCACACCGCACGATATATCTGGAACCTCGCAATACCAGCCCACTTTAAAATGCTTATTCCATTCATTATTACTTTTACGATACTTTCAGTGTTTTATTTAAACAAACAAGCAAAAAAACTGCCATGACAGGGCTTTAAACTGATTAACCCCGTTTCATTTGCAATCACGTGATACAATGTCAGTCTTCGCCAGTTTACTCACAGAATTGTAGAGCTTACTTCTGAAGTCACAAGGGTTGGAATCGCGTAAAGTCAATAAATAAATCACCTAAATAGTTAAGGTAACCATTCATCAATGTGGATCGAAAGTAGGCTCTATATTCACAGATTACTTACTCCAATTAGACTTTACTGATGACTGTAATGGATTCCAAAATGGACTCTATGACCTTATTTTATGAATCACTATCTAATAATGGGTTGTTATAGCTCTGTTTAACATAGGCTATACATAATGTAGTAGGTTTCTAATGGCCAATAATTGGTTGAAATCCACGTATAACTTTAGAATAATGGATGTGATTCGACACGATAGATTATAATAAGGCCATTCGGTGACCCTATTCGCTGAAATATAAGCAGAATGTGTAGGATTTATTCGGAAAATCAAGACTTTGTAAATGTTGAAAAGGTTTAAATGTGATTAGTCAAGAATTACTCATTAAGTGACATCACATCACACTAATCACACTATCACACTAATCACACTATCACACTAATATTATAAAGGCGAAGGTTTGTGAGTCTGTGTGTGTGAGGGTGTGGGGGTGTGTTTATATGTTTGTTACTTTTTCACGCTCAAACGGCTCGACCAATTTTGATAAAATTTTGTATGGAGGTAGCTGACACCCTGATTTATCATATAAGTTACTTTTTATCCCGATATGCCCACGTGATCTAAACATATGCGGGTAAAACCGCGGGGCGCAGCTAGTTTGACCATAGGTTAAGGTAAAAAAAAAAATGCTTAAAATCAGAAAATTGGAAAAGTGAAAAACACAGAAAGTCGGTACCCACTTCTGCAGTTTAAGAGGAGCAGAAAGACGGAAATCGTTAGTGTAAGTTCGAGTTGAAACTTGAAATCGGTTTTTAACAGATCTTTTTTTAACTCTAGTGGCAATTGACTTCTTCAAAAACTTACTTTTACCACTATTCCACGAGATGCTCACAATAAAGATATCATGTAATTATTACTTAGCCGGCCGTAAAAATGGCACATCGAGAAAAAGTTTGACTTTGTAGAGCGTTGTCCCTGTCACTCATACCTGTGCCACGCAGTCTCTTTCTAAAGCACGATATGTCTGAGAGTACCTCCACGTATACATTACTACGTATTATTAAACGAAGTGGCCCCGCCGCCTTTGTGTGTCTGTCGGAACGCGATAAACTCAAAAACTGCAGAACAGATTCAAACGGATTTTACCAATGGACGGAGTGATTAATGAGGAAGGTTTAAATGTATAGTTCATTAGGGTTTTGTGAAAATTGGCTGAAAGATGTCAATGAATATGGAAGATGGGGATGTCTATAGGGGATATTTTCCGACATCCACACGAACGAAGTCGCGGAGAGAAGCTAGTTCATAATAAAACCAGTGAAGCGTCCTCGAACAAGCTCGGCGAATGTCGTCATACTAAGCAACTAAGCTTACAATTTAATGCTTAGAATACAGATTGGTGATAACAGAACAATGTAGATAACTAAGTAGGTAATACATAGCAGGAACCTTCTTCTAATTAAAAAGAACAGCTTTTGATGAAACCTTTGTTCTCGGCTATAGCGCGGGAAATAGAATTGAAATAACCATTGCACAGTTTTGTCTAAATAATAGAAGAAATAAATTAATTTTGACTACCAACTTTATATTGAAATAACAACGGACATTCTTTGACAGATAAATGCGGCACAATACGGCAAATTTAATCCCTGAGTGTATTTAGAACGGACGAGGTGCTGACAGGGGAAAATTGGACAGAAAATCGTATAGCGCTGACCCACGTAACAAACGGTCCCACCGTTTCAAGCAGAAAAAAGGACAAAAATAAAAAATATAGGTACCTACGAGATGAAAGCTGAATACGAATAACTTCTGGTACAAGCAACTCAAGTTACGAGAAAAGGGTATCGGCCGTGCTTAGAAACATTGAGAACTCCGATGTTTGCGCTTTCAAAATGAATGGAGCAGCCGGTTTATTTCCACGAATCTACCTTTCCTAAAAGTTGTTCATATTCATGCGTTATTTACTTACCACCTAAAATATTATTACATATTTCTGTCTCACCTTAGCATAAGCATGTATAATGTTCCCACTGCTGGGACACAGTCCTCCTTTCTTTGAGAAGGAATGGGCTGTAATCCACCACGTGGACCCAGTGCGGATTGGTAGCTGTCACACGTCTTCGAATTTTTGGTTCTAGGACATGCCGGTTTCCTCACGATGTATTCCCTCACCATTTGGAGACCTGTCTCACCTTGAATTTTCCGATCTTAATTAACAATTTCAAGCGTACTCATTTAAATTAATTACTATAATATTGACTGTAATTAAAGTCTAGATAGCTTAATTCGAGCTAGAACTGAATCGATTAAGGTTCTGGTTACCGAAATAATGCGGTTAATAAAAGTCGGCTAATCGCCTAATAAAAATCGATTTTCGAGTGGTGCTTGCGATACGAGAAAACTTGGCACGGTTGTGTAACCAGCTCTTATGCATAGTTCATTGGGTAAATATCTAGTATTGAAAACAGTCTAGGTCCTGAGAATTTGTCTATTTAATATGTTTGAAAATATGAACCGTTATTACAGGCCAATAGTCGAGACACTGTTCGAGGCCAGTTGTCTGTGTGGGACTTAAAGAATAGCACCACCCCATACTTCCCGTGGGTGTCGTAAAAGGCGACTAAGGGGCGTACCGGAGAATGGGCAGCAGCGTTCTCTATGCATTCCACCACTGCCCGCCGCCCGCCTGCCAAGCGTGGCGATTATGGCAAACCCCCCCCTTTTGGGGGAGGCCTATGTCCAGCAGTGGGCGTCTTTCGGCTGAAATGATGATGATGATGAGTCGAGACACTCGTGGCTAAGTATCAGCAGCAATAATCAAGGTACTACGCTTTTCGTAGACGGTTCGTGGCCATCCATAACTGACTAAAACCCTGACTCCTGACTCTTTTAGAGGCATGGAAGGGTCTTGGTGCGATCACCAAGACCCCTCCATCCCTCTAAAAGAACCTTATTTCATAGGACCCGGCTATCATTTGTAGCTTTTTGACAGTCGTTATAGGTAGTCAGAAGCCCGAGAGTCTGTGAACCAGTCTTAACTAGGCAGGGTTGTGAACGTCAGCTGGAAGTATGCTGGGGGTCGGCTTCTAGTCTAAACGTATCCGTTTAGACTAGAAGCCGACCCCAACATACTTTTGAAATGGTTAGGCAGGTCATCAAAAGTCCCTGTGGTCTATAAATGCGAGCCTGGCTGTACGGCTCACAATACTGTTATTGTAGCGGCTCGTCAGCATTCTATGCAATTTAGGGAGGCGCGCCACACAAACTTTAAAGAAAAATTGTTTGGCTCGATCGTGTAGCACGAAAGACGAGCCGCGAGTTACATCGTGGTAATCTTTACAGAGGTTTTGGGCTTGTTCGTCGATCACGCGCTTGAATAGTGATAGCTAGGTGCAAAAATAGTGCAATAGGGAAAGGTCTGCGTATCAGCAAGTATGTGGCAAATCAATGCTATAATAAACATGCTTGAAAAAACGGAGTGGTAATAACAGTAATCGCTTTGGAAGAGACACTCTGGCAGTTTGAGTAATTTACGCGGCCTACCCAAATGTCCTTTCTTTGGTATTGTTCGTCGAATCGTTGAGCTCCTTAAGTTCTGAGTTGAGCTGCACGATTTTGACAAATGTGTGCACTGATTGGACAGGTCCGCTCAATCTGTGTGGTTCTTTCCTCAAAAGACTATTTCAGATACTAATCTACATGGTCTTCACACGATCTGACCAACTGACTAGATCTAGACTTTAAAAGAGACTGTGACCTCTGAGTTTGTTTCGGCCTTTCTTCTCAGAATAGTCAGTTAGGAAACGCCGACCTCATGTTGTTTAAAAAAAAATATAATTGACGTATTTGTACAAACCTACTTCCAGAAAATAAATCATTTATCATTTACACAAGAGTGCAAGACGCTTTCTACCTTCAACGGACTATAGCCTTTTACAAATCTCTCGTAAAGTCGTCAGTTACTTGCCAACCTACATATTATTCTGTTACCTAAGTAGTTATTAAAGGTTGTCTAAATTCTTAAAATAAATTCCTTTTAATGCTATCTTATTTTTGAAATTTTTCAACATTTATTATGAATTTTATTATTATTATTTTATTCTATTATTAGCGTGAAATGTTTTGTAAGTTGTTCTATGGGCCTAGTTACCCGAACTAAATGAATTTTTATTATCTCCTTTATTATTAAATTTTATCTGAACAAACCTAACCGTAGTCATTCTAAAGCATTGGTACAAAATTAGAATACGTAGGTACTCTCAGAAACATACGAGTGGGTACTTGATGATCAAACGAAGTTTTTGTATAACGACGAGTATCGATTACTATTATATACCGTTGGCTTTTCCGAGGCTATTTGCGATTTAACTGATGTGGAAGCACGTTATATATATACGTACATACATATGTACATGGATGTTCGACTGTTGAGGATTATCACTTAAGTACCAGATACCCCCATTAACTAGAAGGCAGGAACAACAACCGTATTCTTAGAATTGTTTGTGCCAAGGATTTAGTCAGGGTGCATAATATTAGTGTCTGATTCGTTTATTAGAAAATTAAACTACCTTATCTAAAAAAATCGATTAGGTACTTTGACTTAAAATAAATAAAATATTTTTTTCTGAACAATTAAATAATATTTTTTATTGTTCCAAAAACAGTCATTCAATTAACTCAGCCTATTGCAGTCCACTGCTGGACATAGGCCTCTTCCAGGCTGCGCCACAACATCTCAAAAACAGAAAACAGTGTTATAGATTAATCTTCCTCCAGTGATAGATAACCAAAAACTATATGCAATACAATACAGTACTTAACTTTAGTGGAAAAGATCACCTGAATCCAGTACTAGCTGAAAAAATTCGGTATCACAGGAATATCAACTATTAGGATATCAACTATGATTATCAACTTCAAGTTTTTTATTTAAGTGAGCGAAGCCGCGGGCACAGCTACTAAATGAAAAACATGCCAGTTCACTACATATTAAATAAAATACTATCCGACCGGTAAATAATCAAATTATATAAATAATAATAACACCAATAAATATGTACACTTTTGATAGCCCAGTGTGACTTATTGCTTTCCCGCCAGCAATGGTGGTAATATTACGAATGAAAATGACAGTTGGAAAAGGTGACATGTGCCGGCTACCCAAGCGTTATCAAGCCACGTATTATTTTAGAACAAGACTGTCATACAGATATGAGTGACAGAGACAAAACCATTTTTTTTCTAAAACTCCAGGAAAAAAGTCTTTACATTACACTGCCAATATTTATTTCAATTGTGTTTAATTATATAATAAAATTAACTGAAACAGTAGAGTTCAAATATGGCTTGCGCGCATATTTATTTTGGATGGTTGACCATGTTTACATACCAAGAACTCTCCTCGCTTCGGAAAGCACGTTAAGCTGTTGGTCCCGGCTGTCATTTGTAGATCTTCAACAGTAGAAACCCGAAAATGTGACAACAAGTCGTATCAAGTGGTATCGTATTAACCAGTAACTGGGTTGTGGAGGTCAGACAGGTAGTTGCTCCATGTAAAATACTGGATTTCAGCTGCATCCGGTTAGACTAGAAGCCAATCCCAATATAGTTGAGAAAAGGCTAGGCAGATGATGATATGAGTATATATATTATAATGGCGAAAGTTTGTGTGTTTATATCTTTGTTACTGCTTCACGCTTGAACCAATTTTCATAAAATATTGTATAGAGGTAGCTGACACCCTGGATTAACATATAAGCTTTTTATCCCGATATTCTTTTTAATGCTACTTATGCGGGTGAAGCCGCGGTGCGCAGCAAGTCTGTAAATGTTTTTAAGCATAATGTATAATCGATTTTACGATCCCTGTGCTAAAGGGATATAGCACAGTATCATGCCGGGTGGAAGCCTTCTTGTCACATTCATGACGTGAAACTGTCGACAATTTCTGTTGTGCTCCTGATTATACAGGGTCCTATTAAAATAGATGGACAAATTTTAACACAGCGCTCAGTACGTCTAACTAAACATATCCAAGCAAAAAAAAACACCGATTAAAGTCATTTTATTTTGACCTAAAATAATAAATTTCCGGCACATTAGTGTATTTTCGTTAGCTGATTTTTTTTTTGTGAGTATGTACCCGTTTTTCTTTTATATTTTTTTACCATCGTCCTTATTTTGGTGGTCTGAATGATTCGTAAAAGTTTGTCCACCTATTTTAATGGGATCTTATATATCTATTTTTGTTTTTATTAATTTTCTTTATTATTCGAGTTAATTATCTTTTGTATGAACGTGTTTTAGTGACAAATAAACCTATTTTTTTCTTTATTTTTATTATTATTTGCTAATCACATTACAAAACTGTTTACATACATTTGTAAGACGTCCTCGTAATATAAAGTTCAGTTGAACACCAGCGTCAGGCACTAGTTGTCTGGTATTAATGCTGAACTGGGCTTATTTGGCGCAGCACTGAGGCACACAATACTGTTTCAAAGTTTTATCTGTTCGTTATGTGTGAATATTGTGTAGGTATATATATACCTGAGTCAAATACATTTTTTTAGGGTTCCGTACCCAAAGGTTACCAGCGGAACCCTATTACTAAGCCTCCGCTGTCCATCCGTGCGTGTATCTGTAAGCGGGCTGTATCTGACGAACCGTAATAGGTACACGGTATATAACATAATAGTATATAGATTTTTTGATGCCCAATCAACTCCTGCCTTTTTCTTTTTTTGTATTATACAGGGTTATTGGTGAAACATTAGCAACCTCTTAAGAGGTAATTTTGCTCATCACTATGAACGACTTTTACTATGGGACCAAACGTGAAATCTGGAAAAAAAAATCGGCTGTTCCCTACATTTATGTTCGTATAACTCGTCAAAATGTAGGGAACAGCCGATTTTTTTTCGCGAGTTCTGTTTGATATTTCTATTGCCGATATAACCATAAAAAACAATAACATAAAGTTAAGAATTAAAGGAGGACCCCATACAAGAACCACGTACCAGAAGACGTAGCGTTGGAAAGCCTCCCACAAGGTGGACCGACGACCTTGTCAAGGCCGCAGGGACCCGTTGGATGCGAGAAGCACAGAACCGATCGAAGCGGAGGTACTTGGGGGAGGTATATGTCCAGCAGTGGACGTCTTTCGGCTGAAATGATGATGATACAAGAAACGAGTTGTCTTAAAAATATGTCGTGTTAAATATACAATATTTAATAAGGTGGTATAGAACCCTTCGTATGCGAGTCCGCCTTGTACTTGTCCGATTTTTTTAAGCTTCAGAAAGTGATGAAAAGTAATTGACTACTCGGCACTACTGCGTATTCCGCACTCACAACATTGTATAAAAGTACTGTATACTACATAGTTCGGTCGGTTCGACTGTAATAAACACTCATGTACTCACATATATATGTTTGTATTACCAGTTCAGTGCAGCAGTCCATTCTATTCGGAACAAGAGTAGATTTGCAGATACATTACCGCCACGTGTGACTTCGAATGGTATTGTGTGCAGGTACGAGTGCATTTACTGTTTGGAGATTTCACGCCTCGGAATGTGAATGTAGGAATGCAAATGTGATTTTGATATCGATTCTGAATTTAGTAGTAGATTGATTTAAAACTAGCTGCGCCTTATATAATGAAATCGAAAACACATTTACGTGTCAGTAACAATCTGAATAATTTAGAAGAATATTGCTTATCCGACTGACTGACTACCCCGACTGACCCACCCAGACTGACCCGACTGACCCGCCCGACTGATTGATTGATTTGACTGGCCCGTTGGTCTAGTGGTTAGTGGCCCTGACTGCTATGCCGGAGGTCGTGGGTTCGATTCCCACCCAGGACAAATGTTTGTGTGATGAGCATGATCATTTGTTCTGTGTCTGGGTGTAATTTATCTATAATATGTATGTATTTAGAAATATATAAGTATGTTTATCAGTTGTCTAGTACCCATAACACAAGCTCTGCTTAGCTTGGGACTAGACGGCGTTGTGTGATAGTTGTCGAATATATTTATTTATTTATTTATTTATTTATCCAGTAACAACGTAAATAACGCAGTGAATGTTAAGGAACCGTCTAAATGAAAACCATTCATACTGTTAGTATTGTAGCGGTATAGTACAAACGCCACATGCGAACTATACATCAAACTGACGTCACACGATATCCTGCATCTCGCAAGCAGAGTTTTCCGCGCAACTAACATACATATATACAACGTAGTCGTCGTCGTTTCAGCCGATAGACGTCCACTGCTGGACATAGGCCTCCCCCAATTTTGGGGGGGAGTTTGCCATAATCGCCACGCTTGGCAGGCGGGTTGGCGATCGCAGTATGGTATGATGGTGGAATAAATAGAGAACACTGCTGCCCATTCTCCGGTAAGACCCTGAATGAATGAATGAATGACATGAATCATCAGGCAGTTATCCGCCAGACACAACACCCGTCTGGTCGCAGGATCCTCCCTGATCTATGGAATTTGAGTGAACTTTACACCCTGTTCCGCATACTTCTATAGTGTGTTACGCAATGCTGGTCAGAGACGACCTAAGATCATCTATTTAAAAATAACTTGTAAATCAGCGACATGTAGGTACAGTCAGCCTTACTAAGATGTATTATACATGGACAAGGATTAATTTTATTGTCGCGTCATCGGCGAGTTGAGACGCGGCGCGGCGGCGACACGGCCGCTCGGCCCGACGACTACTCGCTTCCACAGACTCCACCGCGACGGACGACACTCCTCTCTTAAACTTAACGTATTGTTTGTCCGGGAAAGTTAAGATAGTGAATATTAGCGACATTAAACTATTGGCTAAAATACAGTCTACTCATTTACTGCTCCCCGCGCTAACAACAATACTGTATTAATGTAAGGTAAGCATTATTAAATTAAGTAAGTAGGTAGTTATATAATATTATGTATTAAACTTTATAGCTAGAATTTGGTAAAATACTATGGAACAAAACTTGTCGACGATAAATTAACCCTTGTCATCATTTACATTTTATTGAACCTGACTGTACATACCTCTCAAATTATAAGCCTACTAACGAGCAGGCAGATAAAGAGACATTGCTAGAAAATATGTGACAATATCCCTTATGCTTGATTGCTGGTCGAAAGGTTACAAGTTCAAAGTTCATCCGTAGCAAAATTGTCGTGAACGACTAAACGTATGCTACAGAAAGAGTATCTAGTACGTTTTCATGTATAATTCTAATATTTTCCAGTATCTATTTTGGCTAGACCGACCCTAACATAGCTGCAAAGGCTACGAAGTTATTTACATACGAGCTCTATCCGCATACCAAACGCAATCCAAGAAAAGAGATTGCAAATCTTGAAATACAAGAATATACCTACGGTTAAGGGATGTTATTCATATACATAAATATTTTAGTACAAATAGCAACTTATTTCAAATTTGTCATAAATTACACAAACTTCACGTTCTATAAAATCTACTTTTCCATTGCAAAGGAAAACGCGTAGCAATTTGCTACGAGACTCGTAGCATCGTAGTCTCGTAGCAAGCACTTTAACGATTTGTAGCAACCGTATCTTTCATGTTGTATTTCAAAATGATGTCCACACAGATAGACGGACAGATAGGCGCAACGGCTCTAAGATAAGCTTTTGTGCTACGGATTGTGGGTTGAAATCCCGTATGGAACGAATTGTTTTATGTCCAGATTACGAATGAACTGTATATACAGTTGTTACGGGGCTGTGCATTCGTGGATTTCAAAACTGTAAATGTGTCAAACTAAGTATTTTCTATCATGTTATCTCATTCATCATCAAAACGAGTAGGTATTTAAGTACGGTGCTGTAGTTTTGTGTGTAGGTGTGAGCTTACACAAATATTTAACACTTTGAGGCACACTAAATGCCCACACTCGTCTGTGTGGTGCCGGACTTAAAGAATAGCACCACCCCATACTTCCCGTGGGTGTCGTAAAAGGCGACTAAGGGGCGTACCGGAGAATGGGCAGCAGCGTTCTCTATGCATTCCACCACCATACCATACTGCGATTGCCAACCCGCCTGCCAAGCGTGGCGATTATGGCAACCTTTTGGGGGAGGCCTATGTCCAGCAGTGGACGTCTTTCGGCTGAAATGATGATGATGATGATGATGAAATGCCTACAGGTGCAATAAAACTTTTATCCTTTACCCGATCAAACTAAATAAAACAACATTCGAAAGATCCCAACCCTTCATCTTACAAAAAAGTCGTAATTTAACAATAATAATGTAAAAAGAAGTCGCAAAATTAACGAGGTTACGACGCCATTACTCCTGGGAGCAGGTAATACCCACTCTCTCCAATATATCATACTTGAGCAGCTAACAACGAATTAATGTATCATTGCTAAGAGCCTCTCAAGTTTAATTTGCTTCAGCTGCTTAATTAAGTACATACGTAACTTATTGCGTGAGATACTCAGTACATGTTTAATTATGTTAGGTTTCATGTTTTATCATTTTTTTTAAAGTACGGGCGAATTTAAATTAAAGGATCTTTGTAAAAACTTTAAATTGGTTTCGGAAATAAAACATACGTACTGTTTATGAGAAGCGGTCCATATTGCAGAAGACCGCGTAGCTTGTTGGTTGCGATACTCAGGACTCGGCGAATAACGATGAAGAAAAGGACGTATGTTTAATCATTAACATACGTCTTACGAGTTTATGTCCCTAACAGGGCAGCGGAGTTATTGCGTAACACTAGCAGTAAGAAACATGTTTAAAAGAAAACAGAATTATCCACTGCCTTAGGCATCTTCAGGGCACGCTCGTTCCATGATAGATCTCAACCTTCGCTTTCCATCAGGCGTGTTCGAGGACAAGAGCGGGCCCATTCAGCCATAAAAAAATAAAAAATAAACATTACCATGTTTTTTATTCGGAAAAAAAGACGGCTTGACTTTAGTATCCGGGGGCACGAAGTGAGAGGTGACAGTGGTTGCAGGTGGTAGGGGATGGGTCCCTGATTATAACGTTATCACTCTTATTAAACGAAAATGCATATTTTTCGAGAAATTTATAAAAATTGTTTCTAACCTCAAATCAGATAAAAAGTGTAACGAAACGTTAAAATAGGCGATTGACAACCAAATCTGTACCAGTATATTGTCTGTGGTGTAAAATGTCGTGTAAAATCGGTGAAACGGAATGTAAAAAAAACTGTACTGTCAGTGTTATTAAGTACTCTGTGGTTTATTCCGTTTCTTCCCGAGTGAATGTTTCGTTGTGTGTGAATGTTTTGTTGTTTTATTTGTCTTGTTATGTAGAAATTCTGTTCAGAAGGAAGTTAGCGTACCCCACTTTATGGTTGAAATAGGTCGAATCTGTCCCAAAACCGAATCGGGGCATCCCGACTCCACGTACAATAGGTCGAATCTGTCCCAAAACCGAATCGGGGCACCCCGACTCCACGTAGTCTTTTGGCTACTACCCCGAGGGTGTATTTAAAAATCCGGAGGCGCGGAGGGAGTGCAGCCCCCGCCCGCTGTAACAAAGCATAGGCACCCGTTCGAGCCGTAGCGGCTGAGGCTGGTCGCCGGAGGCGACCAGTAAGCCGAAGCTGCGGAGGTGAGCATGGGTGCCTATCCTTTGTTACGTAAGGGCGAAGGGGCTGCACTTCCCGCAGCGCCGGAGACGTGCAGAAGCAACTTTGTATTGAAAACTAGTGTTTTGAGGTTAGGTTACAATAATTTGTTTTTCTCAAGAATGGTGCGTCCTCGTTTCATGGGAGTGGTACCAGAGGGAAGGGGGGACCGCCCCCTCCCCCCTCCACCCCCCCACCACCTCGTTTTTGTGCCCCCGGATACTAAATTTTTACCAAAAAGACGTGACGTGGTGATAAAAGATTACCTAAAGCAAGAATAGTAACTAAGCCAACTGGCCGAAGTGTGTCGAGACACTAGGGATCAAAAACTAAGCATTAGACATTTCTAGAGGATTTTTTGCAACCCTCCTATAATATAGAGCAGCTATATGGTCGTCGTCGTTTCAGCCGATGAACGACCACTGCTGGACATAGGCCTCCCCCAATTTTGGGAGGGTTTGCCATAATCGCCACGCTTGGCAGGCGGGTTGGCGATCGCAGTATGGTATGATGGTGGAATACATAGAGAACGCTGCTGCCCATTCTCCGGTACGACCCTTAGTCGCCTTTTACGACACCCACGGGAAGTATGGGGTGGTGGTATTCTTTAAGTCCGGCACCACACAGACGAGAGATCAGATCAGAGCAGCTATATCATTTAAGCAAACGTCATATTTGCTTATAATATATAGTGAACCTGCTTCATTGGAAAGCCTTAAAGCAACTCACATAGCTCAGTCTTGTTTTAGCCTAATTGCCACTAAATTCTATATCAAGTTCATACAGTAATTCCAACTTCCCAAAACGGAATATTTAATATCTCACAAAATTGGAATTTGCTGGCACCTACCTGAAATCTCGGAAAATCACCCACGGACACACACAGCCCAGAAACCATAAATCCGGTGAGCAGCTTTCATGGAATCAAAATAAATAATCAAACGAAACGATGAGCTTGTGAATATTTGAACGCCCAAACTTGTTGGGATTTCATTTAACTGAAAGTTCGCAATAAAAGCTCAATAACTACGATATGGTAATCAAATTAATGAAGAAAGGAAGGCTTTTTGTATGAAAATATAACATTTACAGTTAAGCTTTATACGAATTCGAGTAAGTAATTACAGGCATCTGAAATAAAAGGGAGTGATTCTCAATAGAAGGTGATGGTTCCAATCGGCTTATATTTTCCTCCTATCGAAAATGCTTCAAATGCTTTAACCATGACTTTTTGTTGACAAGGATGTACAGGAAAACCATCAATATAGACATTACATTTAATCGTTCTTCCTTTAATTACAACATATTATTTTGTCAATTCCTCCCAGCACACCGCTGGGCAAAGATCCCACGCATTTTGCAACAAAGATCCCATTCGCGATAACGATAACGACAGTAATTTTGTTAGATAGTAACCCTAACCCTCCACCATCAAATCAAGGGACAATGGTTATGCCTAGTAGTGGGATAAACTAATGAACCGTAGCTATAGAAGATAATAATTATCTAGAACTAGCACATTTAAATCATAATTACAAAATTAATAACGCGAGATAACATTCATTAAAACAAATTAAGCTACAGGAAAATGTACTAAACTGCACTATATTCAGTTAGCACAAAATCACGCTCAAATAGTGCACCAGAAAGTAGCAAGTAATAAATTAACACCAAACTATCTGAACAAAACAATATTAGCTACAATACTGTTAGAATTTGTTACATTAGTTCTTGAACTATAGTTATTAAAACAGAATAATATTTTTGTGATGATAATTTACACAAGAATCTCCATCAAAATAATCATCATCATCATCATCTGCCTAGGCTTTTCCCAACTATGTTGGGGCCGGCTTCCAGTCTAACCGGATGCAGCTGAATACCAGTATTTTACGTGGAGCGACTGCCTATCTGACCTCCACAACCCAGTCACTGGGTAATACGATACCCCTTGGTAAGATAATAAATAAAGTATAATATATAATAAATAACCTCCATCAAAATAATCATATAAAAAAATTGTCGTTGAACTTACTTGGCTTGTCCAGGTCGCTGATAAACTCCTCAGTCTCCACATATCCTTGGATCCTGTCAGCGAGCACTATAAGTACCAGCCACAACACTCGGCTCACACACACTGACATACTAACACAAGTTGATCCCATCGTCAAGATAACAACACTAAACAAAAACTAATTTAATTTTCAACAACATTTTCTTCTCAAGTCTGTTTTAATTTAAATTCAAATAAAGTACAACGTTTAATCCATGGAAAACTTGTTGATCTTCTTTTTAATTAAAACTCACTTTTCTTTGTAAATGAAATGAATAAATTACGTTCTTTTATTTGGCTAGAATAAATATTGGAGATAAGTAAAACACAACAGCTCGACACGTGTTGTACGTCTGTAAACAAATCGCGCTTTGACAGGCGAGCTCGCGACGCGTGGAGTAACGTGCGTGCGTCTCGACGCCGCGGGCAACACTGATCGAAAACCGATAGGGCAGCGGTAACAAACGCAGAAAAAAATATTTTCATTTGAATTTTGAAAATGTTTACAGTCAAATTTTGTTCGGTTTTCAAATATTAAAATTCAAGCACGAGAATTATGATGGCTCGCTCGGTTCGCCACCGCCAATGATCTGCGAACATTCTTAACATTTTAGACGGCACGGGACAATCCGATGCCTCCGTTTATTGTGAAATTAACCGTGTATATATGTTATTCTACGTAATATTTTCTATAAAACTCCCTAGGCAAAATTAAACATATATTACATCCTATAATTTAACAAGTACGCAACTACATAAATATCTAGATTTTATGGTAATATGATTCAGGAGTAACGTAACGGACAATAAAGTGTTGAAAGTTTGGGGAATATAATAAAACACTTGGGACGAAGTTTCATTAAAATTGGGTCACAAATATCAGAGGTTAGCTGTCTCCAGCAAAACGTCTTTATAAGTTTGTGAGTTTTCGAACATTCTAGTTTAGTACCTGGGTAGTGGGTACAGCCGGCAAGAAAAGTCGGGCGGTTAGATTAATAGCACGTTATTAACATACTTGCATACCTAGTGAGTGTTGTGTGTTTTGTTTCAACGCCTACTGAGATATTGTTTTAGTGAGTTATTTGTTTTTTCTTCTATATTAGGAGCTTCGATTTCTTTGTATGTTAAGGTAAGTTTTATTTATTTGATTTGATTTGAATGTCTGAGCATTCAAATCAAATCAAATAAACAAAACTAAAATATTAAAATTCACACAATGTCATTTAAATAAAAAAAATAGTAAAATACATACAAAAGTCATTCAGAGCAATAAAAATCGAATTAATAGCTTCCTGTAAAAACTTAAAAAAAAAAATAACCGACTTCCAAAAAAAAAAACACTACAAAGTGAAAAATAACTTTAATTTCGGAAGTCGGTGTCAAAAAACGAAAATGCGGAACCAACGACACCGACTTCCGAAATTAAAGTTATTTTTCACTTTGTAGTGTTTTTTTTTGGAAGTCGGTTTTTTTTTTTTGTAAAAAAGTTTTTTGTTTCTCTGTATGTGTGTTTAGTACCTGGGTAGTGGGTACAGCCGGCAAGAAAAGTCGGAGGGTTAGATTAATAGCACGTTATTAACATACCTAGTCAGTGTTGTGTGTTTTGTTTCAACGCCTACTGAGATATTGTTTTTTTGTATTTATTTATTGTAGTTATTTGTTTTTTCTTTTATATTAGGAGCTCGGATTTCTTTGTATGGATACATTCCAAGAATAAAGAAGTTGTATAAAAACATTGTTATAATAATACTTTCAGCTCCGTTTCAAATGAGTGGGAACTATTACTGTATTTATTCTATATCTGTACTAATTTAGCTTAGCATAAAAAAATAGGCTCTAATGTTCCCAGGGCTGGGACGCTAGCTTCCTCTTGATGAGAGGGAGTGAGCCCTAATCCACCACGCGGGCCCAGTGCGGGTTGGTAGATGACACACATGTCTTCGATTTTTGGCTCTAGGACATGCTGGTTTCCTCGCGATGTTTTCCTTCACCGTTTTGAGAGCAGTGGTGATGAAATAATTTACACGAGGTAAAGCGCCTGTTAGGGTTCAAACCTACGACCTTACAACTCATAAGTCGCGGCCGATACCACTGGGCCACCACTGCTCAACAATTTAGTTTATTTTCTGAGGGAATTTTCGGTATCATGAAGTCGTCTGTATTGAAATTTCCTTTCTTTTCTTGTTTTTTACAAAAAAAAAAGTTGTCCCACACTAGGAATTTCTCCAGTACTGTGGGTGCTGACCTGGAACAACTACTTGTAGGTCATACAAATATTTGATCTGTGCGGGAATCGAACCCGCGACATGCAGTGCAGCAGTCAATCGCGTAACCACTGCGCCAACCGAGCCGTCAAAGTTGAAACCTACACCACCTACACTTTAAAGCTTAATTTGCGGTATGTTATACTTGTATAATCTATCCGTGGTTTATTGATTAACGAAACTCATCACGGGCATACAATATTTTAATTGGTGTGAATATGGACCTTATTTCAGTGTCCGGACTGGCTCTATCTAGTAGATCAATTAGACAATGACGCCAATTCCCTTGTTCACAAACTAAACTAAATTTAAGTTCAGTGGATCTTTTTACCCGACTGCGTCAGAAGGTGGGTTATGTTTTTCGAGTGAATGTATGTATGTGTATGTATATTTCTTTGGCACGCTCTGTAGCCCAAACGGCTTAATCGATTTCAGCTTGAGAGGTGCCGTTAGATTCGTCTTAATTGTGAGAGTGACACTGGGTATATCAAAATTAAAAAAAAATTAAAATGGCCGATTTTTTGCGCAAATGTCTTCAAAAAATTTTTTTCTCAAAACCTATCGAGTATCCTATAAAAATAAAGGGTTTTAAAAGGTGATTACAAAAATATATACAACTGAAACGGTTAAAAGTAATTCGAAGTGAAAAATCGTAAAAAACACGTACCAAGAACTAAATCGTCTGCGAAATCTTTCACATTTATTTTGTAAACTAAAAAGCTGGAAATAAAAATCATACTTATCATTTTCATTATATTTTCAAATTCAAATGGGTCCCGCGTCCCGCCTGCTTCCAACTTTTATTTAATTTAAAATGGGCTTGTTTTTAGCTTTTCAGTTTTTTACCGCAGTCGGGTTTTTTATTTTATTATTTAAATATTTTTTTTTTCTATTTCAATATGAAAAGTACCTACAGAAAATAAATATTAATTAAGTCCTGTCAAATTAAGATACTCCATAGAAAAGATTAGCCGTGATTAAAAAATTGGCTACTAAAATACGTCAATTTACGTCAGCCGCTGACTAATTTGACAGGACCAAACTAAAATGTATATTCTGTCCTTTTCTTAATGAAATAGAAAGAAAAAGATGCACTGAACTTAAATTTAGTTTAGTTTGTGAACAACAGAATCAGCACCATTGACCACTTTATTTATAAACGTTGCTTAGAGTTAAGTGATTATAAGCGACTGCTTAACCATACATTTTTAACGATTAAACGTCTTTTAACTTTATTCAACGTTTAAAAATCTCTGACTAACAAAATATAACATAACACCGTATTATTCCAAAGGGTTGAGCAGTTTAAAAGGTAAAAGGGGCGAAGCTATTGCCATCAAACCCGCCCCAAATCCAGACTCCGGGCTGTTACTGAGAAGTTCCAAATGGATAAACCTAATACTTAACTCTTTGGCTCTACCTTTGCACTTTGCTGTATATATTTTAACGTTGCCACACACTAGGAATTTCTCCTGTATTGTGGGTGCCTTTACAAACATTTAAACTTACATACACAAACCAGACCTGGAACGACTACTTGTAGGTCATACAAATATTTTTTCCGTGCGGGAATCGAACCCGCGACATGCAGTGCAGCAGTCAATCGCGTAACCACTGCGCCAACGGAGCCGTCAAAGCAAACCTACACCACCTACACTAAAAGCTTAATTTTCGGTATGTTGTATTTGTATAACCTATCCGTGGTTTATTGATTAACGAAACTCATCACGGGCTTACAATATTTTAATCAGTGTGAATATGGACCTTATTCAGTGTCTAGACAGGCTCTATTTAGTAGATCAATTAGACATTGACCACTTTATTATAAAAGTTGCTTAGAGTTAACTAATTATAAGCGACTGCTTAACCATACATTTTTAACGTCTTTTAAGTTTATTCAACGTTTACAAATAAACCCCTGAATAACATAACGCCGTGTTATTCCGAAGGGTTGACCAGTTTAAGTCCCCATGTAAAAGGGGGCGAACGTATTGCCATCAAACCGTGCCCAAACCCAGTCTCCGGGCTGTTTCTGAGAAGTTACAAATGGATAATAGGTTTATTTATTTGGAACTAAAACATAAAATTTTTCAAGTGGTCGTGGATGGCCAGATCCGAAACTATGAGGAATAGCGAAAAGTACTCAAAGGAGTCCCGGGCTCGATTTTGATGAAAACTAAAACTGCATTATGGGATTTTTGAAAAATCAATATTTCTAGCCAGGAATAGAACCCGTTGATTTTGATAAAAAAACACACACTGTATTATTACAACACTCGATAGTGTCTCTAATAAGGATCAAATTCGGGCATAACTATTTTAGTTTATATTGGTGATGTTTTAATATCTTCCTGTCACTGATATTTACCTAGCAAGTAGTGTAGTAGTAATTTGTGCGGGGTAGGTACAACTAAAAAGTAAAAAAAAACCCCCGACACAAAATAAAAAGGATAAAATAATTTAAAAACCCCCGGCTTAAATAATTTATGTAACGAGACTAAAACAGATAAATTCATATGGAACTCGGGGACCGTTCTGTGGAACACCTTCTATTCTAAGAGGTCCCCCGACTGCATATGAATTTATCTGGGTTTGTAAATTATTTTATCCTTTTTATTTTGTATCGGGGGTTTTTTACATTTTTTATTAAATTTTTTATTTCCTGCTTTTTGTAGGGTCTCCTTAATTTTTGTATTTCATTTCTTCTATTTTCTTGAGTTTTAAGATTCAGGTAATTTGGTGTTTAATCAGGTTTTTTATTCGTCAAAAAATAATTATCAATTTATAGTTGAAGAATTATTTTTAAGACTATACAGATTTTTTTGTTTTATTATATTATCCTTTTTCTAATTCTTCCTTTAGTTATTCAACTTTCGTACAAGTATTACATATCTATTAGATATCTCAGATCTAGTTTATAAAATGGGACTGCGACATTCGTAAAAATGGTCAAACTCAGTGGTCGTAGGTACACTAGGTACCAGTCATCACTCCACTTTCCTCATCAGGGCATAGATCAGACAAAAAAATGATTTTCAAGTTTTTAGGTTTCATTTCGTTAGTTAATATTCCTCATTCCCTTTCAATATAGTGAACATTATTCTACTAGTCAAGCCCTTTCATTTGATACCCATATTGAGGGAGTAGTGAAAAAAAAAATGTAATTCGCCACTTTGTGGTGGCGGCCATCTTGGATTTGAAGTTTATATAGTGCATAGTACATAGTGCATAGTATTCTACTATTCAAGCCCTTTCATTGGATTCCCATATTGAGGGAGTTGTGAAAAATATGTAATCCGCCATTTTGTGGCGGCGGCCATCTTGGACCGATTTTCACCAAACATAGCTAATAATAATAAACATAGCTAAGAACACTCCCGACTAATTCACCTTTCAAACAAAAAAAACAAAATCAAAATCGATTCATCCGTTCGGGACTTACGATTGACAGACACACACATACACACACAGACACGTTAAACTTATAACACCCCGTCGTTTTTGCGTCGGGGGTTAAAAATAAAAAATTATATAAAAAAAAACCGACTTCCAAAAAAAAAACAGTCGGTGTCGTTGTTGGTTCCGCATTTTTGTTTTTTGACCCCGACTTACGAAATTAAAGTTATTTTTCACTTTGTAGTATTTTCTTTTTGGAAGTCAGTTGTTTTTTTTTTTGTAAAAAAGTTTTTTGTTTCTCTGTATGTGTGTCTTACCAAGCATATAGTAGGCATAATGTATCATCATCATCTGCCTAAAGCAACACTTTATACAAACGTATCTTCAAATTAAAAAAATACCAGCAGTAGAATACACTTATTCCATTAAAATGGTTAATAAACAAAATCATCTCTACCCACTGAGCAGTAAAAAATCGTATTAATAAAAATAAGTTAAATATTCAAATTTATTTTAGGTACATCTGTTTTATTGAAATAACAGAAAATTTCGCCAACTCCGAAGTTAAGCTTGGAAACATTTTTACTGTTCCTCAAATTATTCTCTTTTCCCTATCCACTTTTGGTTATTATTGCTCGCACAAATACTTTTTATTATTGTTATAAAGTATCTTCTCACTGCCTTAGAAGACTGTCGGCAAGACAGCTGAGCATAGTCCTGAGTTTGATCTCTGCGTCGAACAAGGTGTAAAGTGTATTGTCGTCAGGAAACTATCAGCTCGGTGTCCAGAAAGCCAATTCTTGTAATTTAAAACGTTCAAAATCTATTCGCTCAACTCGGCAACAAAGAAATGTCAACTGGCAAAAATGTAAATTAGAGACATTTTTGACAGATTGAGCTTGAGCTCAGACTATGAACGTTCTTAAAATTACCAGAAGCCCCCCTATGATATATGACCGTAATATTCGCAATTGACTTACCGTTCTTTGTACCTCTTCAGGGCAAGAATAATATTTACTTTTTCAGGGTTCCGTGCTTCTTTTGCCTTTTATCATAAAGTGACAATTGAAATCTCACTTATTCCAAAATGACGAGCAAGCCGCCTTTTGTACGTTCATTACGGCGGCCATTGGTAGGCGCATATTCGGCTGTCAAATTAACGGGCTTAATAAATGTGGTGATACTGCCGCTGCCGACAGCACGGTACAGCGCTGCAGCGCATTTCATTTGTTTCTCACTCCTCGCCTCCACGTCCCACTGTCGCATAACGCGGTGAGTTTGCTTTTCTAAAAATCAATGTCATCGGTAAGACCTGCACCTTGCCACTTATAAAGGTCTGATCAACAACAAAATGAAAGGTCTTAATGTACTTTCCGGGCAAAATACTCCAATCCTAGGACGAGGGCCGACAAAGTCACGAGTGCGAGAGAATTAGTTTGCTCTACAGAAACACCGAGCACGAACATAATAAAATTATGAATCTGTGTAGGTTTAAATAGCAACGTGTCCCTCGGTAGCCACTCCCCATGCACTTGTCATGCGTATTCGTTTTCAAGCAATTCATTACAAAACTCACTAAGATAAACAAAGAACAAAAATTTATAAATGATAAATGATAAATGATTTTATTTTTGTAAGTAGGTTTGTACAAACACTTTTACACGTCAATCATGTTTTTTTAAAAACTAGATGAAATCGGCGTTTCCTATCTGACTACTCTGAGAAGAAAGGCCGAAACAAACTCAGAGGTCACAGTCTCTTTTAAAGTCCAGACATAATCTTGGTCAGGTTATATGAAGACCATGTAAATCGATGTCTGAGATGGTCTTTTGAGGAAAGAACCACACAGATTGAGAGGACCTGTCCAGTCAGTGCACACATTTGTCAGAAATCGTGCAGCTCAACTCAAACAACTTATACAATTCCCATACAATGTAGGTACTCGTAAATCATATAATAACCTAATCACTAAAATGTCAGTCACATAAATGTCGGGGAGAAATAATGTTATTTTAAATATCCTGGGGGTAAGCATGCAGCCACTGATTATCCCACTCGCATCATTTTGCAAGTAATCAACATTTTAAAACTCATGTGACACCTGTCAAATGTGCACAACATATCATAATTTACGGAGCATGCTAAAACACGTATTTTTTCATAAAAAAACAGATACAAAAATGCGAGCATCTAGGGATACGGGATACCGGATACATGATTTGAAATTGTTTGGAGCCATTATAAAACATTTAAAGCCCCATTTATAGGATGCAAGTTTCTTGCCTGTGGCATGTAACAAAAGAGATAAGTAAACAGTCTCGTAAGATAGATATAGTTGAAGTTTAGTAAGAAATTGATGGATGTTTTCGAATTAAATTAAATTTGATAAACCAACTGTTTATTTTCTATTAATAAAATAAAATATTATTCGTTAACTTCCACCGGTTTTTTTATTAAACTTCAACTATATCCGACGATATACTTATCTCCTCTGGTGACCGTACAATAAAATTGGGTTAAAAACTACAACTATCATGTCGATCACAAATTAAACGAAAGCTAGATTAATATTAATGAGACTGAGCGTGTAGCACTATTAGAAGAGGAGCTAAGGAAAAGAGGAAGCGTCTACCACTGGTAAAAAAGCAGCTTTAGTGGAAAAAAGAATAAATTACGATCGTTTTATATTTTTCAATACACTTGCTAGTAAAGTGGCTCTTATTGAACCGCAGTTAGGTCCATAATGCAGTGTATTAAAAACGCGTGCTTTTTCTTTACTTTAATCCACATGTGCTTTATTTCCACAGATAACTATTTACTAGTCGGAGATGCGCGCTTTTTTAATCTCATCAATTCACTTTTTTTTTAATAGTCTGTATTGTCCTTGGTCCCAAAATTAACTAATATTTATTTACCTTAAGGTGAATGCGCAGGGACCTCGGACAATTTAAGGTCCGAAAAAACCTAAGAATTTCGCGGTCTACCGCGAAATTCAAATTTTCTTAGATTTTTTGCAATTTTCAGGTCAGTGTAAGGATTGTATCTTTATCAAAATATGATTTGCGACTCTAACAGGTACCTACATCTTTACAGAATTATAATCATTCGAATCATTAATACATCTTTCTTATGGAAAAGTTCTTAGGGAAAAAATCTAACTAGAAAGATTGTATTCTAATGACTATAATTTGTCATATAATTTGTCTGTGTGGTGCCAGACTTAAAGAATTGCACCACCCCTTACTTCCCGTGGGTGTCGTAAAAGGCGACTAAGGGTCTTACCGGAGAATGGGCAGCAGCGTTCTCTATTTATTCCACCATCATACCATACTGCGATCGCCAACCCGCCTGCCAAGCGTGGCGATTATGGCAAACCCCCCCAAAATTGGGGGAGGCCTATGTCCAGCAGTGGATGTCTATCGGCTGAAACGACGACGACTATAATTTTGTAAATACATATACAGAGCGTTAGGTTAAACGAGGGACATACTTTGAGGGGAGTTAGTAGGTTAAACGAGGGACATACTTTGAGGGGAGTTAGTACTCATGAAAATGAGCAACTTTTACTATGGGACGGAACCTGAAATCGCAAAATCGCAGCTGTTCAGTACATTTTGACGAGCTATGCGAACATAAATGTAGGAAACGGCTGATTTTTTTCGCGATTTCACGGTTAATCCCATATTAAAAGTTGTTCATTTTCATGAGTACTAACTCCCCTCAAAGTATGTCCCTCGTTTAACCTAACGCTCTGTATATTATAGTCGCGAATCATATTTGATCTAATGTAGGTATATTTCCCTATGCCAATAGTACTTTCTAATTCCATACTAACTACAATTGTTTTTTTTTTACAATTTTTTTACATGCTCTGTTGTCAGTGCTTTTATTTACACTTGCGCGCGCATTGCTAGTGCTGGCTATGCGGAAAGACAAAACCAGCGCGCCATTTTCCATACAAGTTAATATTTAACAATACAAGTCTGTTTTTTTCCTCGCAAGTGTGTTGAAAAACGTCGTATGAAACGCGTGTGCATCGAGCATAATGATCAACATAGCACACATGTATCATAATGTACTATTATAGGTTACTCCACCAACTACATATTATATTACTTGTGGGACCATTCCAGTTGAATGTGCTCCCGTTTCTTCGTTGTTTAGAGGCGTACCTAAGACAGGAATAATCTGATCAGAGTTGAAAAACAACTCGTGTATTATCTTTCTGAGTGAAACACTTCACATATATTAATTCTAGTACTGATCTAATATGATATTATAAACACACACACCTTGGGTTTTTCTCAGTGGTTAGATTGATGGTCAGACTAGTCTTTACAACGGGAATTTTTTTTCCCGTTGGTCGGATCAGCTCGTAATTTAGTAAAGTACTGTTCCATACGATACTATAATCAATACAATTTTTCATCCGTAAGTAAACAGTACGAAAAATTATTTTTGATATAATCAGATTATGAGCCACCGCAGGGGTCTATCTAAAATGGTCGTTGGGTAAACGAGCACACTTTTAGTCGCGCGTTGATGTCTTTTGAAAAAGTCTCGTTCTTGAATTAGACAATTCTAATGCTTCTATCCCTTTCTTTCCCTTTGTATGTTTATCGTAAAAAATAGAGTTTGTTACCTTTACTAGCTAAAAGTTGATATGGAAAATAATAAAATTAAAATGAAAACAATTTCATTCAATTCACTTACCTACTGTAATTAAATACCTATCTACTTTTAACCGACTTCAAAAAAGGAGGAGGTTCTCAGTTCGTCGGTATTTTTTTGTATGTATGTTCTGGGATTTTTTTGTTCTCTCTCTCCCCGACCGGGACCGATCGGTCCAGGATAATTTTTATGTCGTCAGGCACCGCTGGGACCGATCGGCCTCAGAGCGGTCGGGCGATTTTACACCCAATTATTACGAAGCCACAGACACAACAAATTAGTACAACCTTCACTTGGATTCGCTACAATTTTGTGGAAGACGGTCATAAAATCATACGTCGTAGAGAATTAATTGATACATCTTCTGTTTGTTGTTTTTATTAACCGACTTCAAAAAAAGGAGGAGTTTTCTCAATTCGACCGTATATATATATATATTTTTTTTTTTATGTGTGTTCGCGGATAACTTCGTCGTTTATGAACCGATTTTGATTATTCTTTTTTTGTTGGAAAGGAGATATGCCAAGGGTGGTCCCATGATAAGGAAACCAGGATCTGATGATGGCATCCCAGTGAAATCGAGGGGAACATTCAAAAATCGTAGGAGCGACTAGTGCGTTTGTTATTTTTTTCATTAAGTATTTCTGTCGATCTGATGATGGAGCCGAAAGACAGTCGAGGGGACTCCTCAACGATTTACAGCAGTTACCTTGTGTTTGGGCTTGATTAATTTGTATTGATGTGAACTTTACACCTAGATAGGTTGTGACTGTCAATTAAGGGTCTGATGATGAAGACGAAGGACAGTTAAGGGAACTACTCAACAGTTTACAGTAGCTACCTTGTGTATGTTCACCGATTACTCGAAGACGGCTGGACCGATTCCAAAAGTTCTTTTTTATTTGAAAGGGTATACTCTCGAGGTGGTCTCATTATCATCAAGTTGGAATCTCATGAGAGGATCCCATGGAAATCGAGGGAAACCCTCAAATTTTATAGGCAAACCTATAGCACAATGTCCGTGTCTAAGGCGCCTGTGGGAGTTAATGACCTCCCTAACGCTCCCGCAAAGAAGCCCGTGCCTGAAAAGGCATCGAACCGGGCTGATGATGATGGTTTTGTGACGGTGCAGAGGAAGAAGCGCCGTCAAAGAACCAACAAGAACCGCTGCGGCACAGCTCCTATCAAGCCCGACATCCCTGTACGAGCCGCCCAGCCGAACACGCCCGTGTATATTTCGCGCCTTCATTATATTAGTGGTAATGGTCGAGGACATCGTGGAGTACGTGTGCCAAAGAACCAAGTACAGGCCGAGAGTGCAGTTGCTTGAATCGCGCCGTAACGTCAACTTTAAGGCGTTCGTGGTGCGAGTACCTACATGCTACCTGCACCTCGTCATGGCAGAGGACTTTTGGCCGCAAGGTGTAATGTTCCGTCGCTTCCGCGGACAAGTGCCACACGAACGCACAAAGACAGTGCTCGAGTGAAGTGTTTTACTAACATAGTTTTAAGTTTATACACTAACACACAATGTATTATTATAATATATATGTTAGTCTGTAAGGTATTTATCTATGGGCCAAAGTAGCCTGAAAATAAAGGTTTTTATTATTATTATTTATTATAGCGATTTGGGTATTTTTTTAAAGTAACTTGAGTATTTGCTCTCGGAAATCATCATTTGGTAAAGTGGAGCTGATAATGAAGACCACAGATGGCTATCAGAACAACTCAATGACAAATATTTCACGGGTTGCGATTCGATTACTTTAATATGGTTGCTAAGCAATTTATGCTCGTCACAATGCGTATGATGAGTGATTGGTGAGGAGTTCTCCTGGTTCTTACCGGGAGAACTCCTCAACAATTAACGTCCCCGGATCGGGAAAAGCAATATTTTGTAAAAGGTGATGAACAGTTGGCATTAGGCTATTGTAACTTAGATAAATTACAAACTGACCCACTAAAAAGTGAAAAATAAAAAACATTTTTACAAAAAAAAACAACCGACTTCCAAAAAAAAAACACTACAAATTGAAAAATAACTTTAATTTCGGAAGTCGGTGTCAATAAACGAAAATGCGGAACCAAAGACACCGACTTCCGAAATTAAAGTTATTTTTCAATTTGTAGTGTTTTTTTTTGGAAGTCGGTTGTTTTTTTTTTGTAAAAATGGTATTTGTATAGTAAATATTATTCACTTTGTAGTTTTTAAGGGCGGTGGTCTTTGCTGTAAAAAAGTTTTTTCATCTGTTTGTTACAACAACAACATACATGTTTTTGTGTTTTAAAATATAATACCGATTATTTTATAAGATCGGTTTTAAAATCTATGATTGGGTATAATTTATACCCGGATATTAATTTTCATCAATTTGAAATAGAATCAACAAATCATTTTGAATTAGCAAGATGCATAATTCAAAAATATGTAGACGCTCGTATAACATTTTTTACGAAGAACAATCAGGACCCTAAAACTTTAATTCGTAAAACATATAACAAATTAATTAATTTTAAAAATCAATGATAACAGGATACATGTTCTTTTTTGTAATTGATTGATTTTGATTATAATTGGATGGAATTAGATTTTAATTGAGTATTTTTCATAATATTAAAATCCATTTTATCGATATCGACTATTTTCCCTTAATGAAGTAGAGCAGCTCTAACGATGGGCATACCTACAAGAACTGACCAATTGCAGCCGCGCATTCTTCCTCGTCCCCCGGCCCGCGGTAGTGAGTCGTGTGCTTCAAAAAATCGGCCTACACGCTCTCTAGTGGTTATATTCTCTTTGACTATAATTTACGCAATATGCACAAGTGCCTGTAGGCCATGAAATCGGACTTAGTTCTCTTAGGAGCATCACCTGTATACGAATTTCAGCAGTAAAAATCTTCAGGTTTAAAAAGTAATTACATGTTAAGTTTTTTTAGGTCTCGTCGAAATATCGGGTTTCCAATATTTTTCGGAGAGTTTTCTCCGAAAGTTTACACCTTTGGCAAATACATGGGTCCTCGTATTTTTGCAGTCAACAGCTGCGCGACAAGGCATATTAATTAATTATGGGTAAAAGAAGTCGCTTGTCTACAAATAATTATGGATAGTGACAGCTAGCTGTCAAATTCTTGGGACGATGGAGCGCAGCAACATCTGACGTGACCAAGTGCCAGTTTTTATCCCCATTGATCAGTAACTTGTTTTGTTGCTTTAACTAATAGCAATGCGACTGGCAATTATTAATCGCACGGCGTAAATCAGACTTTAGGGTTGGTTAAATATGCTGCCCTGTAAATCCGAAACACTGTATCTCAGAACCTATTTCGTGAAAAGGGCTTTTAAAACTTTTTTGGTCTTTGGTTCGTTTTGGAAATATATTTATAACAAATACTAGGACATTCTACATGCTATAAAATGAAAAAGTAATAATAAAGGGCTATGTGCTAACTGCCTCGAAAAAATCAAATGAGCGCTCACTGTAACTCGAGTTGCAGTGTATTGGATATACACGACGGTATGGGGCTCAAGACAAAACAAATGGTAGTTTTTTTCTTGGTACTTTTGGAACAGTAAATTGATAAAAAGTGACGATCTCCAGAGGTAGCGTTAAACGATCAGTGACCGTGACTAGTGCCCGCCGCCGCACAGTGTGGGAATCTCGCAATCTAGGGGGATTTAATTCCAAATTGAATTAAATAAAAGATACAAGTTAAAAAATAATATTGATTGGTATTCAAATAAATAAAAATACTTAAATAGTGATAAAAAATAAAGCTGTATTAAAAAAATGCGATAAGAATAAATTTTGTTATTTTAATCACTAATTCCACTTTCGACCTCATTTACGGTGGGAACATAAAATCAAAAATAGCATAAATTCGCTCCTTTTTGGCATTTGAGGTCCAAATATCAAAAAAATGTTTCTTTTTGTAGTTTCGGCGGTCATTCTGAAAACCGAAAAAAATGTACGACGGTCGCACAAAATCGCAAGTTTTGTCAATTGTTCTCAAAAGTTAAGACTCTAAACTATAAATTAAAACAATAAAAACACCGGGATATTGAGGTCATTTTTTTAAACACCTTTTGTTTTGCAAATCATCTCTTAAAAATGCTTAATTTAACTGTGCTTTCAAATCATCATCATCATCATCATCATTTCAGCCGAAAGACGTCCACTGCTGGACATAGGCCTCCCCCAAGCACCTCCACTTCGACCGGTCCTGTGCTTCCCGCATCCAACGGGTTCCTGCGGCCTTCACAAGGTCATCGGTCCACCTTGTGGGAGGCCTTCCAACGCTACGTCTTCCGGTACGCGGTCGCCACTCCAGAACCTTTCGGCCCCATCGGCCATCTGTTCTGCGAGCAATGTGCCCTGCCCACTGCCACTTAAGTTTGGCAATTCTTCGGGCTATGTCGGTTACCTTGGTTCTACTGCGGATCTCCTCATTCCTGATTCGATCACGCAGGGAAACTCCAAGCATAGCCCTCTCTTTGGGTGACTTTTAGCCTTCTTATAAGGCCCATTGTGAGCGACCACGTTTCCGTTCCATAAGTCATCACTGGCAACACACACTTGTCAAAGACTTTCGTCTTGAGACACTGCGGTATGTGGGACGAGAAGATATTGTGTAGCTTCCCGAACGCTGCCCAGCCGAGTCGGATTCGTCGATTTACCTCTTTCTCGAAGTTAGACCTACCTAACTGGACGGTTTGTCCTAGGTAAACGTACTCGTCCACGACTTCGAGTGTAGCGTCTCCGATTTTATGAGAGTGGGTGTTACATGGGCATTTGACATGACCTTCGTTTTGTCCATGTTCATTTTAAGACCCACTCTTTCGGAGGCTCTACTGAGGTCATCAAGCATTGTACTGAGGTCCTCCATAGTCTCAGCCATGACTACGATGTCGTCGGCAAACCGAAGGTGAGTTATGTACTCGCCATTGATGTTGATGCCAGCCCCTTTCCAGTCCAGAACCTTGAAGACATCCTCCAGTGCAGCGGTGAACAGTTTCGGAGAGATAACGTCTCCCTGTCTCACACCTCGCTGCAGAAGGATAGGTTTCGAGGCCTGATCCTGGAGTCTGACTGACATAGTGGCGTTTTCGTACAGACACTTCAGCACTTCGATGTACCGATAGTCGATCTGGCACCGTTGAAGAGACTGCAGCACAGCCCATGTCTCGATCGAATCAAAGGCTTTCTCGTAGTCCACAAACGCTAAGCAGAGAGGCAGGTTATACTCTTCGGCCTTCTGTATAACCTGTCGCAGCGTATGTATGTGGTCTACGGTGCTAAAGCCTTTACGGAATCCGGCTTGTTCGGGAGGCTGGAAGTCATCAAACCTGCGCGCGAGACGGTTCGTGATGACTCTCGAAAACAGCTTGTAGACATGGCTCAGGAGTGAGATGGGCCTATAATTCTTAAGGAGGGCATTATCGCCCTTCTTAAAGAAAAGTATCACCACACCCCTGTTCCATGCCTGTGGTGTTTTGCCCTCGAGTATGACGGAACCAAACAGCTTCTGAAGGGCCTTCAGAACGGGTTTTCCGCCGGCCTTCAGCAACTCGGCCGTAATTCCGTCATCACCCGGTGCCTTGTTGTTTTTGAGCTGCTTCAGAGCCATCCTAATCTCGTACAGGCTGACGTCCGGGATATCTTCGGTATAGTGCCGGGTCAATCTAGCTCTTGGGTCGTTTGCCAGATTCATAGCGGGGTTATTTGTTGATGTGTATAACTGTCCATAGAACCTCTCGATCTCTCTCAACAGCTCAGGTTTGTCGGATACGATCCTGCCATCATCGGTCTTCAGTCTCGTAAGCTGGCTCTGCCCAATAGACAGATCTCTAGCAAAGACCTTGGAGCCTTTATTTCGCTCTATCGCGTCCTTAATACGATCTGTATTAAAACGGCGAAGATCGCTTTTCAAGGCCTGAGAGATCCGTCTATTGAGTTGCCGGTAATTTAGCGCATCATCCGTAGACTGCAGGATCATATCGCGCCTCTCCTTCATGAGCCGCAAAGTAGGATCAGAGAGCTTCTTTTTTGAATTCGTACGGCGGGTCTTGAAGATCTTAGACCCGACCGTATGGACAGTTTCCACGAACCCATCGTTATAATCGTCCACGGAGCTCCCTAGGCATTCGAAACGATTCTGGAGTTCGAGCTGAAAGCTCTCGGGGTTTTGGATCTGGATCGGTGCTGGACGGAGCGTAGACTTCATCAGTCGAGATCTTTCCAGCTTGATATTTAGGTTCAATGTGCCTCTTACCATACGGTGATCACTTCCGGTTTTCACCGCGTTGATCACAGAGACATCATTGAATACTTGCTTCTTCGTCGACATAATGAAGTCAATCTCATTTTTAGTTGCACCATCCGGGCTCTGCCAGGTCCACTTTCTATGCTCACGTTTTCTGAAGAAGGAATTCATCATAAAGAGGCCTTCCTTCTCCATAAAACTGGCCAGTAGGTGGCCCCGGTGGTTCCGGCATCCAACTCCAAATTGCCCCACTCGCAGCTCATCATCGTTACGTTTACCCAGTTTCGCGTTAAAGTCCCCCATGACAACGGTAAAGTGAGTTTTAGAGCCATGCATGGCTCTGGAAATATCCTCATACATGGTCTCCACCTCATCGTCGGGGTGTGACGAGGTCGGGGCGTAAACCTGTACGACCTTCAGCGAATACCTTTCGGATATTCTGAGTATAAGGTACGCCACCCTGGTCGACACACTCTCGATCTTCACCACGTTGCTCACAAGGGACTTACGGACGATAAACCCGACACCCCCTTGGGACTGCTGGTTGCCCTCCCGGAAATAGAGCAAGTTTCCGGATTTAAGGATTATCGAGTCCTCCCCCTCTCTTCGGACTTCAGATAACCCCACTATACTCCATCGTATCTTGCTCAATTCTTCCTCGAGTTCGGTGATCTTCTCGTCGGTCCGGAGTGTACGCGTGTTGTATGTTGCCAGGTCCAGTTTTCGGTGATTGTGGTAGCCGGATCTCTTCCGGGGATTCTTAGCACCCCTTGCCTCACCGTGGCCTTGGCCGCTACCGTAACCAAGGATAGGCGGGCCGCCGGGTACTAGGGGCCTTGTGATTTTTGTGCTTGTCATTCTTGGGGGGGTTTTGCCATAATCGCCACGCTTGGCAGGCGGGTTGGCGATCGCAGTATAGTATGGTGGTGGAATGCATAGAGAACGCTGCTGCCCATTCTCCGGTACGACCCTTAGTCGCCTTTTACGACACCCACGGGAAGTATGGGGTGGTGCAATTCTTTAAGTCCGACACCACACGGACAAGTCCGACACCACACGGACAAGTCCGACACCACACGGACAAGTCCGACACCACACGGACAATGATGTTATTAAATCAAAGTGCTTTCAAATGATGTTATTAAATCAATGTTTAACTATTACATAAATAAAATACACTCTAACTTACCTTGAAAGATATACACAATACAATAATAAACCAATAAACAAGACAATATGTTAATTTGATCAGTAATCTCAAGTAAAGATGACACTCTAATGTTGTTGTTCGTATTGTAAGGGTACAACGATATTATCTACCCATTTCAACATTTTTATTTATTTTTTTAACCTATCTACAAGAATTTCTTATATGTAGCTGTGATAATTAGGGTCTTAGGTATAAATAGGTTATAAATATATTATCAATTATTAAAACTTATATTTTGATTTAAATCCCCCTAGATTGCGAGATTCCCACACTGTGCGCCGGGGATAGCCGAGCGCCCAGTGGCCTAGTTTGCAACGACTATCAGTGATTTAAAACAACAATTTTATTTTTTGAATAATTATCTAAACTATTAATGATACCGCATGGTCAATTTTACCTAAGGAACCGCATGGTCAATTTTACCGTGTGTGTGGTATGTTGCTCTGATCAGGAAGATTGGTTACGTTGGCCGGAACGATTACTAATAATGGCTTGGTTTTTTGCTAAACTGTACCAAAATGGTGAAAAGCCCCTTATGGTGCGACTCAGTCTGTCTGTCTGTACGTCTGTCACAGCTGGATATCTCAAGAACTACTAATGCTATCACCTTGAAATTTAGAATAGTTTTAGATGACGTTTGCCCAACAATTTTTGTAATATGATAGAAATATTTTTTTTTTTTTGCAGCAGGTACTGAAAGGGGGTCTGAAAAATTCGAAGTGGGGCTACTAGGGCATGTGGGGTACCATATAAAAGAGCGCAGTTTGCACATTCTCTCAAACGCTTTTTCTTTTTTTTAAGCAGCATATTTTTCGACTTGTGATGAAAAATGTAAGAAAAAAAACAGTTCCCCCCTTATCTCCGAAGTTTGCCAAGAGAAAAATCTGACATTATTCTATGTGATAGAAGTTTATGTAAAGATTACAATAAAAATAAAACGATGTCTCTAAATAGCACTCTTTTTCAGAACTCATCAACAAAAGTTACATTAGTTCCACTATCGGTCAAGAGATGGCACTGACGTGACGTAAAACTGTAATATTCTACACCGTAACGTGCAGTGTTAAAATTCTCTGACAAATATAGGCCTGACCGATGAAAATTTAAAAACATAATGATGGTACGGGACCCTCGGTGCGCGAGTCCGACTCGCTCTTGCCCGATATTTTTTTACTTGTATATGTATACCTATAATATGTTTTGTTGTGTGTCAGTCTGCACTAAATAAATATATTTTCTTTCTTTTCTTTCCAATGAGTAGCTAGAATCCATTTTATGGTAAAACTAGCTTCTGTCCGCGGCTTCGCCCACGTTTATGTCGGAAATTATCCACGGGAACGTGTTACCGGGACAAAGAGCAGTCTATATGTTACTCCATGACATCAGCTATCTGGTAGTGAAAGTCCCGTCAAAATCGGTCCAGCCGTTTTGAAGATTATCCGGAACAAACACACAGACTGACAAAAAATTTTGAAATGTTCTTTTGTTGTATGTGGCGTATATACTTTCATATGCATTTAGTAAAAAACTGTTATTTTGATCTTACAAACAGACACTTCCATTTTATTTATTTGTATAGATAGATGGTACCCGCCATTATACGAAGAGATAAAATTCAAAAGAAATAGCGTATGACAAGTATAGGTACCCGCCATTATACGAAGAGATAAAATTCAAAAGAAATAGCGTATGACAAGTATATTTTCTCCACTCCTGATTACTTTTACGAGCCCATCAAACAGCCATTAGTCAATAATGAAATTTTATTTAAGAACGTCTAAACATACCTCATTCACCTACCGAGGCGGCTTACAGGGTGAATTGAATTCAGCACAAAGAAAAACACAATTGTGTACTGAAAAATCACGAAGGGATCCGCGGGCCAGAATAATAGCGTTAAATAAATAATATGGGAGCGTCTCAACTTAATTTGGCAGACCTGTTATGTATTATATGGTGGAGTGGCTTTGAAGGCAGCGGTGGCGGGAGCGAGTAATCACAAAATACAGAGAGTACAGAAGGCAATCTACATACAAAGTGCGCTCGGACAACGCACACATAGACACTGCTCACGGACATGTTATCTCGGACTGGTTGGGACTAGTGCGAGCGAGAGTGCCATTCGCTTGAGACACGCGTCTGTGAAGTGCAAAAATGGAGAAACAAAAAAATAGCTATCTAAGCTCGATTTATGTAATAGTTTCCTATTTTGAATCAGTATAAAAAAACGAATTACCTATAACTTTTTTGTAAATTAACGTTACCAACTATTCGTCGTTTCAGCCGATAGACGTCCACTGCTGGACATAGGCCTCCCCCAATTTTGGGGGGGGTTTGCCTTAATCGCCACGCTTGGCAGGCGGGTTGGCGATCGCAGTATGGTATGATGGTGGAATAAATAGAGAACGATGCTGCCCATTTTCCGGTAAGACCCTTAGTTGCCTTTTACGACACCCACGGGAAGTAAGGGGTGGCGCAATTCTTTAAGTCCGGCACCACACAGACAGCTATTACGTAAGCTGAACACATGATTTTTTGTTTGTGTAGATATTGTGTTGTTTTTAGTGTCATTTGATAAGCTTACGTCTAAAACGGATAGGGCAAAATAAATTGTGTAAATAGGGTAATCTCTATTGAAGTTATTAGAGATTTTCGATAGTGAAAATTTACAAATATAAAATTTTATATGTTTCTGTTCTATAAACTTTTTGTATTGTGACACTATGTTTATTGTTTTGTTTTAATATTGTAGAATAAGCTTAACAATAAATCAAACAACTAGATACGAGTGCCACTACCACGATAGTTTTTTGTGCATAAGCCAAAGTTGACAACCATAGCGCGACCGCCGAGCGTAGGTATGAAAAGTGAAGTACATACATGTGATTGCCTTCTGTACTCTCTGTATTTTCTGGAGTAATGCTCTCACTTTCAATTTTAACAGCGATCAGTTCTAACTTGTGCAAAAGTTACGCGTCTCTAGAAAATTGTTACTTAGCGTTTCTTTTTCTATACCCACCGAGCATACCGACACAAATGTAGACGGATTTGTGTAAAACCTTAGATGGCATAACGTTTGCAGTTTTCTTTACAACTTATTTAATTTCAGTTTCTCGTGGTGACGTTATGTTACTCTGTTTTTGAGCATAGTAGCAAAAGCGCAGTGCTTTCCGTATTAATCCCAAAACGCGGGACAGATTCGAAATTTTTTGAAAAATGTCACGTAAAACAGGTACTTCCCTAGATTATTTTTTTCAAAAGTAGACACTACAATGTGTTGTAATAAGATACTTAGCTTCTCCGCTTTACCCAACGTTATCCCAAATCCCACAGAGATTTTCCGCAGCGCAGATCATGGACATGGATTCAGGGACATATGTCCCTGAATCCATGGGAAAAACACATAAGGCAGCTCCATAAATGGTAATATTTGAAAAGGCATTGTTTGCGCGAAAGGCATGCGAGTAATAGTTAGCGAACAAAACAGCGGCTCCATCAATCAGCTTCACAGTATCAAAATTAGGTTGAATTCAGCAGTGCGATTCTGTAACCATCTCACCGTGAAAACTTAGGTGAAGTGAGCGTGGAGTGAGCTGTCAATAGTGTCAATTCCTAGCAAAAACAAACTCACATCACCTAAGTTTTCACGGTGAGATTTTTACAGAATCGAGCGGCTGGGAACAAACTGGTATGGTTGAAAAAATAGAGAGAGGGAACTATGTAATTGACATTCGAGTTTTTACTGAAATATGCTAAGATAAAGTTTTCTCTCTCTGTAGTCGGTCCCTCATATTTGAGGATTGTGGTCAGCTTCGGAGCTGCATCTGGAGCGGATGATCCGTCTCCACCGGTTTCTGTCCAGCGCATCCCTTACCACAGTGTAAAATTTAGTGGACGATGATTCCTTCACCTGATCGGTCCATCGTGTTGGTGAACGACCGCGCGATCCTTAGCCTTGGGTGTTCCCAAACACAATCAGTTTTTCCAAACTTTCATCGCCTCTGCGCACTATGTGGCCGAAATAGGAGAATGCGTTGCTGGCATATGGTCGACAAGCGGGTTTTAAGATAAAGTTTTAGTTGTGACCAGATTGACTAGTCTATAATAATTTGAACATATTATAGGTAGGTACAGACGCCAGCACATCAAGCTACTACAATCTGTCAAATTTCTTTAATAGATTTTCAACTTTATCGCTAAAGCATAAGGTTCAAAGTTGATTGTGAAAATTTGACAGTTTCGGGTAGCTTGATGTGCTGGCGTCTGTACAAAAAAACCCAGACATCGATTAATGAAAATCCCCTGTGCTGTACAGCTTTTTGGTGTTTACAATTTTTATCAAAAACATATCAAAGCTTGTATTAGTTCATTGCAAAGAATACCTTTTTAACCCACTTCAAAAAAGGTGGTTCTGTATTCAACCCGTATGTGTGTTTGTATGTCCGCGATTTTCTCAAAAACTAATGAAGCAATTTTTATAATTCTTTCATTAATGTGATTCACGTACTTTCAGAAAGGTTTTAGTATACACCGTTTTCCGGTATTTTCATACAAACTAAATACCTTGACGTAAATCACCCGATATGCATGCCTCTTTATCCGAATTGGCCTCGACGTATTTTATTCATAAGATTTGACGGGCTGAAACTTGTTAAAACTAAATTAAGACCCTTTCTTACTGCATAGCTCAATTAAATTTCATTAAATGAAATTACAAACATCTTTGTAACGACGCCATTTTAAGTAGGTACTACTTCCTTTGTTAGATTTAATTTGTAAAAGCTATAGAAGCGTTTGACGGGTTAACGTGAAGAACACGGTGTATAATACATAAGGTAATTATTATTTTATGTAAGAAGTAAGTACTAGTGTTAATTGAATTTGTGTGCGGTAGATAGGTACAACAAAAAAGTGAAAGTTGTTTTTGTAAAAAAGTTTTTATTTTTCACTTTTTTACAATAATTTTACTTATAAAACAAAACACATCATTGCACAAATTAACAATTCTGCGAAGCCATTTCAGTGAGATATCTCTGGTTTAGAGGCCACCGATTGGAAGAAAGGGAACCCGAAAGCCTTTACTATGAAACGATCTACGATACACTTTCCATCGTTGACTTCAGTTACCATCGCTGGCTCTGTTAGCACTGTGAATATAATTCTAAAACAAAAGCAGTAGTCGATAGGGAATGAAACACGATTTTCAATTGTTTGTATATTTTTATTGGTTTTTAGTGGGTGTTGGTAAGAGTACCAGCAACATATGAAAAGTTTGAATTATGGGTACAGCAGAGTTGATGGCTGGCGACTGAAAGAGCAACAATGCTGTAACAAGATTAAAATTCCACACAAGATGGATCGAATTTGATAAGATCCTCTTTGTAAACAACGTTTCCCTTTTACCATGTTTATTAAGTATTGGTTCAGCGGAGCCTTGGTGTGATCAGACGTGTATTTCGGTTATTTTGATAACTTAATATTCAAGTGTCTAAAAGACGGGTGAAAATTTGGCCGCCTTTTCGAATGAGTGTTAATTTTTTTGCTCTTATGGCCAGGATATCAATCCAATCCAATCAAGGCAATCCAGGAGAGAAAGTACCTCTGCTGGCCTAACCCAACCTGCCAAATTTCATCAAAAAAGGCGCGAACAGAGAGACAGGCATGTGTTAGATAATTCATTTTGATATAATTATAATATTAGAATATCGTTTGTTGGCTAATGGCATCTATCACATTTACGAAGCTTGAGACCAACGTAAAAGGGGTCCGCGCCCACTCGACCCGCTTAGACTCGACCCGAAGAATAATATCAGATATTTTACTACCAATTCAGTGCCATTTGTACAGTCAGGCAAAGTGATATTATCCTAATTTGATTTTACATACAAATGATTGAAATGGATATTTCTGCATTATGTGATAGAGTCCAACAAAGGTAAAATATTGTACACAACAACTTGTTCATTATTAAGATACTGTAAAGTTATGTACTAAGTATAGTTCTTCTTTTTTAATTCCGTTTCGATCGCAACACATCAATCAGCCAAAGGAAGAAGATAATAGTTACCTAAGTATTGAAAATGATAACACTTTAGGTTTATTGACAAAAAAATATCAAGAAAAGTTATTACAAGAAACTGCTCGATTGTTGATTATTTCAAAAACTATTTATTTATTTGTATTTTTTTTTTCATGTCGATTATTTATAGAAAGAAATTGTTGATTTTGTACTGAAAACATGTTTTTTTTTACATTTACAATTATTAGGTTCACAAGTAGGACCTTCTAAGTTAGTTCCTATTCCTACTTGTGAACCTAATAATTATAATCACGTTTAAAGATTGATTCAATAAATACCTACCACCGTGCCACTAGCTATAAGATTGTAATGATAATTAACAATAATCTTAATACTATATTAAAAAAGTATAAGGACTTATTTGTTTAATTATTAATTTATTTATCCAAACATTATTTAAATTTTACACTCCCGCGTGGTTCAAGCGTTAAATCGACACTTTTTTGTCTAACTGTACATCGACGTTTTTACGCCTATCAAAACAGAAATATTATTCGGGTCGAGTCTGAGCGGGTCGAGTGGACACTGACCCCGTAAAAGTAGGTACCTAATTTGACTAGATGACAAAAAAAAACAAGTCTTTTTTTTTTTTGCGGATGGGAATAACTTGTCAAAATCACTTAAATCTTATTACTATAAATGATTAAGTAATATTTGGCTATACTTATAGTACATCTTAGATTCAATATTGCTAATTTAATAAAACAGGCTGTTTAAAAATGATTGGCACAATACTGTCAGTTGATGTTGATTTTCTTTTCAATTAAGTATGTCTAAGAAATACAAATAAACTCTTATTAAATTGCTTTATTACCATAAAATGTTTTAAAACGGTTTCACTAAATATGATTTATTTATTAGGTATTACCTGTGTTAAAAGATATTAAGGAAAAATATTATGATGATCCGTGATTGGTTAAAAATGGCCTAAAAGACGTTGGTAAGATATAAAAAACCGGGCAAGAGCAAGTCGGACTCGCACACCGAGGGTTCCGTAACATCCGGGTTTATGCATAAGGCTTATTTATGTTTATGAAATTAAATGTTTTATATTTGTATTTGAGTTGATTGAATGAAAGGCAAATTGCGGTTTACGATTTATGACGTATTAAAAAAAACTACTTACTAGATCTCGTTCCAACCAATTTTCGGTGGAAGTTTATATGGTAATGTACATCATATATATATTTTTTTGTTTTATCATTCTCTTATTTTAGAAGTTACAGTTACATGTAACTTCTAAAATAAGAGAATACCACTTTGGAAGAATACACATTTTACCACTTTGGAAGTGTCTCTCGCGCAAACTATTCAGTTTAGAAAAAAATGATATTAGAAACCTCAATATCATTTTTGAAGTCCTATCCATAGATACCCCACACGTATGTATGGGTTTGATGAAAAAAAAATTTTGAGTTTCAGTTCTAAGTATGGGGAACGCCAAAATGTATTGTTTTTTTTTTCTATTTTTGTGTGAAAATCTTAATGCGGCTCACAGAATACATCCAATTACCAAGTTTCAACAGTGTTGTTCTTATAGTTTCGAAAAAAAGCGGCTGTGACATACGGACGGACAGACAGACATGACGAATCCATAAGGGTTCCGTTTTTTGCCATTTGGCTATGAAACCCTAAAAAGGATTGTAATGACTATAAAGTTAGTTGTTGTTTGGTAGATGTTCAGTTACTTACAGTTACAGTTACAGTACTAGTGCCGTTCATCATCAGCCTAGCCTTTCCCCAACTAAGTTGGGGTCGGCTTCCAGTCTAACCGGATGCAGCTGAATACTAGTACTAGTGCCGTTATTATGTGGAAATAGATGAGGCGACTAGATGTCATGTAAGTTAATTGATATTATTATCTTAATTATTGCTGATAACTATGTTGTTCTGTATAATATGGCCAATATTGCTAATATTGTGTATTATAGAATATTCCTAGCTATTGTTATTATGTTGCTATTATTCTGAGTTCCTTGGACCATTGTCCAAGAGATAGAATTAATTGTTTTTAAAATAAAGATTTCCAAGGAGTTTCTTGTCCTTCTTCTACTTGATGACCTAGATTCGGAACGAACGACTAGCTTTCTGATTAATTACTGACAAGACATAAATTGAAATAAATGTCTAGCCTTGACTTTCTGTGCTTTATTTCATACAATCCTTTCCCTACATCCATATTCATGGGTACTTTTACACACAGTAAATAACTAGTAACCATTCTGATATTCATAGCTTTATTTTTGGGTTATATATATTTAAACATATAGATAGTTTATGTATAGTTATTTCCTAAAACATGCATGAAGAAGCCGCCTCGTGTAGCGCAGTTTATTCCGTCAGTTACTCAACTGAACCGAGCGGTCAGCGCATCCTGGACAGTCACACTCAACACCTTATTTGACTGGCCAATTCTTCCCTTGCGGTGATAAGGCCAAAGCCCGCCTTGTTTGCGACCACCCTCTCACCGGAGTCCGGTATCAAGCAGCCTGCTGTGTTTCGTCGATACGTGAGAGTTCCAGTGCCTTAGGCATCTTCTGGGCACGCTTGTTCCATCATAGACCTCATACAAATAGCAGTCGATTATTAAGTCTCTTTAAATCATTTAATTTGTCAAATGTGTTTACAGAACCAACCCGCATAACTATAAATTCTGCTACATGTATTGATAATGTTTTTTGTTGCTGCGACTACTTAGATAAAGCCATTGTAAACTATCTCCCTTCTGATCACAGTGGTCAAACCGTTGTGTTCAAGTCCAATACACCATTACAAAAAATTCAGATACAAACTAGACAAATAACACCAAGCAATCTAAATAGATTTAATAATAACTTAATTAGTAAGTTAAGTGTACCAGGCCAAATTAAAAACAATGTAAATAAATTATATGAGGAGTTCTTTTCGATAGTGCGCACCGAGTTCAATAACACTTTGAAGAAGAAAACTAAAACTATTTGTCCAAATTTTTTGTTCAGTGACTGGGCAACTAAGGGTATTAGGAAAAGTAGAGAAAAATTGTTTGAGCTGTATGGCCTTAAGCCTTATATTAACTCTGAAACTTTTAATAAATACGTTGGTACCTACTCCAAAACGTTTAAAAATACTTGTAAGGTAGCTAAAGCCTTGTATATTAGCAACAAGATTAAATCAGCCGATAATAAAATAAAGACGGTTTGGAAAATTATTAATGACGAAACTAACCGGAATAAAAGACATAATAATGATTTCGCACTAGAGACTTCGCGTGGTCTCATAAGCACTAACAAAGAGGTTGCTCAAGATTTTGTAAATTTCTTTACCAGTATCCCGCATAAAACTACTGAAACCTTAAATTCCTCGCCCTTACGTTCTATTGATTTATTAAAAGCAAACGTTTCATCCTGCCAGATTGAATTTAAATTCAAGCATATAAACCCCAAAATTGTAATAAAAGCTTTCAAGCAAATCAAGATCAAATTAACCGAAGATATATGGGGAATGTCTATCAAAGTATGTACCTCCATTATTGAGACAATAGCGCCGTACTTAGCCTTAATATTTAATTTGTGTGTGGATCAAGGAGTTTTCCCGGATCTAATGAATACAGTAAGGTAATACCACTTTTCAAATCGGGGGACAGTAAGGATACCAATAATTATAGACCCGTATCCGTGTTACCGGTTTTCAGCAAGGTGTTTGAAAAGGTGATGCTGAACCAAATGCTCAATCATTTTAACACCAATAAAATATTACACGACCAACAATACGGTTTTACCAAGGGACGTTGTACGACTGATGCCGGTGTCACCTTATTAAAACACATATTTGCGGCCTGGGAAGAGTCCCAAGACGCCATAGGGATTTTTTGTGACCTCTCCAAGGCTTTTGATTGCGTCGAACACGAAACCTTACTCTTAAAACTTGAGCATTACGGACCGGGAAAACTTGCGCTCAGTTTAGTAAAATCTTATTTAAATGATAGACAACAGCACGTTCAAATAAATGGTGTCAATTCACCTGGCTTAAAAGTAAAAATGGGTGTACCACAGGGCTCGATATTAGGTCCTTTCCTCTTTTTAGTATATATTAATGATCTACCCCATTTGTTAAAAACTCAACCACAAATGGTGTTATTTGCTGACGATACGTCCTTGATTTTTAAAATTAATAGACGTGCATCAAATCTTGACGACGTAAATAACGCCCTACTGCAGATCCAAAATTGGTTCACTGCTAATAATTTAGTATTAAATGGGAAAAAAACGAAGTGCATAAGATTTTCTTTACCAAATGTCAAAAGTAGTAATTGTGAGATAGTATTGAATCAAGAGAAACTAGAATTCGTCGATAGTACTGTTTTCCTAGGGATCACGCTCGACTCAAGGCTTCAATGGGGTCCCCATTTAACATCCCTTGCAGGACGGCTAAGTTCAGCAGCATATGCTGTGAGAAAAATCCGTCAATTTACTGATGTTGATACCGCGAGACTGGTCTATTTTAGTTACTTTCATAGTATCATGTCGTACGGTATTTTACTATGGGGACGAGCTGCAGACATCGAGTCTATTTTTATTCTGCAGAAAAGGGCTGTCAGAGCCATATACAGCCTCCGCAGGCGTGACTCTCTAAGGGAACTGTTTAAAGATATTAACATCATGACGGTACCTTGTCAATATATCTATGAAAATATCATGCACGTAAGGAAAAATCTACATCTTTTTAGTAAAAGAGGTGAAAGACACAATTATATCACTAGAAATAGGGACCAATTAGTTCAACCAGGTTTCAGGCTGGCTAAAGTAGACTCGTCTTTCATGGGCTACTGTTTAAAATGTTACAATAAAATACCTACCCACATACTTGAACTGAATGAAACGAAATTTAAATCTTGTATAAAACGCACACTATGAAGCCAGGCATATTATAAATTGGGGGATTACATCACTGACAAAAATGCTTGGCTAAACGCTGGTCCTGCTCCATAAGGACGCACAAATAAATTGATTAGCATTGAAAAACACTGTTGGAGCTGCTGAAGATTTTAAAATACTATTTTTGCATTATATAAATTCAATCACCTAGTATTGTATAATTGCATAGCACATGTGTGAGTACTATGTACATACTATAAAGCTTCCATTTACTGGGTACGCCTTTTATTGACTTGAATGTGCCCTGGCAGCTGAGAGTATTTCACGCTCACTCAAATGTCTCGCTGATGGTGGCGCGTGTGTTGGATCATTTAGCTCCCTTCAAAATGGTTGAACTGAATGGTGCTAATACATGCGTCATGTTCGTGAACGGGCGCCGTCAGTAGGGACTGGTCATCTCTTTGCTGCCATGGCTTATTTTAATTTAATACCTATTTGAATTGTTTTATTCTTTTAAATCGTGTTTTCATTACGGACGCTTTTAACGTTCTGCATCGTTCTCACATGTATAATTTTTAACATGAATGATGTAAACAAGACATAGTAACCATATTATTTTGATTTAAAAGAGTGTCCATGGAGTTTCTTGCCCGTTCTTCTCCATAGGTACCTACGCTTTGGAATGGGCAACTAGCTTCATCTTTCTGACTGACCGACCCCTTGACAATTCAAAAGTGCCTGTAATTGGTTTAATTGAAATAATTGCTTTGAGTTTGAGTTTGAATACATGGCTTTCTATCAGGCGTGAGAGTTACTTCCGCATCTTGCCCGTTTTCACTAAGTTAAGTGTAACTTAGTGAAAACGGGCAAGGGACAATTAAAATCACGCTGTTGGCTTTTCAACGCTCGGCTTAACGTCGAAAGACAACAAACAAAAATCGCGCAGCGGGCACCTTCCTCAGCTGATGATACTGTCGATGATGGGCGACGTTTATTTGAACAAAGAGACTCGGATTACTCGAGACTACTTCAAAATTGCTTCTTACGACACCACTACATGGAGTAAATATTCTTATTTCTGACTGAAGCTGCAAACAGTCTTACAATGGAGTTACTTTCACACACATTGCCACTATACACATTCTCAAGTTTTTTGGAAAAATATATATTTTGTGAGATGTTTTCCGTGTACGACAATTTATTTCAGTTCACCCAAAAAGTGTCCGGCACCACACAGGCTTTTATCTGTGTGGTGCCGGACTTAAAGAATAGCACCACCCCTTACTTCCCGTGGGTGTCGTAAGAGGCGACTAAGGATCGTACCGGAGAATGGACAGCAGCGTTCTCTATGTATTCCACCAACATACCATACTGCGATCGCCAACCCACTTGCCAAGCGTGGCGATTATGGCAAACCCTCCCAAAATTGGGGGAGGCCTATGTCCAGCAGTGGACGTCTATCGGCTGAAACGACCCAAAAAGGCCCTGGCAAGGGCAACCGATAACTGTTTTTCGGACCTTTAAATAGTTTGGCGTAGTTTATCTAGCTAGTTAGGTTCTATGAATGAGCATTAGGTACGTACATATTCGTTTTCATAATAAATTCTTACCAACACCCAACAGAATGCTGCATGTCCAGTACTAATTCAGAGAGACATTAGAGCGCGACCATTCTTATAAATACAGGAATCGTCTCTCTGAAATTCTAAAAACTGCGGTAGCTAAAGAATCATCTTAGATGATTCTTTGACTACCGCAATGCCCTTTCCCAATTATGTTGGGGTCGGCTTCCAGTCTAACCGGATGCAGCTGAATACCAGTATTTTTCATGAATAGACTGCCTATCTGAGGGTGTGGTCCCAAGGCGTATCCCCCTTGGTAAGACTGGTTGTCAGACTTTCGGGCTACTGACTACCCGTAACGACTTCCATAGATCATAATCATATAACATTTATTTTCAATAGACATTGTTACAGTGTTGGTCTTAAAGTCAGTAAGAAACAAGAATAACAGCCGAGACCAACGGCTTAACATGCTTTCCGAAGCTTGAAGGGGTCTATGTAAAGATGGTCACCCATCCACGGACCAACCGCGCACGCGTTGCTTAACCTCGATCGATCGACCCGTGCGTCTATTATTACTTAGCTCTCTAGATGTAAATGTGTTTGTATTGATGTCAGCCACATCTGGCTAGAGATTAAAAGCCGATACAAACATTGTTAGGGAATTCTAGGCAGATGATTGATGACAAAATATTATGGTTTCTGAACAAATCTTAAATAACGACAAAAATAGCAGATTACATTAAAACCTCTAATTAAATTAAATGGAAAAGGCAAAACGTTACACAAAGCGCCGTCTTCTGAGACCAAAATAAAAGGTTTAAAATATTTTGCGTCTTCAAAAATCTAGCCAAGTTTACCTACAGGTTCTTGTAATCTAGAATATAGCGAAATGGCTCATTAGGCAGAAAATTAAAATGGCGGATTCAGCGGAGAGCCAGCTGCGTTGGGTACGTCTTGGGCATTATTTTCACTGTTATTAGTATATGCTGCGCTTAGTTTATGCTACCTGAATTTGTAGTGATAAGACAAGTTTTACTGAGAAATATTAAATACTAGCTGACCCGGCCGAACTTCGTACCGCCTCAGAATGAAATAATGTGACAAAGTTCAATTCTAAATACACTAAACTATTTCACTAATACACTAAACTACAAAAAAAAGTAAATGGCAGTACTTTTTCGCAGTCACGAACGAAAGAAATCATGACATACCTTTTTGTTTGTTGTCAAATATTTATAGTGAAATTAAATAAAAATGTCTATTTAGATTGAATATGTTGTATAATAGATCGACGACGTACTCTCTGCTTTTGCTTTAATAACCACTCACGCGCACATTGCCGAAAATAGACAGTTCCCGAAAATCCTAAACTGACATTGTGCATTCAAAGTTAAACATGATATCGTTTTGACTTATTGTTAATGTTGTCTGTACGAAAACAGAATAGTACAATAAAAAGCCATTAAAAGTTATGAGCCAAAAAAGATTCGTTTTACTTGCTATTTTCAACGTAACTTTGGGTAAGTAATAAAAGATCTGTAAAATCTTCAAAACCAAGCCCGTACCGACAAAGCCTAATTATCGAAGAGTTCAATAATCTTTATTTGTAATTGATTCATGCAGTGGTTTATTCATAAAACTCTATTTTCCGAAGCACTTTTCGATTTTTTTTACGCGCCTATCCGTTCGGAACGGTGTTTCTGTGCGTGAGAACTAGACGTTCTTCGTGTAGACTAGCATCTAACTGCTCATCACTGATACTAGCTCTATCGGACACGAAGCCAGGTCTGTCAGCGTGCTATTTGGCCATGACCACCAGTGAGTTCGATCTCGCGATTAGTTTACCTACTCTTAACGCGTATAAAACAATCGCAGCGATTCGACATCGGTACTCAATTTTAATTCATCCAAATCACGTGTGTGTCAGTCAGTGTATTTGCAACGACTCTGGCAGTGTGTGGACGTGCATTATCATGCATAAGCAGAAATGAAGCACCAAATTGGGTCCACAAAGGAATGACAACATCTGATACAATCGTTTCAGCGTAAATATGTGCATTGAGATTGCCTCTGATCCAAATCAGTTCGGTTCTTCGGCCGATCCAAATACCCACCCATATCATTATTGTTCGACCACTGTATGCATGAACTTCCTGGCATGGTTTTAAACGTTCTTCGCGTCTAGGGGTCCTCCAATACCGTATACGTCTAGTATCGGGCCTCATACCAAAGCAAGCAAGCAAGTTTTTATTTAGATTCGTAAAAAAAAATACACAAAACGCCACTCTTCTTCTGCCCAAATTCTATGTTCACGAGTCCGATGTAAAAGGGTTCTGCGATTGCGGGGCCCAATAGGTGGCGATCTTGCCTGCATTTGGTGATGTAAGGTCGTCCTCCATTTCACTTTGCCACGCTGCCCGTGATGCGGTATCGTGTCCAAAGTAGTGTGTAGTTTCTACAGCGGTAGGGAACCGATTGCCACAGCACGTTGTCGAGAACCAGCTTCCAACATTCCCACGGCTCAGATCATTTCTTCTCGGCTCGAATGACGTCTTCTCGCTATAATAACGTTCTATTGTATTGATTACACTCTGAAGTATGGCAGAAATTTTAATGATTTGAACTCGAAACCCGCTGCTGGATTATAATTATAGGAATACGGGTCGACAAATGACGAAATCTTCTAAAAAGTATACATAGGCCGCCCATTGTATATTTTTAGTGTTCGATATTTTGTTTTTGTTACGTATTTTTTTGGTGTACTCTGTACAACATAGTTTATTATAAATAAATAAAATAGGAGTTACAAAAAATATAATTATAAAGCTGAGTTTTAGTTACTAAGGTAAACGTGATTGCTCCCTAGACACTATACACATAAATAAAAAAATACCGAAAAAAGAATTTAATGATGCTGAACCATAAATTGCACGCATACAATTTCGAAAACAACAAAAGATATTGTTAGTTTATGGTTAGCAAAAATTTGATTTCCCATTAAAATGGGAATGTAAACCTATAGAATCCACCAAGATTATTTTCGTGGACCGTTATTGTCGTAGTCAGTAAAACAGGAATACATAATAATTATGAATGCAATGACAATACGACAGTCTTGACAGGTCATCGATCTGGGTATCAAAATCGGTGTATACAATTTTATGAAATTGTACTGAAAAAATATTAATTTAAAATGAGCTTTCACAATTTTGTTCCGTAGTTTTTACACCAGTCTGAAAGCGTAGTGCTGCTTCAGTAGGAATACTGCAATAACATTGATATTCATTTCAATCTGCCTTTTCCCCTGCAGCCCTAGCTGCTGAATTCTTACCAGTATTGTACATGGAGCAGCTGCTTATCTAACCTCTAAGTTTCCTTACAACGAAGCTAAACTTTCAACATTATTATTATAAGTCACATTAATGTACCTAAGTACCTCCTTTCGAGTCATCATTACTACGAATTCCAGTGCCTAAAACAGGTTTGATAAAAAAATATGTCAATAGCTGGGTCCGTGCCGTAACGATCCAGAGCGCTCCGACCGGGCGGGGCAGGACCGGATCCTGTGGTTGGTGTGCACGTGCCGCGCGTGATCCGAGCACACGCGGAGGAGTCAGGAGCGTGCGTTCCGTGGAGCGCTGGCTGTTGGTTTTTTGCAATGGTTAAAGAAGCCTCAGTCATGTGGCGCACTCGGTGTGCCGTTCGGTTAAATTTGGATAATACAGGAATGTTAAACGGAACTTAATTTTGCTAAAACGTGGATCAGCACTGTTGCACGCGGCAGTATCGCGGGTTTCCTAAAACGGATCAGAATTTTCGAACCACGATCGGCTCTCCGTGATCATGGACTGTCGATCCAAATTTGTATCGTCCGGTGTGGAGAGTTCCCAATTATTAACTAGAAACGAGAAATGATACAGGTCATGATAAATTTCAATAAATCTAAAAAGTGCTAACGAAAATCAAATTATTACCTACTTTTTCAAAAGGTCCAAGACTGCATTTTATAAAAAGTAAATGCAACAATCAACCTAAAACTAATATTCCTTCGATCCCACCATAATTTAATCAATCATAGACTAAAACCCACTAAACAAAAGTACACCAAAAAACCAGCTCCGTACATAAAAAATTCATAACATTCCACTCCATTTTTATCCGGAGATAACTAAATATGATCAAAAAAGCATGGAGCAGACCCGAAAACAAATTAGGGTTCACTCCATCACTCGTTTTAACATGGTTAGTAACAACACAATATATCAGCCATGCCGCCCTTAAGGCTCTCCGGGGCGAGCATTGTGGGTAGGGAAGGTAAAATAGAAACAAGGCGCTAATAAGGATGTGTTCCGTAAAATGATCAACTCTATTGAATATACAGGATCAAATTAAATTAGCCAGGGAAACTCCGCAGACGTGAGATATCGACATTTATATGACTTTAAAACAACAACAAAAAAAAACTTAATTACTACAGAATCAACGGCCGCTGGTACTGTACTTACTTGAAATTATGAGTTTACAAAATAATTTCTTTTTTTTGCTTTATCTTCATTAGAGTCCAGTAGATATTGTTTTGTAGGTGCACACTTAATCAAGCCACCATACCATAATGCGATCGCCAACCCGCCTGCCAAGCGTGGCGATTATGGCACCCCCCCCCCCCCCTTTTGGGGAGGGCCTATGTCCAGAAGTGGACGTCTTTTGGCTGAAATGATTGACTTAATCAAGATACATTAATTCAAAATAGTTTCATGCAATCAATTGTTTGTAATCTCGTTTTAAGTAATGCTTGCATCTTGCGATACCTACCGGGCCTAGGCACTCACTTAGGTAGGTATATTTCAACGTAGAAGAATGAAAGAAATAAAATTTGTTTAGTCTGAACAAATAAAACGCACAATAAAAGAAAATAAAAAGAAACCAAAATAACAAAAGCCTCGTGCTCAAAACTTTTGACAATGAGAGGTTTTTTTTGTAGTATTAAAAAAAACATAGTTTCCAAGAACTCTGAAGATGGCGTTGAATGAGGGATTTTTAACTCTTCCCTAGTCGCTGGATAGATGGCGCTGAACTTGGTATGTTACTGTAAGGAACGGAACGTCACATAATTTTTTGATTATTTCACTTGGATGTAATTTTGAGATCGTAAAACGAAAGCAAACGAAAGTGGCAGTCAACGAGCATATGTGACGTGACGCAATGTTCTTTGGCACCTAGTAACGTAGTCCTTTCAACGCCATCTACAGAGTTCTTGGAAACTATGTTTTTTTTTAATACTCAAAAAACAAACCTCTCACTGACTACGTTACTAGGTACCAAAGCCAAAACGCTTGGAAAAAAAAGCATTGCGTCACGTCACCACATACGCTCGTTGACCTGACTGACGCTTTCGTTTTACGATCTCATAATTACATCCAAGTTGATGTAAGTGAAATAATCAAAAAATGATGTGACGTTCCGTACCTTGCAGTAACTTACCAAGTTCAGCGCCATCAATCCAGCGACTAGGGAAAGTTTAAAAAAAAAAAAAAAAAAAATCCCTCATTTTGTCCATCGTTTGATGACAGTGAAGCAGGTCACAGTTTATTAATGGTCACACCAAGGCCAAAGACAAAATGATAGATTTCGTAAAAATTAGAAGCAATTATAGCTGTTAAAAACACGCCAAGTTTTTAACTTAATTATTTTGTCCGTTCTAATTTTCATTAATTGCTCCTTGTTTAGTTTATTTTGAGCCCCACCAAATTGAGCTCAATATCCATTGGACAGACGTCATGTCATGATGTTTCATGCCACTGATCGACAACATGTTATCGACGGCTGTCGATGAAAACCAGCGCTGACATGGCTGTTTTGTGCTGTGCATATGTATATTGTGCCACAGGCTCACAGCATTATGCTGAGCGACGGCCATTTTACGCGGATGCGACGCATATTTATCCCATCAGTTTTTTGTGTTTTATCTGCGTAACGTCTGGCCTCAATGACCGCTTTTGCTTTATTTCTATGTATTATTTCGCTGGAAAACTTAGCAAGTCTCTAGGACCACAAATTGCACTATATCTACCTAAACTGAAATTTATATTTTTACGTTAGTGTTCTAGAATGCGTCTCCCAAAGACCACACTGCACCAAGTTTGGGTTAATGGGTGCCTTCGAAACAAAAATGTTGGGTTAAAAAAATAAAAGATGGCCGGCTCACAACCTTTGGGCAATTTTCTGAACCATTAAATATATCTCCCCTCTTAAGGCTATCTTACAAATTGCTCAATAAGATAAACCGGCGATAATATCCTCTATTTCTTTTTGCATTTACTGTCCTTTATTTGGAAATCAAAAAGGATGGCAACGACCGATTGATACTCCTAAATTAGATAATTTCACTAGAGTTTTCGAATTTTTGATATACCTCTCAGAGAAAGCAGATAAGAGCCCAATAGTGAGAAAATTATACGGCAATTATTTGCAGAAACCAAAGATCTCATTATCTATACATATAATAAAACAGTAACGAAAGAAAAACTGTACATTGTGAACTTTCGAGAAAAAATAAGTGGCTTTTGTTAGAAAAACGTAACTGATGACAAAAAGTGACTTTTTAGAATTTTTGTCTGTTTGTCTGTTTGTCTGTGTGTATGGTACGGCTTCACGCCAAAACTACTGGATGGATTGAATTGAAATTCAGCAAAAATGTTCTTAGTAAACCAAGGAAGGCTTTAGGCTACATATTATCACGCCGTATGTTATGGGAGGTAAGCAATATTGATTTTAAAATGTGTTTGTTCGTAATTGAATGCACAAAATAATTGAATGCACAAAATGACATGTTTATTTATTTATTTAGTTAAAAATAAAACTTTTACTCTGGAAACATAATAATCACGCTATTGTTATAAAGGAGCGGGGCAGTAATATCATAAATTGCAAGGGAACAGTTATTTCAACAATATGTCAACGGGGAATTTAACGGTACGGTCAGGCGACCGTTTACCGCACTAAATGGTGCGAGTTCAAATCCCATAATATTGTTTTAAAAAATTGTAAAATTCTTTTTTTTTTTAGTTTTTGCATTTTTTATGTGCATTAATAATAATAATATATTTATTTGCAAAAAACACGGTATTCAAAGTTGTTGAAGTAAATATAAGGTCCAGCATGTTTTGCTTAGAATTAGGAACGATACTGTTATGAAATCTGAGAAGTTCACATGTCCTATCTAATTGTATGGAGAGTTTCACACCAATATTACTAAACAGATTGATTGGCGGTACAACATGCTACACTATCATGAAGTCAAGTCAAACTTTTGGTTCTAAGCTATATCTTACCAAGCACATTTGTTGTAGGTAATTCATTTACTTAAGTATGTAATTCTTAGCTTTGACCCTTGGTGCTGTTACCATATTTTTTTTAATGCAAAACTAATGTAGTTGTCTGTTAAATTAACGACAATTTAGTTTTATTCATAATTTAATTAATTTGGGTAAATAATATGTAGTATCCGTTTTCTAACTAGATGGCGTTGGCGTCGAGTTAGATCGCGCTATGGTTTTGTTCCCGAAATGTGATGTTATAGGTGCCGATGTGCCGCTCTCATCCTATAGAAACGGGGGTTATCTTTGTTGTCTGTGTTGGTTGATGTGTTTAATTTTCCTGTTCGCCTTCACAGAGTACTTTTTGATAGACTGAAATTGGCCTTTTTCAGACTCTGTGAAGTGGACAACTTTGCTAGATCACTCACCTATGATGAGGTGCCGTCGTACTACACGTACGACAAGCAAAGAGGTGTATTTAATCGATGTCGATGCGGACACGCCGTGGACGGGTTTCCGGGAATTTTTAAGGACACCGCATTGGGACGGGTTTACACTGTGCACCCAAATAATGGCGAGTGCTATTATTTGCGAATGTTACTGCACACAGTGCGGGGCCCAACATCATTTGCGTTTCTAAGGACAGTCGATGACATTGAGTATCCCACATACCCCGCTGCTTGCGTAGCACGCCACCTTCTCGACGGTGATCAGCACTGGGACAACGCACTTGAGGAGGCCAGCATTAGTGACAATCTCAGTCGTTTGCGACATCTGTTTGTCGTCATGTTGGTGTTCTGCGGTATTGCAAATCCGCTTCTGTTGTGGGAGAAATATAGGCATCTTCTGTCCGAGGACTTCCTAAGAGGACTGAGACGCACTACTGAAGATAATACTGAGGCAACTGATGAGCGCGTTCTAAGCAGTTGCCTTAGTTCACTTCAAGATAATTATGGTCATTTGGATCTGCGGCAGTACTCTGGTGGATTATGGGCTACCGACTCCACAACATCTGGATGTACAAGAGCTTGGAAACAGAGAGTACAACTCTGAAATAAATTATGATCCAAGAGCTATGAGTACCGTCGTCAATGACCATGTCTCTAAGTTTACCTCAGAGCAAAAGCAAATTTTCGACACCATCCTTGACTCGGCTCGGCTAAGGTAAAATGTTTTTCTTGGATGCTCCTGGTGGAACAGGGAGAATATTTGTCACCACTGGCATTCTCGCAGAAGTCAGAAGGCAAGACAAGATTGCCATTGCAGTAGCATCGTCAGGAATCGCCGCAACACTGCTTCCTGGTGGCAAAACAGCGCACGCAATGTTTAAGATTCCCATAGATTTAGAGAGTAATGAAATACCTGTTTGTGGAGTGTCACGCAACAGTGACAAAGGGCGCGTGCTTAAAGATTGCTGTTTAATTGTGTGGGATGAATGCAATATGGCGAACAGAAAAGCAATAGAGGCGGTAAACAGGACTTTGCAGGACATCCGCAGGAACCAGCAAATGATGGGTGGCGTTACAGCTCTGTTTAGCGGCTATTTCAGACAAACGCTGCCTGTGGTGACGCGAGGAACTAGGGCTGATGAGGTGAATGCTTTGTTGAAATACTGTTTCTTATGGCCACATATTCATAGGTTGCGCTTAACGATGAATATGAGAGCACATTTTGGCGGGAATGTACACGCCCAAGAATTTTCTGATGTTCTCTTAAAATTGGGTGAGGAAACGCTAGCAGTAGACGGTGGCCAGGTGGTTCTACCTGAGATACTTGGGAGAGTGGTGTCCACCTTAGAAGATTTGATTCGCCTGGTGTTCGGGGACATCAATAGGATACCGCACCAACATAATTCTTGGGTGTGTGAACGAGCCATTTTAACACCCAGAAACGACCAAGCTTCAGCGATCAATGAATGCATTTTCGCGGAAGTTGAGGGAAATGAAGTGATCTCCACTTCAATAAACACTGTTGTCGACCAAGATGACGCCACACATTACCCCGTAGAATTTCTCAATTCCCTCAGTGCAAGTGGACTACCAGCACACACCATTAAGTTAAAGGTCGGTGTCCCAATTATGCTTCTTCGGAAACTCACTCCGCCGAAACTGTGCAAAGGGACCTGGCTCAAAGTCGTCTTGCTGCAGAGAAATATCATTGAGGCGGAAATTCTAACGGGTTGTGGTGTTGGCGAGACACCACAACCCGTCCCGTCCCCGGGCTCTTAGAATTCGACATCAGACGTTTGAGATCTTCGATTTTGACGACCCCGTTGTCGCTGGCATAAGCAACAGGATCCGTGTACGAAGTCGCGGGCAGAAGCTAGTTTATACTATATATAATATTTTATTTAAGATTATTTACATAATAATATATGTAAGCTAACAGTCTTAAAATAATAATATGTACATGTACATATATAAAAAAAGAGGGGAAGGAATCACAGGGTATCAAACTATTCGTATTGCCAACAGGTCACCATCATCGCATCATTTCGACCGAAAGACGTCCACATAGGCCTCCCCAAGCATCGCCACTTCGAGTGGTAACATCAGGTAAAGTGCTCAAAAGGCTGAAAGCTTTGCTACGTTGTATGGCAATGCCAATTCTTAGGCCAAAAGTAGGCCAGTCCTATTACATTATTTTATACTTATTACTAGCAGCACCTGGCGGTTTCACAACCATAGGTGTCGATCCCGTGTAGTTTTTGTGCGTGCAAGAACAACAAACATGAATCCATTGTCAAACTTTCACGTTTCACGAGAGTAGAATTATTAGGATAGGATTAATCATCATCTGCCTAGCCTTTTCCCAATTATGTTGGGGTCGGCTTCCAGTCTAACCGGATGCAGCTGAATACCAGTATTTTACATGGAGCGACTGCCTATCTGACCTCCACAACCCAGTTACTGGGTAATACGATACCCCTTGGTAAGACTGGTTGTCAGACTTTCGGGCTTCTGACTACCCGTAACGACTGTCAAAGATCCACAAATGACAGCCGGGACCAACGGCTTAACGTGCTTTCCGAGGCACGGAGGGGTCTCGGTATGTAAAGATGGTCACCCATCCACAGACCAACCGCGGCAAGCGTAGCTTAACCTGATCGATCGACCTGTGCGGCTGTTATTATTTAGCCACGGGCCCCCCTAGGATAGGATTAATAATCACTATTAAAGTCTGGTCTATGTTTAGATAATTACTTTGCAAGTAATATTAAAAAGCAAGTGCAGCATTTCTTTGTGTTATCGACAAACGAGAGTTGGATACCCGCTAGCTATAGAATAGTGATCAGTTCTCGGTGCTAGAACAAAAGATCATGAAAATGCAATTTAGTTGAATCGTTAATACGAACTGAGTCTGCTTTTAGTTTCTTAGGGAATCGTAAAAATTACTAATTATGTAAGCCAGAAAATAAAGTTTTTTTACGCGACTGCGCAATAGCAGACAGGATTATGTTTTTTTGAAGAGATTCTTTATACTTTCGAGGTCAACCTACTAGCGGCTGGATGGACTAGGTCGCGCGATGGTTTATAGGCTAGGTTGTATTCTTCAGATAAATAATAGACACATGTAGTACCTTCATTGTACTGGCAACTTCGCACTTATTAATATTAGGGTAGATTGGAAAATTTCCCTGCTTGCGCTCCGTCCAGCCAGCCGCAACGGCGGCAACGCTCCTCATTCTTTAGAGACCTATTACAAAATTTTTATATTAAGGGCTCTGGGAAGGGAGGGTCTTTATCTTCGAATGAAACATACTCATATAATTGGGATAGAATTTCACTTACAGGTAAACTCTTACATTTGACTTTTTACATCTCACTCTTAAAATTGTACAAAACATAACAAGTTCTTTTTTCTTTACAACATTAATTTCTACACTTCTTATGAAAATCAGGAACAATCAGATAAAAGAATACTCTAATCGCAGTTAATAAAGTCCCGATTGTCAACCAGGGAGAAAAACTGATCTTGCGAAACAAGCGTCATCGCTCACTGGACGTTTATATAATTTTGCAAACGTCTGCGACGATTGCGACCAACCATCAGTCTTCCTGATGACGTCAAGCGAGACGCCTTACGTGCGCGTCGTGGATGTGGCAGCGTGTCGGGTGCTGTGTGCAACGAACGCCGACACATCCACGCCGCTCTCCGCGACCACCTGCTTTATCCATCGGCTGATGGTTTGTGTGCAGATGGCCTTATAAGGTCGCTTGTATGTCATCAGATGGTTTTCTACTGAGTTGGCCTTAAATCTTTTGTAACCGACAAATAATCTTTCAAAGTTGTTGCTGGACAAATATTTATATTTTCATTGAAGTAAGGCAGGAATAAAATTAGTTGGTCACGACCGGCAGCAGATGTTTTAATTATATCGGTAATTATAATGTTGACTCTGTTAGGACAAATATGAATGTTTTTAATTTTAATAGATGTATTTGTTTGCGCCCTGTGAGCTGTGCATAAGGCTAATAAGATTACAAGCTTCTGGGAAATCTTTTTTAAAGGTAATTCTATATTAGGTCTATATTGAGCGATGTGTTGTAACACTATTTGAGGGTTCCACGAAGATGCGTATTTTGGGATGTTTGGCCTTAATTTATACGTTCCTTTTAATAGCTTTTAATCTGTTCATGAGATCCTAAATTATGACCAAATAGTAAACTTAAAGCCGAATGGTAACTATTAAGAGAGCCGTAGGCGACACCTTTATCAAACTGTTCCGTTAAGAATTATAACACTGGCGGTATACAAGATTTGTATGGATCTATTTCATTGTTAAGGCAATACTGCCACCAATTTTTTAAGGCCACACTATATTGTTTCAATGTGTTCTTAGCTAAAGATGCTGTCCAGCAAGCTCCCGTGCGCCCATCGTCCGTCGCCGAATCTCTAGATGCTTTTTTATATATTTCAGGTTCGCATTAGATTAAATTAAATCATGTTTAATAAAAGACGTCCTTTTTCTGAGTCATCAAACGTCACTCACTTTTATTCTAAATCAACAACTTGACCACAGAGGTTTCGTACGCAAGTAAAACCTCAACAGATGCCATCATTAAATCCAAAGAGGTCCTTGTCGCTCAATAGCTTTAGAAGCTTTTATGATTTCTAAGAGCTTTTCTCCGAAAAGCGTCTCGTCTCTTTCATGGTCTTTTATAAGTGGCGTAAAAGACTTGTCCACCAGACAGGGAGTTATGAGTTTTGTCCTCACCTGACTTTCGGTATATTGTTCAGATAAAGGTCAGGATCCTACAGCTATCCGAAAGAATCTTAATAGCCTGAATATTATCATCTCCAAGAAGAAGCTGGGCAATAGCTTTATTAAGCGCGCTTATACCGAGGCCTAGTTGATCTTGTTTCAACTGTATATTTTTATCACGGTTAATAATAATTTCTGAGACCGCAGCCTTAATTTCCGGATTCAAAGTAGGCGCCCTAAGGAGTTTGCGGTTCTCCCGTATCTGATACTCTTTAAGTATTTTTTCCTTGAGATTCTTGGCAAGTCCTTTTTTTATTAGTAAAGGAATCCAACGTTGTGCCAAAGTGTTGTGTATGTTTTCGCCGTAAATCGGCTGTTCATCCGTGGAATCGCCCAGCGCTGATAGTAATTCCGGATCGAGCTGCGGAGAATCATCCTGCGCTAGTTGATCAAAGTTTTGTGGTTGTAAATCGTACACGAAATCACTTATTAAAAAAATACATCATAACTAACCTTTTTCTCGGAATCCGACGAAGATGAATAGATAATCACACGACTTCGTTTTTAGGGTTCCGTACCCATAAGGTAAAAACGGAATCCTATTACTAAGACTTCGCTGTCTGTCCGTCTGGCCGTCTGTCCGTCTGTCCGTCTGTCCGTCTGTCTGTCACCAGGCTGTATCTCAAGAACCGCGATAGCTAGACTGTTGAAATTTTCACAAAGTATGTATTTCTGTTGCCGCTATAACAACAAATACTAAAAACAAAATAAAATAAATATTTAAGGGGGGCTCCCATACAACAAACGCGATTTTTTTGCCCTTTTTTGCTCGATATCAAAAATGCCAACAGGTAGGCACTTGAAATATTCACAAAATACTCAGTTGTATTTTAACTTTAATAATAAAATTAAAATAAAATAAATATTTAAGGAGGGCTCCCATACAACAAACACGTTTTTTTCTGCGTTTTTTCCTTGTGGTACGGAACCCTTTGTGTGCGAGTCCGACTCGCACTTGGCCAGTTTTTTTGTTTCTCACGTTCTTTAAGTCTTTTAATTTTATTTTCATAGTAACTAATTTTATTGTCAGCGCGACGCTTAGACATATAGAAAAATGATTTGTAATTTGAAGATAACTTTTACGAAATATCACTGAATATTATAAAAGTATTGAAGACTGAGTGCTTGTCGCCGCGCACAATAAAAAAATGAGGAGCGTTGCCACCGTTGCGGCTGGCTGGACGGAGCGCAAGCAGGGAAGTTTTTCAATCTACCCTAATATTAATAAGTGCGAGGTTGCCAGTACAATGAAGGTACTACATGTGTCTATAATTTATCTGAAGAATGAAACGTACGTAATATAATCATTGTTCGGGTCGAATCTTGCATCTCAATTTTGAAGCAGATATCTTCAACCGATTGAGCTGAAATTTTGTATAGGTACACGTTTAGTTTGGATGACAATGCATGGTTAGTTGTGTGACGTCATTCTAAATCCAACATGGCGGAACACCCAAGAAGGCGGACAAGTTATTTTTTTAACACTGGTTTTTAAAACTGTTTTAAAAGAAAAACACTTCTAAATGTAACAGATACAATAATGTTACAGAATCAAAAGTGTAACCTTTTACACTTTTGTTAGTGTTTTGGGTTAACACATTAAAAAACACATATGTGTTACATATTTGATTCTGTTATCAATTCAATATGTAACACTTATAATTCTGTAACTTTTATGAAGGTGTTTTAAGTCCCTGGGTTTCTTGCCTGGGTCTGTATAATCCGTTTATTAATTTTCTGACTGACAGACTATTTAATTTTGACAATTCAAAAGTGCCTGTACAAGGTTTAATTGAAATAAATGCTTTGAGTTTGAGTTTGAGAAAATCCGTCAGATATTTATATATTATCATTAGACATTTAGAAGAGCGGCGTGTCCTATCGCTGCTCCATGCAATTCTATTGAAAACAAGCACCCATAACTACGTGATTATTGACAAAATGTCTTTTGTTATTACTACTAACGTTAACGTCAAAAGTTGATACGGGGTTGGGTCTTATTATGTTAGCGTACAAATTACAGGGAAGATATCTTCATTTAATCAGATATATAACGAGGTATAAATATCAAATTATAAAACTTTACTTCTGTAAAGTAGGTTACATTGTGCACTACCAAATACTAGGTGAACCAAACCATGACCAGACAATCATGTGCTTTAAGGACCCTGATACCTACCTATTGAGAAGGTTAGGAAGCCCCTGATCTAAGTGGACCTTTTGTGTCTTAGTCTCGTAGTACCTAAATAAGCTCATAGATTGGTTTTGCATGATTAACTGCGATAATGAAAATAATTATATTTCTCTGATTTAATGCGTACGGTACGATACCGAACCACGGCTGATTTCAGTTCACTTTAGAAATGGACACTATTGGGCAAGTAGCAAAAGTTACGTTCTTATTATGTTAGTATTATTTTTCTCTTTTCTTTTTTAGAAGTGAATATTATTTTTACATTGCAAATGGGCCAGCAATGTGCAGCGCACATTTGAGCGGGCCGGTATGCACGAGACTTGCTATTTTTAAGCGACTTCAAAAAAGGAGGAGGTTCTCATTTTTTTTATATTGTTTTTATTTTTTTCTAATTTTTTATCAAAAAAACTCAGACTTCCAAAAAAAATACGAACTGAAAAATAACTTTCATTCGGAAATCGGTGACAAAAACTAAAATAGTGATCCAATGACACCGACTTCCGAAATTAAAGTTATTTTTCAGTTTGTAGTGTTTTTTTTTTGGAAGTCGATTTTTTTTTGTTAAATAGTAGATTGTTATACAAGGGTCGGAAGAAATCAATTCCCATACGAGGCATTTAGACGCCCGAGCGCAGCGAGGGCGGCTATAGTCCGAGTGGGAATTGATGACTTCACCCGCGTTAAACACTCTACTTTTCATTTCGAATTTAAGGAAAGTAAAAAATAGTAGTTTTTCTAAAATATTTATTGATAATAATTACATGAATAATAGGTACCTATTCATTAGTCTTTTTTAAATTTGAAGTATGGAACACACCACGTCACCGCCACATGAGTAGATTCTGTGTCACCACCGCAGGCCGTTCCGCTTACTAGGGCCCGTATTATTATCATTCTGTCTGCATTCTTACTTTTACCATTTTTCATAAATTACTTAGAAAACACGATAGGTAATCTTGATAAAAATTACAAAAAATTGTGTTGCGACGTGACACTTCTTAGTGCTGACCCAACTTTCTTATTACGATTCAAAACTTGCATACAGCCTAATCGATACTCGCAATAAAAAAAATGAAAAAAAATTGTAGAAACTGAATAAAAACTCTTTAAACTAACAAAATGTATTGAAATGTAAAGTGTTTGCAGAATATCCAATCTATAGAATTAATTAATTATCATCATTCTCAAAAAAAATCTGGTAAGCCTACCTAAAAAAATGTTTACTGGGAATTCTGTAGTAAACTATTAGAAAGTATCAAAAATAAAATCCACAATAAATAATTGTCCAATAAATTAAAATAATATTAAACAGCGATCGCATTCCGAATATAAATTCAATTATAGAAGCATTTCGGCGCGAAATTCAGTAAATGAGGTAATTGGCCTGTCTGTTATTGACATGATATTAGAAGATATTGAAATGATATTAGAAAAGCATAAATCATTATTATAAACAATGCTTATTGTATTTATTGCTTAAAATAATTTTATTTTATTTTCAAATATCGATTACATTCGTCATATTAATTACTCGAGTCAATCGAAATTAAAAAAAAAAAATGGTTGGAATAATCGCTTTCACACATCACTGCAATAAAAAAAAACAATAATGGTCGGCGATTTTGAACACAAATTGAGTAGTGATAATGATTAATACGTATTATTGAACCTGTGTTTGAATATTACGTTAAAACCTGGGCATTTTCGTGCTGTTTATAATATTATCAATAACATTTGTCACATTTTAAATCTTATCTACATCTGTGTGTGTGAAATTTGTGAAAAGTAAAAATGTAAACACATACGATTGGCGCGAAACTTCGACATTAGATATCAAAAAAACTTCATTACCACTACTTATTTACCTTAAACTATGGATAAATTCGTCAAATAATTAAATGATGTATAGGTATTCACAGCCCCATTATGGTAAAGTCAGGATGTTCGAAATCCCCAATTTTTATGTTTTTTAGCCTCGACCACAACTGACATCAAAATGGTGATTATCGTACCTATGTATGTTGAATTTATTCAAGGTAAATTATTAACTTGTGCGCTAAATCTGAAAGATTTAATGGCGTTAACATATGAGCTTTTTATCCAACTCTCCTTTTACTCAACTCTCAATTAATGCACATTCATAAGATTTGATGGGTAGCATAATAAATATTTACATAATCAATTAAGGGTGTCGTATGTCTGACTAAGCTGACTACCTAACTAAATGAAGTTCTATTTTTAAATTTCATTCCCGCCCTAGGGAGGGAAGCAATTACTATGAGACTTTCCCGCCCAAGGGTGGGAAGCAGCGTTTTCCACCCGCTATTCGGATCAAACAAACACTACTTTCCGAGTATGAGAGATGAAAAAGTTTTTTTCCTAACACAACATAACAACAACATAGCTTTTGACATTCAACAGTCCGATTTTGGCGATTCTTTTTTGTAGGATAGGGTTATAATATGTACCTACTTCGAAATTGTTCCCATTTACAATAAACAAAAAATCCACCCCAAGTTTTATAAAATAGTACTTAGTTAAATGTTTTTTTTCCTACTGAAATTGCGCCTGTGAACCGATTCTGTTGAAACTTAGCACACGTAATATGTAGTTCTGATGATACGACAACATAAAAGAGTCCTGGCGATATGAAGATGTAATTCGGTTTGTTTTGACTGCTAAAACTATCTTAAAACAATTTTCATAATAATAATTGCCTAAAAGAAAGGACCGTAAAATAATTAAGGTAATAATTAACTGTTACTGCTAGTCTGCGTCCTCTCGCTGCTGGGAAAAGGCCTCCCCCATGACTTCCAGCTCTTTCGATCCAAGGCTAAAGTGGACCACAGGTCGTTTGTTTTCTCCAGCTCGTACCGCCATCTTCTACGTGGTCTGCCGCGACACCTTCTGGCTGTGTCAGGGCTCCACGTAGTGGTTATTTTGGCTCACAGCTCATTGGGCATACGGCAAGAGGTGGCCACCCCAATCCCACCCAGCTTACCGGCTTTTTAAGCAACGTCAGTAATCTGTGTTTTGAAGCTCAGTGTGGTGTTGCGAATATGGTCTGACAATTTAACGCCTAGAATACCTACCTACTGCGCTCCATCGCACGTTGACAAAGCTTGAGCCTACTTGCAAGTTAGATTACTCACCGACTGTAATTCCGATTTCTTAACTGCCCACACGTAAATGCCCGTTAAGCCATTTTACTGCTAAATATTTATATATTTAAGCATTTAAATATTTGTTATGACTCATTTTTATTTACCTTAGTTTCTGCTGAGTTTTTACTGCCGTACTTGTTAATAAGCTTGCATTTGTAATTTTTTATTTTTCAATACTGCAATAAACAATTCACCAATCAATCAATCGCTAATTTTAATGTCTACTTGCATAGCTGCTAGCCGCCAGCGTAAGCGATCCAAGTCATTTGCCTAGCTGTTTGATTGAATGGCTGAATATCACCATTATGACCATGTGTCGAGTTATAGGTCTGAGCTCAAATGGATGTCCATTCGCCAAAGAAGAAGTTTGCGCGCTTTGACCACGCTTTTCTCCCTTCTCAACTCTCCCACTCCTCCTTCTTATCTCGTGTCTCACTTCCAATTTCTGTGTTCTTCTCACGCTAAGAATCTGCGTTCTTCTAACAATCTTCTCTTACTCTGTCCTTCTCATACTTCTGACTTTGTTCATTCTTCCTTTCATATTCAGTCCATTCTTCTTTGGAATGCACTTCCTCTTGATATCAGGACGGCCACCAGTCGGTATGCATTTAAGCGGAAATTGCAGAGTTATTTTCAAAACAAATAGCGTAGAGTCATCTTAACACCTCTCTCCCTTGAATTTGTATGTATATATATATATATTATAAGTATGTATTATAGTCTATAGTATGTATGTGTATATAACCTATTTATGTATTTGTGTACTTAGTTTTAATTTTTTTTTAATCATTGTTCCTCTCAACCAAAGCACCTGCCATCCAATCTCTTCACCACCCTTGGTTGACTGGTAGAGAATGCCTAAGGCATTAAGTCCGCCTTTGTACCTTTTTGTGCGAAAAGTTTAAATAAATAAATAAATAAATAAATATCATTCAGGCCGCTAGTTGAACGGCGACATTTGGACATATTGCAATTTAAGCATTGTTTTAAGTAAACTTGTAAAGTTTTATTAATGTTTTAGTCGTTGCATATAACCAAGTATTTTTTTATTAATTTTAAGAAAGCTTATAGCTAATACGTTCGAGTAGTCAGAAGTAATATTAAGAAGAAGAACATAGAAACAACTGAAGAGAATAAACAAAAATAAAATACATTACACAACAAAGTTACACTTAAAAGAAAAAGTTACTTACCATTTTTTTTTAATTTCTGGACACTATTTGTGAATAAATCAAGCTCAACATCCCGGAACACCATATTGAACATTCGACATGCTCTATTTTGCCTATAGATAGTTCTAACAATAGGTACATGAAAGAGATGAGATCTCCGAAGAAACTTTCATTCGTAACTCAACTGTCGCTAGAAGTGGTCGTGTCGCATCTTGCCCTTTGGAAGTTTAAGCAATATTAGTGCTTAATCACTAGTCAATAATAGTTATTATTGAGTGAAACCTGCGCCAATTATATCGAAGAAACATAAGTGAGTAGTGGTGTTTGGTGTTTGACTGCAGCGTGCGGGGTGCCCGCGCACCTCACCGCTACGATAAGAGATAGTTGCCATAATTGCTGTCTCGGTCTAACTTACCAGCGCGTGTGACTGAGTTTCGCTCGAGTGCACTTGTACTAAATAATCGTCAACATGTTATCCTGTGTGGTCTGTAACTCAGATATTGCAAACGATAACTTTGTAAAATGTGTTCGTTGCAATAAAAGCTACCATATGCTTTGTATCGACTTCTCGCAGGTAGACGCACAGGATCCTGAACCTCCGATTAACTGGGTATGCCCACAATGTCTGAGTAAACAGCCAAAGAGTGATAATTCGAATATACCGATGCGTCCATCTACGCCTACATCCATGGCAGAAATGACCTTCAATGTCACCCGTCGTAAGATTACCCATACTAGGCCGGAGACCCTGCAACTGTGTACAAGTCAATCTACGGAATCCTTACGCTCAGAGATAAGAGATATAATACGTGAAGAAATGCGTAATGCACTGCATGACACCATAGGCGAGTTTAAAGTTTCAATATCTGCTAATCTGAAGGAAATCAATGATCAAGTAACAGCTTTTAAGGATTCTATGAATTTCCTAAGTGATGAATTTGACAAATTAAAGCATGATAACATTGTTTATCGAAATGAAATTAACCAAATGAGGAAGGAGAATGAGTTGTTACACTATGAATTGTCCGAGATTAAGGGCAAATTCGTTCAAATTGATCAACTGTCACGGGCCTCTAACATTGAAATACAGTGTGTCCCGGAACATAAATCGGAAAATGTAGTAAATATTGTTAAACAAATTGGCCGAACGGTGAGCGTGTCGATTAATGACAATGATATACATTACTGTGCAAGAATTGCGAAACTGAATCCAGATAGTACCCGTGCACGGTCCATACTAACCAAATTTAATTCGCCCCGTACCCGTGATACATTTCTATCTGCTGTCCTGACATACAATAAAAAGAATGTTCAAGATAAGTTAAACACACATGATTTGGGAATCGGCACGAGTCAAAAACTTCCTGTGTTTGTCGTCGAGAACCTATCACCGGAAAATAAAAACTTGCATGCTGCAGCTCGAAAACGTGCAAAGGAGTTAAAATATAAATTTGTGTGGGTGCGTGGAGGACGCATCTACGTAAAAAAGACTGAAACTACTGATACAATATTCATTCGCAACCTTGATATGTTACAAAAACTCACTTAAGCCCTATAATCCACCTTATTGTGTTCTACATGGGTTTTTGATATTTATAATGTTACATTCATGTGGTGTCGTAGTTTATACAATAGCTACGTTATAATGTGTCAATTATTTTCATCAGTAGATGCGTGCCTAGTAGATGTTTACACACATAATAGTGGCGTGAAGTTGTTTGTAATCGTAAACATAGTTTTTTTTCAATTTAATTTTTTCAATCTTACCTCTAGTTATACATCTCACATGCTTACACTTATGAGTTATGGCACAATGGTCGTGGGTTTATGCTTGATATTTGACATAGTTTTCACCACTTACCCACAATTCGCGTGCAATCGGCAAAATTGTTACCGAATGAATCGATCTATACTGCTTGTTTACTACCGCTCAAATTTCGTACTGTTACATGTTTTTATTATACTGATTGTTGATATTAGTTCCTCTCGGGCTTCGAACACATTACGTTTATGCTATTGCCCCTCAAACCAATACCTTCTCAACCGTCAGGATACCCACTTGTGTTATTTTATTTTTAATGTTCTTTCGACATTATATAATAAAAGGTTCTTTCCTATAATTAATGATGGCTAACACACAGTTAAGTTTTTACTACCAAAATGCTCGAGGGATGAGAACTAAGGTATTGGATTTGTATAACGGTATTTTACGCACTAGGTATGACATTTTAATCTTTACGGAAACATGGTTGCAGGATGACATTTTTGACACTGAACTATGTGATAACAGATATCAGATATTCCGGCAAGACCGTGATCTTAATTCTGCTGGTAAAAAAACTGGTGGTGGTGTTATGATTTGCGTCAATCGTAAATTTGACACTAGACGATGTCAGGATTTTCATTGTGCTGGTGTGGAGATGTTGCATGTTACACTCTCATCTCGAAGCGTTGGTACTAGGGAAGATTTGCATATTATTCTTGTCTATATACCCCCCGATGTATCTAGTATCCCGTTGCGTCTGAATAACATTGGACAAGCTATAACGGACACAATGGCTGTGAATAGTAATCATAATTTTATTCTTATTGGTGATTTCAACTTACCCTGTTTAGCATGGAATGACGAAGGCTATTCTATATTAAATAACTGTTCGCTGCAAATACGCACTGCTGCTGCTTCCTTTGCAGATGAAATAAGCGTTCTCGGCTTATCTCAATATAATCTTAACGCAAATACTAATAACAGGATTTTAGATCTATGTTTTTCAACTTTACCCCTCCTTGTTAGTAGAAGCGATGATCCATTGCTCTATGAAGACTCTCACCATCCTGCACTTGTCATAAAGGCTACTGAATTATTCTTAACACCCCTTGAAGAAGTGCACATACCACGTCGTAATTATTATAAGGGGGATTATGAGGAACTGAATAAACACTTTAACAAGATAAATTGGGATGATAAATTGTCAGTTGAATCGGTTGACGTTGCTGTTGACACATTTTACACAGAAGTTAAACTTGGCGTGGAGCGTTTCATTCCCTTAATTAATAAACCGAAAAGTCATAAATACCCTGTTTGGTACAGTCGTGCGCTCATAAAAATCATAAGTGAGAAAATTAAAGTAGGTACACAAAAGATGGAAAAAATATGGTAATCCCAGGGACTACTACGAATTTGCGTTGTTACGTTCTAGACAACACGAGGTTGAAGCATCCTCTTTTCAAAGCTATATAACTCAGACAGAGAAAGCGATAACTCATTCACCGAAGACTTTCTGGACCTATGTTAAAAGTAAAAGAGGCAGTAGTCAATATCCAAAAACAATGACTTTAAATGACGAAACATTTGAGTCAGGTCGAGAAATTTGTACAGCATTTAATAAATACTTTCACAGTGTTTTCGTCAGCCCGTCCACGCACTCTGCTGCAGCTATGAGTACTCCTAGTGAACTGACCGGCTCAGTTAATGTCCTATCTAATCTCTCTATCACCAAAGACACCGTACTTAAACACTTGCGCGCGTTAGATACAACAAAAGGACCCGGTAACGATGGATTACCTCCTATCTTCTTGCACAATTGTGCTGATAGTTTAGCACATCCTATAGCTTTAATATTTCAAAAGTCTTTAGCCGAGTGCGTCTGTCCCTCCCTGTGGAAAGCAGCTCATATAGTGCCAGTGTATAAGAAGGGGCCCAGGATGGATATAAAAAACTATCGCCCAATATCTATTCTTAACACACTTAGCAAAGTTTTGGAAAAAATCATCTATAATAATATATATCCAATCATCTCAAACGGTATAGGCCAGAGCCAACACGGTTTCGTTAAGAGACGGTCCACAGCATCTAACTTGGCCACATTTTGTGACTATGTCTTGCATAATATGGTAGCCGGTGGCCAGGTTGACGTGGTCTACACGGATTTCGAAAAAGCGTTCGATCGTGTGGATCACGTGATCTTGCTGGCAAAGCTGCAAAAGCTTGGGATCCATGGAGATTTACTGAGATGGGTTAAGTCATACTTATCGAACCGATCGCAAGCTGTGGTTATGGGAGGTTTTAAATCTGACTTCGTTAACATCCCCTCCGGTGTTCCCCAGGGATCCTTATTGGGTCCTCTTTTTTACTGCGCATACCTGTGTGATATTCAGTCATGTTTCAAATCCGCAAAACATCTCATGTACGCCGATGACATGAAAATATACATGTGTGTAAAATCCAGATTTGATTGTGAGCGGATACAGCGTGATCTTGATGCATTATTCGAGTATTATCAGCAGAATAATATTACTGTCAATGTCTCAAAATGTCAATGCATTACCTTTAGCCGTTCTAAATACCCAACTAAGTATCCTTATGGGTTTAATAATAATGCGATCGAAAGGGTTGATGTGGTCACGGATCTTGGTATAAGGTTGGATTCCAAATTGCTCTTTGACCAGCATATTGATATTATCACCAATAGAGCCTCTCGTAGCCTTGGTTTTGTAATGCGTACTTGTAAGCCTTTTAGTAATTGTCATAGTCTAAAGATTATATACTTTGCATATGTGCGTAGTATTTTGGAGTACTGTAGCCCAATCTGGTCACCCCAATACGAGGTATACACTAAAAGAATCGAAAGTTTACAGAAAAAGTTTGTAAAATTCCTAAACTATAAATCCCGGAAACGTCATGATTCCTATGCCCGAGACTGCAAACACTATGATATGCTCCCCCTTGTGGATAGGCGTAAGATGTTGGATATGCTTTTTCTCTTTGATATCTTGCGAAGTCGCTTGGACAGCAGTGATTTATTATCGTGTATAAATTTCTGTACCCCGAAAACACGTACCAGACACACAAAATTACTCAGTATCCCTGGCTGCCGTACAAAATACGGGAGAAATGCTGTTTTGACCCGACTGCCTCGCATCTATTCTGAAAGTTTTGAAAGTCTCGATATATTTCATTTATCCAAACAATCATACCGGAAACAAGTCAAGCAGATATTGTTTAGTGAACAAATTGTGCCATAACTCTTTTTTATTCTCATAATTTTTATAAAGATATATGTATATTTCAACAAAACGCGTTCCAATTGCTGAGTGGAAATATATTCACAATGTCAAACAATGTTAAGCAAATTATTTAGTTTTGTCATTTTCCTTTTGTTAATTAATATAGTCATAGTACTTAGTTTCATACTTTTAACTTTAATTTTAATGTGAGTAATGTGTCAACGATCGCATTTTACTTATTGTTGATACTTATATTTGTTTAAGTTTTTCTTTTGTTTTCTCCCGCTACTTTCTAGTTAACCTAGCTTTTTCAATGCCGTGAAACTCTGTTATTGGCTTAAGTGGTATTGTCATCATTTTGCTATCACTGAGCAGTGTATGCAGACTGTAAGATGCTGTTACTTTGACGCAACTGCATTAAGCTGTTCATTGATAGTGGGGTGAACATTCACATAACTCATGTAACTTAATTATAAGCTGTTGAGTTTCCAAATAAATAAATAAATAAATAAATAAACAGATGGTACACGAAGTCCAATCTTGGTCACCAGCTCAGGGGCGTCAGTAGACCCGTTCATTATACTAAATAGGAAAGCAAGATCTGCAATTTTTCTTCGCACGTGTAAAGGAAGAATATGACATTTCTTACACCGACTAGTATAGTTAGGAAGATAAGTATTTGAACGATATTGAGGGTACCTTAAAAATAGCTTTTGTATACTTTCAAGGCGATTAATAATGTCTTGACTTTAATTATATATATAATTTTTATTTAAAGTTACTTTTAAAGCAGTCGGGTTTTTTTATTTTTTAAATGATTTGTTTTTATAATAAATAACATAATGTTCGCGTATAACTTTTTGTTTATGAGCCCATTTTAATGATTATATTTGCTAAAAAACACACACACACTAAAACTGAATTACACTACATAAAACACCACACACACCTAAAACACATACACCTAAAACTTATCTTATTTAATAAGACTATTTTTTTATTGTGATTTATGGGAGAATGGGAGATGCTGGTATCATTATTTACGCACACAGAGACGTAGACGCATAGTGTAAAACGACGCCTGCACACATACTTGAAAATGTTGACTCGTTTTCTTTGATACGATTGTAGGGCGACGCTCCATCTAGATATTTATATAATCAAAGGATTTAAGATTTATTGAACCAATGTTACAAACCAATGTTACATGTTTTATCTTATAATTAACTTAAAAACAACTAATTGCAATGTCAATCTTTGTTACGTGGCTAAAAAAAATTGTTTTGTAGCTCACAAGCACTGGTGTCATTAATGTCATTATTTTATTATACTTTGAAAGCATACATTTTGTCGTTGTATTATTTTGAATATTTTGATCAAGCTATGTCAAAAGTGCATTTTGTATAATGCTTTCACCGTATAGTTCGGTAGCGCCCCCGAATGGACCCGAACACACGAACCTCCGCCGGCTCGGTACTGGGTCCCATTGGACCCAGGAATTACGACATACGACACTCTTCATTGATTATGTAAATTTTCATTATGCTACCCATCAAATCTTATGAATGTGCGTTAATTAAGAGAGTTGGATAAAAAACTCATACGTTAACGCCAATAAATATTGCATATTTAGCGCGCAAGCTTACTAATTTACCTTTATTAAATTTAAGCCTGTAAATGCGATAATCGCCATTTTGTTGACAGATGTGGTCGAGGCTAAAAAACATAAAAAATGGGAATTTCGAACATCCAAACTCCACCACAGGGGCAGTGGGGCATACATCATTTAATTATTTGACGAATTCATCCATTGCCCAAGTTAAATAAGTAGCGGTAATGAAGTTATTTGATATCTAATGTCGAAGTTTCGCGCCAAACGTGCGTGTTTACATTTTTACTTTTCACAAATGTCACACATACACATGTAGATAAGATTTAAAATGAGACAAATATTATTGAAAATATTATAAACAACACGACAATGCCCAAATCTTAACGTAATATTGAAACACAGGTCCAATAACACGTATTATTCATTACCACTACTCAGTTTGTGTTCAGAATCGCCGTCCATTATTGTTTTTTTTTTATCGTAATGATGTGTGAAAGCGATTATGATAAACGATTTTTTTTTTAATTTCGATTGATTCGAGTAATTAATATGTCGAATGTCGGAAATCGATACTCAGAAATTATAATAAAATCATTTTAATATAAAAAGCATTGTTTATAACAATGATTTATGATTTTTTAATGTAATTATAATAGTTTTTTGGACATTATATTAAAACTGAGTCAATAACTGAGGGCCTTTGACCATAGTCATTCATTGAATTTCGCGCCGAATTGGTTCTATATTTGAATTTATCTTCGGAATGCGCTCGCCGCTTCAAATTATTTTTATAAATTATTATTTTATTTTATTATTTTATATTTTTGATACTTTCCAATAGTTTGCTACAGAATGCCCAGTATACATTTTTTAGGTAGGCTTAACAAAAGTTTAGGAATGATGATAAATTAATTGTATAAATTGGGTATTCCGCAATCACTTTACATTTCAATATGTTTTATTAGTTGTATGAACTTGGTAGTTTTTAGGGTTCCGTACCCAAAGGGTAAAAACGGGACCCTATTACTAAGACTCCACTGTCCGTCTGTCCGTCTGTCACCAGGCTGTACCTCATGAACCGTGATAGCTAGACAGTTGAAATTTTCACAGATGATGTATTTCTGTTGCCGCTTTAACAACAAATACTAAAACAGAATAAAATAAATATTTAAGGGGCGGCTCCTATACAACATTCCTGTTTTTTTGGCGTTTTTGCCTTGTGATACGGAACCCTTCCGTTTTGTATTTAATAGTTTACTTGAGTAATAGAAATTGTTTTTTTTGTGGTACTAACCCAACGTAATTTTAAAAACTGGCCTTGTTTATGTCGGACCACGCACAGTGAAAAGTTCGGTAGTTGGGTTGAATATTTACGCATGCACAATGCTCATCATTAATTTGATCGACTGAAAAAATAAGTTTGTATTTCATAAACTCATCATTCATAACGCACCCAAAAATTAAAGTGCCGGCCAGAAAAGAAAAGTACTGTTTTCTTATCCCTTTCGATGTTGACGTCACCCGCAACGGCCCTGTGTCACTTTTAGGGGAATAACATATTGAGCATTTCTTACTATTACAGCGAAACTCTGCAATTAACCCCCTTGGCTGCTATTTGAGATTAAAAATGCCAAAACATCATATTTTTATAACAAGTGTTTTAAGCATAACATTAAAAAAACAAGCAAGCGCGAGTCGGACTCGCTCTCCGAGGGTTCCGTACCATCTTATGTTTTTAAATTTTCATCGGTGAGACCTATTATGCTTCAGAGAATTTTAACACTGCACGCTGCGGTGTAGAATATTGCAGTTTTAGGTCAGCGCTATCTCAAGACCGATAGTGGAACTAATGTATTTATTGTTGATGATTTCTGAAAGAGTGTGCGATTTAGAGACATCGTTTTATTTTTCCTGTAATCGTTACATAAACTTCTATCACATAGAATAATTTCAGGATTTTGTCTATGCAAACTTCGGAGATAAGGTGGAAACGGTATTTTTTTTACATTTTTATCAAAAGTCAAAAAACATGCGGCTTAAAAAAAATGTTTGAGAATGTGCAAACTACGCTCTTTCTTGATACCCCACATACATACCTTAGTAGCCCCACTTCGAATTTTTCAAAACCCTTTTCAGTCCCGGTTGTAAAAAAAAAAAAACAAAAATATTTTTATTTCTTTCTTGTTTGCAAAATAGTTGGGCAAACGTCACCTAAAACTATTTCAAGTTGATAGCTTTAGTAGTTCTTGAGATATCCAGCTGTGACAGACGGACATACTGAGTCGCAACATAAGGGTTCCTTATTCACGTGATGCTGACATCTCTTTGAGGCGCGCGTGGAACGTACCCGCCAGGGCCGAAGCCTGCCGGGTCAGCGGGATTGTCCGCAAGGGTTACCGCTGGCTCGGAACACAAAGGGCTAGGGAAGAAACACTGGTGGGTTTAGTCAGCAAGAGTCTGACGCTCCCTTCCGCCCAGAGCGGGAGGGGTCATATGATGATTTCCCACCCAAAAAAAAAAGGTTGCTTTTTACCATTTTGGTACGGAACCCTAATAACAACTTTAAATTGAATATAACATCCTCAACATTCCAAACATTTTTTGTCGCAGTATATTGAGAGATTTGCTATGTTATTTTAAGACCAGACTTCTGATAGGATCTCCTGGAATCTATAATCACAGAACTATATTTTGTATTTTTTTTTTATTTTAGTCTCAGTGGTCTTATAAAAATATATTTGTGACCCTCACTACAAGCCCTTTCATTTGATATATCACACGGTACCTACAGTATGCAAAGCTTTTTAAATTTTCTAATGTGACCCCAAAAAGTGACCCCATGTTATAAATTAATTTATTTATGTTACACGTCCATGTTCGAGTCACAGAAATGTATAAGTGTACCAAATTTCAACTTAATCGGTCCAGTAGATTCGAAACAAATCGGTTGTGACAGACCTACACAGACAGACACACGAGTGATTCTATAAAGGTTCCGTTTTTTCATTCGGACGTAGGGAACCATAAAAAGTTACACGCTTATCCACACTGTACTTATTAAAATAAAATGATTATGTTTAAATAAATAATTAATTCATGAAAAATATACCAAAGAGTTTTTATTCAATTTCTACAAATTTTTATTTTTTTTAAATACCGATTATCGATTATGCTTTAAGACATTTTTTAATCGAAATAACAAAATTGGGTGGATTGTCAGCACTAAGAAGTGTCACGCCGCAACACAATTTAAGTAATTTTTATCAAGATTTGATCATGTTTTTTATGTAGCTTACGTATGAAAAATGGTAAAAGTAAGAATGCAGAGAGAATGACAATATCTTTATTTTTCCATTTTGGATATTTTCATCAAGAGATTATGTGGTTTATGTATATATTTTCAGCGATTTTAAGATGCCTACCTTTTGGATAGGTGTAGTAATATCTATTTTATACATTTTTCGCAGTAGAATGACGCAGTTTGACCGACATCAGCATATAATTAAAGATATTTGCCACTAGCTTATTGTCCAAATAGGCGCGGTAACACATTTTTCTTAATAAATTCGAATGCTGAAAGTTGAAGTAAATTCCTGAAAATCATGACTTAATTCGCAACATCCCGTCGAGTCAGCTGGTATATGTCAAAATCTAGTCGAGCAGAGAGGTTAAGCCCCTTACACATGCGATTTACTAACGTCGGGAGAAATGTATTTATAGTATAATATACACAGACGCAGATATATCTCAGATTATCAGTCAATTAGTTATTGTACCCTTTTTTCCTACATTTATTTTAGGCCTTATAATCATAATCAGGTACCTATTAATTTTATGTTTTATTTCGATGAAATTTATTTATTTATCCTCCTGCTGGAACGCCATACAGCAATTACACCAACGGAGCAAAAAATTACTTTATGTGCTTATCCATCCTGTGCGCGGTGGACATCCAACGGGCGGCGCGATGGAACACGCATGCTCACACGGTACTCCATTCAAATCGCGCACATTCTTTGCGATTTTTGGGACTGAATGAATTCGTCAAAATAAATATATATATTTTTGTAAAAAACGGAAAATTTTGATGTGTCGTCCTGCCTGACAGTTGATAGTAGAAATGTCGTCTCGAAGTCAGCAATTGCGGGACGGTTGCGCGCGGCGGCGTTGCGAGGAATGGCGCGGCGACGTAGACCCAGTCCCGAAGCCAGCGGGCAGATCGTGCGGCGCTAGAACGGCGTATTGTCGTTATTACTGATCTTAACTAACACACTAAAACGCGCTGGTAGGTAGCCACAGTTTATTTTCACATTCAATAGCAAAAATCAAAAGTAAAAGTAAAGATGTTAAACCTGACAGAAAAAACTAGAATTTAGAATACAATGAATGTTCCGAAAGAAGGTGATATGCTGCACTGTAAAGAGTTCGATTCGCAACATACTCCACATTTTTTTTAAAGTCTAGTCTAGAGCTCCTGGGGCACTAACTTCTTAAGTGGTCTCCTGAGAGGGCCAGCACCTGTTCGTACATCCGCCACTCTTGCTACTCCATCTGGGCCTGTGTATATCTTAATTACTCTACCTCTCGGCCAAGATCCCCTGGGTAACTGTCCATCTGCCACAATAACCAAGTCGCCCTCTTTTATAATTGGGGATGATCCACCACCGCGTCGAGGCACTAAATTCGGAAGATATTCTCGCATCCATCGGGACCAGAAATGATCCGTGAGTCTTACGGCTCTGCGCCAACCGTCTCGTCTGATGATATCCCGATCTGTCAACGTAGCTGGGATAGGTCTCCCTGAGGACGATCCCAGTATAAAATGCATTGGTGTCAAGGCTTCCTCACAGTCTGGATCAACTGGAACGTGTGTCAGTGGACGCGTATTCACTAAATTCTCTGACTCTAGTAGAAAGGTCAGTAGAACTTCATCTGAGGGGGAGCGTTCCCTTAGGGTGGTCTTGAGTGCTGTTTTGATTGATCTTACCATTCGCTCCCACGCTTCACCCATGAATGGGGCTGAAGGGGGAATGAATCGCCATGAGACCTTCTCATCTGCTGCAAAACGGTTAATTTCCGCTCCGTACAGCTCTTTTAGCATCCTATTAGCACCCACGAAAGCTGTTCCGTTATCGGACCATATTTCACTCGGCGTTCCACGGCGTGCAATGAAACGGCGCAAACTCATGATGGCCGCGTCGGTTGACAAACTATGTACAACTTCTAGATGAACTGCTCGTATAACAAGGCAGGTATACAATGCTACATAGCGTTTCTCTTTCCTTCGCCCAATTGTGACCTGAACTGGGCCGAAGTAGTCCAAGCCAACGAAAGTAAACGGTCTACGATGATGGGCTAGACGGGCTGGTGGGAGGTCTCCAGTAGACGGTGTGAATGGTTGAGCGCGCTTCAGCCGGCACCGTTGACAGTTATGGGCGACTTTTCGAACCGCGCTTCGCAAATTGATGATCCAATAGGTTTGTCGCATTTCGTTAACTACTGTCTCGGAATTAGCGTGGGCGGACTTCACGTGATAATGGGTAATCAAAAGCTGGACAGCAGGGTGTTTGGAATCTAAAATTATAGGACTCTTCACCCCGTCACCAATATCTTGCATTCGGTTGATTCTTCCGCCCAATCTCAGTAAATTGTCATTATCTATGTAAGGGGCCAGATTGAATAATCGGCTTTTTCGGTGTAATGACCTTTTCTCAGAGAGGTAGATGATTTCATCTGGGAAGGAGTCGAGTTGACTTTTCTTCAGAATATGTGATTCAGCCACTCGTAGATCTTCAGCGGTTATTTCTTTTGAACTGTCTTTGCTTTTCAATAGGTGCAAAAATTTATGGGCTCTCGCCGTAGCTCTCAATAGCCTTCCCCATGAGCTCAGTCTTTCTGGGTCAACAGTCAATGGTGTCGGAATGTGATGTGAAGAAATGAGATGACAATGATTCTGAGCGGATGGTTTTATTTCTAAAGTAATGGCCGTATTTAAGTATGGTGATGATGGCCATTGTTGTTCTGATTCGAGTAGAAATTTTGGACCTGTAATCCAGCGAGATTCTTGATTGAATACTGCGCGTTTATGGCGTGTCGCGTCGTCTGCCACATTTTCCGCGGTCGGAATCCATCTCCATTCCTTTACATTTGTGGTTTCGAGAATCTCGCCGATTCGATGTGCTACGAATGGTTTGAATGATCGCGCATCACTACGCAACCAACTCAAGACGTTAAGCGAATCGCACCAAAATATACGCTTACTTGGCTTATGCTGATGTGAGTCGTGAATGAATGATGCAAACCGAGCGGCCACTAAAGCCGCCTGCAACTCAAGGCGTGGAATGGAAGCGGGTTTCAATGGTGTGACTCTACTTTTGCTACCGATGAGAGCGAGCTTCACTGTTCCATCTGCATAGACATATCGCCAGTATGCCACTGCAGCGTATGCTAATTCACTGGCATCGCAAAACAGATGAAGTTCGCGGTGAATGATGTTGGATGATCTTAGACCATAATGTCGCGGCAGGTACAAATGAGAAGCAAGTTGTACATCTCGGAGCCATTCATTCCAAAGGTTTTGGTCTCCTTGATCGAGTTCATCGTCCCATGATAAACCTTTTCGCCAAATTGATTGGAACATGACGCGTCCTCTAGAAACGAGTGGGCCTAAAATACCCAAAGGATCATAAATTCGCATTAAGTGGGACAACGCGTCACGTTTACTTAGCTGAGCTGGCGATTTAGACTCCAAGTTGAGACTGAAACCTATGACGTCATTCCTAGGTTGCCAGTTCAGACCCAGCACCCTAGAAACGTTGTCATCGTTACCTAACATTACATCGTTAAATTTCTGAGATATCGATTCAGGTACTAATAAAGAAAGAGCTCTTGGGTCGTTCGAGACCCAGTCGCGCATTTCAAAACCCGCCTGGTGGTTGAGATGTACGATGTCTCGGGCCAGTCGTGCAGCTTGGTCTACACTCTCTAGTGAGCCAATATAGTCATCCATGTACACATCGTGTATGGTTGCATGCGCTGCATCGGGGTATTTAAGTTTACATTCCGTCGCGTTAAGGTTCTTTACATATAGGGCGGTACACGGGCTCGAACACGCGCCAAACATCATGGATGACATACGATACAGTTTTAATTTGTCCGCGGGGTCATTGCGCCACAGAAAGCGCTGCGTATCGCGATCGGCTGGTCGGATTCGAACCTGTGGGAACATTTCGCGTATGTCCGCCGTAAGTGCTATAGCGTTTTCCCTAAACCTCATCAAGATCGCAAGTAATGGCTGTAATAAGTCAGGACCTGGCAAGAGGAGAGAATTAAGACTGATTCCTTTAAACTTCGCGGCTGCGTCGTGTACGACTCTTAACTTACCAGGTTTATGGGCATGAGTAACACCAAAATGTGGGAGATACCATGTGATACCAATTGGAGGGGCCGTGCATTCTTCAGCGTATTTCTTATCTAACATTGCTTTAATATTATGTCTATACATATTGGCATATTGTACATCTGACTGCATTTTCTTTTCGAGAGATAAGAATCTAGAAAGAGCTAATTTAAAATTGTTCGGTACATCTTTAATATCGGACCGCCAGAGGAGACCGGCTTCAAAATGACCATCGAGTAGTCTATGTACAGTCTCATGCAAAATTTTTAATGCAAGTGTATCGGAATTGCCGCGGTGATCTTTCTTTATTATGCCAATAGAGTCTAATTTGTAGTAGTCTTTGATTGCGGTTTCAATAGAAAAATTATCGTCTTGCGTTTCGGATATGTTGGCATGATGAAGAAAGTCAACTTTTGATGTTCTACTTGACACGAAACCATATAAAACCCAACCAAGAGCAGTGTGAATTGCAACTGGTTGGTGATCCTTGCCGGCACGAATAGAATCTGCTATGGTCAACTTCCAATTATCTACACCAATGATTAGCATAGGTTGCACTTCTTCACAACACAAAATTTCTCCTAAATCAGATAAATACGAATATTTACAAATATCTTCCCTATTTACAGAAGCTCGGTAATTTATACCTAAATTTTTGACCGAGCGTGCATTATGTATATGGTAAGAGTCGGTACAGTCACGTCCTTTAATTATAAAATTAACGTACTGAATATCGCAATCACGTGACAAGCCTCCTACACAATCTATACGTACTCGTTTACTCGGTCCTTCGATACCTATACGCTTTGTAATTTCGGAGTCTATGAACGTGGTTGTACAGCCATCATCTAAAAGTGCGTGAGTCTCCACAGTACCCTGGGGACCAGTTACTTGAACTGAGACAACTTTGAGAAGTGGTCGAGATTTAGGTCTACTTACACTCGACGAAGGGCGAATAGCGGTAGCATGAGCCGATACTTCAACGTCGCAGTTGTCTTGTTCAGGTTTCTCGTCTTCGACATCAGTAGATGGCTTCGGTGCTGCCTCAAGTTCAGAGTCCGAGGAGTCCTCTAGATCGGCGTGAGCTAGCACGTTCTGATCATTATCTAAGTTATGTAGTAGGCTATGATGTTTGTAGGTACAGCCCCCAACGCTGCATGGAGATTTTACTTTGCAAAAATTAAACCTATGTGACCTATTTTCCAAACATCTATGACAAACTTTATTTTTTTTTATAAATTGCCATCTTTCATTCACTGTCAATGCCAAAAATTTGTCACATTTGTTTACATTATGCAATTTCGAGCAAAAAATACATTTATTTACAGTTTTATTTACAACAGAATTGGAAGATTTCTCGTCGAGTAGGCTTTGATCTGAATGCGTGCCCCTCTCTGTTGGTAACTGAACTGAAGCTGTTGAGGAATAGAAATCCTGAATTCCAAACTTTGTTTGGAGCTCAACCTCACGAGATAGGAAGTCAGAAAGCATTTCTAACTTGGTCATGCGTTTGCCAGTATGACTAGCCGCAAACTCATACCACTTTGCGCGAATGATTGGGGATAATTTGGTGATTAATGAGTTGAAAATTTCTGGGGAATGCAGATAGTCGAACTGGTCCAATAGTCTCATTATTCCGATGCAGTTTTTCACACGGCAAGTAAAATTAACCAAATCTTTACCTTCTGCGCCAACTTTAGGTAAAGCTCGTACAGCGTTGATCTCCTGCAGCACAATTTTTTCGGGACGACCAAAACGCATCTCGAGGGCGTCTATAACCTCCATAGGGTCGTTCGATGACACCAGTAGGATGTAAACGGCTTCACGAGCGGCGCCACGTAAGGATGAACTAATGCGGGCTAAGTTTTCCACTGTAGTGAATGATACCTGTGTATCAATAAAAATGCGCTTGAAACCAAGCCAATCCGTGGCAGATTTTCCGTCAAATACTGGCAGTTTGATGTCAGACTTCTTGGGCTTGTTAGCTATCGCTTCAAAAATGCCGAGAAGATCGTTATGTCCGCCGCTGATGGTAGCTCCATCAGGTGGCTGGAAATTATTAGATATTTTAGTTGGGGAAACGTCAGTTGGATTTTGATTAGGCGCGTAGGTCTCACGGTGCGCGGCATTCAATATAGTGGGGTGTATGTATCGACCTGGGCCTGAACCAGACGGAACGTCGAGCATTTCGTTGTATGCCATTGTGTAAGTTTGATGGCGTGTTGTATTTGATGCGGCGGGAGGTACTTTACCTACCGTCGTGGTTTTTGGGACGATATTTAGTTGTACATCGTTAAGCCAACGACTGATGTTGGCTGTTCGCGCACTAGCGTGGTCGTTATTATGATCGTTGCCTCTTACACTGTCTCTACTTACGCTACCTCTTACGCTTTCTGCGTCGATAGCGGCAAGTTCCGCCTGAAAGTGTAGGTTAGCCGCCTTACGTTCGAGTTCGGCTTGTCGGGCTGTGATGTCGCAGAGCTGACGTGCATGTAGTGCTTCAGCGGCGAGTTTTCTCGCTTTTATGGTATTCGAGGATCGTGTAGACCCTAGCGATCGTGTGGTGACCGACTTAGGTGTGTCGTGTGGGTGTTGTGGAGGGGAGTCACGGCTACCTGAGGGCGCACTGCTGTCGTCATGGGCGTGCGGTGCTTGGTGGGCCTCTAATAGGTGGGGGAAATATACAGACTTTGAGTTAGGTTCATCAGCTGTCGGGGGCACGCTGCTATTAATATTGACGTGCGGCGCTTGGTGGGCCTCCGACGGGTGGGCTGTGCTTCCATTGTCATTTCCGCTAGGGCCGGCGACTCCATTCGAAGCTCCTGGTGGTGGTTCACTATTTCGATTTTTCGAACGTGTATTATAGACCATGGCACGTGGGAGAAGGACCAAAATATTACTGATCTTAACTAACACACTAAAACGCGCTGGTAGGTAGCCACAGTTTATTTTCACATTCAATAGCAAAAATCAAAAGTAAAAGTAAAGATGTTAAACCTGACAGAAAAAACTAGAATTTAGAATACAATGAATGTTCCGAAAGAAGGTGATATGCTGCACTGTAAAGAGTTCGATTCGCAACAGTCGTATTATGAGAAATTTGACTGTCATACTGAACTTCGAAGTTCAAAATTTGTGTCATTTTTCTCGAATGAAATGTCTAAACAGCGACGACAACATCTTTTTGACACAACATTTTGAAACGTCGAAATAAAATGCACAACACTATGTCAATGCATTGGCGCGGACATCGCTAGACTGGTGCGCACCGCTCGTACGCCGCTCCCCGCGCCGCGCCGCGCGGCTGGCTTCGAGGCCAGTTCCATTTCAATCTATGCATTGAAACGCGCCGCTCCCCGCGTCGCCGCACCCGCTGACTTCATGTCCGCAGCCTAAGGGTTAAAGAAAACATAAAATCAACAGTAATTAAAAAATATATGTTTTCACCCTTAAAACCTTTTAGAAGTTGAATCCGATAGCGATCAAACGGTTGTGTGTAGCTGCGCTGGTTCGATCCGGATGCACGGCACCCACCCCAGTCATCACAACTTTAATAACATTAATATGTTTCATATGTTTCAGTACTATGCTGCACCGAGCAGGGTAACTCACAGTATAGGTATGTAAATCATCTATACATTATACATACATAATATGTCGCATCACTGGGTGGCCGAGATGCGATACATAGGGTCTTCTTTACGATCCGACATAGTTTAGATAGGTGTGGGCACTCGAACGAAAAGATTATTTGAATTTAAAGTAACTTTAATAAACTAGCGATTAACAACCGAAACGCACACGTGTGTCGGAAACAAACACGTGTGTTGGTATTGAGCGTTTACCGAGACTGTCCGAGCTCGACTGTCCACTGTAGACTGTCGCAACACTCGGTCTCTCCAACAGTCCTCGCTGCATCCCCTCCACCGACGATCATGTCCAAGCGGTAGGGCTCGCTTGCGTTTCCGATCACATTATTCTTCGTTTACCAATCAAATTGTTCGATGGCGCTGTTTGCTCTACTGTGGCGCCGCCTATCCACGACACGGCCGTCCCTGACTAGCACCCGTCCTCGGGTGTAGTCCCTGTGGACCAAATATACTCATAGAGTAAACAAGCTCGGCTATCCTGCCAATACTTAATAACAAAGGTAATTCGGCCTATCCTGCCAATACCTAATCACTAAGGTAACTATATCTCATTGTTAGTTTAGTTTCTCCAATCTTAATTTACAAAGCCTTGTTGTCAAGGTTTCGCACCCCATAAAACATTAATCATTACTTTCATTGTATACTGTGCACAGTATCAACACAGGCCAGAATCGCACGAACGAATCTTTACATATCCACCGCCACATATGCTACAACACATGAGGGGCTCTGTGCACCAACACAGACAAGAATCGCACCAACGACTCTTTAGATATCTGCCGCCACATATGCTACAACACATGAGGGGCTATCTGCACCAACACAGAAAAGAATCGCACCAACGACTCTCAAAAATCTAGTGCAATATGTGCTACAATACATGAAGCGCTGTTTACACCAACACAGACAGAAATCGCACCAACGATTTCGTATAGACCATTCATACAAGCCATTCTTAATCAGATTTGGTCTCGCTACCACTGTCATCAACTACATCTAATTCTCGAGTAACTTGGTGATCGGGTATCCTCCCCACACAATCATGAGAGTATTCTTAGATACTCGGTGAGTCAAGCTCTTTTAAAACAATGATTAAAAGCAAACTTAGAGACTAACTTTACTTTAGTCAAATCGAATGCTATCGTAATTGCATTTTTTTTTTGAATACCCTGTGTCGCGTGGTACTATCTCATCTAAGTGAATATCAGTCAACTCATCATCGTTTGTCACTAAGCTAAGCCAATACACTTTGACGCAATACAATATTTGATGATAGAGTGACGGAATCGTAATAAAATGGTAGTGACTCACCCAGTATTCATCAGTACACTGCTCGGATTGCTGACATAGCAAACTTGAACCGTATCACTCGCTACTCGCCGCTGCTGCAGGCGCTGGCCCGGAACCGCCTGGGACCCCCACCATACTTCGCGCCTCCATCATCTTCGTGAACATCTCGAAGCAAAATGTCTTGTATTGCCGCATCGAAAACAGATTCTGTCTGAGACTGCTATCCTGCTTGCACACGTTCTTGTGTGTTAACCTGTAACCAAAAATTCAACAGCAGTGCATGTTCCACTCGGCCAATTTTGACCATTTACGGCTTCTAACTTTTGGAATCAGAAAACTTTAATCCTCTTCTTATTGTTTTTACAAAACAATACCTCTAAATTAACTGAACAAACTTTATTATCTAATGAAAACGAATATCATCAACTAGAGAAATGTAAACTAACTTTGATTATGCAGAGTTGATATGACAGAGGGGCATTAAATTACACTACGTATACTATACGTGTATAGTAATAATTCGATACGGTACAAAAATAAAAAGCGCAAAAAATTTGATTTTTTTTTTCAAACAAACTAAATAGCTTACAAATCAGAGTAAAACGCAACCATTCTTTATAAATAAATTTGACTGACCTTAGATGCCTACGCCTAGGTGACAAAGTGGCATCGTCGCGCGCGCGCCGGAGCGCGGCGTGTGTTATCTAGTGGCGGGCGGGCGGCGGTGGCGCGGGGGGCCTAAGCCGCCCGGCTTAGGCCGCCCGCGCTGCCTTTTATGTTAGGTAAGGTTGTAAAGTACCCGGAGGGCCATGGACCGCACGACCCCCGCGTAGAGCGGGGGTCGTGCGGTCCATGGCCCTTTACGGGGCACCGGTGTGGGCGCGTTCACTGAGGCGGAGACCAGCCCGGCGGTTGAACGCGTCCCAGAGGATCAAGGCCGTCCGGCTAGTCCGGGGTTACCGCACGGTCTCCGGGGAGGCAGCGAGCCTCCTTGCCGGATTGCCGCCATGGGATCTGGAGGCCAAAGTCCTCGCCCACATATGGGAGTGGCGAGAGGAGGTAAAACGCCGGGGCGTCACTCCGCTGCCGCGAGAAGACATGGAGAGTGCGACTGTCGCAACCCAGTGCTGGGCACGCCACAATTGCGGCGATAAGTCCCCTCTTTGAGGAGTGGCTAGAGAGGCGCCACGGCGACCTTACCTTCCGCCTAACGCAGGTCCTCACCGGGCACGGCTGCTTCGGAAGGTTCCTGTTCAGAATAGGGCAGGAGGAAACGCCCGGGTGTCACCATTGTGTGGATCGCCCGGAAGACACGGTGGAGCATACGGTGGAGATCTGCCCAGCTTGGGCAGAGCACCGCCGTGTCCTCACGAAGGCGATCGGCGGCGGCGATCTCTCGCGTCCGGCCCTAGTCCGGGCCATGGTACAGCGCGAGAGTGCATGGGAGGCGCCTCCTTCTGCGAAGCAGTGATGCTCGCGAAGGAGGAGGCGGAGCGCGTGAGGGAGGCAATCCTTGCGCCCTCACGCCCCTAGCCGCTGCAGGAGACGCCCTGGGCGTCGGGAATCGATTCCCGGCCACCGTAGGCGCGGGCTTGCGGACGGCGAGCAATGGGCAGCTCGCCGTTCCCGTGCCCGTCGTCGTGCTCTGTACCCCTCGTACAGCTCCGCCTCCGTGGCTTCCGCATCCGGAGGGCGAATGCGAAGCCTGCGGTGCCTGGTGTACAGGTGTCGCGCATCGACGCACGCCTTGCGTAGCGTCTCCAGCTATTATTATTAGCGTTTTATTATAACATTTAACACAGTAACCCATAAAAGAAGTTTTTACTTTAGACAATCTGAAACGCGGTTGATCTAATTTGTCCCTATTACTAGTGTTAAAATTATGCCTGTCACTTATCTTACTAAAAAGATGTAGATTTTTTTGAAAGTTTTTTTTTTACGTTTTATAACATAATGTTTTCATATATCATTAAGGAACCGTCATGATGTTAATTTCCTTAAACAGTTCCCGTAGAGAATCGCGTCTGCTGAGCTTGTAGATGGCTCTGACAGCCCTCTTTTGCAGAACGAAGATATAGTCAATATCTGCAACCCGTCCCCACAACAAAGTACCGTGGTTTATTTTAGTTACTTTCATAGCATCGTGATGCTATGAAAGTAACTAAAATAGACCAGTCTCGCGGTATCCACGTCTGTTAATTGGCGAATTATCCAAACAGCGTAAGCGGCCGAACTTAGCCGCCCTGCAAGTGATGTTAAGTGCGGACCCCACTGTAGCTTTGAGTCAAGCGCGATCCCCAGGAAAACCGTATTTTCGACGAATTAAAGTGTCTCCCTATTCAATACAACATGACAGTCATTACTTCTAACATTTGGTAAAGCGAATCTAATGCATTTAGTTTTTTTCTCATTTAATACCAAATTATTCACAGTAAACCAATTATGGACCATAAGCATAGCGTTATTTACGTCGTCAAGCTCCTGTGCACGTCTGCTTACTTTAAAAATCAGTGATGTGTCATCAGCAAATAACACCATTTGTGGTTGCTTTTTCAGTAAATGAGGTAAATCATTTATATATACTAAAAATAGGAATAGCCCCAATATTGAGCCCTTTTTTTTTTTTGCGGATAGGAAATCATCAAATGACTCCTCCCGCTCTGGGTGGAGCGGAAGGGAGTGTCAGACTCTTACTGACTAAAACCCACCCGTGTTCCTTCCTTAGCCCTTTATGTTCCGGGCCAGCGGTAACCCTTTCGGACAATCCCGCTGACCCGGCAGGCTTCGGCCCTAAGGGGCCCCTCCTCGATGCTGACATCTCTTTAAGGCGCGCGTGGAACACGTACGCACCGTCCGGCACGGGCCTGGTCCTGATCGGACGGTGAGCTACCCATTACTCTCCGCCCGCAGGCGCGCGCCTACGGTGGCCGGGAGTCATCACGCGGCTCCCGACGCCCGGAGCGTCTCCCGCGGCGGCTGGGACGGGAGGCTCTCTCCCTGAGCCGTCCCGCCACCTCCTTCGCTAGCATGACTGCTTCGCCGAAGGAGGTGACTGCCTTCCACTCCCTCTCGCCCCGGACCATGGCTTGCACCAGGGCCGGACGCGATAGGTCGCCGTCGCTGCCAATCGCCTCTACGAGGACACGGCGGTGCTCCGCCCAAGCGGGGCAGACCTCCACCGTGTGCTCCACCGTGTCCTCTGGGCGATCCTGGCAATGGTGACACCCGGGCGTTTCCTCCCGCCTGATAATGTGCAGGAACCTCCCGAAACTTCCGTGTCCGGTGAGGACCTGCGTCATGCGGTAGGTGAGGGCGTTGTGGCGCCTCTCTAGCCACTCCTCAAAGAGGGGTCTTATCGCCGCTATCGCGGCGTGCCCTGCGCTGGGTTGCGACAGTCGCTCTTTCCATGCCGCCATGAGATCGCGCCGGAGATCCGTCCGCTTCGCAGCGATTTGCCGCGGAAGCGGATCCTCCCCCCGGCGTAGTGCCTCCGCGCGCCACTCATACAGGCGCGCGAGGACTATCGCCTCCAGATCCCATGGCGGCAGTCCGGCAAGGAGGCTTGCCGCCTCGCCAGAGATCGTGCGGTAGCCCCGGATAACCCTTATGGCTACCACCTTCTGGGGCGCGTTCAGGTAGTGGGCGGCTCGCCGCCGCAGTGAACGCGCCCACACCGGGGCCCCGTATAGGGCCATGGACCGCACGATCCCCGCGTAAAGCCTGCGGCAGGAGGCGTTTGGCCGGTCAGGGCCCGTTCCAGTTTGGGGGCCAAACGTCGGAAATGCTCCACGAAGTTCCACCGGCTGTCGAGGACGAGACCCAGGTATTTCATCGTCATCCCGACGCCGATGTGAACCCCTCCTACCGTTAGTTGGGATCCCGATGGCGGCGCGTTCCGGGGCCCATGAAACGACATGGCCTCGGACTTGTGCAATGCCACCTCGAGACCCAACTGCCGGATCCTCTCCACGACTATCGCAACCCCGCGTGTCATCGCGTCGGCCGCCGCCTGATGCGACCTCCCCTGCGCCAGGACCAGCGTGTCATCAGCGTAGCAAACCACGCTGACGCCATCAGGGAGGTCGGCGCGCAGCACCCAGTCGAACCCGATGTTCCACAGAGGCGGCCCCAGGACCGATCCCTGTGGGACACCGCACGATATCTCTCGCCGGTTCCACTCCCCATCGCGACCGGGGTAGCTGACGGCTCTTTCCGTCAGATACGCCTCGACTATTCGACGGACGTAGGGCGGCACCCGGTGATACCGGAGTGTCTCCACAATGGTGCTCCAGGGGAGGGTGTTGAACGCGTTGGCGATGTCGAGTGACACCGCCACGACGACCCCACCCTGGGACACCGCGTCCCCCATCGTGAGGGCTCTCACGCGCATGATTGCGTCCGCCGTCGAGCGCCCCTTGCGGAAACCGAACTGGCTGTCCGCAAGATCCGGCCCCGTCCTCACCAGGTGCCCGACGAGGCGGCCCGCAATCACTCTCTCAAAGAGCTTGCCGACCTCGTCGAGCAGCACGATGGGCCGGTATGCGGACGGAGAGTCCGCAGGGCGCCCTGGCTTCCGAATGAGGACCAGCTTCCCCGTCTTCCAACGGAGTGGAAACTGGCCTCTCTCCAAACATGCGCTTGAGAACGCCTCCAGTCGAGGCCCGAGAGCCCTCGAGGCCAGGACCCAGGCTTTACCTGGCAAGCCGTCGGATCCTGGGGCGGTATTTTTGGCCTTCAGCCTACCTACCGCCGCTCTCAGTTCTACCCCGGTCACTGCAGGGATGTCGTCGTCATCGGCCGCGTGGTCCGCTTTGGGCACCGCCAGTGGCGGAGCCATGGGCGGGGGAGTGTGCTCCCCCCGTGAAGGGAACAGAGCGCTCACCACCTCCTCCACCAGCTGGGGGCGGAGACTCTGCGTCAGCGGGGGGGCCCAGGTGCGGAGTTTATTCCGCACCATTTTATAAGGGCGCCCCCACGGATCTCTGTTCAGAGTCTCCACCATCTCCTCGCGGGCCACATCCTTGGCCCGCTGGACAGCCTCTTGGAGGGCGGTCTTCGCCGCTCTGTACCCCTCGTACAGCTCCGCCTCCGTGGCTTCCGCATCCGGAGGGCGAATGCGGAGCCTGCGGTGCCTGGTGTACAGGTGTCGCGTATCGACGCACGCCTTGCGTAGCGTCTCCAACTCCTGCGACCACCAGTACACCTGACGTCGGACGCGTCCTGGCCGGACTCGGGGCATTGCCACGTCACAGATCTCGGACATGGCCTCCCGGAACCACTCCGCCTCATCGTCGATGTTGGCAGGCCTGTCCGGTGATGACACCCAGGCCTGCACGATCGAAGCTTCCAGGAGGAGCTCCCGGTCCAGCTGCTTCAGCGCCCACCGCGGACCACTCGGGGCCTGTTGGACCAGCGCGCTAGAGGTCTGGGCGGAGACGTCGAACCGGATATACCGGTGATCATGGTAGGTCTCTGTACGAGCAAACCCGTACACTTTGTATTGTTTAGCAATAATGCTGACGCTGAACTCACGATGCGGTGCATCGCGTTCCATTTGTCAATTCAGTACCAATAAATCCGTGTAACAGTAAACATCGTTTTACTTAATCAAATTCCCTAACCTGGGTCGCGGCGCGGTACTCATAACATTAACCAACAAGGTGTAAGGTAACCACCGTACATCTTTATGGTCCTTCGAGCCGGATCATTAACGCGAGCAATCAGTGGACTTTGTGTCAGTTCGTGTGAGTGGTTCCATATCAACAGCGGTGGAGTTGTAGTTCAGGGAGTAAACAGCAGTCTTGAGCGCAATCAACATACCCACCAGTCAACAGAATCAAAGTAAGATCTTTCCTTTTTTTGCTTGACCTAACAATATGAGCCAAACAATGGAGGATCTTCTGGCCAACCAGAACCAAATCATGGTGGCCATGAACCAACTATTATCAAACTTTAAGAAGGATGGTCAGGAACGCAAAACTCCTGACTACATCAAACGTAGATTGGAAACTTTAGACTCCTACTGGCAGGAGTTTCAATCTAATCATGAACAGTTGAATCCCTTTAGCAACAAATCGATTGAGTATTTTGCATTGAATCATTATCAACAAACTCATGCTTTCTATCTTTCGACGCGTGAAACTATTAAAGGTGCAGGACCTCCATCTATTTTAAGACCCGCAACACCGTTAGCCGGCACATCCAGGGCCGGCGTGGACGGGACCCTTAGGAACAGGAATCCAGAGGAGAGCGAGGCTACGACCTTTCTTGAAACGCCGAAATTCAAGTCTCAGGGCACCAACAGCAAGTTAGATGAGTTACTGAAGAAGCAGACTATTAACTTTAAGGCTTTCTATAGAACGGTGGCGAACATCAACGTCGATGCCATAACTGAGAAATGGGAGTTTCAGGATACGTTGAAAACATTGGAAACGAGGTGGTCGGCCATTGACATGCTTCACTGGGAGTTGGAAGGGGAACTCGACGGACAAGATGATTCGTATGAGGACAAGTTTACCTCGTATGAAATGACGTACAACAATATGAAGAAGTCTCTGAATAGCAAATTGTGGTCTGTATCACACCGAGAACAGTCTACACCAAAGATGGAAGTGCCTACGTTTAATGGCCATTATCAACACTGGGTATCCTTTAAAGACTTGTTCACGGAGGCCATCCACAACAATCCATCGCTCTCTCAAGCTCAAAAGATGCAGTTCCTTAAAGCTAAACTGAAAGGGGAAGCCGAGGGTTTAATACATCATCTTCAGATTAGCTCTGAAAACTATTCAACATGTTGGGAAATCCTTAATCATAGGTACAATAATAAACTGCTTATATTCACCTCACATATGAATACTCTAACCAATCTTCCGGTCATGCAACAACCTTCAGTCTTCTATGTAAAACGCATCCACGATACAACCATCGAATGTGTTAACGCTATAAAGAACATGGGAGCAGACGTAAGCACATGGGACCCCGTAATTTGCTATTTGATGTCAAACAAACTAGATGCTAACACGCATTCCGAATACATCGCATCTCTCAAGTAACCTCGTGAACTGCCCATTCTTTCAGACTTTTTGGACTTCCTGGAAGCCAAGTTTACGAGTATGGAGTCATCGCGGCGTAAACAAGATCAGAAATCTCCAAATTCCAATGCAAAATCATCTAAGGATAACAATCTTAATAACAAAAATATCAATCGTAATTCGAAACAATCTTATTCGAGCAACAAAAACGTTTCGAAATCGAACGGAAAATTTCGTAATAAACGAACTTGCCCATTATGCAAAAATGGTCATGGATTATTCCATTGTGAACAATATATTGAATTGTCCCCAATCGACAGAAAACAATTCGTCGTTGACAACAAGCTATGCGAAAATTGTCTTTTTAGCCATAAAGGCAAGGAATGCATTTCAACAAAACGACATGAGTGCGACGGAAGTCATAATACGATACTTCACGATGCGTTTGCGCAATCCTCAAACACATCACCTAACCAAGCAATACCTAAATCTGGAAATGCACGTACTTTGCCTGAGCAAAATCAGCAACTTACGACTCACGTGGCTCAACAACGTGATGTACCGGAAACATTATTGTCCACAGCCGTGATTAAGGTCCAAAAAAGTGATGGATCTTATCTTAACATGCGAGCTTTGATTGATCAGGGCTCCCAAACGTCACTCATCACCGAAAATGCGGCGCAACAATTGGGACTTCGCCGTCAACGATGCAAGGGCGTAATAACCGGTATAGGAGCCAGGGATAATGCCTGCAAGGGAGTTATCAACATAAACTGCTCATCAAGAAGAGAGTCTTATTCTTTTAATACTGACGTTTTCATCATGAAAAGTTTAACAAAAAATCTGCCAACTTATACCTTTGCAAAGCCCACTTGGTCTTACTTAGAAAACATAGAACTCGCAGATCCCGACTTTTACGTCAGTCGTCCGGTAGATATTTTATTTGGCGCGGACATATATTCCAACATTATTATGGAGGGAATCTGCAGACTTGAACAAACAACACCCATTGCTCAACAGACTCGGCTTGGGTGGATCCTGTGCGGCAACGTAAGCACACTGCAATGCAATGTCGTACAGTTTGATATTGACCAATTGCAAAAATTTTGGGAAACGGAGGAAATTGCAGAGTCCACTTCGCTTTCATCAGATGATCAAGAGTGTATGCAATTTTACAGCTCAACAACAAAGAGATTGCTAGATGGGAGATATGTAGTAAGGCTCCCTCTGAAAACAAATTTGCATGAACAATTGGGCTACTCGAAATCAAAGGCCACAGCACAATTTGGTCATTTGGAACGTAAACTAATTAAAAATGAAAACATCGCAAAAGAATATAAAACATTCATACACGAGTACCTAGCGTTAGGGCATATGAAACCAGCTATTTGTAACACAAAACTCGAATGTTTCTTGCCCCATCACTGTGTACTACGTGACGATTCTACAACTACTTCACTCCGAGTCGTTTTTAACGCCTCATCGAAGACATCAAGTGGCCAAAGTTTAAATGATCTGATGCACAAGGGCCCAAATCTACAACAGGACCTTCAGTCATTGATACTGAAGTGGAGGCAGTATCAATTTGCCTTCACCGCAGACATCGAAAAGATGTTCCGCCAAATTTTGGTCCATAATGAAGATCAGAGCCTGCAAAAAATCGTATGGAGAGATAATCCTAGAGATAAACTACAAGAATTTCAGCTGACCACAGTCACATACGGGACTAAAGCGGCTCCTTTCCTCGCAATGATGACGCTGAAACAGCTGGCGAACGATGAACGCTCCGAATATCAAGAAGCATCTAAAGTCCTCGAGGAGTCATTCTACATGGATGACCTTCTCCATGGTACTCACAGCGTATCAGCGGCACGCCAACTTCAACAAGAATTAATTGAACTCCTGAAACGCGGGGAATTCAATCTAAGAAAATGGGTTTCTAATGATCCGCATTTACTGCACGATGAAATCCCATGTAAACAACAAAGCAAAAGCTTTCGACAGCCGGATTCTACTAAAACATTAGGACTTCGCTGGAACCCTGTCAAGGATAATTTTACGTTCGAACCAAAAATTGATTCGACAGTCAACAAAGCTACAAAACGATCCGTGTTATCCGATATCTCCAAGTTCTTTGACCCCTTGGGGTGGCTCACACCTACAACAACAAAACTCAAAATTTTATTTCAACGTTTTTGGACTTCACAAATTCAGTGGGATGAGCAGATACCTGAAGATATTTTTGAAGAATGGAATAAACTTAAGGCGGACATCGATCAAATAAGTCAGGTTCAAATACCAAGATGGTTGGGCACAAAACCCGAGCAAAGAGTCGAGTTACATGGTTTCTGCGACTCGTCAACAAAGGCATACGCCTGCGTTATTTACTGTAAGGTTTATAACGAACAAACAAGCATTATATTGGTGGCCGGAAAATCAAGAATAGTCCCGGCTAACAAAAACATATCGTTGCCACGATTGGAGCTTTGCGGCGCTCATCTATTAGCTAAACTCATGGCTAAGGTCAAGGCTTCTTTAACTGACTACAAGATTGATATTTATGGCTGGATTGACTCCACAGCAGTACTGGGGTGGCTGCAAGGAGATCCAGGCCGTTGGCAAACCTTTGTTGCTAACAGGACACGATTTATAACGGAAATCATGCCTTATACCTGCTGGCGATATGTCAAGTCTGCCGAAAATCCTGCAGACTGCGCAAGTATAGGCTTATCGATGTCGCAATTGATTCAACATCCTTTATGGTGGCAAGGGCCATCTTGGCTACAAACATTTAAAGCCGATGAAGGAAGTGAAGAAATAAATTACACAACGACATTGGAAACCAAGAACCAGAAGCAAGTTAACACTGTCATGAATCAAACATCAACAATCATGAACTTGTTGAAAAGTCACAGTTCTTTTACCAAAGTTATACACATTTTAGCATGGGTGTATAGATTTTTAACAAGCAAACAAAACAATGCGCAAACTTCCTATCTTACACTAGAAGAAATAAGGAAAGCCAAAATGAAGATCATAAAGCAAGTACAGCAGCAAGAGTTTGCAGAAGAAATTAAAAGCTTAAGAGAGAAAGGAAAGCTCAGCAACAAAAGCAGAATACTAAATCTAAATCCATTTTTGGATAACTTTGGGCCTCTCCGTGTTGGGGGAAGGTTAAGACATGCTCATATTCATGCAGACATGCAACATCCTTTAATTATTCCACAACGAGGACATTTAACAAAGCTTCTTATAGAACATGCACACAAGCTTACTTTCCATGGCGGAGCTCGCTTGACATCGGGATTCATCCGACAAAGGTATTGGATTGTAGGCGGAAATGAAGCAACGAAAAAGCAAATACGTCTAAGCGTTAAATGTAAAAAGCTAAGTCCTAACAAGCATAACCAACTCATGGGTGACTTACCTGCAGCGAGGAGCAATCCCTCCCGTCCATTTGAACACACTGGAATAGATTTTACTGGGCACCTACTCCTTAAAGCCAACAAAGGCCGTGGCATAAAAACCACTAAAGTATATGTGGCTGTTTTCGTCTGCATGTCTACGAAAGCAGTACATCTAGAGCTAGTTTCCGATCTTAGCACATCGTCATTCATCGTAGCTTTAAGGAGAATGGCAGCACGAAGAGGTACTCCGAGTGACATTTATAGTGACAATGGACGAAACTTCGTCGGAGCCAACAAACAAATCCAACAAGAATACCAGGAACTGCTACAAATATTTAACAACGAACTTTTGGCTGAACTGACAGATATGGAAATCAAGTGGCATTTTAATGCACCTATCTGGCCTTCCGCAGGCGGCCTTTGGGAAACCGCAGTCAAAAGTTTTAAACATCACTTTAGAAGAGTTGTCGGAGAGCAAAAATTGACTTTCGAAGAATTGTCAACAGTCCTCACGCAAATCGAAGCATGTCTCAATTCTAGGCCTTTATGTCCTCTCACCGAAGATCCGGAGGACTTGGACTACTTAACTCCATCTCACTTTTTGACTGGCGGTTCAGCACTTACCCTAGTTGAAACAGAAAGAGACTTAAGGACTAGGTGGCAGTTAAATCAGAGAATTTTCGCTGATATCTGGAAAAGATGGCGCTCTGAGTATCTAACACAACTAACAACAAGAAGCAAATGGCGAAAGTCTTGTGAAAACATAAACCTAAACGACGTAGTCCTTTTGCACGATGACAATTTACCTCCTGGAAAATGGTCTATGGGTAGGGTCGTCGATCTACATCCCGGAGCAGATGGATTCGTTCGCGTTGTCAGCTTAAAAAGCAAGAACGGAATTCTTAAAAGACCAATTACCAAAATATCAAGGTTACCTGTAAACCAAAATCAATCAGACTCGTCTGAAAACGTCCAGGAAGAGTTGAAAACAAACAGCGAAGAAACAAAACCTCAAAGAAAATCGAAGAGAGTTAGCATAACTACATTATTTACGTCTTTATTATTTTTTATGACAATCGTAACAGGGGGGGGACACTGCGATTTCCAATCAACAAGATTTAGACCTAATCAGAGTCTTTATTTCGATAAATTATCTAACATGCAAATTATACGGGACGAGTGGAAGCTCATCATCTACTACGATATGCAACCATATTGGGAAGGCATAACAGCTCTCAACAAATACACGAAGTCCCTAGAACAATCATGCAAAACAATACGTAATATAATGAACTATGATATCATATTATTACAGCTGGTTCAAGGCTTCGGTGAACTTGAATACTATAACCAGATGTTGCTCGGTCAGCACTCGAACGAGCAGCGCGCTAGACAGCGGCGCGGTCTTATCGACGGTGTCGGATATCTTGCGAATAGCTTCTTCGGGGTATTAGATGCGAGATTCGCCGAACAATATCGCAAGGACATAACGTTACTACGCGACAACCAACGTCATATTGCCTCTTACTGGAAAAACCAAACATCGATTATAGAAGTTGAATATAATCTTCTCAAACGAACAGAGCAAACCATGAACAGACAACATAAAATGGTTTCCCAACATATATTTTCCATCGAAAAGGCGCTAAACCAAATTCAATCTGAAACACAAAACATGTCTATTGTAAACGAGCTGACTGTCGGAGCTATTATAGGGAGCAACATGCTACATAACTTGAAGTCATTACAAGGCACCTTGCTGGATACTATCACTGACATCTATCACGGTCAGTTTAATCCACACCTTTTGACTCCCGTTCAATTGCAAGATCAACTGAGTACCATCGCTAGTCAGCTCCCAAAGGACGTGACATTGCCTGTAGACAATGTGCAAATGGATTTAAGGAAAATATATAAGCTTCTTAAAGTAAAAGCCAGGATGCTGGAAGAATACCTCATCTTTGAAATCAGACTTCCTCTTATCAGTAGAGACACTTTTGAGATATTCAAAATATTTTCTATACCTCAAGTCAAAGGATCTGACATGGTTAGCATCCAACCAATATCAGATTATGTGGCCATAAACTTGAAGAAAGATACCTACTTAACCATGACAGAGAAAACATTAACATCATGTCTTATATCAGATGCATATCTGTGTCATATTCAGAGACCTATTTATCATCTAAATGGAGATAAAGATTTCTGTCAGACCGAAGAGTTTGAGTGTGAGACAAGGGTCTCTCCCTGCAAAAACAACTGGTTTGAAAGTAACTCAATTAACAACTACATTTATTTTTGTTGCGATCAATGCTCTTTACGTATAATGTGCGAGGATCAAGTTGCCAGTCATCAGCTGACCGGCGCGGGCCTTGTTGCTATAGACAATGGGTGTATTATTAAAACGCAAGCATTTACTTTGATTGCACACAGACAACAGTCTAGCCAACTGAACATTAAACCTGATGTTTACACTCCAATGATACCGCCAATAAATCATATTATCAACATTACGATCCCGCATATGATATCCATGAATGAGTCAGAAACTGACCAGAATCAAATGGATTTAGCAGAACTTGGCCAGCAAATTAAGATCTTGAAAGATAACGCTGCTATAGCTGAAGGCATTTCTGTTAATGATATACACCACTACACGCTGATATACATCATCGTCGGCATCGTGGGAATAGCGGGACTGGTGTACGTGTGGCACCGCGTGCGCGCCTGGAGCGTGCCGGCCGCACCAGCGCCAGCGCCGACACCAGCGCAAGCACAGGGTGCGCCTGCACCTCTTCGCAACAACATCGACAACCCGTGCGTGATTCTCGGTGACCGAGTGTTTTACTACAGTGTTAGTGAGTTAAATGACAACAATCAGAGCAGTGTTTCTAATCTCAATAGTGCGCGAGTGAATAAATCTACGTCACCCATTTGCGTTCGTTAAGTGTAATGATGCGACTAGAGACAATACTTACTTTATCGTTAATTAAGTCTTTTAGCATTATATTGTTTCAACATTATTTTTGTATAACATTTATTATTTTTTGTATTTTCTAGAAACATTGTTTTCAAATATTTTGATCTTTGATCTGATAACATTTATTTTGTATCTTGTTAATTTCTCCTGTAGGGAGTATGTACGAGCAAACCCGTACACTTTGTATTGTTTAGCAATAATGCTGACGCTGAACTCACGATGCGGTGCATCGCGTTCCATTTGTCAATTCAGTACCAATAAATCCGTGTAACAGTAAACATCGTTTTACTTAATCAAATTCCCTAACCTGGGTCGCGGCGCGGTACTCATAACATTAACCAACAAGGTGTAAGGTAACCACCGTACAGTCTCCACCCCCTCCATGACGCGCCAGTCAATGACGCGTTGTGACAGAGCGGGGCTGCCGAACGAGATGTCCACCACGGACTGACCCCGCATCCGCACACACGTGGGAACAGAACCCCGATTTAGGACGACCAGGCCTGTTTCCAGAGCCCAGTCCTCCACCATCCTGCCCCGCACATCCGTGTAACGGGAACCCCAGGCCAAATTCTTGGCATTGAAGTCCCCGAGCACTAGCACAGGGAAGGGATGGTTTCCGGCTCCACTCAACTCTGTTAAAGAGTTGTGGAACTCGGCGAGAGTTCGGTTCGGAGAGAAGTACACCCCCACTACTACTATCTCTCCGAACCGTGCTGCTACGCACCCCTGTCCCTTCGTGACGCATTCGAGGGACGGGGTGCCGGCGGCGGCCGACGAAAGTATGGCCACTGAGCCGCTCAGGTCCTCCACCCAGTCATCCCTGGGCGGGACAAAGTACGGCTCAGCGACCACGGCGATGTTAATCGACCACTGCGCCACGCTCTGGAGCAACAGGTCCTGAGCGCAGGCGCAGTGGTTGATGTTCGCCTGGAGGAGGCGTAGGGGAGCCATTACTCCTCCATTTCAGCCCCCTCCCGGGCCCCTTGTGAGGGAACCTCGACGATGGCGGCGGCGGCAGCGGCGGCGGCGGCGGTGGTGGTGGCGGCGGCGGCAGCAGCGGCGTTGGTGGCGGCGGCAGCGGCGGCGGCGACGGTGGTGGTGGCGACGGTGGCGGAGGGCCTGCCTTTCCTCCTGGTTCCGGCGGGTGGAGCGCAGGACTTGCTCCCCGCCCGGTGATCGGCCGGCTTGCCAGCAGCCGCACATGCGAAGCAGTGCGGCGCGGCGTTAATATTGAGCCCTGCGGTACTCCCATTTTGACTTTTAAGCCCGATGAATTCACACCGTTAATTTGAACTTGCTGAAATCTATCATTTAAATATGATTTTACTAAGCTAAGAGCAAGTTTACCTAGTCCGTATTGCTCAAGTTTCAAGAGCAGTGTTTCGTAATTCACGCAATCAAATTTCTTGGACAGGTCACAAAAAAAGCCTATTGAATTTTGTGCCTCTTCCCATGCGTTAAAGATGTTTTTTAATAAGGTGACACCGGCGTCGCTTGTACAACGTCCTTTGGTGAAACCATACTGTTGATCATGTAAGATGTTATTACGATTAAAATGATTAAGTATTTGATTTAACATTACTTTTTGGGACACCTTGCTAAAAACCGGCAAAACCGATACGGGTCTATAATTATTAGTGTCTTTGCTGTCCCCAGATTTGAAAGTGGAATAACTTTACTGAACTTCATTAAATCCGGGAAAATCCCTTGATCTACACACAAATTAAATATTAAAGCTAAATAGGGTGCAATTGTCTCAATAAAGGATTGACAAACTTTAGTGGACATGCCCCACAGATCTTCGGTAATTTTGATCTTAAGTTGCTTAAATGCCTTTATAATGACTATGGGCTTTATATGTTTAGATTTAAATTCCACAGGACAGGCTGAGACATTCGCTCTTAATAATTCAATAGCTAGTGCGGGCGAGGAATTTAAAGTTTCTGTAGTTTCAATTGGGATATTAGTAAAGAAAGTTGCAAATTCCTGAACAACATCAATGTTATCCCTAATGAGACCGCGGGAAGTGTCCAGTGTGTAATCAATATTATGTTTTTGTTCCTGTTTGTTTCATTGTTTATAATTTTCCAAACTGTCTTTATTTTATTGTCTGCTGATTTAACCTTGTTACTAATGAAAGAAGCTTTAGCTGCTTTGCAGATATTTAAAAAAAAAATACAATAAGTAGCAACATACTTATTAAAAGTGTCCGTGTTTATATACGGCTTAAGGCCATACAGTTCAAATAATCTTTCCCTACTTTTCCTGATTCCTTTAGTTGCCCAGTCACTGAATAAAAATTTAGGACAAATAGTTTTAGATTTCTTCTTAAAGGAATTATTGAACTCTGTTTGCAATTACCATTAGTCATACTTAGGCCCTGAGCATTTAATTTGCTAATTAAAGTGTTATTAAACTTATTCAAATTACCCGATGTTATTGGTCTAGTTTGAATCTGCACTTTTTGTATCGGTGTGTCGGACTCAAAAGACACGGTTTGACCACTGTGATCCGAGGGGAGATAATTTACAATAGCTTTATCTAAATATTCACGGCAACAGAAAACATTATCAAGATTATTATTACATGTAGCAGTAGCTGTAGTTATTCGCGTTGGTTCAAAAACACATTTGACAGATTGAATTATTTAAAGAGGCTTAACAATCTACTGCTATTAGAATTATTTTCCAAAATATTAACATTAAAGTCACCACAAATAATTACTGATTTATTACCAGTTGCAAGTTTTCCTAAGACATCTCCCATTACTGACTCAAATATAGAGTAGTTTTGATAGTTTGGAAGTCTGTAAACGCACATTATAAAATGCGTATCTAGCTCAACACATGACAGTTCGATGCTGTGTTCCACCGATAGTTCCACTATTTCTTTACGAGTCTTGTTTTTACACAATTTTAAATTAAGATTAATGATCCACCACGCAGCATGGATTTTCGGTTAAAGCAACTGCCTACACTACAGGGTTATAACAAATCCCTTAGCTATTTCAACAGAACGTGTACTAAATTAATAATATGATTTGCTAATTTTATTTTGATTTATGTTTTATCAACAAATAAGCAATTATTACGTTTTAAAGTGGTCCAACAAAATAGCCAAATTTATCGTCAACGCTGCAGGTACGTGAAGCGGTCACTGACCGAATAGCCGGCGATCATAAACGTATGCCGCTAAACATGCAATTTTCTAACGTACGTGATTGTCTTAAGGTACAATATTGAATTCATACTTTTATGGGATGAGGACCGTATTTTGGCGTATTTTTAAAGAAATGGCAACCAACTTATGTTTACAATTTTGAAGATTAATCAATAAAAAATTAGGTACAAAACTTACTGTCAATCATACTGTAACAATTGGTCAAAGTGAAATCCATTTCTCTCCAAACAAAGCCTTGCACGTTTAATTACATTTCTCCGGAGTCTATCGAGCACTGCACTATTAGTTTTAACAATGTCAAATGCACTAATAAATTTTTAGTCTTAGGTCCTCTAAACTTTACAACTCATTATGATAAACAAGACGTTTAATTTCACCCCACAAAAAAAATCACATGGCGTAAGGTCCGGCGACCTAGGAGGCCAAGCCACGGGTCCACCGCGGCCTATCCATCGTTCTCCGTACTCACTATTCAGGTATTCTCGAACATCGCGGATTCGCGGGCGTAATGCGGGGGAGCCCCGTCTTGTTGATAATAATAATAAAAATCGCGTAGGTACGCGATCGGTACGTTTTCTAAAAATTCTGTTATTACACCCCGCAACATATCGAGATAGGTACCTCCAGTAAGATGGCCTTCAATAAAATATGGTCCGAGAATCGTGTTGCCAATAATGCCTGCCCACACATTGACGCTGAATCGCACTTGATGGTAATCTTCACGAATTACATGAGGGTTTCGGAATGACCACCAGTGCTCGTTGCGGCGATTGTAGAGTCCGATCCGAGTGAAAAGTGCTTCGTCAGTCCACAAAATGTTGACGTTTTGATTTTGAACTAACCACTCACAGAAAACTCGTCGCGGTAGCGCATCGGCATCATTCAGCTGTTGAACTCTCTGGTAGTGGTACGGATGTAGACCAGCCTTCTTCAGAATTTTCCATGCTGTTGGCTGGCTTAAATTAAAAACACGTGCGGCGTCGTTGGTACTTGCCCTCGGATTTCGCTCGAAGTAGGTAATCTAAAACTTCGTCTTCAAGTCCGATTGTAATTTTATTTGGTCGACCAGAACCGGACGCGTGTGTAGGCACTGTGAATTGACCATAATCAAGGAGCCGTTGATTCGCCGCTAAAATCGTGTTACGATGAGAAATCGTTGGGTTGGAAAGTCCTTGAGCACGTAGTCGGGGGATGGATTCCGTCTCGTAGAGCCTTCGAGCTTGGTAAAGACTTTCGACACTTTCTATGTACACTCTCACCATTTCATAATACTCCCGGTTACTGTACATTTTGTTATCACTTCAGCCGACTAATAGCGACGCAGGTAGCGCGTTTGCGTCACGGGCTGATAACGAGTCGGCGACCGGCGGGCAACTGTTCGATGTTGCGGGCGGCGGCATACAGTAGCCGCGTGCGCCGCCCCCTTCCCCTCCTCCGCGCACCTTGCGCCCTCCCGCTCCTGTGTATTTCCCGCTCGCTGCCTACTCGTGTGTGCTTAATGTAACCTAAGGTCATTCACATTGCTATTTTATCCTACTTTTTATGAATTTTTAGGACATTCTAAAGAGGAAAAAAAAATTTTTTTTTTTTTTCACTTTTGTGTTCTGTTATCGATTCTGGTTTAGAGAAAAAAATATAGCTAAGGGTTTCATAATAACCCTGTATAGTTCTCATAATCACACTAATATTATAAAGGCGAAAGTTTGTGAGTGTGTGTGTGAGTGTGTGTGTGTGTTTATATGTTTGTTATCTCTTCACGCTAAAACGGCTGGACCAATTTTGATAAAATTTGGCGAGGAGGTAGCTGACACCGTGGATTAACATAAAGGTTACTTTTTATCCAGTTATTCCCACGGGATCGACATTTACGCGGGTGCAACCGCGGGGCGCAGCTAGTTAATCATAATTTCATAATCTTTTAACCAATGTTCAGTAATACAAATAATATCAAACATTGTTTTTTCTAAAAAAAATTCAATTTCTAATATTTTGGAAGAAAAACCTTGAATGTTGAATTGATGACCAAGAAATGACCAATGTACCGGTCAAAAACTCAAAACTCAAAGCATTTATTTCAATTAAACCATTAACAAGCACTTTTGAATTGTCAAGAAGTCGGTCAGTTAGAAAATATGAAGCTAGTTGCCCATTCCAAAGCGTAGGTACCTATGGAGAAGAACGGGCAAGAAACTCCATGGACACTCTTTTTAAATTACATTTTACAAAAATATTTGTTACATCATTACTTTTGAATTTATGATTAGATAATGTGAGAACGATGTAAAAAATAAAAAAGACGTACGCGTTAAAAACGTCCAGAATACAACAAATAGTAACAAAACAACAATCCAAAATTAAAACAATTAAATAAGCCCAGCGACTAAGTCCAAAGACTAAGCCCCAACTGACGGCGCCCGTTCACGAATATGACGTATATATCATTCAGCACCATTCAGCTCAATCATTTTGAAGGGAGCTAAATGATCCAACACACACGCCTCCGTCAGCGAGACATTTGAGTGAGCATGACAAGGGCATATTATTCAAGTCAATGAAAGACATATTATTACCCAGTAAATGGTAGCTAAGGTACTAGGGTACATAGAACTCACTTCTGTACTATGCAAAGTGTTCAAGTGTTAGTCAATTAGTTGTGGTTGTGGAGCGGGACCGTTTTCACGAGTCACCACTACTCCCTCTTTATTCTCCTAGGCCTAGGACAAGGACGACCACCACCACTCAGAGCTACGAAGATTATCTCAAGGAGAAGAGAGCGAAATTATTGCAGTTTGAATACTATCCTAATTACGGCTACGAGCCGTACTGGGTCGACGGCGAGTGGGTACTGAGTACGGAGCCTACCACCACACCTCCACCTGGAGTGCAAAAAACAAAAAAGCCCAAAGTATGTGGCGAGCCGTGTAACTATCTTTTTCGAAGGTACGTGAACTACCTATAGCTTTTTATTTTTAGGGTTCCGTACCAAAACGATAAAAAGGAACTCGTCAGTTTATCCTAGCGCCTATCCTAACAACAACTAAAGTCATCGACCTGTTTGGAATATTTATAAGAAATGCTTTTCCATTTACATAGGGCATGTATTCAATCGAACCTCTAAAAACTCCCATTTTGCGCTCCTAAAAATAATTATTATTGCACACTCTAATATACATATTTATATATATACAGTTTAACAGCAAGTTGAGACGACATGAGTAGCTTAAAATATTACCTACAGCTAGGTTAAAATATATTATCAACTAGTGAGCACCAAACTAGAGAGTTAATCTGTATCTTGGGGCTCGGGTACGAATGCCAGTGTATACATAAATATATATAAGTAATACATCAGCCTCTCTAATAATTAGACTTATCGTAGTGATAATTAGTCTAAACAATATTTTGTGTTTATTATATTTTATAAATAGGCTGTTTAGTGGTTTTGCCAGTGCCTTTATTTACACCTACGCGCGCATCGCTAGCGCGGCGCGCGGAAATCAAAAGCAGCGCGCCTTTTTCCATAAAAGTTAATAACAATAAAATTCTGTTTTTTTCCTCGCAAGTGTGTTGAAAAACGTCCGATGAAACGCGTGTGCATTGACCATTACACACTTGACTTCCTTATCGCACTCGCCTACGGCTCGCGCGAATTATTATTCGCGCGAGCGATACATGTGTACTTGGTTGATTAGTCCTATGTCAAATTGTAGTTTAGTTAGTATGGAATTAGAAAGTACTATTGGCACAGATAAATATACATTAGTTCAGTGAGAATCCGTAATAACAGAACGCCAGTCAGGTTCTTTTCCGTTTGGTTCCGGGAGGCCCCCCTCCCGGAAATTATTGTCCGTAGTCCCCACTACGGACAATAATTTTAGTTTTTTTGGGACCAAGAACAATTCAGACTATTAAAAAAAAACTGAAATATGACCCACGGATTCCTTTTGGCATGAAGTCTCTTCGATGAGATTAAAAAAAACGCACATCTCCGACTCGTAAATAGTTATCGGTGGCGTTACCGCACTAGTGCGGTAACATAAATTAAAAAGCACGTGTGTTTAATACACTGCATTATGGATCGAAAAGTGGGTCATTAATAGCCACTTCACGAGCAAGTGTGTTGAAAAAAAGATATTAAACACTCCATAACATTTGTATGCTTATTATATTGTATAAGCTAAGGATAAGAGTTACGCACTCCCTTTACTAATAATGGGTGTGTAACAATGACCTCTAATAAACAAGCGTACTTGTTTATTAGAGGTGGTGGTGTATTATTAGAAGTCAGTAATTGTGACAAATTTTAAATCTATTAATATCATTATGATCTTACAGCTGACGTTCTTGTTGTGATTTATTGCTTTACAACATCAATATGTGATCTATGTATATTCAATGAGATATATTTGAATAATCTCACACGCTCGTCGGCAGTTGTTTTTACTATTTGTTATAGCATAAAGGAAGTGTGTGTCCGACGGGCGACCAACTATGATGACTGGAAATACGGCTGCGGGGCGACATGGTGGGATTATGAAAGTTCATGGTATTGCACGGGGAAGTACGGTATTCAACTCGATGGATTATTGAAAACCTACAAAACCTACTGCGCATTCCTCAATGCTCAGTGCAAGAAAACGTTTAAAGAAATGGGCCGTAAGATTATTATTAATTTCGTTTCATCTACAAATTAAAATGCCGTGACGGCCCTGTTGTTAGGACTGCCTACAACTCGCGCACAAGGTTGTGGGTTCGAAACCGTAGTCTTTCATCGCTCAACTATATTGTACAATACATGTCTATAAAGTACGTCAGAGGTAATAACACCAGTATATGCTAGCTAGTTATTATATTTTTTTAGCTGGTTATTCCAGCATTAGGTATACGTCCTGGAAACTACATTATTTGTAAAAATAAATCCGCATCTGTTCAAAAAACTATGTGCAATAAAGAAAACACCGATGCGTTCTCAATAAATAAATGAATTATGCTTTGTGAAATATAAAACTTGTCTAATGAAGAAAAGCTTCTTTGGTGTTGCTCCACAAGTACCTATACAATAAAATACCCGATGAAATAAAATGTGTGCCATTACAGAAGTGTTAAAAAACACTTAACGGGTTACTGCTTAAAAGGTGTTATTATACTCTAGATGATTTTTTAAATGACGAATCTCTCTAATTATATAATGCGTACATAAATTTTAATACTTTACATTACCTAATAATCTTTTGAATTGAATTGATATTTAAATTCTGACATGAAATGAAATTGACTATGATAAACTGTAATAAAATTTAATTTTTATGCATGCGTTAGTACAATAAGGTACTGAAATACTTATAATATTATATCTTAATAATGTATCGTTGTAATTTAATAGTACTCACTCATTTAATTGTTTTTAATCACATTAATCATTTGTATGTCAATATTGGCAAAGATAGCGCACTACCAATTTTTAAGATCTTTGTATGAAATTATCTATGTTTTACAAATCAATTATACTTATTCTATTGAAACTCTGTACTAGGCCAGGCCAGCTCAAGTTCATGATAGTTACCGCCGCCGTTCGGCCTGCTGTACGAATAGGTAGCTGTACCAAATTGTACCTACTATTTATTAAATTTCGGACTTGGGTAGATAAAGCTTCCTCACGATGTTAAACTTAGAAAGTACAAATATAAATGCTTAAATTTGAAAAGAGCACATCTGTTGCTTGCCCGGTTTCGAACCCGCAACATGTCGCCCGAGAAGACGGCGCACAGAGCGGCCGGCGTCGGTCAAAAACCAATTTTGAAAAGTTGAAGACAAGTCAAAATAAGTTTTGGCTAATATTATTTGAATAGTTGCTTCATCAAAATGCGTAAATATGAAAGTAGGTTTATGACCTTATGAATTTTCTTTCATACAAACCTTGTCCTAGCAATGCCGAACACATCACAAAAATAATTATCCTATTCGGTGCAGAAACTATAAAATTGCTCATTAGTGGGTAATATTGCCTAATCGTAAACTGAAATAATGACAATTAAATAAATTAAGACGTTTTTATTCATTCTGCATCATTAATTTATTCAAATAATTTTGACCGCTTTGACCGCCGTATGAGGCGACGCCGGCGCCGCCGCTCTGTGTGGCGCCCTAACCCAACAACTATCTATCTACTCTTTTTGACTGACTACGGCGGAGCTTATAAGGAAGGATGTCCCTCATATGACCGATTCCTATAATATACAGACCGTTATTGGTTAAAATTAAGACTCTTGTATCTTTACCACTAATGAAGCAAATGCCTTATAGCTTTGCATTGTAGACCCTTCCATATGAAAGTAGCTATCACAGGCATAGCTTACGAATCTATTTAGACGCCCAGTTTGGCAATAAAAAATGCTACCATTGGTATATAAGCAAAACGATTGGTTTTTGTTTATAGGAACCGATCATTAGAGGCTAAACGAGCGAACGGGTAACCCAATGAGGTATCCTTGGTGCGCATTAACATCTCGCGTGACACCGTGTGTGTGGGGAAGTTGTCAAAACAAACATGAAGAATGTTTGCCGCCATTAATAGAATTCGTAATTTGTTTGTTTCAGTTTCTTTCATAAGTGGGGTATACCTACAGGGTGGCTGGGATATTGACTCACAAACTGGTACCATGGATTACATAATTGTAGCAATTGTTATAGTTATACCTCAAAGAGATACATAAATAAATAAATTATTCTGAACGCCCCTGCAGCGAAATACACACCGCGACCAAGAAGCTGGGCATCCTAAATAGGGTGAAGCGATACTTTACGCCTGGACAGCTTTTAACCCTATACAAAGCGCAAGTCCGATCCTGCATGGAGTATTGCAGCCACCTTTGGGATGGCTCAGCGAAATACCAACCTGCCGCGCTTGACTCGGTGGAACGCAGAGCTAAGAGGCTCATTGGCGACGTAGACCTGGTGGATGACAAGCTTCACAGCTTGACTCATCGCCGCAATGTTGCCTACTTGTCGGTCTTCTACAGACTGTACTTCGGTGAGTGTGCCCAAGAACTCCACGACCTCATTCCACCGGTCCCCTTCTACCTTCGGTCATCCAAACGCACTGCAAGTTACCATCCCTGCCTAGTTGCTATTCCACCAATTCGCACTAAGCGTTTTCAAATGTCTTTTATAATGCGCACAGCGAAAGAGTGGAACTCTTTACCTGCGTCTGTGTTTACGAGCGCATACAACCCGAATCTCTTCAAACTAAGAGTGAACAGGCTTCTTCTGGGTAAGCTCACTCCATCGTCGACTTTGTCTCTGTCACCTCTGACCTAGACTAGAGTCAAGAGCAAACCCATTACAAATAAAAAAAAACACATCAAAAGGGCTTATTAGTCGATTCGCATATGAATTTACCGCCCGAAACGGGCAAATCGTCACTTTTAAATAATTTTTATTTTCGTTTGGTATATTTTGTTGTTTTTATGCTGTAAAATAAACAATTAGTAGTAGTCTGTATTTCCACCGAATAACACAATCGCCAGTCCAAATTACGTTTCGGAAGTTTTCCTGGTGTGTGTACGGCATCCATATTTGACAGAGCTCTTCTTTGAGGCATAGGATTCAAGTCTGGCAATTGAGCAGACCATGGCAGGACGTTGTTATTAGCTGCGGCCTGTGTGTTTGCAACGATAAGCAGAAATGAAGCACCAACTTCGTACGCAATGGAATGACAAATATCATGATTGTTACACCATTTTGTATGCATGGACTTCCTTGCATGCTTTTAAACGTTCTTGGTGTCCAGGAGTCCTCCAATACCATATGCGTCTAATAACTGGAGTCATACTGAAGCGAGATTCGTCAGAAAAACATACAAAAATTCACTTTTCTTCTGACCAATTTCTGTGTTTATGAACCCATTGTTCACGGGCTCTACGATTGCGAGGCTCAAGTGAGTTCTTAGGATTTTATCGCTTATTAACATCCCTAAAGAGCTATGAAGCCCGTGACCAACACCATCGCGGTCATTGTACGATTTCATCGAGCAATAATTTGTATGTAACGATCTTGTCTGCGTGTGGTGATGCAAGCTGCTCCTCCATGTCGCTGTGCCACGCTGCCAGTGATGTGGTAAAATCAAAAACTATTCCCATTTCAAATGACGACTAACAAGTAGGCATAGGAGTTACAAAAAATATAACTAAAAAACCAGATTTTTTGTAATTATTAGTGTTTATTTGCATAGATTGCAGGTACCTACATAAAATAAGATGTTACAATAAGATGGGTGAGCCTTGTACAATCTACCTTTTATAAGGCATGCAAACATTAATGAAATTGTTTACTAAATTGAAAATTAAATTAAATAACGGACATAAAATAAAATTACAACTTTAAAACCTTAGTAGTAATATTTAGTAGTAATATAGCACATCCACAATACATAAATAAAAAATATAAAAAAAATCCACTTAAATACAGTTTTGTATAATGTACGACCTGATGATGTCCAGCCAGGGTCTGCTTAGGGCTTCGGATGCACCATCCGAAGGTTTTCAATAAAACGCAGCAACCATGTTCCAACGGTATATTTGGCAAGACTAAATTATTCTAAGTCCAAAGAGACCTTATATAGTTTCGACGGAAAATCTTGACACCGCGATTTAAATAATCGTTCAACGCCATCTATCGAGGCACCAAGAACTAATTTTATAAAACAGTTTGTAACTTAGTTGACACAGTGCGTACAAGGTTAAACATTCTCCCCCCATTAAGGGCAAGCATAAATTGACCTTAATCTTCTAACAAGTTCAGCAACAGCTAAATTAAAAATTACATACTACCAAACTAGCCTATTGTAAAGTTAACAATGCTATAGAAGTAAACTAAAATGACAACAACCAAAACACACCTTAATTCCCACCACCGTACATACTTATTAAGAAATTCACCTACCTAAGTATAAAAAACTATTATTACAGATTAGATGGGCTATTCAGTAACAGGAAGCAAACATAATTTAGATACAGGTCTTCTAATAATTGAGTTTTTCGTTTTAATAGTGACCACTCGTACGATTCCGTCATTACCTGGATGCTCTTCCTCTACTAAACCCCATACCCAACGACAGGGAGGAAGACCGTCTTCCTTAACTAAGACCACATTTCCTCTTTTAGGAGAGGGAGTTTCCGAGGTCCATCTATGTCTATAAAAGAATTGCCTCAAATATTCCTGAGACCACTTTCGCCAGAATGTTTGCAACATACGTTGGGTATACTGCCATCTCTTTAACGAGTTTAAATTAGAGTTTTCGAAGTTATAATCTGGTGGCGTAACAAGAGGCTCCCCAACCAGGAAGTGGCCAGGAGTCAGAATGTCCATATTTTCGGAATTGGTTCCCAATCTAGACAGCGGCCGAGAGTTTAGGCATGCTTCCACTTGAGCTAACACAGTTGCTAGTTCCTCGTAAGTTAGAGTGGAAGTGCCAACGACGCGTTTTAGGTGATACTTCACCGATTTTATTCCAGCCTCCCACAGTCCCCCGAAGTTGGGCGCGTGAGGCGGAATAAAATGCCAGGACGTTCCGTTAGTCTCTAAAGTTTCCGCTATCTCCGGCAAAATACTATTCCTTTCCCTGGTAAAAAGGATACCCAATTCCTTTGCAGCGCCTACAAAATTTGTGCCATTGTCGCTCCACACCTCCTGGCAATGGCCCCTTCTCGCTACAAACCTTTTGAAGGCCTGCAAAAATCCTTCCGACGTAAGGTCAGATACTGCTTCAATATGAACGGCACGCGTTGACATGCAGATAAACAAACATATATATCCTTTATAAGCCTTATGTCCACGACCCTTTGCTGTACGTAATTTAATAGGTCCAGCAAAGTCTACACCACTGCGAAGAAATGCGCGAGACGGTTTGGCACGAGCTGAAGGTAGCTGCCCCATCAGTGGATTACAGGTAAGTCCATTGTTTTTAACGCATGTTACACATTTCCGTATATGGCCAGATACGAGCTGTTTTGCTCCGAAGATCCAAAATTTATTATAAATGTAACTCAAGGTTAATTGTGTACCCCCATGAAGAGTTTGCCTATGACCGAAATCAATAATTAAATGAGTAAAGTGTGATTTTTTTGGTAAGATAATGGGGTGTTTTCTTGAAATATTTAATTCGGATTCTTCTAATCTGCCGCCTACCCTTAAAATATTTTTTGCATCTAAAAATGGAGTTAATGTTTTTAAAATGCTTTTTGATTTAATTTGTTCTTTCTTTTCTAATGCTTTTATTTCCTCTTCAAAATATTTTCTCTGACACAATCGCACGCAAGTCTCGAAAGCTTCATTTATTTCTTCGGTTCGTAAATAACCTTTCCACCCTTTTTCAGATTTGATTTTCTTTGTTGTCAACATACGCCTACAATATGCTACAACCCTGGTAAGCCGTGTCAACGTTGCATATCGATCACAGATGTCCGGAACTTCTACAACGTGATGCACTCCTACCGACTCTAAGTCAGTGTTTAAATCTTGAGATTTATCATAATTAATGTTTATTTCCCGCAAGAAATCAGGTCCTTGAAACCACAATGAATGCTTGCTTAGCTCTGCAGGAAGCATGCCCCTAGAGGCGCAGTCGGCGGGGTTTTGTTTTGTAGGAACGTGCGACCATTGCCATGGATCCAACGAGGTAAGTATCTCTGACACCCGATTCGCGACAAATACCTTCCATTTATTCGGCAAACCATTAAGCCAGGCTAGCACAATGCTGGAATCAGTCCAAGCTCGCACATTCTGCTTTTCTATATGCAATACCTTTGCTACTTCTAACAAAAGTCTTTTCAGCAATACTGCCCCGCACAACTCTAGTCGCGGAATCGACACTTGTTTTATCGGTGCGACTTTGGTTTTGGCAGTAATTAACGAAATCTGAATGTTGCCCGCCGAATCAATCACTCGAAGATAAACGACCGCAGCATACGCCGATTTCGAGGCGTCACAAAAGCCGTGCAATTCTACTCGGGCATTGCTAGAGTTGGTACTTACCCACCTAGGTACCGCAATATTTTTCAACTCACCTAAACTACTGCGGTAAGTATACCATTCATTTTTTATTTCAGATGGGATTTCTTCATCCCATGTGATCCCAGAAATCCATAATTTTTGAATTTGCAATTTGGCCAGTACAATCACGGGAGCTACCCATCCTAAAGGGTCAAATAATCTTGCGATTTCCGATAATACCTTTCTTTTTGTTACAGGTTCCCGCAATGGAGACAACTTGACAGAGTACTGGAAGGCGTCCCTGCTTCTGTTCCAGGTAAGTCCCAGTGTTTTTATTATCGCATCCTGCTTAATGTCGATCTCTTTACCTACCCTTTCTTGCCCTTTACACTTTTCACCGATTATTTTCTCCAGTAATTCATCGCTGTTGCTCGACCACTTCTGTAAACTGAATCCTGCTTTAGCCAGTAACTCTTCCATTTGACTGTAAATTTGTATACCTTCTTCAATAGTATCACAACCGGTCAGCAGATCATCCATATAATAATCTTTGAGGACTCTTTCAGCCGCCATTGGGTAATTTGCTCCTTCATCATACGCCACCTGCTGCATCGCTCGAACCGCTAAGAACGGCGCAGAAGACGTCCCGAAGGTTACGGTAAGTAACTTATAATCCTTAATGGCCGAGTCCTTGTGGTCTCTCCACACAATGCGTTGAAAGTCTGTGTGTTCATCAGCCACGCGCACCATTCGATACATTTTAATTATATCCGATATTAAGCAAATACGGTAAGTTCGCCACCGAATTAATAGATGTCGCAAATCGGGTTGCAGCCCAGGACCGATCATTAAATCATCGTTAAGAGAAACCCCATTACTTCCCTTGCAGGAAGCGTCAAAGACGACTCGGACCTTTGTGGTGTCCTTATCGTCTCTCACAACCGCGTGATGAGGTAAGTAGACCGCATGTTTATTTTCTCTATCCTTTTCGGCTAGTGGCTTCATGTGACCTAGTAGTAAATACTCTTGTATTACCTTGGCGTATTTTGCTTTGAGCTCGACATTTTTATTAAGTTTAGCTTCCAGGGCATGCAACCGCTTTATAGCTATGGATCTTGAATCGCCATATTTGCAGCCTGGATCTTCGCTTCGGAATGGTAAGTTCACTATGTAACGGCCCTTTACATCTCTGACCGTCGTAGCTTTAAACAGCTCTTCGCATTTTATTTCTTCATTTGTCATTTTCTGTTGACTAGAGGGCTCTTGATCTGTTTCCAGTTCCCAAAATCGTTTTAGTAGATCCTCTTCTTTTTGCACTTGACAATGTAATGACAGTACACCTTCCGTTTGAGTAACGGATGAATCTGCAACTCCAGATAAAATCCAACCTAAAGCTGTAGACTGAGCAATAAGCGAACCTGTAGGACTATGCATCAATCCCTCATTTATAATCTGACTATACATCTCAGCTCCTAATAAAAGGTCTATTTTATTAGGTTGATGATACTTCGGATCAGCAAGATCAATCCCTCCTAATTCTGACCATTCGAATACATCTAATTTCCTCGTTGGAAGGAGAGTAGTGATTGAGGACAGAACATGAGCCTTAAAGGTGAATGTGCAATGTGGATTGACTCTAGATCGAATTTTCATGTACACTATTGATTTAGAAAGTAATTCTTGATCTCCCCCTAGACCAGAAATCTTACTTCTCAACGAAATCTTTTTTAATTTCAGGTCCTGAACCGTGCTTTCAGTGACAAAGTTTGCCTGCGAGCCTTGGTCCAGTAACGCTCTTAAAACGTGAAGATTACCGAATTTCGACTCTGCCTTGACTAGCGCCGTCGCTAGCAAAACCTGCTTACTAATTTTACCTGTCGAAAAACAGCTAACTACCGACGTTTGGCTTTCTGTTTTTTCAGCAGAACTCCCTGTTTTAGGAGACTCTGTTTCCTGCTGCGAAGCGCTCTTGCCCGCTTCCCGGTTTGAATTGACATCAGTGGTCTCAGGCGTATCTGAGTTCTTTGGGTGCAGTAGTGTGTGGTGACGACGATGGCATAATTTACATTTGGTACTAATGCGACAAGCCCTCGCTGTATGGTTATTACCCAAGCAGTTGAAGCATAAATTTTTTGTAGTGACGAAATCGCGACGTTTGTCCACTAATTCACGAGAAAATTTCTTACAACCACTTAACCTATGAGTATCTTCAGAACAAAACGAACAGACAACTTCGGATACATGTAATGATTTTAATTTGGAATTATTATTGCCGTTTGTTCTGTTTGCTGAAGGTTTATTATCAATAAACTCTAGGGCCCTGTATCTATTTGTTAGGAAATCTTTGAATTGCTGGTAAGTTGGCAAGTCATCGGAACTGTTGCTATTACTGAATTCAAACTCCCATTGCTTTCTCGATTCCAAGTCCAATTTTAAAGTTAAAATATGAATGATCATTATATCCCAGTTTGCTACATCTATTCCGAGGTTTGCCAACCCACTTAAACAGTCACTAGTAGTGTCCACTAATTCCTTTAAATGATATGCTGATTCTGCAGTAATGTTTTTCTGACTAAGAAGTCGCCTTATTATGTTGTGAGATAGATACCGTTTATTATTATACCTACCTTTTAATAACGACCAACATCTTTCATAGTTGTCGTCTGCAATCGGTATTTGTCTTATTAATTGTTCGGCTTCACCGGTCAAGTAACTTTTCAAATAATGAATTTTTTGGACATTACTCAAATTTGAATTACTATGTACTAATGAAATAAACAAATCTCGGAAACAAATCCATTCTTCATACTTTCCAGAGAATTTAGGGATAACTATTTTTGGTAGTTGAACAGTCTGAGATTTTGTTTCATCTTGTGGAGTCCCCTTGCATACGTTTTCATCTTTTGAATCTTTACAAAATAACAGTAAAACAGATTTCAATTCTGTTTTATATTCTAAATAACATTCTTCAGCTTCATCATACATATCATTTTTTAAATATTCATGATCACTTAACTGAGAACCAAATTTTTCGATTAACGTTATGTGGGTAGAAGTAAATACATCCCATAATTTTTCTAATGCTTCCAATCTCACTTGAACGTAAACATCCGTGATCCTTTCCTTAGGAGACTTTTTAAAGTTACGTCTAGCCTTTACAATGTTATTCAAATTTACACTTTGAAGTAACAGTTTGGACTCCATCTTAAAAATAACAAACAACTAGGCGAGAGACAAAAAAAACAAAATAATTAAACAAGTATAAAATTAATCATCGAAGTTCAACTATTAACTAAACTAAGTTATTCATGTAAAGAAACGCAAAGGACTCAGTCCAAACCAAATAAACAACGTAAATTAAACACAATATTTCTGTTAAATATATAAAAGTTAAAGTCTCTGGAACGTTTTCCTAAAGTTTGCAGATTTGTAATGCCGATGACAATTAACGTCACTTCGAATGACGGTCCGTGTCACTGTCACCTTGAATGACAGGCTGTATCACTGTCAACGTCACATTCAATGACAGTGACAGTCCGTGTCACTTTTGGAAATGACAGCTGTCACTATTTGACAGTGACAGTAAATGTCACCTTGACAGTCACTAATTAAAATTTGTTCAAACACTCACGTTTCTTTCACTTCACTTTGGTTCATTCACTCACGATTGCACCAACCTCGTGACGTCACTCCACGTGGTCACCCTCGATTCTTGAGGTGGCTTCCGGGTCCAATATCCTGACAGCGCCAGCGCCTGTCTCGAAGTCCAAGGCAGGATTCACCACCAAACCCTGGCTCCTGATTGATGATGCAGCAGCTCCACACGAGCTGGTCTGCTTCCTCGGAAGACCCCCCCCCTCACTCAGTTACGCAAAAATTGCACCACCGCTTCGGTGCCCAGATACTGGTGTATCCGGCTCGAAGGACCATGTACGACCTGATGATGTCCAGCCAGGGTCTGCTTAGGGCTTCGGATGCACCATCCGAAGGTTTTCAATAAAACGCAGCAACCATGTTCCAACGGTATATTTGGCAAGACTAAATTATTCTAAGTCCAAAGAGACCTTATATAGTTTCGACGGAAAATCTTGACACCGCGATTTAAATAATCGTTCAACGCCATCTATCGAGGCACCAAGAACTAATTTTATAAAACAGTTTGTAACTTAGTTGACACAGTGCGTACAAGGTTAAACAGTATAAAAATCAGTTAAATTGAAAAAAAAAAATAAACTATTCAATACGTAAGTCCATGTCATTTAAAAAGCATTTTTTAATCAATAGTGATGTCAGTACCTTTTAAAATTTTGTATTGTGTCATTTTTAATTATACTAAAGTGTTATTAGCATGGGCTAATAAAAAGTGTTATTAGCATGGGCTAATAACACTTTTTTTGAACAAAGCAGTATTACATCTCTCAACATTTAGTAAGTGTTTATACTAACTTCATAAATATGTCTCTTCCTAGATTCTGACACTGAAGTGAAAAGGTTTTTGTTACATTTTCACAGTATTGACTGTAAGACAGCTTTTTGTGCTCCGCGCTACGCTACGAAAACACTCATCTACATCTAGATCATGCTAAGCTGAAAAGACGCAAAGGCACTCCCGTGTGCGATATTGTCCGATGCCGTTCTAAGTTTGCCAGCCGACAGTATGCGGCAACTAGCTCTCGACTGTATAATAGAATACATAAACTTATACATATATACTCCCTAACTAAACACGAAGTTAAATTCAAACTTACAAATTGGTTGCAGAAGTTAACGTATAACGAAACCGAAAATCTTATTACAATTGTCTCTTGACTGAATTAACACTGTATTTAAATTAAGGCATTGTTTGTTTAATTTTATATAGGTAAGTACTTGCTCAACACTTAATGCCAGTTGTATGCCATACCTAGAGGAACTTTGACTCCTAAAACACAGGCTTTTGGCCTAGTTTAGGAGGCATCAGTTCGCCCTTTAATGTGACTCAATTGTATAATACACATTAAGTCCTTTGTGTGTACTTATGTATGTTTTTCAAAGTGTACAAATAAAATTATATTATTTATATTAAACTCTACACCTTAGTCAAAATATATGGCTTGGCCATTTCGCTACATTCACATGAGCGTAATGTGAAAAACTCTCATACTGTTAATGGTTCTTGTAATAACGAAACGGCCAAGCCACATATTTGGACTAAGGTGTAGAGTTTGCGAAGTTAGGCCTTGTAGAGTTAGGGCGTGTAGAGTTAGAAGTTTGGCTCTACATGAGATCTGATTACTTTTTGACAGTGCGAGCTACTTGGTCTCGTCTTGGCAACATTTAACATGAAATGTTTTTGTGGGATTATTATTTAACGAAGAGTGCGATTGCTGAAATATACATCTCGAGAACGTTAAAAATTTTAGGGACTTAAACACAGGAACGCAACTATCCGTCATTTGCATGCTAAGTATTGCACTTATGCAACGTTTTTGGGATTTGAACACCTGTTCTCGTAGAGTACAGTTTCCCCAAAAGATTATTCCATATCTTTTGGGGTAAGACGCTACTGGGCCGTGGTATGCAACTACTGTTGTGGCGATGTTTGACCTTTTTTTGCAATATTATGAAGGACATACGCGGACACGCTCAGTTTTATACATACTTCTTCTGCTTGAGGTTTCCAAGTCCTGAAAATTTCGCAACTTTTACTCGGTCTATTCTACCGCTATTATATTCTATCACTATATTCGGTATCCATGTGCGTTGATAAAAGTGCGCGGTGTTAAATAATTTAGTAATAGCCAATTCACAATGTCATTAAGTGCAGTATTGATGTCATGTTCGTATTTAATAATCTCTGTACATTTCATTTCATTAGTGCGGTACTGTCTTCAGCGAATAAGACCATGGGGTTTTTAATGTGATTATGTAGGTCATTATGTATAGCAAGAATAAGCGTGAGCTACACCACACCACCCTGAGGTACACCATGTCTTACTGTTCTTGCTTCGGATTTATATTTTTTCTCGGGCCTAGTGTTGGTGCATATTTTAGAACTTTTCGTTTATTGTTTACGGTCACTTAGATATGACTTAATAAGATCTAGTACGGTTCCTCTTATTCCGTACATGTAAAACTTATTTAGCAGGGTTTCGCAATGGACACAATCAAAAGCTTTTGTCATATCTGTAAGGATTGCGCAGATTGGTAGTTTTCTTATCAACATTCTCCATTATAACATTTAGCAAGTCGTTGATAGCAATATTTATACCTTCGCTTTTAGTAACTAGCAAATCGTGCTTGATCCCTGGACACTTATGATGTGTGTATTTCGTCGCTTATTAAAAAAAGGCTGTTCAGTACAAAGTGAACGCGTAAGTATTGAATGTAACTTTACCCAGGATACAACTTTATTAATTTTTATGGGTAATAGGGGAAATCTAAACAAAGGAGAACTGCTCCAGTATCATAGAACTTTATGCAACCTTAGTTTAAGAAAAGTTGTGTTGTTTACATTTCCTTAAAGTAACAGTTTGCCACAGGAAGTAAATAGCTTAAGATTTGAATTGAATATGACATTACATAACTTGATATTTAATAATAACATGTTCCATTTAGTTGATATTAACAATTATGTTAGTAATAATTTTTATTTGACAAAAGATAGATATAACATTGTTATGTACTATCTTTCTGGCTATTATAAAAGACAGATAGCTGTGTCGCTATCTTATTTTTTTTTCTATTACAGCCAAAAATTTGGCTAAACAACTTGCTTCTTTTGAGCAATGCAACAATATTATAAATACTTCTGCCAATAATTTGGTCACTATTAATGACATTGTTAATAATTTAAATTAGAAATTAAGACAATAGAGGCAACCTCTAGCTATAATAGTAAAAATAACTCAAAAAAAAAGTTAAACTCAGTAAATAGTATCAACCTAGTGCATCAAAATATTCAAGGATTTATGAACAAAGATTTAGAAGTAGAATTATTTATGAATTTTAATAGTATTGACATTCTTTGTATAACAGAACATTGGCTGAAAAGCCACCAGTTCTTGTTCAATTTTAATAATCACCAGGTTGGTAGTTCGTTTAGCAGAATAAATGCTATACACGGTGGCTCATTAATTTTAGTAAGTAACCAGCTCAAATTTAAAGATCGTAAAGATATTGTGAGCCTATCTGTTGAGCGTACAGTTGAAATTGCCTGTATAGAATTGGAGCACTCTATTGTATTAAGCGTGTATAGACCCCCTTCAGGATTGTATGACTGCTTTGAAAAAGTAATGGATGAAGTGTTACACAGGATTTGTAACTCAAACAAGTCCGTTATCATTTGTGGTGATTTTAATGTCAATTTATTAGAAAACTCAGGTTCTTGTAGTAAAACTTTAAGTCTGTTTCAGTCCTACAATTTTCTAAACCTATTTTTGGAGCCAACAAGAATAACCCCTACTAGTGCCACATGCCTAGATAATATTTATACAGACATTATACCAAGCCACAAAGAAATTATAACTTTACTAGATTCTGATCATTGCGGACAAAGGATAACTATTCAAAACCTAAACAAAAAGTGGCTAAAAAGGATATCACTGTTAACCCCAAAACTGCAAGTCGCTTGGAGGCTTTTAAAGGTAAACTCATTAATAAACTACCAGTTTTATCTAATCATGCTGATCCTAATCAACTTTATGATATTTTTTTTAATGTATACTGTAAACAATTTGATTCCACCTTTATTCCCAAGACTATCTCAGTTAATAGCAATGCATCGTTCAGTGATTGGGCTACCATAGGTATTCATAAAAGTAGAACACGGCTTTATGAATTGTACAATGAAAGGACTTATATTAACACTGATGAATTTAATTTGTATGTTAGAAATTATTCAAAATTATTTAAAAAAGTTTGTTATATGGCCAAGTCACGCTATTTGGGTTCAAAGATTAAAAACAGCAGTAAAGTAATTAAAACGACTTGGAATATTATTAATAGTGAAGTGGGAAGATCTAGTAACCGAAATACTGACTACAGCCTGTCTATTAATGACAACATAATAAAATCAGACTCATAAGTCGCCGAGGCATTTGAAAATTTCTTTTCAGATATTCCCGTTTCAACTACTAAATCACTAAACTCATCACCTTCTGTTGCTGAGTCTTTGCTTAAGGAAAATGTTAATGGTTGCGATTCGGAATTTAATTTTGAATATATTACCTGTAGAGATATAATTAAAACCTTTCACACTTTAAATGTAAAAAAGACTGCAGATCTGTGGGGTAATTCTGTAGAAGTAGCTAAGTCTATTATTGACATTGTGGCACCTACTCTCTCTTCTCTTCTCTTATCTTTAATAGTTGTATTGACAATGGGGAGTTTCCTGACCTTATGAAAAATAGTAAAATAATACCTTTGTTTACATCAGGTAGTACATCAGACCCCACAAATTATAGACCTATATCTGTACCACCAATCTTTAGTAAAATTTTTGAGAAATTAATTTTAGACCAAATGCAAAGATTTTTTAATAAACATAAATTATTACATAGCAAACAGTTCGGTTTTACAAGGGGTCGTTCAACTACTGATGCCGGTGTTGAACTTTTAGGACATATTTATAATGCATGGGAAGATAAATGCGATGCCTTGGGCATCTTTTGTGATTTGTCCAAGGCATTCGATTGCGTTCTTCACGAAACGTTAATCAGGAAACTCCGCCACTACGGGATCCGAAACACTGCTCTGGATCTTCTTACTTCATACTTGAGTAAAAGGATTCAGAGCGTTGACGTTAATGGAAAAAGATCACCCGGATCTATAGTAACAATGGGAGTCCCACAGGGCTCAATTCTTGGTCCTTTCTTGTTTCTTATTTATATTAATAACTTGCCGTACCTCATAAAGGATAATCATGATATAGTGTTGTTTGCAGATGACACTTCTCTTTTGTTTAAACTTAAACGTCAGCTGTTGGTTACTGACGATGTAAATAGCGCGATCTCGAAAGTAGTCCACTGGTTCAATGTTAATAATTTGCTTTTAAACGAGAAAAAAACCAAATGCATTAAGTTTACGCTACCCCACGTTAGGCAGGTGAAAACTAATGTGTTGATAAAGGGCGAGGAATTGAATCCTGAAGACAACACAGTATTCTTGGGCATAACTTTGGATGCTAAGCTTCAGTGGGGTCCACATATAGATAAATTGTCAAAAAAGCTAAGTTCCGCAGCATATGCTGTTAGAAAAATTCGTAATTTAACTGATATAGAGACTGCCCGTTTAGTGTACTTTAGCTATTTTCATAGTGTAATGTCGTACGGTATTCTATTGTGGGGAAATGCCGCCGATATTCAGATTATCTTTGTTTTACAGAAGCGAGCTGTTCGATCAATTTATAAATTAAGTCCGAGACACTCTCTCAGAGACAAATTTAAAGAGATTAATGTAATGACTGTGCCTTCTCAGTATATTTATGAAAATCTTTTATATGCCCATAAAAACATAAAATTGTTTAAAAAATACAGTGATATCCATAATATAAATACTAGAAATAAACACAAATTTGTTGTACCTACAACAAGCCTCAAAAAAATAGATGGCTCGTTCAGATGCCAATGTATACGCTTTTATAATAAGCTACCAAGCCACGTTCAAGATCTAAGCCTCAATAAATTCAAATCATTCATTAAACGTAAGTTGTGCCAGAAAGCCTTTTATACCGTTAAAGATTATATTGAGGACAAAAAGGCTTGGGATTGAGCTGCTTCAAATTTCTGCATTTTGAATGACTTTTTTTTATATACACATTGACATTAATGATTTTTTTATAAACAATGACATTTGCTTACTTTGTAAAGTATTATATATATATTTTTTTTTACATTGTGATTTGTGAATGTGAAGACGATGTGGGTCATTTTATTAATTTTTTATGTTTTATTTTTCTCTCTGTTCTATTACTTGTTTTTTTTTTCTCTCATGGTCTGGCAGTTTGAGTAACTTATGTGGCCTACCCAAATGTCCTTTCTTTGGTATTGTTCGTCGAATCGTTGAGCTCCTTAAGTCTTGAGTTGAGCTGCACGATTTCTGACAAATGCGTGCACTGACTGGACAGGTCCTCTAAATCTGTGTGGTTCTTTCCTCAAAAGACCATCTCAGACATCGATCTACATGGTCTTCATATAACCTGACCAAGATTATGTCTGGACTTTAAAAGAGACTGTGACCTCTGAGTTTGTTTCGGCCTTTCTTCTCAGAGTAGTCAGATAGAAAACGCCGACCTCATCTAGTTTAAAAAAAACATGATTGACGTGTAAAAGTGTTTGTACAAACCTACTTACAAAAATAAAATCATTTATCATTTATCATTTATTGCACTTTTTAACCGACTTAAAAAAAAGTAGGTTCTCAATTCAGTTGTATTTTTTTTTCTATGAAACTGATTCATATTTCTTTTTTTTTTATAACCGACGAAACATTTCTACGCTAGGCAGTCTAGAATCATGTGCTGAATTAATGGTTACAGTTTGCGTGTCGATATCCCTGCCACTGTGTACACGCGTAGGTATACACAAATACGTTGCACAATTTTTTCAATATTTTTTTTAAATCTGGCTTACGTTAGCACTAACAGCATTATTATTTATTTGCAGGGTTGATTTTGGTCCACATTGGGAAGTGCAAACCATTTGACGCGAATAACGACGACAACGGGTATTTCGGGACACAGTGGTATGCAAGTCAGCCACTCTCGAGACAGAAGTTCTATCTTAGCAGCCTTGACCCTAGTACTAGTAGTACTACTACGGCTAGTCCGTAATTTATTAATTTTTTCGAAATTTGATTCATCGACTGATCCATATGGCAAAAATTTAATTTTCAGCTCTGTAACACATCACCATGTTCATATGAAAATAGGTATACCAAATAACATACATAATATTTCAATGAGGGACTCGTTTTAATAAAGTAGTTTTCAAAAAATTGACATTCGAATATTTTGTGCCCAGATGAATCAGAATTTGTTACAGATGAATCAGAAATAAAAAGTAATAAATACACCGTTAGTTATGATTGTTAATTCTAAACAATGATTATTATTAATTCTTAACTAAGACTAAGACATATCAAAAGTGTCATATTTAGAACATGTTTATACTCCTGTCATTTTTTAATTCAAACTCAAACTCAAACCATTTATTTCAATTAAACCATTTACAGGCACTTTTGAATTGTCAAGAAGTCGGTCAGTCAGAAAATATGAAGCTAGTTGCCCATTCCAAAGCGTAGGTACCTATGGAGAAGAACGGGCAAGAAACTCCATGGACACTCTTTTAAATTGTATTTTTACAAACATATTAGTTACATCATTAATGTTGAATTTACAATTATATGTGAGAACGATGTAAAAAAATACGTACGCGTTAAGAGCGTCCAGAGTACAGCAAATAGTAAGAAGACAACAATCCAAAAATAAAATAATTAAAAATAAGCCGAGGCAGCTGAGTGATGACCAACCCCAACTGACGGCGCCCGTTCACGAACATGACGCATAGACCAGCACCATTCAGCTCAACCATTTTGAAGGGAGCTAAATGATCCAATACACACGCCACCGTCAGCGAGACATTTGTGTGAGCATGACAACTATCAGCCGCCATGGCACATTCAAGTCAATGAAAGACATATTACCCGGTAAATGGTAAAGAAGGTATCGTCGTTTCAGCCGATAGTCCTCTGCTGGACATAGGCCTCCCCCAATTTTGGGGGGGTTTGCCATAATCACCACGCTTGGCGGGCGGGTTGGCGATCGCAGTATGGTATGATGGTGGAATAAATAGAGAACGCTGCTGCCCATTCTCCGGTAAGACCCTAAGTCGCCTTTTACGACACCCACGGGAAGTAAGGGGTGGTGCAATTCTTTAAGTCCGGCACCACACAGACTAGTCCTAAAGAAGGTATACTTACATAGAACTCACATCTGTGCTATGCAGTTATACAATGCAAAGGAAATTGAGTTTATACAATGCAAAGATAATCTTACAATCTTCAGCAGCTCCAACAGTATTTTCAAGTGTTAATCAATTAGTTGTGGTTGTGGAGCAGGACCAGCATTGAGCCAGGCATTTTTATCAGCGATGTAATCCCCTAACTTATAATATGCCTGACTGCATAGTGTGCGTTTTATACATGACTTGAATTTTGTCTCATTCAGTTGAAGAATGTGGGGAGGTATTTTATTATAACATTTTAAACAGTACCCCATAAAAGATGAGTCTACTTTAGCCAGTCTGAAACCTGGTTGAGAAATTATTCAAAAGGTTATAGCTAAGGGGGGGGCTAAGGGTTATAGGCTAAATAATAATAAATAAGACTAGAATTACCGACTTGTACACGGTCAAAAATTGGACAAGGAGAATTACGTAACAAAAGCGCTCCTTTCGTGCTGGAGAGGGGAAAACTTATTTATTTTATGATTCATGTTTTGACCATGCGAATCAGGCACAGATGAATCAGGATTTTGTCTACAATCATGCACAACCCATCATACATAATAGACTTCATTATTTTTATTTTTCTACACGAATCTTTATAGATTCGTGTAACGAACTGTTGGGTTAAACCCAAAAGCATATATCACACGAAACAGATTGAAGTTTTAAAACAATAAAATAATAACACCGGGGTCTAAGCCATCTAGCCGCACGTCCGCCTTCTAGCTCGTCCGTTGCACGACTGGCTTAGTGGCTTTCCCCCGCGCGGAAAGCCAGACTCTCATTATTATTACCCGAACAAGTACGGTCAAGCGCAGCAAGAAATATACCTATAGTTTTAGTCCGAGAATCAAGGTTCTTAACAATTCGGCTTGTCAGTTCAAGAACAGCATCCTCTGTTGATGCGCCTCTCCTAAAACCGTATTGGTTTGGCGCAATTATGTTGTTGCATTCAAGATAGCTAGGCAGTCTTTTCTTCAGAAGTACTTTCCTCGTGTAATTCTTATTATTTTCTGCTCACCGATAGCGCCGCTGTAACCAAAAATACAAAGTTTCGTGTGATTTAAGTATTTATTACTAGCTGTGCCCGCGACTTCGTCCGCGTGGAATAGTGACTTTTCGGGCAGCATATTTTGAATTACATATACCGTCTACAGACCGGGCATTTGCTGTCCGAACCCTCTGAGAACTCAGGCGAATTTCAGTGAAAGTCTCAGACTCTAGTGCTTGAGCTTCACGATCGGCAGTGAGACGTATTTCTCGTTCTTCCTGTGTTTCCTGAGACCGAACATTTGCTGTCCGAACCCTCTGAGAACTCAGACGAATTTCCCTATCAGTGAAAGTCTCAGACTCACGCGATAGTGTATGAGCTTCACGATCGGCAGTGAGACGTATTTCCCGTTCATCCTGTGTCTCCTGGGATCGAGCATTTGTTGTCCGTACTCTCTGGGAGCTCAGGCGGGTTTCCCTGACAGCAAAGGTCTCAGACTCACGCGATAGCGCGTGAGCTTCGCGATCGACAGATAAACGTGCCTTTCGTTGTTCCCCGTTTTCCCTATTTCGAGTTGTCATCATTCGAGAACGATTTGAACTCAGTCGAGATTCTCGCTGAGTCGAAGTTTCTGCAGCACGAAACCTAGCCTGGTGCAGAGAGCCTTTTGCCTCACGACCTTCCTCAGATTCCTGTGATCGAACTAATCTCATCCTTTTAGCATTTCTGCTACATTGGGAGAGGTTGGATCTTCTTCGAGGCATTCTTACAATAAAATAGTACTTACTACTTAACACACAGTTATTTAGTAAACACGTACTATCGTAAACAATTAAATTATAAATACTTACAGATTATTATACAGTCTAAAATTATCACAGTTTAAGTAATAAGTGTTAAGACGTGTAAACCAAACGTCATTATCATCATCATTTCAGCCGATAGACGTCCACTGCTGGACATAGGCCTCCCCCAATTTTGGGGGGGTTTGCCATAATCGCCACGCTTGGCAGGCGGGTTAGCGATCGCAGTATGGTATGGTGGTGGAATGCATAGAAAACGCTGCTGCCCATTCTCTGGTGAGACCCTTAGTCGCCTTTTACGACACCCACGGGAAGTAAGGGGTGGTGCTATTCTTCTACACAGACAAACGTACTAACTTTATAAAACAAAAGAATTGCTAGAAAAAATAATTACTAACCTAAGCTAATGAACTTATACTTAATAAAGAAAATCAAGAAAAGAAATGCCTAACCTATACCAAATACTTATAATATTTATATACAAACCCTAAATACAAATTAAGATAAGTATGTATACCGAAAATCAGGGAAAGAAATGCCCAACCAATAATAAATGCTTACAATATTTATTTACAAAACCCTAAATAAAAATTAAGATAAGTAAATACCCAAAAATCAAGGAAAGAACCGCCTAACCTATACCAAATACTTACAAAATTTTAAAGAAAATTAAGAAAAAGAACCTAACCTACAACTCCTAAAATATAAATAAATGAAATATGCAAACAGTCAGTATTCAAGTGAATCGCAATAATCGAATCCAATTATTCGCCTATACTCTCCAGGATACGTGCGTTCGCTACGAATAACTGAATCCTTATGGCAGCGGCGCGTTTTCTTTTGAAATGGTCATCTCGCAGTTCAACCTGAGGGGTTGTCGACTGCTTAACCTGGCTTTCCTGTGGATGCCTCAATAAATTAAGGCCTCCAGCCAGGGCATAATACACAACTTGACTACACAATATAAACTTAAAAACTAAGCGACTACACGCTAAGGGCACCCCCTGTGGGGTACGGACCTCGGCTTAGGGCGTCGCTGGGAGAGGGCAGCAAGGGACAGGCTGGATCGGAATTATGGCAGCGGCGCGGCTCTCAGCGCGCTTTATACAAGGTGTAACGGAAAGGGGGTATCAACCCTGAAGGAGGTGAATGTGCTCATGAAACTGAACAAATTTCCACAAAGAACATAGGTCGAAATATGAAAAAAATTTTGGACCTCTGATGTGCTATTACTATGGGAGGTCCAAATTTTTTTTTCATCTTCATTCACCTCCATCAGGGTTGATACCCCCTTTCCGTTACACCTTGTATATATAGCCACGGACGCGCAGGCGCGAGGCGTTTACGTACTCTGATAGAATACCTTAACAAATGTTCGCCGTGATTCTTTAAATTGACATAACTTTTTTATTTATGAACCGATTGACATGAAATAAACACTAAATGTTAAGTGAAGCTTACTACAATATATTAGTGAAAACCGCATCTAAATCGAATAAGCCGTTTCTGATATTAGCGTGCACAAACACAGCAGACAAACAGACAAACAGACAAAAAAAAATTTAATTACAATTTCGGGTTCGGCATCGATATAATAACAACCCCTGCTACTTTTTTTTAATATATTTCCATTGTACAGACACCACTTTTCTACAATTTTATTATATGTACTAGCTTCTGCCCGCGACTTCGTCCGCGTGAAATTCGTACTTTCCTCCTAATATTTCGAAAATTTATGTTTATGATCTTAACATTTATTTAGATAAATAAGTATTCGGGCCAATTTTTAAGTTTATAAATCAAAGAGTTTTTGTACTTTTCAAATAAACTATATCCCCGCTTTTCACTCCAACAGGGATGGAATTTTGAAAAATCGTTTGGGATGCATGTGTTCATAACTTGACTCAAAGACCCATACCCATTTTCGAGTTAATGGAAGCAAGCAGTAAAATCCAACCCATAAACCTTATTACTCTTTTCCAACTTGGTAGGAGTCGATTTTTGAAAAACCCTTTTTTTTTTGCGGATGGGAAGTCATTAAATGACGCCACTTTTTTATTTTTAACCGACGTCAACAAAAGCAGGAGGTTCTCAATTCGTCGGAATCTTTTTTTTTATGTACGTTCCCGATTACTCGAAGACGGCTAGACCGATTTGATTTTTTTTTTTTGTTTTCAGGGTATACTTTCCAGGTGGTCCCATTGTCATCAGGTCAGGATCTGATGAGGGGATAATGGAGAAATCGAAGGAACTCTTTAAATATTATAGGCACACCTATAGCGATTTGGGCAATTTTTACAGTAACTCGTGCATTTGCTCTCGAAAGCACTATTTGGTGAAGTAGAACCGATGATGAAGACCACAGATGGCCACCGGAACTACTCCATAATAAGTATTTCACGGGTTGCGATTCGATTACTTTAACATGGTTGCTAAGTAATTTATGCTCGTCACAATGCGAATGGTGAAATGGAGCTGATGGTGAAATCCATAATCAGCCTATAATGTTCCCACTGCTGGGACACAGGCCTCCTCTCGGTGAGAGGGAGTGGGCCGTAATCCACCACGCGGGCCCAGTGCGGATTGGCAGATGTCACATATCTTCGAATTTTTGGTTCTAGGACATGCCGGTTTCCTCACGATGTTTTCCTTCACCGTTTTGAGGGCAGTGGTGATGAAATAATTTACACAAAGTAAAGCGCCTGTCTGGGTTCGAACCTACGACCTACAACTCGTAAGTCGCGGCCGTTACCACTTGGCCACCACTGCTCTCACTTGGCCACCACTGCGCTCTGATGGTGAAATACCAGGAGAATTCCTCAACAATTAATGTCAGTCATGCATCGGAAAAAGCAATATTTTGGTAAAGGCGATGAGCAAGTTGATATTAGGATGTTTTAACTTAGATACATTATAAACAGACCCACTAAAAAGTGAGAAATAAAAACGTTATAACAAAAAAAAAACCGACCTCCAAAAAAACACTACAAAGTGAAAAATAACTTTAATTTCGGAAGTCAGTGGCAAAAAACTTAAATACAGATCCAAAGACACCGACTTCCGAAATTAAAGTTAGTATTTCTGGAAGTCTATAAAGTTTATAAACCAAATAAATAAGATTTTTCATATAAACAGTGTCCCCTCTTTTTATCCCCATAAGGATGGAATTTTGAACAATCGTCTGTGATGTTTCGATGACTTTTTTTTTTCGTGTGGCAAATCATCAAATGATATCCCGCTCTGGGTGGAGCAGAAGGGAGCGTCAAACTCTTACTGACTAAAACCCAGCCATGTTCTTTCCTTAGCCTTTTATGTTCCGGACCAGCGGTAACCCTTTCGGACAATCCCGCTGACCCGGCAGGATGTTTCGATGACTCGACTCAAACATTATTTATACCAATTTTCGAGCTAATCATGCCACGTAATAAAATACTCCCCTGTGAAATTGACTACCCTTTTTCACGCAGTTAGGGGTAGATTTTCGAAAAACCTTGATACACATTAGTCTTTATTTTTAGTTTTAAGTATACATACTCAGTTTCGAGCTAATCGGACAGCGCGTTAAAATTCTTCCATACAAATTTTGACACCCCCCAATCCCCAATCCCTTTTTAGAGAGTAGTTTAGAAAAACAAAAATTGCCAAACTTCATAATTTACTTAGATAAGTATTCGTGCCAAGTTTCAAGGTTATTAACTCAAGGAATAAGATGTTTCATACAAACAAAATCCCCCCTTTTCCACCTCCTTAAAGGTTGAATTTCCAAAAACCCCTTCTTACTGGATACCTACTCTTCACAAAAAACACACCCTCCAAAATTCATATCTCTAGGACCAGCAGTGCAGGCTGTGCGTTGATAGATTATAATTATAATATAATTAAAAACAAAATTTCATCCCCCTTTTCACCCCCTTAAGAGCGTTTACGCCGTACGGCATTTCATACATACTTTCAAGCCCCTATTATTCGAAATTAATGAACCGATGTTAATTAAACTTCATACGCATTAGCAGGATACAAAGGTCTAAAAAGTTAGTAGAGAACATTTTCAATATGTCTTATTTAAAAAAAGATAACTGGAAATCTCTGTTTCTATTGAAAATTTAAAATCGGTCTAATTTGGCTGTAACACTATTTTTCAAAAATGTTCTCTACTAACTTTTTAGACCTATGTATTTTGCATATGCGTATAAAGTTTCATTAAAATCGGTTCATTCATTTCGAAAAATAAGGGCTTGAAAGTTTGTATGAAATGCCGTACGGCGTAAACGCTCTTAAGGGTCGAAATTCAAACAATACCGTTGCGTTACCTTCCAACCATAAATAAGCCTAGATTTTTACGTTGCGTTACCTTTACGTTGCGTTACATTTTTACGTTGCGTTGCGTTATCTTCCAACCATAAGCCTAGATTGAATTTTGTGATTTTTACTTCGAAAATTAAGGACTTTCCATACACAACGCTGAGACACTTGTTAATAATTAATTTTAAATCCTCAGCCTAAACACAAAACTTGAAGATCCTAACTTCAAAACTGACAGACTTTCATATAAACTTCCATTCCCTATTTCACCCATTTAGGGGTAGAATTCCCAAAAATCCTTTCTTAGTGGATACTTACTCCTTACAAAGAACAAACCCTCCAAGTTTCATGTCTCTAGGACCAGCGGTTTGGGCTGTGTGTTGATATATCAACAGTCAGTCAGTTTACCATTTTATATATATATATAATATATAATATATAGAAGATAAAGAAAATCGAGAAAAGAAATGCCTAACCTATACCAAATATAATACTTATAATATTTATATACATACCCTAAATACAAATTAAGATAAGTATACCGAAAATCAGGGAAATAAGTGCCTAACCTATAATAAATGCTTACAATATTTATTTACAAACCCTGAATAAAAATTAAGATAAGTAAATACCCAAAAATCCAGGAAAGAACCGCCTAAGTCAGTATTCAAGTGAATCGCAATAATCGAAAGCAACTATTCGCCTATACTCTCCAGGATACGTGCGTTCGCTGAATACCTTAACAAATGTTCGCCGTGATTCTTTAAATTGACATAACTTTTTTATTTATGAACCGATTGACATGAAATAAACACTAAATGTTAAGTGAAGCTTACTACAATATATTTGTGAAAACCGCATCTAAATCGAATAAGCCATTTCTGATATTAGCGTGCACAAACACAGCAGACAAACAGACAAATAGACAAACAGACAAAAAAAAATGTAATTACAATTTCGGGTTCGGCATCGATATAATAACAACCCCTGCTACTTTTTTTAACCGACTTCTTCAAAAGGAGGAGGTTTCTCAATTCGACCGTATATATGTTTTTTTTTTTTTTTTTTATGTGTGTTCGCGGATAACTTCGTCGTTTATGAACCGATTTTGATTATTCTTTTTTTGTTGGAATGGGGATATGCCAAGGGTGGTCCCATGATAAGGAAACCAGGATCTGATGATGGCATCCCAGTGAAATCGAGGGGAGCTTTCGAAAATCGTAGGAGCGACTAGTGCGTTTGTTAACTTTTTCATTAAGTATTTTAAAGCACTACAATTTGATGAAGGCCTGGAGTCGATCTGATGATGGAGCCGAAAGACAGTCGAGGGGACTCCTCAACGATTTACAGCAGTTACCTTGTGTTTGGGCTTGATTAATTTGTATTGATGCGAACTTTACACCTAGATGGGTTGCGACTGTCATTAGGGGTCTGATGATGAAGACGAAGGACAGTTAAGGGAACTCCTCAACAGATTACAGTAGCTACCTTGTGTATGTTCACCGATTACTCGAAGACGGCTGGACCGATTCCAAAAGTGCTTTTTTTATTTGAAAGGGTATACTCTCGAGGTGGTCCCATTATCATCAAGTTGGAATCTGATGAGAGGATTCCATGGAAATCGAGGGCAACCCTCAAATTTTATAGGCAAAGCTACAGCGATTTGGATATTTTTTAAAGTAACTTGAGCTATTGCTCTCGAAAATCATCACTTGGTAAAGTGGAGCTGATGATGAAGATCACAGATGGCCATCAGAACTACTCACTGACAAATATTTCACGGGTTGCGATTCGATTACTTTAATATGGTTGCTAAGCAATTTATGCTCGTCACAATGCGTATTGCGAGTGATTGTTGAGGATCTCCTGGTTCTTACCGGGAGAACTCCTCAACAATTAACGTCCCAGCATCGGGAAAAGCAATATTTTGTAAAAGGTGATGAACAGTTGGCATTAGGCTTTTGTAACTTAGATAAATTACAAACTGACCCACTAAAAAGTGAAAAATAAAAAAATTTTTACAAAAAAAAAAAACAACCGACTTCCAAAAAAAACACTACAAATTGAAAAATAACTTTAACTTTCGGAAGTCGGTGTCAATAAACGAAAACGCGGAACAAAAGACACCGACTTCCGAAATTAAAGTTATTTTTCAATTTGTAGTGTTTTTTTTGGAAGTCGGTTGTTTTTTAATATATTTCCATTGTACAGACACCACTTTTCTACAATTTTATTATATGTATAGATAGAAAACTTTTATGCACAAGTAAAAAGAAATAAAAAATACTGTACAAAGACGGACTTCATGTCTGAGGCCTTTTCTACCAGTAGTACCAACCTTAGGGTGATACAGAGACAAAACATGGCGGTGTAATATTATATTAAATCGGTTAAAAGTACTTTTCTCAAAACCATGAAATGATTTATACATAGGTATTAAACATATGACATGCATTTTTATTTTACTCTAAACAATAAGAAAACCTAAAAATATTTTTAATTTGCAATCTTTGGCCAAGAAATAGGCCAGCCCTCTGGTCACGTGAAGAGTCGACTTAAAATAACATACAGACCAAATTAACATTTTGTGAAACATTGTACAGTCAACAGCAAAAGTAGATGATCAAAATCAGAAATTCAATACTAAACGGAGTTCGCGTCAGAACTGTGTGGCGTCGAAGTGATTCAAACCACTCAACGCCACATCAACGCCACACAGAAATCATTGATCATCTACTTTTGCTGTTGACTGTACTATGCAAGCAGACTTATCAGGATATAGATTTTGTCACCCACATTTTTATAGGTATGTCTGTTTTTCCACGCATTTCTCCGAAACTATTAATTGGATTGTGACCATTTTTATTGGCTTATATTTACTTAGGGACCAGTGCAAGTTTTATCAATATCGGTTCACTAGTTTTTACCTAATATTCGGACTAATACGTGTAAGTGTGACGGCCTAGCTTATTAATACGAGCTACGGGTGTGTGGTGTCAAAAGGAAAACATTTCAAAACCCTGGTCAAATCCTAGTGCAATATTTACAAAAAAACTATTAACTAATAAGTAGTTAATAGTTTTTTTCACAACAAACAAATATTCCAGTTTTTATTAACACTAAAATTATGAAATAAAAAAATTATTAGAAAAACATAAAATAGATTCCAAAAAGAAATTAACTTAAAATTATGAACTCTTATTTCGGAAGGTGTTCACAATCCGATTAACTATAAAAATGTGCGTAAAAAGTATCTCCTGATAAGTCTGCTCGCCTAGTACAGACGCCAAGCACATCAAGCAACTACAATCTGTCAAATTTCTTTAATAGATTTTCAACTTTATCGTTAAATGATAAATGATTTTATTTTTGTAAGTAGATTTGCACAAACACTTTTACACGTTAATCATATTTTTTTTAAACTAAATAAGGTCGGCGTTTCCTATCTGACTAGGTACACTGAGAAGAAAGGCCGAAACAAACTTAGAAGTCACAGTCTCTTTTAAAGTCCAGACATAATCTTGGTCAGGTTATATGAAGACCTTGTAGATCGATGTCTGAGATGGTCTTTTGAGGAAAGAACACACAGATTGAGAGGACCTGTCCAGTGCACGGTGGACGCATTTGTCAGAAATCGTGCAGTTCAACTCAAGACTTAATAAGGAGTTCAACGATTCGACGAACAACACCAAAGAAAGGACATTTGGGTAGGCCACATAAATTACTCAAACTGCCAGACCATGAAAAAAAAACGACGGGTTGCACTCCGGGAGTGCCGGCAGAAGTCATCATCTGCCTAGCCTTTTCCCAACCATGTTGGGGTCGGCTTCCAGTCTAACCGGATGCAGCTGAATACCGGTATTTTACATGGAGCGATTGCCTATCTGACCTCCACAACCCAGTTACTGGGTAATACGATACCCCTTGGTAAGACTGGTTGCCAGACTTTCGGGCTTCTTCGAGTGCCGGCAGAAGTAAAAACTTGAATATTAACGTTGTGCATTTTTGATATTTTGGAATCTTACGAATTTTCGATCAGGTCACGACTAAGTTTCCCTAGCTAATTTAATTTGATCCTGTATACTTGTGGCTAAGTTTCGCTAGCTAATTTATTTTGATCCTGTATACTTGTGGCTAAGTTTCGCTAGCTAATTTAATTTGATCCTGTATGCTTGTGGCTAAGTTTCGCTAGCTAATTTAATTTGATCCTGTATGCTTGTGGCTAAGTTTCGCTAGCTAATTTAATTTGATCGTGTATACTTGTGGCTAAGTTTCGCTAGCTAATTTAATTTGATCCTGTATGCTTGTGGCTAAGTTTCGCTAGCTAATTTAATTTGATCGTGTATACTTGTGGCTAAGTTTCGCTAGCTAATTTAATTTGATCCTGTATGCTTGTGGCTAAGTTTCGCTAGCTAATTTAATTTGATCCTGTATACTTGTGGCTAAGTTTCGCTAGCTAATTTAATTTGATCCTGTATACTTGTGGCTAAGTTTCGCTAGCTAATTTAATTTGATCCTGTATACTGGTGGCTAAGTTTCGCTAGGTAATTTAATTTGATCCTGTATACTTGTTTTCAATTTTTGATATTTTGGAATCTTACGAATTTTTGATCAGGATCACGTGTCCTGACGCGAGTTTAACATTTTTTACCCATCACAAAAAAAGTGTACAACGCCGCTAAAGAAGTTTTCACTTAAAATATAAAATGAATAAAATGATCCACATTGTCTTTGTTTTTTGGGTGGGAAATCATCAAATGACCTCTCCCGCTCTGGGCGGAGCGGAAGGGAGTGTCAGACTCTTACTGACTAAAACCCACCCGTGTTCATTCAGTTGCCTGTGCCAGAGGCCACGGTACCTCTTTCGAACAACCCGCAACCCTGGCAGGCATCGGCCCTAGCGGACCCCGTCAGTTAGTGCTGACATCTCTTTGAGGCGCGCGTGGAACACATCGCGCCATCGACCCGGGCCAAGGACCAGTCCTTACTGGACGGCGAGCTGCCCATTGCTCGCCGTCCGCAAGCCCGCGCCATCGATTTCCGACGCCCAGGGCGTCTCCTGCGGCGGCTAGGGGCGTAAGGACGCAAAGATTGCCTCTCCCTCACGCGCTCCGCCTCCTCCTTCGCGAGCATTACTGCTTCGCAGAAGGAGGCGACAGCCTCCCATGCACTCTCGCTCCGTACCATGGCCTGGACTAGGGCCGGAAGCGCGAGATCGATTTTTTTACTGTTTAGCAAGATATGCATTCTCTGTCATGCTTCGGATTTCTTGTGAAGTGTAAATGTTTCCTCGGCCTATTCTTGTTTCCACCCAATAAGAAATAATCATCCTAAAGTTTATAAATTTACGATGAGAGTATGTTCTTCTAATTTCGGGCGTAGTGAGCGCGTAGTATACAGGATTATTGGAAAAAACACCAACAACCTCTCAAGAGGTCATTGTACTCATCATTATGAACAACTTACTAAGGGACCAAACCTTAAATCGTGAAAAAAAATCATCTGTTCTCTACATTTTGACGAGTTATCTATACATATAAAATTCAAAGTCCTGACTGACTGACTGATATATCAACGCACAGCCTAAACCACTGGTCCTAGAGACATGAAATTTGGAGTGTGTGTTCTTTGTGAAGAGTAGGTATCCACTAAGAGTTTTTCGAAATTCCACCCCTAAGAGGGTAAATAGGGGAGGGTGAAATTTCACGCAGACGAAGTCGCGGGCAGAAGCTAGTACGAACATAAATGTAGGGAACAGCTGATTTTTTTTATGTCTCACTTAAGTTTGGCAATTCGGGCTATGTCGGTCACTTTGGTTTTCCTGCGGATCTCTTCATTTTTGATTCGATCACGTATACATGGCTAGATTTTTTTAAATTGAGACCTATCGAAGTTCAGTCCATGATATTGTGCGGTTTATTTTTGACGGAAACTAGTTGGGCGTGACAGTCATTGTGTGGTTTATTGCATTTTTGGTCGACTTTTACACTTTTTCACGAGCTTGCCACCTAAAAAATGGAACAGTTTCCATTTACCAGCATAAAGGAACAGAAATAATGATTTTACATAGAAAACTTTGTACGGAAAAATTGTTTAAAAGCGACCAGACACGATGCATTTGTTTCGGTTTGTCCCAGCATTTTGCAGGTCGCAGGTGTCCATGGATAGTGCAAAATCGCCGCCATATTTGATGTAGCAGATACAAGTATCGAGTTAATCGAGTAACAACATTTTCGGTATGGTACAGACGCCAGCACATCAAGCTACCCGAAAGTGTCTAATTTTCCGAACCAACTTTGAACCTTATTATGTGCTATATATTGAAGAAATTAGACAGATTGTAATAACTTGATGTGCTGGCATCTGTACCTGTGCGAGTTAGAGGGGCTTGTGGCTAAGTAATAACAGTCGTACATGTGGATCGATCGCTTGCCGCGGTTGGTCCGTGGATGGGTGACCATCTTTAAATGCCAAGACCTCTTCGTGCCTCGGAAAGCACGTTACGCCGTTGGTCCCGGCTGTCATTCGTGGATCTTTGACAGTGGTTACGGGTCGTCAGAAGCCCGAAAGTCTGACAACCAGTTCAAGGGGAACAACAACCAGTTCAAGGGGGGACGAGGGGAAGCGGGGGGGGGGGGGGAGGTTCAAGGGGTTTCGTATTACCCAGTAACTGGGTTGTGGAGGTCAGATAGGCAGTCGTTCCATGTAAAATGCATCCGGTTAGACTGGAAGCTGACCCTAACATAGTTGGGAAAAGGCTAGGCAGATGATGACCTGTGCGAGTTAAACGATTGACTGACTTTTTTGAGAGTATACGTGTTTATGTCTACTTTCTAATTGCGCCGTTACAATCGCAAAATCCTCCAGTTTGTTGTTCATTATACCTTGTTTTTTTGAAACTGAAAAGCTAAAAACAAGCCCATTTTAAATTAAATAAAAGTTGGAAGCAGGCGGCACCCATACCATTTTTATTATATTTTAAATGGGTCCCGCCTGCTTCCAGCTTTTATTTAATTTAAAATGGGCTTGTTTTTAGCTTTTCAGTTTCACAGTCGGGTTTTTTTATTTTTTAAATTACTTTTTTTTTACATAATATTAAGGATTTGCGATTCCTTTTACATAACAATTCACCAACGAAAGTGATCGCGATCAGTATATCTAAACCGCGTTCAAGAGCTGTCATCATTGTTGTAGAATATTGACACAGACAAAACTTGAACGTGGTTTAAAATGTTGATCGTTCAGTTTCATTGGTGCAATTCGCCCTAAGTGATTTACTTTTTGTACGTCACGCTTATTTCAAGAAATAACCAACTATTTCACAAAAAATAAACTTTTAAATACTTTTTTATGTAAACCATTTCAGGCTTTATTAACATCTCCGCGTACAGTTTAAGTATTTACCTGCCTACCTATATAATAGCGAAGCCAGCAACTTTATGCCCTCCTTAAGGGCTGTCTTGTGTTTCCACGAACAACTTTAATATTGCGAACGTCCGTCAAAAGTAGACGCTCCGTCAACAGTATCTGTTACAACGATACGACAGTCGAAAACACCAGTCTATATTTATCATACATTCCGGGTTTTGTATTAGAAATGTCGGAGGAAGTTCGTTGAAAAGTGGTAATGGATTAAAAAGTCAGGTGGATTAACGTGTTTGGTTTCATAGTAAGAATGAAGACCCAAGCTAACTTTTAATCATTGTTGAAATATCTATTCCCGAATTCGTTCCGAGTGTACAACTTCACTGGCTGGCCGCTCCAGTTTGTTATAAAAGTTAAAGACATTTGAATTTGTAACAGAAGCCGTTCTACAAGTTGTAATGGTAATCATTAAATTATAACAAAGGGGTGTAGTTTTTATGCTAATTTATAAACGAGGTAAGAATCCGAACATTTTAAGAAATTGTGACCATTTATTTCTTTGGTGGAATATAGAACGCAGTTCACTGAATAGATTATTTGATTCTTGCTTTATTTGACCCTTTAATTACTTAGTGATCATTAAAATGTATTCCTACTATAATAATTATTATATTTAATACCTATTATAAACGCGCAAGTTTGTGAAGATGGATGGATCGATGGATAGATGTTTGTGACTCTTTCACAAAAATACTACTGAATGGATTGTGATGAAACTTTACAGTAATATAGCTTATACATTAGAATAACACAAATAATACTTTAATATCCCGATATTCTCACGGGATCGACACTTATGCGGGTGAAACCGCGGGGCACTACTAGTTCTCAATAAAACCCAACTGCACATGTATGTTATTTGCAACCTATTAAAAAACGTTTCTTTTACACCACAAGAAAGCCACTCTTATCAGCTGTTTATACAAAAAGACAACTCATACGTTCTAAAAAAAGTAATTTTCCCTACCCAGTCCTTACAAACACAGGTAATATTGACACTTAAACCTCAGAGCCCCACAGAAACGAGGGGAACAAAACGTTCAAGATACGTGTCCACTTTGAAACTCGACTACTTATGTGAACCATATTTTAAATGGAAATGTGCCTGATTCAGTATTACTTAGTTGAATAATTTTAAGGTAAGAAAAGGTGACTTATTTTCGTCGGATCCCACTTTTGAATCCCAGTTTAATATTTTCACTGAACTCTTGACACATTTCATTAAGATTCTATTGTCTTTTGGTTTTCTATTGTTTTCAGCATTTTGTGAAGTTGCGCTTTGTTTTGTGTTCTGCTTACAACGATGCATTTTCTCTCAGCATTACAGCTGAGGCTCCTTAGGAATGATTTATTTATTTCTTTAATTAAAACAGTAGTTAACCAATTACAAAAATCAAAGACCTTTTGTACACACATACCTACACATAAAAGAGAAGATGTAAAAACATTGAGTTCAGGTAAAAAGTTAACTACAATTTTATAAATCCCTCTCACAGTACTATTATGCCAGAAGTGTGATGTGGTGGTGTGTGTGTGACTGTGGTCCTGCTCCACAAGGGCGCATAAACTAATTAATTAGCTTTCGAAAATATTATTGGAGCTGCAACACTATCTTTGCAATCTCTTAGTATTGTATAATTGCATAGCACACGTGTGAGCACTACCTACCTATGTACCTAAACTATAAAGGTATACGGCGTCACGGGCGCTGTCAGCAGGGACTGGTCATTTCTTAGCCACTACGGCATATTTTAATTTCTGTTTTTTTTTATTTTTATTACTGATGCTTTTAATGTGAGTTAACTGTTGAGTTAATCGTTTCAAATCCCATTGGTGAAGGATTTTCAATTCTTTTTTTAAGTCTGTGCTAAAATACCAATCAATCCAATCCAAATCCAATCCCAAGCTCTTTGATTATACCTACGTAGTGCAGCGAAAAAAGAAAAACAATGACTGTCTTCGCCATATTTTGATTCATAATGAAATCCTTTAATGATTCTGCCAAAGTGGCCTTTTTAGGCCCCCAGAGATACAGCATAGGTCGCGCGCCACACGCGCCATTTTTCGCTCACTTCTATTTTTTTTATTATCTATATTTTTATACATCCAAAACAATTGTAACTCGTAACAATGAATGTTTTTCTACAAAAAAAATACAAAAATATTTATTTCAACTTAAACATTGTGTCTTACATAAATTGAGGCAGCCCCAGTAAGTTACAAAAGTACTTGTGTCGGAGCTGTCTCGCTCTTCCCATAAGTGGTAACTTAACAATGTTGAGGCGTAAAAGGTATTTAAAAAAGAAAAGTAAAAATAAAATAAAACATTAATTTAGCAGCTCTCAGTGTGTGTGTGTGTGTGTGAGTGTGTGTGTAAGTGTGTGAGTGTTGAGGGTGTATGTGTATACGAGTGTGAGTGTACCCATTTTTTTTTTCAGCTTATCCTGGTCAGAATATTTTCTGTTTCGTCATATGTTAGGGATCTCAACCATTCAATGATTGTTTTTTTACCCGACTGCGTCAGAAGGAGGGTTATGTTTTTCGAGTGTATGTATGTATGTATGTATATTTCTTTGGCACGCTCTGTAGCCTAAACGGCTTGATCGATTTCAGCTTGAGAGGTGCCGTTAGATTCGTCTTAATTGTAAGAGTGACACTGGATATATCAAAATTGAAAAAAAATTAAAATGGCCGATTTTTGGCGCAATATGTCTTCAGAAAAAATTTTTTTTTTCTTATCGAGTGGGGTATCAAAATAAAGGGTTTTAAAAGGTGATTACAAAAATATTTATAACTTATATGGTTAAAAGTAATTCGAAGTGACAAATCGTAAAAAACACGCACCAAGAACTAAATCGCTTGCGAAATCTTTCACATTTGTAAACTAAAAAGCTGGAAATAAAAAAAGTAATTTAAAAAAGAAAAAAACTCGACTGTGAAACTGAAAAGCTACAAACAAGCCCATTTTAAATTAAATAAAAGTTGGAAGCAGGCGGGGCCCATACCATTTTTATTATATTTTTAAATTCAAATGGGTCCCGCCTGCTTCCAACTTTTATTTTATTTAAAATGGGCTTGTTTGTAGCTTTTCAGTTTCGCAGTCGGGTTTTTTTATTTTTTAAATTACTTTTTTTACAATCGTATAACAGCAGGGGATATATACCTATCTAATTTACGGTTCAGTTTATTATAGATGTAGGTGGATTGTGTAACATATTGACGTCTAGCAAAGGCAGTTCGAATCCCTGGGTAGTAGGCCACTATATCTCTGCGCCTTCTGCTTTGAGATGCTACAAGAATAATAAATCCGATTATTGAATACACCTACAAAACGAATCCAAAACACAAAAGGGAAGATTAAACAGCAGCCCTCATCCTGACTCGAGCATCAAATGCAACACATGATATATTTGATGATTAGTGTGGGTATGTAGAAACATATATTGGCCAGGTTTCCAGAGGTTACAAAATATAGAACAGGCTTTCAGAAAAATTTTCAAATAGAAATATGGCTGCAAGAGCCGAATAACAATTTTTTACCTACGCAAGTAAGTATCCTAATATTTTGTCGTATAAATCAGACCGAAAATAGGCCCTACCTTTCTAAGAAAGAAAAACCCTGAAACATCGCGCAATAAAACAACATTTTAACTTGTATCCCCAACTCCAAGTCTCGGTTACTTTACATGAAGACTCCCAAAACTCGTTCCTTCACGTGATTATAATAAAATAAAAATAAAAAGTACATACGCGGTCTGGGGAGAGTGCGTATTACAGGCGTTTCGCGTATTACCGGCGTTTCACGTAATACAGGCAGGCGTCAAGGTCCCTTGTATTATGATAATGACGGGCATGTGGTGTTATTGCCGCGTAAGAAGACAGACGTGCTATTCCGCGTACTGCCTGACGTATGACGGTATAAGTCGGTAAGATTGAACGTTTATGTAGATAGATCGTTGGGATATATCGCACGGTGTATTTGTCTAGGGAAATTTCCATACGGTTGTGGTTAGAAAAACTTGGAGTAGGTATATCTGTTAGAGTCTCGAAGTAGGGCACTGTCTTCAGTTGTCAGATTACCGAGTTCGAAAGTTTAAAGTTTTCTTTGTTTGTAAGAGCAGAGTTAAGATATTTATGCGATTGTTTTACAACTTTAACTTTGTGCTTTTTATTTATACGAGTGTTGGTTTGATCAGATTCATCATGATATTATGTAATATGTGTTGTTTCTAATGACTTTACGCAATATTTTTGATCATTATATTTTCAGGACTCGCTTTGGACACGCAATGGTGCACCACGTGTCTCAAAAAGCCACTAGAGGCGCTTTCGAAAAGACTTTCTCTACCCTCGTTCATTACCACTGTAATGAATCATGATTGATGAGGAAACTTAAGTTCTACTTAGGCCACTATGCATGTATGTATGTATTTATTATTAACCTTCCTAAATGTTCCAGTAATCATTATAATCTGATTACGAATAAAGAGAAATTTCAATTTTTTGTTACTTTCATTGACATGAGTACGTACAGTCAGCCTCAAAAAGAAGTGTACATCGACAATTCGTCTGCAATATTGTATCAATATGAAGCCGCAAAACATAGTACACATTGGGTACTTTATTGTAGCTTTTCCTCACGTCGTTTTCCTTCACCGTTTAAAATTCAGACCCGCCGCTTTATCATCATTTATTTCAGGCTACGTCCATAGTGTTAGTAATGGTCTTAACACTAGTAGTGTTAGTAGATATACAAGTTTTATTCAGTGTGGAGTTTCATCCAATGTCGCAGCATTGAAGACTCCCATCTATCTGCGAATAAACTCAAGATAATTTTGGTACCGCCATGAAGACGTCTTCATGGCGGTACCAAAATTATCTTGAGTTTAGATTAGAGAGCAAGCAGAGAAGCGCTACTTTTACGTATGATTATGACCTCTCACAGAAAGGAGGCTTGTGTCCCAGCAATGGAAACATAATGGGCTTTTTATAAATGACTAGCTTCTGCCCGCGACTTCGTCCCCGTGAAATTTCACCCTCTTAGGGGTGGAATTTCGAAAAACTCTTTCTTAGTGGATACCTACTCTTCACAAAGAACACACACTCCAAATTTCATGTCTCTAGGACCAGTGGTTTAGGCTGTGCGTTGATATATCAGTCAGTCAGTCAGGACTTTGAATTTTATATGTATAGATTTTATTTCTGTAAATAGGTTTATACAAACACACTTTTACACCTAAATCATATTTTAAAGCTAGATGAAGTTCCGTTTCCTATCTGACTACTCTGAGAAGAAAGGCCAAAAAAAAACTCTCTTTTAAAGTCCAGACGTAATCTTGGTCAGATCATGTGAAGACGGTGTTTGTGTATGAAATGGTCTTTTGAGGAAAGAACCACACAGACTGATTTGACCTATCCGGTAAGTGCACGCATTTGTCAGCAATCGTGCAGCTCAAAACTCAACGATTAGACGAAAAAAACAAAAAAAGACATTTGGATAGGCCGCATAAATTACTCAACCTGCCAGACCATGATTAAAAAAACCGGCCAAGTGCGTGTCGGGCCACGCACAATGTAGGGTTCTGTAGTAACCCGTTATCACAATGTAGTACGATTCTGTTGTTCTTTATTCTGAATATATATAAAAAAAACATAATTTATTTTTCACTGCAAGTTTTTACCCGTTATAAACAAGCAACTACTTCATCTTAGTCACTTTAAAACATGAATGCTAAGGATTTTGTATTTGGTACAAAATTATCCAACACCCAAGTTCAACGACTATTACTGCTAAACTAATAAAGTTATCTTAACCGCTATACTTTTACTTTAAAGTTCATGAAATGCACTATCATCGTGAATTTTTCCAGATTTTTCAAGCCGGCAGTTTAGGTTTTATAGGGGGGGGGACGCCCTACTGGAACAAAAAATTGCACTTTAAAGTTTAATATTTCGTAAATGGTGCATTAAAACGAAAAATTATGGTAGCAACCCCCAAGTCATTTTAGAAGACCTATTCAACGATATCCCACACGATAGGGTAGACGATGAAAAAAATATTCATCCCCACTTCACGTGTCCCTACACGTGAAGTGGGGATGAATATTTTTTTCACCTAAAAAAAACCCTAAAAAAAATATTAAATTTTTTTTATTTTACCACTTTGTCGGCGTAATTAATATAAGCACTCCTACAAAATTACAGCTTTCTAGTACTAAAGATCTCTTAGCAAAACATCGGACAGACAGACAGACAGACAGACGGACTTGACGAAACTATAAGGGTTCCTTGTAGGAACTACGGAACCCTAAAAAACAAGAACCCACTTAGTCCTAACAATGTTTTATTGATACAGTAGGTACTATGGAATACAAGTTGTAGACAATCCAATGAATTCTAGTTGATTTAAACAACTTGAGGCGTACTGTACGCAGTGTAGCTACAAAATGGATTTCATTTCACCTATCATTCGTTTCCAATGAATATAGTTGGCGAAACCGGCTGCTAATACTCGTAACTCGACTGATACAAAGATAACATTACGTGCGAGCGATCACCACTTCGGTTGATTGGTTCTGTGCTCTTCAACTATAGGGCTTTGTTTGGGTTTCTTTTTTTGAAGTGAAAACTTCTTTGGACGCGTTGGGCATTTTTACCCGACTGCGTCAGAAGGAGGGTTATGTTTTTCGAGTGTATGTATGTATGTATTGCAGCATTAACAAATCCTGCATTTTTTTTTTTTTCGTCATCAAGCCTTCTTGGAGTTGATATTCAACCTCGTTTTTAATACAGGCCATGTATTACTTAGTTTTTTTCATATTACGAATCGTTGATACGTCAGATGGCAATTTTTATGGTGCTAAGCTTCACTTGAAAGAAATCTGTTGACGTGAAAATTAATTTTTTTTTTCTTCTCGATCTAAACGCCTAAATCTCTGATTTTTATTTATCTGAAAGTATTTTTGTATTGAAATCATGGTACGTATTTACTATTTTTTGGGTTATTCATTGTTTTATTTTTTTATGTCGCAATATTTTTAATCGCTTTCGTTCTTTACTAAAGGTTCCTCGCTAGAAGACGTTTTTTGAAAGAGTCTCCACTGCTGATGGAAAATTAAAAGTTCTTTTTCTCCTTCATTGGTACGTAATAATTATGGTTCTATGCTCCTTCTTTTGGGTATATGAGATTCTGCTTGCTTCAGGGGTTCTTATGGATAAATTTTTCTCCAGGTTAAGGCCCGAACTCACAGCAAGCCGATACACTCGGCTCCTCCCCGGTACCCAGTCGCTTGCCAATAAGTTATCCTGAAATTCCCCGGAGCAACAGCCGATTCGTAGGTACCGATACGGACGAGCAGAGCCGTGCTGAGCCGGATTCGTCGGTCATGTTCGCCAACGGACAGGAGCCTGTGTTAAACAGATATTTTTATTTCTCCCCTATTCTTTTATTACCTAGTATGTTGTAGGTAGTTTGATTTTTTTTATTTTAACTGAAATACGGCAGGTGTGATACCTTACCTATTTTTGCGGACCTTTTTAAGCACGCGTACGGATTAAAATTGATTGCAATCACGTTTTAAATTCGTCGCGTTTTCAAATTTTAATATTTTTTGGTACAATCCCTAGGTATTCCTTTTTTTATATAACCAATTTTCACGTCACGGTTTCTCAAGATATTTTGTCATCATTTTTACCTGTACCTATATTTTTATCTTTTTTTATAATCAATATTTGGATTTTAAAGACAAATTATACGTATTAATTAGCAAAAAGTGTTTCTTTCCGTCTATTTTCGCTACAGTATGTACGAGTATGTATGTATATTTCTTTGGCACGCTCTGTAGCCTAAACGGCTTGATCGATTTCAGCTTGAGAGGTGCCGTTAGATTCGTCTTAATTGTGAGAGTGACACTGACTATATCAAAATTTAAAAAAAAATTAAATGGCCGATTTTTGGCGCAATATGTCTTCAAAAAAAATTTTTTTTCTCGAAACCTATCGAGTGGGGTATCAAAATAAAGGGTTTTAAAAGGTGATTACAAAAATATACATAACTTATATGGTTAAAAGTAATTCGAAGTGACAAATCGTAAAAAACACGTAGCAAGAACTAAATCGTTTGCGAAATCTTTCACATTTGTAAACTAAAAAGCTGGAAATAAAAAAAGTAATTTAAAAAATAAAAAAACCCGACTGCGAAACTGATGACGATAGATGACGCCACAGTATAGTGAACAGCGCCATCTAACAATTTGTTTGGTAAACGAAGAATCATGTGATCGGAAACGCAAGCGGAGCCCTACCGCTTGGACACGATCGTCGGTGGAGGGGATGCAGCGAGGACTGGTGGAGAGACCGAGTGCTGCGACAGTCTACAGTCGACCGCCGTCGAGCTCGGACAGTCTCGGCAAACGCTCAATACCAACGCACGTGTTTGTTTCCGACGCACGTGTGCGTTTCGGTTGTAAATAGCTAGTTTATTAAAGTTACTGTAAATTCAAATAATCTTTTCGTTCGAGTACCCACTGCAGTGCCCACACCTATCTATCTATACATATAATAAAATTGTAGAAAAGTGGTGTCTGTACAATGGAAATATATTAAAAAAAAGTAGCAGGGGTTGTTATTATATCGATGCCGAACCCGAAAATGTAATTAAATTTTATTTTGTCTGTTTATCTGTTTGTCTGTTTGTCTGTTTGTCTGTTTGTCTGCTGTGTTTGTGCACGCTAATATCAGAAACGGCTTATTCGATTTAGATGCGGTTTCCACTAATATATTGTAGTAAGCTTCACTTAACATTTAGTGTTTATTTCATGTCAATCGGTACATAAATAAAAAAGTTATGTCAATTTAAAGAATCACGGCGAACATTTGTTAAGGTACGAACATACGTTTACGTATTCTATCAGAGTACGTAAACGCCTGGCGCCTGCGCGTCCGTGGCTATATATACAAGGTGTAACGGAAAGGGGGTATCAACCCTGAAGGAGGTGAATGAAGATGAAAAAAAAAATTTGGACCTCCCATAGTAATAGCACATCAATGATTTACTATTACTATGGGAGGTCCAAATTTTTTTTCATATTTCGACCTATGTTCTTTGGGGAAATTTGTTCAGTTTCATGAGCACATTCACCTCCTTCAGGGTTGATACCCCCTTTCCGTTACACCTTGTATAAAGCGCGCTGAGAGCCGCGCCGGTGCCATAATTCCGATCCAGCCTGTCCCTTGCTGCCCTCTCCCAGCGACGCCCTAAGCCGAGGTCCGTACCCCACAGGGGGTGCCCTTAGCGTGTAGTCGCTTAGTTTTTAAGTTTATATTGTGTAGTTAAGTTGTGTATTATGCCCTGGCTGGAGGCCTTAATTTATTGAGGCATCCACAGGAAAGCCAGGTTAAGCAGTCGACAACCCCTCAGGTTGAACTGCGAGATGACCATTTCAAAAGAAAACGCGCCGCTGCCATAAGGATTCAGTTATTCGTAGCGAACGCACGTTTCCTGGAGAGTATAGGCGAATAGTTGGATTCGATTATTGCGATTCACTTGAATACTGATTCATTTATTTATATTTTAGGGTTTGTAGGTTAGGTTCTTTTTATTAATTCTCTTTAAAATTTTGTAAGTATTTGGTATAGGTTAGGCGGTTCTTTCCTTGATTATTGGGTATTTACTTATCTTAATTTTTATTTAGGGTTTTGTAAATAAATATTGTAAGCATTTATTATTGGTTAGGCATTTCTTTCCCTGATTTTCGGTATACTTATCTTAATTTGTATTTAGGGTTTGTATATAAATATTATAAGTATTTGGTATAGGTTAGGCATTTCTTTTCTTGATTTTCTTTATTAAGTATAAGTTCATTAGCTTAGGTTAGTAATTATTTTTCTAGCAATTCTTTTGTTTTATAAAGTTAGTACGTTTGTCTGTGTAGAAGAATAGCACCACCCCTTACGTCGTAAAAGGCGACTAAGGGTCTCACCGGAGCAGCAGCGTTCTCTATGCATTCCACCACCATACCATACTGCGATCGCCAACCCGCCTGCCAAGCGTGGCGATTATGGCAAACCCCCCCAAAATTGGGGGAGGCCTATGTCCAGCAGTGGACGTCTATCGGCTGAAACGATTTATAATTTAATTGTTTACGATAGTACGTGTTTACTAAATAACTGTGTGTTAAGTAGTAAGTACTATTTTATTGTAAGAATGCCTCGAAGAAGATCAAACCTCTCCCAATGTAGCAGAAATGCTAAAAGGATGAGATTAGTTCGATCACAGGAATCTGAGGAAGGTCGTGAGGCAAAAGGCTCTCTGCACCAGGCTAGGTTTCGTGCTGCAGAAACTTCGACTCAGCGAGAATCTCGACTGAGTTCAAATCGTTCTCGAATGATGACAACTCGAAATAGGGAAAACGGGGAACAACGAAAGGCACGTTTATCTATCGATCGCGAAGCTCACGCGCTATCGCGTGAGTCTGAGACTTTTGCTGTCAGGGAAATCCGCCTGAGCTCCCAGAGAGTACGGACAACAAATGCTCGATTCCAGGAGACACAGACCGAACGGGAAATACGTCTCACTGCCGATCGTGAAGCTCATACACTATCGCGTGAGTCTGAGACTTTCACTGATAGGGAAATTCGTCTGAGTTCTCAGAGGGTTCGGACAGCAAATGTTCGGTCTCAGGAAACACAGGAAGAACGAAAAATACGTCTCACTGCCGATCGTGAAGCTCAAGCACTAGAGTCTGAGACTTTCACTGAAATTCGCCTGAGTTCTCAGAGGGTTCGGACAGCAAATGCCCGGTCTGTAGACGGTATATGTAATTCAAAATATGCTGCCCGAAAAGTCACTATTCCACGCGGACGAAGTCGCGGGCACAGCTAGTCTAAACTATATCGGATCGTGAAGAAGACCCGATGTATCGCATCTCGGCCACCCGGTGATGCGACATGTATTAATATAAACATTACCGGATATATAATGTTTTTTTTTATCATGTTGTCAAATTGGTTACAAATTATGTGACTATGTATGAAAAGAATTTGAGCAAATCAAGGCTTTTATTAACGACATAATTGTGCCTAATGAATGTAAATGACGTACCGGAAGACGTAGCGTTGGAAGGCCTCCCACAAGGTGGGCCGAAGACCTGGTGAAGGCGGGAGGAATCCGCTGGATGCGAGAAGTACAGAACCGACCGTGCTTGGTCTTGGAGGCCTATGTCCAGCAGTGGACGTCTTTCGGCTGAAATGATGGTGACAGATTGTTGAACTCATGTTTAGTGATTTTGTTCGCTAATGTTTTCTGTCAGTCTTTCACAACAATTGGTCCCAAAAGTTTGCCCATCTGTTAGCTAATTTATATTTAGATAGCTGTGAAAAAACTGGGTGTTAAGTAACTCACGACGTCAAACCACCATGAATTTTTCAGACAACACACCTTTGCTACAGAAAATACACTCATCTCTATAACCAGATATGAACTGCGTTGAAACATCACCCCAATCACAATCAAACAAACAGCATTAATTTATCCACTTTAACTCAGCACAAAACACAGCTTTGCCTTCAGAATTTGCTGCTGCCCAAACATTTAGCTAGATAGATTTAAAGCAGGTCCTATTCCAGGCAGATCAGAGTCGCCGTCAAATCGTAGTTAAATATTCAGACAGAACGCAGCGTTACTTTGCAGGAAAACATTTTTGGATGAGCGGAACGAGTTAGTTTGTTATTTGTGAAGTTTCGCTAACAAGGGGCTGATTTGCTGGGACATGAGAGTTTAGACGTGATTGTATGCTTATTAGAGATGAAGCTTATATTAAGCTTTAGCAAGTAACGGGTGGTTCATTTATAGTTACTTTTTTCAAAAGCAAAATTAATATGTCAAAATTGAATCAACTAATATCATACAAAAAATTATTCATTTATTACATTTATTTTTTAAAGATTTTTTCTTTCAAATATTGGCCGTAACTGCGGTTAACATGGTCCATTCTGAAGTTCCAATTTTCTACGACGCATCCGTTTTGAGTGGTATTTAGGGAATATTGCAGACGATTAAAAAGGACTGTTTGCTGCCTGAAATTGAAGCAATAATGGACTACTTTGGTCACACGTATCGTAATGTATTGTTTTTACGTTTGATAAAAATACCTCTAAATGAATCACCAGTTATTTGATTCTAAGATTTGATCCTTCAAAACAATGGTTTTAAACCATAAAAGATAATAAGAAGCACTTAGTATCTTTTATGGTTTAAAACTATCTTTATCTGGTTATTCGGAATCATGCTTCTATAATTTTGATATCATAAATGAGAAAGTAACTCTGTCTGTCTGAATGTTATCTTTTGACGCCTGAACGGTTTAACAGATTTGGACGCAGACAGACAGACCATGACCTGGGTTAGGACTTAGGACATAGGCTTGTACGTCCCTTGGGATAACCTCCACGCGGGTGAAGCTGCGTGCAAAAGCTAAATCACAATCGATGCTCATGACCTTTTGGCTACCCGTTTCTTCTAATAAACACCTATTAGGTATAACCGATGATTAAATATAAATCAGAATTATAACAAGGTTTTCAAATTAATTAATAAGTATAATTTGAAACTCACTTGTCGCTTAATTTACACTCAATTATCACTTGAATTTAAACATCTGAAATGGAAACAGTTTAGGGAGCAGTCTGTGGTGGATATAAGTCAATATGGCCCAGTGGTAATGGCCGCGGCTTAGGTACGAGTTGTAAGTGGTGAGTGGTGTGGTGAGTGGTGGTTGTTGTTTGTATGTTCAAACCCAGATAGACGCGTTACTTTGCGTAAATTACTTCATCAACACTGCTTTCAAGTGAGGATACTGGCATGTCCTAGAACCAAAAGTTCGAAGACACGTGACATCTACCAATCCGCATGGAGCCCGCGTAGTGGATTACGGCTCAGTCCCTCTCACCAAGAGGAAGCCTGTGCAATATTGGCAACATTATAGGCTCATTATAAAAATAAATGTACTTGTAAAGTCACAAAACGAAATAGTTAAGCACCTTTAGGTTAGTTTACGTGCACCATGCTAGAAAAGGATGACAACTAATAGAGTTTGAAAGAAAAATACATGTTGCCCCGACCCGAAATAAATTGTGATAAGGACAAGAGAATGATCATGATGACTGGCACCTTGCATAAGAATGTATAATTATTTTTCTGACCATTCTCATTTCTACGTAGTCGCCACTCCAGAACCTTTCACCCCATCGACCATCTGTTCTGCGGCCCATGTGCCCTGCCCACTACCACTTTTTGGCAATATTTCGGGCTATGTCCGTGGGAATGGGCAGTAGTTCTCAACGCATTTTACTACCTACCATACCGCGATCGCCAACCTGCCTGCCAAGCTTGGCCGAAAACTGACAGGCACAATCAAAATGTCAGCTAATTGTTATGTTTACTAACGTCTCAGAAACTAGTGGTGGAAAAGACACGGAGCTCACTTTGTTGGAAGTCCCAAACTAAGAACAACTATCAGTATACAAATATTAAGTTTGAAGTCGGTATCGAAACCGCAAGCCGCAAGAGTAGATGTTCCGCTAGTACCTTCGCATTTAGACGGCAAGTTTACTATCCCTAAGTTTTCTATTGACAGCCATAACCCCATCTCAAACTAAAGAAACTGTTTACCAGCAAAGGAACTAAGTCTTAGTTAACAGCAAACCATAAAACATAATCAAAAGTGACTTAGAAACTTCATAAATAAGTGGCATGCGGCATCTCGCAATGAATCTTGCAAACCACGGGCAGTTAATTTAATCAAGGGAGAATTACGGCCCCGGCTACGCACTGGGGCCCTGGGGCCTGGGGCCACTAACAGCCTCGTGATGGAAAAATGTGGCTTTTTAAGACAATGCGGTGAGGATGGGAAAGTGGTGGCAGGTGTGTCGATGTGTTTGGCAACAATAGAGGCTGTGTTAGATGGCCAGTATCCGGGGGGAATGTTCTTTTGTTTTGTTCTGTTCTGTAGATTTGTGTTATAAGTGTTATTGAAAGGGGAAAAGTAAGTTTCAGGAAATGAGTCTTTGGAAGATGGTGATTGTGTTCCTGAAAACAACGTCTCAGCCGGTTTGTTTGAGATGCTTAGAATAATCTTGAAAATTATTGAATACTAGCTGCGCCCCGCGGTTTCACCCGCGTAAGTGTCGATCCTGTGGGAATATCGGGATAAAAAGTAGCCTATATGTTAATCTAGGTTGTCAGCTACCTCCATACCAAATTTTATTCAAATTGGTCCAGTCGTTTGAGCGTGAAGAAGTAACAAATATATAAACACACACACACTCACACACACACTCACAAACTTTCGCCTTTATAATATTAGTGTGATCTGTGTAGAGATAGTATTAATTAGCTTTACGAGGAAATCGAGGAAGGTTATTACAGGTGTCATAACTAAACAATGTTTCGTATTAAGTGACCCAGGAAAAAAAAGGGCATCGCGTAGGGGATCGCATTATTTTTGTTAAGACAATTTAAACAAAAAATAGCTGAAAGAGAACACACACACATGTGGACGCTGTGGATGAAAGGTGTACCTATATCAAATAAAGTAATGGTTCGGTTGCCCGGCAGAGAGCTGCTTGGGCCAAACACATTCTTGTATTGAATATTCAATGCTTTGCCCTCTTCAATTTGCCATAGTAGACTATTTGAATTTGGGCAGTATAAGTTGGCACATACCACGTTCATTTATTATGGTTACAAATAGAAAGATTTATTGTATTACTAGCTTCCGCCCGCGACTCCGTCCGCGCGGATGTCGGTCTTCGCGTGGATGGTTTATTTCTCCATTTTGAGTAACTCTGACAATGACATCTTATAAATATCTATTGGACCCAAATACGGCTAAGCCTATAATAATTAAAGAGATCCCTCTATTGAGCTACTGCTGTTGAGCTCGCGTTCTGTAGTAAGTATTTTTTTCATAGTAATTCCGACCCTGATAAGTAGCATGTAGCAGTAAATTACTGACAATGACGAAAAGTTTGCAATAATAAAGAAGTGATCGTGACAATGCGACAGAAAGTTAATTGAGAGCTTCAGCATACACAACATTGTTAGTGAGCTCGTCCGGAATATGAACATGAAGATTTCTTGGACTGCTCACATGGGAAAGAGCTACGTAAAGTTGCCCGTGTGAAAAACAACTCGCGGTAAGATCTAAGCCAGCAACTCCTAGGGTCTGACCTTGAGCCTTATTTATTGTCATGGCGTAACACAAAGCTACAGGAAACTGTATTCTCTTAAATTGAAATGGAAAATTATCCACTACGGGTAATGCAACGTGTGTTCGCGGTTCTACAGAACAACGTCTATGAATAAAACCGAAAAATAAGATTTTTTTTTCTACGTATTTTTCGAGGATAAAAAGTATCCTATTTTATGCCCAGGATAATAAGGTATAATTATACCAAGTTTCATCGAAATCGAACCGTTAGTTTTCACGTGATGCCTGCATATACAGACAGACAGACAGACAGACAGACAAAAATTTTTTTAATCACATATTTGGGTTTGGTATCGATCCAGCAACACCCCCCGCTATTTATTTTTTCAATATTTTCAATGTACAGAATTGACCCTTCTACAGATTTATTATATGTATAGATATGGGCAGGATGAATTGGTAATAATATATAATTTGTTTCGTTTAAAAATACTCTAGCGTAGGCCTGGAAATGAGCTACAACAACGGTCGTATACCGGTCGGTCGGTCTTGAGACCTAGTAGATTTATCTGACATGCAACCAGGCTTTGTGATAGGGCGTTCCATTGTCAAAACACAGCTCATCATCCGCCTGGCCTTTTCCCAACTATGTTGGGGTCGGCTTCCAGTCTAACCGGATGCAGCTGAATACCAGAATTTTACATGGAGCGACTGCCTATCTGACCTCCACAACACAGTTACTGGATAATACGATACCCCTTGGTAAGACTGGTTGTTAGACTTGCGGGCTTCTGACTGCCCGTAACGACTGTCAAAGATCAATGAATGACAGCCGGGATCAACGGCTTAACGTGCTTTCCGAGGCACCACGGAGGGGTCTCGGTATGTAAAGATAGTCACTCATCCACAGACCTACCGCGGCAAGGATAGCTTAACCTGATCAATCGACCTGTACGGCTATTATTATTTAGCCAAAGGCCCCTCCAAAACACAGCTAAAGTAGAAAGTAAATAATTATCCTATACCCTTTCTCGACCTTTGCAATCTTCGCGAAGCTTAACAAGGATTTTTTTCGCTACAAGTAGGATAACTTAGTAGCTCAGCGGACGCTTCGCACCTTCCCTTGACCCTTACAACTTACACAAAATAAGCAACTCCATTATTACCCCAAACCTACTTGACAGCTCATTTCAGTGGAAGAGCAACTGCAAAAGACTTATGACCTGTTTTGTTTAGGGCAGATAAATTGAAATATAGTACCTAAAGACTTTGTATAAAAATATCTGTCAGATGAGATAACCGGAACATTTCCGAAGATGATGAAAAAGAAATTCAAATAATTTAGTTTAAAGTTTTGGCCTAAATTATGCAGTGGAAAGAGTTTTAACACAGCCTACTCTTGCTAATACCTACCTACATAGCTTGTTCCCAATTAACATTATCAGTAATTATTAAATTAGTATCGGCTTCCATCTAACCAGATGTAGTTGAATTTCAGTATTTTACACAGAGCGCCTGCCACGTGACTTTACAATCCGAAAGCCGGTTCACACGATGAAAACGGTAACCGAAAGTTCGTTCGGTTTTCAGACTTTCGATCCTTCGACTAGCCTTAAAGTCTATCAAAGGTATTCGTGTAACAACCGTCATGGCCAGAAGTCACTGAGGTACTTCATTTGACGTCTGTGGATGACCTATTTTGTACGGCCTCTTTACATCTATGAAAGGTATTCGTGTAACAACCGTCATGATCAGAAGTCACTGAGGTACTTCATTTGACGTCTGTGGATGACCTATTTTGTACGGCCTCTTTACATCTATGAAAGGTATTCGTGTAACAACCGTCATGATCAGAAGTCACTGAGGTACTTCATTTGACGTCTGTGGATGACCTATTTTGTACGGCCTCTTTACATCTATGAAAGGTATTCGTGTAACAACCGTCATGATCAGAAGTCACTGAGGTACTTCATTTGACGTCTGTGGATGACCTATTTTGTACGGCCTCTTTACATCTATGAAAGGTATTCGTGTAACAACCGTCATGATCAGAAGTCACTGAGGTACTTCATTTGACGTCTGTGGATGACCTATTTTGTACGGCCTCTTTACATCTATGAAAGGTATTCGTGTAACAACCGTCATGATCAGAAGTCACTGAGGTACTTCATTTGACGTCTGTGGATGACCTATTTTGTACGGCCTCTTTACATAGGTATTTTTGTGTAGCAATGGACAATCACGAAGGTACAGACGCCAGCACATGAAGCTACTCGAAACTGTCAAATTTTCCCAATCATCTTTGAACCTAATGCTTTAGCGATAAAGTTGAAAATCTATTAACCTTTTGACCGCCATATGTCAAAAAATCAAAAACGTGCCCTCGACGTCAAAGTCTGTCATGTAGTCGAACCGTGGCGTGCTGGGCACATTTTGTTTTGTCATCTATACATGACTGTGACGGTCAAAAAGTTAATGAAATTTGACAGATTCTTGTAGCTTGATGTGCTGGCGTCTGCACTAACTACCTACCTAACGGCGAAAAGCAAACGAAATTCTTACTTAGCGTACGGCATTTCATACAAAATTTCAAGCCCTTATTTTTCGAAAAGAATAAACCGATTTTAATGAAACATCATACGCATAAGCAGGATACAAAGGTCTAAATAGTTACATAAAAAGATTTTCGAAATGTGTTATTTAAAAAAGATAACTGGCAATCTCTATTTCTATGGAACATTTAAAATCGGTCTAATTTGACTATAATACTATTTTTCGAAAATGTTCTTAAGTAACTTTTAGACCTTTGTATCCTGCTTACGCGTACGAAGTTTCATTAAAATCGGTTTATTCATTTCGAAAAACAAGGCCTTGAAAGCTTGTATGAAATACCGTACGTCGTAAATGCTCTTAAGAGTCATACTTATTGGCACCCTAAATTATTTGTCTAGAAGTATTGTATTATCTGATTGACATTCTAGATTGTAATCGGATAAATTAATAAATTACTTTGATTAAAGACCTATATTCAGACCTTATTAAAAAATAAAAGTTCACCTATATTAATATAAGCACTACCGGATATATAATGTTTTTTTTTATCATGTCAAATTGGTTACAAATTATGGTACTATGTATATAAAGAATTTGAGAAGTAATTTCAAATTAAGGCTTTTATTAACGACATAATTGTGCCTAATGTATGTAAATGACAAAGTCAATATCCTCCAAAAATTCCTTCAACCAGCTTATTAACCTAAGGCAATGAACTTCTAAGTTAAATAAGTTTATCCCAGTTGATGTACACAGTATCTACGGGCGATTTAGCTAAGTACATAGTGTACTAAGAGCGGTAGAGTGGTACTCATGATCGTTTGTACCCGATGACGATAGAGATGTCCCTATCCTGTTCAAGACGACTATGCAAATGAATTCTAGTACAGACGTAGACAGAAGTGTACTTAAAAGTTTATTTAGACTAACTTGCGTGAGGTTTTACTCGTATTTTGGAGAAACTACTTCATGTAACCGGAATAAATAGACGTTAGCTGTTAACTTAGAATATAGTCTATCTTCGTGATAAGAAATCATAGAAATCCGATTAGCCGTTTATGCGTGGTTGAGAGACAAACATCTCGACCAACTTTCACTTAATTTGAGTAAGGAACAAAAACTTTTAAAAGCGTTGTGTAATGAAGTCGGTTTATCTAATAGAATTGGCACGCATGAGCGCGCATCTAACTGGCGTTAAGACGAACAAAGATTAGTCGCGTTAAAAATATTATACTTACGCTGGCCTTATTTACATTATTAAAAGATTTTTTTAATGAAAAATAATTAGTGACATTAAGGGCCGATTTTTCCAACGCCAGATAACTTTTATTCGAAGAATAATATTGACGTTTGACAGTCGAGGCATTTGACACTTGCCGGTCTGTTCTGTAACAATCTCAACGGGAAAACTTAGGTGAAGTGTGCTTGAAGTAAGTTATCATGTCAATTCCTAGCATCAGGTGGAATGCCAGCTTCACCTACGTTTCACCTACGTTTTCACGGTGAGATTTTTACAGAATAGCAGTGTTATAATTGAGTTAACCCAATCTATATGACAGTAATTTTTATAATTTTAAACATCAAAATAAACATGTCGCATGACTGTGTCCACAATTAATCAGTCAACATTGTCAGAGTGATCGCTTTCCGGGGAAAATGAATAATTATAGAGGACACATGTGTTGTTTATATTATTATTTATGAACTTCTGAACGCTTGATACAAGACTGTATTCATGTTTGATGTATCGGTTTAAATATTATGAGAGTGGTTGTAGGACGTGGGTAAATATGGCTAAGATTGACTACCTCACTGCCTGGTACAAAGATCGCGTGCAGGGCTGCTAAACATAAGTTGCAAAGTTTGCTTTCCGGATCATTCAAAAGGAGTTGTTTTTTTTTTTGTTTTTTTTTTGGATGGGAAATCATCAAATGACTCCTCCCGCTCCGGGTGGAGCGGAAGGGAGTGTCTTGTCTACTCTTACTGACTAAAACCCACCCGTGTTCCTTCCTTAGCCCTTTATGTTCCGGGCCAGCGGTAACCCTTTCGGACAATCCCGCTGACCCGGCAGGCTTCGGCCCTAAGGGCCCCTCCTCGATGCTGACATCTCTTTGAGGTGCGCGTGGAACACGTACGTGCCATCCGGAGTCTTAGGTTTCTCTTGTGTTCTTGTTGGTATACTGGTGTGTGCTTGCTGACATTATGGTAAACCATTTATTTAACTTAATACGTTGTCTTTCGTAATTTTAATTACTTCGCATACTATTGTATAGAATTAAGTTTCTAATTGAACAGACAGCTGTGCTGCTGGGGAGTTAGTTGCGCCACATCTTCTCCCCAGCGAAAGCACTAGTAAGTGGTGAAGGGCGGGCGTTTTGGAGGACTGTCTTATGTAATTTTGACTTTTCAAAAAGTGCTGATTCTCAGCCAAGTTTGAACTTGAATGTTGGCCTTTGTAAACTTACCATTTGAATAAAGCAAGCCTGTTTTCCAATAGAAGCAAAACATGTTCTTTCGGCTGTGTTTTATTCTCCATTTATTCATACACATAGATGGTCTTCGTTATATATCTAAAGCAGGAAAATAAACAACAAAAATAGCAATCGCTTATAATTCCGCGCGGGTAGTGTGGTGTGGGGGTCAAGCCTTCCCTTACTTAACGAGCGGCACAGAACACAGAACGCGTTTAACAAACGAGAGGCGATATTAGCACAGCCGCATTTGTATAACACGACTATATTGCTGCTGAAGGGTGGGCAGAACTGTGAAGATGGTTGCCGATAACGTTAATAAGTCCAAGTTATTGTTAAGCGGAGATCCGCTTTTATGATTCCTCCGATTTTGTGTTCAAATGCATGTGCAATAATACCAAACTAATATCATCTCTTTTCATAGAGAGGAGAAGAGGCATAAGCATTGATCACCGCGCTTGCTCAAGGAAGATTGGTAATTTCAGACTTATTATTTTTATTTTAAGATTCAGATTCAGATTTCCTCACAACGAAGCTATCCTTCACCCATATCAGTTACGCCTAAAATAAACATAAGAAGCAAAACTGTATTTGAATAGGTAATCATTGTTTTTAAATCACTAGATATGTTGGGTACAGCAAAGAGAAATCGTAAGGAAACCTGCAAGCAAATGAAGGTTCGCAGTGAGCAATTGTTTCTCCTCTGTTTAACAAAAAGCTTATGCCAAACATTGGTACAGCTACCGACTGATATTATATTGTTAATTGATGGCAGTATCTCCCTGGGCACAATTCCAACTTCTGTTTCTCTGAATTTTCAAACCCGATTGGGGCTTGAAGGGGGGGTCCTTGGAGGCCCCCTTTTACAATCTTTACAAACTCGTAAACCCTACACTTGATGGCCTCTTCGAGTTCTATCAGTGTGACTGTATTTATGGCCAATATTTGCATAATATTCATCTGCATATTTTATAGCCATTTTGCTATAAAACAGAGACAATGCAAAGATTATGTCCCTGTCTCGTCTCAGATAGCAGTTTAGTTATTTTAATGACAGACTAGCTCGTCATGCTTTTATTAACAAGGCGATGTTGTTTTGTTTTATATTTTCTTGTTGTAATACAGTTGGTATAAACAAGTGATTAGTTATTTGTTTCAAGGGAGAGAAGGAAAATCACATTACAATATATTCTACGATTATTAATTTCATAAAAACAAATATTTTCAATGACTGGGAATTTCAATAAGCACAAGTTCATGAAAGTTAGGAGCCCTTTTTAAAATGAAGACATACGAGTATTCATCTTTTCAGGGAATTAAGGCAAGCGCGGGAATTTTGCTGAGATACCTGGTGTAGAGAATAACTTTAATGTCGGTATGTTAGACATCGATTTGATGAAAATTAACATTTCTGGGAACCACGATCAGCTACTTATAAAAAGGCAGCAAGTACCTAGTATCTCGAAATGAAATTAAATTCAAAGATCAAACGAACTTGTAAAATGTCCAGGATCAAATAACTAGACCCTACTCAGGGTCAGAACAAATAGGACCTATAGTTTACGCACTTATTCCTCCATATTGTTGTGCCAAATTTCAAGCGGTTTCCCATCGTCCGGAGCATAATACGTTACATTTTACACCGTTCCAGTCGACCGAGCCGGCCCGGAGGTCATTACCCATCGGCTTTTCCGTTTTACTGCTTTGGCTGTTGTTTTGCCGAAATTTTTCGGCCATCATCAGGCCGAAGTTGCCATACTTAGCGACTTCCGTCCTAACCATTTTTATGACATACAAGATGACGGAACCCGAGGCGTTAGCCGCAGTTTGGGGTTTGTTGTCCTATATTTATTATGATTTAATTCCTTTTGGAACTCCGTTTTTTGTCCCGAATCTTTTTTGTTACTGCTCATAAAGTCTTTAGGAGTTCAATCCCCGGCCTTTTTAAGATTTAAGGATCAACGAAGGTACCTATATAAGTTGTTTGATCTTCCCTATTGAATTTTTTGCCCTCACTCGTGATTACAATACCTACCCTTAATCTGTGGAACCGATAAAATTCTGAGTATTAAAGGAATCAATGTCTATCGTTTGCTCTCGATATTAAATGCGTTCATTTTATTTTCTAACATATTATTAAAATTTTACTTTTCCGAGAAGGTTTTTCCACTTGTGAATATGTATCTAGCTAGAGAAATAATACTATAAATCTTATCTGATTGGCAGATTATTTCACTGTATGTTATCATCCTTAACAGTTCTGCTCATGTTTCAAAGTGCTGCCAATTTCCTGACTCATTTCGACAATTATTGTTAGGACGGACGATTCAGTAATCAGCATATTGATAGTGGGTTTCAACAAGCCTACACACGACGCTATCAAACGCTGACTCATGACAAATTTATAGAACGGACTGTGATATTGCACCAGACGGCGACTGTAAATCTCTGGTGGCATTAAATCTTGCCTCCGCCAAAGAGGGTGAGAAGTTAATAGGCACCAACTTTATTCAGGTATACTTTATTCAAGGTAATAATATGAATACATGGCCAGCACTTGTGCGCTCGATCTCACCGCGAGCACGTGCCCGTCGCGCACATTATAATAATCGATGGCATCACTTACCAGCTTATGAATATTTTACATCCCTCATAAGACTCATATGTCCCCCCTTCACCCCCTTACACCCCTCTACTGGGTAATGTGTGCCCGTAAATTGTGTTTTGAAGGTAATACGGCGTAACTAACGCCCTTTTAGCACGAAATTATCAAGTTGCAGTTCATCGAATTATGCGTGCTTATTAACACGTAATGGGTAACAATACTCTCTCCCCGTTACGTATCTGTAGGATTTGGGAAACCACCCACCAGTGCGAATGAAAGGATTCTGGTGGAAATTAATTAAATCTTTTGTATGAAGGTATTAATGGCACCCTGAAAACGCATAGAATTATTATGCTAGATTGAAATTATCAATGTTGTATTCCATCTAACGGAAAGTAATTATAATTATGTCGCAAATAAATATAGTTGGAGTTTAATTAATTTTAGTTGTTACCTACTTGGTTGAATAATTAATTTATTTTTAATTACGTTACTAGTCAATGTTATAAACGGCGGCTAAAACAGTGTTTCAAAAGGAAAGCAGTAGCGTTTATTTTTGTACAACAAAATACATACAACATACTGTAAACCCACAAAATGTGGTGCCTGCCTGCCTATAGCTCACTCCGGGACAGTTATTGAGAGGCAAAATAAAATCTGAAGCAAAACTGGCAGCAAGTTGAGAGAAAATAAAACGAAGATGATATTTACTTCTAAACATCTTCCAAATAAACTGAGCGGAAGAATTTCTTTTAGGAAATAGTTACAATAAATTCTTTGGGAGCACTTTATAAATTTTACATGAGTCGCAATCTGAGACGCTGCCGAGTTATTACGGAATATTTTTCCACAGTAAACATAAGAACATATATATTATTTGTAATACGTTACATCAAAGAGAGTGTATTTTTTATGTCAATAATATTGTATTGAAGTTCAAATATACGTGTAAGTCCGGAGTAAGCGGGCCAGAGTATTTTATCTCCGGACGGATGGTTCTCGAATACTAATCTCGTGTGCGGTAAGTTTGCTATCTTATATTGCTATATGTCTATTTATTGCTATCCGAAGTTATTCTGTGTTGTCGTGCGTTATTAATCTCGTCTGTAGCTTTCACTGTCACTCTTCTTTCTTTTAATTTTTATGCTAAGTTGTTCGGTTGGCTTATCTTTATTAATGTGGCTGGAATAATTATTATTGTTATAGAAAAATAACTACTTCGTATGTAATAGACCTGTGAATACCAGATGGTAACACCGAATGGTCTTTGACGACCATTTCCTCGATAACCAGGCTTTGCAAATTCAAAATCGCCTTGACTCACCTGTTATATTTTTCTAGGCAAGAACGAAGGAGTTAGTATATTCAAGTCTTGTAGGCTTACTTAGAAATCTGTTGGAGATATTTCTCCTAGTAACGACTAGTCAAAGATATATATGTCGTCAAAGGCGGCTCTTTTAAAACCGCGACCTTACCCTCACCTCGAAAACTTCAAGGTTGTTAAAGGGTACTTCGGAAAGTAGTTTACAGGAATAATCAAGATCTAAATGTCGGAGAATTTGAACTAAAGCCGGCTTAATTTCTCAATACTGTTTCATTTGTGAAAGTAAAACCATATTTTCGCCGAATGACCGTTAATTAACTGTACCTTGGTCTCCAAAGATTTTAGTATTTTAAATTAAAGTTTAAATTGTTATGCCTATCCACTCACGCGGCCATAACCACGAGCAGGTATTGAGGAAAATGTTACATACGCTCGAAAACCAAGATCGGCCATTGAAAAAACTGCGACAGCAAGCATTTTCCACACCGCAGTATTTTATTTTTAGTAATTTTGTCTATGGGAGTATTGCTCACGTTCCAGGTTCTTTAGTCGAGTGGTTAGATGAAGTACATTTGTGCCAAAGGCCGTGTGGTTATATCGGCATTACGAAATAAGTTATCTGTAGTTGAAAATCTTTAAATAAACAAATGAGACGGCGATGACGCATGCGTAATTTGATACTCGCGTGATGTTATTGTTATTGTATATCAAAACTTTGGAACAACAATGGTATGTATTATATGTCATTCGATTCAGTATGAATGGGGCTATTTTTTAGGTAAATAAAAAAATAGGGTCATCGCTTTCGATTTTGAAATAATATTATATTAATTTTTAATTGTCGTAATGTAAACAAACATTAAAAATAAACAATTATTAAAAAAAATTAAAGTCTCTTAATGTTACGGAACAAGTTTTGTTATCTACACTTGTCTATCCACTTGAAGAAACAGCCATTAGTTTAACAGCGGTCCATAGAATTTTTTTCTGTACGAGTCGTGTATAAGTGGCGAGGGCGCTCCGCGGCGCGTCGAAAAAAATGTGCTAAAAACATACTTGCGTATAGGAAGGCGTTACCGCGGGGTACTTGCGCGTGAGTGGCTATTGGAACCTGTCTAGAATCCATACTAATCCGTACTTCCATGCTTCTATAATAATATTAAAAACTAGCTTCCGCCCGCGACTCCGTCCGCGCGGAAGTCGGTCTTCGCGTGGATGGTTTATTTCTCCATTTTGAGTAACTCTGACAATGACATCTTATAAAGGCGAAAGTTTGTGAGTGTGTGTGTGTGTTTATATGTTTGTTACTTCTTCACGCTCAAACCGCTGGACCAATTTTGATAAAATTTTGTATGGAGGTAGCCGACACCCTGGATTAACATATAGGCTACTTTTTACCCCGATATTCCCACGGGAATGACATTTTACGCGGGTGAAACCGCGGGGCTTAGCTAGTAATGTTATAATTGAACATGTAAAAGAATTCGTTTACCTGTGCCAAATCATTTCCCCTGTACAACTCACATTAGAAAAAAATAAATAAACACATTACCACTCCTTTGCGTCGCGCAGTCGGGTAAAAAGAGAATAACCGCATCACCGCATCACCGCATCACCGCTTAGCTCTGCAGCATACGCCGTTAGGAAAATTCGTGATTTGACTGATTTAGAGACAGCCCGTTTAGTTTACTTTAGTTATTTTCATAGTGTGATGTCGTACGGTATTCTGTTGTGGGGAAATGCCGCCGATATTCAGACAATTTTTATTTTACAAAAAAGGGCAATTCGTTCTATTTATAAATTAAGTCCTAGACACTCCCTCAGAGACAAATTTAAAGAGATTAATATAATGACTGTGCCTTCTCAGTACATTTATGATAATCTTTTGTATGCACATAAAAATATTAATCTGTTTAAAAAATACAGTGATATCCATAACATAAATACTAGGAACAAACACAAATTTGTTGTTCCTACAACAAGGCTCAAGAAAATAGGTGGCTCGTTTAGATGCCAATGTATACATTTTTATAATAAACTTCCTAGCCACATTCAAGAACTAAGCCTAAATAAATTCAAAGCTTTTATAAAGCGAAAACTATGCCAGAAAGCCTATTATACTGTAAAAGACTATATTGAGGACAAAAAGGCTTGGGATTGAGCTGCTCCAATAGGTTTAGACAGTGAATGTTATTTTGCAATTTTTACACTTTAATATTTTTTTTTTTTTTTTTTAAGTATCTATTTACTTACACAATGACATGTACATTTACGTATTATATTAATTATTTTTAAAGTATTATATTATTTTAATTATTGTGAATGTGAGGACTATGTGGGTCATTGTTTACATTTTAATCGTGGTCTGGCAGTTTGAGTAGTTTATGCGGCCTACCCAAATGTCCTGTCTTTGGTATTGTTCGTCGAATCGTTGAGCTCCTGAAGTTCTGAGTTGAGCTGCACGGTTACTGACAAATGCGTGCACTGACTGGACAGGTCCACTCAATCTGTGTGGTTCTTTCCTCAAAAGATCTTTTCAGACACTAATCTACATGGTCCTCAAAGATTATGTCCGGATTTTTATATACACATTGACATTGATGAATTTTATTTAGACAATGACATGAATATTTACTTTGTAAAGTATTTTTTTTTTTCTTTTCATTTAATTATTGTGAATGTGAGGACTATGTGGGTCATTTTTTTTTTTCTGTGTTCCTTCTTAGTTTTAATCATGATCTGGCAGTTTGAGTAATTTACGCGGCCTACCCAAATGTCCTTTCTTTGGTATTGTTCGTCGAATCGTTGAGCTCCTCATTTCTGAGTCGAGCTGCACGATTTTGACAAATGCGTGCACTGATTGGACAGGTCCGCTCAATCTGTGTGGTTCTTTCCTCAAAAGACCATTTCAGACATCAATCTACATGGTCTTCACACGATCTGACCAAGATTTTGTCTGGACTTTAAAAGAGACTGTGACCTCTGAGTTTGTTTCGGCCTTTCTTCTCAGAGTAGTCAGATAGGAAACGCCGACCACATCTAGTTTTAAAAAATATGATGACGTGTAAAAGTGTTTGTAAAAACCTACTTACAGAAAATAAATCATTTATCATTTATCATTTATCATTTATCATTTACCGTATCTTGGAAAAGATACTGCTCGCTAAAATAATTTACTAAAAACCCATCAATACCACTCAAAATAGAAAGTCACTTAATTAATTTCTAAATTCTTCCTAGTATGACCTACGGTTGTCAAACATGGCCTCATATTAAACTCGTAAGAAAAACAAAACGTAGTAGACGTAACTTACATAATTAAAAAACTAAAATGGGAGTGGGCAGGTCATGATATCAGAGGTAAAAACTGGCCAAGTGCGAGTCGGACTCGCACACGAAGGGTTCCGTACTACAAGGCATAAATGCCGAAAAAAACATGTTTGTTGTATGGGAGCCCCCCTTAAATATTTATTTTATTTTAATTTTATTATTTATTATTAAAGTTAAAATACAACTGAGTATTTTGTGAATATTTCAAGTGCCTACCTGTTGCCAGTTTTGATATCGAGCAAAAAAGGGCAAAAAAATCGCGTTTGTTGTATGGGAGCCCCCCTTAAATATTTATTTTATTTTGTTTTTAGTATTTGTTCTTATAGCGGCAACAGAAATACACACTTTGTGAAAATTTTAACAGTCTAGCTATCGCGGTTCTTAAGATACGGCCTGGTGACAGACAGACGGACAGACAGCGAAGTCTTAGTAATAGGGTTCCGTTTTTACCCTTTGGGTACGGAACCCTAAAAACGGAAGATGGGCCAGAGAAATAGAATTGTATCCCAGATAAGCAAAGAGGAAAAGAAGAAGACTATTTCAAAGATGGGAAGATGAGTTGAAAACTACTGCGGGAGGAAATGGACGAGGAAATCTCACGACCATGAGCTGTGCAAACGCCTGGGGCAGGCCTATGATAAAGGGGATTATTGATTGATTAAAGATTGCATTCTGGAGATTTCTGATGTCTAAACAAATAAATTGTAAAACTAATTTTAAGATTGCTATTAAAGGCTATTTGAAATTAAAATTGAAATACTTAAAGGTATATATATCCATACTAATATTATTGAAAGTAACTCTGTCTGTCTGTTACCTTTTCACGCCTAAACCACTGAACGGATTTCGATAAAATTTGGCAGAGAGATAGATTGCATCCCGGGAAAGCACATAGAATAGTTTTTATCCCGATATTCTCACGGGATCGACTCTTTTGTTGGTGAAACCGCGGGGCGCTGCTAGTCTATTATAGTTACTATGTCTGTCTGTCTTTCTGTTTTCACGTCTTAACTGCTGAACAGATTTGGATAAAATTTGGCACGCGGATAAACCATGATCTGGGTTAGGACATAGGATATCTCTTTTATCCCGGTAAGTACTATATTTTCGTTTGATAATTTCCCCTTCCTCCATGCGGACAAAAGCTATAATATATAGTTCCGTGAAATTTATTTGAATCAACGCAGTTTCAGGACAATAAACAGTTATCTTAGTTTCAGACTAACATTACTGACACATGCTGTGTTGAAACTAGCTAAATATTCATTACTTCACAAATTCATACTGGATGAGATATTAAATTAAATTCAGTTCCTTGTTGTGAGTGTTAGTTTCGTTGTTAGTGATTTTAAAAAGCATATTGTATGTAAGTGTTGAATTAAAGTTCATGATTGTCAAATAAGAAAAACCGGCCAAGTGCGAGTCGGACTCACAGTAGGAGACCATTCAAGAATCAAGTCCAGTCCAGTCAAGAAGTGTTTTTTAATACACCTATATTACTTTACTATACGATACTTCGTCTGTGTGGTGCCGGACTTAAAGAATACCACCACCCCTTACTCCCCGTGGGTGTCGTAAAAGGCGACTAAGGATCGTACCGGAGAATGGGCAGCAGCGTTCTCTATGTATTCCACCATCATACCATACTGCGATCGCCAACCCGCCTGCCAAGCGTGGCGATCATGGCAAACCCTCCCAAAATTGGGGGAGGCCTATGTCCAGCAGTGGACGTCTATCGGCTGAAACGACGATACGGTACTTTAATATACCTATTACGGTGCAAAAGATACAGCCCTGTGACAGACAGACGGAGAGCGGAGCCTTAGTATTAGGGTCTCGTGGGCACCTTTTGGGTACGGAACCCTAAAAAGCACAATTTGTATTAATATCTATCGTATATACCGGGGCCCGTGGCTAAATAATAACAGCCGCACAGGTCGATCGATCAGGTTCAGCTACGCTTGCCGCGGTTGGTCTGTGGATGGGTGACCATGTTTACATACCGTGACCCTCCGTGCCTCGGAAAGCACGTTAAGCCGTTGGTCCCGGCTGTCATTCGTGGATCTTTGACAGTCGTTACGGGTAGCCCCAAAGCCTGACAACCAGTCTTACCAAGGGGTATCGTATTACCCAGTAACTGGGTTGTTGAGGTCAGATAGGCAAGGTCAGATAGGCAGTCGCTCCATGTAAAATACATCAATACAACATAGTTGGGAAAAGGCTAGGCAGATGATTATCATTGTTTTCTACATACGAAAAAAAATAATCATTAGTTAATCCTGACATCGACATTTGATTTTTTTTAAGGTTTTTATTGCGGAATTTAAACAATTAGTAATCTGTATTTCCACAATAACAGAGACTCGGCATACTCAATATGAGTTCATCCAAATCACATTGCGAAATGTCCGCCGGCCACGTCCGTTGTAACAGGCGTGAAAGATTTTCTGGTGTGTGTACGGCATCCATATTTGGCACGGTTTTCTTTGAAGCATATTCCATGCGTGCTCAATAGGATTCAAATCTGGCGATTGAACAAGCTATGGTAGGACGTTGATATCAGCTGCGGCAAGTGTTTGCAACGACTTTGGCAGTGTGTGGACGTGCATTATCATGGATAAACAGAAATGAAGCACCAAATTGGGTCCGTAAAGGAATGACAACATTTGATACAATCGTTTGAGTAAATCTGTGCATTGAGATTGCCTCTGATCCAAATTAGTTTGGTTCTTCGGCTGATTCAAATATCCGCCCATATATTAGATTGTTCCACCACTGTTTGCATGGAATTCCTGGCATTATTTTGAACGTTCTTCGCGTCCAGGGGTCCTCCAATACTATGTTATTTAGTATCTGGCCTCATACCAAAGCGAGATTCGTTAGAAAAACAAATAAAATGCCACTCTTCTTTTGCCCATTTTCTGTGTTCACAAGCCCAATTATAAAGGGACTCTGCGATTTCAGGGTTCAATAGGTGGTACACGTAGCGACCTTCGGCAACAGAGATTGACTTCATACAAGGGATTTCATGTACTGATCGCTTATTAACATCTCGGAAAAGCTATGTAGCCTCGTAACCAACATCATCGTGGTCATTGTGTGATTTCGTCGAGCAGTAATTTGTATGTGACGAACTTGTATGGTTGTGGTAATGCGAGCTCGTCCTCCGCGTTGCTCAGCATGCGGTAACGTCTCTAAAGTCGACTCATAGCACTCTGCGTAGTGCCCAGAGCGATTGCCACAGCATGTTGCCGAGAACCAGCTTCCAACATTCCACGGCTTTGATAATTTCTTCTTGGCTCAAACGAGACCTCTTCTCTCCAACGTAAAGAACGTTGTATTGATTCTACTCAGAAGTATGACAGAAATTTTACTGATGTTGCTTCAAATCCGTTGCAGGATTATAAGTAGGTTCAATGTGACTTGAGAGAAGATTTTAATATTTTAACTGAATTTCAAAACGCTTTTATTCCCTTTTCAAATAACGTACTAAAAGTATCCATATTATGAGTTAAAAAAAATATTTATATAGTTACGAGCAAAAACCTGCTTGATCCCTCAACAGTTTTGATGTGTGTAATTATTAAATCATTTTGTAATCCGCAAGACTTTAAATAAGCTACCCTTTATGGGTTATAAAGTTATTTAATTTAATATTCTCTCTGCCTCCACATACGCAAACGACTGTCAAATATCCATCAGTAATTCATAATATAGCAAAGTTGGTTTTAACAACATAACGTATTAAATAAATACCTCTACTTGAAAATACTTCAACTGAAACGAAAGGAAGGGAAAGTTCGGTACTCTTCATTTATGTAACGAATGATTTTACAGCAGATATTTTTGTTTCTGCATGAGTGACTAGGTTCTAATGTTGTGTGGGTGATGTTTTTGATAACTCGGCTTGAATTATAATTTTACATAATTTTATATTAATCTGTTACATAGGTCTGCAGAATTGGGATTGTTGGAATTTAGTTTCGAATACTACCTATCATGTTTTGTCCGAATTTTTTAATAATTATTTTGAAGAGATATAATGTATTCTGTGGCTGTTTTTACCCGACTGCGGCGAAGCCCAAAAGGAGGGTTATGTGTTTGACCTGTATGTATGTATGTATGTCCGTTTCTTTGTTCCCTCGTAACTTCTAAACGAATGAACGGATTTGGATAAATTATACGTCTTTAGATTTGTCTTGGTAGCGCGAGTGTCACTGGGTATATCAAAATTGAAAAAAAATATAAAGTGGCCGAATTTTGGCGCAAATTATGTCTTCAAAAAAAATTATTTTTCTCGAAACCTATCGAGTGGGGTACTAAAATAAAGGGTTTTTAAAGGTGATTACAAAAATATATACAACTTATATGGTTAAAAGTAATTCGAAGTGACAAATCGTAAAAAACACGTACCAAGAACTAAATCGTCTGCGAAATGTTTCAAATTTGTAAACAAAAAAGCTGGAAATAAAAACAAGTAATTAAAAAAACTAAAAAACCCGACTGCGGTAAAAAAATTAAATTAAAAAAAACTGAAAAGCTGAAAACAAGGCCATTTTAAATTAAATAAAAGTTGGAAGCAGGCGGGACCCATTTGAGTTTGAAAATATAATAAAAAAATGGTATGGGTCCCGCCTGCTTCCAACTTTTATTTAATTTAAAATGGCCTTGTTTTCAGCTTTTCAGTTTTTTTTTAATTTAATTTTTTTACCGCTGTCGGGTTTTTTAGTTTTTTTAATTACTTGTTTTTTTTTAAGTTAAGTATATCAGTTACTCAACGCTGTAAGCTTTAATAATAATATCAGCTCCACTGCAGAGCTGCTAGTTTAGCTGCAGCATTAGCTGTTCCCTACATTTTCACACTCGACACTAGTCAAAATGTAGGGAACAGCTGATTTTTTTTCACGATTTCATGTTTGGTCCCATAGTAAAAGTTGTTCATAATGATGAGTACAATGACCTCTTAAGAGGTTGTTAATGTTTTACCAATAACCCTGTATAAACAAGATCAAATTTAAAAAAAAATGTTTTTTTTTTGGTAGTATTGTTACTCAAATTAAGTTTAGGAAATCTGTTTTTTTTTTGTTTGATCGCGTATAGATATCGATATTCATCACGTCCGTGAAAATTACAAAAAAAACGGATATTCCAAGTGACTACACAAATGACGCCACAAAAAAACATTAAATTAATTAATTTTTTTGTTTTAATTTGTTTAGATAACCATAACGTCTCCGGAGTTTCGCTAGCTGATTTAATTTTCCCCTGTAAAAAAATAACAATAACGTAAATTCACTAATATATTTTGTTTACCAAATATCAAGAACATTCAACAGGAGTCACAAACATTTCTCCCCCCTTCGTAACTCACACAATGTAAACTAGTTTTCTCGAACAGTTCCTTTGTTTTTGTTTGTCGATCATAATGCGGCGCTGATAGGCCTGCGCCTGCTATCATCAGGGATCGTAAACCTTAGAGTAAAGACGTCGGTAATGTGAGTCGTTTAGTGCGGGAACATGGACATCTGACTGTTTATTTGTTTAAATGGTTTATTTTATGATTTTTGGAGAAATTTTTCTTTCTTTAAAATTACTACCACTTTTAAAAATTTTAGGAAGCAACCTTGTGTCAGCATACATTATTACAAAATAAAGTACCTATTTCATGTGTGCCTGTGTGACCGCGTTATTTCGTATGTGTCTCTGTGACCGCGTTATTTCAAGTGTGCCTGTGTGACCGCGTTATTCTTCTAAACTCCGCAGATTTTGATGCAGTTTAGCATAATTTTGTAGGTTTATTGTTAAACTTACAAACCTAATAAGAAATAATCATGCGAATCAGGGCGAGTCGCTAGTTCACTAAATAAACTAAACATATTGCGAATTTCATTTCGACTAGAAAATATATATCAGAAAATGCACTAGTAAGATGTAAAACCCAGCAATTGCAAGCACTAACCTACAGAACCAGATTATAAAAACAACATTGTATGGAACCTACATAATACTTTACAGTCCAATAAAATCGTTTTAAACCCTCCTCCATTATTCATCCATTTTTGTACTTATTTGAGCACGTATTTACAATTTTACGAGTCTAACACACGTGAGATGCACGTGGGCGGACGGTTTTCACAGGTTATATACCTAATAATACGACAACATAGCGTTCGACATTCCTATTACATTGAGTACCTATCTATGAAAAAATATTTCGGCACACTTTGCGATTTTACTTCTACGTTTTTTCAAAAAAGGTAGACAGTAATGTCAATCAATCTATCTTATTTCATTTCTGGACACGCAACACTTACCGTGTTTAATATAACAGACCTTCTTATTAAATTGATCTTTCTTTTTTATATTTTATTTTATAAAGCATACCTACCATCTGCTTCGCAACTGATATAGATATAAATAAATTGCTGTATTCCATTAAAATGACAGGTAGGTAAATTAAATATTTTTTATTTTATCCCTAAAGTCAGCTGTGAAAAACAGGAGAGTAGGTATTCATCAAAAAACTGAGTTTTCATAATTAATTGAATGAATCATCATCTGCCTAGAATTTTCCTAAGTTTGTTGGGTTCGGCTTCCAGTCTAACTGGATGCAGCTGAACATCATTTTTTTTAATAATTAAACGAATCAATGTCCACGTAAAAAAAGTCGTAAGTACTTTTATTTTCATGACTCGCATAACATTTTGTGCCTTTTACAATTTCCATTTTCTTTCCAAGAAGCACCTTCCTTCCTTTGAGGAATTATGAGATACATATTTACAATTGGTTTGGTAAACTTGTATGAGACGTAAACACGTGGGCACGGTCGTATTCCCGTCACGTAACTGCCACGGTCCCTAATAAACTGATAAACGGCGCTGAGATTGCGAAATTTTATCGGAAATGCGATTTTAAATTAATATTGTTTTATCTAATATTAGCATCAATGAAACGCCGTGCGGAATAAAAAGGCTTTGATTTGTGAAAGATTGTTTATTTTTGTAATTTTAATATTAAATGGTGGTCGTGGTGCCGCGGATGTTTACCGGATCGGCCTGAGCATTTAGGACCCATTTTTTATATTATTTTCAGTTACTTTCGTTGTTGCTATATGTATCTACCGACGTACAATATATTTTTATTACTAATAGACGTTTCATGTCATTTTTCACGTAACATGTAAGAACAGGCGTGATAAATTCGTTTCCTATATCTGTATAAGAAGATGCGGTTGCCAAGCAATAGTCCAAATAACGTCATAATCGAGGTAAATACAAAAAAAACATTCTCTATGTATTTGAATCTCCATCATACAGAATACCAAGCCAACAAAATCATAACTATCCAACAGCACCCATACAAATTAACACAACACACGTAGTTCCCACCAATCACCAATCTATTTATTAATCTAAGCATAAGCCAAAACACAATCACAATCCGGAATACTGCAAACCACCTCTCGCAAGTTGTGCCGTCAGGCCCGTCAAACTAAGTTAGAAGCGAATGGCCCAACTTGTGTGACGAACGTGAGAATGGTACACAAATGGTACACAATGGTACACAATCGGGAACAAGTTATGACACCCGTAAGTGATCCCAATTAAGTTGAACTGTGTGCACAAGTGTGATGGTTTTAAGTGGCGACGTGAGGTGCTTGTGCACTATAGCGGTGTCGCTAGACGCGCGATTGAGCGGTTAAGTTGAGATAAGTTAGTTGTGTGTAAGTGACAGTGACGATAGTAGATATCATTTTATTATATTTATTCAAGAAATAGTATAATAATATTTTGTAAAGGGCGTTTACATTTTTACAAGATTCTCATTCTTGATTAAAATAGTATTTTCGATATTATAGTATTTTATGCCTAAAGCTCAAAAACATAAATTATGATGCAGTTGAGAAACGCATGTGATCGATTAATAGCGCTTCATGCGATCGTGAACACAAATGCCTTATAGTCTTACTACTCAAGTAAGTTAGTACTTTAGAATAAACAAGCCCAGCCAACTTTAACATAATTGCACATTATTTCATAAAAGTGTAAAATAATAATACAATTTTCATAATAAAAACCGTACCTAACAACTCAGACTTTACACACCACTACAAATCTCTTTCAAGCCTCCAATTAAGGTACAAGTACACGGACTCAACACACGCACGCGCGATGAAGCGATTAACGTAACAATTTTATGTTTATAGGCTTGTTGGAACGGCACCTCTGTGTATTTTCCTCAATAAACAAATAAATAAAACTCAAAGTAGAGTTAAACGAAGTGCAGTAGGGCTATTTGAAAATCGTAAAGAATTATGTGTTAGTTTTAAGGTTCTGCCGCACGGATACAATTTGCATAAACACAGCCGAAGCCCGTCGAATGCGCGGCTATATCGCATTACCATCAAATTGTGAGGCGTTTGAAAAATGTCGTGTAAAGTTAATCTATGCAACAAACTTACACTTAATTTTACTCGAATAGGTAAATCAAAAGGTTGATTTACTACAATGGTTACACTCGAAAATGTACTTATAATTAATAAATTACCCAAACACTTTTACATACATTTACTGTTGATAAAATCCTGTATGAAAATTATAAAACTAAACCCAAATATCACATAAGCCATTGCTCATTCAAAACGACAGACCACCGTTTTCGTTCGTAAACGTCACATTTATAACCCACGGAATCGGCTTGTAAAATATTGTGGACTATTAAAGTTGCTGTTATAATATATGTTCGACGTTTCCTCACGATCGCTCCGGGAAAATTGTGTTCCGTGTTCTGTATTGCTTGTTCGCGGACGATAACGCGATAAACGACAAGCGGCCAATGTGTCATATCGCACGGTCGCGTGTCGCGGGACCCCACAGTGGTTACATGGCTTTATTTTCGAGAATTTTATGTAAACCTAAGTAAATTCCTTTCAAGGTTTTTAAGGAATTTCCAATCGCGGGTATCGGAATGAAAGGGAATGGGTGGGTTGAATGAAAAAAGTATTTGTCCTTGAAACGTGGAGTGGTGAATCGTGTTTAAGATGGCAGATATTAAATATTTTAATACCGTCGGGCGACGTTTGGTTGTATCAGTACTTGCCCAACATACCAATTAGTTCAATGCTCTGGTCTCTATGATAAGCGACAATCACAATGCTTAGCAAACAGATTAGTGACATAGGAATAATAATAAGCTAAAGATGACTCTTGAACTCTGTTTTAGATCCATGGGAAGTTATTCTTGAAGCATGCAAGAAGTATTTACGTAATAACGAGCCCGACTCTATTGTCTATAGGCTTTTAAAACGGTGGAATTTTACAACAAACACTGAAATAACTACAACAACAAATCATTGACAAAACTCAACAATCACAAAAGAATGGAAGCTATAAAAAATCTCCACTTAAACATTCTAAACACAAAACTTGAATTCGCGCGCAAAGTGTCGGTGGGCCACTTAACAGCACAAACACTAGACAGCGCAGCCTGGCACAGCCGATAGACTGCGCTGCGCTAAATACTGCGCAAACATTTGCTGAGCACACCTCGCCTTCTTTGCTATTGTTCTAATAGTTAGGATGCAAACGTAGGGCGAATAACCTTTGTTTTTTGAAGAATGTATTTTGGTGGAGGGCTTTTCGAACTGTATAATGAATGGCAAGCCCTTTGTATGGTGTTACCAAGATTAAGTTTGTCTCTATACCACACCGGTAACAACGTTCGTCTTTAAACCGCCATTCTTTCGTTTATGTTTACTTTTGTGTTGACCACAAAATAAACGAAAACAAGATAAATATGTACAGACACATCAAGCTACCCGAAGCTGTCAAATTTTCTCAATCAACTCTGAATCTTATGCTTTAGCGATAAAGTTGAAAATCTATTATAGAAATTTGACAGATTGTAGTAGCTTAATGTGCTGGCGTCTGTACATGAGAGTGTAGCACTATTAAAAAAAAACCGGTCAAGTGCGAGTAAGACTCGCGCACCAAGGGTTCCATACTTTACCTATGTAAATAGTTTATCACGGGAATTTTTTAAATTTACGGTTTTCGGATTTTTCCTTTACTTGTGCTACATGATCTTACTTCTTGCCAACTTTCATGATTCCAGGTCAAACTACAAATTTTGATTCCCTTGAGAGTGTGGAAATATACGTTATTTGCGGCATATACGGCTGTATCTTTTTTTTACGTTAACTTAGGTGTTTGATTTTTTCACAGCTTCAAGGAACTGTAGATCTGAGTATATAATTATATGGTTTTAATTTCAACTTGATACCTCAACGCGTTCCCGAGATAAAGGGTCTTGGCAGACAGACGGACGGACGGACAACAGAGTGATCCTATAAGGGTTCCGTTTTTTTCTTTTGAGGTACGGAACCCTAAAAACGAGCTAAAAGAAAGGGAAGCGTTAAAACAAACGGAAACTGGTAAAACAAGCTTGTAAAAAGCAGCTTTAGTGGAAAAGACAATAATTAGGTTTTATAATTTTTAGGTTTTGTGTTTGTTAACTTGAAGTTATTTTTTTTGGTGAAGACTGTAGGTGTATGATCAGAATAACCTGATCCGAGTTAAAACCAACTTAAAAACTTCAGATGTTTATTCTAGCACTGATCTATTATGATAATATAAACACACACATAACTTTACTATAATTTACGATATTTCACACCACGAGTGCCTGTAGGTAATAAAATCGGACTTAGTTCTCTTGGGAGCATCATCTGTATACGAATTACTGCCATAAAATTCTTCAGATTTAAAAATTATAGCACATAGTCTCGGCGAAATAACAGGTTTACAATTTTATTTTCGAGAGAGCTTTTTCACACAGTTATCGCCTTTTAACATCTTTAGCAAATAGATAATAATCATTATAACCCCACCGCCGTATCTCTAAGTTGACGTCATAGTGGGGCTTGCGCACTCCAAACTCTAGGTCTGTGCAGGTAAGGTTTACTTTCCCGAAACAAGTCTAGGGTAAGCCAGACTAAGAGAAATACATAAACCGGCAGGGCAGCATGTGGTGAGCTGTTGGGCAGTAGCGACCCCACGGACCCTGTCTCATCATCTGCCTAGCCTTTTCCCAACCATGTTGGGGTCGGCTTCCAGTCTAACCGGATGCAGCTGAATACCAGTATTTTACATGGAGCGACTGCCTATCTGACCTCCACAACCCAGTTACTGGGTAATACGATACCCCTTGGTAAGACTGGTTGTCAGACTTTCGGGCTTCTGACTACCCGTAACGACTGTCAAAGATCCACGAATGACAGCCGGGACCAACGGCTTAACGTGCTTTCCGAGGCACGGAGGGATCACGGTATGTAAAGATGGTCACCCATCCACAGACCAACCGCGACAAGCGTAGCTTAACCTGATCGATCGACCTGTGCGGCTGTTATTATTTAGCCACGGACCCTGTCTCCCGGGAGACATCATATTCCTCATCTCCGGTTTGCCTTTATTGGCCGGCTGGAGTGAACACTGACGAGGAGCTGATCTTCCACCTCATTCTTGCCTTTATTGGCCGGCTTGCGTGGAGATTCGTAAGAGCAAACGTGCTCGAGGGAAGGAAGTATTTCAGTAAGATTCTGGTAGGGATCTTGACCGTAGTTCCTGGATTGTCCTGATAGCCGTGGAATACCTCTCCACTCCTCATAAGCACATCAGGACCTGTTGCCCCCTTGTCGTTACGACACTATGTACTAGCGACCGTTTTCGCGGGCCAATTATTGAGTGTGCTAGTCACCCCCTGCCATTTTATCTGCGTATTTTATATAAAACACTAGCTTTTGCCCGCGGCTTCGCTCGCGTTAAGTATTATTAAAAAAAATTAATACATTTACATCCTCCATCATCCCTTATTTTATCCCCATGGGGGTTGAATTTATCAAAATCCTCTCTTACGGGATGCCTACGTCATAGTAGCTATAAGCATGCGAAGTCTCAGCCCGATCGGTTTAAAATTGACAAAGTTTCATACAAACTTTCATCCCCTATTTTATCCCCTTGGGGGTAGAATTTATCAAAATCCTTTCTTAGCGGATGCCTGCGTCATAACATCTACCTGCATGCCAAATTTCAGCCCGATCCCTCCAGTGGTTTGGTCTGTGCGTTGATAGATCACTATGTCAGTCAGTCACCTTTGAGTTTTATATATTTAGATTAGTCAGGCAGGGGCCATAGTATTTCCATAGTTCTAGATAACCAGTTCACTTAACCATCCAAACCCATGGTTGTCCTTGGGTGCACTTGTATAGTGCGAACATAATCGTCGGTTAGTCCTTCATTTCATTAGAAATGTCTAACAGGCCTCTGCGAGTTGGTTTGGGCTTTTCGCAAGCCTTTTAAAGGTCCAGGACCCCAGCCTCCAGAGAAATGTCAAGAGAAAAATAATAATAAATCGCTTAAAAACTATATAGTGTTCTTACATTTCCTTATAACTAGGTACAAATAAACTATTCCTAAAAATTATTGTTACAAGGGAAACATAATTTAATATTGTAACTTGTGGACTCCACACTAGGTCGAGCCGGTCTCTTGGAGTCCATATGAGTTTTTAACAATTTGAAATGTCAGGGTCGATACTGTCGCATGTCGTAATTACGATAATACATGGTACCCCGTAATTTTGCAGTCATTAACTGTGCCACAGGGCATACCTATTAATAAATTAAGCGTAAAATATGTCGCTTGTTTATTTACAAAATATTTATGGATTGACAGCTAGCTGTCAAATTCTTGTTCGTTGGATAGCAGCGACATCTGTAGTGAGCAAGTGCTAAGTAGTTTTTATTCCCATTATGTAATTTTTATCCTGCATGAGTAGGTATTCATGCATAAGATATTCCTATAATATAACCGATCATAATACCAACTCATATTTAGTGATACTCAGTTTAATTTGTTATAAAAACCTAATGAATAATTTAATATGCATCTTTTATTTTTCAGTCAGTCATCTTAATAGCAAACTAGTCGCGAACTCGAACTCACTGGAGGTCATGACCAAAAAGCACGCTGTTTCACCTGGCTTCGTGTCCGACAGAGATAGTATCAGTGATGAGAAGTTAGACGTTACTCTACACGCACAACGTCTATTTCTCACGCACAGAAACACCACCGTTCCGAACTGAAAAGCGCGTAAAAAAAATCGAAAAGTGCTTTGGAAAATCAAGTTTTATGAAAAAACCACTGCATAAATCAATTATAAATAATTATATAAAAGATTATTGAACTTTTTATTAACTAAGCTTTGTTGGTACCGACTTTGTTTTGAAGATTTTACAGTTCTTTTATTACTTATTTACACCCAAAGTTACGTTAAAAATAACAAGAAAAACGAATCTTTGTTCGCTAAAAACTTTCTAATGGCTTTTTAATTTAATATTATATTTCCTTACAGACAAAATTAATAATAAGTCAAAATGATATTATGTTTAACTATGGATGCACAATGTCAAACAGTGGAGTAGAGAATACTCTCCCGATGGAAAAAATATCGACTAATGAATTGCACCCAAAAATAGATTCACCTTATTATTTGACTGGTTCGAATCAATAAGATTAAAATGTCCCAATTGTCCAAAATGTCCAAAATGTCCATCTCATTTCATTTCGCTTAGGACTATTTGAACATCGACCGAGGTCCAAATCGATATCTCACACACATATTATAAATTAAAGTCGCTTTTCGTGTCTGTCTGTGTGATGCAGTTTCCACCATCTTTTAGAAAATTTATTTCGGAATGTTTTCGTAATATTAAACTTACATTTAATTAAGAAATGTCGATATTTTGTCATCAAAACCATATGAAGCAGGGGCGGCCATTAGAGAACAATTCAATCAAATAAAGAAATAGTTTTCGACTTTCTTACCTCTAATAAAATCAAAATCTCCATCAATTTATGCGGTCCTTGCTACGGACGCTTAGTCAGGTTTAAAAATGCCCATTTATTATTAGAATTTTAAATGATAGTGCGCTAAATCAGTGTGCCTTGCCAACTCAATTGTTTTATTCAGCTCAATAGAAACTTTTACCGAAGTTATTACATAAATCTTCTTCTTATATTTTTCTTATTAAAAGTAGATGCCAGAATTGAATAATTCAACGAATAGGTTAGCTGTGCGCTACGGTTGTGCCCGTGTTTTTTCTTCTAATATCCCGTGGAAATGTATTTAGGTACTGAACGTATTATTCCGTTCTGAAAATTAAGATTTCCTCATCGAAATCAGTTTTGTGCTTAGCCCCGAGAAGTGAACCAAATAAACGAAATGACTAATCCTCTTCAAAATATTAAGTCCTGGTAGGTACCCCGCGACCCCAACATAACAATGATTTACTTATCTAGGTAAATAATGTACAATGAGCGCTTACAGTTGCCATTTACAAGCTTCCACTAATTTAATTACATCATGTCTGTACCCACTTTTTGGCAGTAATGTAATAGGCTCTACTAATCTTCTTGCCTGGCTAACCTCTTCACCACATTAGCTGCTCATACAACTAGTGCCGACATAAGATACGAAGGTAAACGTAAATATTTTCGCTAAGTGTTACCCCGGAGTGCCTCTGAACAAGCGGCTGCTCCAAGTTGTGGCCTCATTAGACGTGCAGTTTACTGTCTCGACTCGGAGGCACAACTTGAAATTGTATGCAGTTAATTAGTTCATCCTATAGATACTGTTTTGACCTTGTTATGCCGTTACGTGGTGTAGTTTTGTATCGTAGCTTTGAGGTTTCTGGCGAAAAAAGGGATTATGAGAAACACCTGCTTCGTTGGTCTAGTGGTCGCCAGCGCTACTGCTGCACTGAAAGGAATAAGCAGTAAATAAATGCAATCTTTCTACACGGACAGCCTGTGGGTTAATTATACTTAAAAGGCATACAGCGCTCTGCGGGTACAATACAACAACGTCTTCAGGATGTTGTTGCGGTTGCCGCGCTTCTGCAGTGCGTCCGCGATGTTTGCCGAAGCGCGTACGGATGACTTTTACGCAATAAGACGCAAGCGTGTGTCGTCGCTGTTGAGCAGAGTGCGAGGCAGCAGCAACAGCATTCTGAGGATAGTTGCGAGTAATTATCGGTGTCCGATGCACTCGCTCTGGGTAAGCTTTGTGATTGGGACGGTAAAATAAAATGTTTAATTGTAATTGTTATGTACCTATATTTTAATTCTGTACCTACTTACATAGTTTATAAGCTCCTGTTGTTACTAACCATTATGGATCATGTTATCTGAGTAATAAATAATTTAAAAAAATTAAAATGAAAAAACATTAATCTGAACTGATTTAAACAGTTCCATAATATATGAGCCTACCGAAAACAGTTAAAAATTGAGGCAAAATGATACCGTCATGACAGTAAACTTTAACGTTTTAAGTAGCTAAAAGGTCACAAAATTAACTGTTTTATTCATTTGGTGATATAGCTCAAACCATTGAAATTTACTTACATTACAGCAATGGTGGTTATTCTGTTTTTTTTTTTTTGTTTTTTTCAGTAAATAGTATGTATGTTCAATCATTAAAAGTTACTGTTTTGTCTTAAACTGTTTTACAAACATTTCTTCTTACTGTATAAAGTCAGTAAGTCTTAATGAAATCGTTTTAATGTGCTGTAGTAAGAAATTTTTTTTTCAGTGTGACTATAAGGTCCTGTACGATGCCCAGGCCAAGCAAAGCATTATTGGACTTGTCCATCAGGAATTTCTGAGTAGCAGTACTAACAGCCCGGAGTCTGAAGTTGTGCCCGGTTGATGGCTGTAGGCTCACCGCTTATTACATGGTACTCTCATGGTACCCTCTGCCGGAATATGTACATATTCCGGCAGAGGGTACACCTCTGTCTAAATCTTCGGGGAAAACGAGCCTGATGTTGTAAAAAAACACCTTATCATTTGTCAGCTAAGTCGTGGTCATCAAAAACTACTTAAGTACATAATGCTGAGACAATTCAAGTATGTATACACAACGTGTTGTTCGTAACTAGATACTTAATTTTCATTTTGAAGAGAATATTATCACTATTATGCACACTATCACACTACAAAACCACATACGGCTGCTCAGCTATAAAGCAATGTCAGCAATGCCATCCACATCACCATACATTGTAACAATTTATCACCGCAGCACTTAAATTGGTAAATGAAACCAGTAGGAGCGCTGAGTACGCCATAGTTACGCCGCGTACTATACGTATCTTCGTAGTACGCCGTTGAAACAATACTCCGGTGCGCGGTAATGTGCCAGGCGCCTCGTTAGGGCTCGGTTACAGTGAGGGCGGGTAGAGGGCACGGATACAATCCACGTATTACAACGTTGAATAAATCAATCCTGGTTTTATCCACGTGTGTGAGGTAGGAGCGGTGTTGATGCACTTTACAATACGGTAAAATGAACGGAAACTTACAGAAGTTTAAATGTCAAAACATATAATTATGGCTAAGCAAACATGAACAATCGCTTAACTTAAAACATCGTTAAAAAATAAGGGACTATGCAAGGAATAACAGAGAAAACTGTAATGAGTTGAAACACATATTAGTACCAACACATCCTCAATAGTCAGTTTAAATATCAACTAGTCACATCGAAGATTACCTGTTAAGTTTAAAGGGTTGATGCAAACATTTCAGACTGATAAATATTTTAGAATGAAAGAACGAATAAAGTTTATTTGGACACAGTTGCAACAACTTAACCTTCTCTCGACACTAGATTAGCAGTATGAGAAAGCAATACGCCATAATCATTGACACAATCCACGGCTCGTTACTCTCTCATCCTTATGCGGGTCAGCATAAGTACCTACGGCGAATATCTTCATAGGTTGCCATAGTACAGCCGTCTTAGCTCATTACGGCGCGGCCACCATGCGGGCGACGAGCGACCGTCGCAGCCCGGCTGGACTCTTTGAATTAAACATTTAATACTTTTGAGCTAGAGAGGGCTAGAAAAATGTAGAAACTCTTTTATATTTTAAAAATGACCTGCTTTTGTTTGGAATGATCTTGTTGGTTTAGTTTTGTATTGTTTGGTTTAAGTTTTGATTAAAGTAGTGGAGTTATGAGTTGGAGAAGTATTAGGTGGTGAATATAAAACTGACCAAGTGTGAGTCGGACTCGCACACGAAGGGTTCCATACCACAAGGCAAAAATGCCGAATAAAAACACGTTTGTTGTATGGGAGGGGACCCTTAAATATTTATTTTATTCTGTTTTTAGTATTTGTTGTTATAGCGGCAACAGAAATACATCATCTGTGAAAATTTCAACTGTCTAACTATGGTTCATGAGATACAGCCTGGTGAAAGCCGGACAGACGGACAGCGGAGTCTTAGTAATAGGGTCCCGTTTTACCCTTTGGGTACGGAACCCTAATAATAGGAAAAGGGTTTTTCTAGCCTAGTAACTAGGCAACGAGAAAAATACTTTTAAAAATACTTTACAATTAGAGCGATGATTTTCATGGTTGTGTAAGGAAAAAGAGTGTGGTTTCAAAAAGGTTTGCAAAAGTCAAGTCAAATCTTTGATCAATAGGTAAACCTGGTCTCAAATCGTATATTTTGAAAACTCATTTAGACATAATTATGAGACTCGAGGTATACATAATGTCAAAAGTTACACAAATAATAATCAATACCTACTTTCGAAATCAAGTAGGGAACCCCTTGTGAATAACCTAATTAAATTAAAAACGATTTAAATTCGACCTTTAACTCCATAATTGCAAAATTGTCACTTAACAATTTCTTTTCATCATCACCTGCCTAGCCTATCCCAACTACGTTGGGGTCGGCTTCCAGTCTAACCAGATGCAGCTGAAAACCAGTATTTTACATGAAGCGACTGCCTATCTTACCTCCACAACCCAGTTACTGGGTAATACGAAACCCCTTGGTGAGACTGGTTGTCAGAATTTCGGGCTTCTGACGACCCGCAACGACTGTCAAAGATCCAACAACTTAACAATTTCTTTTATATAGTAAAAATCTTATACCTATCTAACACAAAAACTGTTTCTAATCTCATTGTTTATTCAAATCCGCTACCCGCTCACACTGTGACCTAGGGTCTAGGCTAAAAATAATTAAGTTGAATGAGATTGCAATACATAAAACAATAATTATATTTCATCCGCGATAATAATGGGCACTTAATTAATAAATTCTTGAAGATTCCATTACCGTTGAGTGCTTCGTGTAAATTTGTGAGAGGTAGACAGATATAGTGGCTGCTGCTCCCATTGTGCGTAATTGCTTCAAAATGTTGTATCTTCATCTTGATACCTTTTGGGTGTACGGTGGAATATTGTTGTCTTGGGTATGAGCATATTGTTTCAATGTTACACTGTAAGTTCCTTGTACTCTTAACCCAAACTAGCCCATTAAAATTTATTTAAAAAAAATATCCTTAGATATATTTTTTTCTTTAGGTACCTATTATTAACCTCTATTTTGGTTACCAAAACGCTACACAAAGTTATTCATTTATTGTGTTCTGCTAGCGCAAACTTGTAATACATAAGTTCATTGATAAAGATGATAAGAACATGATAATAGTTAATAATATTAGGTCGAATGTAGGTGCAGACACCGAAACTAAATTTATAATGTACACGGGGTTAATTGTGTTTTAAGTTTTTATTCGTGGTGGTTGGACGACCTTGTGAAGGCCGCAGGAACTCGTTGGATGCGAGAAGCGCAGAACCGGTCGAAGTGGAGGTGCTTGGAGGAGGCCTATGTCCAGCAGTGGACGTCTTTCGGCTGAAATGATGAAGTTTTTATCTCAGTACATAGATCTCTAAATGAGGCCATAATAGTCCGTTGAAAGATAAGGAGTCTTATTCTTGGTTCCTATAACCAAAAACGAATCGTTTTCTTTACCAAATGGTAGCATTATTTATTGCCAAACTGGGCATATAAATAGATTCGTAAGCTAATTTGACCTGTGATAGCTATTTCCAAATGGGAGTGGCCGCTATGCAAAGCTATGAGGTATTTGCTTCATTATTGATAAAGATATCAGTGTCTTCATTATAACTAATAATGATCGGTAAATTAAAAAAATCGCCATTATTCATCATCAGCCTATGTTGTTGTTCAGCTGCCAGTCTAACCAGCAACCTAATTGCGTAACACACTATTACTATTAATTTGAATCATTTTGAAGCATATTTCTAATCCATTGCTCCATAGGTTCAAAAAATGTGTCTACTTAACAACGCAAAAAACGCAATGAATCCCACTGAACTGTTTGTTGAACTGTCAAAATGAAACCCATCTACTGATAGTGTTTTACGCAACTACCCCGCTGATGCAACTTAACCTTTTAAGCGCTTGGCTAAATATCAATTGCCGTGCCCCTAGCGCGCGGCTACAAATCGATAAAATAATCATCATCTGCCTAGCCTTTTCCCAACCATGTTGGGGTCGGCTTCCAGTCAAACCGGATGCAGCTGAATACCTAAATCGATAAAATAATACCTACAACAAATAAGGAGGAGCAATTGTTGAATAGAACAAAAAAATCATGCATGTTCTCTGTCGCAGAAATACGACACGTACGGTAAGGGCACGGAAATATGCGTCGCATAAATGCGACACAAGCGGTTAAAAGGTTAATAACAGTATTTGAAGAAGGTGTTCGATTATTTGTAAAATAAAACAACGTTAATGTTTAACAATTTCCACCAATTGCATGTAGTTCAGTGTACTATGTTATTTGAAGTGACCATAAAACAAGTGAGATACAGTCAGCATCATAGTATACGTGATTGTCGCGGTTTCTGGCTGCTAACGGTCCCCAAAGGCGTAATAAATGACGACTATGAGAATGTTCCGTGCTATGGAGGTACTTATGGGGAATAAGAATGTATACCTGAGGACTGTTAATAGGGGTTGTGGACATTAAGGCGGACTGATGTTTTGAAGAACTAATAACAGTAGGTACTGTAGAAAGCCCTCTTGGCGTTTCCATGCGAGAGTTATCTCCGCCTTCTCCGCCATCTCCGCGAGAGTTTATAAGATAACGTTATGAGAATAGATCGGAATAGGTAGAGCTGTTTTATGTACTTGCCATAGGTTAGAATAATATGGATATTCCCCGAGTCTCGGGATTTGGTTTTTAAGTAGTAAAATCATAAAAAAACTATTCTCGCCTTCGGAACTAATGAAAGATTACACTTCCTTTCTCGGGTAAATGTAAAAAGGACGGGATTAATATAATAAAAAGATAAACTTGATTCATTAAACCACATATATTTTTTTACGTAACAATATCTTAATCAAGAATCAACAGTCATTTAAACATTTTTATTCTGAAGTTGTACAAAAACATATTACCATAAAAATTCCTCAGAAAATCAAAACATTATCAAATAGAACAATTTTTATTTACAATAAAATATTAATTAAAATAATCAATACGCTTCAACAATAATTCACTTATTTAAACAAAACTTTTCACTTATTTCAATAAAATCCCGTAGTATCAGTCGGAATCCCGTGGAATATCCTTAATAACAATGTTTGCGGTCAATAAACCTAAATAGCTCTACTTATTCCGATCACTGGATAAGAGATAAGCACTATTTCGAATTCAGAAGATAGAAAATAATAGAGTCTCAGCTTGAAGATCTGTGGAAAATGACATAGATTGATTTTATTTAAATAATTACGAGTTTAATTCTAAATACATCTTTTACTATGAGTTAATTTACTCAACATTTAATTATTTGTCTATTGTCAACTTTCGATAATTTATTAATTTTAAAAGACTATTTTAGCTCTTCTCGCCTGAAACACAGGACTACCTAGTTCAGGCACATAAGTCTTAGCAATACATATAATTTTTATTTAAGCAAAACTGTACTAATCTTCATGCCTTATAATTTTTGAATAAATATATTATTATTATATTTACTAGCTTCTACCCGCGACTTCGTCCGCGTGAAATGTTGGCCAAACCGCGTCGCATACCACCGCGTCGCATCCCACCGCGTCGCATCCTACTGCGTCGCATCTCACCGCGTTGCATACCACCGCGTCGCATCCCACTGCGTCGCATTCCACCGCGTTGCATCCCACCGCGTCGCGTCCCACCGCGTTGCATCCAACTGCGTCGCTTACCACCGCGTCGCATCCTACTGCGTCGCATACCAACGCGTCGTATCCAACTGCGTCGCATCCCACTGCGTCGCATCTCACCGCGTCGTATCCAACGGCGTCGCATACCACCGCGTCGCATCCCACCGCGTCGCATCCTACTGCGTCGCATCTCACCGCGTCGTATCCAACTGCGTCGCATACCACCGCGTCGCATCCCACCGCGTCGCATCCTACTGCGTCGCAGCTCACCGCGTCGTATGCAACTGCGTCGCATACCACCGCGTCGCATCCCACCGCGTCGCATCCTACTGCGTCGCATCTCACCGCGTCGTATCCAACTGCGTCGCATACCACCGCGTCGCATGCCACCGCGTCGCATCCCACCGCGTCGCATCCTACTGCGTCGCATCTCACCGCGTCGTATCCAACTGCGTCGCATACCACCGCGTCGCATCCCACCGCGTCGCATCCTACTGCGTCGCATCTCACCGCGTCGCATCCTACTGCGTCGCATCTCACCGCGTCGTATCCAACTGCGCCGCATCCTACTGCGTCACATCTCACCGCGTCGTATCCAACTGCGTCGCATACCACCGCGTCGCATCCCACCGCGTCGCATCCAACTGCGTCGCATACCACCGCGTCGCATCCCACCGCGTCGCATCCCACCGCGTCGCGTCCTACTGCGTCGCATCTCACCGCGTCGCATCCTACTGCGTCGCATCTCACCGCGTCGTATCCAACTGCGCCGCATCCTACTGCGTCACATCTCACCGCGTCGTATCCAACTGCGTCGCATACCACCGCGTCGCATCCCACCGCGTCGCATCCAACTGCGTCGCATACCACCGCGTCGCATCCCACCGCGTCGCATCCCACCGCGTCGCATCCTACTGCGTCGCATCTCACCGCGTCGTATCCTACTGCGTCGCATCTCACCGCGTCGTATCCAACTGCGTCGCATCTCACCGCGTCGTATCCAACTGCGTCGCATACCACCGCGTCGCATCCCACCGCGTCGCATCCCACCGCGTCGCATCCTACTGCGTCGCATCTCACCGCGTCGTATCCTACTGCGTCGCATCTCACCGCGTCGTATCCAACTGCGTCGCATCTCACCGCGTCGTATCCAACTGCGTCGCATACCACCGCGTCGCATCCCACCGCGTCGCATCCCACCGCGTCGCATCCTACTGCGTCGCATCTCACCGCGTCGTATCCTACTGCGTCGCATCTCACCGCGTCGTATCCAACTGCGTCGCATCTCACCGCGTCGTATCCAACTGCGTCGCATCTCACCGCGTCGTATCCTACTGCGTCGCATCTCACCGCGTCGTATCCAACTGCGTCGCATCTCACCGCGTCGTATCCTACTGCGTCGCATCCCACCGCGTCGCATCCTACTGCGTCGCATCTCACCGCGTCGTATCCTACTGCGTCGCATCTCACCGCGTCGTATCCAACTGCGTCGCATCTCACCGCGTCGTATCCAACTGCGTCGCATCTCACCGCGTCGTATCCTACTGCGTCGCATCTCACCGCGTCGTATCCAACTGCGTCGCATCTCACCGCGTCGTATCCTACTGCGTCGCATCCCACCGCGTCGCATCCTACTGCGTCGCATCTCACCGCGTCGTATCCTACTGCGTCGCATCTCACCGCGTCGTATCCAACTGCGTCGCATCTCACCGCGTCGTATCCTACTGCGTCGCATCTCACCGCGTCGTATCCAACTGCGTCGCATCTCACCGCGTCGTATCCAACTGCGTCGCATACCACCGCGTCGCATCCCACCGCGTCGCATCCCACCGCGTCGCATCCTACTGCGTCGCATCTCACCGCGTCGTATCCTACTGCGTCGCATCTCACCGCGTCGTATCCAACTGCGTCGCATCTCACCGCGTCGTATCCAACTGCGTCGCATACCACCGCGTCGCATCCCACCGCGTCGCATCCCACCGCGTCGCATCCTACTGCGTCGCATCTCACCGCGTCGTATCCTACTGCGTCGCATCTCACCGCGTCGTATCCAACTGCGTCGCATCTCACCGCGTCGTATCCAACTGCGTCGCATCTCACCGCGTCGTATCCTACTGCGTCGCATCTCACCGCGTCGTATCCAACTGCGTCGCATCTCACCGCGTCGTATCCTACTGCGTCGCATCCCACCGCGTCGCATCCTACTGCGTCGCATCTCACCGCGTCGTATCCTACTGCGTCGCATCTCACCGCGTCGTATCCAACTGCGTCGCATCTCACCGCGTCGTATCCAACTGCGTCGCATCTCACCGCGTCGTATCCTACTGCGTCGCATCTCACCGCGTCGTATCCAACTGCGTCGCATCTCACCGCGTCGTATCCTACTGCGTCGCATCCCACCGCGTCGCATCCTACTGCGTCGCATCTCACCGCGTCGTATCCTACTGCGTCGCATCTCACCGCGTCGTATCCAACTGCGTCGCATCTCACCGCGTCGTATCCTACTGCGTCGCATCTCACCGCGTCGTATCCAACTGCGTCGCATCTCACCGCGTCGTATCCAACTGCGTCGCATACCACCGCGTCGCATCCCACCGCGTCGCATTCCACCGCGTCGCATCCCATCGCCCGCCCCCGCTATAACTTAGTTTTCCTTTAGCGTTCTTTCTGACTTTTTTTCTTTTTGTTAGGCTCCTAAGGGTCGTAGCCTGGTAGGCCTTAGCGTGTATAATAATACCATCTCAAGAATTGCGGTATCAAATGTAGAAATATTTTTTCAGATCCCACTGGTAGTTCAGGAGTATTATGATCACTCCAAGTACTTAGTTTAGGTTACCCTGAATATTCAACTAAACGTAACTATGTACATAGTTACGTTACCTACCTCCTACCTTAAAGTGATGCTTAACAGTTAAGTTAAAGTATATGGCCATTACGTAAGTAGAGAGTTGGTTATTAAATAATATCGATTCTATTTCTCAACCTCAAGTAATTAGGTATTGAATAGAAATTCCACAGACAGACGAAGATACATAGGAATTTCGTGGGACAACTGAATCAACCCAAGCTCGGCGAGGGACAAGCTACAAATTAAATCTAAATCCGGATCAAAGCCAATTTGATACGTGACTATATTAGAGATATTCAATAGATCTATAGCTATCGCCGTATAGTGTCTACTGCTATACCCGGTACTGTGTGTGACGGTTGAAGAGGAAATTAGTAAAATCACGTTCTATGCCAAGCAATGTATCCATAATAAGCCCGTTTTCTCTCGATGTTTTCCTTCGCCGTTTTGAGAGCAGTTGTGATGAAATAATGAACCTGCGACCTATAGCTCTTTGTCACTGTGTGTGTGAAGGCGGCTCGGCCAATACTAAGCTCTTCCGAGCTTACCTGCGAACATAAAGTCAAATGAGCACGTACACTAACACACTTCAGACTTCCGTGAGTTAAAACATTTGCAAGTGTAGAATGATAATGTGTGGATAATTCCTGCTCATAAAAAACTCTAGTCATAAGAGACCGTTTCCTCACGCCAAGATTTAATAGGTCCAGAAGCAACTTGTAGGTGATTAAACAGGAATATAATTACTCCATTAAACATAATTACGATGTCGTTATCAAGTTTCAGGGCTCTTATAATTAACTTTAATTATAGATTAGCACCGGCCTCTTCAAACAGTCAAGTCATTTACCTTAATCAAGTTAGAAAGCAAAAATAAAAGCGTCGTATAGGTACTTACTAGATACAAGGAATTTTTATCGTGAAAATAATTTTGGTCTGTAAATATCTACATAATCTAAATATATAGCCATATATCATAATATAGGTTGATATGATCACCACGGTTCTTAAAAATCTTAGCATAGGTAATAGCACAATCAGCCTATCTATTGTCACTGCTAGGACACAAGCCTCCTCTCGGTGAGTGTTTTCCTTTACCGCTTTTAGTGATGATGAAATAATTTACACAACGTACAGTAAGTAGGGCTGCAAAGTGCATGGATAGTTCAGAAATATAATCGTGTGAATCGAGAAATTTTTTTTCATATGCTAGCAAATGTAATGTAATAGTTAGATAAATATATTAGCTGTGTAACTCCTTTCTCAATACGTTTCTTCCCAACTGCTTACTTACGTTTCGTAAATTAGTCACAGTTGTGAAGAAACCAACGCCATCTAGTTTATTTTAGAAAACTTGAACTCAAACGTTCACAGGAAAATAGCCATTAGGGTATCCATGCACATTTGCAGGTGACCGTACACCAACAGCTTCTATGTATAATTTATCTTAAGTACTATAGATCACAAAAGTCTCGGCCTTACACAGAACAAAAACTTCTGTGTTCCAACCAGTGATCCTTAAGTCGCGGCCTTTATCACTGCTCTGCACTAGGCCACCACTGTTGTGCACTCCACTGTGCAACCACTTTGTCAAAAAAAAAAAACAGTGGCACTCCGGCAGTGCCGCCAGAAGTGAAAACAAAACACAAACAGAATACTTTGCCATCACTCACTGACATATCGGATACACGTTAAAACCGAGCACATCCCGAGGACAGCCGAACGCTAAAAAGCGGGTACCTAATTTTTAATCGTCTAATAAACAAAACACGCGCGGTGTCGCTTACGGTAACAGCTTAATGGCGCGAGTTCAATGGTTTTTCCCATATAAAAAAATGGCCAACGCGCTAAACCAGATTTCACTTCAATTAAAAAAAAAAAGCTTGGTTATTGTTTAATGTGGATGGCAAAGAGTGTAGGATAAATACACTACCCATTATATTGTAGTAATCATCAGACACGTCTTATGGCCCGTGCCGGACGGCGCGTACGTGTTCCACGCGCGCCTCAAGGAGATGTCAGCATCGAGGAGTGGCCCCTTAGGGCCGAAGCCTGCCGGGCCAGCGGGATTGTCCGAAAGGGTTACCGCTGACCCGGAACATAAAGGGCTAGGGAAGGAACACGGGTGGGTTTTAGTCAGTAAGAGTCTGACACTCTCTTCCGCTCCACACAAGCGGGAGGAGTCATTAGATGATTTCCCATCCGAAAACAAAAAAAAACACGTTTTATGACCACCCACTGAAAAATTCTACAAGAGTCATTCATTAAATTCCACGCAGTTTTCAAAATAGCAACAAAAAGCAAATTCCCACTCCAACCAAGAAATAGCCCATACCTACAACCTTCATAAATATAAAAGTACGCTAATAAAGCATCTGTGTACATCATACGCTATGATATTAAACAGCCGAAGCAATAAACCCGACTGCGAAGGGAGAGGTAATCGGCTATAAACAATACTAACGGCTGTGCAATACCTGAACGTATGTAAGGGCGAAGTATGAAATTTAAATGTAAAATACGTCATACATCGCACTGCCAACTCACTTTCGAGGCTTTGAAAACAGCGAGAATTGTCTGAATAAGTTGCGAAGTGTTTAGAAAACATATACCATTGTCATGTTTCCAACGATGTTCTGGAAAGCAATAAACTTCGAAAGCTGGTGTAATCGTTGTCTATGTGACAATAGAGGGGGAAAAATGTAACATACCATCTCCATACTATAGAAGAAAATAATAAAGAAAAAAACTATGAGCACGCAAAGTAAGTTACATGTCGATGCCCCCAAGCAATACCTAAGTCGGTAATTTGCTATTATGGACTTTTTATTGTTATGTCAAATCGACCTATGGGTTGGGATACATCTTAGTAATTTATTTCACTTTTACGTAGTGATATTTAAGAAAATATCATGTAAAACACTTTTACTGTGGGGATATTTTATAAACAAAATTATGACGAGAAAAGTAACTTACGTATCAATCAATACCTAAGTGTTTTGAATATTTAATTTAGGTATTGAATTGTTTTGAGTAAGCTCAAACCGGATTTAACAAGGTTTTTAAAGTAAATAATTTGAAGCGTATTGCATACGCATCAAAGAAGACTGGTCTCGTTTTCGACAAATGTTTTCTAACGATAATGTTACTGCATCAATTTAAAATAACCACAATAACACCGTAATAACAAATTACTTATCGTCTTTAAGATAATATAACATAACGTTGGAAAACTCCGTAATGTAATGTAACGTATCAACATTTTTAACAAATTGACTGCAATCACTCAATCGCCTCAATACTTGATGAAAAGATATTCATCAAAAACAGAAAAAAATTCTCATGTAAAATTTGAGTTACCTATAACGATTACTAATTGCTGGGGGGCGTCGATGTGACAAAACACTTAGAGATTTTTTTTGTGGTCTATACTGTCCTACTGCTGGGCAAAGGCCTCCCCCAAAGAACGGGAAAAGAGTCCCTGTAAGGATTACAGGGACTCTTGCCCCGCTATAGTTGATAAAACATCCTTATTTCGTCAATATTAGCGACTCGTTCCTGCAGTGCGATTCTGTAACCATCTCACCGTGAAAACTTAGGTGAAGTGAGCGTGGAGTGAGCTGTCAATAGTGTTAATTCCTAGCAAAAACAAACTCACTTCACCTAAGTTATCACGGAGAGATTTTTACAGAATCGACCGGCTGCTTCAGTTTTTCGGAACTTGAGAAAATATCGAGGTTTCTTAATTATATGTAAGTGTAGTATTAATTTATTACACGCATAAGCCATCCTTATTTAACTGCATCAAAATCCATGGTGTAGTTTATCTTTTTGTCTGTCTGTTTACACACAAAAAGATACTTTGTTTTATACTATATTTTATAGATCAAGAAGTCTGACAACCAGTCTTACCAAGGGGTATCGTATTACCCAGTAACTGGGTTGTGGAGGTCAGATAGGCAGTCGCTCCATGTAAAATACTGGTATTCAGCTGAATCTGGTTAGACTGGAAGCCGACCCCAACATAGTTGGGAAAAAGGCTAGGTAGATGATGATGATGACTATATTTTATAGATGTAGAAGTTATAGTTATATATATTATGTATACATAGATGGTCCCGAAACCAATACTACTAATTACTACACAAAAGGATAATGACATAGACATGTGTAATGACAGCTCTCGTCATGCACGTGTCTAGCGCTGCAATAGTAATCTAATCCTCAAGGTATTCCCAAGACGGGCAGGGCTTAGCGATTGTGGAACAGCATCTACAAACAGCCTTAAGAGGATTCTGCTGTTAGACCCGTTAACGCAATCTCTGAGATGACATTTATGAAAAGCGACATATATATCTTCGCCAAAAGCTAACTTTGTCGAACAACGTCGTAAGTACACATAGAACGTTCTGTCTTCTTTGTCATCTTCATAAATAACGTAATTTATTGCTAAACTGTTTCTCCTTGTTAGACATGAATAACTTAACAGAAAGGATGAACAAGCCGAATTCAATATAATAATGTTATTGTTGGTTCTCCATTCTTCCCCATATTTTATGGGATTTTGCCAAGCGTGATACAATATCCGATTTAGAAGTGATATATGGTTCCAATCTGAACATTATCTTTTTAGTAACATTTTTGGTAACAAAGGTGCAGAAGTTGGACTGTTAGACCATCTGGTTGAATTGAACGAAACAACTTTTACAAAAACAGTCGTCGACCGACGTAATCACTACTAGATGAGAAAAATATCTCTTTGTACTTATTTTATGTGTGATTTCTCTTTACATAAAACATTCACGTAATATGTATCGATCACTCACAAAACAGGCAATCAGGATAATTCTGTACAAATAAATAAAAAATTGTTATTCACAGCCAGTTTCATTTATTACGTCTGTTATATCGTAATGTCTTGAGATCCCATGTTTAAATTAAAGTTACAGTACGTATTCAAGTTTACACTTTAAACAAATAACATACCGCACTGCGCACGCTGGTTTTGTGGCCCTCCTCCATTTACTCAGTAAAATATAGCACCTGCAATGCCATTCCGCGTCCCTCTGTTGAATATTGATGTATCTCGCATCGCCTTGCTGGGAATCGACGTCGTATACCTGCGATGAGGATGTATTGCATATATCGATGGGCCTTGAGATCGTGGCCTGTGATTGTATTAATCATAGGTTCAGTGCTGCGACACTTATTTTTAAATATCGCAACATCACGCTGATATATTTTGGCCTCGAACAGGACTTTCAGTTTTTATGTTCATTTTCATTTTACTTTTGTTTTATTTTTTATTAAATAAATCCATTTATTTCAGAATAATTACATGTCCATAGTTGTTAGTAACAAAGGTCTTAAAATCAAGTTTCAGTTTTATGATTTTAAGACTGTGTTCAGTTATTCCTGTGCGAGTCCAAATAAAGACAAATTCTATCTTTCTTTCCTTAACAAAATATTACTTATAGCAAACACTTAGATTACGTTCATATCATACCAGCTACCGGTCTTCACTCGTATCGTCTCGAACAATATAAGTGTAAATACATAGCTCATGTCGGTTTATATTTTAAGGGCTGATTTTACTAACGTCAGATAAATTTTAGCCGTGGATAAAACTGACGTCTGAAATTCAAAATTATTCCTCGGATATAAATATCCGGCGTTGGAAAAGTCAGTTCTAATCCAGAACCGTTACCGTACTACGCTGTAGCGCGTAGCACGTCGTAGCGCGTCCACGTCGTAGCGCGTAGCACGCTGTAGCGCAGTGCGTTAAACGTCGCCGCTTTGGGGGTCTAGTTAGGGCCTATCAGTAAATGTACTGAATGTTGAGCCTATTCATTGCTACTTACAATAGATTAAATTTTTACAAAACTTGATTAAAATTGCACAGAAATCCCGAAAGCCATCAGTTAGAAACACAATCTAACCTTCAACCTCACCCCACAGCCCACAGGGAAACTCTAAAAGACATTTGCAAAATATTTTTACACAATTAAAAACATAATCATAGAGAACTTTACACCAGAACAATACTCATTTATTTTTACCCGGAACTGACAATTGGACTCAAAACCTCAAACAACGCTTGTTTCTTAATAAAACAGTGGTCGTGTTAACTGTTAATAAAATAAAATAATTGGTGTGACGAAACAGCTCCAATTAATGTTGCAGGTAACAGTCAATTAAACACGTCGATTTACCGGAAACCTGAGGGCCGAGCAGAATTTGATGCTTTTAAAATCCATTACCATTAATTAATTAATTGTTTGAACTTGTTTTATCATACCTACGTGTAAACAAATGTAGGTACAGTCGACCGCACACCGGTGGAAATACTTTAACCTTGAGCTGGCCTTGCGTAGTAAGTACGGAGTTTCATTAGAATAAGAAGTCAGCGTTTACTGGTTACCACTGGCTTGTGGCCTACTGTACTAGGTAAAGTAAAATAGCAAATTAAATGTTTTTTTTTCTCTAAATAAGTTTTTGTAACAATTAATAACAAGGGCAGGTTTTACCAGTATTTCGTGTTACGCAGTATCTGGGTTGTGAAGATCAAGGTAAAATGCTGGTATTCAGCTGCATCCGGTTAGACTGGAAGCCGACACCAACATAGTTGGGAAAAGGCTAGGCAGATTGATTGGGCAAGGGCAGGTCTTATCTTCTGAGGTAGAAGTGTTGCACAAAATCAGAAGTTGGCAGATTCGTCTCAAAATTAAGTTGTTGCAGGTTGTCTTGTTTATCTCTCATAACTTTTTATTTTTTTTTTATATTTTGTTGTATGTATGTATCTAAGTATTTATTTTTAAATTCTAGTTATTTTCTAAGTTGTTTTCTGTAATTGTACCTACTGTGTATTGTCTCTGCATCACCCTAAGATAGACTGGTAGAAAAAACCCAAGGCATTAAGTCCGCCTTTGTACAGTTTTTACTTGTGCATAAAGTTTTAATAAATCTAAATATATAAAACGCAAAGGTGACTGACTGACATAGTGATCTATCAACGCACAGCCCAAACCACTGGAGGGATCGGGCTGAAATTTGGCATGCAGGTAGATGTTATGACGTAGGCATCCGCTAAGAAAGGATTTTGATAAATTCTACCCCCAAGGGGATAAAATAGGGGGTGAAAGTTTGTATGAAACTTTGTCAATTTTAAACCGATCGGGCTGAAACTTCGCATGCATATAGCTACTATGACTTAGGCATCCCCAAAGAAAGGATTTTGATAAATTCAACCCCCATGGGGATAAAATAAGGGATGGTGGAGGATGTAAATGTATTAGTTTTTTTTTTAATAATACTTAACGCGAGCGAAGCCGCGTGCAAAAGCTAGTAATAAATAAAATCAGCAAGAGTTTTTGCATACTTTTTCCTAGCCATTTAATTAAAAGGGCTCCAGGTAAGAGCTGAGCTATGGCGTAAATCTGTTCGTTCTACTTTTTCCTTGCATACTGTGAGAAATGTTGCTATAGTACTTCATAGTAATGCAGTTTATCAACTTTAAACCCGCTCCATGTTTATGCAGAACGTAGCTCAAAGTTTCAAGTAGTTTTGACGGTAATTATAACTTAACTTAACCTTAACTTAACCTGTCAGCCACCATGAAAGCGTTTAAAGAATATCGGATCTAAAGAATTTAGTTTAATTTATTTCAATGGCTGAATTCTAGGAACCTTATTGTATTTTCGATTGGAACAAGTATTTATGTAGGACTTACCTACTTTATTTATTGAAGTTATTTTTAGACGTTGTAAAGAGAACTATATGGAGGTAAGTGTATCGTGTTTATTTATAGATTTAATTGGCAATTCTATATAACAGAACCCAATCATATTGAACATAATTTGAACCCCAAACTGTAGGTACCTCTCCAGACGGGATTGATGTCGAATTGATTTAGATCTGAGAAATTAGGATTTGTGAAAAAATAACTTACTTTGATCAGAGATTAAATCTGCTGTAAAAACTTAAGTCATAAAAAATATGTAAGTCATATACCTATATATAGGTATGTTAAACAAAGGTACTTTTCGTGTGACTACGTTGCGCGTTGGTCTTCTAAATTACGCAACGGATTTTGATACGGTTTTGACCATCATCAAAAAAAGGTATTCCGGAAGGTGTACAATCTACACTAATATTATAAAGAGGAAAACTTTGTATTTTTGTTTGTTTGTTTGTAATGGATAAACTCAAAAACTGCGGGACCGATTTTAAAAATTCTTTCACCATTAGAAAGCTACATTATCTGCGAGTAACATAGGCTATATTTTATTTTAGAAAAAATAGGGATCCATAAGATATTTGGTTTTTTCGGACCCAAGGTGTAAAAAATCATCCAAAAAAGTTCCTTAATTGGAGTACGCCGCCTAAACTATAAAAGATAGAACCATAAAATGTTCTAATTAATTAAAGACCTTAAAAATATCTACAAAAAAGTCCGCGAAACACTATACCTATCTATTTCGAGTTAAGCACAACAACCATTTTTTTGTTTAAAAATCTTGAATTTTTTTAGGACTTCATTTAAACGCATTAATGTTACACATGTCATTACTCCTTATCAAAATAAACTTTGTCACAAAGTACTGTTTATGTAGATAATATTTAGTCTATAATTCATTAAAATCGGACGTTTGGTTTGAAAGTTATGGCGAAATCAATATAATACTATTTCTGCGCTCCGCGGCCCGTGGCGACAGGCGAAGTAGGCGTCACCAAGGCCACAAAATACAGATAGTACAGAAGACAATCTACATGCAAAGTGCACTCGAGCAACGCACACACCGACACATAGACACCGCCACATAGACACCGCACATGAACACGTTATCTCAGACGGGTTGGGAGCAGTGCGAGCGCGCGTGTCATCCGCTTGAGACACGCGTCTGTGAAGTGCAAAAATGGAGCAACAAAAAAATGCCTATCTAAGCTCGATTTATATAATAGTTTCCTATTTTGAATCAGTATAAACAAAGTAACTTTTTTGTAAGGTAAATTCATGCCACTAACTATTACGTAAGTTGAAAACATGATTTTTTGTTTGTGTGGATATTGTGTTGTTTTTAGTCTCATTTGATAGGTTTAAGTCTAAAACGGATAGGTCAAAATAAATTGTGTAAATAGGGTAATCCGTTTTGAAGTTATTAGGGATTTTCGATAGTGAAAATTGACAAATGTAAAATTTTATATGTTTTTGTTCTGTAAACTTTTTGTATTGTAATACTATGTTTATTGGTTTGTTTTAATATTTTAGAATAAGCTCAACAATAAATCAAACAACTAGATACGAGTGCCACTACCAGGATAGTTTTTTGTGCACAAGACAAAGTTGACAACCATAGCGCGACCGCCGAGTGTAGGTATGAAAAGTGAAGTACATACACGTGATTGATTTCTGTACCGTGTGTATTTTGTGCCAAGGCGGGGGTGCGGATGCGGGAGGGGAGCTTACGTCTATGAGTAAGGTACCCGCGCGGCTCGGTCGGCTCCTTACGCAGCGGTCGCGCGCGGTTTATAATAATTTTGCTACGAAAATTTTTAGATTTCGTTGTTAAAACTAAACCTAACAAAAAGTTCTTTTCAGAGCTACATAAAAGTTTCTTTTCAAAGCTATATAAAAGTTGTTTTCAGAGCTATATAAAAGTTATTTTCAGAGCTATATAAAAGTTCTTTTCAGAGCTATATAAAAGTTCTTTTCAGAGCTACATAAAAGTTTCTTTTCAAAGCTATATAAAAGTTCTTTTCAAAGCTATATAAAAGTTCATTTCAGAGCTATATAAAAGTTCATTTCAGAGCTATATAAAAGTTCTTTTCAGAGCTACATAAAAGTTTCTTTTCAGAGCTATATAAAAGTTCTTAATTATATATATTCTTTGTTTGTTACATATCTACAAATATATCTAAAGTCTGCAAAATGCCTAAAAGGACGAGGTCTCAACTTTCTAAACACAGTTCTCAAGCAAGGACAGCAAGAATACATCGTATTGAAGAATCTTCACCTGAACGTTCACAACGTCTTGCCGAACAAAATACATCAAATGTTGTTTATAGGGAAGCTCATAATTCAGTAACTTTTTTTTATTAAAATTTTATCCTTTAAAACAATATTTAACACATGAAGTTATCGTATCCTGCTAATAAAATAAATGCAAAAGTCTGTTTGTTTATTTGCCTGTTTGTCGGCTAAAATGCTGAATTTACTTTTGGGTAGTTGAACACATGGGATCAAACTTAGGCTTTTTGTAGCGGTAATCGACATCCACGCAGGCGGAGCCGCGGGGGACCGCTATAGGTTATATAAATCAGAATAACACATAGGCTACTTTTTGTCGCGAAAACCGACATCCACGCGGGCGGAGCCGCGGGCGACCGCTAGTACAATATAATTATGAACTTATAGTTCATAAAGAAATTTCAAAGTCGTAAAAGACATGCGACAACAGTTATATGGGCCAAATTTCAATCGACAAATAATTTTTATTCGTAAAATAAAGTTAACGTCTGACAGATTTTGTCTGGAAGTCCAGTCACACAAAAAACACTTTCTACCTCCAATAACATCAAAATCTCCTTCAATTTACGGTCCTCGCGTTCTTTAGTAATGGCCCAATTCACCAAAATGCCTCACAATCATAAGGGCATACGTCATACATTTGCTACCCTCTAAGATTATTCAGAGCCCGCCTGGTACATAAGCCCTATATTATTCACCGCACATGACGTACGGCCATCGATTGCATTGCGTTCACATTATACAACACAGTAATATGGAGAAGGTTCAATTTTGATGGGAGGAAAGTGGGCACTCTTGAATTTAAGTTGTGTTGTGTTGTAATTAATAAGAATGGTCGGTCGCGGCTGACTGCCCGATATATTTCGGGCTCATTTTTTGTGGAGATTTCTTCAACAAGCTTTGAATTTTATCGGATTTCTGTATACAAAGAACCGTGCTTATTTACTTACGTCTCACAAATTACAGAAAGTACTACTGTGAAGTGAAATTTATAGAAGAAGAACGTTTTTTCAGACAAACAAAATTTTTTTCAGACAGAAAAAAAAATGAATTGAATTGATTTATTTCGTCGTTTCAGCCGATAGACGTCCACTGCTGGACATAGGCCTCCCCCAATTTTGGGGGGGGGGTTTGCCATAATCGCCACGCTTGGCAGGCGGGTTGGCGATCGCAGTATGGTATGATGGTGGAATAAATAGAGAACGCTGCTGCCCATTCTCCGGTAAGACCCTTAGTCGCCTTTTACGACACCCACGGGAAGTAAGGGGTGGTGCAATTCTTTAAGTCCGGCACCACACAGACAAGTCCGGCACCACACAGACAATTGATTTATTTAATTGTATAGAAATATTAAACGATGCGATACGATATGATGGGCCGAAAGGTTCTGGAGTGGCGACCGCATACCGGAAGACGTAGCGTTGGAAGGCCTCCCACAAGGTGGACCGACGACCTTGTGAAGGCCGCAGGAACCCGTTGAATGCGAGAAGCACAAAACCGGTCGAAGTGGAGGTGCTTCGGGGAGGCCTGTGTCCAGCAGTGAACTTCTTTCGGCTGAAAAGATGATGAGGATAATACAAATGTGTTAGTTATGTTGTTAATCTTTTCATAAACTGGTTATTGAGCTATAGATTTGTGGTTTTAAAATTATACATTTGTGGACTATATTATGTTTTGTAAAGTTAATTGATTGATAAAGTAAATTGATTTTTCAGTTTTGTTGCAAACTATCCAGTACGTCCTGCCATCTCCTACGTGGCCTACCGCGACCGTGCCTTATTTTCTTACTCTTAACAAAACTTGAAGGAGAAGCGGGCTTGCGAAATATGGATAAAGTAGAAGGCCTTCGTCCACTTTATCCAACCCAGGAGTGGAACAGAGCAGGCTAGTAAAAACGAAACTACGCTTTTCATCACCCACTTTATTTCGTTTACCACCTATAAGTGATCAACTTCATAATATTATGCAGTATGTAGTGGGTCTTCTGCACACATATCTCTCTTACGTAAGCACATGTAAGATACATGTAGTTACGTACATAAGTACACAGTAGTCGGTATCGGAGCTGCGTCCAATCGCAATCGTATAATTGACGTCACGTGTCCGAGGACAGCGATTCGGAGGTGAGCCGCTTAAACCAGATGGAGTTGTGCGTACTGCTGTGATTTGACTCCAGAATCTCACATTCCAGTGCTAATATTCGGTCAAAAAAATACTGGTACAGACCACCTAGCAGGTTTATGCTTGTTTCTTTTGATTCTAATTAACAAGGAATGATTGGCTTCTCACCTTTAGTTCTTTAAAAATGATCCAAATTTAAATTTAAAATGCATGTATGCTATTTCACGTAAACCTACATGGGCGCTTATGAAACGTCAGAAGCTATGGGCACGGTTCCAATGAGAGGTTTTTCTTTTGAGTATTAAAAAAAAACATAGTTTCCAAGAACCCTGAAGATGGCGTTGAACTGACTACGTTACTACATGCCAAAGTCAAAACGCTTGAAAAAAAAACCTTGCGTCACGTCATATACGCTCGTTGAGTGACAGTTTCGTTTGCTTTCGTTTTACGATCTCAAAATTACATCCAAGTGAATTAATAAAAAAATTATGTGACGTTCGTTCCTTGCAGTAACTTACCAAGTTCAGCGCCATCTATCCAGCGACTATGGAAGTGTTAAAAAAAAAGAAAAAGAAAATCCCTCATTGGTCGTTCCCTATAGAGGAGAGCCGGCAAGACACTCCACGGTTACTCTTTTAAAAATAATTATCGTTGTCGTTTCAGCCGATAGACGTCCACTGCTGGACATAGGCCTCCCCCAATTTTGGGGGGGGTTTGCCATAACCGCTTGGCAGGCGGGTTGGCGATCGCAGTATGGTATGATGGTGGAATAAATAGAGAACGCTGCTGCCCATTCTCCGGTAAGACCCTTAGTCGCCTTTTACGACACCCACGGGAAGTAAGGGGTGGTGCAATTCTTTAAGTCCGGCACCACACAGGACGAAAAATAATTATACTTTCAAAATATTTTCAAATTACACTTTTAATAGGTATAAGAGTATTATGTAGGCCTGTCAACAAGAACTATGTACTTAACAAAATAGAAAATGGTCAAACAATCAGAGCATCTATGCGAAAAATGTTAAGTTAAATTTATATTATAAATTGTTTAAAAATAACACTTTTTCAGGCAAAATAATTATTTTATTTAAACTATTTGAAGTCAGTGTCTGTAAAGAATCACCGAAACAAATTCAGAGATCCAAACAATTACATTGTAACGGTCAGATAGTATTATGAAGAATATGCACCTTACCTATTAAACTTTTAATTTGAACATAGTTATTCAATGCCGCTGATGCTGTAATTATCGTGACTACCTACTGGGCCCAAGTAATTTGAAAAGTATACCATTGAAATGAAAAGAAGAAAAGTACCATTGAAATGAAAAGAAGAAAAAGTACTTACCATTGAAATGAAAGGAAGAAAAAGATTTGAAATTATACAGGGTGGCAAACTGCAACTATGAATTCAGCGCATCATTCTAGACTGTAGACCCCCTAGCGTAGAAATTATTCGTCGACTATCAAAAAAATATCAACTGTTACATAAAAAAGTGCAATAATAATAACAATAATATTATTTATTTTCGGACAACAAAGATCCAGCGTGTTAGTAAACAATATTATAACTTATTACTAGTGTTAGTAGTTAAAATACAGTTAAGAAGAAGACAGCTTAAATAGTATCGAAAAAAGGACATCCCCAAATTAATGTTTTGGGATTGTCCTTCCCATAAAACTTTTAATAATCGGAGAGTTGATACTCTCCGCCATAGTTTTTATTTATTTATTTATCTTTAATTCAGGTAGAACCCATAAATTTGTTAGTATTCCTTAACCTATGTTAGTATAATAGACTTTGACACACAATAATACTTAATTTCGCCACCTCACGGCTACATCTGGCAACCGTACATGCACTGCGCACAGGTGCCCCATAATGTGGCCTTCAGTCTTACTAGCAACAATGCTCAGGAGACTGCTATCACCACCCCGCATCCGACGCAGCAGCGAAGCAGATCGTTTACGAATAATCGCAAAGAAGTCGTCTGTACGCGCTGCTGCGAACATCCCTGATGCGCTACAGAAACGAGGTAGCGCCAGCAATATCCTAAAAGCATTGTTGTATTGACCACGCAGGGCATTAAACGGTTTCTGCGTGTATCTGGTCCACAGACTGCATGTATAAAAGGTCTGGCAAGAAGCCCTAAACAGAGTTAGCTTGACATTGCTGTCACACTTTGCAAATGCTGCGAGCCAGTATGTTGCGTCTTACGGCCAATGCCCTACGCTCTCTCTCAATATCACAGTTATCAGTGCCATCCTCTGTAACCCAGTGACCAAGGTACTTGAACTGTTTGACTCTGTTTAGAGTGGCACCACATAGCGAGACCGGTGGTACCACTTCGTAAGTCTAGTTTTGTGCCCTAAAAACTAACAGCTCGCTTTTCTTGGCATTATACCTTAGTCCATGAGCTCCAGCATAGCACTCGCATATATTTAACAGCTTCCTAAGAGCACTGATCGACGGACTCAGCAGCACCATATCGTCAGCATAACTGATGTTGTTGAAGGACACACCATCGATCATGCATCCGATGCCAGTGCTGCTGAGTTCCTCGATCAGCTTATTCACATAGATGTTAAACAACTTGGGCGAGGTCAGACCCCTTTGCCTCACCCCGCACTGCAACCTGTACACATCTGAGTATGAGCCCGCCCACCTCACAGCGTTGTGTTGGTTATCGTACCAGAACTTTAGTACATTAATTATTTCTGGCGGCAGGTTTTAAAATGCTGTTGCCACTCGCCCGCAACCTTGACAACAGCGACGCGGTTTTCTTGCGAATGACGGCGTGGTAGCCGTCAGTTCGGTTTTGCGCAAACATATTAGAAGCGCTGCATCATCGTGGCAGTCCCAACAGCATCCTCAAAATATTATTATAAAGTACAAATCAAATCAACTGTATCAAATTTTGGTACAGTTGACCCAAAGACTCCCGTTGTAAAAGCACTGGCAGTATGCCTTAAAAAGTGTTACTTTCACTTGATTGCTACACCGAGCGAATCTTCGGGCCAACAATCATGTTACCTCGGACCGCCAATGCCCTACGGTCCCTTTCAATATCAACATTGTCCTTAAGGTCGTCAGCGAGAAAATGCCCTAGATATTTGAATTTTGTCACTCTTTTGACGTTCAAACCGTTTAGGGTAATGTCAGGTATAGTATCTGGGCATTCACCGCCGCCGGCCCTAAAGACAATGTACTCGCACTTTTTAACATTATAAACAAGTCCGTGTGATGCAGCATACGCCTACAACAGAATTTTTAGGGTTCCGTACCCAAAGGGTTAAAACGGGACCCTATTACTAAGACTCCACTGTCCGTCTGTCTGTCTGTCACCTGTCTGTGTATCTCATGAACCGTGATAGTCGAAATTTTCACAGATGATGTATTTCTGTTTCCGCTATAACAACAAATACTAAAAACAGAATAAAATAAATATTTAAGGGGGCTCCCATACAACAAACGTGATTTTTTCGGAGATTTTGCCTAGTGGTACGGAACCTTTTTTTATAACAAATCAAACCTTTTATTAACCTTGATGTTTTGGATCCATGGTAATATGTCGCGCGTTACCTGCCACCCTTTATTACTCCTTACATAAGTACTTACTGGAGATCAAAAGCTCTCACTGAGCAAATACAAATTGATTTCAAATTGTGTGCCTATTAATTAATACCAAAACGTTGTCTATAATAATACACATTGACAATCACACATTATTATATCAAGTGTCTTAATTAATTACGGTTTGAATTCATTTATTTCCGAAGATTTCAGATCACTTGTACAGAAATATATCTATACTTATAATAAATCTGTAGAAGGGTCAATTCTGTACATTGAAAATATTGAAAAAATAAATAGCGGGGGGTGTTGCTGGATCGATACCAAACCCAAATATGTGATTAAAAAAATTTTTGTCTGTCTGTCTGTCTGTCTGTCTGTCTGTATATGCAGGCATCACGTGAAAACTAACGGTTCGATTTCGATGAAACTTGGTATAATTATACCTTATTATCCTGGGCATAAAATAGGATACTTTTTATCCTGGAAAAATACGTAGAAAATAAAATCTTATTTTTCAGTTTTATTCATAGACGTTGTTCTGTAGAACCGCGAACACACGTTGCATTACCCGCAGTGGATAATTTTCCATTTCAATTTAAGAGAATACAGTTTCCTGTAGCTTTGTGTTACACCATGACAATAAATAAGGCTCAAGGTCAGACCCTAGGAGTTGCTGGCGTAGATCTTACCGCGAGTTGTTTTTCACACGGGCAACTTTACGTAGCTCTTTCCCGTGTGAGCAGTCCAAGAAATCTTCATGTTCATATTCCGGACGAGATCACTAACAATGTTGTGTATGCTGAAGCTCTCAATTAACTTTCTGTCGCATTGTCACGATCACTTTTTTATTATTGCAAACTTTTCGTCACTGTCAGTAATTTACTGCTACATGCTACTTATCAAGGTCGGAATTACTATGAAAAAAATACTTACTACAGAACGCGAGCTCAACAGCAGTAGCTCAATAGAGGGATCTCCTTAATTATTATAGGCTTAGCCGTATTTGGGTCCAATAGATATTTATAAGATGTCATTGTCAGAGTTACTCAAAATGGAGAAATAAACCATCCACGCGAAGACCGACATCCGCGCGGACGGAGTCGCGGGCGGAAGCTAGTAGTAAATATTACTTAATTATACGTTTTTGTTATCCAGAAGTTTTGTATTGTCTACCGCCGTGTGGCGCGTTGACGCGGTCGCCGTGCGGTGACTCGTTATCATTGTTTTTATAAAACTCGTTATAATTGCACTTGTCATTATATTGTTTGAATTGCCTTATATGTTTAAAACGAAACTGTTTCTATTTCATTGATTTTGACACCTAACACGCTGTTTTAATTAAAAGTTTTATTCGAACTGACCGCTCCAAATAAAAAAGTGTTTGGTCTTGACTATTGATCCGCGTGTATTAAAACCTTACGTCATGCCAAAATTGAAATTTGTACATTGCATAGATCTTCAGATAAACCTCTGTGACAGACGGACAAAACGTGATGGTCCAAAGGTTCCGTTTTTCCTTTTTAGGTCCTTAACACATTGAAGGACACTGAAAGAGACACAATAGAAGTTTTATTGTTATTACGTCTATAGGCGTTCAGTGTCCTTCAATGTGTTAAAAACAATAATAATTTCAAGATGCTCTACAAAAATATTTGTTTTGGGGTTGCACTTTATTATTATCCATTTATTTCAGGCATCAAGGCCCATAAAAAACACATATAATACAATATGAATATAACTTAAAAATAATGTAAATACATACAACATTATAATTACACTAAAAAATTAACAAACTAAAGCGCACGAAGTGTCTGCGTCGTGTTTCTCTGACTGGTGTCATGTCATGTGGTGTGTACTTTATGGGATCAAGGTCTCAAGTAGGAAACTGCAGTGCCGGACGTCATCGTGCACTTTTGACTGCTTCCTCCGTTGGGTGTGTCATGTTTGGTATAACAACAGATAGTCTAATTTCATTTGACATACCTTTCATATGATATAATTTTCATATCCTATAAAAACCTTTAACCTAATTTCGTATGATCTAATGTTATATTTGATATAATTTTCTTTTTCTCTAATTTAATTTAGTATAACATTCATTTCATATAATTTTCATATTGTATAATGCTCCCCCAAGTAACATTTAATTCGGGCCTAGGTTGTAAAAAATGCCTTTAGGTTTTATAAGGGTCGTAAAAAGGTTAATGGTTTGCTATCTGGTCATATTAAGTACTTGACCCCTTGTTCACCCACCGCGACGCCCTACATAAAAAACTGAAGGCTTCTCCTTCAGATGAAGTTCTAAAGATCTCCTATCATAGGTACAGGAATTTTTGTAATGATGTTCTAAACAAGGTGAAAGAGAAATATGAGACCTCGACGATTGAAAATTGTAAGAATCCAAAACAAACTTGGGAAATGATACGAAAAATCACCAACACTACTAAAACTAAAAATCCAGCGGAAGAATTAATAAGTGCTAAGCCACACGAAGCCCAGAAATCCGTAGACAAGATAAATCAGTACTTTGCAAGTACTGGTCAAACACTTGTAGACACTATTACTAAATCCTTCGATATATCTAAAATAATATGTAATATTAAAACCCAACGTAGATTAAAATCCATCGTACTGCTAGAAACAGATAATACCGAAGTTGAGTCCATAATTCAAAATCTTAAAAATGACTCCGCTACTGGATATGACGGCATACCTACCACATTCCTAAAACGCATAAAAAATGTAATAAGCCCCTCCCTGACTCATATTTTCAACCTATGTATAAACAAAGGTATTTTTCCAAACTGCTTCAAACATTCACTAATTCATCCTATTCATAAAAGTGGGTCTAGAGGCAGCGTCGAGAACTATCGTCCGATTTCGGTCCTGCCTGCAATGTCCAAGATATTTGAAAAGCTTATCAATAAACGCCTAATGAGTTTTCTAAAACAAGAACATATTATAGCAGATTCGCAATATGGTTTTCAACCTAATAAATCTGCAGAAGATGCGGCGATACAGCTTACAAATTTTGTGGCAAGCAATTTGGACCAGGGTCGGAAATGTGTCGGAGTTTTTCTGGATCTAGCCAAGACCTACTTCTGACGAAACTCGAAGCGATCGGCATACGCGGCCTACCTCTCCAACTCGTGAAAGATTTCCTTACTAACAGGTACCAATCTGTGAAGATAGGCGACTACATTAGCTGCTCCCTCCCCATCACCTGTGGAGTTCCCCAGGGAAGTGTTCTTGGCCCAGGTCTCTTCCTGATATATATCAACGAACTTTGCCAATATGAACCGTCAAAAGGAAAAATATTTTCATACGCTGATGACACTGCGCTCATATTTCAGGGAGATTCCTGGGCCGAGGCACGGTACCTTGCCGAAAAAGGACTTCATCAGGCATCACTGTGGTTAAATAAAAATCTTCTAACATTAAATGTCAATAAAACAAAATATATGACATTTTCGATAAATAAAACAACACAACCAAATAACTTCATTTTAAAAGCACACATCTGTAAAAATGCCCAGTCATTAACGTGCTCCTGCGCATCACTCGTAAAAACCACCAATATTAGATATCTCGGAACTCAAATAGATGATACCCTTTCATGGCATGCACAACTAGGTAATCTGTCGGCACGTACGCGTAAAATGATATGGATTTTTAGAAAGCTCAGAAACGTAGTCAACTTAAAGATGTTAAAAACGGTTTATTTTGCCTTGGTTCAATCAATCTTGGGTTATTGTATTCCGGTATGGGGTGGGACTTGCAAGACAAAAATCATAAAAGTTGAACGTGCACAAAGGTCATTACTCAAAGTAATGCTTAGAAAACCCTTTCGTTATCCCACAGTGAACCTATATAAGGACTGCAATGTCTTGACAGTGAGGCAACTATTCATCCTTCACACTACACTCCGCAAGCATAAGGAACTAACCTACGATCCTAAGTTAACATATCCTGCACGAAGAAATAACAGAATATGCAAGGCAACTAAACACAAAACTGCTTTCTTCAGAAGACACTCATGTTTCCTTGCTCCTTATCTATATAATAAACTTAACTCTCTTTTAAATATATTCCCAAAAACCTCCCATGAATGTAAATCTATTATTCAAAAATATCTTCTAAATTTAAATTACAATGACACGGAATCCTTACTTATAATTTCTAAATAATTCTCTGCTTTTTCTGCAGTGAATCAAGAGCAGTCAAAGCTTACTCATCCATAACCACACATACATACTCATACAAATACAGACGCGCGCAACCGTACTCTCACTCATCACACACACAACACACACACACACACGAACACACACACACACGAACACACCCATAACACACACAAACACTCGTAATATACAATGAATTACACAACACACACACGCACTCACACAAACACACATAATATACAATGAATTACACCTCTAGTTGTCATTCATTAATAATTGTACCAACTTACTCGCCGCGGGTGGAAGACCTGGAGTCCTGAAATACAGGGCTGCCCTAGTTTAGGCTCCAGTCCACTCCATTTATTTAAATAATGTCTGTACTGTATTTGATTAGTGTGGAAAAATAAATACTTTTTTTTTTTACTTGAAAATGATTAATAAGTCCTAAAACTAATTGTTTATTATTACAACCTTGGAGCCGATGACAAGAGTTTAAATTAACGTTATTTTGACTTGGGTTTCAAGAGCATATAGTCCTAGGATCTTATAGTTGTTGTAGACTCCTGATTAAGTTCTGGAAAGGCTAGCATTATTCTAAAGTGAGATCTAATGGTTTAATTTTTAACTTTGATATAACCATAAAGTTATGGAATGTTGAAATCGCTTATTAGTAATTTCTAAAACCTACTTTAAACTTTTAGGCTGTCTTAGAGTTGTCTAGGTAAACAAATTAGGACTGTGAGGTGAAAACCCAAACCAATAAGCTATTTTTATGAGCTGAAGGCATGCTTAAAGTCCTACAAGAATATTTTAAAGCTTTAGATGCATCCTCTAAAAATGTTAGTGGTGTTACGTTGTCTTGCAAAATGAACCGACACAGTGTTATCAAAAAAAACGGAGTGGAATTTTCAGCACTCTTGTCGAACCGTCGAACGCACGTCCTCCTACAACCAAAACTTAAAAGCAAACAATTGTGCGTAGAGGTTTTTTTCGCGACTCGCAACTCTTGAAGGACTCCTAGAGATAAACTTAAAGCTGCGAAAACAGCTTTGTCGTTTTAAGTAGCTCCGCGAGATTACCTTTAGCTCTTATTTTCGTAAACAATAAGAGCTTTTAGCTGTTACAGTTCTGAAAAGGTTAATTGTAATGCTTTCTACTAATTTCGTAACGCCAGCCATTTTGTTCACTGAAATAAAAAAAAATCTGAACAAAAAGCAATATTTTAAGTCAATAAAGCAAAATTAAGTAACGTGTGCTATGTGATTTAAAATATATGTTTTTTATATGAATAGAAGTTTTATTTCTAATGCAACTTACTACCAACCACCTAATTTTATAATTTTTATTTCATTAAAATATCTTCTAAATGTTTTACTTTCGGAAGGCCCGTCTCGTATACAGCACTATTATCCTAAAGTGTCACGATAAAGTGCCAGTCGCACTATTTTTTTGATTTTCCCTGACTTCAGCAAGATATTTATTACTTTTTATGATTATAACACTTACTTACATCTAGCCATTTTGAAACTTGGTATCATGACAGGGAATGGCGCCATTATAAATAAGAATTTAAATCCACGATTGGTATTTCTGTGTAGAAAAAATCTTACACAGAAACATTTTAAAACCTGAGAGTCCTGGAAAGGCATTTATTCATGTCCATCAAAAAGGTTTTAAGTTGTCATTTAGTTACATCCATGACTACTTTAGAACTTAAAAGATGCCTCACAAGGTTATATTAACGTTAAATTAAGATTGTGAAGGTTATATTTGGGTTCTGTGTAAGTAGTTCGAAAGGTTCTGGATTTAAGCTTTAGGTTTTGCTGTAGCTCCCAGAAAGGTTCTAAAACGTGGGCCCTTTTTGCACTCAGGAGGTTATTATAAGGTTAATATAACGTTATTAAGTCTATTAAGACTTACGAGCAGATGTCCATACAAAGGTTCTAGAACCTTTTCAAAACTTTTCTAAAACCTAAAATGTTACTTGGGCCCTTTATATCATGTTCATTTGACCTAATATTCATATTAACTAATTTTCTGCCCTTCGCTCGCTCTTGCATTCTATATCGACGGACCCCGCTCCGCGGGGCCCCTATTTCTGTGTAAAGGGCTTAAAGTAACCTAACCATTTTTTTTTTTTTTTTTTTTTTTTTTTTTTTTTTTTTTTTTTTTTTTTTAACGTGGAGAAATGCTCATGCATTCTGCACTACCACGGGGAGATAGTGCAGTTATGTGGGACTCTAACCCACTAAAACTCCACGGTGTCCTCCTCTGCCGCTTACGGCGGGAACACGGGCACGCGTTAGCACTCAACCGTGAACCCGCCGCGGCTGTCCGTTACCGGACCCTCCTCTGGGGAGTACTCCCCATCACCGGCGCACCAGAACACATAGCACGCCGTGACCACCCCAGGGACCAAACCAGCACATGGGCGCCAGACGACCCCGTGTCTGGGCACCCTTGGTCCCCCTGTGACGGGTCAGGACATTGGCCCCGCCGCCTGCCAATTTTCGGCCGCAGAGGATAGGGAGAGCGGCCAACGTCATACCGACACTCCTCCTCCCCTGCGGCCCCACCGCGTCCGCCATCGAACGGTGGCGACCCCGTCAAGGCCGCGGAAGGTAGGGAGAGCGGCGCACCGCAATACCGGCACTCCTCTCCCGCCGCGGCCTTCAACCCTCAGCCGCGATGCCTCCGTTACGACATCGCGGCCCGCCTCAGTTGCGATGTCGCCGAAGCGGCACCGCAACCTACTTGGTGGCCGCTACGTCGTCGGCTTACAGGCAAAAGCCCTGACGAGCGGCCCCTCCTCGGGTCCCTCTTCGCTTCACCGTGGGTGTCCAAGCCACGGCTACTGAGCCCCCCCGCCTCGACAATGCGGGAACCCACCGGGGGGGAAAGTAACCTAACCAAACCTAACCTCGGGGTGCTCTTTGCTCGCTCTTGCATTCTATGTCGACGAAGCCCCGCTTCGCGGGGCTCCTATTTCAGTGTACAGGGTTTGGAACCATTGTATTTCCACACCCGGCACTTTTTAATAGTAGCTATTTTATTTTAATAGAATAGACCCAATCCCAAAGTTTTTTTTATTTTAATCTACAAAAATATGTGGTTAGGCGTAGAAGACGGAGCCCCGCTTCGCGGGGCCCCTATTTCTGTCTACAGGGTTTAAAGGAACCTAACCAGTCCGAGTCGGGGTGCCCCAAGTCCCGAGCTCGCTTCGCTCGCTCTTGCATCCTAAGTTGTCATAACAAATGTGTTACTTTTGTATATTATGTTGGTTTAGTCTGAAGTGTAATCGGAAACACAAAAATAATTTAAAACGACGAATGACAACTGTCAAACGTCAACGTCCCTCACTTACATTCGATTACGCACAAAAGTCGTTTAAAATCTAATCAATTTTTGCTTAAATAAAAAGTAGTCATTTCCTAATTATATTAAACGTTACTTATAGATTTTGAATATTATAGCAACTGAATATTATATTATGTGAATGTTATTTCAAATGTTTATTATATAAACTGTTCATTACATCATATGAAATTAGGTAAAATGAAATTATGTCAATAACTCATTATATCATTTGATCGTTATAGTAAATAAAAAATATAGGTCTTTTGATCGTTAGAACTTTTGTTATTATATCAAACGTTACACACCCTCTTCCGTTGCACAAATGCAGAATGATTTCACACTTGTCATCAATTAAAACTTTTGGTGAACAAAGCGGACGTTTAGTATCAGTTAACACTAAACAAGGCCGCTCCAAACCGTCGCCATTTAACCCGATCGCTTTAATTATTAACACCAGTAAATTTCACTAGTGCGGTACTTTACGGGCATTAGTACAGGATATTGGTAGCCTGCATTTGCTGTAATTGCTGGATTTAATTGACAGAGTAGATGGGAAATAGAATGCTAATCAACACACATTGCAAACCCGTAGTTCACTGCTGATCATTTTCAAAAAGACGAACATAATTATATACAAATAAAAGTACAAATAGTGAATTAACAGTGTAACTCTTATATCTAGCGCGCCCGATATCCTACACATTAATACTCCATACATTTACTTACTCCGTGGTACTACCTAAATTCATCAATTCTAAACTAAAGTGGTCTTTTGCAGCTCTGGTTGCAGTGTTAAATACAACCGCTGACAAAATCACAAATAATAGATCAAGTTGCTCATAAATATCCGTGAAGATGCTATTATTATTATATACTCCAAATAATTATTTACGTATGTATGTACATACTATACAATGATACGACGTACATGATCTTCATTGACGTACATGTGTACGTCAATGAAGATCAAATTAACACCTGGTATTCTGGTTCTCATTATGTTAAGTGATTTGGCCAATTAAGCAGCCGGGCCCACGGCTTAATACACACATATGTATATGTACTTATATGTAGTTGTGCTGAATACGATACATGATGAAATTCGATTTGAGAACAATTAAATGAGAAAATGTATTTTATTTTCATCGGAACTGTGAGTACTTACTTGATTGGTTCAATGTTATTTTCGAGAAATCGGTAAAGCTCTTACCGAAAAATTCGCCGGAGAAGGCAGCCCCGATATCTACGACTATTTTGTTTGTAATATGTAATTTCTGAACTGAAGTTCGAAAAGCGGGTTCCTATTACACACACAGGAGGTTATCAACTTTCTCTGTATGAACGTCGACCGCGAATATCTATAATCATACGATCAATAATCATAAAACTTCACTTTTTTTGACATTGAAATAGGGAGTGTTAAAAAATTTATATCTCTTACAGGGTGACGTTTTAGTCACCTGAAGCCGTCAAGGGTGATTCTACCCGTAATGTTTAACAACTTTCGATACGAAACACTTATACGATTCGTAAAAAAAAAAACAAATTGCTATACAAAAGTAGACAGACTATTTCAATGTAGATATGTATGTATATATGTTTTTATATTTACAATTCGGGTATTAGTTTAGCGAAAGTTGTTTAGAATGACATAGAATTCACCCCCTTGACGGATGCATGTGGCATACTTATAAAATCAGAAAGGGATCGGCACCGTATCGCCTTTCGCCTCGCCGTCAAACAGGCGTCAACCTAACGGCGGATCAGAAGCTCCGATACGTCGACTCAGCTACTAACTGCTAGGCGACGCCGTGCTTACGGCTCGCTGACCGCTGGTTGATGATGTAGCAGGCAGGCCGGAGGGGAGAGAGGGGCAAGGGTGGACGAAGAAACGTAAGCTCGGGTACGGAAAGACGTAACGCGGGGACGACGAGCCGTAAGCGCGGGGACGACGAACCGTAACGCACCGCACCGCGGTTCGTGAGCTTGTCCCGAGGCGAGGCGATTACGTTACGATTCCGGTTAGTGTGCATTGCAGTAGGGAGTACATGTGCTATGACCTTAAAACGCAATCCTGTAAAAGTTTTTTTTTTTGCCGTCTGAGGTAGAAATGTCCATAAGACATAATTTTGAAGGAGAGCCTCCTTCAAATTACATGTGTATGTGTTTATTATCTATATTTCCGGTTAAAAGGTCAAATCGGTTGGTAAGGGCTTTTCAAGAGCAATCGAATGGTACTTACGGTAGTAAAAAAAACAGGCAAACGCATTTTACATAACTTTATTTCGGAGAAGTCATATACAAGGTGTATACAAATACTACTGAATCGTGTAACATAGAACATCATCAAAGGCCTTGACAACAAAACTTTTACCTAGCAACCGTCCAAAGTTTCGGCATCCCAGAAAATTTCAGGAATTCTTTAATTCGTTATCAAAAGATGGCACGTCCTGATTAGCGCGAACTTTTCCCATTTCACCCACGGCGAACAACCCTACGATAGGAAATCTAATCTATAATTTCTTAATAATAGGCGGGGAGTCCGCTCAATAGCGTCAGAGCGGAAAATTAGCTCCAGCGGACCAAACAACACACAGGTAGAGAAGGTCGGCTCCATACAACAAACGAAAACGCAGGCACACACACACATGCTTCACGTACAGCAAGTGCAAGCGCACTCGCGATTAGCATTCGTTCAAGATCGACGTACATACGAGCCTATGTGTGCATGCGCCTGTGTTCGCTCGTTACATGAAGCCGACCTTCTGTTTATCTATTTTGTGACCGCTCGTTCTGCTTGAGTGGTGACGCTCAAACTGAGAGAGAATAATAATAGAAGTTGCAATGCACTGAGTTTTTGTTTCAAAAGAGAGTTTTTCTGAATGGTTTTGCCTGCATATTAGGAGAGAACTACTCGCATCTACCGAGATGAAAGAATTCACCAAGTTAAAGTTATTTCAGTAGCTAGCATTGATTTTATTTGAAACGCCTTTCCTTAGGTTAGTAAAACCAGTATTTTGAAAGTCAATTTTCCTCCGTAGGATACAATTTGAAAAGGATGTCTTTAAGATTTATAAACTTCAGGCCTACTTTAAAGTAGACTTCATCAGCCACTTTGACCCAATGATAGATATCATCATTGTTTCTTCAGTAGGTAATATTTCCGAGTTAAAACAAAATATTGTGTTACCATAAACACATTCGCAATGTCGCTAAAAACCGGATTTAGGCTCCAAAAGGTCTTAAATAAAATTACTGTGACGTCACTAAGTACCCCGTGTTGTATAAAAAAACTGGCCAAGTGCGAGTCGGACTCGCACACGAACGGTTCCGTACCACAAGGCAAAAACGCTCAAAAAAACATGTTTGTTGTATGGGAGCCCCAATTAAATATTTATTTTATTTTAATTATATTATTTATTATTAAAGTTAAAATACAACTGAGTATTTTGTGAATATTTCAAGTGCCTACCTGTTGCCATTTTTGATATCGAGCAAAAAAGGGCAAAAAAATCGCGTTTGTTATATGGGAGGCCCCTTAAATGTTTAATTTATTTTGTTTTTAGTATTTGTTGTTATAGCGGCAACAGAAATACATAATTTGTGAAAATTTCAACTGTCTAGCTATCGCGGTTCTTGAGATACAGCCTGGTGACAGACAGACGGACAGACGGACAGACGGACAGACGGCCAGACGGACAGACAGCGAAGTCTTAGTAATAGGGTTCCGTTTTTACCCTTTGGATACGGAACCCTAAAAAGAAATATAAACAATTATTTAAGAACCTTCGTGAGTTAGAATCAAATATTAATTTGAACATCAAAGCAATACGCACGACTGACAATTTATTTATATTCGAAGAACCAGAGTTGTTGTACATGTAGAAATAAATTACGGTAATCATTCATTAGTTCACTCACAGTTGACTCGTTAGATAAATAAAAATAAAATTCTGTTCGATGGTGGCTTCACTTGAGGACGTCTGGACCGATTTAACTATTTTGATTTTAAACAAAAAAAGAAAAATCGAAACTGCTTATTTCTATGGTATTTTTATATGAATTCAAAACCATATTGTGACAAGACACCGTCTTCTGTTGGATCACGGCTATCAAGTGAGGCATTACTTATGTGCCGATAAATATACAAAAATACATTTCTTTTAGATTTCGATAGAAAGGTACAAAAACACATTTCATTTTAAACAAAAATCAGTGTCCGTTAACTGAAGATAAAAGTTAAGTTTTGTGGTAATTAAAAAATACTTAATAAATAAAATAAATAAATAAATATGAACACTTCTATCTCTACGAAGAGTAGACACATTGCTTTCTATACAAAGTGACATTTCTTTTCTTCATTTTTGACATACCGCCTAGAAATCTTTGTACAATCTGTCATTTTGTCTTTTGTTTCCAACCATCTTTGTCTAGGTCCTTTTATGAGTAGACTATTTCAGTAGAAAGTTTTCTATCCCAAATGTCAAAATCTCACTGACAACTGTCAGTTGTCTAAGGTAGTGAAGAGATTATGTAATCGCTAAAGACAGTAGAAAACTTTCTACTCGACGGCCACAAAGTATATACGGTTTTCTACAAAATCCCACGAAAAAAAACAAAACTCCCAAAATTCGGTCTCGGTATGTAAAGAACCCATGCACGGACCAACCGCGGCAAGCGTAGCTTAACCTGATCGATCAACTTGTGCGGCTGTTATTATTTGGTCACGGACCTTATAATGTGACTCAATATCAGTAAAAAAAGGAATCAAAAAGAAAAAAAAAATCGTATGACAAAACAAAGAATTCTGAGTCGAATTAAGTAAAAGAGTGAATTTCGTAAAAAGTGCAGTTGACTAGTTCTACTTTGCTGCCGTCGTACTGTCTACACGGAACGTCATCTTTGTCTACTCTTCCGTCGACAAACCGGTGCTCATGCTACGCGTGAGGCTACAATTTTTTCCCGTAGTCTCGATTTGTGCTCGGTTGATGGCAATAGGCTTGACCGGGGGGGTATTACATGTAAATTAAACATAACTGGTGAAAAGTGGATGTACTAATAGATAGGTACTCATCTGCCAAACGCAGGGGATATACAGTTATGACTGATTTTTCAATTGACAGTTAATCTTTATTCGTGGAATAAAATTGACGTCTGACAGTTTTTGTATAGAAGAATTGTCAAAAATTCAAAATTATCCCTACGATATAATTATCTGGCATTGTAAAAATCAGCCCTTAATAGGCTTAAGTCAACCAAGAAATAAAGAAATCCTAAAAGTCACCGCATCTACATTTTTAAAGACTGACTACTTTAATAAAAAGACTTTGATGAAGTCGTGTGGAACCCGATATGGTTAATTTTAACAAAACTTTCGTTTTGGGCAGTTTGTTCAACAAGCGACTCTAACAAGTTTTAATCAGGACCTCTTGACTTTCTTATCGGAAGAAAGAAAAATCCTTGCATAAAATATAAATTGGGAAGAGGGTTCAAAGGTTCATCAATTCTAACAGGATTTAAGAAATTTAAACAACGAAATAGTTGTTGTCTGACCTTAATATTTAGAACATCGCCGAATCTTGATTTGACTACCGATTAGTAGTACTTAGATCATCGTCATGATCATTTTAGCCGAAAGACGTCCACTGCTGGAAATAGACCCGGCGGCCTTCACAAGGTCGAGTCGAGTACTTAGATGATAACTCATAAAAAAACTAGTGGAAACAAGTATTTTTAAATTAGTTAATCAGCCTATAATGTTCCCACTGCTGGGACACAGGCCTCCTCTCGAGAGGGAGTGGGCTGTAATCCACCACGCGGGCGCAGTGCGGGTTGGTAGATGTCACACGTCTTCGAATTTTTGGCTCTCGGACATGCCGGTTTCCTCAAGATGTTTTCTTTCTTCGTTTTGAGTGCAGTGGTGATGAAATAATTTATACTCATTTTTTTAGGTAGGCATTACATATTTCTAAAAACCCCGAATAGCTTTTCCAAGCATTTCAATAAAGTCTATATTTTCCAAACTACAAAAAAATCAATCTAAAAAACCAAGCCCCGGAAATAGAATAACAATCAGCAAGAACCCCCGATCAGTTAACTCTCACATCGTGCACAAACTGTAGCTGGCACATGTCGCCAGATAGCCCATTTGAATTCATAATAGCGCCGCCCGCCAATCCTACAGATTACAGCGCACAATAACACGGGACTTGGGACGGATCCCACGATACCGATCCACTGCTTGGGCACAGAATAGATTATTATAGGTACAGAAGACCAGCTCCATACAACGGAGCATGCACACATACAGCAATCTCAAACTATGTATCTCCAGACGCCCTAGCATGAACGCGTGACATAAACGTCACGTAAATTCAAACGATTTTTTAATCCAAAATAGTATTCCGATAGTATTTTGGTTTAAATATTTGCGAAAAAAAGTCTTGAAATTGAGTAAAGTGCAGAACGAATATGTTTGTAATGTTTACACCGCGCGTGCGTGCTATGCCCACAGGTTGATTTAGACCAAACAAATATAGAACTAAAGCAAGAGAAAGTGCATTCTCAATTTTCTTGATAATTTTAAGATTGAACAACGAATGAATGCCATAACTTTGTTAACATAAAGAGAATTTTATAGAATAGGGTAAGACTGAGCATTCACTCATTTATTCCCACTTTCAAATAAATGCCAGTAGCTAGTGCACTTACATTCGGTGTACATGAAGCGTGTCTGCGATCCGTCACGCTCGTTGTATTGAGCTAACCTTCTGTACCTATCTGTTGTGTGCCGGCCGACTGCTTGCGCGATCACATTGTCGGGACAATTGAGACATCGAGGGAAACTTGGGCCTTTTAATGCTTGAATTCACCGAATCCGTCGCGTTAAAATTAAGATTCTCACCAAGATTTTTTTCTTTAGCCTTTATTATGTCCCACTGCTGGGCAAAGGCCCTTTTTCCTTCCAAACCTCCCTGTCTTGAGCGATCTCTGGCCATGTTGGTCCTGCAAACCTTGTTAGATCGTCACACAACCTTCGCCGTGGTCTACCTCGACGGCGATGTCCTCCTTCAGGCGTCCAGTGAGTGACGATCTTTGCTCATAACTCCGGGTGCATTCGCGCGATGTGTCCGGCCCGCTCCCGCTTCAGCCTGGCTGTTTTTTCTCCAACATCCGCTACTTGATTTATGGAACTCACCGTGGTGTTTCTGATTCGGCCTGTGCGCTTGACACCTATTGTACTATATTACTGAGTTTGGACTTCGTTGTTCGGTAAGTAACCAACTTTGTGCACCGGAGGTTAGGACGGGCAGGATGCACATGACGATGAGTTTCCTTTTAAGTGTTATAGGAAGATTACCTTTCATAATATGACCTACTGAATGAAGACCTACTGGCCCCTTAAAGAACATAATAAGCATTTTGGACTCATCTTTCGACTTCCTTGTCTTGTCTATTTTAAAAAAACTATCTGGCCCAAGTATGTATTATACTCATCGACATATTGCAACACATGTCCGTCTACCTTGACCCTACGTTTCATGCTGTTGGTGACCTGTGTTTTGGATCTGTTCATTGAAAATCCAACCTCAAGACTTGCTGTGCTCAGATCTTGGAGCATTTCTTCAAGTTCTGATGGTGATGTGGAGAATAATACAATATCATCAGCAAAGCGGAGATTTGTTAGCTGAGTGGCTTAACAAACTAAAAGATTTTTATAAATGCTTACATATTTAAAAGATTTTACAGAAATGTATTAAGGCCCTTAAAATTCTAAGACTAATTATTTTTAACTTTTGTTTTATTTCTAAGTTCTTACAAAGCATTTTGTTACAATGACAAGGCGGCAACATACAAATTGTATAGGTATACTTAATATTGTATTTGTAATGTATTTGTAAAACATTTTCTTAGAATTTTCCACGAAAATATTTAGTGAAAAAAATAAACCATCTACAATAAATATAGCGGTAGGTAGACTATTATCAAAATTCAAGATAAGAAATTACTTTCTTCGCTCTGCTTTGAAGTTTTATATTACAAACATTCATTATTTATTTTTGATTTTCTCGAAATCTACCTACATCAATCATGTAATTTTTTATTTAGGTATTGTACATTATTTACATAAATAACTACATATTTCTAAGATTATCAACAGCACTATAAACTGTTAAAAAAATCACAATACAATCAATTACTTACAGCCATCCACGTCAGTTTTCGGCCTTGAGAAAAAACGGCTGAAGGTTGGTCAAAATCTTTAGGTAACGCAATTCAAAATGATCTTTCTATCTATCTATACTAATCACACTAATATTATAAAGGCGAAAGTTTGTGAGTGTGTGTGTGTGTGTGTTTATATGTTTGTTACTTCTTCACGCTCAAACGGCTGGATCACTTTTGATAAAATTTTGTATGGAGGTAGCCGACACCCTATTAACACATATACATTTTTATCCAGATATTCCCACGGGATCGACATTTACGGGGGTGAAACCGCGGGGCACAGCTAGTAGGTAATAGTAATAAAGCTGAAGAGTTTGTTTGTTTTTTTTAAGTAAAAACTTCTAGTGGGTTGAGCATTTTTTGAGATGTGAAAAAACCATTGAACTCACGACACTGTTATCGACACCGCGCTACATTCGGATGTGTTCGGCTGTCCTCGGGATGTACTCGGATTTAAATCCGATATGTCAATGAGTGATGGCAAAGTATTCTGTTTGAGTTTTGTTTTCACTTCTGTCGGCACTCCCGGAGTGCCACTGTTTTTTAGGGTTCCGTAGCCAAATGGCAAAAACGGAACCCTTATAGATTCGTCATGTCTGTCTGTCTGTCTGTCCATCTGTCTGTCTGTCCGTCCGTATGTCACAGCCACTTTTCTCCGAAACTATAAGAACTATACTGTTGAAACTTGGTAAGTAGATGTATTCTGTGAACCGCATTATGATTTTCACACAAAATTAGAAAACAAATCAATAAATTTTAGGGTTCCCCATACTTAGGACCGAAACTCAAAAATTTTTTTTTCATCAAACCCACACGTGTGGGGTATCTATGGGTAGGTCTTCAAAAATTATATTGAGGTTTCTAATATCATTTTTTTCTAAACTGAATAGTTTGCGCGAGAGACACTTCCAAAGTGGTAAAATGTGTGTCCCCCCCTGTAACTTCTAAAATAAGAGAATGATAAAACTAAAAAAAATATATGATGTACATTACCATGTAAACTACCACCGAAAATTGGTTTGAACGAGATCTAGTAAGTAGTTTTTTTTTAATACGTCATACATCGTAAACCGTAATTTACCATTCATTCAATCAACTCAAAAAAAAAAATATTTCATAAACATAAACCTTATGCATAAACCCGGATGTTACGGAATCCTCGGTGCGCGAGTCCGACTCGCTCTTGCCCGGTTTTTGTTTGTTTGAATCTGGAATTACCAGTAACAATCGAAAAAAAAAAATTAAAAAAAAAATAACAATACGCTATAAAACATGTATTATAGGCTAGGATGTAGGCTATTATAGGCTAGGATGTAGGCTATTTAACATTACGCTACAATACTTAGGAGCCGATCAAAAAAAAAAAAACTTAGAAATAATTAATAAGAAATTAGTAATAAATAATGGAATAAGACTGCTCTAATGATATCTAGTTACTGAACACGGGAAACAATTATATTTTTTTTAAAACTAACTGATATAAATGGAATAATTAATATTTTATAGTCCAGTAATTTACGAAAGGTTTGATTCTTACATCGTTTGATTGATCAAACTAAGTGATCTGAACATAGTGTCGTCAGATTAAGCTATGCACAATGGTGGGGACCTATTTTTTTTTAAATAGTCATGTCAAAGCATCACTTTTGTATATTATTCTGTATTTCGTGTCTAATGAACTGTCACCAAATAAATGTTATTCTTTCATTCATTAAGCCCCCCAGCATATTTTCCGACGCGGAAAAGTTTTAACGCGGAGCACATCAAAGTACCTACAATCTAATCAAAACCTGTAACTACGAGTACCTACCAACAGCAACAAAATTGCACGCAAATCCTTTAAAAACAGCTAGCTAAAATTCTGACCAGCAACCCTCTATACCTGCTTTAAATTTCACCACACCGATCCCGACAACTTGAAATACCATCGGGATCCCAACTTCGGCGGGACTGAGGCTAACTTTAACGGACTGCCTTCAAATTCATGCGCCATATGGGGTGAACACTTTGGCTTTGTTGATACTTGCTTTGCTATCCATATTTGGTGGAGAAATTGGTGCCTAGAAACAGGAAAATTATTGCTTGCTGTTATCTCATTTAATTATAACTAATATTACTAAAATAAAGTTATATACTATTTAATAATAATATAATAAAGTTATGGTGGCCGAAATCGGAACTAACGCCTCCATTTTGTTTCGTCAAAAACCATATTACATAAAATGTTTACCAACAGTGCCCCCCTGTCAACGTCATTCGCTCGCCAAAAGATTTTTGCAACAATGTACAGACGCCAGCACATCAAGCTACTACAATCTGTCAAATTTCTTTATTAGACTTTCAACTTTATCGCTAAAGTATAAGGTTCAAAGTTGATTGGGAAAATTTGACAGTTTCGGGTAGCTTGGTGTGCTGGCGTCTGTACAAGTGAAAGCTTATTAATGGTCAAACAAAATGTACCTGAAAGGCAATTCTCATCTCAGAGATAAACAAATGTCAAAATACTGTCAAAATGTAGGAAAATTAGAGGTATTTTCTTAAAATTACAAGAATTGCCCCCTGCAATACTTTGGTTTTGGCTGCTTTGCTTTTGGCATTTTTTTTTTTTGCTTTGCTGAATGGGACGTTTTGAACGGTGAATATAAAATGGTGAAAATAATACACTAACAACAAAAAGTTCGCTTTAAACGTCTAATAGAATAGATTTTTTCTTTATTGGAGTAACCAAGACTCAAACAAGATTGTTAGCAAAACTTACGACTATGTTAGTAAGTACAGACACTAAACAAAAACACAAGACATAACGGTTGGTCACCGTTGCGACATCCCATGAGAGACGGCACGATAGTGACCCACGTAGACAAAGTCCAGGCGACTCGCAACCATGTTTAAGACACTGGTGCAGCCGCTCCACACCCTGCGCACCAGGGAAGCGCACCTTTTACGCATTGTTGCGTAAAAGCAATCTACAAGTGCATCTGCGAACATCCCTGATGCACACAGAAACGGGGCAGCCCCAACAGTATCCTAAACGCATTGTTATATTGAACGCGGAGAGCGCTGTACGATCTTTGCGTATATCTAGCCCACAGGCTGTACGTGTAAAAAGCAGTAGGTACAGTAGGCTCGAAAGAGCATGACTTTAAAACAAAGTGAGCATCGTGCAAACCTGCGTGCCAGCATGTTCGCTCTAACCACTGACCTCTATAATACAAGTACGCTGGACTGCAGACTATGGATGACAGATTGAAGCCATTTGATTTTCGCCATTTTGGCGCTGATGGCAATGTGAAGGGACCATAGAACTAATATTAGAGATGGGATATACCTATCCTACGATAAAAAAATACTTTTATGAATTTTATCGACCGTTATAACTACTGAGAGTAATTTATTAGGTACTTAAGAGAATAATATCGGATCACTCCCAGTTGTTTTTATGCTTCATTTTTAAGTAATAGTGTAATAGCTCTGCAAAAGTTAAGGGGCCGGCAGAGCATGCGTAGTTCATACAAACGTAATACCAAAATAATTTGTAAATCAAACATATTTTTAATGTAGTGTGCATTTATTCCGATTGGATTACAGAATATCTAGTTCCCAAATATATATTTTGAATGGACACTGATTTAAAGACGAGTTATGAGAAAAATAAGTTTTCTATAGAAATTTGAAATTCACTCTCGTCTTTATATCAGAGTCCTTTCAAAATATATATTTGGGAACCTAGATATTCTGTAATCTAATCGGAATAAATACACACTACCTTAAGAATATGTTTGAATTACAAATGATTTTGGTATTACGTTTGTATGAACTACGCATTAGCATACGTAGTTCGCCGGCCCCCTATCTGAAAATTCATTAATGCGCGCTCAGATCGCACGCTATAAACTAGTGGATAGTGCTCTAGTAAGGTTATAGCGCATGACGGTCAAATCAGTGAGCTTTAAATATGAGGATAGGCTTAGAATTTAGCCTAAAAACTACTATGGTTGAGCTAATATCTCCTGGCTCAACTACACTAGTTTTACAATCTGAACTGGTGTCACATTAGTTCGCAATATGAACTAAAAACTATGTTGCCATTTCGCTCTAACCTAGTAAATCAAATGGAAGCTGTATTCTTCTTGACTTTGTGTTGTCACTTTTGGTGTCAAAAAACAACAAACTGCGTCCATACAAATTCAATCAAATTCACTCAAATTGAATGCCTAAAGTGAACCTTGTAACATTACCATGTAGTCATTACTAGCGGAAAGGAGAGGGATTCCATTTTCATTATTGCGTGCGTACCTACTAATGGAAAAAAAACACAAGAAATAACAAAGTCTAAGTCAAATAATTTATTTCAAATAAAATAGACACTATTGAACGTCATTATTTTATTTCAAATAGGTACATGGGCACTTTTGAACGTCAAACATACAATAAAATAGAATTGATTCTAGTCTTCCAAAAGGCCGTGTTCGTATGGAGAAGAGCGTAAGTGTAGAGTGTTTAACGAAACAGTCCGCAGTGAAATTGCTACAAAGATGATAATTCGATTTAGGACTCCAATTTTCCATTTTCATGTTTTTGAGCCCTGCTTAGTTGATTTGGTGGGAAATCTGAAATTAAGTATTTAATTAAAGTAAAACTGACTAAAGTATACAGTACATTGTAGATGACAAGTTTTATTTTGATGTTAGGTCTTTACTTCGGAAACAAGTAGGTACACATTACATATAATACTATGCTTCCGCTCGCGGCTTCGCCCGCGAGATATGTCGATAAAAACTATACTCTGCCAAATATTGAAATCCGTTCAGTGGTTTAGGCGTGAAAATGTAACATACAGACAGACAGACAGAGTTACTTTCGAATTTACCTATAATATTAGTATGGATTTATCTGTTGAAATTAGAAACTAGTATTTGCTAATTTGTTTTAGGTAGGTAATCAAATTGCAGAAATTTCTGGCGACAGTAAATTTCTATTTGAAAGACGTAAATCTAAAATTATTTACTGTCTGAAGAAAACTATCGACACATTATCAACATGGAACATTTACAACCCTATTCAAATTATTGTATTCGCTAAATGTGAAAACTGAGCCCTAATTACACTTAAATATGATGGGATATTAATGAAAACATTTATTCTAAATATAAGATAGTAATAAAAATGCTCACATAAGCAATCGAAACATTTATAGTCGTAAAATTCACTTACTTGTGAAAGGTTAATCCGCTGTCTTTTTGGCAGCGAGTTTTACAAAATCCGCATGCTTTCATAATAAAAATGTTCCAAATATCACGTAGTAAACACAAAATACACAAATAAACTAGTTTTTCACGATTTAGACCTAAATCATCAGAGACGAAGTAAACAAATCAACGTCCATTTGAAAGAACGTGTCAATTTTAGTTCCTTGGGGCTACGAGCGGGGCGCTTTGAATCGGCACAAAAAACAACTGTCATTTCGTAGAGTATCGTTAGTCCAGCGTACTTGTATTATAGAGGTCAGTGGCTCTAACCGACAACGCTCTCCGCTCCCGTTCAATGTCATAATCGTCTTTGAGGTTGGGAGTCAATATATGGCCAAGATACTTAAACCTGTAGACTCTCTGCAAAGGAATGACAGGATGACAGGAAAGAATAAAAATACCAAACTCAGTTTGTAGCAGAAACTAACCTAACCTAACAGGCAAAATGTACAGACGCCAGCACATCAAGCCACTACAATCTGTCAAATTTCTTTAATAGATTTTCAACTTTATCGCTAAAGTATTAGGTTCAAAGTTTATTGGGAAAATTTGACAGTTTCGGGTACTTGATGTGCTGGCGTCTGTACTATTTATATGTACCTCTGTCTTACCATTTGGGGAAAACAGGCCTAAGCAGCCTATAATGTTCCCACTGCTGGGACACGGGCCTCATCTCTGTGAGAGGACGTGAGGTGTTGTAATCCACCACGCGGGCCCAGTTGGTAGATGTCACAGTCTTCGAATTTTTGATTCTAGGACATGTCGGTTTCCTCACGATGTTTTCCTTCCCCGTTTTGAGAGCAGAGGTGATGAAATTAAATACACAAAGTAAAGTGCTTGTGTAGGTTCGAACTCACGACCTACAACTCGTAAGTCTGGGCCGACATCACAGGGCCACCACTGCTCTCTATATGTATGTTATTTTCATCATCAAATGGCGCTAATTTAATACTTAAAATGAAATTAGCCCTCCATTTCTTAATATCTCCTTGTTTATGACCACCAAACAAAAACACAAACACCTCAACATTATTCCATAGACGCCGCACATTCCTCCATTGTTACGAAAGTGGCCGGCCACCGTAATGCCTTTACACAGGGTGTTTCAATGGAATGAATGGGGCAGGTGACAGGGTGTTTCTGTGCCGTTCGCAACCCATTACATTGCATTGTTAATGGCGATGGCGCCCCGGGTTGCCCTTGACCGTAGATAATTGAATTGTTAGAGTACATACAGCACAAAGGGGTTAGGTTAGCAGGGGGTGTCAGTGGCTTGTAATGGTGATACTGCAAAATAATATAGCCATCTTGGAAGGTGTTTTTTTTTTTTGTAAATATAGTAGTGTATTACTTACATAGCCGAAGAAATGCAATTTTTTGTGTGTTCCGTGTTTCACTAACTAAGCATTTATGATGTCTGTATGTTCGTTTATCACAAGCCGCTGTCTCAGTAACTGTTGTTAAGTGTGACTTGTAACACTTACCTGAGTAAATGATGGCAAACCTGCAGTATTTAGTACAAGTCGTATCATAATTAATTCATGAGTTGGACCCCAAATATTTTATTTATTTTTAAGTTGTTTCGTTTATTTCTCGTTTCCACTTCAGCAAAGAAGCCAACGTTCAGTATTCACACAACATAACAATACGCCTGTATTCCCCAAAGGCCGAGGTGCAACTTTAGTACACCCACATTTCCAGTTATGTTCAAGGCCCAATCTCAGGCTTGCAGTATTCACAAGCAATAAATTTAACATCATAACAGATTTTCATAACAGGCGCTACTGAAAGTGCAGTGTTTAATCCTTGACATATCTCCCGCACAATGACCGGGACAGTCCGTCCATGATAACGCAGGCACGGGCGCTGGGCGCGCGTTCCGAGGCATTGTGTATACTTGTCGCACTGTACCACGCTACCGTCAACCGCATTGTTCCGACGCAACTCCGCATCTTTTGTTGTTCCGTCGCTTACGTAGGTGGAGCACACGACAATCAATCTCGGACTTTATTTGGATCGGAATAAGGTAGAATTTAGTGTGGCGGTTTCCCAAGTGCCACGTTATGGAGAGGCTCTCGATAGAAAAATAAAGGCAAATGAAAACAATGATTTCCTCTTTTGTAACCTACGGTTTTAGTTTCCCAACGAATCATGATAGGAAATGAAGGACGCTGAATAGTCAATAGGCCGTTTTGTAACAGTTAACTGCGACAAAGTTAGTTAATTGGCGGTTGAGCGATTTTACGGAACTGTGATTTATTGAATCAATGTTGGAAATTATATTTCTGCGTGTTGAGTTACGATTGTAACTCAGTTTCATATTTTTTTACTGCCAACGCATATTTATTGAGTAAAATGTTATTTGCACAAAAATAGAAAGGTGCTCATAGTAAGATGATATAAAACCCACAATAGTACCTAGTTATTCTACGTCCAACATGCTTTTACAAACACCCAGAAGTTCAACAGACTATCCAAATACTTGTCCCACTGTTCCACTGCCTCATTCAATCCCAGCACTAGAGTCCGTCTCACGAAAGAAGTCTCGCAGATGCATAAATCTTCTTTTTTTCTCAACATCATATAGGCACTGGTTAATAAAGTGGGTGAGGTAGGAGGATTGTTGTGTGAACTTTGAAAACTATCTAATATTAATGAATTTCACTTATTGCCGCGGGACTTCTTTCGTGAGACGGATTCTACCTACAATTTTTTATTTATAACCCTGTTTCTGACACAGTCGGGTAAAAAGGGTCTGTTAAACAGACTAAAACCTAGTATCTTCTTAGAGACAATTCGTCCTTTACAACTTAATTAACTAATTGTATTCGGATCTCTTGTGCAGAGATAAGGTCGGGGCACCCAAACTGGACAATGAAATCAAATTGAAACGCTTACCGATAAACCGCCCCTTGCTATCCTTTTAACGTCGGGTTCTACCCAAATTATGGGTCAAAGTGAATCCGTATTGTCGAATTATTATAGTTTTGTTCGTAAAGATTGGGCTTCCGATTTTCTTTTATGTTTTGGAGGAAGTCGGATATTTGATTTGCTTTATTTATTTTACATTTAAGAATGGAATGTGATGCTCGATCGTTATTGATTGAAACTCAAACTATCGTACTTGACCATATTTTTTTTAAATAATGCCTTTGCAGAGACTCAATCCGTCTTATTACAAAACGAGATCTAATTTTAGACCTAGCCTAAACCTTCGAGCCAGTTACTCTATTTTGTACTTTATTCCGACAAACGTAAATTTCTTAATGCAAAATTGACAACTTAGAACCCGAGTCTAAGTTGTCAATTTTGCATTAAGAAATTTTTAATTTAACGTCAGTTTTTGTAATAAGAACTTTAACTTCGTCGGATTATAGTTCGAAATTTAAAAATGGCTGGATGGTTTAAACCTGGGTCTAAAGATAAATCTTGTTTTGTAATAAGGCCGATTTAGTTTTTGGTAGAATGCTACCTAATTAAAGTGTTTTTCAAATAAACTTGCGATAAATGTCATTCAACCACCTTGTACCAAAAAGTCCAAATAACTTACTATAGATATCGTTCGTCATACAAAACTGTCGCTAACATTGCATCGGTTGAGTTTCATAATACCAAACACGGAGTAAGTCAATGTTTTGATAGTGTTACCGACACTGCCCATACATTTTTTTCGTATGGTTTGGAAATATTGGGATACATTAGTAGAAGGAGGTGAACAAACTTTATCGCAAGTTTATTTGAAATGAACTTTACCTATTGCTACCTTTAGACGTTTACCAAACGACGCCCTAAGCACGGCGCCGTCGTCGTCGTTTCAGCCGATAGACGTCCACTGCTGGACATAGGCCTCCCCCAATTTTGGGGGGGGGTTTGCCATAATCGCCACGCTTGGCAGGCGGGTTGGCGATCGCAGTATGGTATGATGGTGGAATAAATAGAGAACGCTGCTGCCCATTCTCCGGTAAGACCCTTAGTCGCCTTTTACGCACTAAGCACGGCGCGCGTAACAATAATTATAACATTTGGTATCTATTTGTTGACAAGAAATAGTAGATTGTTATACAAGGGGCTAAAATGACTCAATACACGAGGTAGTTTAAGGCTGCGTTTCCACCAGAGTTGAGCCCATGCGTAGCGAGTAATGTGTGTAAAACTACTATACTTTTCGATACGTTTGCGACAAAATAAAAAAATCGAATATAATATTAAATAGTTTATTTGATTAAAAATAAAATGTACAATTCTGGATATTTATCGAGATGTTTTTTTCACGGCAACTTAATTTCTGTCCACTGTGGAGATAAATGTTGAGTTGTCTGTGGGGTAAACGCGGGAGATACACGTAGTTCCAAGTTTGAGGGTCGATCGTTCGAATGTTCTGAATAGAGAATCAACTGAGTTGACTTATCCCTTGATTTCGATAGTCGTGGGCTAGTTGGGAGAATACTGATGCGTTCAGTGATACGCTGGGTGATATAAAATTTGTTTCTTTTCCTTTCTCTTTCATTTGCAAATTAGGGTCTCCATCCTCACTAGATGATGACATTTTCACTGTTGTAAAATAAGTTACGGTCACTAATACAATTTAAAATTAGAGAAACATTCTAAATGTCTTTTTTTTTCTTCTGTAGCCGCAACGCAATGCACGCATTCTACCGAAGAGATCGCTGCTTTTAGTTCCATTTTCAAAAATACAATGTTCTTTTTTTATGAAACATTAAGAGCGTTTACGCCGTAAGGCATTTCATACAAACTTTCAAGAACTTATTTTTCGAAACTAATGAACCGATTTTAATGAAACTTCATACGTATAAGCAGGATACAAAGGTCTAAAAAGTTAGTAGAGAACATTTTCTAAATGTCTTATTTAAAAAAAGATAACTGGAAATATCTGTTTCTATGGAAAATTTAAAATCGGTCTAATTTGGCTGTAACACTATTTTTCGAAATTGTTTTCTACAAACTTTTTAGACCTTTGTATCCTGCTTATGCGTACGCAGTTTCATTAAAATCGGTTCACTCATTTCGGAAAATAAGGGCTTGAAAGTTTGTATGAAATGCCGTACAGCGTAAACGCTCTTAATAAGTCGGGTCTTTATTAATGATTATTCTATTTATGAATAAAGACTTTTTCGTTTTTGTAGGCTAGTACTTACCTAGTAGTTTGTAGATTGGTAAGAGACGAAAACAAAAAAAAAAGTTTTCCCCCTAGAGGAAGAAATGCTGTTTTTTCCTCGCTCGGGTACGCTACAATGACGGTCTTTTTGAGCAAGAAGAGTGAAAAATAAGTTATTATTTCGTTCAAGAAGTGGACTTGGATTCGAAGAACAGTGTTTTTCCACGCAATAGTAAGCCGGATAAATTCCATTTCTATCACTTTCTAAGAAAAACTACTAAAATAAATATTATCCGCTGGACGATACACTCCACCTTGATATCGAAAGAGCCTAGGAAAACACAGACACGATCCTCAAAAACAACACTTACCTATAACGTGTGTACATATTTATTATCGAACAAAATGTAACAGCAATCATAAACAAGCGAAAAGTCCTGAAAAAAAGTACCTACTATTCAAAATGTCACTCGCACCTAAGAGTGGGGGAGCTATTTAGACTCAAACAATTAATCGCTGCTGCCAGCAACACCTCGCATTTAAACAGACCATACGTCACAAACTTTTGCGGGGTTAAATGGACCCCGAGCTGGCCAGACTGACCTGGATTATAATCTAGGACATTTGGCTCAACAATATAAAATAATTTAATTAGTAGTTAAAGGAGAGTATTTTAAATGTTGTATCTAGATAATATATGTATAACTGTAGATGGAATCCCCACGATTGAGTTTAGGGCTGATGCAAAATATTTGTGGTTTTTGAAGTAATAATGTATACTAAATGCGTTTGTTTAACACTAATGTTATCTTTTTTTTCACAGCACATTAGAACATGCGTTATGCTTTAAGCAACGTGTACCAGCTAGAGCTAAATATTTAGAAGCTGAGCCTCTTTCAATTGAAAGATTGATAAGTAATTCTAGTCAGGATATTATTATTCTTAGTGTAGAAAATACTAAAATGTTTTGGCTACCAATCTAAGTAAGGATCTTCTAAATCAATTCTAGTATACATACAAAAACATTTCATATTGCCGGTCTATAGAAAGACAGGGAATTTATCATATTTATTCTATTACCGACGGAATATAGACAAAGAAAATATCCAAAATTAAAACAAAAAAAATAAAAACATCTCTCGACTAGGTCTGAATTTCCAACGAAATATCAAGTGAACTGACAACATTATATACAGCGACATCTTAATTTAACATTATTAAAAAAAGCACTGCCTAAAAGATTTTCAAATCTAGGTGTTGATCCGGCCGTTGAGAATCCAACAAAGATTTTCAACTCTAGGTGTTGATCCAGCCGTTGAGAAACCAACAAAGATTTTTAAGTCCCAGCGTTATGCAGTGCGTTGAAAATCCAGTGCGTGAAAAAAATCGCCGCGGCAAAAACGCGCCCGTGCGTAGGTACCTGAGCTAACAGGCAAAACTAGAAAGGGATGGAAGAATCACAAAAAAATCAATGACAGTTGCAGACTGTTCTTTTTCAGTACTTAATACTTAGCTTATTAACTGTTGCCTGCGACTTCGTCTGTGGTTCATGATGGAGAGTAACTTTTGTCCGACTGCAGGTCCCAGGCTGCCTATCTGTCAAATTTGATAACGATCTGTTCAGCCGTTTTTGCGTGGTTGAGTAACAATCATACAATTATACAAGGTCAAATTAAATTAGCTAGAGAAACTCCGCGGACGTGATAGGAATGACAAGATACAAAAGATAACGCAGTTAGTGTGAAAGAAGAAGAAAAACGTTTATTTGGACTCAGTTCGTGAAACACAAAATACAAAATTCACAAAATAAAAATAATGTTTCAACAATAAATAGTCACTTGAAATATCAGTACTTATATTTAATAATCAGCTTCTTATTGAGTAAACTTTAGATACGTGAGGGGCCATCGATATCTCAACGAGCCAAAACTAAAGAAAACAGATATTCTCAACTCATACTTGAAGTAACAAAACATCCAGCGGTCGTTGAACCCCAAAAAATCGAATCTTTTTAACCGACTTCAAAAAAGGAGGAGGTTCTCAATTCGACGGTATGTTTTTAGGGTTCCGTAGCCAAATGGCAAAAACGGAACCCTTATAGATTCGTCATGTCTGTCTGTCTGTCTGTCTGTCTGTCCGTCTGTCTGTCTGTCTGTCCGTCCGTATGTCACAGCCACTTTTCTCCGAAACTATAAGAACTATACTGTTGAAACTTGGTAAGTAGATGTATTCTGTGAACCGCATTAAGATTTTCACACAAAAATAGAAAAATAACAATAAATTTTAGGGTTCCTCATACTTAGAACCGAAACTCAAAATTTTTTTTTTCATCAAATCCATACGTGTGGGGTATCTATGGATAGGTCTTCAAAAATGATATTGAGGTTTCTAATATCATTTTTTTCTAAACTGAATAGTTCCGCGAGAGACACTTCCAAAGTGGTAAAATGTGTGTCCCCCCCCTGTAACTTCTAAAATAAGAGAATGATAAAACTAAAAAAAATATATGATGTACATTACCATGTAAACTACCACCGAAAATTGGTTTGGATGAGATCTAGTAAGTAGTTTTTTTTTAATACGTCATAAATCGTAAACCGCAATTTACAATTCATTCAATCAACTTAAAAGTAAAAATAAACATTTAATTTCATAAACATAAACCTTATGCATAAACCCGGATGTTACGGAACCCTCGGTGCGCGAGTCCGACTCGCTCTTGCCCGGTTTTTTTTTGTGTGTTTGTTACGCGATTACTCCGCCAATTAAGGACCAATTTTCAAAATTTTTTGTTTGAAAGGGTATACTTTCGAGGTGGTCCCATTATCACCAAGTTGGAATCTGATGAGAGGATCCAATGGAAATCGAGGGAAACCCTCAAATTTTATAGGCAAAGTTATAACGATTTGGGTATTTGTTAAAATAACTTGAGCATTTGCTCTCGGAAATCATCATTTGGTAAAGTGGAGCTGATGAAGAAGACCACAGACGGCCATTGGAACTACTCAATGACAATTATTTCACGGGTTGCGATTCAATTACTTTAATATCGTTGCTAACCAATTTATGCTCGTCACAATGCGTATGATGAGTGGTTGTTGAGGAGTTCTCCTGGTAAGTACCCACTAAACGGTAATTAACGTCCCAAGATCGGGAAAAGCAATATTTTGTAACAAGTGATGAGCAGTTGACATTAGGCAATTGTAACTTAGATAAATTACAAACGGACCCACTAAAAAGTGAAGAATAAAAACATTTTACAAAAAAAACACTACAAATTGAAAAATAACTTTAATTTCGGAAGTCGGTGTCAATAAACGAAAATGCGGAACCAAAGACACCGACTTCCGAAATTAAAGTTATTTTTCAATTTGTCGTGTTTTTTTTTGAAGTTGGTTTTTTTTTTTTGTAAAAAGTTTTTTTTTGTTTTTATTTTATAGTATTCAGATGTCAATACTCCTCACGTCTGCACAGTTTTGCTAGCAAATTTAATTTGACCCTGTAATATTTGTTGGATGTACAGACGCCAGCACATCAAGCTACTCGAAACTGACAAATTTTCCCAATCAACTTTGAACCTAATGCTTTAGCGACAAAGTTGAAAATCTATTAAAGAAATTTGACAGATTGTAGTAGCTTGATGTGCTGGCGTCTGTTCTATAGGTACACAAGAAAAACAAGGAAAAAATGTAAAAAAATTGTTAAAAAGTGACAGTAACGGTGCCAATTACAATGTCAACGATATTAATTTGTTAATCGCTAGCAGCGCCCCGTGGTTTCACCCGCATAAGTGTCGATCCCGTGGCAATATCGGGATCTTCGGGATAAAAACTATCTTACTTCCCCATGCAATCTATTTCTCTGCCAAATTTTATCGAAATCCATTCAGTGGTTTTGGCGTGAAAATGTAACATACAGACAGACAGACAGAGTTACTTTTGAATTTATAATATTATAAAGGATTTCACAAAAACCACTCCCATTATATTGTTCAAAATCTCTGAAAGTTCTGCCGACAAGTGTTACAGTTTCTTTGTTCCACAAAATATCGAAAACTATAACAATTTGTATAATTCTTTCGTTTTTCTCACAGAAACCGAATGGCTATTATAATGAGCTAAAACTTTCCGACTCACTTGGTAACTGTATTCGCTCCGGTTTCTTTGGGTACACGGCGGGTATATTTTTTTCTGTATTTATTATAACTTTCTTTTAGAAATCATCAAGTGTATTTGCGTAGGTACTTTTGTGTCAAATTGTTATTATTATTCCAAGGATATCGAGTTCTTGGAATTTTGTTTATACGAAGTATTAAGTTAGTATTTCTTCTGCCTAGCTTCTGCCCGCAACTCCGTCCGCGTGAAATTTTTTGTTTTAGCACATTGAAGGACACTGAACGAGGCTCAGTAGAAGTTTTATTGTTATTACGTCGAGGGGCGTTAAGTACCCGCAAAGTGTTAACATTAAATATATCCTACGACACTCGGCAGTACTGTAGCTTCCCATTAGTAAGGGAATTTTCGGAATTCGGCGAGGTAAGTGAGTAACACAGTACCTAACAATAAGAATTAATTTTGATAGTTTTCCATTCATTGCGTTATTTACGTTTTTAAGGAGACAATTATTTTGGGACATATGAAGCAATGTATTATATCCTTCAAAATGATTCAGATTGTGATTGATAGTGTAGTTCCGAAGATTACCCCCTACATACAAACTTACAAATTCATCAACCCATTGCCATCATCTGAGGATGATGAATGGCGTAGCCTGGTCTATATTTCTCCAACTAACAAATTCACAAACTCTCAATGTTTTCTCTCTATAATAGTATTGCAAAGACTTATTGAGAAATAAAAAGCTAGCCAAGTGCGAGTCGGACTCGCACACGAAGGATTCCGTACCACAAGGCGAGAACGCCGAAAAAAACACGTTTGTTGTATGGGAGCCCCCCTTAAATATTCATTTTATTTTGTTTTAGTATTTATCGTTATAGCGGCAATAAAAACACATCATTTGTGTAAATTTCAACTGTCTAGCTATCGTGGTTCTTGAGATACAGCCTGGTGACAGACAGACGGACGTTGGTTACGGGTAGTCGTTACGGGTAGTCAGAAGCCCGAAAGTCTGACAACCAGTCTTACCAAGGTGTATCGTATTACCCATAACTGGGTTGTGGAGGTCAGATAGGCAGTCGCTCCATGTAAAATACTGGTATTCAGCTGCATCCGGTTAGACTGGAAGTCGACTCCAACACAGTTGGGAAAAGGCTAGGCAGATGACAGATGATGACAAAATAATACAGAATTATTCATATTAAATAGCAACCAAAAACCACTAAGGTTTAAACTTGTGTTGTCCCACTGTGTTGTCCCTTCCCTCTTTCCACTTTTCCCGGTCTACTGCCATTGTGGGCCAATCCCTTAGGAAGTAGTCCAGCTCATCCCGCCATCTCTTTTTGGAACGAAGTATAAAGTTCCTAATGCGGTATGAGAGTTTGACACCTAGTATAATTCGTTTCATAGCCCTTTGGCAGAGTCTTCTCTCTAAGCAGGAAGTCCGTAGTTTCGGCGGAAGTGTCGGGCGTTTTCTATCACCTACAGGCATAAGATTCGTTCGGGGCCCGAATTGCGATTAGGCAGTTGTCCTTACTCGCGATATGTTTTAACCCGTCCGAAAAGTTAATTAATCGAAAGTAGGGTAAATTTCGAGTTTCGAACCACTTTCGGACGGGTGCGTATCTTTGTTGCCGGACGTGGGGAGTAGGTCCCCCAGTGCGGACTTTTGACGCTTTGTTAGAAACCGTATACATTAAGCTAAAAATGTCTAATGATGTACGCCTTTTTAGGGTTCCGTACCAAAATGGTAAAACGGAACCCTTATGGTGAGACTCAGTCTTTCTGTCTGTCATAGCTGGATATCTCAAGAACTACTAACGCCATCAACCTAAAATTTGGAACAGGGACGTTTGCCCAACTATTTTGCAAATAAGAAAGAATTAAAAACATATGAAAGAGCACAGTTTGCACATTCTCAAACATTTTTTCTTTTTTTTAGGCCGCATAGTTTTCGACTTTTGACGAAAAATGTAAAAAAAATACCGTTCCCCACTTGTCTTTGAAGTTTGCAAAGAGAAAAATCTGTAATGATTCTATGTGATAGAAGTTTATGTAAAGATTACAGGAAAAATAAAACGAAGTCTTTAGAGACTTCGTTTTATTTTTCGTTTTTTTTTTTTTTTTTTTTGTTTTTCATTTTCGTTTTTTTTTTTGTTTTGTTTTATCACATAAAACTGCAATATTCTACACCGCAGTTCTTTGACGAATATAGGCCTCACCGAAGAAAAAAAATTTAAAAACATGATGGTACGGAACCCTCGGTGCGCGAGTCCGACTCGCTTTTGACCGGTTTTTTAAATAATGGACCCTAAAAATAGAAATTATTAGAGGATCACAAAATGAAGTATATTCATTATAATATTAGAATGTTCAATAATATTTCTTGGAGAGCAAAATGAGAATTTTTTGAAGTCGGCTACAAAAAACGGCTCCAACAAAAGGAATCAAGCATCGCGATAACTTTATTCATTCAATAGCCACCATTACGTAAATCAGTTGTAAAGTGGCCAGGGCCCTTCACGAACGGGTTACGACGGGAATCTTTTTATGGGGCCCATTTGATATTGGTGGAATGATAGCCACATATACGACGACGCGGTGCCAAGCACGGGGGCCCATGCGCGCAGCTCGTAAACATTACATTATGCTAGCAATGGAACGAGGGAGAAAGCTAGCTTTGTAGTTGGAGAGCGGAAATATTGGAAGATATACGAAGATGTATACAGCGATGTTGAGAAATAGAGACAGTTCCTATATCGATGGCGTATCTATACTTTACTTGTCATAATCTATAATTATATTTAGGCACTATACCATACTTCACGTCACTCCATGTAAAATCCTGGTATTCAGCTGCATCCGGTTGGATTTCAAGCCTTTCCTTCTTGATATGTAGTTGGTAAAACGCTAGGCAGATGATGATGGCCTTACTTCGCGTATCCTATTTCGTCTTAACCCAACAGTAAACACGACCCTTTGTCCGTTAAATTTAGCGAGAATAACAATGGGAAACTATTCGTAGCAGTGAACATATTTATTTCGGGACAGTGCTTTTCGGATATATTTAATTACAGGGTGCGCCTTTGGCGCGGATGATGATTATCATTCGTGGAAAGAGCGTCTTACAAAGTACTAAAAAATAAGGTAATATTAATTAGCTTGTTTTAGTATAGGTTTAACAGGTAATTAAAATAAAAAGAAAAATTCTTCCGAGGAATTACTATGGTCGGCAATTTGAAAGTAATCATACGCATATCTCTGCCTCGTTGGTCAAGTGGTTGCAGATGCAACTGCTGAGCATGAGGTCCTGTGTTCGATTCCCGGACCGGACAAGTTTTACTGGTGTTTCCATCTGGAATTTCTCAGTAGCGGAGTCTAGATTTGGGTCCCTGGGCCGCCTATCATTTCAGCTAAAAGACGTCCACTGCTGGACATAGGCCTCCCCCAAGCACCTCCACTACGACCGGTTCTGTGCTTCTCGTATCCAACGACATCAAACACAATCAAGGATCGATCTATTACATGGTACTTAAACCTAACTGGCGCAATGGGGCAATGGCGAATAGGTACGCCTCTGCAAAATCCTTCGCGGAATAGGTACAGGCGTGGTGTGACGTCATGTCGTACAGTATCGCCATATCTCTCAATGGACATCAACCCGAAACATGTATTAATATTTTTATTTGCATGAGCAACAGCGATGTGTAGTTTATTTATGCGAAATGACAGTGGTCAATAGCGCTGTATTACACCGTTTTGCATGAAACGGCTTGTATTCGTGCCCGAGTGTGTACTAATACATACTTGTGTTTGTAGAGTGTGTGCTTATACGTACTTGTGTTTGTAGAGTGTGTGTAGGTACTGTACTTGTGTGCGATAATCTCGGGAAACACTTTACCGTTTTGTGGTCCCACCCGGTTTATATCTTTAATTTCGTTTGCTTTTACTGATGGATATGAGGAATGGTTTTCGTGAATTGAAAATAGAAGTTTATATTATTTCACGTTTCACGAAATTAGAGATACTTATGAAGAGAATGATTGGACGGCTAGTAAATGACTTGTGTAACAATTCATAATAATAATTAATAATTGTGAAATCACGTTAAGCCGTTGGTCCCGGCTGTCATTCGTGGATCTTTGCAGTCGTTACGGGTAGTCAGAAGCACGAAAGTCTCACAACCAGTCTTACCAAGGGGTATCGTATTACCCAATACCTGGGTTGTAGAGGTCAGATAGGCAGTCGCTCCATGTAAAATACTGGTTTTCAGCTGCATCTAGTTAGACTGGAAACCGACCCAAACATACACACATCAAAAGTGTCTAGGGATCAAGCATTTTTATGCGGATTTTTTGAGATTGAGATGTGGCTTTGTAATAAATTTATGATTTTATAAATTTATATGGATCCTTTTTGGTGCATTTCATAATTTGAATCAGGAACTGTGAATCAAATTCGAGTAAAAGATGAAAATCAGCTGTCAATATTTTCCCTATAAAAACATACAACGCATTGAAGACATTATTAGTGCTACTGTTTCCCTACTACTGATTAAAACCAACGTTATTATGGAGCGGCGACGTCATTTAAGCAGGGAAGAAATGCTCAGAGCCGTGGGAATGATAGAAGCTGGTTCCCGGCAACGTACTGTGGCTTTAGCTCTGAATACAAGTCAGAGTGTTATCAGTCGACTTTGGACACGTTACCGAAGCACTGGTACCGTGGCTGAGCGCCATGGAGGACGGTATCGCTGCACCACACGGAGACAAGACCGATACATTCAAATCTTAACTCGAAGAGCTCCAACAATAACCGCCATGATGTTAGCCGTGAGGCTTCATCACTCTTCAGGGAACTTAATTAGCGACCAAACAGTCAGAAACCGCTTGCATGAAGTGAACCTTCATTCCCGAAGACCGCTACGGGTACCACCTATAGCAATGCACAATCGTAGGATTCGATATCAATGGGCTCTTGAACACAGAAATTGGGCAGAAGAACAATGGCGTTTCGTGTGCTTTTCTGATGAGTCTCGTTTTGGTATGAGACCGGATACAAGACGTATACGACACTGGAGAACCCCTGGACGCCAACAGCGATTAAAATCCTGCCAGGAAGTCCATCCTTATAGTGGTGGAACCATCATGGTATGGGCGGGTATTTGGATCGGCGGAAGAACTGAGTTGATTTGGATCAGAGGCAACCTCAACGCTCAAATTTATGCTGAGACGATTGTATCAGACGTCATCGTTCCTCTACAAGTGCAAATTGGTCCCTTATTTCAGTTAATGCATGATAATGCACGACCGCACACCGCAAGAGTTGTAAGACAGACTCTCGCCGCAGCTAACATCAATGTCCTGCCCTGGCCTGCTCAGTCGCCAGACTTGAACCCGATTGAGCATGCATGGGATATGCTACAGAGAAGAGCTCTGCCGAATATGGAGGGTATCCAGTCGCAAGAAGACCTTTTTTTGTTGTTGCAACGAACATGGGCGGCCATTCCACAGCGTGATTTGGATGAACTCATTTTGAGTATGCCAAACCGATGTTCTTGTGTTGTTAGTGTTCGCGGTAGAAACACGGATTATTAATTGTTTAAGTTACCCAATAAAATTTTAAAGAAAACTGTTATTTCAGTCTTTTTTTCGAACTTTTGTGTTAGTGGTTCAAATGTCAAAAATCCCTGTATTAGGAAAATGGCAAATTTCTTTATTAATGCAAACGTGACTTGGTTTATCGTTACTGTGACAAACGAAAACACTTTATTTGATGAATCCTTAAAGAAAATTTTAATTAATATCAATCAGGAGAAAAGTTATTGCAAAAATATATGTTGATCCCTAGACACTTTTGATGTGTGTAGTTGGAAAAAGGCTAGGCTGATGATGATGATTGTAATGTAGTTTAGTTTTCCTCTTCAACAAAGTTAAGCTACTTATGCTGCAAGTACTTTCACGCCAATAGTATACTATAATATTGTTGCCCGCCACAATTAATGCCTGGTACATGGTGACAGTAGTTACCACTAGCGCCATCTAGTATCTAGTAGCGGAACTAGTAGTCAAGACCCTTCTAGTTTCTATGCGAGAACTTTCTAGAACTTTCCCGAACTATCGACATCTGGTCGATCGGGGCCTGTACGTACTCGAACATTCTAGATGTTTCTACAATGGAAGGTTCTAGAACTCTCTGCGGCACTATATAAGGCCATGAGCCGCGAGCGACATAGTGTTAGATAAGCGATCGAAGTGAAAACATCCGAAGCGATCTTCAAGTGCGACTTAAAGCGATCAGTAGTGCAATTGTGTTTTGTAATTAGTGTGTTTGAGTTGTAATTAGTGTTGTTAATTAAAGTGTTATTTTTTTGGTTATTAAATCGGCAATTTTTATTGTCACGAACCCGAAGCTCGTAACAATATTAATCTGCACAGTTTTGAATATGCAACCTATCACAAGCCCTTCCGCGCTTTAGGTAACTATGGAGCTTTTAAGCTCTATTATGAAACCTTCACATTACTTACCTTAAAATAAACGTTATTGTGTCTGATACCTAACAAAGGAAGAGATTAATTTCAAAAAGTGGTTAGTTCATTGTTATTTAGTCTTGTGTCGCCCTGGAGAAAATATAACTCCTTACACGTGTTCCATTTAAAAAGTAAAATTTTGTTTTCACAAAGAGAAAAGTCAATAAACGTATAAAATTTTTCGTGTTGAATAAATATTAAGTTTGGTAGTGTTGATCTTTGCAATCAAGAGTCCGAAGTGCAACTTAAATTATAACGACTTTTATAGATTAATATATAGCCATGGATCTTTGACAGTCGTTACGGGTAGTCAGAAGCCCGAAAGTCTGACAACCAGTCTTACCAAGGGGTATCGTATTACCCAGTAACTGGGTTGTGGAGGTCAGATAGGCAGTCGCTCCATGTAAAATACTGGTATTCAGCTGCATCCGGTTAGACTGGAAGCCGACCCCAACATAGTTGGGAAAAGGCTAGGCAGATGATGATGATGATATAGCCATGTGCTAAATGTTTATGAAATAGGTAGGTATAGTAGACCTCGTAATCATCTTATCACTTCTGAACAAAATTCTCGGTAAATTCAAAATTTCATTAAGGTTGAAACTATCTGACTGTCACATAGACAGATAAATCTTATCGTTTTGTGATGTGCATCTTTAGAGTGGTACCCAATTACGAGGTCGACTATACATAAACATTTCAAAGCTTGTCCTAGTTGTGCGAACAGGGAAACGGCCAAGAATTTAATTTCACATTTTTATATTGAAAATAAAATAAAATTGCGCCAAAGGCGCACTCGGTAATGAAATATATATATACGAAAAGCACTGTACCCGAAATAAATATGGCGCTGCGTTTTCAATAAAATTTGCTGAAACTGAAAATGTCAGGGAGCGTGCGCGACAGGGATGATGACAATTCTTTTTTTTTTAAGCTTTAATAGACATTTGAAACTTACAGCAAACAATATTAGAAAAACTGGCCAAGTGCGAGTCGGACTCGCACACGAAGGGTTCCGTACCACAAGGAAAAAACGCCGAAAAAAACACGTTTGTTGTATGGGAGCCCCCTAAAATATTTATTTTATTTTGTTTTTAGTATTTGTTGTTATAGCGGCAACAGAAATACATAATTTGTGAAAATTTCAACTGTCTAGCTATCGCGGTTCTTGAGATCACAAGCCAAGACAGGCGGACGGACACACGGACGGACAGACAGCGAAGTCCCGTTTTTACCGTTTTAAAAAGTGTAAACGTTTAAAAAAATACCGTTTAAACAGCATAACCAGCCTATAATGTTCCCACTGCTGGGACACAGGCCTCCTCTCGGTGACAGGGAGTGGGATGTAATCTGCCACGCGGGCGCAGTGCGGGTTACCGGTAGTCCGGTAACCCGCACCGTCCGCGTCCGGTGCGGGTTATCTTCTAATTCTGGGTTCTAAAACATTTTCCACACGATGTTTTCCTTCACCGTTTTGATTTTTTCTTATCTCATTTTACTATGCCTTCTTTGAAATTACATTATTTGTCATACCTAATTTTATTCTCGAAAAAGAAAAGTGGAAACACAGCCGAGTTGTTAATGGAAGATGCTGATTAGTTTCCGAGTTCCATCAACAGTGAATGTTGTTTGAAAAGGCTAGTTTACTCAATGTTGAAACGTATGAATTGAAACACGAAACAATGTGTACGTATGAGCAAATTGGTTTTAGAATTCGACACCACGTTTTGAAGTGGAGTTTGTTACGTAAAGGTTTATAATTGCATGCGAAATGCCACGTATCACAAAATAGACTATCGAAATGACTAAATATTGAATTTTCTGACTAACTTTAGGAACAGACGCCAGCACATCTAGTTACCCGAAACTGTCAAATTTTTCCGATCAACTTTGAACCTTATGCTTTAGCGATAAAGTTGAAAATATATTAAAGAAATTTGACAGATTGTAGTAGGTTGATGTGCTGGCGTCTGTACAAACATACTTTTTCATCTCTCATACTCGGAAAGTAGTGTTTGTTTGATCCGAATAGCGGGTGGAAAACGCTGCTTCCCACCCTTGGGCGGGAAAGTCTCATAGTAATTGCTTCCCTCCCTAGGGCGGGAATGAAATTTAAAAATAGAACTAAATTTAGTTAGGTAGTCAGCTTAGTCCGACATACGAGTACGACACCCTTAATTGATTATGTAAATATTTATTATGCTACCCATCAAATCTTATAAATGTGCGTTAATTAGGAGAGTTGGATAAAAAGCTCATATGTTAACGCCAGTAAATCTTTCAGATTTAGCGCACCATTTTGATGTCAGTTATGGACGAGGCTAAAAAACATAAAAATTGGGGATTTCGAACATCCTGACTTTACCATAATGGGGCTGTGAATATACATCATTTAATTATTTGACGAATTTATCCATAGTTTAAGGTAAATAAGTAGTGGTAATGAACTTTTTTTGATATCTATGTCAAAGTTTCGCGCCAATCGTATGTGTTTACATTTTTACTTTTCACAAATTTCACACACACAGATGTAGATAAGATTTAAAAAGTGACAAATGTTATTGATAATATTATAAACAACACGAAAATCCCCAGGTTTTAACGTAATATTCAAACACAGGTTCAATAATACGTATTAATCATTACCACTACTCAATTTGTGTTCAAAATCGCCGACCATTATTGTTTTTTTTTTATTGCAGTGATGTGTGAAAGCGATTATTAGAAACTTTTTTTTTTTTTTTAATTTCGTTTGACTCGAGTAGGTAATTAATATGACGAATGTAATCGATATTTGATAATAAAATAAAATTATTTTAAGCAATAAATACAATAAGCATTGTTTATAATAATGATTTATGCTTTTCTAATATCATTTCAATCTCTTCTAATATCATGTCAATAACAGACAGGCCAATAGGTACATACCTCATTTACTGAATTTCGCGCCGAAATGCTTCTATTGAATTTATATTCGGAATGCGATCGCTGTTTAAAATTATTTTAATTTATTGGACAATTATTTATTGTGGATTTTATTTTTGATACTTTCTAATAGTTTACTACAGAATTCCCAGTAAACATTTTTTAGGTAGGCTTACCAGAAGTATTTTTGAGAATGATGATAATTAATGAATTCTATACATAGATTGGTTATTCTGCAAAGACTTAACATTTCAATTTGTTAGTTTAAAGAGTTTTTATTCGGTTCCTACAATTTTTTTTCATTTTTTTATTGCGAGTATCGATTAGGCTGTATGCAAGTTTTGAATCGAAATAAGCAAGGTGGGTCAGCACTAAAAAGTGTCACGTCGCAACACAATTTTAAGTAATTTTTATCAAGATTATCGTGTTTTCTAAGTAATTTATGAAAAATGGTAAAAGTAAGAATGCAGACAGAATGATAATGAAATAAGCGGAACGGCCTGCGGTGGTGACACAGAATCTACTCATGTGGCGGTGACGTGGTGTGTTTCATACTTGAAATTTAAAAAAGACTAATGAATAGGTACCTATTATTCATGTAATTATTATCAATAAATATTTTAGAAAAACTACTATTTTTTAGTTTCCTTAAATTCGAAATGAAAAGTAGAGTGTTTAACGCGGGTGAAGTCATCAATTCCCACTCGGACTATAGCCGCCCTCGCTGCGCTCGGGCGTCTAAATGCCTCGTATGGGAATTGATTCCTTCCGACCCTTGTATAACAATCTACTATTGCTCAACAATGTCAGTCTCCAAATTGCCCACTGCTGAATATGGAGATTCTTTTGACTATAGAGGTATGAGGAACAGGGTGTAAAGTTCACTCATACTCTATAGAAAAGGGAGAATGTCTGGCGGGCAACTGCCTGATGATTCATGTCGGGCCGTTGTATCTATGCTAGTTGCGCGGTAAACTCTGCTTGCGAGATGCAGGATTTTGCGTGACGTCAGTATGACGCGTTGTTCGCATGTGCCGTTGTAGATACCGCTACATGACTATAAAGGTACAGACGCTAGCACGTCAAGCTACCCGAAACTGTCAAATTTTCCCAATCAACTTTGAACCTTCTGCTTTATCGATAAAGTTGAAAATCTATTAAAGAAATTTGACAGATTGTAGTAGCCTGATGTGCTCGCGTCTGTACAATGTTTTGTTATAGGTCTAGCAACCCGACCCTGCTTTGCACGGTTTTTACGACTTGACAATACATCAAGATTTATTTATTTATATATACTTTATTGTACACCAGAAAAACGTAACAAAAAAAATACGATTTTTAATACAAAACATACAATGGGCGGCCTTATCGCTTTCTGCGATCTCTTCCAGGCAACCTTGGAATGGACAGTGATTGTAGATTTCTTTATTATACGTAACTTTAATTAAATACCGAAGTATTACTCTCTTAATGATGGTTTAAACCGCGTCAAAATCCGAAGAGTAGTTAAGAAGAATAAGGCGGTCACACACACATACACAATCATGAAAAGCGACTTTAATTTATAATATTTATAAAAGTATACACAATATGCGTTGGCTCTCATAACAAATCCTAATATCTCAAACACATTATTTTTACAAAATAATAATAAGAGCAAATAGAAGAAAACAATGAATATTTGTTCAGAAACCGGTCTCAATAACTCCAAACCCGCAATCACAGCCATACTAATAGACAAAGGAAACCATTCGTACATTCGCTGATTCCCAAATCTCAGAGCCACTTCCCATCGATCCTCCCAAAATTATTGAGTGTAAGAGGCGATTGTGTAACAAAGAGAGGTAATATTTCATCCCCGTCCCTCGGGCCTGTCCACTACAAGTTATAACCTCCACGTAAGGCTCCTTGGAACAAAGTTGGTTGCCATCCGTTTAGCTGGTGATTTACGTATGACTAACGTGCATATATACGTAACTATGTTGGGTGTTTGTGCTGTTAAGAAGGTGCTATTTGTTTGGATGTCTTAATTGATATTCTCACCGAGGCATTTTTATGTTGGGTAATTGGTACTGATTCACTCATGTGTAGTAGACCGCAATGGTCTTAGTACTGTTTTAAAGTACATTGCAATGTCATTAAAAATTCTATTTTGGACTAATCCTTTATTATTTCAGGTGTATTTCTTCTTTTTTTGCAAAGAAACGTAAGATGAGTGTAATGCTAAAGTACAGTTTCTCTCAACTACAAATTCTCAATTTACAAACCGGTTGTAATTCAGAATATCGATTATTAAGTTAATTTACAACAAGATATAAAACAAATGACAATTACAAACCTTTCTCCAATCTATCTTGGAAATAGGTAATAAAGACAGTTTCTTCATTGCAATATAAACTGAGGGATGGACAGTTCCAGTTTACCAAGCATACCTACCTAACTGAAGGCGCGAGCTATCCAATATATATCCCGTCTATATTCATGTATCCTATATATTGTATTATTTTCCATGCCAGGGACATGCCTCAGAGCCGCAAATACGTTCTGATAAATCGCGAAATATTGGTGGGTTCACCTTTGATATTCAATATAGACAACACGACCCACATCGCAAAATCCAACTCAATCGTTACGATAAAAGGTTCAATTTCCAATGGGGAAGGTACAGTATGATAATGTCTGGCTAGGGCTGCCACGCACTATGAATATGTGAGGTGTTACACTACTTTCTACGGGATATAGACGCGACATGTGTCGAACGAGCAACTATTTGTTTACACGGTATCATAAGCTGTGTTTTCCTTTTAATACTTGTGAGTCTTTTGACACGTGCTATTTTTGTTTTATTGTATTTGTTGCCGACCTGTGTGACTGTACTTGAGTTCCGAATTGAGAACTATAATAGTGTGAGAGAGTGTATTTTTTTTAACTTTGAGATTAAATTAATTTCTTCAATTCATACCCTGAGAGCAGTGGTCTTGAGTTTGAACCCAGACAGACACTTTGTGTATTTAATTTCATTTCATTGCCATTGCTCTCAAAACGGTGAAGGAAAATATCGTGCACGCATGTTTTAGAACCAACATTCGAAGACATGTAACAACCACCAACCCGCACTGGGTCCGCGTGGTGGATTATGGCCCGCTCCCTCTCACAGAGAGGAGGCCTGTGTCCCAGCAGTGGGAACATTACAACTGATTATGCTTATGCTACTTACCCAAAGCAAATAACACATCGTTTTTCAAAGCTCTCAGCATATACAACGTTATTTTTAGTATATACGAAACCTGAATATAGTTAGTTCAGAATAAGTAACTGAATCGATTCCAATAATTTTTACCCCATGTTATATTTTGTCCCAAAAATATTTTGAAAAGGTTAAAAGTTGGACACCGAGCGACACTAAGTAGGTTATTCAATCTCCGCGCCGAACGGTTAGGTACCTAGGTACCAATGAGCGCAAGACGGCGCGGCGCGGATGAGCATGTTTTGTACAGACAAACAGGTAACTTAACAAGCTTATAACTTTGTGATTTTTCATGATACAGTTTTGAAATTTTGTAAATAGATTATTTACATAAAAATACTAGACACGTGTTTCGGGTTTCGCATATACTAAAAATAATGTTGTATTATTATGTCATTTGTTATGGTGTACGATACAAAGTATTCTATATATCCTTGAGGAAGATTAATAAAATAACTTTAATAACGAAATAGTAGAAAAAATATAATAGCTTTTTAACGACCATGACAGCACACCAAAAACAAAAGCACACGTCAATTTTATTAGACGGCCAAAACGGTCTTTTATATTCTATAAAAAAAAGTCTATCAAAAGTTCCTACAGCAGTTGCGTCGCCTACACTAATAGATAGAATACTTTGTATCGTACACCATAACAAATTACATTTATATATGAAAACATTAACTTTATCAATTGATTGATTGAACAGATCTGTTTTAAGTAGTCTTGATAATTATTTTTTGCAGATTCGTACCTTTGAATACAGCTACTCTCATCAGCAGAAGTTCTAGTAACTGGTTGCAAGAAGTTTAAAAGCCGGAATTAATATTTAGTGTCCCTATGTCGTCTGAAAACGAACTTTAATCTGCTGTCAAAGCGTAATGTGGTCTCATCAATTTGTGCCTCTCGTTAGTAGACCAACAAGTGTAATCAGGGGGCTTAAAAAGGCCTCTTTGGCAGAATCATAAAAGGAAAACAATTTGGACAGTTAACTGTTAAGTTAATCGTATCAAATCCCATTGGTGAAAGATTTTCCAGTTATTTTTTTTTTGTCTGTGATAAAATACCAATCAATCCAATCCAAATCCCTTTGCTCTTACCTACGTAGTGCAACAAAATAAGAAAAACACGGACTTTCTTCGCCATGAATCATAACTCATAATGTTATCCTTTTATGATTCTGCGAAAGTGGCCTTTTTAAGCCCCCAGATGTAGGTATGTGCAATTCGTTGTTTAAATAAAGATAAAGATTATTAATTTGTCCCAAACATGTATGCACACATGGCATGCAAGATGTTACAATAAAAATTATCACAGTCATGTTATGCCTTAGCGGCGTACAAATATAAATACTTAGGTACATAAACATCAAATAATTATAAATGTATCCATTATTGCAATAATTAACAATCCAAATTATAATTTAAAAACTTAAAATATCCTACTAAATAGTGTACCCCCATACTTCCCGTGGGTGTCGTAAAAGGCGACTAAGGGGCGTACTGGAGGATGGGCAGCAGCGTTCTCTATGCATTCCACCACCATACCATACTGCGATCGCCAATCCGCCTGCCAAGCGTGGCGATTATGGCAAACCCCCCCCCCCCCCTTTTGGGGAGGCCTATGTCCAGCAGTGGACGTCTTTCGGCTGAAATGATGACTAAATAGTGTCATCAACTCATCATAGATAATAAAATTTGTCAATTAAATATCAAAGTAATTAGGAATACACAAATTAGATTAATATATCATTCGGAAATTTGTCAGTGCTGTAATAGGCTTTCTCTAAAAGTAGGTATACTCGTATCGTATGTTGTATATGTTTATTCGTTGTACCTATGTGTGTGTTGATGGCCCCGCTGGTCTCGTGGAGACAAACATGACTGCTGAGCGGAGAGTCATGGGTTCGACTCCCTGGACAGTGTTATTGGGTTGTTTCATTAGGAATTTATTAGTAACAGCCCGGAGTTTGAAAGTTGGCGGTGTGATACTCCCGTGCCTCGGAAAGCACTTGAAGCCGTTGATCCTGCGCCTGATCTCACTCCGGTCGTGTCAGATTGCCGGAAGAGACGGCATGCCTTCTCATGGAACTATGAGAGTCAGGGAAGGGAGAGTGAACCTGTGTCTGCGTACACACTTTTGTGCACTATAATATCTCCCGCGCCGCAGGCTGTTCTTCGCTGAAATTGGTCACCGTGGCCGATATTTAGGAGAACTATTATTTATATACACATATGTGGTATACAGGGCGAATTTTTCAAGTGGTCGTGGATGGCCAAATCCGAAACTATGAGGAATAGCAAAAAGTACTCAAAGGAGCCACGGGCTCGATTTTGATGAAAACTAAAACTGCATCATTGGATTTTTGAAAAATCAATATTTCTAGCCAGCAATCGAACCCGTTGATTTTGATAAAAAAAACACACATTGTATTATTACACCACTCGACCACAAAATACAGATAGTACAGAAGTCAATCTACATACAAAGTGCGCTCGAGCAACGCAAACATAGACACCGCTCACGGACACGTTATCTCAGACGGGTTGGGAGTAGTGCGAGCGCGAGTGGCATCCGCTTGAGACACGCGTCTGTGAAGTGCAAAAATGGAGCAACAAAAAAAATGGCTATCTAAGCTCGATTTATATAATAGATTCCTATTTTGAATTAGTATAAACGAAGTAACTTTTTTGTAAGGTTAATTCACGCCACCAACTATTACGTAAGTTGAAAACATGATTTTTTGTTTGTGTAGATGTTACCGGTCAAACCCGATTTTAGGATGAACTAGTTTCTCCTAGGGCAAACCAGTTCGATAGTGAGATGCAAGAGCGAGCGATGGGCACCCCGAGGTTAGGTTTGGTTAGGTTACTTTCCCCCCCGGTGGGTTCCCGCATTGTCGAGGCGGGGGGGCTCAGTAGCCGTGGCTTGGACACCCACGGTGAAGCGAAGAGGAATCCGAGGAGGGGCCGCTCGTCAGGGCTTTTGCCTGTAAGCCGACGACGTAGCGGCCACCAAGTAGGTTGCGGTGCCGCTTCGGCGACATCGCAACTGAGGCGGGCCGCGATGTCGTAACGGAAGCATCGCGGCTGAGGGTTGAAGGCCGCGGCGGGAGAGGAGTGCCGGTATTGCGGTGCGCCGCTCTCCCTACCTTCCGCGGCCTTGACGGGGTCGCACCGTTCGATGGCGGACGCGGTGGGGCCGCAGGGGAGGAGGAGTGTCGGTATGACGTTGGCCGCTCTCCCTATCCTCTGCGGCCGAAAATTGGCAGGCGGCGGGGCCAATGTCCTGACCCGTCGCAGGGGGACCAAGGGTGCCCAGACACGGGGTCGTCTGGCGCCCATGTGCTGGTTTGGTCCCTGGGGTGGTCACGGCGTGCTATGTGTTCTGGTGCGTCGGTGATGGGGAGTACTCCCCAGAGGAGGGTCCGGTAACGGACAGCCGCGGCGGGTTCACGGATGAGTGCTAACGCGTGCCCGTGTTCCCGCCGTAAGCGGCAGAGGAGGACACCGTGGAGTTTTAGTGGGTTAGAGTCCCACATAACTGCACTATCTCCCCGTGGTAGTGCAGAATGCATGAGCATTTCTCCACGTTAAAAAAAAAAAAAGAAAAAATGGTTAGGTTACTTTAAACCCTTAACACAGAAATAGGAGCCCCGCTAAGCGGGGCTCCATCGACATAGGATGCAAGAGCGAGGGAGAACTGGTTTGGCCTAGGCGAAACTAGTTCATCCTAAAATCGGGTTTGGCCGGTAACATAGATATTGTGTCGTTTTTAGTGTCATTTGTTAGGTTTAGGTCTAAAACGGATAGGGCAAAATAAATTGTGTAAATAGGTTAATCAGTTTTGAAGTTATTAGGGATTTTCGATAGTGAAAATAATTGACAATTAATGTAAAATTTTATATTATGTTTTTGTTCTGTAAACTTTTTGTATTGTAATACTATGTTTATTGTGTTGTTTTAATATTGTAGAATAAGCTCAACAAGAAATCAAACAATTAGATACGAGTGCCACTACCACGATAGTTTTTTGTGCATACCTAAGCCAAAGTTGACGACCCTAGCGCGACCGCCGAGCGAGGTATGAAAAGTGAAGTACATACATGTGATTACTGTACTATCTGCATTTTGTGACTAGACAGGGTCCACAAAGATTAAAACAGAAGACGATCCAGGAGGGGATCGAGGTGGGGGGGGGGGGGGTGGAGACCGGAATAACTCCCTAATAAGGATCAAATTCTTGGAAGTAATGACATACTGCAAACTTAAGGAAAATGTTGGATTTTAATAAACTGCTTCTTATTTTAAAGTATTCATACCGACATTACCGACATTACCTGTACCTTGTTCGAAATGGAAAAAAACAATTTATATGACCTATTAATATGGATAGACACAGTGACTAGATTAAACTATTTGAAAAAAAGAGTTTAAGTATTTGCACAAACATTTCAATTACTTGTTTTAAGGTTTAGAAACGATCAGAACATAATACATTCTACAAATTAATAGCAAAATTATTATTGTTAATTATTTTATACTTTTTATTTCTTTGTGCTTTATAAATAACTAACTTTTACCCTCGACTTCGTCCGCGTAAAATTCCTTGTTGTCCCGACCAAGCCTGTCGCATCGCATCGCCTACTATAACATCGTTTTCGCTTATCGTTCCTCCTGATTTCGTTTTGCTCGACTTCTAAGGGTAGCCTAGCCTAGCCTAGGGGTAGCCTAGCCTTCTTTAAAAATTGGGCTCTCAAATGCAAAAAGATTTTTGAAATCTGACTGCTAGTTCAGAGATTAGCGCATTTAAACAAACGAACTCTTCAGCTTTATTATCAGAATATAACGATCTTGAGATTTATAAAAATAATTGATAATACACCTCTTCCCAACCCTTCGAGGAACCAGGCGAGATGTTATGTGTTCGTCTATCATTGAAAATAATTAAATTGTGGATGAATAACACAAGCAATACCTCTATAAAAAGGAAAAAAAAGTGTAAATATTTAAGAGAAAATTAAGTGCTTAATATTATCAGAAGGGCAATTCTCGTAATTAAAAATGTTCAAAATCTAGTCACAATCTCATCTCAGCGACGATCAATGTCAAACACTTGTCACAGATTTAGGGAAATTGGAGGTATTTTTGACATATTGAGACCGAGATCAGACTGTGAACGTTCTTAAAATTACGAGAATTGCCCCTCTGGTACTTAAGGTCAAAATCTAAATCAAAACAGTCGCTTGCAATACTTCGATATTACGTATAAAACAGAGAATAATAAATCTCTCTCACTATTTTCCCTGTTTGTTTGGTTTGCTCTTAAAAGAGCGCAGTAAGTGCGAAGCGACAGGTCCAACCCTCGGCTATCTTAAATCCAACATCAGTAACATACGGGGACTTATTCTATCTCAATAACTTGAGAATTAATATAACTCTCACTTTACTTATCAATCGGTATGTGACCCATCCTCGGACCAACCTCGGTAAGCGTCAATATTTCTAACTCCTAACTCCTCAACGAGGTTTTATAGTCAAGCGAACCGTTTCTAGTTTATGCTTGGAAGTGGGTTTACCTACGTCAATAAAGTGCAGTTGGATTAAATTTTGTGAAGTTGCGTAGCCGCAGTACCGACGCGACGGGTCGATCCAGGGCTAAGCTTTGGTCCTCGAGAGATAGAAGTGGTGGGAAATATTTGCTGGTTAACCAGGTTGCGGAACTGACAACTGCTGTGCTATTCTGTAAAAATCTAACCGTGGTACCTTAGGTGAAGTGAGCGTGGAGTGAGCTGTCAATAGTGTCAATTCCTAGCAAAAACAAACTCACTTCACTTAAGTTTTCACGGTGAGATTTTTACAGAATCGACCGGCTGCCCACGGTACGGGTGGACAGAGAAAAGTTTAAAGTTTATTTATTTATTTTTGGACACACAGTAAAACAGATATAGTTACGACATATTGAGTGCAAAGCAATATTTGTAGTAATATTTGCATACCTGTAACTTAGGTGAAATATGTCTCGGTCTATAACTGTTACTATAACAACTCATGTACCATATTTATAGCAAATAAATGATTTGATTGAAAGGTTATTGCTGCTGGTGCTAATATTGTAAATGTGCCTTTTACTCGATTTTCTTATTGGTAAATAGAATTTTAAATATCGAATGCTAGGCAGAAGTGATTTTACTTGTTAGGTGAATATTTATCTTGGTTAAACCACCGTATGTAAGTTCCTATCGGCACAAATAGTAACTCATTATAACTTTTAACACCAATATTAATATTTGTTATTGATATATCTCGGGACCCTTGGCTCCCGGACCTTTGCAAAGCGTACCAGGGGCCGAAGCCAAACGCAGAGGCAAGAATGAGGTGGGAGCTCTGTTCCTCGTCAGTGTTCACTCCAGCCGGCCAATAAAAGCAAGCCAGAGGTGAGGAACAAAATACTATTATTATTATTCTAAAACTATTTGCTTTTAAATTATATCAATATTATTATCTAGGAAATTAAAATACATGTTGGGTAAAATTAAAAAAAGAATACCTATACCACAGATAATATAATACTAGCGTACAGATACCCCATCCCATACAAAGAAACGTGACCGCCGTAACTACGTCATTTCTTCGGCCTATTCGGCTTATTTTCTAAAGTGGCTGAGTCCGGCTTGTTTCACTCACGTCGCCGCTAGTTGGTGCTAGCAGCGTTGACTCGCTAGCTTGTGGGCCGCGAGCAGTTATTTTACACAAACACCAATAGATGGCGTTAAAACCATACTGTACTTTTGTACTACAAAACTAAAGTCGCCCTGTGACCTTGAAGCTTACGTCGTCAGTCACTCGACTCGGCAATAATAAATTCAAGTTCTTTCATGCATACCTTGCGATAGCGCATGATTTCTTGAGCGTAATAATGGTACAGCTAGGTACATGTTTTCCGATGTCCGTTTCAACCGCGCGGCCACCTCATAATATTTTATGAAACTTTGCCAGGAATTAGTGCGAATTTGTTACTTTACACACCTCTTTTCGTGAATTTGTTACAAAATAAACTAAGACGCTATGACAAAGAATAGTTGACCGCTAGAACCGCCACTTGCCGTAGTCATCGCTCGTGATTACACAGAAACTACATAATGCAGATAGACGAATGATGCATCAAAAGAAAGGTCTTAATTTGTTCAATTTGTTACAAAAATAAAAAACGCCAAAACGTAAATAAACAAAAAGTTATGCAATATTTAGTTTTCAGGTTACGAGTAGGTAGGTATATCACCATCAAAGAGATTTAAGAACTTTAAATGTCTTTGATCACCATAAATATCAAATTAATAGAGGCTAATGTGTATGGACAATTTGTAACTAATTTGTTACAGCGAATAAACAGAAAAAAATACTAGAAAGTAGGTTCAATAATTTGTTAGAGTTGATTTTAGTTGGCCGCTCGGACGGCAATATGCATAAAATACAATGGCGTTTATCTCGTTATTAAAAGTAGGTTTAAGCTTAGAGAGTACTAATCGACGGGTAACGTAACCTCGTTTTGATAAATATGGCGAATATAACTGCAGCATTCATATTTTAGAAGATATTTACAAAAACCAGTAGTATGAAACCGTATGAGAGTAGGGTGACCATGATTTTTTACAATGAAGTGTGACTGAATAGGTAGTCTTTATTGGAATGTTCGATATTCATATCTTATTTTTTTAGGGCGAGTGCTTATACAGGGTTAGTTTTCAAAGACCAGCCAAATTTAAGGGTAGGTATGCTACAGACCATCAAAGTGAACAACTTTCTCCATGGGATCCATATCTTAATCGCGAAAAATGTATCAACTGTCCCATAGAAAACTTCAATACCTACTCGACCTAAACGTATGGGATGGCTGAATTTTTATTCGCGATTACGATGTTGGTCCCATGGAGAAAATTGTTCAGTGTGATGGTCTGTACCACACTTTTAAATTTGACTGGTCTTTGAAAAGTAACCCTGTGTAAATTCATTTTAAGTTAAGGCATCCTGTGGCATACTTTATAAAAGTCACAAATCGATTAAAATTTCTTTATTCAAAATCAACACAAAGGCAAAAAATCAAGTAATAAAAGCCAACAAGATAAATATAAAATCTTTATAAACTAACATAATATTTATAAATTAACGTATTGTTATTTTAAAAAATTGTGAAAAAAAAATGTGACACGCAGTTGAAAGGTGAACTTAAGTTAGGCGAGATCATAACATTTGATTTAATCGGAGCTGCAGACTCAGTTTTACTCACTGAACTGCCGATTACTATTAACATTAAGGATAATTATTATTTATTAGTTGGTACATACTATAGAATTTATACCAGGCACAAAAATAGGCCACTATAAATGTTATTTTTTAAATAACAATACATATTTTTGTTACGACGACAATTCTTTTAAAATTGAAATAATAAGTAGGTACCTCTAAGAAAATATATCTACATCCTGTGTCATATATTCGTGTCAGTTAATTTATAAATATTATGTTAGTCAATAAAGACTTCATATTTATCTTGTTGACTTTATTACTTGATTTTTTTGCCTTTGTTTTGATTTTGAATAAAGTACTTTTAATCGATTTGTGACTTTTACTTTTATAAAGTATGCCAGAGGATGCCTTAACTTAAAATGTAAGTATTTATATAAGCACTCGCCCTAAAAAAATAAGATATGAATATCGAACATTCCAATAATCACCATTCAGTCTCATTTCATTGTGAAAATTCATGATCACCCTACTCTCATACGGTTTCATAGGTACTACTGTTTTTTTGTAAATATCTTATAAAATATGAATGCTGCAGTTATATTCGCCATATTTATCCAAACTAGGTCACGTTACCCGTCGATTAGTCCTTTAACTAAGCTTAAACCTACTTTTAATAACGAGATAAACGCTATTTTGTATTTCAGGCATATTGCCGTCCGAGCGGCCAACTAAAATCGACTCTAACAAATTATTGAACTTACTTTCTAGTATTTTTTTCTATTTATTCGCTGTAACAAATTAGTAACTAATTGCCCATACACATTAGCCTCTATTAATTTGATATTTATGGTGATATACCTACCTACTCGTAACCTGAAAACTAAATATTGCATAACTTTTTGTTTATTTACGTTTTGACGTTTTTTATTTTTGTAACAAATTGAACAAATTAAGACCTTTCTTTTGATGCATCATTCGTCTATCTGCATTATATAGTTTCTGTGTAATCACGGGCGATGACTACGGCAAGTGGCGGTTCTAGCGGCCAACTATTATTTGTCATAGTGACTTATTTTTTTTTTGTAACAAATTCACGAAAAGAGGTGTTTAAAGTAACAAATTAGCACTAATTCCTGGCAAAGTTAAATCAAATATTATGAGGTGGCCGCGCGGTTGAAACGGACATGTTTTCCGGCAGACTTAGTTATTTGTTAGGTTCGGCGTCAAACGTCAACGCAAATTATTATACTTAAATTTATAAGATCGAAATACCCAGCTCTTGAAATGATTAGGTATTTGCTGCAAATTAGATGATTTTAAGAAGGGAGAGTTATATTTTTAACAGAGTCAGTTTCGAGTGTGTAGAAAACATTTTACTTTAATTACAAGCTGTTATTACTTAACTAAGTAGCAATATTTGGGGATGCAATCTCGTTATCGCGAGATTTCAGCTTTTTTTTTAGCGAAAAAGGGCGAGATCTCGCGAGTTTAACGAGATTGCACTCGAGCTTCTATACGTCTTATTCGAAGAGCGGACTGACACGGACGGAGTTGCGATCCTGTTGGTTTCGTAGAAGACTGGTTGTTTCTTTCATTTGTTATTTGATAGATACATACGTCAAAGTTAACTACATAAAAGTTTGTAAAAAAATATAAAGACAGTACGTCAAACAATGTTTGACGCATATTGGTCCTATTAGACATCAAACAATTAAAAGTTGCCTGCCAAACTTGTCCTTTAACACAAGCCGGGTCGTCGTAAAAAATGTTACTTAATTTCTAGTGTCCGAGGTGGGAAAGCCAATGTCAATCGTAATAACAGCAGAGTCAGAGTCCGTTTACGTGCCAAAAGTCGATCGAGAAAGAAAGCCGTGTCAATATCCGATTTATGTCCAGGTCACTATATACGTGGGGTACGAAAATTCAAACAAAGCGATGTGAAAAGACTTCGTCGTCATCGTGTCGTTGATTTCAAAGTTGAAACTAGAGTAAATATATGGTCCTTGAGTTGAACTTGAAAACAACAAAAATTTCTTTTTTTTATGTAATGTTTCTGACATGGCTTCAAGGCCTTTAAGTATGCCAAAAGTTAACACAGATATATTTTCTACACATCTAAATATATTTTGCTTTATATTAATAAATATTTAATTCTATCAAAATAGATATGGTAAATGGTAATGTGAGAAATATAGATATTGAGCTGTGTAGTAAAACTCAGAAAATGAAAACAACGCCATCTATATTGGAGGAGATAAACATTAAATGAGTGAGCAAACATTGATTTGTTAAAATCATGGAATTTGGAACTAGGAGCCCATTATTCCTTTTTTTTGTGATAAGGGGATTTTTAAAAACAAGGACATACTTTTTCTATGGTCAAATTTAAACAGATACACAAACTTCAAAAACAAATCGATACATATAACGCCATCTATTGACGCTTTTTTTGAACTATTTTTTCTTTCTTCGCAATGAGACCCCATGCCTATACCTAATGAGAAAATTTACTACTTATATACCTACTACTTATATAGATATTTAAAGTAACTATTTTCATGCACTTTAATATACGTAGTACGAGTAGTTCAAAGTAAAGGTTGTTAATCTTATTACAATCTTAACTATGTAGTTAGTTAACTCTTAACTTTCTTAGAAAACACTTAAAACAAAATTAAGACAGCTAAGATGTAAGTCACAAAGGACTTGTAAATACAATTAATGGAATCTAGAACATTTCATTGTAATATAGGCCAAAGACTAAGGCCTTATTCATTAGGATTATAGAATATTCATTTGTTTGCGCTAGACAAATGTTTGGTATTAATTGAGAGATGTCTGGGCTGACCTGACTGACGACGCGCCAGATATATTGGTGTCAGGATGTCATTAGGTCATTTATTGAACGTTAACTTTTTCACGCGGCCTTGCACGCGTGCACACATCGTTAGCCAACTATGTTCCCACTGCTGGGACAGGCCTCATCGCGGTGAGAGGGAGTGGGCCTTAATCCTCCACGAGGGCCTAGTGCGAGTTGGTAGATGTCACATGCCCTTGAATTTTTGGTTCTAGGTTAGCCTGTCTGGATTCGAACCTACGATCTACAACTCATAAGTTGCGGCCGTTACAACTAGGCTACCACTGCTCTCTCTTGCTGGCGTGAATATCGTATTATATAGGTTGTCGGAACGGGTTAAAAAGTATTACATGTATCACTGCAGATTATAAACTGTGTGCCAAATTTCATACAGTATACGTTTTGCAGTTTTTGCGAGATTGAGTAACAAACACCCAAACATACAAACTTTCACAAAAAAAAACAAAGTCTTTGTTTTCATATAAAACAAAGTCGGATTAGTTACACCATTTATAACTAAAGAACAGCTGGAACAATTTATAGGATCTTTGATTTGTTGGATTTGTCTCCGCCCCGAATAGCAGAATAACAAATAAAACAAGGGAAAAATCCACGAATAAATTTATAATGAAGATTTTTCTCATACATTTGTTCTTATTGATTCTGAGGCGGTAAGAAGTTTGCTGGGTCAGCTAGTTTATAATATTAGTACGATAGTATGAATTAAAATGAACAGTATGGAATATGGTTAAGGGTGGAAATGGTTTTGAACGTGGCTGCGCCATTGAACCGCGGAGACCCGCGCGGCCACGGAGATCTTTAAAACTAAGAAACTCCGAAACTAAAGCTCTTTATCTGCGTCGTCGGCTACTTTAATATCTGCCATGACGACGTGCGGTCAGGCGATAGGCGACGTAGGACGCAAGAGCGAGCAAAGGGCACCCCGAGGTTAGGCTATCAGCTTAACATGTAAGATATGAACCAGATTCTCTGGTCATCTTCTTTTTGGCAATTACTGAGGTGTTAAAATTGGTCAATCAGCAATGTGAGTAACGGGGCCTACTAAAGCTACAGTTTCCTAGAACAGCGTTTCCGTCATATTGTTATGGCCGTCATGAAAATCTGTCATTTTCACCACTATTTGACATTAAGGTGTCAAAAACGCTCTGTATTTGGACAGCCGTTATTGTGTGACCGTTCACCGCTTTCTTAGCAAATCAAAGCCCTACAAGTTACGAAAGAAATATATACTTACGCTTACTAATAAATATTTCTAAGTTCTAAGTTCCTTATTTTCATTCTCTCATCATGTATGCCTAATCCATACTACCTACTATCCATACTAATATTATAAATTCGAAAGTAAGTCTGTCTGTCTGTACCAAATTTTAGTTTTAGTCGTTCAGTGGTTTAGGCGTAAACCACTTAACGGATTTCGATAAAATTTGGTATAAAATAAAATAAAATAAAATTCATTTAATTCAGGCAAGACCCATATTTACATAAAGTATAAAGATAGATTGCATCCCGGAGAAGGATATAGGACAGTTTTTAATGACATACCTCGCGGGCGAAGCCGCGGGCGGAAGCTAGTAATATTATAAAAGCGAAAGTGTGTCTGTCACCTCTTTTTTTTTTTTTTTTTAGGATGGGAAATCATTAAATGACTCCTCCCGCCGGGGTGGAGCGGAAGGGAGTGTCAGACTCTTACTGACTAAATCCCACCCGTGTTCCTTCCTTAGCCCTTTATGTTCCGGGCCAGCGATAACCCTTTCGGACAATCCCGCTGGCCCGGCAGGCTTCGGCCCTTCCTCGATGCTGAGTCTGTCGCCACTTCACGCTTAAACCGCTGAACCCATTTAGATAATATGAAAAAAAAAACTATTCCGTGATAATATCGGGATAATCCCGATATTATCACGGGATAGAAAATTTACGCGGGTGAAACCGAAGGGCGCTGCTAGTTTTCTATAAATTTAACTCCTGAAAAGAAGTTAATTCATTCTGTCTTATACGATTTTAAAAAATCGTTGCTTTTTATCATTTGGCTTTTCGTAATATTTTTATAATACCTACTATCATTGTACGGAAGCACATAGTATTAGTAGAATGAAGAAATAATCTAGATTTACAATATATTAATTGCATGTTCTCCATCAAAACTTCCAGCCAAAACTAATTAATATTATAACCACATCCCACTTGAGAGACAACACAAAAACACAGCACATCTCCGCTCATCTCCACTCGCTACTAAAGGTAGTGTAGCTTTGACAAACGATCATTAGATGCAGCCAGGCAGCGTCATTAGCTAGACACTCGACACCCACGCTCTCCCCCCTTTCTCACCCCGGCTCACCCCTAGCGTCATTATAAAATATCCCACACGCCGACGCGTTATAACAAATGCGGAAAAACTACGTCCTCATTGAAATATGAGGTTAAACTTATTTATGTGCGCTCGTTTCTCTATGCGGCCGGAGTTAAATAAAAATATTTTGAATGAGTTTTTATGCTTCTCATTTATTTTTATATACTGCTTCCTCCTTGAATGAGAAATAAAAGAAACCAATTGAATACGGTCTTGCTTGTGGTACTATAACTTCGAGCAAAAACTACATTTGGCAGGTTCAAATTCAATTCTCTTTGTGAATAAACTACATCATAAACAGCTGGTCACAACCAGCTAAATGAACTAGTCCATAAAGTGGGTAAGCTAACCACCCAAAAGCTAGTTTTTAAACGAATTAACACTAGAGTAATTCGCAAAATTAAACATAATTTTGTAAAACAATTCTCTCTCGTAGACGTTGTCTGCGACAGGCGTAGCGGCGTAGCGGGCGTAGCGGGCTCTACGAAAACGCTACGATTTAATTAATGCATTTCCAGAAAACGGGTTAAAAGCTTTGTTTTACACACAGTGAGCTCAGTCTTGTTATGTTAGTTTGTGTTATGTGAAATGTATTATATACAAAGTAAACATGTAAAGTAAACTAGCTATGTGAACATAGCTTACTCTGGCCTTGAGTGCACAAGAAGCAATTAGTGAGATTGAACGTCACAGTGGGGCTTAATAGAAGTTTTTGTGAGTCATTGAGGGTTATAGTGTAAAAAAGGATAAGAGTGGCAATGGACCCTTTTAGTGCGTCTACGATGCCTGGGTTCAAGATCAGAACCAAGCCTGCCATTTTTTAACCGACTTTTAAAAAAGGAGGTTCTGTATTCGACCCGTATGTTGTATGTCCGCGATTTTCTCAAAAAGTTATCAAGCAGTTTTGACATTAGTGTGATCAACATACTTTCAGCCAGGTTTTAGTATATAATACATTACGTAATTATTCTTATGTACGAAGTTATATGCATAATTCTAAGCGAATTTTGATGATTCTTCTAGTCGGTGTCTTCAATTCTTCAATGCACTAGTGTTAATTGAATTTGTGTGGGGTAGGTACAACTAAAAAGTGAAAATAAAATCTTTTTTATAAAAAAAAAAACAACCGACTTCCAAAAAAAATACTACAAAGTAAAAAAATTACTTTAATTTCGGAAGTCGGTGTCAAAAAACGAAAATGCGGAACCAACGACATCGACTTCCGAGATTAGAGTTATTTTTCACTTTGTAGTATTTTTTTTTGGAAGGCGTTTGTTTTTTTTTATTACATACTATGACATCACAGACATTAGTGATGGGAAAATCAAATCCGTCTCGCCCCACCCCCGGCCCCGGGGGCTAGCGCCAGTGCTCACGCTCACCCAGCCAGCAGTAGGTACTACGGACTGAGCGTGAAAGTGGCGCCTTACGATTTTTGTACGTAAGCTGGACACGTGAAGTAGTTGCTCTTGCGTTGTGTGAGTGGTCCGTCTATTGCCATCAATCGAGCACAGATCCAGACTGCGGGCTGCTACTGAACAATTCTAGATGGAAAAATCCAATTACACTTCGCTCAAGCCGGATGGATGATGTCCTGTGTGGACAGGATAGACCAACGAGATACAATACTGATACAATCACCATATATGTATGTGTTTAATTTAAAAAAACGCAAATTATATGATTAGCATGTACTTCTGACTGCGCTATAATGTAGGTACTATTTACATAAAGTTCCAAATTAGTCTCATTACAACATTAAAGTCGACGCTACTCGCCACTATTTGCAATCCAATCGTGTTCTAATATTAATTAACAACCTTTGTTTGAACCCATTGTGAGCCAGCCCCACACAATGGCAGTGCGGCCCTCACACAATGGCCCATATTGGTCATGCTGCCTTTTGTCCTATTACCATTGTATACAACTATTGGGGATTGAAAAATGCTATTCTTTTTGTTTTAGGAAGTATTTCGACGTATTTTTTTCTTATTTCGTATTCAGTGGATTGTGGAATTAAAGCAGTACATACCAAGTCTGTGTTTCCTGCGACGTACCAAATGTGGTTTTAGTATTTTAAGTTTTACCACTGACTTTCCTATTGTTACTAACGGTATATCGATCTTTTTGCATCATTACATCGGGATTACATCGCTGATAAAAATGCCTGGCTCAATGCTAGTCCTGCTCCTCAACCAATTTACTAACACTTGAAAATACTGTTGGAGCTGCTGAAGATTGTAAGACTATCTTTGCATTGTATAAACTCAATTTCCTTTGTATTGTATAATTGCATAGCACAGATGTGAGTTCTATGTAATCTATAGCTACAATTACCGGCACGTAACTTGGCAAGAGATTTTCGTAGTGGGGGAAGTTCGCGCATATAAAAATGTATGAAATTGTGCATGCGCAAACTTCCCCCACTACAAAAACCCTTGCCAAGTTACGTGCCGGCAACTATACCATTTACCGGGTAATAATATATCTTTCATTGACTTGAATATTCCCTGGCGGCTGATAGTGTGTCATGCTCACTCAAATGTCTCGCTGACGGTGGCGTGTATGTTGGATCATTTAGCTCCCTTCAAAGTGGTTGAGCTGAATGGTGCTGATATATACGTCATGTTCGTGAACGGGCGCCGTCAGTTGGGGCTGGTCATCACTTAGCCGCCTGGGCTTATTTTAATTGTTTTAATTTTGGATTGTTGTTTTGTTACTATTTGTTGTATTCTGGACGCTTTTAACGCGGACATCTTTTTTATTTTTTATATCGTTCTCACATTATATAATCATAAATTCAAAAGTAATGATGTAACAAATATTTTTGTAAAATGTAATTTAAAAAGAGTGTCCATGGAGTTTCTTGCCCGTTCTTCTCCATAGGTACCTACGCTTTGGAATGGGCAACTAGCTTCATATTTTCTGACTGACCGACTTCTTGACAATTCAAAAGTGCCTGTTAAAGGTTTAATTGAAATAAATGCTTTGAGTTTGAGCATGCCTAAAATCAGGACAAATGCCAAGTTTTTTTTAAAATAAAATCTGCGCCAATTTAATAAATATTTACCAACAATCCCTAGCAATATCATTTAGGTGCCACAACATCCTTGTAGCTTCTCCAGTCGGGATAGCGTGTTGAGGAAAGTCTTGTTCGGTTACTTTGTCAGACATTGCTGGCAGCGAAGGGAAGGGTTTTACATTGTTTTCACGGTCAAAACTTATTTATCTGAAGGCCGTTTTAAATGAATTAGGTTTTATTGCACAGTCGATTAATTTAGCCCGTCAAATTACATCTGTAAATACCGTAAAGTCCCCGAAATGTTGTTTACTATGATAATAAAACAATCTTTCATTAAAATATAGTTGCCGGCACGTAACTTGGCAAGAGTTTTTGTAGTGGGGGAAGTTTGCGCACGCACAATTTCATACATTTTTATATGCGCGAACTTCCCCCACTACGAAAATCTCTTGCCAAGTTACGTGCCGGTAATTGTACACTAGTGTACAAAAAAATTGGCCCACCCGGTGCTTTTCATTTGAGATACGATATCTCCAAAATCTTAATGAATATATTTTTTTTTTTACTGTGTGTCGGTAGGGGTAAGGTAGGTACAGTTTATTTGCACATACTCTATATTTTGATAAAAAGCAATTGAAGCAAAAGAATCGAGTCTATCTTGACAAGATCGACTCGATTCTTTAAGATGCTCATCACTTACTTTTGCTCGGTAAAGTGTGTTTTTTTGTCAACAAAATTGATAAAATTTTCATTTTGTTTGTTTCTGTTCGTTTAATAAAAATAGAAGTGGATTTTTTAACGGACTTAAAACAAGGAGGTTTTTCAACCGGTTGAATGCCGTAACTATAGAAACAATTAAAGAGCCATGGTGTCACGCGTAGATCCACGTTCCGGCGATGGGTTATTTGACCCCATGTTTGTAAGTTCGCGATTTTCTCAAAACTAATGAATCAGTTTTGATTATTCTTTCACTAACACAATCTACATACTTTCAGGAAGGTTTTAGTATACAATATATTAGGTTATTGTTAGTAAAACTTGTTGAATTACCTACATTGTTTCAAATCGAAGAGCACGGGGTGGGTGGTTAATTTTTGCACGCAAGTATTGTAACATGGAATTAGCTCTCGTTTGACCACCTATCTCACCAAGCCTATTTCTTTAAACAAGAAATGCCTTAGAATAAGGAAAGAAAGCAAAATTGTTTTCTGCACAAACAACGCACATTCAAATAACCACAAAAACACACTCCACTTAACCACAATGAGGTCCGCACACACTAATGCAAACGCAAACACATAATCCTTTCACCTGTGTCTTACATAATTAGAGCACATCGTTACGCCAGTTTGCTCATGCCCTTACACGCCATTCGCCGTGTGAACAAGGCTTTAGAGCGGCTCTGACGTCATTTTATTCGTAAACTTATTAAGTATGTGTTTAATAAAGGTTGTGGATGTGAGGGAGGGTGGCCGAGTGGATGCTTTTGAATTGCCTTTGCGGAATATGCTGCAAATAGAATTACTGTACCTTTGAAATAAAACTTATTAAACATGGAATATAATTAATCTATTTTTGTTTTTACTAGAATTCCTGTTATTAACCCCCAAAATACACTATTTACGCCAATTGTCCGTTGAATGGGGATCAAACTCACGACCTCTAGCTTAAACTTAAACTCAAACTCAAAGCATTTATTTCAATCAAACCATTTACATGCACTTTTGAATTATCAAGAAGTCCGTCAGTCAGAAAATATGAAGCTAGTTGCCCATTCCAAAGCGTAGGTACTGGAGAAGAACGGCCAAGACACTCCATGGACACTCTTTTAAATTAAGTATATTTTTATAAAAATATTAGTTTAAAAAAACTTAGGCTGCCATCAGCCGAACTGCATCGCAGCAACCGCGCGCAGTCGATATATTCAACTGCATGCAGTTGTACTTTCGACTTCGTTCAGTCATGATAACAACTTCACGCGGTCGGCAGCCTGCAGTCGTGTGAAGTCAATATTAAGTGCATACAGTCGTGACTTCAGCTTTACGCGGTCGGCTACAGTCGTGTAGTGTCGACGCACGCTGTCCATCGCTAACCGCATACAGTAAGTGTGTGTAACGTCTATGCTTCCATTTCGACGTCAAATCTTACACTGAGCTCCTGGGCTAGATGCGTGGCGTCAACTGCGCAAAGTCAGATCCGACTGCAGATAACTGCATGCAGTTGAATATATCGACTGCGCGCGGTTGCTGCGATGCAGTCCGTCTGATGGCAGCCTAACTTACCCCAAGCCACCATTGGGCTATTGCCGTTTACCATTTGTCACCACTGAAAGTAATCAGTTATTTTGAGAGTGAAAAATGATTAAGATATAAACAAACTTCGACATTGATAATGTCAAAATGTTATTAGATACCAATTTACTGTCAATCAAAGTTGTCATTTAATTCAATCTAAATCCAATTTCTAAATTGATCAGCTGTTTACAACATGGCTGAAAATACTGTTTCCTACACATTCGTTGAATTTCAAAGGCGGCATAATTGAAAGATCTGGTGCCTTAGTTTCAATCTGCTACGTATGGGAGTACAGTCGACAAAATATGGAGGTGTGTAAGCAATCAATGAACATGAACTAATCATTTTAACGCAGGCAATGTTTATGCCACACTGATTAGAAAAGTTATGAAAAAGACATGACAACAGACCCCAGAGCAGTGATGGGCAAAAAGTAATTAAATTAATAATTACAAATTACAGTTACATTGTAATTGGTAATTAAAATACCTTGAAACAGATTACTTAAGTAACTAATTGCAATGAGTACTTACTGTAATTAAATACAAAGTAATTTAATTGCAAGTTAATCTAATTACATTGTAACAGATTACATATTGTAATTAATCTGTTAAAACGTAATTACACATTTATATTAGTAATGGCCGTAATGGGACACCTGCATCTTACAAAAAAGTTATAAATTTTTGTCAAATACGAAAATGAAACACATAATAAAATTGAAATACACATAATATGAAACACATAATATAATTGAATACTATGTAATTAGGTTACATTGTAACCAAATTATTTTGTAATTAAATACATTGTAATTAATTTCATAGCACATCCAAAGTAATCAAAAATAATTACAATGTAATTAAAATATTATGTAATTAGATTACATTTTAAACAAATTATTATGTAGTTCAATTATTAATTAGATTACATTAGTAACTAGTTACGCCCATCACTGGACCCAGAGTTTGTTTCGCCATTTCTTTTCAGGGACGGTCAGACAGGAAATGTCGACTACAACTAGCTTTTTTTTATGACGAGTAAAAGTGATTACGATCCTATTTACAGAATGAACACTTTCATTTCATTTAAATCTCATACGTTATAATAAAATGGGGAAGTCCCAAGTAGCCAGCACAGACACTACATCCGCTCACTGTACAAAGGTACCGTTCAGTTGCAATATTGGAAAAGTTTCCTTCAATTTCATTCCTCAAATATTTTCTGAGCTAGTTTCCAATGCTTCAGAAAAGTTAAATTTGTTTTTTGTTTAAACGTGCGTGATGAGAATGAGAAATTAATGTTCAGATTCTTTTGAATGCTGTTTAATCCGAGTTGTAAACATAGCGCGGAATTTTCGGTTTCAATTCGATTAACAGTTGGTAAAAATTGCAGGTAACTGCGCATCGAACAAAATGTTTTTTTTTTCACGTAATGAATTTATGAATAACTAGCTACGCCCCGCGGTTTCACCCGCGTAATTGTCGGTCCCGTGGGAATATCGGGATAAAAAGTAGCCTATACGTTAATCCAGGGTGTCAGCTACCTCCAGACAAAATTTTATCAAAATTGGTCCAGCCGTTTGAGCGTGAAGAAGTAACAAACATATAAACACACACACACTCACACACACACTCACAAACTTTCGCCTTTATAATATTAGTGTGATTATAGTGTGATAAATAATAATAATAAATCTATTCATTTCACATATGTATCACACATATGAAATACCTTCTCATTAAGGCGCTGACAACAGCTCAAGTTCTGTCCTCATTCTTAAATTTACTCACTAACAGACAACGCACAGACTAAACTACCTGCAGCCTTATTGCGCGTAACGCACTCTCAATCACAATCTGTATCGTTTTGAACGATATAGCTAATCCATTGCAGCATGTGTTCGAAAAACTTGTCTGCTCAACAATATAAATAACGCAATGAATGTTGTTGAACTGTCAAAATGAAAGCCTTTGCTCGTGTTAGAAGGAGCATTAAATTTTGCAAAAAAGGGTTCTTTTTATAACGAAAAGTGAGTAAGGAAGGATTTTTGAAAATCAAATGAACGTTTGTATATAAGTTTCTTTATTACTCATCATCATCATCATTTCAGCCAAAAGACGTCCACTGCTGGACATAGGCCTCCCCCAAGAAGGGGGGGGGGGGTTGCCATAATCGCCACGCTTGGCAGGCGGGTTGGCGATCGCAGTAAGGTATGGTGGTGGAATGCATAGAGAACGCTGCTGCCCATTCTCCGGTGCGACCATTAGTCGCCTTTTACGACACCCACGGCGGGAAGTATAGGGTGGATGTGCGTGTGGTGTGAGGGCCACTTTGTTAAAACTCTTTGAAAATGTGCTTAGGATTTAGTGAACATTCCTAAAGAATTGTGAAAGTTGGTATCAGATTTTGTGAAAGTCTAATAACCGAGTTATAGACTGTAAAGTTGGGCCCTCAGTTCTCACATAGAGGATTGAGGGCCCACCTGAAACTGATAAACTATGGACACTACAGAAAAAGTCTTAATGCCAAAATCTAAGCTAATGCCAAACAAAATTTGTGAAAACAAGATATTATCGCAAAACACTGTCCTACTTTGTATATCTTCGTACAAAATGGGCCCTCAATTCTCATACACGTAAAAGTTTATTACGCAATTATAATGAAATCATTAACTTACAGCTACTGTTTGAAATCCTATATGCTACTAAATAAATTGTGAAAATTTATGAAAGCAAGAACAGGTCACCACCTTTTGTTGTTTAAAAGTTATGACCTTGATAAAATTCGGGCCCTCAGTCCTCCATTTATTTTGTTTTCGATTTGTTACGCTTATCGTATGAAAGATAAGACAAATACAAAATTGTCTCTTTTTGTGAAAAAAATTGTGCAACAAATGCGATACCAGAAAGAAATTAAAAGACCCTTTATTGTATAAGTAAATCGAGTTTTATTTTTATTCTCTGTATTAGGAAATAGGGTGACCACAATTTCTTTTAGATTGCAGTAAAGATTAGTAAATGTAGAGTCATAGGTTTTAATAAACTTTCTTCGATTTTTCGCTTATTATCGTCATAGCATTAGTACTCAAGTTTCGTGATAAAAAAATAATAATTTCGGAAATTGAACGATCACATAGAAAAATACTGTTCACCAAATCATTTTTGCTTGAAAAATCGTTCGTTCCGAAAAAACTAATTACAATAATCAAATAATTTATTTATTATTTTTATAAAGGCTTTTGCCCAGCAATGTGACAATCTAGGCTAAATATAATCCTAACTAATATTATAAATGCGAAAGTAAGTTTGTTTGTTAGCTTTTCACGCCTAAACCACTGTACCTTTCATCCCGAAAAAAGTGCTGTTCCCGAGGAAAACAATAATAACGTTTTTATGATAATAGATGGAGCCATATGACTTTCGAATGTCACGCGGACGAAGTCACGGGCAGAAGCTAGTACCTAATAAAGCAGTGCGTTCCTGGATGTTTTTTTTACTTGCACAATAACAAAGATGTTTTCTGGAGTATGAAATAATTATATTTTATTTTTAAAAAATTACAATTTATAAATAGGTGAAATAGAATTACCTAAACAATTCTTAGAGTGACTACCTAAGTACTATTTACTAAAATATTACGAACTTATAAAATTATGAGTACCTAGGTATCAAAACAAACTTACCTTGAATGTTTGATATCTTGACCGAATATATGTTTGCGTATTAAAAAAATATTATTATTTTTATTCTTCACTACAACTGTTTCATAAAACTCGCCTTAATGCTTTATTACCTACAACTTCCGCTGCACTATCACAAACTATTGTTTAGTAACTACACTAAATATTACAACTATTGTGCATATATGTAAACAATAATTATACAGGAAAAGTTTTTAACCAGTGCGCAAATTTTGACATAATAAACTTGAATATATTTTAATAAACACGTATTTTTTGTTTTGATATGTTTCAATAGTAAAAAATTAAGTTAACGCTTACGAGACTTGTTTACTCAGAAATTTATTTTATGGACGTCGCTTGCCAGTCCGTCGACCGGTCGCCCGATTCACGCCGCGCGTCGACCGGTCGCCTGACGCGCCAGCTGCTATCGAAGTACCTACTCACGCGCGCTCGCTCAATGCGACGGCGGATTATTGACCCCAGTTTAGCGCTACAATTTTTTTAGTTTAGACTGTGTAAAGTTATTTGTAAACGTAATTTTTCGTAAATTCCAATTTATCCTTCATACTTTCATGGGCTTAGGACCATCAAAATGCAGAAAATAAATCATAATAAGTAAGAAAGTATTACGTTTTAGTCCATTCAAAATAAAACATTTAGGTATGATAGGTACGACATGATACAATTTGCGTCAATGTCTAATCAAAGAGAACCTAAGACACTAAGATTGTTTATAATTTCTTCTTACCTCTACATTTTATTAATCACAATAATTTTAGGTATTGTTCGAAGTGACCTCTTCCTTTTCAAGGCATAAACGTGCACGTTTAAATAAGTAAGCATTTAGTTTGTTTAGGACACTAACACCACTTTTTACTTCATTGAAAGCGTTAATTTTTTTTTTTTCAAGTCATCTAGGAAGACGACCCACTGACCCACTTGTTTCATACACCTTGGTTTGCTGCTAAAATTGTCCTCTCATTAGGGACCGTGGGATTGAGGATCCTTTGGGCTCGCATACGAGGTACGCTCTCCCTTTCGTATCTTCTTCGTGCTGCTCGTAAATTTTCATTGCTTAACAAATACACTCGCACCATTTTTTAATACTCGCGGTGAGTAAAATGAGACATTGTCACTACGCTAGTCTAGTACGCGGCACGCGCGCACGGACGGCGAAGGGACATCCAACCTCCGCTTCCGCAAGTGACGTACTGCATGTGCATGCGTTTTGTTTATCAAACGCCGGCGCCGCGCCGCATGCCCCCGCACCCCCGTCTCGTGCGCTGGGCGAGGTCCAGCGGCCGGTGGCCTTCGCGTTTTCATTCATGCTCATTCATAGTATTACTATTAAATTATATCCATGTCTTGCTTATTTCAAATTGGGACAAAGTGGAAAAATTAAAAAAAAAAAGTCATAAACTAAAAATGGAAATGTGTTCTATTGCTTACACTGAGCCACCAAAAAAAATTTGCGCACTGGTTAAAAACTTTTCCTGTATAATACATGTAATAATATTTTTAATATAATATTAGCTAGTTATTAGTTTTATTTATAATATTAGTTAGGATTATATTTAGCCTAAATTGTCCCATTGCTGGGCAAAAGCCTTTATAAAATTAATAAATAAATTATTTGATTATTGTCATCAGTACGAACGATATTTCAAGCAAAAATGATTTGGGTAACAGTATTTTTTTTTGTGATCATTCGAATTCCGAAATATTTTTTTTTATCATGAAACTTGAGTACAAATGCTATGACGATAATAAGCGAAAAATCGAAGAAAGTTTATTAAAACTTATACTCTACATTTGCGAATCTTTACTGCAATCTAAAAGAAATTTTGGTCACCCTATTTGCTAATTCAGATAATAAAAATAAAACTCGATTTTCTTATATCATAAAGGGTCTTTTAATTTCTTTTTGGTATCGAATTTGTTGCACAATTTTGACACAAAAAGAGACAATTTTGTATTTGTCTTATATACGATAAGCGTAATAAATCGAAAACAAAAGAAATGGAGTACTGAGGGATAACTTTCAAACAACAAAAAGTGGTGACCTGTTCTTGCTTTTATAAATTTTCACAATTTATTTAGTAGCATATAGGATTTCAAACAGTAGCTGTAAGTTAATGATTTCATTATAATTGCGTAATAAACTTTTACGTGTATGAGAATTGAGGGCCCATTTTGTACGAAGATATACAAAGTAGGACAGTGTTTTGCGATAATATCTTGTTTTCACAAATTTTGTTTGGCATTTGCTTAGATTTTGGCATAAAGACATTTTCTGTAGTGTCCATAGTTTATCAGTTTCAGGTGGGCCCTCAATCCTCTATGTGAGAACTGAGGGCCCAACTTTACAGTCTATAACTCGGTTATTAGACTTTCACAAAATCTGATACCAACTTTCACAATTCTTTGGGAATGTTCACTAAATCCTAAGCACATTTTCAAAGAGTTTTAACAAAGTGGCCCTCACACCACACGCACATTAGGGTGGTGCTATTCTTTAAGTCCGGCACCACACAGACCAGTCCGGCACCACACAAACCAGTCTTTATTACTGCTGATGGGAAATTCCATCGGGCACACGGCTTGTTAAGAAAAAAACCTTTTCCGCTGCCACAGACTAAACAGGATTGGCAAAGAATAGTTTGAAAACACCCATTTTTCGTACAAGACTCTTTTTAGCAATGTAAACATCCTATTAGCATAACAATCCTCTACCAGGTACCGTTTAAAACTAAACTGCGGAACAATACCTATACAAAGTTGAATAGTTTGCACTCACCAGTTAGCCGCTTGCAGCGCTGTATCGCCGATTAGCCGTCTAGCATCGCTCGCTAGTTGACCATACAATGTTAACGCCCGGCGACTTGATTAGAGGTGTGGTTATTGCCTTTGATGTTCAATGCTGGTATTCAGTATTCTTTATAACGCTCAGACCTTGAGTAGCGATCGATTTGGTGAAGGAAAAGCCTGTAGGAAAACCTTGACTAAGGGTAATTACATGCTGAAGATAAGATGCCTCACCAATATCTCGCAATCGCGGTTTAGGGTTAGTTCCCTACGTCAATGACGCCTCCACGTAAAACAAGTGCATGCTAATAGACCGCGATGTATCGCAGTGAGGTATCCTTCGGCATGTGTACCGTAGTGAGGCATCTCCGGCATGTAAACCCCTTAAACCCCTCAATAGATTACCCTTAAATAGTCGGAAATCGTGTTGTGGTTAATGCGTGTTTTTACTCTTTATGACAAAAGCCTTTTGACAGGACAGCGATGTAAGCGGTAAGCCTAATAGCTTTTATCATCGACATTTTTATTTTAATGTCATTTTTGACACATAAAATGTTAGTTCCTATTTTTGACAGATCTTTGTCGCATTCTTGGGTAAAAACGAATAATTAAAGAATAGTTACCGCCACTTGAGAGTTGGAAAATAAGAACTTTTGAAGATTATTTAGGGTCACGAATGGTAGCCATCTTCGATTTTCATTTTCTATTTTTTTCTGCATCAGCACTCCAAAAACTATGAAAATGACATGATATAATTGACGACGATAAAGAACCGACATTGCACCGTTGTTTCGACATTCTGTAGTTTTTATTATAATGTTAAAAAATATTTACCCGGTTACTTTCAGCTACATGAGAACATCAGACAGTGACATGACTATGACCCCGTATGTGGCACATTAATTCGTTCCGTTTTATCGAAACTCTCGGAAACGTTTAAAGCATCAATAAAATAAATATAAACATAATATTATAACTGTTACAACGCGCAGATCGGACTAACTTAAGTGACGTCTAACCTCTCGTGAAAACTCTAGAGACTTCTGTGCGTATAATTGTATATCCCATGTAATTTTAGGAACATGATTTAAACTGCTGACAACTTGAGTTTCGATGACGGCTCCGCCTTCGCTTCTTCAAGCGATATTCCAGTTCTCGCAGACGTTCGGTCAGCTCCTTCATTCCTTCGTCTCGTTTTCTTCTATATGTTTTCCCATCTCGTTAAAAATTTTTTGAACTTTTCTATACGAAAACGTGATCAGCGCGCGGCACAAAAAAGTACAATGATTGACAGATGTCAGGAGAGCGCGCCAACGACTGAGCCACAGATAACATTTGTTTTTTTTATGATAAATGATGATGATCTTTAACTACAAAGTAAACAATGAGGACGAGATTACTTCACATAATTGGAAATAACTGGATCATTAATAATGGGGAATATTGATGTTTTATTTATGAACAATAATAACAATAATATATATATATTTTTTATTTACCAGAATTTAATGAAAAGGTTTTCGAATGATTGGAGATTTCACTGTTATTTAATATAATCTCATTTTGGGTAAACCAACAGCAAAAAAAAAGTTTTTCTTAGAAGTGATTCTTACGTAGGTACCTACTACTATCGACTATCAGGAAGCTACTTTTTAATTCTACTCATTTCATGTTATTTTTACTTTTGATATAATTACCGTTTACTTTTTGGTCCGCTTTGGCTTTAGTCGCCTTTTTGGGAATCGTAGTTATAGATTATTCCAGTCCTGTGAAACTCCAAACAAATTATTTTTATATGGAATTTGTAACCTTCTTTAGGCAACATTCAGAAACAAACGCAGAATCTCAAGATGACCAACATTACACTACGAAGTGACCACCACGTGACCACACAAACAAACATGTCTGCCTTCGCGTCGCTTTGCTTCGTGCTGTGATTTTTCTGTTTGTTTTTTCCTTTTTCTGAAAGATTTGGGAATACAACTTATCAGAATAATTATTTCTGTGATTGTGTTAACGTTGAGTCGAACATCTGGTTAGTGGATCATCACAAAGTTTTATTGAGATATTGACTATTAGTGTGATTCTTGCGAGATAGTTGACTCTTTTATTGTTATTATTACTATAATAATAACGAGACAGTGGCTCTAGTTTGTGAACCATCATGGGTAAGGGTCACAGAAGATGTGAAGTTTGCGGTATCAAGGAGACCTGGCATATTGGAAATAAGTTGCTTTTTTCCAAGTTTTCACTGGATCCAAACCAGTGAATTTTGTCTACCTATTGATAATGTGATCTTGTGCTCACATGGCACTACCTCATTGTAAATAAATAGCATCATTCAAATTCTTTAATACGACCCTCAAGCCATGGTCCGGGGCGAGAGGGAGTGGGAGGCAGTCACCTCCTTCTGCGAAGCAGTCATGCTAGCGAAGGAGGTGGCGGGACGGCTCAGGGAGAGAGCCTCCCGTCCCAGACGCCGCGGGAGACGCTCCGGGCGTCGGGAGCCGCGTGATGACTCCCGGCCACCGTAGGTGCGGGCCTGCGGGCGGAGAGTAATGGGTAGCTCACCGTCCGATCAGGACCAGGCCCGTGCCGGACGGCGCGTACGAGTTCCACGCGCGCCTCAAAGAGATGTCAGCATCGAGGAGGGGCCCCTTAGGGCCGAAGCCTGCCGGGTCAGCGGGATTGTCCGAAAGGGTTACCGCTGGCCCGGAACATAAAGGGCTAAGGAAGGAACACGGGTGGGTTTTAGTCAGTAAGAGTCAGACACTCCCTTCCGTCATTTGATGATTTCCCATCCACAAAAAAAAAAAGCCGTCAATCAAGATTAGCTGAAACTCTAATGAATAAAACATTTCTATGTTTTAAAACATTTGTGTCTAATCTAAATTGTAATCTTATTTAGTCTAAGTAGGTTGACTACTAAAGAAATAGGTCAGAGAGTAAGACATTATCTTCCTGTGACGCTATTATGTACCTAAATATGAAATAAATCTAGAATTTCATATTCCAAGTATAATGTATTCTATTTAGTTGCGCTGATAGTGTAAATTCGGTGTTTTCATAACTTTTAATCACACTAAATAAATTCACAATCAAACATAGTCAGTTAGAATAACCTTTTATATTTTGTATCTTCCAGATGTCGAGAGTGGCTAAAAGCAGTTGGTAATGAAGAACTGGTGCGGTGGTTTTTACCAATAGAAAAACTGCATAAACAGCAACGGCTGGAGACATTTTGATGACATTTTCTGGCAGTCATCAGATTAGCCCAGCGGGTGATCCTGTAAAGTTTGGTAGCGATCAGGCTATCCGTGCGAAGCCGGGGCGGGTCGCTAGTAATTTATATAAATTAATAATTAATGTCATACAAATCAGTGTTTTATTTTATCAATTTTTATAATAAAATAAATTAGTTTTGGAGCCTCACTATTATCTGCTTAGTATGCATTTCATCGATATCGATGAGCTCTAAATATCGATGAGTTTATTGAATTTTATACAATGCGTTGCGCATCCCTACTTATGGCAGTTCTTCCCGTCAACGTCATGATTGTCACTGTCAGTGCTACTTAGAATTTTCATGTTGGTAGCTTTGTTTATTTATTATGTGGTTGGCTAAAGAAGGTTAACAATTTCTCACAAACCGAATGTTCTAAGTTTCGTCTCTTAAAGTGTTACATGCTCTGTGGATTTTTCAAGCATATTTTTTTACTGTGCGTGGTTGGTCTGAATGCTGCATTGAATACACAACCATAAAAAAACTACATTCACTCAACAAATACGCAAATATGGACACGGAAGCGTCCAACGCGTCGCAAAAATCAGTGTACCATTGAGAGTTATAGAGTACACAGCGAACCACGAACTGAGTTCATTCCATTCTATCACGCAGATCTGTAAGTATCCAACTTCGGATCCACTACATCCGAATAGTTAATTCTAATCGCTTTGTTCTAAGACCCGAGGGTCAAGAAAGGGGGTAAAGGGGAGGGCAACAGGGGGTCTGCTTTGTGCTGATACCCCTAGGAATGGCATTGTACAAGTGTCTAAATTGTACTTGTAGTTGGAGTAAATTGAAAGCGCTTGTGGAATGTTTTGCGGCGCCTAACATGCAGCGGGGAAAAGGCATATTGAGCGTTTGGGGTAAGCAGATGCGGAGGAGCGACAACTGTCATACCATTGACCAGTGTTTGGCAATTACTGGTGCTTAAAACATGTCGCTATTCTTTCGCGACAATTCCTGTCAGAGTATCATAATGCAAAAACAAGAAAATAATAGTTTATCGGGATTTATATTTATACTAGCGGCCCAGCCCTACTTCGCGAGGAATTAACGATTTGAAAAAAATCAATATTTCTTTATTATGTTACTCGTAGTTTAATATTAAGTGATGAACCTCCCGGAATTGATTGTGAAACTCGCATCAAAATCTTAGTAGGACAGAAAAACAACGCGGTCACACAGGCCCACAGATAGACACGAGAAGTGACTTTTGCATTTTTAATAAGATAGATAGAGTGACCTGGTTATCACGTGTATGGCAAACAGTATGGTGATCGTCGTTTGTTATTATTAGCATACAAGAGAATGTCATTATCCCTTAGACCCTTTACGATACACAATAGCCCTAGAAAATATTGCTTCATACCAACTGAAAATATTACAAACCTATCTATTCCGGTAGGTACATTAATATGTCCAGACAACCCAGTAATTCTTTTTGTCGAACGCTGGTCATCGGACCATTTTTCCAGGCACGTGATTCGTAACCACAATATTGTCGATATTTCTCAGCCTAGCGCTTGTATCGTACGGATATTAATATCTTCACGTGAAATACTGACTTATTTATTACATTGTCGTTCAATATTATTATACTGTATCTCAATAGATACAGTATAATAATATACCTTACAACAATTTGTAAGGTCTTGAAAAATAAGAAGAAAGACGATATTTGCATTTGATTTAAAACTTAGATCGTATTTTTCATTTTTGTGAATGTCTTGTATGTAGGTTTGTATAAAAAGTAATCAGGTTGGGAATTTGAAAATGATCTATTTCACCATAATGGTTTCAGATAAGTGCTGTGGTGCCCTAAGAAAAACTGGCCAAGTGTATGTCGGACCACGCACAATGAAACGTTCCGTAGGGATGAATTTATCTCAAGAACAAACTTAACATTGTAGTTGAAAAATATGTTTTCCCATAATCGATCAACATCAAAACTCATTTATTCAAATTAAGCTGATTCAAATTAATCAGCACTTTTCGAACGTCAAAATTACAAAAGACAGTCCCCCGGCACGCCCGCCCTTCACCACTTCCTACGATACAATACCTATACCTAATTATATTCCTACGATATACGTCACGGTCAGAGGGGCCCGTGGCTAAATAATATACAGCCGCACAGGTCGATCGATCAGGTTAAGCTACGCTTGCCGCGGTTGGTCTGTGGATGGGTGACCATCTTTATATACCGTGACCCCTCCGTGCCTCGGAAAGCACGTTAAGCCGTTGGTCCCGGCTGTCATTCGTGGATCTTTGACAGTCGTTACGGGTAATCAGAAACCCGAAAGTCTGACAATCAGTCTTACCAGGGGTATCGTATTACCCAGTAACATGGGTTGTGGAGGTCAGATAGGCAGTCGCTCCATGTAAAATACTTGTATTCAGTTGCATCCGGTTAGACTGGAAACTGACCCCAACATAGTTGGGAAAAGGCTAGGCAGATGATGATACGTCACGGTCAATTCTCCAACTGCAAATATAAGTTATGTCAAATATGTGTTATAAAACTACAAATAAACTTTTGATTTATTATGTTTTGATTTATTTGCGAGTACGAGTACCTATACTTATCAAAATATGTCGCATAAATGGCCGTATTTTTTTAATGCGCTGACTTGCTTTTTTTGGAGCTCCAAGGGACTGTAGACATACATAATTGGTATTAGAAAACGGGTCTTCATAGACTGACAGAGGGACGGACGGAGGGATGGACAACAAAGTGATCCTCTATGGGTTCCGTTATTTCATTTTCAGGTACGGAACCCTAAAAATGATGAAATGCCTAATACGCATGTATTTTTTTTTACTCTTGTTCAGAACTTAGCAATACTTGGCCAGAGTGCTAAGTACGCTGGCTACTCCTAACAACCTATTTCTAAAATGTCCAAGTTTCCTTTCTAGCTTTGTTTATGTTATTAACTACATAAAACAGCCAATTTAAAATAAATTGGGTATAACCTGCTACCGAGCCAATAAATAAGCCTCGTAAACTTTATAAATAGCCAAATTTACAACCTCATAGGTATAAAATCGGAACGGTAAAAATCTTGTGTTTTCTGACAGTATTGAATTATACGTATTTGAAATAATTCAATTAACACATTACATAATTATGTATGACAGAGGATAGAACTCAGTGGCGTGTATTAGGAGACCGTGCACTGATTGGACAGGTCCGCTCAATCTGTGTGGTTCTTTCCTCAAAATACCATTTCAGACACCAATCTACATGGTCTTCACACGATCTGACCAAGATTTTGTCTGGACTTTAAAAGAGACTGTGACCTCTGAGTTTGTTTCGGCTTTTCTTCTCAGAATAGTCAGACAGGAAACGCCGGCACCTCATCTAGTTTAAAAAAATATGATTGACGTGTAAAAGTGTTTGTACAAACCTACTTACAGAAGTAAATCATTTATAGCCTCATTGTTGAAAATCCTAATAATAAATCAATATATATGTGTCTCTGGGAAACCCATCTTGGGTTTAGGGGTTGATTTATGTATATCCGGGCAAGCCACTTTCCAGGCGTTGATGAACGAAATTTTAGCTGCCCCCCTGGATCTCCAGGGGGGCAGCTAAAATTTTACCGGACCACTTTTCACCGCTGTGAACAGAGGACTTTTAGCTTATTTTTAATTATTTTATTTTTGGATTGTTGTTTTCTTACTATTTGCTGTACTCTGGACGCTCTTAACGCGTACGTATTTTTTACATCGTTCTCACATATAATTGTAAATTCAAAATTAATGTTGTAACTAATATTTTTGTAAAAATATAATTTAAAAGAATGTCCATGGAGTTTCTTGCCCGTTCTTCTCCATAGGTACCTACGCTTTGGAATGGGCCACTAGCTTCATATTTTCTGACTGACCGACTTCTTGACAATTCAAAAGTGCCTGTAAATGGTTTAATTGAAATAAATGGTTTGAGTTTGAGTTTGGACAGTAAGCTAATACTGGCGAATACTGGTATAGAGGCGATCGGCAGCGGCGGCGACCCCTCGCGTCCGGCCCTGGTACAAGCCATGGTCCGAGGCGAGAGGGAGTGGGAGGCAGTCACCTCCTTCTGTGAAGCAGTCATCCTAGCAAAGGAGGTGGCGGGACGGTTCAGGGAGAGAGCCTCCCGTCTCAGCCGCCGCGGGGGACGCCCCCGGCGTCGGGAGCCGCGTGACGACTCCCGGCCACCGCAGGCGCGGGCCAGAGAGTAATGGGTAGCTCACCGTCCGATCAGGACCAGGCCCGTGCCGGACGGCGCGTACGTATTCCACGCGCGCCTCAAAGAGATGTCAGCATCGGGGAGGGGCCCCTTGGGGCCGAAGCCTGCCGGGCCAGCGGGATTGTCCGAAAGGGTTACCGCTGGCCCGGAACATAAAAGGCTAAGGAAGGAACACGGGTGGGTTTTAGTCAGTAAGAGTCTGACACTCCTTCCGCTCCACCCAGAGCGGGAGGAGTCATTTGATGATTTCCCATCCAAAAAAAAAAAAGCTAATACTGGTAATTTCGGACGCCGAAGCCACCAACATGGATGGGTGGTGTGGTTTGAGGCCACACTCAGTCGTCCAAGTCCAAATTTAAAATGGATGTTAGTATGCTGTGAATAATTTGGTCAATTTGGTCCAACAGATGTGGTGGCTTCCATGAAGGGGCTAAAATTAAAAGCTCTAAAATTAGTCGTTTTTAAACCAATTCTCACAACCAGGCAAAGGCTCGCTTTGAAATGCTCTCATTACAGACCACTAGCTGATTAAAGTTAGTGTTCCAAATAATGACATCTAATGATGACACCTAATGATGACATCTAATGAGGACATAATAATCAAGTTGAGATATCAACTGCAATCACTAACTTTACATACTGAGTACTTAGGCATCTTTCGAATCACAAAACAGAATTACTTTGAGTAAAATTGAAAGCCACATTTCTATCTTAATCTCAGCGATACATTTACTGATCTAATTTTCTTTTTGTTCTAGAAACCGAAACCGCGGCCGAACCCTTGCAATTATTATTCTACAGCCGTCTCCCGCAAGAAACTTGCTATTTAGTTTCAGCAAAACCAAATAAAAAGTCAATAAAGTACAAATAAATCAGCCTGTCTGCGTAATAAAGAAATCTAACTAAGTCCCAGTCAGGCTAAGGTCTCCGCAGACCGGAGAGGGCACGCGAAATCTACTAACTTTAACTTTAAACTTTGCAAATTGACAATTACTTCGAATTGAATTCGAACAAAGATGCTAATTTAAACTTTATCGATGAACGCCTGTTTTGAATTCGGATTAAAAGAAAAGAGAATTTAATCTTGATAAGTTGAGTAAATACTACTTTGAACATTGATTTAACTTAATCAAAAAATAAAACTGTGCTGGCTCTGTAATTTCGTTTTAAGTAATCTTTTGCTTAAAACGAATTGCATGACGTCACTATAGCATGTTGTGGGTTCAAGGCCGACACTAAACATGTACGATCTATCCACACAATTCTATCCCACCACAAAAGTTAATGTCCCTTCCCATTCGCAGTCCATCGCGAGTGAACGACGGGCATTACCATTACCATAACGACCACGAAAAAACAGGAACCGGCCCAATGTGTACTCGCCCTTACCCATATTGTTTCCATTCTGAACTCAAGGGATTTACATACATCGGCGGACCAGCCGACATTTTAAATGTGTTTTTCTACCTTTCATATTAAAATCCATACTTAATATTATAAATGCGAAAGTGTGTCTGTCTGTCGGTCTGTTATCTCTTCACGCTTAAACCGCGGGGCTCTGCTAGTGTTATAATAAAGTAGTGTCTGTATGTTTGTAACGTTTTGTACAAATGAGAAATGAAGGCACAACCTGTGTGATGTCAGGTTTATAATTTCAATTTAGTTTGGAGCCGCAGAGAAATTAAATTGAGAGGATTTGGACTTAGTTCTGTGTTGTTACAGTATACTAGTGTATTTTTCATTTAGCTAAGTACCTAGCTAAATGGCTGAATTGTACGCAATATAGGTACGCTACTTTGGTAGCAACTTTGAGCAGTTCTACAAACTAAATAATTTAGCATATAGATTTTAGCTGTAATGGCTGCTGCCAGCAGGTTATCGTACAAACAAGCTCGTTTCTGAATTGAAGCCTTTTTTCATAGCCATTTCCTTTGTTCCAAAGGCAGTAACAACTTTATCTATTTTTTTCTTTGTCTCTTTCTTTTCTAAGGCAAAAATCCGACTCTGGGCTCTTTTTAAATGATTTATCATAATTGACAATGTTCTGACACTAACCACATACCTACATTTATAGTTAAACTAGCGACCCGCCCCTGCTTCAGTCACAGCTTTTACGACTTGACAAAACATTGAGATTTCTTTGTCAAATGTAATAATCAGCCTATATAATGTTCCCAGTGCTGGGACACAGGCCTCCTCTCAGTGCGAGGGGGTGGGCTGTAATAAAGAAAGAAAGAAAAATTATATATATGTTACGGCTAATAACCGAAGTGCGGCTACACCTAGTTTTAGCCGGGTACAACTAGGCGCATCCTAAGGCGGGGCTCCTATTTCTGTGTAAAGCGTTTAAAGTAACCTAACCAAACCTAACCTCGGGGTGCCCTTCGCTCGCTCTTGCATCCTACGTCGCCTATCGACCGACCGCAATCATGCAACCGATGCCACCTAAAGTACACACGCACCGCATGTGGCCGGCTGCACCTAGTTGTACCCGGCTAAAACTAGGCGTAGCCGCACTCTGGCCGGCTAAAACTAGGTGTAGCCGCACTTCGGGTATTAGCCGTGAATATAATCCTTTATTTAATTAAATACATATAAATCATATTTTTAAATATTAGCATAAAATAAAAATAAAAACATTTAAAAATATAAAAAATGGTAGCCCACCGGTATCGGGAACAGGGTCCAAGCTACCGGCGGTCAGGGCTCCATAGAGAGGAAGCTCCTAACCTCCTTACCTCCTATACTATATTTCCTTTATTATAAGAAAAAAAGCTGTTATAATCTACCATGTAGGCCCGGTGCGGGTTGGTATCAGATGTAAGTTAAATTTACATGTTTTCTACACTTAAAACCTCCGGAGTAAATTCTCTAAATGTTGATGAAAATCGCATCGAAATCCGACTCGTCATTTAAAAGAACAACGTGGTCGCACAGGCTGTGGACCGATATAAGACACCATCGGAACCGGTCTTGTGTACAATGTACAATATAAACACTATAAATGTATTTAATCAGAATCTCTTCTAGCGATGCAGGACCCTTGGTAAATATGTATAACAAACATATTTAATTTATAACATGTACAGAAAATATTATTATCAAAGGATACTTATTTACATTTAGGTACAGTCAACAAAAGAGATAAGTATGCAGGATCGTCGGATATAGTTGAAGTTTAGTAAGAAACCGATGGATGTTCTCGAATTAAATTTTATTTTATTAATAGAAAACAAACAGCTAATTTATCAAATTAAATGTCAGTCCACAACATCCATCGGTTTCTTACTGAACTTCAACTAAATCCGACGATCCTGCATACTTATCTCTTTTGTTGACTGTACATCCAAAGACAGATGGCCGATGGGGCCGAAAGGTTCTGGAGTGGCGACCGCGTATCGGAAGACGAAGCGCTGGAAGGCCTCCGACAAGGTGGTCCGACGACCTTGTGAAGGCCGCAGAAACCCGCTGGATGCGGGAAGCACAGAACCAGTTGAAGTGGAGGTGCTTGAGGGGGGAGGCCTATGTCCAGCAGTGGACGTCTTTCGGCTGAAATTATGATGATGTTGATGATGACATCCAAAAAGATCGTCTTTATATTCAGTAGGCACTTGATAACCACTTTGATACACCCGTATTGAATAAATTGAAACAAATTGTAAATATTTCACATTGTATTGTACCTAAAGTGCTTTACATTGCAAATTATATTATCGCTCTTTCGTTATACACGCCTTTTAATATTATTTTATAGAACCTTTTGTTAAACAATGCGGAATTTATTGAATATATTTCACGGTTATCTGATGATGAGTTTTAATAAATTGTAATTATTATACGTTTGATGTGTGGTTTGTGTGAAATCGAATGTTTTTATTGGGTAACTTTTTACTAAAAATATTAAAAAGGGTTTACTTAAACCCTTTTTGATATGTTTCTTGTAAAATAAGTAACTAACCAAACCAACTAACCGTGGTTTGGTTAGTTTCTCTCTTCGTACAAGGGCACGCAACATAAAACTCTTGTAAACAGAAACACGGAACGGGAATCAAAAACAGAACTAAAAACAAACGAAACCGCGGTTAGATTTAATAAAAACAAACTGTCTCCAAAAGTGTAAACAGTAAAACCTTTCGAAAAGAATCCAGTCGCGAAGCTAATGCTGCTTTCACACTGCGACAATTTTATCGCACGTTAGGCCGTGAACACACTATCGACTAGCGCGGGCGCGCGGGCGCGCGGGCACGGCTCCCTATCATGTTACTTTAATAGTAATTGGAAACTGTACCGTTTGACATTAGAAACTCCATTGATGTTATGGGATTCGGTTACACGGACAAGTTTTGCCTTTGTCGCGAATTGTACTAACTGACTGAGGGATTTGAAACCATTTTGGTTGATAGTCTTCGTCAGTCGCTATTGTTTAAGGTATATTTTGATATTCAATTGTTACTACGGTTGCGTGAAAATTCTGTATTTTAGTGTACGTCTCACGAGTTTTTACTTTTAAAATTAAGAATTCTTGGTTTTAAATTCTTTTTTTTTATGCTTACCGACAACATTACGCAATAAGTAGGTATTACTTACGCTCTTTTAAAATAATCTAATCTTCAATCTTTTTACACAATATTGCACAATATATAATTGCTATTAATTTTGATATCAAGTTTTGATTCGAGCAGTAACGAGTTTACGTTAGTAATTATTTTTTCAAAAAAATAAATAGATTGAGTCAAATAGTTATTTCTGAATAAAATCGACTAATTTACAAAGAAAACATATACCTATAAGTAACATGTTTATTGTAGAACTAGCTTCCGCCCGCGACTCCGTCCGCGCGGATGTCGGTCTTCGCACGGATGGTTTATTTCTCCATTTTGAGTAACTCTGACAATGACATCTTATAAATATCTATTGGACCCAAATACGGCTAAGCCTATAATAATAAAGGAGATCCCTCTATTGAGCTACTGCTGTTGAGCTCGCGTTCTATAGTAAGTATTTTTTCCATAGTAATTCCGACCTTGATAGTAGCATGTAGCAGTAAATTACTGACAGTGACGAAAAGTTTGCAATAATAAAAAAGTGATCGTGACAATGCGACAAAAAGTTAATTGAGAGCTTCAGCATACACAACATTGTTAGTGAGCTCGTCCGGAATATGAACATGAAGATTTCTTGGACTGCTCACACGGGAAAGAGCTACGTAAAGTTGCCCGTGTGAAAAACTACTCGCGGTAAGATCTACGCCAGCAACTCTTAGGGTCTGACCTTGAGCCTTATTTATTGTCATGGCGTAACACAAAGCTACAGGAAACTGTATTCTCTTAAATTGAAATGGAAAATTATCCACTACGGGTAATGTAACGTGTGTTCGCGGTTCTACAGAACAACGTCTATGAATAAAACCGAAAAATAAGATTTTTTTTTTCTACGTATTTTTCCAGGATAAAAAGTATCCTATTTTATGCCCAGGATAATAAGGTATAATTATACCAAGTTTCATCGAAATCGAACCGTTAGTTTTCACGTGATGCCTGCATATACAGACAGACAGACAGACAGACAGACAGACAGACAAAAATTTTTTTAATCACATATTTGGGTTTGGTATCGATCCAGCAACACCCCCCGCTATTTATTTTTTCAATATTTTCAATGTACAGAATTGACCCTTCTACAGATTTATTATATGTATAGATGTAATTGGTAATTCAATAATCGTGTTATGACTGCGAGTCGTTTATCGAATTATTACTTGTAGGTAGGATTAGAGTCTAGAGATCACAAACCAAGACAACAGAGACTTTCGTAGAAAAAGTCCACCGATGTCAGTAATAATAAACCAATACAAACTTAGCTAGTTTAAGAATAAAAACACAATTGAATGCTTACCTATTAAATACAAATATGCCTTCTGCGAACAATGATAGATATAGGTTTCCGTTTCAAAACGTAAAAGAAAAGCGCTTCAATTCTCTTTTTTCGTAGAATGTTCACTACACGTCAGTATCTTGTTGCTCAGTGAAACATACGCGGCAAATGAGGTAAACAAGGAGCTTCATGAAGATGTTGCACAGCAGGGAGCTGTGATCACATACTCCCAAATTATTTTTAAGTAAAATATTGTTGAGGTGACTACTTATGCTTATAGGATCGGTAATTGCTCCTCGAAAATAGTCTCATTTGCTATGTGTTAGGTGAGAAGATAGTTCGAAGGCTTACCTGATTTTCTGAAAGGTTTTCCCGATTGATTGTCACCTTTAAACAAAAAGTTGAAATTAATTTTGGGTGTGTGTGTATGCAATAAAAGAGGCAAAAATATTTTGCGACGCTTAAATAAAAGGCTGAAAAAAAGGAAAATATTTATCCGATCCTCTAACGATGGACACTTTTTAAATTAATGAACCTCAAAAAGTTTTTTGCAATTCTAATAATGGTCCCGCCTGCCTCCACTTTTATTTAATTTAAAATCGGCTTGTTTTTAGCTTTTCGGTTTTTTTTAACTTAAGTTTTTTACCGCAGTCGGGTTTTTTAGTTTTTTTAATTACTTTTTTTATTTCCAACTTTTTAATTTACAAATGTGAAAGATTTCTTTTGATGTTTTTATTTCGTGTTTTTTACGATATGTCACTTCGAATTACTTTTTACCATATAAGTTCTTTAATTATATTTTTGTTATCACCTATTAAAACCCTTCATTCTGATATCCCATTCGATGGTATTTGAAGAAAAAAAATTTCGAACTCCACAATATGGCACCCCAAATCCGTCATTCTACATGTTTTTGATTTTAATGTAGCCAGTGACACTTGCGCTACCAAGACAAATCTAAAGTCGTATAATTTATCCAAATCCGTTCAATCGCTTAGGAGTTACGAGGGAACAAAGAAACGGACATACATACATGCAGGTCAAACACATAACCCTCCTTTTGGGCTTCGCCGCAGTCGGGTAAAACACCCCAAGGATATTTAGGGATTATTTGAGGTTAACAAAAAGAGGCGCAGTCATTACATTAGAATGCTCAATAATATTTTTAGGAACACAAAATAGGGATTATTTGAGGTTTAATTAGATATATGCCAAAAATATATAAATTTCACGGTTGCAGATAGTCGCGAGTCTGTGTCAGCCTTAGCAGTATATTTAAAAGAGCTCCTTATATCCGGCAGGCTGCAACGTTATCCACTGCAGTGCAGTGGCTGCAATAGCCCGCGTTCTTCTCCCCGCGGGAATTAATGACGCCCAACACTACGCTCCTTTTAATTGATTTCCATTTAATTTGGATCTTTAATAGAAGCAGTAAATATTTCGAACTAAAGGTTCGTTAAAATTGTTATTGGTTTTTCAATTTGATTTTGGATTAGATAAATGTAGTGATAAATTGAAATACGTGGGGGGATTACAGTCGGATCGGATGAAATTAATTATTTTGAAGTTGAAATTTATCAATTTCAATGAGTAAACTTTTTACTGTTTTTATTTATTCGTAATTTCACAGTAGGTAACACTAAAAGTAATGAAAATAGTAGACTGTGTGTACCTACGCAATTTAAATAATCCATGCAATTTTGCGTAAAAAAAAATAGCAGTGTGTAGCCAAATGTTGTGACTATGCCACGAATTACGACATTCAAGTTTCGTACATTGTCTGGGGGATAAAAATTTACTTCGTGGTGATACTCGAAAGTATTTTTGTGTAAAATCGTTTAAAACAGAACAGTTTTGCCTGAAAATAAAATGTTCCCCATTTACTTAACGTATGATAGCTTTTAGAGAATCTCATAAAAAGTTTCATTTTTATTGACCGATAACTTGTATGTGTGGTGCAAACTGCAAACTGTAAAGGAGAATAGGCATTTTGTCCTATCGGCGGCCAGTACCTAATAAATAAATAAAAAAATCTAATAGAGCCATAGACGATCCTAGTAGAGAAATATGGAAGAAAATGACATGTTGCGCCGATCCCAAATAAATTGGGATAAGGGCAGGAGAATGAGAGTAAGTACAATGCGATTCAAATAAGAATAGGAACGTCAATGACCTCTATCTGTCAAATGTTGAATGAAAAGTACGGTTTGCAAAGAAAACTTATTTGCGTATCAATAACTTTTTTTTTTGTTTAACCGAGTCTTAGATAAATCAAAGTGAATAGGACATCAAAAAATGAGTCATAATTAGTTTTTTTTTTAATTATGCTACTTTCTTCCTTATTTGCATTATTGACACCAATTCACCAGAAAATAAAGAAGATGCCAGCCGCCATCTTGTCGTTGTTGGGTGTTACATGCTCTGTGGTTGTTGGTGTGCTTCTTCGTGAGACTGAGTGCTTGTGGAGTGTTACTGTTTCTTTCGTTAATTCTGTATGTTACGTGGTTGTTTCCTGTTAAATTTGTTATTGTTGTTATTTGTTGATGATGACCACTCAAATAGTGATGCAGACATGACCGGAATTGAAAAATAAAATGTTTTCATAAATAATTAATGTTATTAAAAAAATATCTTGTTTTGCTCACCCTACCCAATTTATTCGATTTGACAGCTATGACGTCACAATATGGCGCTAAGTCGATCCTATTCTTATTTGAAACGCATTGTAAACATAATTTCATGCACATTTTCACTTTCGTCATCATCTGCCCGTCTTTACCTACTACTGGGCATAGGTCTCTCTTTGCTTCAGCCAAATCCCGCGCTCCTATGCCTTTTCAGTTTGCAGTTAACTGCAACAAATAATTTTATTTCAGCCAAAAACTGCAACACATTCCACTGTTCTACATACAATTCTCGAGAGTGCATGGAAGTTGCTCAAAAATTGTGTTTGTAGGAAACAATATCGTCAATCATTGTTCTATCGTACAGTCGACCACCGCGATCCTGCGCCCATTACAGTAATTGAATTGCGAACAATTTGTTTCCTTTGAAGAAATTGTTTATATCTTAACAACACATTTTACAGCACGGCAAAAGTACCCGTTAGCTCTGCCACGTAGCACATAAGGTCGATTTTTGAACTTCGATAATTTTTTGAACTGTAAATGGACAATGGTTATAGGACCACTCGGAAGTATTCGGATTTTGATTTATACCCGATAACGGAATTCGCTTATACCCATGAATGCGTAGTAGGAGAACGCGGGAACTGAGAATTTATGCCGCTTCTTGTTTCGACTTTAAGAGGGATTGAGACAAGCGATGCTGTGGCTATTGAATGGTATTAAAAGACTAAGACATTTGGTCGTTTTGGTAGCAGGATCCGAACTGCAAAACTTAATAACAAAGGCAATTAGAGTTGTATATAAGATGAATTTAATGTTGTTGAATTTGTATGTACAGACTCGAGCATATCAAGCTACTACAGACAGAAAAAAATTGACTGAATGCCAAATTTCTGTAATAGATTTTGAACTTTATTGCTAAAGCAAGGTTCTCAAGGTTGATTGGGAAAATTTGACAGTTTCGGGTAGCTTGATGTGCTGGCGTCTGAACAAATTTCTAATCTATACATATAATAAAATTGTAGAAAAGTGGTGTCTGTACAATGGAAATATATTAAAAAAAAGTAGCAGGGGTTGTTATTATATCGATGCCGAACCCGAAATTGTAATTAATTTTTTTTTTGTCTGTTTGTCTGTTTGTCTGTATGTCTGTTTGTCTGTTTGTCTGTTTGTCTGCTGTGTTTGTGCACGCTAATATCAGAAACGGCTTATTCGATTTAGATGCGGTTTTCACTAATATATTGTAGTAAGTTTCACTTAACATTTAGTGTTTATTTCATGTCAATCGGTTCATAAATAAAAAAGTTATGTCAATTTAAAGAATCACGGCGAACATTTGTTAAGGTATTCTATCAGAGTACGTAAACGCCTCGCGCCTGCGCGTCCGTGGCTATATATACAAGGTGTAACGGAAAGGGGGTATCAACCCTGAAGGAGGTGAATGAAGATGAAAAAAAAATTGGGACCTCCCATAGTAATAGCACATCAATGATTTACTATTACTATGAGGTCCAAAATTTTTTTCATATTTCGACCTATGTTCTTTGGGGAAATTTGTTCAGTTTCATGAGCACATTCACCTCCTTCAGGGTTGATACCCCCTTTCCGTTACACCTTGTATAAAGCGCGCTGAGAGCCGCGCCGCTGCCATAATTCCGATCCAGCCTGTCCCTTGCTGCCCTCTCCCAGCGACGCCCTAAGCCGAGGTCTGTACCCCACAGGGGGTGCCCTTAGCGTGTAGTCGCTTAGTTTTTAAGTTTATATTGTGTAGTCAAGTTGTGTATTATGCCCTGGCTGGAGGCCTTAATTTATTGAGGCATCCATAGGAAAGGCAGGTTAAGCAGTCGACAACCCCTCAGGTTGAACTGCGAGATGACCATTTCAAAAGAAAACGCGCCGCTGCCATAAGGATTCAGTTATTCGTAGCGAACGCACGTATCCTGGAGAGTATAGGCGAATAGTTGGATTCGATTATTGCGATTCACTTGAATACTGACTGTTTGCATATTTCATTTATTTATATTTTAGGATTTGTAGGTTAGGTTCTTTTTCTTAATTTTCTTTAAAATTTTGTAAGTATTTGGTATAGGTTAGGCGGTTCTTTCCTTGATTTTTGGGTATTTACTTATCTTAATTTTTATTTAGGGTTTTGTAAATAAATATTGTAAGCATTTATTATTGGTTGGGCATTTCTTTCCCTGATTTTCGGTATACATACTTATCTTAATTTGTATTTAGGGTTTGTATATAAATATTATAAGTATTTGGTATAGGTTAGGCATTTCTTTTCTTGATTTTCTTTATTAAGTATAAGTTCATTAGCTTAGGTTAGTAATTATTTTTTCTAGAAATTCTTTTGTTTTATAAAGTTAGTACGTTTGTCTGTGTAGCAGAATAGCACCACCCCTTACTTCCCGTGGGTGTCGTAAAAGGCGACTAAGGGTCTCACCGGAGAATGGGCAGCAGCGTTTTCTATGCATTCCACCACCATACCATACTGCGATCGCCAACCCGCCTGCCAAGCGTGGCGATTATGGCAAACCCCCCCAAAATTGGGGGAGGCCTATGTCCAGCAGTGGACGTCTATCGGCTGAAATGATGATGATAATGACGTTTGGTTTACACGTCTTAACACTTATTACTTAAACTGTGATAATTTTAGACTGTATAATAATCTGTAAGTATTTATAATTTAATTGTTTACGATAGTACGTGTTTACTAAATAACTGTGTGTTAAGTAGTAAGTACTATTTTATTGTAAGAAAGCCTCGAAGAAGATCCAACCTCTCCCAATGTAGCAGAAATGCTAAAAGGATGAGATTAGTTCGATCACAGGAATCTGAGGAAGGTCGTGAGGCAAAGGCTCTCTGCACCAGGCTAGGTTTCGTGCTGCAGAAACTTCGACTCAGCGAGAATCTCGACTGAGTTCAAATCGTTCTCGAATGATGACAACTCGAAATAGGGAAAACGGGGAACAACGAAAGGCACGTTTATCTGTCGATCGCGAAGCTCACGCGCTATCGCGTGAGTCTGAGAATTTTGCTGTCAGGGAAACCCGCCTGAGCTCCCAGAGAGTACGGACAACAAATGCTCGATCCCAGGAGACACAGGACGAACGGGAAATACGTCTCACTGCCGATCGTGAAGCTCATACACTATCGCGTGAGTCTGAGACTTTCACTGATAGGGAAATTCGTCTGAGTTCTCAGAGGGTTCGGACAGCAAATGTTCGGTCTCAGGAAACACAGGAAGAACGAGAAATACGTCTCACTGCCGATCGTGAAGCTCAAGCACTAGAGTCTGAGACTTTCACTGAAATTCGCCTGAGTTCTCAGAGGGTTCGGACAGCAAATGCCCGGTCTGTAGACGGTATATGTAATTCAAAATATGCTGCCCGAAAAGTCACTATTCCACGCGGACGAAGTCGCGGGCACAGCTAGTACTAAATAAACTACAAATTATTAAAATAAAAATATAATAACCTAATCTAACTAAAACTATTAAAAAAATAAAATATTGCGTCAAAGTATTCCTCCGCAGCGCTGTCGACTGGTAATGTACCCAAGAGACTGGCGGCATTGCCACGTTGTATGGCAATGCTTAGCCTCTGGCCAAGGTAAAAGCCAATTACATTAATTGACTAGTTTAGAATCGTTTGACTGCTTTTAGTAATCATTACTACAAAGTAAAACCATTTTCTTTTTGTTTACGAGTAGCTGCTCTTCCGTTTGTTTACCAAAACCAGGTCAAGATCCCATTAGCGAGGTTACAATTATTTATTAATTGTTTAAGAAGTCTTAGCTTATTTTAGCTCGAAGCGCTTGCCTGATGCTCGCAGCAAAGGTTACACAATAATGAATAAAATTAACGGTTCGTGTTGTGACAAGACTCTCCTAGAATGAGACTTGAACCAGTGCACAGTGGCACAACTAGCAACTTCGGTAAACTTCAATACGGTGTTAAACATAGGGACGTAGCTACTTAATATAGAAGCGTAGTTTTTGTTGAACCTGATTTTACTATGATTCCAACTGTGAAAATAAAATCAGCAGCTCCATTCATTTGTGTTCACATAAATTGACAAATTGGAGCAGCTGATTTTTGTTCGCGATTTCCTTGTTAAAAATTGTTCACCATGATGAGTACGAGTAGTAGTTTTTCAGGATGTTGCTAAGCCATTGCTTTGTATGTTCGAAAAATTTGTCTGCTCAACAACGTAATTTTTTAAATTTGTCTGCTCAACAACGTAATTTTTTAAATTTGTCTGCTCAACAACGTAATTTTTTAAATTTGTCTGCTCAACAACGTAATTTTTTAAATTTGTCTGCTCAACAACGTAATTTTTTAAATTTGTCTGCTCAACAACGTAATTTTTTAAATTTGTCTGCTCAACAACGTAATTTTTTAAATTTGTCTGCTCAACAACGTAATTTTATAAATATGTCTGCTCAACAACGTAATTTTTTAAATTTGTCTGCTCAACAACGTAATTTTTTAAATTTGTCTGCTCAACAACGTAATTTTTTAAATTTGTCTGCTCAACAACGTTATTTTTTAAATTTGTCTGCTCAACAACGTAATTTTTTAAATTTGTCTGCTCAACAACGTTATTTTTTAAATTTGTCTGCTCAACAACGTAATTTTTTAAATTTGTCTGCTCAACAACGTAATTTTTTAAATTTGTCTGCTCAACAACGTAATTTTTTAAATTTGTCTGCTCAACAACGTTATTTTTTAAATTTGTCTGCTCAACAACGTAATTTTTTAAATTTGTCTGCTCAACAACGTAATTTTTTAAATTTGTCTGCTCAACAACGTATTTTTTTTAATTTGTCTGCTCAACAACGTAATTTTTTAAATTTTTGAAATGAAAATCTTTAGGCGCGTTGGGCATTTTTTGAGATTGGAAAAAACAATTGAACTTGCGCCACTGTTACCGTAACCGACACCGCTTTGGATGTGTTCGGCTGTCCTCGGGATGTACTCGGATTTAAGAGCGTTTACGCCGTACGGCATTTCATACAAACTTTCAAGCCCTTATTTTTAGAAACGAGTGAACCGATTTTAATGAAACTTTTTACGCAATAGCAGGATACAAAGGTCTAAAAAAACCCGACTGCGAAACTGAAAAGCTACAAACAAGCCCATTTTAAATTAAATAAAAGTTGGAAGCAGGCGGGACCCATTTGAATTTGAAAATATAATAAAAATGGTATGGTTTTTTTATTTTTTAAATTACTTTTTTTATTTTCAGCTTTTTAGTTTACAAATGAATGAAAGATTTTGCAAACGATTTAAGTAGTTCTTGGTGCGTGTTTTTTTACGATTTGTCACTTCGAATTACTTTTAACCATATAAGTTATGTATATTTTTGTAATCACCTTTTAAAACCCTTTATTTTGATACCCCACTCGATAGGTTTAGACAAAAAAAAAATTTTTTTTGAAGACATATTGCGCCAAAAATCGGCCATTTTAATTTTTTTTTTAATTTTATATACCCAGTGTCACTCTCACGATTAAGAAGAATCTAACGGCACCTCTCAAGCTGAAATCGATCAAGCCCTTTACGCTACAGAGCGTGCCAAAGAAATATACATACATACATACTTACATACATACACTCGAAAAACCCTCCTTCTGACGCAGTCGGGTAAAAAGTTAGTAGAGAACATTTTCGAAAAATAGTGTTACAGCCAAATTAGACCGATTTTAAATTTTCCATAGAAACAAAGATTTCCAGTTATCTTTTTTTAAATAAGACATTTCGAAAATGTTCTCTACTAACTTTTTAGACTTTTGTATCCTGCTTATGCGTATGAAGTTTCATTAAAATCGGTTCATTCATTTCGAAAAATAAGGGCTTGAAAGTTTGTATGAATTGCCGTACGGCGTAAACGCTCTTAATGTATATCCGATACGTCAGTGAGTGATGGCAAAGTATTCTGTTTGTGTTTCGTTTTCACTTCTGTCGACACTCTTAGAGACACTTTTTTTATTGCTGAATGGGCCCGCTCTTGACCTCGATTACGCCTGATGGAAAGCGATGGATGAGGTTTATGATGGAACGAGGGTACCTAGAAGATGTCTAAGGTACTGGAACTCCCATGCATCGACGAACGCAAACCACCGCAAGGGAAGAATTGGCCAGTCAAATAAGGTGTTGGGTGTGACCGTCCAGGATACGCCGAGCTCGGTTTAGTTGAGTAATTGGTTAACAAGCTGTGCTACACGAGGAGGCTTCTTCATGCATCCCAAAGAAATACCGCAATTAATGTAGTTGAATGAAAACCATTGCTACTGTCAGTGAGTTACATAACAACCCCGCTGCGCTGGTCGTTTTATGACGTGCAAGTGACATTGAACCTTAGTCTGATAAATAAATTACGAGGTCGAGTATACATTGTCCCCGTTTCAGGTTTAGGGTCAACAGATACTAAGGTTGTATATAAGTATGTGCCACTAAAATACAAATTATGTCCACGTTTCACGACGAAAGTTTTACGCACTTCATCATCAGCTGCCTAGCCTGCCTAGCCTTTTCCCAACCATGTTGGGGTCGGCTTCCAGTCTAACCGGATGCAGCTTAATACCAGTATTTTACATGGAGCGACTGCCTATCTGACCTCCACAACCCAGTTACTGGGTAATACGATACCCCTTGGTAAGACTGGTTGTCAGACTTTCGGGCTTCTACCCGTAACAACTGTCAAAGACCCACGAATGACAGCCGGGACCAACGGCTTAACGTGGTTTCCGACCCATCCACAGACCAACCGCGGCAAGCGTAGCTTAACCTGATCGATCGACCTGTGCGGCTGTTAGAAAGTTTTACGCACTTAAACTATTATATTTACAAAGCTGTTACTTAGTTACACCTGATAAAGGTCTGCCCTATACTTGCCTGATCATTATCATTTCAGCCGGAAGACATCCACTGCTGGACATAGGCCTCACAAGCAACTCCACTTCGACCGGTTCTGTGCTTCCCGCATCCAGTGGGTTCCTGCGGCCTTCATAAGGTCATCGGTCTACCTTGTGTGGAAGGTCTTCCAACGCTAGAGTAACATAGCGTGGTAACTATACTAAACTCAATTTTCTTTATAAAATACTAGCGGCCCGTCCCGACTTCGCACGGTTAGATATTGTTTTTTTTTTTTTTTTTCCTTGTCCTAGGGTTCAACAATAGGATGGACCCTAATCTAATTACAATCTAGCCTTTTAGATAGACTAATAAGTAATTTAATTATAACCTAAACTATTAAAAATTGTCTTTAGTAAGAATGTGTCCAATTGCACTTTTCTTATTGTCTCTATTAAGGCGAATACACTTCGTTCTTGTGTTTGTTTGGCACTTTAGTACTTTACACTATTAACTAACACTAAACACTAGCTCGAACGGTTTTGTTCTTTTTAGTCTTCTAACTATGTTTGTGTAGTCGAGAAGCTGGATTGCCTTGACGTTCACATGCTGATGAAGTCTCTTTTCGTGAGCTTCTGCAAGTTTCTATATCACTTTTTCGATGAACTCAACTTTTAGGTCCCGGTGGAGGTCATCATTTCGTATGTACCAAGGTGCATTTACAATTTCCCTTAGCACTTTGTTCTGGAATCGTTGTATAATTAATATATTGGTCTGTTTGGTGCAGCCCCATAGCTGAATACCATAAGTCCAAACTGGCATCAGGACTTGTCTGTACAGCAACAATTTATTTTGCACGGACAGCATGGAGTTTCTTCCAAGTAGCCAATGCATTCTTTTGAATCGGAGGTCGAGTTCATCTTTTTTCTTCTTGACGTGGGCTTTCCAGCGTAGCTTTGCGTCAAGGGTCATACCGAGATACTTGGCTGTATTCTCGTATGGAACTTGTTTATTATTAATGTAAACTGGAGAATACTGTTGTTTTTTGTTGGTAAAATCTATGTGAACAGATTTCGATTCATTAATTTTAATCCTCCATTTTTTGGTCCAGTCATAAACTTGATTTACAGCCATTTGTACCTTTTCTACTGCTTCTTCGTGGCTATTTCCTACAGCCATTATGGCTGTATCATCAGCAAAGGTCCCAATCGTGTTTTGCTCTAATTCAGGAATATCGCAAGTGTATAGTAGGTACAGGACCGAACCTAACACACTTCCTTGCGGTACGCCAGCTTTAATTTCTTTCAGTTCTGAGTAGGCGTCTTCTTGTCTTATTCTAAAGACTCTATTCACAATGTAGGATTCTAATATATCTGCAAACAGCTTTGGTAACAGGTTCTTCAGTTTATGTATAAGGCCTTCATGCCATACTTTGTCAAATGCTTGCGCTACGTCTAGGAATACAGTAGAACATACTTTCTTGTCTTCAAGGCCGTTTACGTTTGTGATCCTATGCACTTGATCGATGGTAGAATGTTTTTCTCGAAAACCAAACTGGTGCTCTGGTATAATGTTTTTACTATCTATGATTGGTTTAATCCGTTTGAGTAACAGCTTTTCAAATAGCTTGGACATGATTGGTAGCAAGGAAATAAGCCTATAAGATGATGTTTCGTGAGCCGGTTTCCCTGGTTTAGCTATCATTCAAATTCAAATTCAAAGCATTTATTTCAATTAGACCTTGTACAGGCACTTTTGAATTGTCAAAATTAAAATTAAATAGTCTGTCAGTTAGTCCGAAAGTTGAAGCTAGTTGCCCATTCCAAAACGTAGATCTCTATGGAGAAGAACGGGCAAGAAACTCCATGGACACTCTTTTAAATCAAGATATTACAAAATCCTGGGTACATTATTATTGTTGCTTCTATATGTGAGAACAATGTAAAAAAAAAAAAGACACAAATGAAGAAACAATTCAAAATATAAGATTAAAAATAAGCATTGGCAGTTAAGAGATGACCAGTCTCAACCGACGGCGCCCGTTCACGAACATGACGCGTGGATAAGCACCATCCAGCTCAACCAGTTTGTAGGGAACCGAATGATCCAACACACGCGCCACCATCGGTGAGACATTTAAGTGAGCATGACAAGTTCTCAACTGCCATGCTCTTTCAAGTCAACATCAAAATTAAATCATAATAAACGGAAACATGGTTCTTACATTTACAAAATTAAAAAATGCTTCTAAATTATACAAAACTATAGTTTGCAATTTATTTAAGAGGTTAATAGAATTTAAAAAAATAATAAAAAACAATTATATGAACTCATATAACTTGTCAGTAAACTAATTCTGGAGAAAGAACATAAACATTGTCTTGAGTTAATCAGGGCGACCAACTATTCTTATCGTTTAAGTAATCGTTGATGGAATAGTATGCCTTTGAACAAAGGTTGGATTTTATTTGAGCTTTAAATGTATTAAAGGGCAAATCTAGTAATGAAGAAGGTAGCTTGTTATAAAAGGTTATACCAAGCCCAACAAATGAGTTATGAACCTTATGAAGCCGGTGAAAGGGAGCGCGTAGTTTGTCCTTATTTCTAGTGTTAACATTGTGAATATCACTGTTTTTAGTATACAAGTGTATATTTTGCCTAATATATAAAATGTTGGCAAATATGAACTGTGATGCAACCGTAAGAATTCCAATATCTTTAAAAAAATCTCTTAGAGAAACTCTGGCACCTAACTGGTATATTGCTCGAACAGCTCGTTTTTGCAGGACAAATATATTTTGTATATCAGCGGCTTTGCCCCACAGCAGAATACCGTAGGACATAACGCTGTGAAAATAACTAAAATAGACTAAACGAGCTGTATCAACGTCAGTGTATTGTCTTACTTTCCTGACGGCGTAGGCAGCCGAACTGAGCCTTCCTGCTAGACTTGATATATGTGGTCCCCACTGAAGTTTGGCGTCTACTGTTATTCCCAGAAAAACTGCCGTGTCCACAGTTTCAAGCACCTCTTTATCTAAGACGATGTTGGGTCCTAGATTTCTAACATTCGGTAAGGCGAACTTTACACATTTCGTCTTCTTGGCATTGAGGACTAGGTTATTTGACGTAAACCAATTCGTAACTATTGAGAGCGCACTGTTTACGTCGTCAAAATCTTGTCTATTCCTGTCTACTTTAAAAATAAGAGAGGTATCATCTGCAAACAGTACAACGTCACAGATGCCCTTTAAATGGAATGGTAAATCATTGATATATACTAGGAACAAGAAAGGACCCAGTATTGAGCCTTGCGGTACACCTAACTGAACTGGTAGCCCGGAAGATTTCACACCGTTAACATCCACACATTGGAACCTATTATGTAAATAAGAATTTATTACGTTGAGAGCTTCGTTTTGGACACCGTAATGACGTAGTTTACGTAAAAGCGTGTCATGGTGCACGCAATCAAAGGCTTTGGAGAGATCACAGAAAACTCCAATAGCATTTTTCGAATTCTCCCATGCATTATATATGTGTTTTAGCAAAGCAACACCCGCATCTGTAGTCGAACGACCTTTTGTAAAGCCATATTGTTCATTATGAAGGAGGCTATTTAAATTAAAATGTCTTAGCAACTGCTTGAGTATTAATTTTTTCATTATTACTTCTGCCACCTTCCATAAGTCTGGTACATATTTAAGCCTTAGTGCGGAATTGATAAGGGTCGTTAACTTAACGAGACCCTTTCTTGGGAGGTTATGAAGTATTTCTCCTGTTATTAAATCGTAGCCTGGTGATTTTCGTGTACTTATATTATGTTTTATTTCTCGGGCGACTTCTCTCGGTATTACTAGTTTTATGGTAACTTCATTTTCTGCTGTCACCATATTAGCGAAAGTATGATCTTCAATGATTTCCCCGTCGTTTGGCTGAAATATATTTTCTAGGTACTCTGCAAACCTCTTTGCTTTTTGCTCATTAGTAACTGCCCATTGCCCATTTCCACATTTGATAGGTGGGATTTGGGTAATCGGCCTTTTTAGTTGCTTAGTAGCCTTCCAAAGGGAGTAATCTGTCTTTTTGTCGTTAGTTAGGCTCTGAAGATAGGTTTTGGTTGTGTCGTCTTTGAAGTCTTGGATTAGTCTTTTTACTTTTTTTTGTCAGATTATTTAGTTTTCGTTTGTCATCAGGGCACCTAGATTGATGCCACGTTTTTCTCTGTCTTCTTTTCTCCATAATGAGCTGCTTGATTTTGAGCGGGTATGTATTTCCCTTCGTCCTCTTGTTAGAGTCGGGTGTATTTTCCCACGCTGCTTGCTGGTATTGGTATTTAACAAAAATAAGACTTGTATCTTATTTTTGTTAAATACCAATAATATAAGGATTTTCGGTGTTACTATTGCATATTTTAACATGAAAAAGTAGTTATTGTGGCATAACTGTAATAGTTAAACATAAGGTATCACGGACTTTTTTGTAGGTATTGATATCCTTTATAAAACTGTAGTATATCACTTTGCTTTTTGATTGTTTTTGTTTTTTTCTCACACCTTGAGTTACATTATCGAAGTTTTCATACGGATCCCCAACTTTTTGAAAATATTCTATCACCGATGTTCATCAAGGATAATGTAGGATTCTAATGGTGAAAGAAATTTTCAAATCGGTCGAGTAGTTTCGGAGCCTATGCAATTTAAACAAATCCAGAAGTTGATATGACGAAAATAGTGTCATAAGTGCTGAAATCGATTTCGTGCACATATTCATAGCCCCAACTTTATGGCGCGTCGGCATTTCGTGGTGCTGAGCAAGTTGTGAGTTGTGACGTCACGCCACTCGTTTTCACGTCCCACTCGACTAACTTGCGTTACGGCTAGTTTTATGTGCTGGGAAGTTTGTGTGGAGCTGGCTTTATAGTAAGTAATGTAGATTAATGCGACTGAGATATTGAAAGACGGTGATTTTGAAACTATTGAATTATATTGATACTATTGGATTACAATTTTATTGAATTGGTTGGTTTTAACCTGGTTTTTGGGTTTTTTTCTGGGACCATCGTACTTTCCCTGCTGAAATGCTGAAATATGAAATATAACTGGTTCAAAAATTGGTTCAATTACATAAGTTATTGAACTTATGTAATTGAACCAATTTTTGAACCAGTTTTGGTTATGAAAACCTGTATAACTAAACAAAGTTTATAACGTCAACTGTCTTGTTACTGAGAAACAAAGACTTTTGTACATTTTGACACTAGGACTATGTTGCCCATTGATTTTTGTCTTTGTCACATTTAGTATCCGGCGTCAATTTTCTATTTTCATTCATGTTGAATGCGGGAAGCACAAAACGGTCGAAGCGGAGGCTTCCTTGGGGAGAGGCTTGGGGGAGGCTATGTCCAGCAGCGGAGGTCTTTCGACTGAAATTATGATGGTGATGATGTTATTTAATGGCAGTGAACCAAGCAGCCCACCTGATGATAATTCGCCACCTTACCCTAAGGACAATTGTTATGCCACAGCCATCCCAACTGCATAGAAACCAAACTAAAATAACCAGAAACCTGGACCAATAACCTGGTACTTGCGTTATAAATCGGCCAATTAAGAGATAATAGGTTTGGATTTCATTAGTTCAACGATGCCTAAGTGCCCTTTTGTTTTTGTATTTATCTGTATAGTTACTGTTAGTTAGTCATTTAATTTAGTACCTAGTGTAAATATTTAGTTAACGTACAATAAAGGATACTTCTTCGTTAAATCTCTTTTGCTTTACTCAATGTCCCCCAAAAGATATTACCTACCAAGAACGTCAACAAGAGTTGTAACATTTTCGAGGAAACATCTTATCATACACATCGCGCCACTTAGAGAAAAGGACGTATCTATAGGCTTAATCAATACACATGAACGCACACACCATTCATCACAAACCAAAGCACTAAAGCTAGACACCGACAACAATTAGGCCACACCTGCCGCGCCGCCAAAGTGCCAGGCGTGAGGAACTGTGACGTCACCGCCCGCTCGCACTTACCTCCAATCCTTTGCGATATTAATCTCCTTGAGCGCCGCTTAAGTACGACACCAGATTAACTGTAGCACCATTAAAACAGCGGAAATAGAACATTTATCTAAAACAAGGCTTATCTAAACCTATTGAGGAAATCCTCATCACCGTTATGTCAGCCGAAAGACGTCCACTGTTGGGCATGAAGGCCCCCAAGCGTCACCACCTTGACCGGCCTTGTGCTTCCCGCGTCCAGCGAACTTATTTATTTATTTAATATTACCACTTACATTTTTGTTTTTACAGGTGGGAATCCAATACAGCAGTCATATTTTCCACACTCGGAGACATGACCCAAAAACCAATTTGATACCACCACCAACAAAAATTAAATGTTTTTAAACTACTTTGGCTGACAGGGTTCAAATTTATAAATGTTGATTATCGTGGATACGAATTAGCCAGTCCCAAGTAACGACTCCAAGTACTGACATAACTCATACAGAGGACAATATGTTAAGTGTCACCATCTGGAATTCCGCCAAAGAGCAAGTAAAGATATCCAATCGCAGAGAGACGCTGTTGAGTACCTAAACTTGCAACCTAACGAAATAGGCTTAAAAAAATGAATGTAAGTGAAGTCCGCCTCTGTATATTTGTGTGCTTAAAGTATTAAATAAATAAATGTACCTTTATCAGTCATACAGGCTCTATAAAAAAAAAAAAAAAAAAAAGTGTTTATCCTCAAAAATAAATTTTCACAAAATATATTTTCCTCCGCCAAACTGCAAAGCAGTTTGTTGGCTGACGTAGCTCCTTTTTTTTTGTAAATATTAACTTCACATAGGTACTGATTAATAAAACTATTCCTTCATTTCTTAAATTTAAAAAACAGACGTTTTTATTTTTATTTTAGTTTTTCTCTACCGTGAGGCTTTGACAAAAAATATTAAAGAGGTACCTACTTATGTACTTTAATAATAATAAAATAATAATAATTAATATATTTTATTTATTATTTTTTTTTATTACTTTTTTGTAATTATTTAGAATAGGCCACACAGGCTGCAGCCTACAAACCCGTTCTCAGGTCAACTCAGAATAATTCTCCAGATTCTCCAGACACTCTAATTTTACATAGAGAAAGACTTTTATTCAAGGTAGAAGTAATAGGGCGTTGGAAATGTAAGTAATGTCTATCGGTTGGGCCATTTATCTCCGAAACGGCTGGACCGATTAGTGCGGGCTCCCTTAATGGTTTGTGGCGTTAAAGTAGTGCTGTAGGTAAACCCGCTTTTAGGGCAATCCCTAACAACAGATTCACCTACCTATAGCATGGGGGTTATTTACTGTCGGTTTTGTCCTGCTTGACTAAACACTGCGTTGTTGTAAACTGGGGGCCTACAAAGGCCACTTTGGAGAATCATAAAAGGAACTATAAAATGGCGAAGACAGTCCGTGCTTTTCTTTTTTTCGCTGCACTACGTAGGTACAAGCAAAGAGATTGGGATTGGATTGATTGGTATTTTAGCACAGACAAAGAAAAACTGAAAAATACTTCACCAATGTGATTTGATACGATTAACTTAACAGATTTACTGTCCATTCTGTTATCCTTTTATGATTCTGCCAAAGTGGCCTTTTTAGGTCTTCTGTTTCATTGTTGCTTGATTTTATATTATTTCATTGAAAAATATTTCCGTTTAGAACTTGGACTTCAACAAGGTTTTTTTTTTTAAATTGCTGAATGTGCCTTCTCTTGACCTCGATCAGACCTGATGGAAAGCGATGGATGAGATCTATGATAGAAGGAGCGTGCCCAGAAGATGCCTGTACACTCTTGCTTTTAAGGCAGACGAGTTAAATAGTTCATATATCAGACCTAATAACAGAAACCGTGTTGATGCGTGGATTCTGAAGAAGTAGATACGCTTCCTTATGTAGCAATTGGCTTGAAACACAACAAACGTGATAGTTGTCAGGTCTGGCAATTATATGTGTATAAATACATCAACGAAAAAGGATATTTCTAGTACGGATTTGCATTTTGCTAAAAAGTGATACCGTCTTCTACCTTCTTCGTCTTCGTGTTTGCAGCAATGCCGGTATTTTTGTACATATTCCAAGGAACGTCACCCCAAGTTCTTCCACCGCTGACTGTATGGCGTCACCACGTCAGGGACCACAGAGCCGTGTGAACACGACGTGATGCGGCGTCGGGCCGCGAGCTTAGCACACCTTCATATTTACCTACCAGCCCTTTATCTTTTGAAGTAAGACAGTTGCAGAAGTCCTTCTATATTCTTCTATTCTCTTCTATTTGAGGGCTATCGCGTTACCCAATAAGGGTTGTGAAGGTCAGATAGGCAGTCTCTCCATGGTTGGCAAGAGGTAAGCCAGCTGATGATGAGTCATCTTCCATCGTATTGATCTGCCTCTATAACTGAAAGAATCTTTGTTTGTGAAAAACCAGCGTCCTTTAGTTATAATGGAATTCTAGCCAAAATCTCAACGTTTGATAAGCATCTGGATCTTACCTATGTAATGAAAATGGTGTACACGTTCGGGGCAACCTCTTACCCCGTGACACCACAGCGTCTCCTTTCCACCGTGGGTTAGTAGGAATAATAGCAGTAGAAATAAATCGGTGTTTGTAAGAGATACTTTTCTTTAATATACAACCTTACAATGAAATGTAACACGTGAACCTTCTGAACAATTTATATTCAGTGTTTTCCCTAAGCAGTCCTTGTTTGCACTGACTAAGTATACAGCTAAGATGACGCGTGTTAAAACGCTGGTCTGTGTCATTTAGCTAAATTTTATTAAGACGGCTGGCAGTTCTTGCAGACTTGCGGGGTCAAGCTTGTAAAATTCTTGAAGTGTTTGATATGACTGAGTTGGGTGGGCACAAAAGAGGTTACATACTAAAGCAAATAGGTACAGTCAGCAGCAATCCAACAGAAACCTTATTGTAAGGACAATATTTAGATTTGGAACCACTGCGTGTATTTAAATTAAGGTGTTAAAGTATAAATCGGCATGCTGTGCCTATTAGACAAACTATTTATAAGTATTTAAATTTATTTAGGACGTCTACTAGGCCTCAATTTATATTTTAATATCCAATTATAACAGCAAAGTAAGAGACGCCATAGCTAAAAGCCTATGATTACGTATTTAAAACAACCTAGACCTATTACTAAGAAGTTAATTTTCTACAAGAATTCAACGGCATAAATATTAAGTTCACGACCTTTACCTTTGATATTTAACCATTTCCACAAAAAGTTATAATTTGAACTTGTAATGAAACGCGCTATAGTTTTTCGCGCGAGTGATAGACGTGACGTGACGAGCGAATTGTGAAGAGTCGCTCGGATATCTATGGTTATCCCTGATCGTTCGAGAGCTCACGAATTTAAGTTTTTGGTGATCTGTTCGACATGCAATATTGAATGAATAGGTAATTTTGTTTTTGCATTTCATAATATTATTATGTCTCATTTTTATATTTTTTAAACTCTAGAGTTCAAAATTGTTGTTAATTTCAAGCAACCAGCGAGTAAGCGAACAAGTAGGCAAGGAAGCGACATCAAACAAGAGTCATCTTGTCCGGCCTCATCTAGTTTTAATAATAAAACAACGTGTCAAAGCAAAATAAAAGTAATTTATCAGCCTTGTCAGCGTAGTTTAGACTGTCTCACCGGCCAAGGAGATGCCTTATTGTTCTTGAATTTACACCTAGATAACGCAGGAGCAACTACTTCACGTGCCCAGCTTACGTACAAAAATCGTAAGCCGCCACTTTCACCCTCAGTCCTGTAGTACTGCTGGCTGGGTGAGCGTGAGCGCTGGCGGTAGGCCCTGGGGGTAGGGCGAGACGGGCGCTGCACGCGGCGCCGTCTTTGAATCGATTTGATTTTCCCATCACTAAACAGTGCTTGTGACGTCATAGTAGGTAGTCAAAAAATTGCACGCTCGGTTTTCATACAGATCGTGTTTCTTGCGTTATCTAGGTCTATCTATATCTGTGGGTTCTGTACGTCGTCAGCTTCTAAACTAAGAGTATATTGTAAAACCCGCCTCCATACATTATTTATTTACTACGAGCTTCGTATACCTATATCCTAACAAAGTCTAGACTCCAGCCTTTGTGGGTCCCGTTACTTAGACATCGGATTAAATATGTAGTACCTTCATAAACGACTGGGACAGGTGTTATCAAGCAAGGTAATCTTACAGCATGAAGAGAGAATTTTTGATAAAGAATTTAACAAACATCGTTTGACGTTAAATGTAAACGCTAATATCAATTGATTTATTATGACGGATATACCCGGCATTAGTATTGCAATGACGGTTTTAAATAACTTAGTACCTGGACAGAAATATGAACTTTTATGTAAAAACAATTGTATTGTATTGGGCCAGGGATAGAATCCGTAACGAAGTGATCCAGCACTTCCAGCAGAGAACCAATGCTGTCGACATAGCTCACAGAATAAGCAAGCCGATGTGCCTATGTTTCGGCCATATTTGCCGTAAAACCGATTTCCGTAGGTGTGGACGTGTTCTTGAGTGGAGACCGCGAATCAGCAAAAGTAAGACCGGATGCCCTCAGGCTAGGTGAACCGATGCGATCATCGCCGGGTAGCTGGTAGCAGCAGCTGGATGATAGTTGCCGAGAATCGAGCTGAATGGCGTGAAACGCCTATATCCAGCAGTTCACTGATACAATAGGCTGATGATGACACATTTTGTATGATAAATGTGTCAAAATCGAGACAGCCGCTATGCTGTAACGCTTAGAAGCAGTTTTTGTTTTTCTTAAATAGGAAAAGGCCTTTTATTCCATTCAGCGTTGGGACGGAAATAGATCACCCGGATTACCCAATGCTGAGTGGCGATCTCAGTCCACTTACCTACGACCCCGTTTCGCCTCACAATTATTGTGCCCCACCTCATGTCGTACTCTCTGTGCACTAGACGCTGTTGAAGTGGCCTAATTCCAGAATTAGGCCACTTCAACTATTAGGTTTATTTTAAATAAGCTTCGACCAGTCGAAGCTTATTTAAAATAAACACAATCATGTAATTATCATTGATACGGCGAAGAAGAAGATAGGCTGACCTATTATGATATTAAAAAGATAGGCTGGCCTGTTATGATATTAAGAAGATAGGCTGGCCTGTTATGATATTAGGAAGATAGGCTGGCCTATTATGATATTAAGAAGATAGGCTGGCCTGTTATGATATTAAGAAGATAGGCTGGCGTGTTATGATTGTAAGAAGATAGGCTGGCCTGTTATGTTATTAAGAAGATAGGCTGGCGTGTTATAATTGTAAGAAGATAGGCTGGTCTGTTATGTTATTAAGAAGATAGGCTGGCCTGTTATTATATTAAGAAGATAGGCTGGCCTGTTATGTTATTAAGAAGATAGGCTGGCCTGTTATTATATTAAGAAGATAGGCTAGTCTGTTATGTTATTAAGAAGACAGGCTGGCCTGTCATGATATTAAGAAGATAGGCTGGCCTGTTATGATATTAAGAAGATAGGCTGGCCTGTTATGATATTAAGAAGACAGGCTGGCCTGTTACTATATTAAGAAGACAGGCTGGCCTGTCATGATATTAAGAAGACAGGCTGGCCTGTTATTATATTAAGAAGATAGGCTGGCCTGTTATGATATTAAGAAGATAGGCTGGCCTGTTATGATATTAAGAAGATGGGCTGGCCTGTTAATGTTATGATATTAAGAAGATAGGCTGGCATGTATTTAGTGGGATTACTTGGTCTTAGAGAGTTGTGTTGATGACTTTAATGATTATAATTCTGTAAACACATATTTGTTACGGTCGCGAATCATCATATTTTATTCAACGTACAACTGAATTAATAATTCATATTGACCAGCAAATTGTAAAAAACCTAAGAAAATTTGAATTTCGCGGGCTACCTTAGCGCTTTCGCCTAAGGAGATTACACGACCTAAAGCGCGGTCACTGTTGGACTGCATAGAAAAGAAAGAGAAACGCGATGACACAACACTGGTTTTTTATTGCAAAATATGAAGCAATTATCTATTTACAAAAATTCTATTGTTAGGACTAAAAAAATAAATAAAACACTAGTGCTTTAGCATGTTGCTTGTAGCACAATCGATCTGATGATGATTGAATGATCGAATCTGACAAAATATCAGATTGATTGTATGTATAGTTTTTATTGTAAAAAAAAAAGTTTTTAGAGGTATCTTTATGAATTTTTTTCCATCGTATCAAATTAGTTGTATTATGTTTTCAACACACTATCTACCTAGCATATAACCTGAAGAATACACATATTTTTCTGATTTTGTTTACTGTAGTCGATCATATACTTTTAGGCATTAAAAAACTTGCATTTTTGCGTTTAGGTCCTTAAGCATACACACGTTTTGTATCTTTCCAAAGTACCTACTAGCATAATATAAAAGTGCTACATCATGTAGAATATCGAACCCAGTGTGCTGAATTGTTCAATGGCCAATATTTCAAGTGCAATCCATCAATACGATAGGCACCTATAGGGCAGGGTAATACATCAAGAACTGTTCAGGGCACTATCATAAGCGATGATAGTGTACACACATGATGTGCATGAATTTTTTATCATCTTATGGATGCAGCATTCCTGTAAAACATGATTTGAAAGGTCATGGGTGTTAGTTAAATCTCACTTTGAAGCCGAAAAACTATTCACGCATGGAATTCACAACGCTTTGTGATACCTACTATAGTTTTGAAATACACTCGAGAGCAATGAATCCGGGTCACTTAAAGAATGTTAAAAATCTCGGAAACTAAAAATGATAGGTTAATGCAATAAATTGTATTTAATAGACAATGTAATACTCCTTAAATGAAAGTAAAAAAAATATGAGTCACCATACATTTTATTAACACAAAATTACATAAAGAAAAAAACTGCTGATCTCTCCTTAAAACAAAAATAGGAAACATGAAATTTTTGAACTTTATTACGATTTTCTTGAATTTTAATACTTCGTATTGCCTCCTCGTGCTTCCATTACTGCGTTTACGCGGTTTGGCATGCTGTACACCAAGTTCCTTATACGATTTTGGGGAATATTCTCCCATTCCTCTGTGAGAGCAATTTTGAGCTCACGAAGCGTGATTTCGTTGTTTTACTAGCTCGTCCCAAGCATGCTCGATCGGGTTGATATCCGGGCTGCGCGCTGGCCACTACATACGAGTAATGTTCATCTCTTGAAGGTAGTCATTCACAATCCTACCTGTATGAGGTCGGGCATTGTCATGCATAAATATAGCATCCTCACCTAAATTGACCATAAATGGACCAACGTGATCATTGAGGATTTCTTCCACATATCTTACGCTAGTTAAAGAGCCGTTTTCTATGATCACCAGCTCTGTGCGACTTTCAGAAGAAATTCCGGCCCACACAAGTACAGACCCACCACCGTAGGCTACTTTTTCTTCGATGCATGCTTGCTTGAATCTTTCCCCTGGTCTTCGATACACTCTGTGTCTTCCATCGTGCTTGTAGAGCATAAATTTTGATTCGTCGGAGAACATAACTTTTGACCAATCTTCAATACTCCAATTTACGTGGCTCTGGGCATATCTTAGTCTTGAAATACGATGCCCACGCTCCAGTTTAGGGCCGTTTGCAGGTCTAAGGGGTTTTAAGTTAGATTCAGCAAGCCGACGTCTTACTGTCCATGCACTTGGGTTACTTCCTCCGAGGCGTCGAAACTGATTTGTGAGTTCAGTTCCTGTGAGAAAGCGATTTCGAAGCATGGTGTTCACCAAGTATCGGTCTTCTCGTGCTGTGGTACACCTGGTTCTGCCCGTTCCTGGTCTGCGTAGGTTAGAACCAGTTTCTTCGTAACGTCGGAGAACTCTTTGTACTGTTGACAGCGACACACCGACAGTCCTGGCTGTATCGCGCTGACTCCGGCCGGTTTCCAGCATTGTAAGTATTCTGGTGCATTCTTCAGGCGTAAGCGACATAATTTCAGCTTGAATAATGAACATAGAGCACTATCAACATGGTTTATGTACCCACATAAATGACAGATTACAAACAAAAGCAAAACCAAATGCTGTAATTTCGTAGTTCCATCTTCGAAAGTGGCCCTTTTTCAAATTTGATTTTTTTATGATATAACTTTACAATAACTAAGAAGTTTTAATACCTTCATTTAAGGAGTATTACATTGTCTATTAAATACAATTTATTGCATTAACCTAGCATTTTTAGTTTCCGAGATTTTTAGGATTCTTTAAGTGACCCGGATTCATTGCTCTCGAGTACGTTTAAAAATAAGTAAGGTATTCCCGAGAAATCTAATACCTTTTTAATTATTTCACATCTATCACATACCTATTGGTACCTCTTCTCACGCCACCTCCACGCCCACGCCACGCACCTAAAACGCGCGTAGTAGGTCGACATTTAATCGAGCCTTTGTTAAATCAAAATACGTGAATACTTCGCTGCGGTTGCGAATTTAATCAAGTAGGGAACGTAAAATTCTAACCGAAATTGATGCGAATATTTTATTAAAACTTTCAATTGTACTCGTTGCTGATATTTTGGAGCTATTTGAAGTATCTCTAAAACCTGTTAGGCTATTTATTGGCTATTTTTTATGTACTATTCGGGTTTAGTTTGAAAATGTTTTTATTTTATTATTTGTTATCGAAACGGGGTTTTTATCCATACGGATATGCAAACCACATCGTACTTTATTAAATTTAATTGATGTAACTACATCCTACGTAACAGAAATAAAATCATTGACCAGACATCTTCACCAGGCCGCACAACCTCTTTGCAATCGCCGATGAAAATGTTACCGGGTTATATTTAGACAAGACTCCTCACTCAGTTTTTGGACTTGCCCTTACTTTTATGAATCTATTTCCAAGATCATTGGAACTTGTAGTTTAAATAGGAATTGTTGAATGCTGGACCTATAAAGCATCCCAATAACAAACCAGCCCCCTAATTTCGTAACACGCTACCAATCATAATGTAAATCACTTTGAAGAATATTGCTAATACATTGCTTCTTAAGTTCGAAAAAATTGTCTTCTCAACAATGTAAATAACGCAATTAAACTTCAAACTATCAAAAGTTAAACTATCAAAAGTAAAGCGATTCCTACTGTATAATGTGTTACACAACTTCCCGCCGTACATGATCATTTTCTATTACAATATCTGCAGCAGATGGGTAATTGTTGATTTGTTGCTATTAGTAGACAAGAAGACACTACCCATATTTTTATTAACTTAAGACTGCCTGTGGATTAAAAGTCTTCAAACCAATAAAGAACTGGGGGCCTAAAAAGGCCACTTTGGAAGAATCATAAAAGGATAACATTATGAATCATAATACGGTGAAGACAGTCAGTGTTTTTCTTTTTTTTGCTGCACTACGTAGGTATAATCAATGAAAAAAAAAAATTTTTTTTTTAATATGACGTCCCGTAGTCGCCATATTGAATTTTCACTAACGTCATGTCTTTAGTGACACTCGCCGGACTAAGAGGAATCGATTAACGTGTGAATCATAAAAATCGGCCCAGGCGTTTGGTCTGTATAGTGCTTCAAAGGAACATATAAACATACATACATACATAGGGTGATGAACACATTACCACTCCTTTGCGTCGCGCAGTCGGGTAAAAAGATTGAGATTGGATTTGGATTGGATTGATTGGTATTTTAGCACAGACAAAAAAAATTACTGAAAAATCCTTCACCAATGGGATTTGATACGATTCACTTAACAGTTAACTGTCCATTATGATTCATAATGTTATTCTTTTATGATTCTGATAAAGTGGCCTTTTTAGGCCCCCTGTATGTTACACAAAACAGTATTGAATTAAACCCATGAACAAAAAAACCTTCGCAGATTCAACGCAAAGCTCAAGAAAATTCAAACGTCCCGATCACTTACATAACTAGCTAACAAACATTTACTGAAGGGGAACCTTAATTCCGTCCAAGCTTTGCGATCAACAGAGCGACCACAACTGTTTAAAATGCAGAATTCGGTTTCAACCAGTTTGAATCAACAAGATTGTATCCTTAACAAATTTGTAACTGAGTTTTGTTACATTGAAACTGAAACCGATGGAAATTGTCTTGCCTTGACCTGGAATTTACAGTTTACGAGTATCTTATCCTGCTCTGGATTGATGGAGCTGGCGTTTGATTGATCTTGCTTTTGGTGAAACTTAAGTGAATGTTAATAATATAAATGTTGCATGCCGAATGGTAAAATATGGCTGAGTTTTAATATATTTTAACACCTATTATATATTCTTACAAATAACAATTTAGTGCCTCGGAAAGCACGTAAAGCCGTTGGTCCCGGCTGTCATTCGTGGATCTTTGACAGTCGTTACGGGTCGTCAGAAGCCCGAAAGTCTGACAACCAGTCTTACCAAGTGATATCGTATTACCCAGTAGCTGGGTTGTGGAGGCAGTCGCTCCATGTAAAATAGACTGAAAGCCGACCCCAACACAGTTGGGAAAAGGCTAGGCAGATGATGACTTCCAAATAACAATTTAGTCTACAATGTTTTCATTGTTATTTAGCTATCAAGATTTACATTCAAGACAATAGTCGCCTGATGGTGGCAATATGCTCGCCCCCAATTATATTGGACTTAAACTAGCGAAATCTGTGTGTATACTATCGAATTTAAACAAGGCGTGATGTCTTGTTATGTTATAATTGACTTAAAACTAGGTACCTATCTACCTTCTTCACTTTTACCCGACCGCGCGACAACAAAGACAGGGTTGTGTTTTTTATAGTAGCGTATCTATCTTTGTATGTGGCATTCTTTAAATCCTCGAGGCATCATAACGACGGAATTGATTTGAATTCTTGAGGACAAAAACCCAAAACAAAAAAGTTCAAACAGTTAATTCTTAAAAGTTTACAAATACCTTCTACGCACTTTTAGGAGTTAATTAAAGCAGGATATTTAATCAAAGCAAGTCTCTAAGCAGATCCACTCACTATACTTACTGATAAAACATTCTTTCGGTCTTTTGTCCTGGAGACCGAACTTTATACATCGGTGTGACTGCATCCGTCAACTACAAAGTTTTTTTTTTAAGTTGGTCACTAAACTTCTGAACATGAAAATGGATAAGAAAATATAATTGTTTAGTTGCCCCTTCCAAAAAATAGTTTCGTGTGCAGAAGAATGGGCAAGGAACTCCATAGTTTACTCTTTTAAAAGGTTTGCCAATATTTTGCATACATTAATAATATTTATTTTAAAAAAAAAACATTTATTTCAGACAACAGTGATCCATATTTTGTTAGTATTTCAAACCTCTTATAGGTATTCTAGTGTTAGTAACATAATATGTGAATGCAATATACCTCGTTGTTGTCTGTGTGGTGCCGGACTTAAAGAATAGCACCACCCCTTACTTGCCGTGGGTGTCGTAAAAGGTGACTAAGGGTCTTACCGGAGAATGGGCAGCAGCGTTCTCTATGCATTCCACCATCATACCATACTGCGATTGCCAACCCGCCTGCCAAGCGTGGTGATTATGGCAAAGCCCCCCCCCCCCCCCCAATTGGGGGAGGCCTATGTCCAGCAGTGGACGTCTATCGGCTGAAATGATGATGATGATGATGAATGTACCTAGAATAAAATAACTATACTGCGTTACGGAGTTCCTCCGAGTAGCTCTCTGAAACTCAGACGTCTCGGTTGGCGATAAATGAGACGTTGGCGAGCGCTAACCACAAACCGTGCCTCGTAATTATTTACCACGCATCAGCCGCCGTGGACAGGGTGCTGGTAGTAAATAACGACAGGGTGCGGCCCGTCTGTTCTATAAAAATCTCAACGTAATAAGTAAGCTGTCATCCCAACTGATGCTCGGGATTGACACTATTGATAGGTCACTTCACCTAAGTTATCACGGTGAGATTTTCTCAGATCGGCAGCTCTACAAACTAAAACCCAATTACGACAAAATCGCCAACGAAAAACATAACCCTTTTGGCTTTGAAGTAGTCGTTAACTTCTACACATAATTCACTAGTTTTAGAACAACATGCAATCAAATAACATCCACTTCTACCTACTAAATATGTATTTATGTCTAGAATATTATCTTCCATCCTTCTACATATAATTCTATAAAGAAATACCTTTCCATACAATTTTCCAACTTAGATCACCAACATCAAAATAATCGTCACCAAAATTTCCCGACAAATTGATATCCTGATATCCCGGTACCGATACACAAGTACACCGGTATCGACTCCCGATCTCAAATCCGAACTGTTCGCTATCAGCTAAACTTGTTTGTCCAGTTGTCCAGTTTGTCGGCAAATTCGCTCACTTCCTAATTACATTTCGGTATCGTCGTGCGAAATGTAGAGGAATGTTATCCCATGTAGTGGTGTGGTTAGGGACCGAAAATACGGATTGTAAATAGAAGGGATAAGGGCCCATTTATATTATAAAACGGTTTCGTTTCATTACTTTTAGTTCTTTAAGAACAAGGTAGAGTTTCTACAGACAATAAGTAGACTCTCACTTTCGCTAATTTGTTAGTCTACCTCCAAACTATTTAGTCGATCAAATTATCACAGCAGGATATCTCTGTTAGATAACAGATTACAAGGGCCAACCGGCCCTGACTTACGAGCCGCGGGTCGGTTGCGGTCGTAGGTTCGAACCCAGCCAGGCGATATAAGTTTGTGTAAATAATATCACTACTACTTTCAAACCGGTGAAGGAAAACATCGAGAGGAAACCGGCATGTCCTACCAACCCGCACTGGGCCCGCGTGGTGGATTACAGTCCACTCCCTCTCGAAGAGAGGATGCCTGGGTCCCAGCAGTAGGAGCCGACCAAAATAATTCAATCCTTAAATTGACTCCTACAGGAGACGCCATTAACTCATAAAGCCAAACATATTTCACTTACGCCTCAGCTAACAAAAATATAAAATGCCGCTTTATCAATTCACTCACAGCTTTTACTAACAAAAATAAGGAAACTGAACATAAATAAGGGGGAAACACTTTCTTAACAATATATCAGCCGCAGAACGACGTGTACTACGCACATCGTCAAAACACAACACTTTTAAAAGACAAAGCCTGTGAACACACAAACAAAGCCGCAGACATGAGAAAGCTATTTGTTACGTCCGAGTGTTTGATAAAAGCGGTGCAAATAAACATTTTCCTAGCCATCGACGGGTTCTTTGCATAAATTTCAGTTATGGTGGGACATTTGTCAATGGATAATGCGGTGCCAGCGGTATGCATGGTTCCGTATATCGTCGTGTGCATACATCTCACAGAACGCCGACTGTTCAATAAACGTGATATACGCCTCCTCTAAGACTGTATTCCCTTTTCGTGTTAAAGATAGCGGCAATTATTGGCGCTTAATATGTTTCGTATGATAATTCGGTATATTTCAACGAACTCCATTGAAGAAGGAACGCGGAATGGTTTTTAGATGGGATTATGTCTGGATGCTTTTTACGGTAGGTACCTACAGAGAAAATCTAATATTGAGAAAACATGGAAAGCAAATTATTTATTTATTCATTAAAACTTTATGCACAAGTAAAAATACTATACAGAGGCATTTCCTACTAGTCAACCTTAGGGTGATGCAGAGACAAAACATGGTAGATGATACGGGATAAATCGCTCGGAAATTACTAATATGCTGATAACTTCAAAAAGACGTTATTGTTATTATTATTGAATGCGAATAACCTTGTCCAAGTAGTCGATATCTAAAGTAAACAAGCTGAAATAAAAAAATTCGAAGATTCTTCATCAAAGGTTTATCAAGCATTTCAAATATGTATTATTGTATTCATTTCGGATTTACCAACGAAAAACGTTATTTTTCACTGTGTCAATTTATTAAAGTGAAAACTTCTTAAGCCGCGTTGGAATTTTTTTGGGATGGGATGGGAAAAAACCATTGAACTCGCGACACTGTTACCGTAACCGACGACGCCCCGCGTGTTTTGTTTATAAGACGATTAAAAAAATATCTACTCACGTAATTGTTCAAGTTTTTACTTCTGTCGGCATTTCCGGGATGCCACTTACCTGCTTTAGCCGCGTTGGGCATTTTTTGAGGTGGGGAAAAACCATTGAACTAGGGACAGAGTGTGGAACTTAAGATAGAAACACGCTTGTACGATACGACTACATACAGAAAGCAAGGCTCATAGAAATCTCTATTCCTAGACAGCACGTTTCGCCGAAAACTTTGTCACTAGAAAACAGTATTCGTAGATATCTCGGTCCATAGGAAGCAATGTTGACAGATATCTCTGTTCATAGACAGCACTTCTTGCCGTAAACTATTTTCATAGAAACCATTGTTTCCAGATACCTTGGTTCACAGAAAACAATTAGATAATTAATTTTAAGTAAGTTGTATTCCCATTCGCTCGCTTTTGCATCCTATGTCCACGGAGCCCCGCTGCGCGGGGCTCTTATTTCTATGTAAAGGGGTCCCGGAGTGCCAGTTTTTTATGCATTAATACCGACCCGTAATTCTTTCTTTCACATTAAGAACAGCTCATCCTTAAATTCGAGCTTACAAAATCTGTAACCCACTCATATTAAATCCACTTATGTAGGGACTGTCGCACGTCATTGCTCTGCGGACTACACCAGCTCAGCTCAAGGTCAAAGTGTTACTACTGACAAGCGTCCTACTCTTTACATCTCATATAAAATAAACAAAGCCAAAGGCTAAGTGAGAAGGCTTCTAAACACGCGATCATTTCGGACTGGCGGCTCATTTGCGACGGACGCTAATCCTGGGTCGTATCGACACTGAGATTTGCTCCGACATAATAAGATCCACCGCCATGGGAGTGACGCCTGCTTCTGATGAACTACGAATTGTGAACTGTGTATCTTTGAAAAAATTATTGATTTAATAATCATTGTTACGTCACAATGCCATTTTAAGAAGATTCTTTCTAATCACATTTTAGTTTTATTTTTCATTCTTCTTTGATTACTGTCCAGTTGCCTATTCAATGTTTTCCTTGTTTGATCCACGGTGAAGCATAGAAAACTCATACTTTTCTTGTTCATCAGTATCATCATCATTCTCCTTACCTTTTCTCAATTTATTTGTGGTCGGCCCAACATCTCTTTTTGACGTGAATACGTCTTTAAAATTACTTCCATAGTGGGAGGCAAGTTAAAAAACCAATGATATCGGGGGATACGGTACTGTGACGCATCGCGCGTGGTGGAGGGGGAAGCGCCGCCATTTTGAGGTAATTTTGCTGCATATCGAGATTTCCACATAATGTAACTTTTGACTCAGAAAAGCTACGACGTTCGGTTAAGTTTCAATCGTCAGCTCTCGTCAAAATCCATGGATTGTATACAAAACACTAGTGTAAATAAAATAGTGTCAGTGAATATAATGTGTTAAAAGAAAAATAACCATATGACTGAGTCAAGCAATGCCAGGAACGTAAAAGAATGAATGCGGCCGAGCGGATCAACCCTGTTACGTAAACGTATTCACGTACAAGCCACGACCGTGTCCATGATACAGCCACACCCCATTTTGTTCCATACTTCACTAATAGTCGTCATTTCCGTGACTGCGGAGATGATGACTATATGAAAGATCCTTCATCTTCTTTCTTCTTCATCCTTCACATAGTACATCCATCGTTTCTTTGGTCTTCCCCTAATACTTTTCTTGTTATTCAACTAAAAATACGTATGTTTTGGAACAGCAAAGATCATCGTAAAATAAATTCCAATAACAAATTGGCCCTACTATATTTCCTATAAATTATATTACTTCTAGATCGGTTATAAGTAGATAGATTATATACCTACATGTCGCAAGATAACTGCCAAACATGAATTTGCGAAAATCCTAAGATATTTGCTAAAAACCGGATTATTGAAAATAAGAATTATTTTCGTAATAATACAAAACTAATATCAGAATTTTTGCTAACATGTTCGCAAAGATTCGATTTTTGCAATTGTACAGTATCTACGACTACCTACCAACGTATATCCCAAACAATTGCAGACTTACAAAACGAGATAGGTACCCACACACCACATCACACCACATAGACGTACAACCTATCGCCAGACATCAAACAGACGGATGTGCACCCACCGACATACCTACGTCGAGCAGGGTAGGCAGAGCTATAGCACCGACACGTCCTTTTCACGGCGACGGGAATTAGTGAGCTCCCCTCGGAAATTGCATATTTCTCGCTTTACGTCAAACGGAAGGAGGCTAGTTGCATGCATCATAATTACATGAATTGAGGCACAAAATAAAGTTAATTTGAATAGATTTTTTCCTAGCCATCCTGTGACTGTAAACAATCCAATTTTGCTGTCGATCCTTCGATCTTAATGGAAAGGACCATGGTTTCTTTTGTGTAGAGATCCTGCGCAAACTAAACAGTAACAAGATCTGTACCATTTCATCATGAAAACTGTACTTTTTTTCATTCTATGAAAACTATGTTAAAATCTTCGAGGTTCAATTCAAACGTAGGCCTTTGGTGTGGGATGTAACCTGTGTCGACACCCTCGCGTCATCCCATCTTTCTAGTACGGTGGGCTATGCTAGGGCGGCTGCTGCAGAAGCAGAAAACGTCAAACAACGCAAATGTAACAACCTTATTGGGAGCTTTATGTTTAAGCAGTTTGGGGTTGAAACAGTTTGAGGTTCGAGTCATCATCATCATTTCAGCCGAAAGACGTCCACTGCTGGACATAGGTCCGAGTGCTTATCGAATATTTCGAGACATCGCCTAGGGGTTGGTTGACTCTTCACGTGACCAGAAGGCTGGGCTATTTTTCTAGCCCAAAGATGATTCTTTGGGCTAAAAATAGGCCAGCCCTCTGGACCACGCTGGATGGCAATGCTGATGGATCCAGGGGACGAATTTTTTGATGCCCAATGAGCTCCTCCCTTTTTCTTTTATTTTTTAGTGTCAAAATAATGTTTGAAGTTCTATAACTCATCAGCATCTGCCTAGCCTTTTTCCCAACTATGTTGGGGTCGGCTTCCAGTCTAACCGGATGCAGCTGAATACCAGTATTATAAGTTCTATAACTACAATATAATTATTATAACTTCTATAACTATATTTAATTAAACTAAACTTAGGAGTTTAGGTTTTTATGTAGATTATTGTAGATACATATAACCTTAACTCCTAAATTCACCTAACCTTTGGGTACGTAACCATAACAAAAAGACTTTTAGACCAGTTGACAAAGAAGTAAATTTTTTATCTTTACAAAACAAGTATTTAAGGTAAATTCACCGGTCTGCCTTTAGTAGTGCTAAGTGCAAATAAAACTATAAATACCACCGTATTGGAAATAAACAGGTCGACATGTTGGCAACCTGCACTCTCAACCTGTACTTTTTGTTTCTGTTTACAGTTTGCATCCGGCTGTGGCACATTAAGTAGCATGTACTAACGAATGGCTGCTCAACTGGCAATGCACAATGCACATAAATAACCAAACCTGAAATGTTGTTGAATACACTGAATTGATTTGAATGTTGAATATTATTGTATGTGTGTGAATTTTATATCAATTTTATAATTTTAAGTTTCAATTTAATTCATTGCAATGGACTTTGTCTGACAAAATAAATGAATTATTATAATACACATATGCACTTCAATAGTAATTATGTAAATAGGTACCTACAGTTGGACACTATAATACTCACTTTGTTTATCATTTCTGAATAGGTACTTTTGAAATTACGTAATTCAACTAAACAATTCCCGAACATAATCTTTAAAACAACGAGGATTGATCATCACACCGTCATCATTTCAGCCGAAAGATGTCCACTGCTGGACATAGGCCTCCCCCAATTTTGGGGGGGGTTTGCCATAATCGCCACGCTTGACAGGCGGGTTGGCGATCGCAGTATGGTATGATGGTGTAATGCATAGAGAACGCTGCTGCCCATTCTCCGGTCTCCCTTAGTCGCCTTTTACGACACCCACGGGAAGTATGGGGTGGTGCTATTCTTTAAGTCCAGCATCACACCGTCAGCTGGGGTCAGTGTCCACTCGACCCGCTCAGACTCGACCCGAATAATATTTCTGTTTTGATAGGCGTAAAAACGTCGATGTACAGTCAGACAAAAAAGTGTCGATTTAACGCTTGAACCACGCAGGAGTGTAAAATTTAAATAATGTTTGGATAAATAAATTAATAATTAAACAAATAATTGTATTGTATTGTAGTATTAAGATTATTGTTAATTATCATTACAATCTTATAGCTAGTGGCACGGTGGTAGGTATTTATTGAATAAATCTTTAAACGTGATTATAATTATTAGGTTCACAAGTAGGAATAGGAACTAACTTAGAAGGTCCTACTTGTGAACCTAATAATTGTAAATGTAAAAAAAACATGTTTTCAGTACAAAATCAACAATTTCTTTCTATAAATAATCGACATGAAAAAAAAATACAAATAAATAAATAGTTTTTGAAATAATCAACAATCGAGCAGTTTCTTGTAATAACTTTTCTTGATATTTTTTTGTCAATAAACCTAAAGTGTTATCATTTTCAATACTTAACTATTATCTTCTTCCTTTGGCTGATTGATGTGTTGCGATCGAAACGGAATTAAAAAAGAAGAACTATACTGAGTACATAACTTTACAGTATCTTAATAATGAACAAGTTGTTGTATACAATATTTTACATTTGTTCACATAATGCAGAAATATCCATTTCAATCATTTGTATGTAAAATCAAATTAGGATAATATCACTTTGCCTGACTGTACAAATGGCACTGAATTGGTAGTAAAACATCTGATATTATTCTTCGGGTCGAGTCTAAGCGGGTCGAGTGGACACTGACCCGTCAGCTGGGCCCTAATTCACTATGACTTCGAAACCACGTCACTTCCTTAGCTTATCTCGATATCTGCTAATAACGTAGGTATTCTCTATGATACAATGAACGAAACCGCGGGAAAAAACTTGAATTTGACGTGGTTTGAACTGTCAAAATACCACACTTGACTTGTACGTGGTTTGCACAAGGTACGATTACGCAGGGAATAATAATTAATACATAATTGGGGCCCTGGTGATGGTGGCCAAGATACCATCGAGTCAAGGTTCTACTAAGTTTTCTATTAGTACTCGTAATGTCAGAATATCTATTCGGACAAAATAAAGTGCAACATTTGACAAGTCACTTTACATAAAAGTCCAAATTCAATATCAAAATACATTCAAACACATTTAGCCTACGTACTCGGAAACAAACAATTCTATATTTCTTTAGAATAGAAAGAATTTTTGGATTCTGTTCGGCAGTTTGGAAGTTATAACGATATTTATGTGCCAAGCGCAGTGCGGCCGGTGCGCACACGCGATGCCTCAAGATAGCCGTGAATGAAGGGGGCTGACGCACGGGGCAAGTTTGGGCAGTAAGCCACTCACAGGGGGTTACTGCAGACACTGAATGTGTTACGAGCGAATGGAATGTACTTACTTGTTATGTTGTTCGTGGTCTCGGAAATTGTGAATGCTTTGGAATTTTTGGACAGATTTATGATACGGAAATTTCATTGCACTCTTGTGAACGTAAACATACATAGGTAAGTCTTTGTAGATCAATCAAATGGCAAGATTAAGAAGTTTTTGTACAACGTCACTTCTCACTCAGAGCTTACTAGTTACTTAGACACTTCGTTTCGTTTATCAACCTGTGTTGTCTCACTGCTGGGCATAGGTCTACACTACAACATTCCACTGTTCACTGCCAATCCCCATTCCCATTCTCCGGTCAATCGCCATTAGATTTATAACTTTATGAGTAATTGGTGCAATTGCAGAGCACACTAAATGAGCTCCTTTTAAATAAACCCTTTTAAAAAAACTGAGTTAATTTGACATTTTCTAATGAAACATGAACTGGTGGGTTATCATACACTCTTATAGTATAGTCAGCAACGAAAGTCGATAAACACTTCAGTTTTTTTATCTCAGTTATTGAGCAAAATATTTGTTCAAAATTGCATTGTACTTCTGCTGCAATTTTGAACAAATAGTATGCTCATTAACTGAGATTAAAAAAACTGAAGTGTTAATCTACTTTTGTTGCCACCGAACCTAGGTCAACATATATTTAGATTAAAAATGAAGTGTAGCAATTTCGGATCGTGTGCGCTGCAATGCAGTTTCTGTCACCTTGACTTGCCCTGCAACACAACTAATTGGTTCTTTCTAAGCTCTTATTATATTAGCATAACGTGTCCCAACACTATGTAGCACACGAAGGCGCCGTGTGACGTCATGCTTATGCATATAGGACGCCGGCACTACCTAACGACCGACGTGCTGCGTCGCCATGCCCGGCGCGCGTAGCACTCGCTCTAAACAGATAAGTACGGAAGGCCAGCTTCTTACAACGACCGAATGCGTACGCTCACATACACAAGTCCAGACACCATAGATTAGGTACACCTTGTTTAAACCGGCCAAGCATTCTCACAGGCTAACGCTCATAAGAGTACGTACGGCGTTCTAAGCAAAATAGTTAGTCAAGCGAATTCTAATAGCCGGGTCCAGACCGAACGAGACGCAAAATGAGGCAGATGCTTAGATAAGTACAGACACGAGCATAAGTATGTATACACTTGGCTTTATTCAAAGGCGATTTTCTCCTTTATTTTTTAATGAAATTTTATACTATTAGGAACATAGTGTTTTCGAACCCATAGGTTTATGTAAAGTGTCGTATTTCAACGCTGCATTCGTTATTTCGTGAAGAATTCGCAATTTAAAGTTGCCAAGTGTTGACATATTACTGCTCGTGACTGTACACTATAAACTGAGAGGTAGGTGTGGGCTGGCCTCTTCCTTTTCTCATTATTTGGGCGTACCTGCTGCAAGGTAGGCCCCACGTCGCTTGACATAACTATGTTGCTTAGATCGCTGCTGTACGTACACTCGTGTCTATTTGTACGTAAGTCAGGGTTCTCCAATTGTAAGGAGTCGGGCTTCTGTCCCTATCTATGGCGTGGTGCTCGCCACGTCCCGGATTGAGATCGATTCGCAGCTTCACTAGACTAGCATGCTACGTGATCCTGAAATCCTTACCTTTCATCTTTCTACAAGAATGGCGCATTTTAAAGGAGTTCTTAACCTACTTTCAATAATCCAACGAGCACCCGGTTAAATCATTGGGCACGTGGATCATAAATGTAGTTAGTGATCATTGGATTTGAGCATCTTGAGTATGTGGTGAGAGTGCCTACGAAGTGGACGGAGGTTCTCTCTAATAAACCTTGGTGCCTGATCTCTGGACATGGCCCTTATAGAAACGGTTTACATATTATTGTAAAAATAACATGTTATAGTAAGCGAGTGGCAAAAGTGACAACATCTTATATGCCTCTGGCAAGTGTCGAGGTGTTTACATAATAATCATTATAACTAGTGACCAACCACGGAACGGTTTGTCTGCGATAACTTGGTATACCTACCGATTGTCATTTTTGTGCTGTGTCCTGGGACACAGTGAAAGGTCTTTCAAATAAGAATCACTAGGTTTTGATCTTGTTGTGAAATGTTAGTTGTGACTCCTAAAGAAATGACGTATGTAGTTACATTGACACCTTACATAATGCTACTAAACTCCTACATAATAATGTACAGAGTTGTCTTTATAAGTTCTTGAAGCCTTCCCAATCCCAATGCTAGAAGCTTGTATGCAATAAGGTACGCGACAAAACAAGAAAAGCCAACCGTGACACTAACTTTTAAATAAGTTGTTGCTAAACCAACAGACGAGTTTCAATGTCAAGCAAATGCAGCGATGTAAATCGTAGCAGACATCCATCGATCGGGAGGGTGACGCATCTCCTTCCATACAACACACATAGAGGACAGAAGGTCTACTGCACAGCGTTTGATAAGTACAATGGACGGCACCCTCGCCGCAGTAACTTTGTCATGTGTTTCCGCAGTTTTCTCGTGGTCCTACTTTTTTGTCCTACTAGTAGGACCACGAGGGAAAGCAGTTTCTGTTCGTCCTACTATGACATATTAGATCTGTTGAACCAAGCCCATAGCTAACAAATTACAATAAAGAAATGTTTGTAAGGCCTGCCCGTGTTGCACTCTGCCTCTGCCAAAGGTTACACACACATACTACATCATACTAAATACAGGTATCATTTATTATTGGTATTTCTACATTTATCTGTAAAGAGTATCTATTCTATTCGTATCAATGACTTCATATTTGTACTTACAGAATACATTAAAGATGCTACTTTATAGATGCTCTTCAAGCCACTATTAAGGAAAGCTGTCAAATCGCACGTCATTGCTCTACGGACTACACCAGCTCAGCTCAAGGTCAAAGTGTTACTACTGTCAAGCGTCCTACTCTTTACATCTCATATAAAATAAACAAAGCCAAAGGCTAAGTGAGAAGGCTTCTAAACACGCGATCATTTCGGACTGGCGGCTCATTTGCGACGGACGCTAATCCCGGGTCGTATCGACACTGAGATTTGTTCCGACAATAATAAGATCCACCGCCATGGGAGTGACGCCTGCTTCTACGAATACGAATAATTAACTACGAATTGTGGACTGTGTATCTTTGAAAAAAATATTGATTTAATAATCATTGTTACGTCACAATAATTATTTAGTGAATGATAGTGCCATTTTAAGAAGATTCTTTCTAATTTCATTTTTGTTTTATTTTCCATTCTTCTTTGATTACTGTCCAGTTGCCTATTCAATGTTTTCCTTGTTTGATCCACGGTGAAGCATAGAAAACTCATACTTTTCTTGTTCATCAATATCAATATCATTCTCCTTACCTTTTCTCAATTTATTTGTGGTTGGCGCAACATCCCTTTTTGACGTGAATACGTCTTTAAAATTACTTCCATAGTGGGAGGCAAGTTAAAAAAACCAATGATATCGGGGGATACAGTTTGGTGTTGCAGCTTCATATCTATCATCTCCATCCTAAATTCAATTACACCATTGGATAGCTAAAGGATCAAAAAATTCATTTCCCCAAGTGAGGACTGTGACGCATAGCGAGATTTCCACATAATGTAACTTTTGACTCAGAAAAGCTACGACGTTCGGTTAGGTTTCAATCGTCAGCTCTCGTCAAAATCCATGGATTGTACAAAACACTAGTGTAAATAAAATAGTGTCAGTGAATATAATGTGTTAAAAGAAAAATAACCATACGACTGAGTCAAGCAATGCCAGGAACGTAAAAGAATGAATGCGGCCGAGCGGATCAACCCTGTTACGTAAACGTATTCACGTACAAGCCACGACCGTGTCCATGATACAGCCATACCCCATTTTGTTCCATACTTCTCTAATAGTCGTCATTTCCGTGACTGCGGAGATGACGACTATATGAAAGATCCTTCATCTTCTTTCTTCTTCATCCTTCACATAGTACATCCATCGTTTCTTTGGTCTTCCCCTAATACTTTTCTTGTTATTCAACTAAAAATATGTATGTTTTGGAACAGCAAAGATCATCGTAAAATAAATTCTAATAACAAATTGGCCCTACTATATTTCCTATAATTTATATTACTTCTAGATCGGTTATAAGTAGATAGATTACCTGCATGTCGCAAGATAACTGGCAAACATGAATTTGCGAAAATCCTAGGATATTTGCTGAAAACCGGATTATTGAAAATAAGAATTATTTTCGTAATAATACAAAACTAATATCAGAATTTTTGCAAACATGTTCGCAAAGATTCGATTTTTGCAATTGTACAGCGACGTATATCCCAAACAATTGCAGACTTACAAAACGAGATAGGTACCCACACACCACATCACACCACATAGACGTACAACCTATCGCCAGACATCAAACAGACGGATGTTCACCCACCGACATACGTCTAGCAGGGTAGGCAGAGCTATAGCACCGACACGTCCTTTTCACGGCGATGGGAATTAGTGAGCTCCCCTCGGAAATTGCATATTTCTCGCTTTACGTCAAACGGAAGGAGGCTAGTTGCATATGCAATTACATGAATTGAGGCACTAAATAAAGTTAATTTGAATAGATTTTTTCCTAGCCATCCTGTGACTGTAAACAATCCAATTTTGTTGTCGATCCTTCGATTTTAATGAAAAGGACCATGGTTTCTTTTGTGTAGAGATCCTGCGCAAACTAAACAGTAACAAGATTTGTACCACTTCATCATGAAAACTGTACTTTTTTTCATTCTATGAAAACTATGTTAAAATCTTCGAGGTTCAATTCAAACGTAGGCCTTTAGTGTGGGATGTAACCTTTGTCGACACCCCCGCGTCATCCCATCTTTCTAGTAGGTACGGTGCGCTGTGCTAGGGCGGTCAAACAACGCAAATGTAACAACCTTATTGGGAGCTTTATGTTTGAGCCGTTTGGGGTTGAAACACTAGGGCCTTGAGGTCTGAGTCATCATCATCATTTCAGCCGAAAGACGTCCACTGCTGGACATAGGTCCGAGTGCTTATCGAATATTTCGGGACATCGCCAAGGGGTTGGTTGACTCTTCACGTGACCAGAAGGCTGGGCTATTTTTTTAGCCCAAAGATGATTCTTTGGGCTAAAAATAGGCCAGGCCTCTGGACCACGCTGGATGGCAATGCTGATGGATCCAGGGGACGAATTTTTTGATGCCCAATGAGCTCCTCCCTTTTTCTTTTATTTTTTAGTGTCAAAATAATGTTTGAACTTCTATAACTCATCATCATCTGCCTAGCCTTTTTCTCAACTATGTTGGGGTCGGCTTCCAGTCTAACCGGATGCAGCTGAATACCAGTATTATAACTTCTATAACTACAATATATAATAACTTCTATAACTATATTTAATTAAACTGAACTTAGGAGTTTAGGTTATATGTAGATACATATAACCATCTCCTAAGTTCACCTAACCTTTGGGTACGTTACCCTAACAAAAAGACTTTTAGAGAAACATTTGTCTTAGTTGACAAAGAAGTAAGTAAATTTTTTATCTTAACCAAAGAAGTATTTAAGGTAAATTCACCGGTCTGCCTTTAGTAGTCCTAAGTGCAAATAAAACTCTAAATACCAACGTATTGGAAATAAACAGGTCGACATGTTGGCAACCTGCACTCTCAACCCGTACTTTTTGTTTCTGTTTACAGTTTGCATCCGGCTGTGGCACATTAAGTAGCATGTACTAACGAATGGCTGCTCAACTGGCAATGCACAATGCACATAAATAACCAAACCTGAAATGTTGTTGAATACACTGAATTGATTTGAATGTTGAATATTATTGTATGTGTGTGAATTTTATATCAATTTTACAATTTTAAGTTTCAATTTAATTCATTGTAATGGACTTTGTCTGACAAAATAAATGAATTATTATAATTTACATATGCACTTCAATAGTAATTATGTAAATAGGTACAGTTGGACACTATAATACTCACTTTGTTTATCATTTCTGAATAGGTACTTTTGAAATTACGTAATTCAAATAAACAATTCCCGAACATAATCTTTAAAACAACGAGGATTGATCATCACACCGTCATCATTTCAGCCGAAAGACGTCCACTGCTGGACATAGGCCTCCCCCAATTTTGGGGGGGTTTGCCATAATCGCCACGCTTGACAGGCGGGTTGGCGATCGCAGTATGGTATGATGGTGTAATGCATAGAGAACGCTGCTGCCCATTCTCCGGTATCCCTTAGTCGCCTTTTACGACACCCACGGGAAGTATGGGGTGGTGCTATTCTTTACACCGTCAGCTGGGCCCTAATTCATTATGACTTCGAAACAACGTCACTTCCTTAGCTTATCTCGATATCTGCTAATAACGTAGGTATTCTCTATGATACAATGAACGAAACCGCGCGAAAAAACGTGAAGTTGACGTAGTTTGAACTGTCAAAATAACACACTTGACAACCGTACGTGGTTTGCAGATGGAAAGATTACGCAGGGAATAATAATTAATACATAATTGGGGCCCTGGTGACGGTGGCCAAGATACCATCGAGTCAAGGTTCTACTAAGTTTTCTATTAGTACTCGTAATGTCAGAATATCTATTCGGACAAAATAAAGTGCAACATTTGACAAGTCACTTTACATAAAAGTCCAAATTCAATATCAAAATACATTCAAACACATTTAGCCTACGTACTCGGAAACAAACAATTCTATATTTCTTTAGAATAGAAAGAATTTTTGGATTCTGTTCGGCAGTTTGGAAGTTATAACGATATTTATGTGCCAAGCGCAGTGCGGCCGGTGCGCACACGTGATGCTTCAAGATAGCCGTGAATGAAGGGGGCTGATAGACGCACGGGGCAAGTTTGGGCAGTAAGCCACTCACAGGGGGTTACTGCAGACACTGAATGTGTTACGAGCGAATGGAATGTACTTACTTGTTATGTTGTTCGTTGTCTCGGAAGTTGTGAATGCTTTGGAATTTATGGACAGATTTATGATACGAAAATTTCATTGAACTCTTGTGAACATAAACATACATAGGTAGGTCATTCTAGATCAATCAAATGGCAAGATTAAGAACTTTTTGTACAACGTCACTTCTCACTCAGAGCTTACTAGACACTTCGTTTCGTTTATCAACCTGCGTTGTCCCACTGCTGGGCATAGGTCTACACCACAACATTCCACTGTTCACTGCCAATCCCCATTCCCATTCTCCGGCCAATCGCCATTAGATTTATAACTTTATAAGTAATTGGTGCAATTGCAGAGCACACTAAATGAGCTCCTTTTAAATAAACCCGCTTTAGAAAACAACTAAGTTATTTTGACATTTTCTAATGAAATATGAACTGGTGAGTTATCAAACGCTCTTATAGTATAGTCAGCAACAAAAGTCGATAAACACTTCAGTTTTTTTAATCTCAGTTATTGAGCAAAATATTTCTTCAAAATTGCATTGTATTTCTGCTGCAATTTTGAACAAATAGTATGCTCATTAACTGAGATAAAAAAAACTGAAGTGTTAATCTACTTTTGTTGCTAGGTCAACATATATTTAGATTAAAAATGAAGTGTAGCAATTTCGGATCGTGTGCGCTGCAATGCAATTTCTGTCACCTTGACTTGCCCTGCAACACAACTAATTGGTTCTTTCTAAGCTCTTATTATATTAGCATAACGTGTTCCAACACTATGTAGCACACGAAGGCGCCGTGTGACGTCATGCTTATGCATATAGGACGCCGGCACTACCTAACGACCGACGTGCTGCGTCAGCATGCCCGGCGCGCGTAACAGTCGCTCTAAACAGATAAGTACGGAAGGCCAGCTTCTTACAACGACCGAATGCGTACGCTCACATACACATGAGTGTCTAACCGCACACGCCACTAGTCAAGGCCAGAGACCATAGATTAGGTACACCTTGTTTAAACCGACCAAGCATACTCACGGGCTAACGCTCATATGTGTACGTACGGCGTTCTAAGCAAAATAGTTAGTCAAGCGAATTCTAATAGCCGGGTACAGACCGAACGAGACGCCACATGAGGCAGATGCTCGGATAAGTACAGACACGAGCATAAGTATACAGTTGGCTTTATTCAAAGCCGAATTTCTCCTTTATTTTTTAATGAAATTTTATACTATTAGGAACATAGTGTTTTCGAACCCATAGGTTTATGTAAAGTGTCGTATTTCAACGCTGCATTCGTTATTTCGTGAAGAATTCGCAATTTAAAGTTGCCAAGTGTTGACATATTACTGCTCGTGACTGTACACTATAAACTGAGAGGTAGGTGTGGGCTGGCCTCTTCCTTTTCTCATTATTTGGGCGTACCTGCTGCAAGTAGGCCCCACGTCGCTTGACATAACTATGTTGCTTAGATCGCTGCTGTACGTACACTCGTGTCTATTTGTACGTCAGTCAGGGTTCTCTAATTGTAAGGAGTCGGGCTTCTGTCCCTATCTATGGCGTGGTACTCGCCACGTCCCGCAGCACGTCACGCAGCTTCACTAGACTAGCATGCTACGTGATCCTGAAATCCTTACCATTCATCTTTCTACAAGAATGGCGCATTTTAAAGGAGTTCTTAACCTACTTTCAATAATCCAACGAGCACCCGGTTAAATCATTGGGCACGTGGATCATAAATGTGTTAGTGATCATTGCATTTGAGCATCTTGAGTATGTGGTGAGAGTGCCTACGAAGTGGACGGAGGTTCTCTCTAATAAACCTTGGTGCCTGATCTCTGGACATGGCCCTTATAGAAACGGTTTACATATTATTGTAAAAATAACATGTTATAGTAAGCGAGTGGCAAAAGTGACAACATTTTATATATGCCTCTGGCAAGTGGCGAGGTGTTTACATAATAATCATTATAACTAGTGACCAACCACGGAATGGTTTGTCTGCGATAACTTGGTGTACCTACCGATTGTCATTTTTGTGCTGTGTCCTGGGACACAGTGAAAGGTCTTTCAAATAAGAATCACTAGATTTTGATCTTGTTGTCAAACTCAAAACTCAAACTCAAAGCATTTATTTCAATTAAACCTTTAACAGGCACTTTTGAATTGTCAAGAAGTCGGTCAGTCAGAAAATATGAAGCTAGTTGCCCATTCCAAAGCGTAGGTACCTATGGAGAAGAACGGGCAAGAAACTCCATGGACACTCTTTTTAAATTACGTTTTACAAAAATATTTGTTACATCATTACTTTTGAATTTATGATTAGATAATGTGAGAACGATGTAAAAAACAAAAAAAGACGTCCGCGTTAAAAGCGTCCAGAATACAACAAGTTGTAACAAAACAACAATCCAATATTAAAACAATTAAAATAAGCCCAGGCGGCTAAGTGATGACCAGCCCCAACTGACGGCGCCCGTTCACGAAAATGACGTATATACCAGCACCATTCAGCTCAACCACTTTGAAGGGAGCTAAATGATCCAACACACACGCCACCGTCAGCGAGACATTTGAGTGAGCATGACACACTATCAGCCGCCAGGGAATATTCAAGTCAATGAAATATATATTATTACCCGGTAAATGGTAGCTATAGGTTACATAGAACTCACATCTGTGCTATGCAATTATACAATACAAAGGAAATTGAGTTTATACAATGCAAAGATAGTCTTACAATCCTCAGCAGCTCCAACAGTATTATCAAGTGTTAGTCAATTAGTTGTGGTTGTGGAGCAGGACTAGCATTGAGCCAGGCATTTTTGTCAGCGATGTAATCCCCTAACTTATAATATGCCTGACTGCATAGTGTGCGTTTTATACAAGATTTAAATTTTGTCTCATTCAGTTGAAGAATGTGGGGAGGTATTTTATTATAACATTTTAGACAGTACCCCATAAAAGATGAATCTACTTTAGCCAGTCTGAAACCTGGTTGAACTAATAGGTCCCTATTTCTAGTACTATAATTATGTCTTTCACCTCTTTTACTAAAAAGATGTAGATTTTTCCTTACATACATGATGTTTTCATAGATATATTGACAAGGCACCGTCATGATGTTAATTTCCTTAAACAGTTCCCTTAGAGAATCGCGCCTGCGGAGATTATATATGGCTCTGATGGCTCTTTTCTGCAGAATAAAAATAGAATCGTTGTCTGCAGCCCGTCCCCAAAGTAAAATACCGTAAGACATGATACTATGAAAGTAACTAAAATAGACTAGTCTCGCGGTATCTACATCAGTAAATTGACGGATTTTTCTGACAGCATAAGCTGCTGAACTTAGCCGTCCTGCAAGAGATGTTAAATGAGGACCCCATTGTAGCCTTGAGTCGAGCGTGATCCCTAGGAAAACAGTTTCATCGACGAATTCTAGTTTCTCTTGATTCAATATTATCTCACAATCACTACCCTTGACATTTGGTAAAGAAAATCTTATGCACTTAGTTTTTTTTCCATTTAATACTAGATTATTAGCAGTGAACCAATTTTGGACCTGCAGTAGGGCGTTATTTACGTCGTCAAAATTTGTAGCACGTCTATTTACCTTAAAAATTAAGGAAGTGTCATCAGCAAATAACACCATTTGTGGTTGATTTTTTAATAAATGGAGTAAATCATTAATATACACTAAAAAGAGGAAAGGACCCAATATCGAGCCTTGTGGCACACCAATTTTTACTATTAAACCAAGTGAATTGACACCATTTATTTGAACTTGTCTATCATTTAAATAAGAACTAACTAAACTGAGCGCAAGTTTTCCAAGTCCGTAATGCTCAAGTTTCAAAAGCAAGGTTTGGTGATCGACGCAATCAAATGCCTTGGAGAGATCACAAAAGATTCCTATGGCATCTTGGGCCTCTTCCCACGCGTTAAAAATGTGTTTTAATAAAGTTACGCCGGCGTCGGTCGTACAACGTCCTTTGGTGAAACCGTACTGTTGATCGTGTAGGATTTTATTCGTGTTAAAATGATTGAGCATTTGATTGAGCATTATCTTTTCAAACACCTTGCTGAAAACCGGCAAAACGGATACGGGTCTATAATTATTGGTGTCTTTACTGTCTCCGGATTTGTAAAGTGGTATAACCTTACTGTATTTCATTAAATCGGGGAAGACACCTTGATCCACACACGAATTAAATACTAAGGCTAAGTAAGGTGCAATAGTCTCAATTATGGAGGTACAGATCTTAATGGACATTCCCCAAAGATCTTCGGTCAATTTGATCTTAATTTGCTTAAAAGCTTTAATTACAATTAAGGGGTTAAAGTTAAATTCAATCTGGCAGGCTGAAACGTTCGCCCTTACTAAATCAAAAGCGAGCGAGGGCGAGGAATTTAAGGTTTCAGTTGTTTTGAGTGGGATACTAGTAAAGAAATTTACAAATTCTTGAGCCACTTCTTTGTTATCGCAAATGAGACCGCTTGACGTCTGCAGTGTGTAATCAGAATTATGCTTTTTATTCCTGTTTGTTTCATTATTTATAATTTTCCAAACCGTCTTTATTTTATTGTCTGCTAATTTAACCTTGTTGCTAATATATAAGGCTTTAGCTGCCCAACAAGCGTTCTTAAAAGTTCTAGAGTAAGTAGCAACATACTTATTAAAAGTTTCCGTGTTAATATAAGGCTTAAGGCCATACAATTCGAAAAGTCTTTCCCTACTTTTCCTAAGCCCTTTAGTTGCCCAGTCACAAAATAAAAACTTGGGGCTGATACTTTTAGTGTTCTTCTTAAAATAATTATTGAACTCGGTTTGGACTACCGAGAAGAATTCATTATACAAAGTATTAACATTGTTCACTGTAAGGTTCTGATTACTTAATTTACAAATTAAAGTGCTATTAAATTTATTTAAATTAACTGATGTTATTGGTCTGGATTGGATCTGCACTTTTTGTATTGGCATGTTGTACTCAAAAGTTACAGTTTGACCACTGTGATCAGAAGGGAGATAATTAACAACGGCTTTATCTAAATATTCGCAACAACAAAAAACATTATCAATACATGTTGCAGTAGTCGTAGTTGTTCGGGTTGGTTCTACAAACACATTTTACAAATTGAATGATTTAAACAAATTTAATAATCTACTGGTATTTAAATTATTTTCTAAAATATTAATATTAAAGTCACCACAGATAATTACTGATCTATTACCAGTTGCAAGTTTTGCCAAAACATCTTCCATTACTGATTCAAATATAGAATAGTTTTGATAATTTGGGGGTCTGTAAACGCACACTATAACATGCTTATCTAGCTCAACACAAGACAGCTCAATGCTATGTTCAACTGACAGTTCAACTATGTCTTTACGAGGTTTGAACTTAATACAACTTTTAACTAGGATTAATGAACCACCACGCAGCATTGAATTTCGATTAAAACAACTGGCCACACTATAATTGTCATAGTTAATTAGCATTTCAGAATCTTTTAACCAATGCTCAGTTATACAAATAATGTCAAACATTGTTTTTTCTAAAAACAACTCAATTTCCAATTGTTTGGAATGAAGTATATTGTCATAATTCAATGTTGCACTGCTACATTTACTAATTCGCAGTAACATAATGACGTATGAAATTGGGTCATTAGCTAACATTATAAATACATTGTAATGCATTAGACATTAGGCTTTACTATGGAGACTACTGAAATATAAACTTATTCAACACTTCACGTTGAGTTTCTCTTATCTTCGAGAGCTCCTCTCTCAACCTATTACATGGCGACCCTGCCATTTGGATTTGGAATGGCGTTAACAAATCAAGACCACGAAGATCTTACTCGCGAGAGTTCCTGTAAACCTAAAGAAGAGTTCTTGTAAAACTAAAGAAGAGCTCCTGAAAACCTACAGAAGAGTTCCTGTAAACCTAAAGAAGAGCTTCATTATAGAAGATGCGTTGTGAGTTCCTGAGAGAAGACGGAGACGAGTCCAGGGTACAGCCCGGCCAGAACGAGCGGTGTCCAGGGAAATCCCGGCCCACGGAATCCAGGGTACATCCCGGTCCAATCTGCGAGCATCGAGCATCGGCAGCGATCCACGGCAACCACGCGGCCCGCCTTGTGACTTCAACGTCATCGAGTCACCCAGTCATCGTTCGCTAAACTCTGCATCGTCAACAAAATGGACTGCAAGCAACTGACCCATTTTTGTAGCTAAGTACTTAATCATTTTGTTAAGTAGGAAACCAAATTAACCAATTCGTCACTTTTTTTTTTATAAAGTTATTATAGTCTTATCTTTATTATGGTCGAAAACCTAGTAACATGTCGCGATAAATTACAGCAAATTAAAGAGTATTTGGTAAAAATAGGACCGGAACGTAGGCAAAAAGAAACTGCATAAGAAATTAGAAGAAGCAATAACGATATACAGTCAAGCGCAGCATATTGTGTCTCAGATTGAACAGACCAAGTTAAGTAGTCAAACCATCGAATACATCAATAGCTTACTGGACCACATAAAAGTAGTTATAATAAGATACAAAGCTTGGTCAAATTCGTAGATTCGTTTACTCAAACACAAGACGGAACAAATACCAAAATGTCCCAATTTGATTTAAAGACGGCAATAGCCTTGTTACCAGTAATGACAGGGCAAGAGCAAATCACGAAACAGCTCATTGATGGAATTTTACTGTATAGTAGCATGATAAATGACGCCTCTCAAACACTTTTGTTGAATTTTGTCCTTAAAACGAGATTGTCTCCGAGTGCAAAACTTCGCATGAAATTATCTTATGATAGCGTAAAGTTGTTAGTCAATGATATGCGAAAGTACTTACTTCCTAAAAAATCAGCTGAAGCGATCCAATCACAACTATACCGTTCATCGCAAGGACGTCGCTCCATAGAGTCTTTTGGTAATGAGGTAGAGGAACTTTTTGTAAATATGACTATTGCCCAGTCAGACGACGATCCTGCTAAGTATGAATTGTTACGTCCAATCAATGAAAAGACCGCCATCAAACGCTTTGCGGATGGTTTGTCAGATGACAGACTTAGTACTATCATTGCTGCCAGGCAGTTTTCATCACTTTCCGAAGCAATCCGCAGCGCCCTAGACGAAGAGTCTTCTTCATCGAGGCATAACGAAGTCTTGAATTTTAGACCTTCATACTCCAATAGACAGAGCAATCCTCAAAAAAAAATCGGTCATAAAAACTTCAATGGTCGTAATTATAGCAATGATCAGAGACGTAACATGCCAAATAATAATTCTACACAAACACGTACGTTTGTAAATTCAGGTCAAAGAGGTAAACGAACTCAGGCAAGTTACAGAGGTGCACGGAATGTGCAACGTGCTCCTTACGTGCAGTACACTGAGCACACTCAGCGAAATGACGCTAAATGTGTGGACAACAGTGCCAATAACGTAGGCGATGACATCAGGAATGATAACAACAATGTGGAAAATCAGTTTTTCGTCCCTAAATTAGAATGTTCCATTTCAAGTTATAATAATACTAGCATAGTTGAATGTACAGTAGACTCAACCCACCCCATAGATTTTTTAGTAGACAGTGGAGCTAGCCTTTGTGTTTTAAAGTACGAATGGTTACAAACAAAGTCTCATTTCGTTAATAATATAGTTCCAGATAAGCTAACAATTAAGGGGGTGAGCGGGAATCTAACTTCCCAAGGATATATTTATTTAAATCTACATTTCAATAACTTACTTTTCAAAGAAAAATTTTACATTTTCCAAAACTTATCTTGTGCAGCTGATGGCATATTAGGCCACAACTTTTTTACAAAATATAACGCTGTAATAAGTTACAAAAATAATTCCCTACTGTTAGAAAATAATAATGATCAGATATCCATACAAATACGACGACATAATTATAACAAACATTTGTTTACAATTCCGCCGCGATGCGAAATTATCCAGCACATACCTACTACTATACGTGAGGATTGTGTTACACTAGCGCAGGAAATACATAAAGGTGTTTTCATAGGTGGATTGATTACGAAACCCGAAAATGGGGAAATTCCAATCCGAATTTTAAATACGACAACCGACGAGGTTGAGGTGGATTTATCAGGTTTAGAAATTAACGGTGTGAATGGCTTCGACATTCTGAACTTTGAAAAGTCAGTATCAAAATCAGATAGGGTAAAAACGTTATTTAATTTGCTCAAGTTAAACACATACTTAAATGAAGAAGAGCAAATAAGTATTGAAAAAATTTGCGCCAAATACTCAGATGTCTTCCAATTACCAGGTGATACATTGAGCACAACTAACTTATTAGAACATAGTATCACATTAAAAAAAGGCGTTAGCCCAGCGTATACCAAGCCTTATAGAATCCCTCATGCCTTGCGAAGCGAGGTACAGAAACAAATACAAGACATGCTCGATAACGACATTATAGAAGAGACTACGTCAGAGTGGTCAAGCCCAGTTCTTCTTGTGCCAAAAAAATCTGATAAAACAGGCGAGAAGAAATGGAGACTTGTAATCGACTATCGTCAATTAAACAACAGGATTGTAGATGATAAGTTTCCATTGCCGAATATCACAGAAATACTAGACTCACTTTCCAGTAGTATATATTACTCAAAACTTGATATGTCGCAAAGTTATTACCAAATTAATCTTACAGAAAATTCTAGAAAATATACAGCATTCACAACTGATAAGATGTACCAAATGAAACGTTGTCCAATGGGACTAAAAACAAGTCCGAGTATGTTTTCCAGGCTTATGACTATAGCAATGGCGGGATTAAACTACGAAAAATGTTTCATCTATTTAGATGATTGTGTTGTTTTAGGTAAATCGTTAATTAATCATAATAAAAACCTTACTTGTGTTTTAGAACGTCTAAGGAAAGTTAATTTGAAATTGAATCCACTAAAATGTGAATTTTTACGCAGAGAAATTATATATCTAGGTCATAAAATCACTCCAGAAGGAATTTATCCTGACCCCTCTAAAGCTATTGTATTAGAGAACTATCCAAAACCTACAAACGCGGATGAAGTAAAAAGATTTGTAGCCTTTGCGAACTATTACAGACGATTCATTCATAAATTCGCAGAAATTGCCTATCCTCTCAATCAGTTAAGTAAGAAAAACACAGTTTTTGAATGGTCCCATGATTGCGAATCGGCGTTTAATACTTTGAAAAAGGCACTCTGTAATCCTCCCGTGCTAGGCTATCCAGACTTTTCAGAAGGAAATAAATTCATCTTGCACACAGACGCATCAAAAATAGGCTTGGGAGCCGTGCTGTCTAATAGTAACGGACAGGTAGTAGCGTACGCGAGTCGTAATTTGAAACCCGCAGAAACTCGATATCCGGTTATAGAGTTAGAACTATTAGCCATTGTGTGGGCAATTAAGCATTTTAAACCATATTTATACGGCAAACAATTCAAAGTTGTTACGGATCATAAACCATTGGTCTACCTTTTCGGAATGACTGACCCTTCGAGTCGGTTAACTAAATTTAGATTTTTTTTGGAAGAATACGATTTTACGGTCGAATATCTTCCTGGCAAACACAATGCAGCCGCAGATGCCTTAAGCCGTCTGTCTTTAAATATAGCAGATTTGAAGAAAATTAACGAAAATGTAGTATCAGTCATGACGAGGGCTCAGCACAGACAACAAACCATCGCCAACGACGACATGGATTTGACGCGTGAGTTACCTCTAACTTTAGGGTCGTCTGGTCCAAAAGTTGTTGAAATTCTTAAACGACCCATCGAAAGCATAGAACTAATCCTAACTCCAAGAAATGTAGTAAATAATAATTCCTCATGTGAACCAATAATCCTTAGCGAAGGAGGTCACTTTGAATTCGTTAAAACAGAATCAACAATATATCTAAGATCCCGATCGTTTCCTACCGTAAGTGTGTTAGCGAGGGACTTAGAGTCGTTTTGTAAACGACTTAATATACAAGAGATGGTTCTAATAAAGAATAAAGACAATTCACATATGATTAAAGCGATTCTGAGAGAAATGAAAGATTCGCAAGATAATTTTCCAAGATTATTAGTAATCAAGGATGTAATGCGAATAAATGATAAAGATGAAAAAACAGTTATCTTGAACGATTTCCACCTGTTACCCACTAGTGGACACGCAGGAGTTAACAGGATGTTGAACAATATCAAACGATATTATTTCTGGCCAGGCATAAGTACTGACGTCTCAGAATATGTGAAAAGGTGTAAAGAGTGTCAAATTAAAAAACACACTAATAAACAAACTAGAGAGCCAATGTCAATAACGACAACCCCTAGTGCAGGATTCGAAAGAATTAGTTTAGATATAGTAGGGCCTTTAGATGTAGACAATTATAATTATAAGTATATTTTAACCCTCCAATGTCACTTGACAAAATTTGTAGAAGCATACCCGCTTACTAAAAAGGACTCAGAGTCCATTAGTAGATCATTTGTGAATAAATATATTTTAAGATACGGCATTCCCAGGGAAATCATAACAGATCAGGGAACGGAATTCATGTCAAGTATTATGTCAGATGTATGTAATTTATTAGGAATAAAGAAATTACACTCCACTGCTTATCATCATGAGACTATAGGTGCATTAGAAAATACCCATAAAAGTCTAGGCGCCTATCTCAGGATGCAGTGTAGTCGAAACAAAAGTGATTGGAGTGACTGGTTAAGTTATTGGTGTTTTTCTTTTAATACTACTGTTCATTCAGAGACACAATATACGCCACATGAACTCGTATTTGGTAAATTATGCAACTTACCTAATAATCTTACCAATAGTTTAGACAGGGTAGAGCCTCTCTACAACCTTGATAGTTATCCTTTAGAATTAAAATATAGGCTACAGCGCGCCCTAATGGATGCTAGGAATAATCTTCTAATTAGTAAACATAAGAGGAAGTTATTGTATGATAAGAAATCAAATTTGGTAACTTATAAACCAGGTGACTTCGTACTTTTAAAAAACCAAACTGGAAATAAGCTAGACGATGTATATTTAGGACCATACAAAGTCCTCAAAGATTTGTCACCAAACATAGAAATATTGAAAAATAATAAATCATATACTGTACACAAAAATAATACAAAATTATTTTGTAATTGAATTGTTACTATTAATGACAATTATTTAAAATGAAGCAATTATGTTAAATACTAGTGATAAATATTCAAGATCAATAAATATTCAATAGTTATAATCACTCCAAAGGTGTTAATTTAATATCTATAGTATCCAAAAATGTAAGACTCAACACTTCACGTTGAGTTTCTCTTATCTTCGAGAGCTCCTCTCTCAACCTATTACAGGAAGAAAAACCTTGAATATTTTGATGAAATAATTTCAAGGATTTCTGCTTAGCCCCTTTTCTGCAGTTTACTATTTTAGAGCCAGAAAATACCTTTTTGTTATTAAGTGTAACTATACTGTTAGTGGTACCTTCTGTTGTCTTACAAACTAGTTTAAAATATCTGAGCTAACCAACTTAACATTAGTACTATTACTAATTGTGGTGCTAATTATGGATGACTTCGACATACTAATTATGTCTGGGTTAATATTAAGTGCTAATAGCCTAGCTATTTGACGTCTAAAACTAATGGGCAGATACACAGTATCCCTAGTCGACCTTAACTTATCAACAAAAATGTTGGTATCAAAAAATATAAACTTGTCACTATGGTGACTAACTATGAAATGCATGTAATTATTTAACATGTGAATGTAGTTGTTTTGTCTGTTCGACAAGTGCTCAAAATATGGAAAAGCACACAAAATTATTTTCTTACAATTTAACTTCAATAGGTTGGTGACACTATCAGTGATATCATCTTTTTTAACATTTAAACTGTTACCTATAAGTATAGTAATAACGGCATTAGAATCATATTCATTCCTAGTTATTGAAGACATTATTTGTTTGTAGGAAGTCTGAGGCATGCAAAAGTTTTGTGAAGAATGACACAGGTTGTTGCTAAGTAATTTACCTAATCCTTTTCCAAAACTATCAGAAAACATAATAGAACAGTAACAAACTTTATTACAAGGGAGAGAACTAGCCTCTGTCTGAACTACTTGCAAAGGACCTACCTAGGTTGTGAAATGTTACCTTCTGTCCTCTGACAGAAGGTAACGACTTTGTAATTTTACAAGTTATTAAATTCAAATCGCGTTTGTGAGGAGAGGGATATTTATATTTGTACTCAAAAATATACTTCCTAGCTCAAGGATTTGAGGTAGATCTGGTTTCATATTTTTTGTGTTGAGTATTAAAAACTGACGATGTTTAATTAAACGTCCAAACCATGTTTACCGACATGTCATCAAAATGTTATGATATAGATAACCTAAGAATTATTATCGTGGCTTATCATTACAAAAACATATTTTACAAACAAATTGATACAATGATTTTATTCGAATACATTCATGTGGTATATCGTCATGGGCCGACTTACTGCAGAAGAAAAAACATTTTACAAAGAAAATGGTTTCATAGTTCTAAAAGACGTGCTTTCAGAAGAAGTGTTGAGTGCAATCAGTGATGAATATGACAAGTTATACGCGAGGAAGAACCAGGACAAGATGGAGAGTTCGTGGGTAGGGAGTGATGCGGACGATCGGAAAAGTGACGCCGCGCAAACGGTGAGCATTGAACAAGTGATCCGTGTCCCTGTTCTTCGGGATCCTGCCGTTTTTACGAAACGATTTTGCCAAAATTTCACTACCCAAAAAAATGTTGGCAACCTTTTTTTATACCAATCAATGCAATGTTTGGAATGATTTTAGTGCGCACATTTTCATTCGGTAAAATTTTTACTTAGCAGAATATTATCAAGGATAATGTCAATAAGGCATTTGGTATTTTATCAAATGATTTATTACAACAAACAATCTTTAGACAATAAACATTTAGTCAAATGATTTGTTATGAAAAAAAATAAATAGACAAAAATATTTATTTTTTGGGAATTACATGGTTTTACTTACATAATTACTTTTTAGGGTTCCGTAGACAAATGGCAAAAACGGAACCCTTATAGATTCGTCATGTCTGTCTGTCTGTCTGTCCGTCCGTATGTCACAGCCACTTTTCTCCGAAACTATAAGAACTATACTGTTGAATCTTGGTAAGTAGATGTATTCTGTGAACCGCATTAAGATTTTCACACAAAAATAGAAAAAAAACAATAAATTTTAGGGTTCCCATACTTCGAACTGAAACAAATTTTTTTTTTTTGGGTTTGTACCCATACGTGTAGAGTATCTATGGGTAGGTCTTCAAAAATGATATTGAGGTTTCTAATATAATTTTTTTCTAAACTGAATAGTTTGCGCGAGAGTCACTTCCAAAGTGGTAAAATGTGTGCCCCCCCCCTCCCCCTGTAACTTCTAAAATAAGAGAATGATAAATGTAAAAAAAATATATGATATACATTACCATGTAAACTACCACCGAAAATTGGTTTGAACGAGATCTAGTAAGTAGTTTTTTTTTAATACGTCATAAATCGTAAACCGCAATTTACCATTCATTCAATCAACTCAAAAATAATAAAAAAACATTTAATTTCATAAACATAAACCTTATGCATAAACCCGGATGTTACGGAACCCTCGGTGCGCGAGTCCGACTCGCTCTTGCCCGGTTTTTTTAATTACATTGCATGGTTGCGGTCCGTCGATAGGCGACGTAGGATGCAAGAACGAGCGAAGGGCACCCCGAGGTTCGGTTTTGTTAGGTTACTTTAAACCCTTATAAAAGAAATAGGAGCCCCGCGGAGCGGGTCTCTGTCGACATTGGATGCAAGAGAGAGCGAATGAGAATACCTCATATCATATTAAACAGGGCCAATTGAAATCATAGACAGACAGAAAAAGTTATTTAAAAAAAACAAAAAAACCGACTGCGGTAAAAAAAACTTAAGTAAAAAGAAACTGAAAAGCTAAAAACAAGCCCATTTTAAATTAAATAAAAGTTGGAAGCAGGCGGGACCCACACCATTTTTATTGTATTTTCAAATTCAAATGGGTCCCGCCTGCTTCCAACTTTTATTTAATTTAAAATGGGCTTGTTTTTAGCTTTTCAGTTTCTTTTTACTTAAGTTTTTTTTACCGCAGTCGGTTTTTTTGTTTTTTTTAAATAACTTTTTTATTTCCAGCTTTTTAGTTTACAAATTTGAAAGATTTCGCAGACGATTTAGTTCTTGGTAGGTGTTTTTTTGCGATTTGTCACTTCGAATTGCTTTTAAGTATATATGTTGTGTATATTTTTGTAATCACCTTTTAAAACCCTTTATTTTGATACCCCACTCGATAGGTTTTGAAAAAAAAAAAAAAAAAAAAGGTTTAATATGACGTCCAGTCGTCGCCATATTGCATTTTCACTAACGTCATGTCTTTAGTGACACTCGCCGGACTAAGAGGAATCGATTAACGTGTGAATCATAAAAATTGGCCCAGGCGTTTGGTCTGTATAGTGCTTCAAAGGAACATATAAACATACATACATACATACATACATACATACATACATACATACATACATACATACATACATACATACATACATACATACATACATACATACATACATACATAGGCTGATGAACACATTACCACTCCTTTGCGTCGCGCAGTCGGGTAAATAGGGGCCGACGGCACTATTCGGCTTATTTTATTTTGCGTAAAATATGTTATACCAACTGAAATATTTGACTAAATTAAAATTGGTAAAAGTACTAGTTAGTAAGCAAGTTATTGTTTAAACGTTCACTTGCCAAACATTAGGTTTGCGTTACAATTTTTTGTGAAAAGATTATCTGCTAAAATGATTTGGCAAATGAAATTATGCGGAAAATTGTTTGGGAAGTGATAATTTGGCAATTTCTTTTCGATAAAACAAGGGAGACCCCTGTTCTTCATATCAGATAGATCGTTTAGCCAGTTATGAAACGTAACGTACGTAATATATAGGTAATAGGTAATACGGGCTGGTTTCCGCAACTCCACGTCCTCCTCGTAAATATATGTACCTACATTATATAAACTCACTCCTTTTTCACTTGTAGTGTCTGTATAGGCAGAAATTAAAGAACGCCACCTTCTACGTGTCATTCATACCTTCACCTACCTACCCTCTTTTGCCTGTTGCTTTGTCCAAGTCCGAACGTATGAAGCGTTTAAACATATTATCATTGAGTGGCTCAATAGTGTAACCCACATCAGTTAGGCGTTATGTCTGTCTAACATCATATATTTAAGGTTTTGTTTTGGCTTTGCACAGGTGAAAGGCATCCACAACCTACAGTACCACCACGCAGTGTTCAGCTCGTTCCTCTTCAGTAGCAGGCTCCTGGATGCCCTGGAAGACATCATGGGATCTGGCAACATTGTGCTGCATCACACCAAGGCTCACTTGAAGCCGCCTGAAAAAGGAGCCGCTTATCCTATGCATCAGGTTAGAAATGAACTTTATCAGTTATCCAAATATACACGATGTAAGATCGTCAACCAGTTGACCAGGATGGACATCAGCGTTAAAATTTCGTCGATAATTTAAAAAAAAAAAGTTGGTGGAAACTTTTTGACCTTTCTGTGTAGGCATGAGGCACTTTTGTATGAAACAGCTTGCTTTTTTGACTCTGGGCAGTAAATCTGACGGATAATACTTTTTTTTTTTTAAACGTTGTTTATCTCATTTAATCTCAGTCTCAATCTGCCAAAGTTATCGGCACTAATAGGAATATAGTAATAATTATAATATATTTTCTATATATCCAGATTTCTTGAATCGAGTAGAAACATTTATCTACAAACCCTATATGGACTGTTGGCTATTCTTCTGCGCAGGACTACCACTACTTCCCGTATAAGAACGACTCCATGATCGCTGCCTTTCTGCACCTGGACGCCGCTGGACCTGACAACGGAGGCCTATTCGTCTACCCTGGATCTCACAAGCTGGGTCCTCAAGAAGACGTCGGAGCCAAGGAGTCTAACTTCCATTATGTGGATCAAGTAATGTACTATCAGTTAAATTACACATGTTTATTGAAGAGTTGCACGTATTATGGAATTGCAAGCTATACATAATATGTACATATAACCATAATATGTACATGTAATTGGCCACTAATACGTTTGATTTTAAATCAGTTATTGTTCAGGATTATTTATGTTATGGTACAGTCAGCAACAAAAGTCAATTAACACTTCAGTTTTTTTAATCTCAGTTATTGAGCAAAATATTTGTTCAAAATTGCATTGTACAGTATGCATCAATACTGCTTAGGCATGCTATGGTTGAAATTTCTGTGAACATGCTTCGCGCCGTCCCCGCGCCCGCGCCGCAGGCGCGTATTTACATCTGTGTGTGTACACTTGCTGACGTCAAACGAAACAAAACATATCGTCATCGCTTTTTCACACGCGCGGCGTAATTACGTATGACCTTGGTTGGTCCATACCACTGCTAAAATTCACAACTTCATAACAAGTACTGCTAGCGGATAACGTAGCGTATAGGATTAGTAAACACGCAGGCCTGGGTTCGAATCTCGAGATGGAACTTTGATTTATCTTTTCAACAATAATCTTATTTTTTTTATTATTCGATAAATTAATACACGAGAATAATAATGTAATATTTGTATTATTATATTGTTATTGAAATATGTGGGGTAAAAATAAAAATATATTTAAGTGATTTCAAAAATTTTATTCGTTATAATTTGATAAATAAACTTTTAAAACAGTTTATTTTCTCATAAAGAACAATTTATTGAAGTAAAGCAGGTAATCAGTGAGCTACGACCATTAGACTTAAAATATTGTAACTATCGTAGTAATAAAATAATATTGTGCTTTAATTGCGGATATAGCTTAAGTATTCATTATCAAAATTCATTTTGAAAAGAAGATTGAAACTATAAACCTCAAAATAATCCTTATTACGGATATGACACAATAATATTTTAATATTACTAAAATCAATTTGTAATTTATAACTTAATACGTTGTATAACCCCCATTATTATCCATGCTATCAAGTAAACGCTGGCGTATGGATCCTGTAATGTTTAAACATATATCTTCATATTTCCTTGCAATGCAACTTCATCTGGTAGGTAACTGGTTGGTTAAAACCACTTGTTTCTTATTCACTGACTATACTCTTCCTTATGTCTTTTGACCCTCCGACTCACAGTAGGTAATTTCTCTAAAACAAAAAAGGAATATTGTAAGGCTACTAGCAAAATTATAAAATATTAAGTAGATACTTATTACTTTTTTAAACAAAATTATTTTGAAAATAGTTCAAATGTTACAAAATGATTATATTATAATTTATACATAATGCTATATTCATCATTCCAAAAGTAAATAAATAAACTCTTGGAAATATTTTTTTTTTCTTCTATTTAGACCCTATGGTAAATATAAAACGTTTAATAAAATAACTACAATGATCAGCAGTTAAAATTTAATTAGCTAAATGTTAGATAAAATAATTAAATCATAATACTCACAGTCAGTCCGGTTTCATCAATTATTTGTGATATAATATTAAGTCCACTTTTACGCTGCGCGATAATATCCGCTTTCATCTCAAAGCTTACATTTCAAAATGAACTATTACACAGCTATTATAATAGATTAAACACACGTCACTAACCCACAATATCAAAAACTAACCAAGAACGAACAACATTCTATTAGACGCGGTGAATGAGCCGTAAGTTACCTGCATCTGTCTACCATACCTAATTTATTTATTTAGATTTCTGTGGGTATACTCATAAAGTTTTACGAATTATGTGAACAAGACGAACATGACACGGAACTATATTCAAAAGCGTGATTATTCGAGTAATATGCGGGTGTGTGTGTCAAATTACTCATTAAAAGAAGGTCGTAAGTCAAACTAAACGTTAAGTAATTAGTTTTAAACTTGCCTATGGACTTTTGGCGTGGATAGTACTTCTGCTGCTATTTTCAACAATTATTTTGCTCAATAACTGAGATTTAAAAAACCGAAGTGTTAATCGACTTTTGTTGCTGACCGTACCAAATCCCTGGCATAAAATCATAATCGTTTATTTGCTAAGAAAGTAGGTACATCAAATAAAGGTGTTTACAAAACTGTGATTCTGTATAATCTACCTTAAATTAGGTACTTATGCAAACATTGAAAATATTTTTTTAATAAAAATATTAAAATTAAATTGTCAATAAAATAAATTAAAAATGATAGAATTCATACTAAGAATTATTACAATAAGAAAACACACAATGAAGTATAGTGTAATTACAAAATCATTAGTTTCTTTTTAAACATTTGGATTGGAACATTATTTTATAATGTTAGTTATTTTGTTATAATGGTGGGACCCATGACGAAAACACTTTTAGCTATCACTTTTTAACAGGTTCCTACATTGGCTTCTGACAGGCTCTTTTCTAGTTTCGGACACTTAGAAAGTAATTTTTATTTATTCTTAAATGGCCATTTCTAAAATATATAATGCCAGGAATGTTAAAACTTTTAGGTAGATAATTAAACAAAGGTACACAACTGCCTGTCATTTTCAGGCCACACATTGCCCTTATACGACGTTTGCAGGCCTTAAATACCAATTACCCCACCTAGGCAATTATTTTCCTAATTAATTTCAACTCACACTTCTAATAAAAAATATCTGGGATCTGACGGGTCAGGTTCTGATAAAGTAATTATTAAGACTTTTCTTTGTACTCCAGACGAAATTCTCCTTACAAAAAGCCACTCCGGTGATCGCGGCTCGCGGAGACGTGGTCGTGTTCTCATACCTGCTGGTGCACGGCAGCCCCGCCAACACGTCGAGCAGACCTCGCCGCATGCTGCTGCTGCAGGCGGCCGCTGCCGAGGACGAGCCCCTCGGCCAGCAGCCGCTGAGGCCGGGCCAAGGTTGGCTGCTCAGAGGTGTCAATGTCAATAGGGATGCCAGCATATCGAAGAGATTTGAAACCAACAAGTGATCGTGATAGATGGTGTAAAATAAATGATGCTGGTAATAATGAAATAGTAAAATAAAATACACAAACGCACGCTCAATCTTTAACTGTAAACTGAAATATAAAAGAACCAGTGAACACAAAGTATTCCGTAAATTCTGTTTCCAAACACTTCTTTGTTTTTTTTATTTACCACAATTTAATTAACGTACGTACGAGAGAATATTTAAAAGAACCGTGCAGATAATATGCTGAAAAAACCGGCCATGTGCGTGTTGGACCACGCACAATGAAGGGTTCCGTAGTTTGAATGAATTTAACCCAAGAACAAACTTAATATTGTAGTTAAAAAACATGTTCTCCCATACATTCCAACTAAAAATGTAAGTTTGTATGCACAATATTGAGAGATTTACCATTTTGTTTTAAATAAAAAAAACATGGTAAATACACAGACTTCATAAAGGTTTTGCTGTAATCTATAGGTATAGAACTATTTTCTGTATTATTTTTTCAAAATTTTAGGCTCAGTAGTTCCGGAGATAAGGGGGGATCCTCACAGTAAGCCCTTTCATTAGATATGTCGCACGGTACAGATTGCGAAACTTTTTTTTTACTTTTCTATTTGTCCTCCAAAAATTACCCCCATATTCAAAAATAATTTATTTACGTTATACGTTTGTGCTTGGGTCACAGAGATTCATATGTGTACCAAATTTCAACTTAATCGCTCCATTAGATTCGGAGCAAATTGGCTGTGAGTCTGTGACAGATGGACGGACGCACGAGTGATCCTATAAGGGTTCCGTTTTTCTTTTTGAGGTACGGAACCCTAAAAACTCACAATACAGTTAGGAAGGCAATAACTTGATAGAGTTTATTAGCCACGCAGTGGTTCCCAAGGCTTGCAAAGAAACAAGTGGATAGTACTTACTACAAAAACTAAATTAACAACGGCTTTTGTAAAGCATAATATTTAAGAAACTTTAGATTGTATAACATCAAAGTGTCTAAGAATCATGTTTGTTTTTTAAATTTTAATTTATTGTAATAAAATGTCTATTTAGATTGATTAAATAAAATGTTTTCGTATGTGTAGATACTCTCTGCTTTTGCATTAATAAAGACTATTCGTGATATTTGCTTAAGTGCTGGATATTTCACCTTTGTTAACCCTTACATTAAATTATGATAAAAAGATAAAAGTATTTAAAGGTAGGGCAGAAGAAGAGTCCTTCTTTTGACCAATTTCTATGTTCACGAGCTCATTGTAAACGGGCTCTGCAATTGCGGGGCTTAATAGGTGGTACACGTAGAATAGAATAAAATATTCTTTACTAGCTGCTGCCCGCGACATCGTCTGCGTGAAGGCTCTACAGCACCAAAAATACCTAAGATGGGCGTGTCGCTATAGAATTATAAGTAAACAACTTTTAAAATAGCATTAAAATATTTTTTTGCAAGCGAAGCAAGTGAAGAGAGTTATATGGGAATCCTGCTGAGTTCAGTCATAAGATGTGACTGAAGGAAATAGAGTAAATAATGCGGGAATACATTCCAGGACAAAAAAGAGTAAAAATACGTACAAAGGTATCATACCTTACAACACTTCCCTATAAACTACGTTGGTAGTTATGCTGCCAGGAGCCAAAATGTAAAGAGAGTCAGGACTGGTGACGCGGGAGCAAGCGACGTACAGTTGCCCGTGTGAGAAGCAACTCGTCCTGAGGTCGACACCCGCTGCCCTCAGTGTCTGCCCTGCGACTTATTGATGGTCATCGCGAAGCAAACATTCACGGGGAACTGTACGCGCTTGAACTGGAACGGGAAGTTATGAGATATGAGGGGAATGCGTGGTATAAATACCGCCACGCCGACGCCACAACCCGTAAGAATTTCCGCCTCAATGGTGTGTCTGTGGAGCGAGATGACTTTATGGCGGGTCCCGTTACACAACTTCGAAGGAGATAGGTTCCGAAGAAGCATAATCGGGACACCGACCTTCAGCTTGATGGTATGCGCTGGAAGTCCACTTGCTGACAGGGAGTTCAGAAATTCCACGGGATAATGTGTGGCGTCATCTTGCTCGACAACAGTGTTTATCAAGGTGAAGACCACTTCATTCCCCTCAATTTCCGAGAGAATGCATTCGTTAATTGCTGCAGCCTGATCATTTTTGGGCGTCAAAATGGCCCGCTCACACACCTAAGAATTCTGCTGGTGCTGTATACGACTGATGTCTCCGTACACACAGCGAATGAGTTCTTCTTAGCTGGACACCACTCTACCGAGAGACTCTGAAAGCACCACCTGTCCACTTCTCTCTTCTGGTAGAGTGCCTTCGCCAAGACTTAGAAGGACATCGGAGAATTCATGAGCACGTGCATTGCCGCCGAGCCGAGCTCTCATGTTAATGGTCAAGCGCAGCGTACGAACTCGTGACCACAACGAAGATTGTTTCAACGAAGCATTCACCTCGTCAGCCCTCGATCCCCGCGTCACCACGGGAAGCGTTTGCCGGAAATCGCCACTGAACAGAACCGTGACACAACACATCAAATGTCGTTCCTGCGGATGTCCTGCAGGGTTCTGTCCACAGCCTCAACTGCCTTCCTATTGGCCATCGTACACTCATCCCATACGATCAGAGAGAAATCCTTGAGCATGTGTCCCTTATCGCTGTTACGTGACACACCACAAATAGGCGTTTCGGCGCTCTCTAAATCAATGGGAATTTTAAACATGGCATGTGCTAAATTGCCACCCGGTAGCAGTGTGGCAGCGATTCCCGACGACGCTACAGCAATAGCAATTTTGCCTTGCCTCCTGACCTCTGCAAGCATGCCAGTGGTAACAAATGTTTTTCCTGTTCCACCACGAGCATCCAGGAAAAACATTTTACCCTGGTTTTGCCCAACGCTTTCAAGGACGGTGTCATAAATTTGTTTTTGCTCTGAAGAGAAGAAAGCGACATGGTCATTTCGTATGGTGGTCATTTCGCCCAGATCGTAATTTGTCTCAGCGTTATACTCACGATTTCCACGGTCTTGATGCGGTGATGATTGGGGAGCTGGTAACCCATATTCGATCAGTGGATTGCCACCGATAGAAATGACCACATCTTGAAGTGAACTGAGACAAGTGTTCATCACGCGTTCATCAGTTACTTCGACTTCGTCTCCAGTAGCACGCCTCAAAGCTCGTAGAAAATCTTTAGACACATGATGGCGATACTTCTCCCACAAAGCTACCGGGTTCGCGACTCCACAATACACCAAGATGACGTCAAACAGATGACGCATGCGGCTGGGACTGTCACTGGCGCTCGCCTCCGCGAGGGTTTCATCCCAATTTTCGTCACCGTCGAGAAGGTGACGTGCTATAATGCTATTTTAAAAGTTGTTTACTTATAATGCTATAGCGACACTGGCATCTTAGGTATTTTTGGTGCTGTAGAGCCTTCACGCAGACGACGTCGCGGGCAGCAGCTAGTTAGGTATACGACATGAAAATATATTAATTACCAAGCGATAATCACACAGATAAATACCGAACAAAAGTATTAACAGTCAATGTTTATTTTGTACTAACAACATCAAATTGATGAAGAAATGATCATCATCAATGAATATAACTTTTTGTAATACTTAACACCGCATTTTTCTTAAATTGTCTTCCTCAACTCTGCTCAAGATTTTGAGGGTTTTGTTGGAACTTGAATTTGTCAAAACGAACTATACGATACAACTTTCATGAAGAAAATGCACATTACCATCTATGAATTTTAAGAATAACTAACTACTAACCTCGCCAACATGATCAAATTTAAATTATTAATTTCCAAAAAGTGTTAACATGTAACTTGATTTGATTTTTATGAAATCTCATAGATGGCGCTGCTTCAAAATTGTCTTTATACTACTAACATTCATTAAACTATGTTTCTCTGTCGAAGTTACTTAAATGGCGTAGTTTTTATAGTGTAAAGCTAGATAATAGCATGGCTTACTCAAAAACAACATTTAAATATGCGTCGTTAGATTACATGCTGTCACAGAATGCGTAAGAAAAATAAAGATTCACAGCTCCGCCCCCGTAGGTGATAGCGTGATAATATGTAGCCTATATGTTGACCCGACCTCTTAGTAATATTCATGCAAAATTTGAAGTAAATCCATGCAGTACTTTTTGAGTTTATCCCGGACATACATACAGACAAACAGACAAACAGATAAACAGACAAACAGACAAAAATTCTAAAAACTATATTTTTGGCTTCGGTATCGGTTGTAGATCACACCCCAAGTATTCTTTTTAAAAAATATTCAATGTACAGTATAGATGTCCGACCGTTCAGCTTGGATATAATAAAAATAAAATAAAAACAACCGACTTCCAAAAAACATTACAAAATGAAAAATAACTTAAATTTCGGAAGTCGGTGTCTTTGGATCTGTATTTTAGTTTTTTGCCGCCGACTTCCAAAATTTAAGTTATTTTTCATTTTGTAGTGTTTTTTGGAAGTCGGTTATTTTTTTTTGTAAAAAAGTTTTTATTTTTCACTTTTTAGTGGGTCAGTTTGTAATTTATCTAAGTTGCAATGGTCAAGCCACCGACGGCTACCATGCACATCACTTGCTAAGGTATAAGAATCAACCCATAGCTTAATTAAATCGACGCAAAACCAATTTTGTTCTGAACAAAACTTTAACATTTCCTTTCAAAATAGTTCCCCAGGATGCTCATTAAAATCGCTACTTTCTATTTTGGCCACAATCTCACTTAAACAATCCACAAAATCTAATAAATTATCAGGAGAATCAGTAGGCATATACACATTAAAAATTAAGGCTTTGACTGCCAACGCGGTCACCGGTGACCGCGAACAATAGATAGAATAGAATAGAATACTCATTTCTTTATTCTCATTTTTTTTTTCTCTTTTTTTTTACTCTTTAGATTTTGTCTGTTGTCTGGCAGTCAACATGTTAAGCTAGATCGGTCCAACACATTAACTTTTATAGCAACAACGCGATCACTTACACATATTAAACACATACCAAAACATTACGTCCGCTCCTGAAAAAACAACGTAGACAACCGAACAATAATATACACATTTGGAACACGCTGAAATGAACACAAAATATTCTGACAGGATACGAGTAGGTTGTACAATCAGAATCCGTTAGTTACGCATTCTTATCCTCACGGGCAGACATGACTGAAGGCGGCCGGATAATGTGGAGCGTTTCCTCAAAAACATACACACGCAGAAGATATACCTGTCCACTCAATATTCTATCAACGACCGCTGCTAACTTGATGTTTTTGTTCATCCTGTCTAATGAGCGTCATAAACATGATGTAACACTCACGTCTGTCATTTCGTACCTTGAACAATGGACGTGTTAAGTGGAAAGCTAAGCTGTGAAGGATTGAGAGCATTCGTCACTCTACTAGCTTGCATGTAGCATGTGCTTGTCGTAGGCTTTCTATTTTTCTTTTTCATCAAACTTGAACCAAACCATTTTGAAACCAAGATGGCGACGGTAGTAGATCACCATACCGAAGAATAAGAGTTCAAATCAATTCCTAATGTGGACATTAACACTTTTAATTAATTCAAACAAAACCTACACGCGTAGTGTAGTGGCCACCGTAAAAAACAAAAGAAACAAAATGGCAGATTGGAGAAACATTTCTATGGTTCCATGTCAAAAATGAAGAAAATAAATGTTAGTTTCTATTAAAGATATTCTTCGTAGAAGATAGGAGTGAACGTACTACGAGTCCGGGCTACAGACTGTCACTATTTGCGATGTTTTTGGTTTTTGATTTCTTCAATGGGTATTGAAAAACGACGAGGAAAATTAAATATATTATTATACCGGGCTCTTGGAAATTGACGCTGAATCCAAAAAATTTTTTATTTACCATTACAAATTAGTTTGGTACCTACATACTTTGCGAAAATATAATACGTACGTAAAAGCGTCCTCTTAACAAAAATACATTCGAGTATCGGCAAAAGAATTGCGCCGGGCCGGGGCCCGGGCTCGGGGTCCTCGATCACGAGGCCGTGCCCTGCAGATAAAGCCCTAATGTATGACCAACGATTACTCCACGTTTATAAGAAAACCCTCGACAACTATTCGTCGGCCGACAAGGAAAAAAATACTTTTCATTTACCGTAGCTTTTAATCAAAATGCTTGATAACTACGTATAACTAGTGAGCTCCAAAAACATATAAACGCAAACAAAAATTAATGGGATTGTCTACAATCATACATAATATTATTGTATTAATGTATAGCAACAAAACAAACCACAAATAAGTAACTATAAATTCAAATTGATACAATTAAATTAATCTAGTTTTTAGCAGCCAAAACGAGTTTTGGACTTCCGAATTTACATCTTCATATTGCCAGGACTCTTTTATGTTGTCGTGTCATCAGAACTATAACATTTATGTGTGCTAAGTTTCAACAGATTGGTTCACAGGCGCAAATTCAGTAGGAGAAAAATCATTTATTTCTAACTAGACAAAAAGGGCTATGTTTCGCAACCTACAGTATCAACCACCCTGTCATCACACTAATATTATAAAGACCAAAGTTTGTGAGTGTGTTTGTATGTGTGTTACTTCTTCACGCTCAATAACGACTGGACCAATTTTAATAAAATTTTCCACACAGATACTTTATAACCAGTATAAATAAAAAGAAGTACATATCCTATATGTTATTTCTATTATGTTTATTCCCATATTGATAATTGTTTATCCTGATATTCCCACGGGATCGAAACTTATGCGGGTGAAACCGCGGGGCGCAGCTAGTAAAGATATATATAAGGAAAATGTGTTTAAAATGTGTGTCTTAATTTGAAACATATGTGTTTGTTCTTAAATATTGAGCCATAAAAGGGATGAATGAAAGGCAATTGCATGCAGCTGAGATGAGAATGCTAAGAGGGATATACAGTGTTACACGATTGAATAGAATAAGAAACGTTTGTTTGACGTTCAAAAGTGCCTTTTATTTGCCTTTTTGAAATAAATGCTTTGACTTTGACTTAGACAAATAAACGGAGTCTAGAAATAGCAACTTATTGTGGTAACCCCGTCGCGGCTGTAATATGCACTTTCCTGAAAAGTGTAACACACAATGTAGGTACCTCATTTACAGAATTCTACCAAATAATTGGTGAACAAGACAAGACAAACATGTGCTTTAAGGATCTTTTTACCTACCTATTGATAAGGTTAGGAAACCCCTGATCTAAGTGGACCTTTTGTGTTTTGTCTCGTAGTAAATAAGCTCATAGATTGGTTTTGCATGATTAACTGCAATAATGAAAATGATTATATTTCTCTGATTTAATACGTACACGACGATACCTAACCACAGTTGATTGCAGTTCACTTTAGAAATGGACGTGTTTGGGCAAGTAGCGAAGGTTACGTTTATATTAAGTTAGTATTATTTTGACCGGTGAATGTTATGTTCTGTTAACAAAAAACAAAAAGTCAATCGCGTGCATGCCGACCCGCTCAAAAGTCCATTTGCAATCTAAAAATAATATAGCACCTGTACGTACATACTTAATATCAACGACAAAAATAATGCTAACACAATATAAACGTAACCTTCGCTACTTGCCCAAACGCATCCAATTTCTAAAGTGAACTGCAATCAACCATGGTTAGGTATCGTATCGTACCGTACGCATTAAATCAGAGAAATATAATCATTTTCATTATAGCAGTTAATCATGCAATACCAATCTATGAGCTTATTTACTACGAGACAAAGACACAAAAGATCCACTTAGATCAGAGGTGTCCTAACCTTCTCAATAGGTAGGTATCAGGGTCCTTGAAGCACATGTTTGTCTGGTCATGGTTTGGTTCACAAGTATTTGGTAGTGTTCTCTAAAGGAGGTACAGACGCCAGCACGTCAAGCAAAGGAGAAACCCGTTTCTGGGCCTAACCGTTACACGAATAAGATATGCACCAAAAAAATCGTCTATTTTGCTAAATTAACCCATTTAAATCTTAGCCTCATTTACAATGGCCAAGTGTAGAAAATAATTAGATTTCTATTTTTTTGTTTTAAACCACCTTTGTAAACCGTTACAACAATTATTTTGTTATACGTCACTAACTTCACAAATGCTGGTATTCTATCAATGAGCGTACCCTAAGAATATGATCGATTTAGTGGAAATCGATGCTGATACAAATAATTAAATAACACTCCATTGTTTTAGTATAAATTACTTTTTAGGTATTAAAATCAATGTAAAACAATTAAATCTGGAAACTAATTGATATTTAACGTAATCGCCATTAAAAAATATTAAAAGAAATAAATAATCGATAAAATCGACTGCACCATGGATTGCACTAGTAAACGGCAAATGTCAATGTCAACGTCTGTCAATTGTCATGTCATTAATGTCATTCGCTTTTAGGATTATTGCGCAAGTCAATGTGTTGTTTTTCTGTATTTCTGGGGATTTATTTTTTTGGTAAGACCTCTAATCGAATACTGGACTCTGAAATTGATTGCATTCTGACTGACTCTCGCTTGAACAATGGACACCGTTACATAACCTCTGCCACCTGTGCTGACTTTTGCTGGAAAACCGGATCTGATTATTGCTCTTTTTGACGACTGGCACGACATCATGAACCTGTGCATTAATTGCGGAATAGCAACGGCCTACTGCCATACAATAGGAAGGCGAAGATTGGAATATGAAAATGATTCTTTCAATTGTACAGGAAAGGGTCGCGCGCGCCTCAAACGGTTAGTATCCGATATTTCTATATTGTAACATTTTTGTACAATGTATGTAATAATTTAATGTAGTCGAACTAAATAGTGTTATCGCATTTGTTCAGTTGTTTGTTGATAGTTGTACTTTATGTAATGATACCAGAATGTGCAGATGTGATGCTTCATATTCGAAGACATGAGTGTGACATCACCAATCCGGACTGAACCTGCATGGTTATTGGTTAATTATATTCCCTCTCAGAGAGGAGACCTGTGTCCCTGCAGTGGGAATGTAATAAGGCCGCTTATGTTTACCCAAATGTGCCACTCGAATGTTTATTGCTAAATGCTAATGATAGACCTATTAGTCAAATGATAAATGTTTGCTTCAGGTAAATGAAAATGACTTTAATCTGCCAAGCTTGCTGGAATCATGCCAATGCTGTATCTCTTGATGGAAATATACCAGATGGGAGTGAACAGACACCTACAGGACACCAACGAGTGTGTATTCACTGTGGACGTTCTCTTCTGAGAAGAGTTCGTTGTCATCAACTTACGACTACTGGTACAGTGCAAGAACACAGAATACACGAAGTTATAAGAGGATGGATCCTACCACGCACGGTTAATATAATAGTTTTTTTCATGCTTTTTTAATAACATTTTATTTACTTTAGTTTTGATAACAAGGGCATTCAAAAGTTTTATTTGATATGCTAAAACATTTAAGTGAATTAGAACAGTGTGATAATGGTTAAGCTAACTCAGGCTTATTAACCTACATCAGGATTTCTTTAGATAATTCTTTTTCAAAGTGGGCAATAACACACCACACATCTCTGGTGTAAAGGCACCCTTTAATGTAGATATATTATTTTCATGTGGGTGCTTCAAGTGTTGTCTGTCACTCTTGTTGGGTGCAAGCAAATAGAGCATCCCGGCATTTCCATGATCAACAGCAAGAGCTGTCAACATCGGACTCAAACTTAAGAGGAAGAATAAAGTCGAGGCATATTAGTAATAGGATGTATTTCGTTTATATATTAGTCGACAGCTCTCTAAGTGGAAGGGATGCTATAACCGAACCTGTATTGTTAGCAAAAGAACGGTTGGATGCTGTACCCACACCATGAGCATAATATGGTATCTTGGTTAGGCACGGCACCAGGGTAGTCAATTGCCTCCTGCACAATTTCTGGATACCTACTGTGTTATTATATTATGATAATCCTAATGAAGAAAGTAATTAATAAAACCATCACAATTACCTGTGTTTTTTTTTTATTTTAATATATTATTGCAATCTCGGATTACTTACCTACTGTAATCTGAGATTGCATCAAATCCCTAGGTACAATATTAACAAATGCAAGCCAGTAGTGATGTAAGTGGGCCTTGTATAATAAACATAGTTTTCTGCTGAGGTTTTCAATACCACTACAAGAACAATCAGATAAATCGGAAGTCATCCCCTAAGCGCTTTTTATATAAGTACCTAAAACCTCATCGTGATAGGCGGCAGGTGCTGAAGCACAGCACATGTGCGTTCCAGATTTACGTAGGAAACGAAAGTCTCAAAAATATCATTGTTTAACTAGGTACTAAAAATAACCTAAAAAGTGAACATTGTTGTCTGATTTTACCAATTTGGCCATTGCTGAGAGACGTGAAAATTGGGCTCGTGAAACCTTCCTAAATGCTCTAATTTATGGCCAAATTCCAGCCCTGTAACGCCAGGCCCAAGTTTCTATGGAGTTTGGGTTTCTCCTTTAACAATCTGTCAAATTTCTATAATAGATTTTCAACGTAATCGATAAAGTATAAGGTTCAAAGTTGATTGGCAAAATTTGACAGTTTCGGGTAGCTTGATGTGCTGGCGTCTGTACATTGTGTGTTACACGTTTCTGGAAAGCACATAGTACAGCCGCGACGGGTCGCAATAATAAGTTTGTATTTCTAGGTTAAGACGTTTATTTGTCTATGGAACACATTATTTATTTATGTTAGTCAACTACACAAAAGTGAATATTTTATTGATATTATAAACGCTACCAGTCTTAAAATAATAATAATATGTACAGTCAACGAAGGAGATAAGTATACAGGAGCGTCGGATATAGTTGAAGTTTACTAAGAAACCGCGGGGCAATTGCGTAACACATTATCAATGGGAATCGGTTTCATTTTGACGGTTAAACAACATTCATTGCATTATTTACATTGTTGAGCAGACAAATTTTTCGAACTTATGAAGCAATGGATTAGCAATTTGCTTCAAAATTACTCAGATTCCGATCGATAGTGTGTTACGCAATTAGGGTGCCGGTGGATGTTCTCGAATAAAATTTAATTTTATTAATAGAAAACAAACAGCTCATTTATTAAATGAAATTTCAGTCCAGAACATCTATCGGTTTCTTAGTAAACTTCAACTATATCCGACGCTCCTGTATAATCTCCTTTGTTGACTGTACAAGTACGGTATATAAAAAGGAAGGGAAATAATCAAAGTGCATCAAAAAATTCGTCCGCATCGCTGTCAACAGGAAACGAGCCCAAAAGGTTGGCAGCATGGCCACGTTGTATCAACATATCATCTTTTAATCAGTCTATAATGTACCCACTGCTGGGACACAGGCCTCCTCTCTGTGAGAGGGAGTGGGCCGTAATCCACCACGCGGGCCCAGTGAGGGTTGGTACATGTCACACGTCTTCCAATGTTTGATTCTAGGATATGTCGGTTTCCTCACGATGTTTTCCTTCACCGTTTTGAGAGCAGTGGTGATGAAATAATTTACAGAAAGTAAAGCGCCGGGCTGGGTTCGAACCTACAACTCATAAGTCGAGGCCGATACCACTGCTCTCACTGGGCCACCACTGCTCTCTGCCACGTTGTACGGAAAGTTTGTACGGAAAGAAGTTTTCTCGAATCCCATGAATTTTCGCCTAGGCTTTACGGGGTACTTAATTGATGCAAATGGGACACACTATCGGGTCCTGCCGGAAGGAATACGTCAACTTACAAGTCGACCTGTATACTAATGCTAATGGCAGAACACTGATACAGTGTATCATCAAAGCATCACTGAATGTATTAGATACACTCACTGATGTTTTCTTACAGATTATTCCTGACGAGCAGCTATCACTAAAATGACATCAACCATAGACATTTTTATTTATTAAAACCAAAGATAACAGAAGAGGCCATAACTTTTTTTTTATAACTAAATGTAATAAAAGGAAGCACAAGCAGCATATCAATTGCTGGGAATCGAACATAGGTTTGCAAAGCAGTCGTCGAACCGCTAAGTTATTTGCTTTTTGAAAATTGACTAAAATAGCAGTTCTTCATGATTGACTGCAAAGCTCCTTAAAGAGATAGAGGGATGATAATCATTTAATAGGTTAAATCATTCACTATCTTTAACTATGTGTGAAACTCCTTGATATATGTTATTACTCTCTTGTCAACATTATCGGGCTCATAGGGAACAAATGCATTGGAGCAATTGCCTCTGTACACCATTATCCAATCTGAAATAATTATGTGGCGCATTAGCAAATAATTAAGGTATTGTTCAATACAGGTTGCAGAGTGTTCTGGATAACATAAACTCTCGCCTGTGTTCCCTAAGAGTAGACAGAAACTACAATACTACCTGTGTTCTCGATATCCTGTATTATTAAATAATTTTATCAATGATATATCGCTCGTATTCTCTTAGTAAAATCACCTCTGTAGAATCACACTTCACACTAATATTATAAAAGCGAAAGTTTGTGAGTGTGTATGTGTGTCTGTTTATATGTTTGTTACTTCTTCACGCTCAAACGGCTGGACTGATTTTGATAAAATTTTGTATGGAGGTAGCTGACACCCTGGATTAACATATAGGCTACTTTTTATTCCGATATTCGCACGGGATCGACATTTACGCGGGTAAAATAGAGTGGCGCAGCTAGTAAAAAAATAAAATAGAAACGCCTGGAAAGAAGTAGAATACTTTGTGACCTCACTAAAGCATTCGATTGCGTAAACCATGAGACACTTCTGCTGAAACTTGAGCACTATGGGATTAGGAATTAAGCTCTTGATTTACTAAAGTCATACCTAAAAGATAGAAAGCTTAAAGTTCAAGTAAACGGCGTGAACTCATTGGGGTCTGAAATGGCAATGGGCGTTCCTCAAGGTTTGATATTGGGACCATTCCTCTTTTTAGTTTACATTAATGATTTTCCCCAATTACTTCAAAATCAGGCGAAGATGGTGTTATTTGCAGATGACACCTCATTGATGTTTAAGATAGACAGACGGGCACATAATCTTGACGTCGTGAATAACTCTATTCTTCAGGTCCAACATCGGTTTACGGTAAATAATTTGGTACTAAATGAAAAGAAAACCAAATGCATTAGATTTAAATTACCTAATGTTAGAAGTAGCGAATGTGACATGATACTGAATGGAGAAAAACAGGAGTTTGTTCATCAAACGGTTTTTCTGGGAATCACGCTAGACGAGAAATTAAAGTCAAAGTCAAGTCAAATTCAAATCATTTATTTCAAATAGGCACATTAAAGACACTTTTGAACGTCAAAAATTACAGTAAAATTTATTGATTCTAGTCGCCCCTTCCAAAAGGTAGTGTTCGTATACGTAAACTACCTTTTGGTAGTGGCGACTAGAATCAATTCTATTTTATTGTAATTTTTGACGCTAAAAGGTGCCTTTTATGTGCCTATTTGAAATAAATACTTTGACTTTGACTTCCTTCTTTTCATCCATACATATGATCTGTATGCTTAATGCCAATAGTTATATGGTTAAGTGTTATTGGGTTTTCTATCAGGAATTTGTCAGTAGCAGCCAGGAGTTTAGATTTGTGCCCTGCTGGTACAGTCAGCTTCACAAAAAGGTAACCCCCTTGGTATTGACATCAAACCTATTTAAGTTTTGTAATGTTACGTAAATGGCGTGTTGGTGTAACTGCAGCTTGGCAATGCGATGGTCACGAGTTCAAATCCGCGGATGAGAAGACTTTTTTTCTTTATTTTATTTATTTATTTACCCTTTCTTTTTTTAGTTCCTTTGATAGGTGATTTTCCTTAATTATTATTTAGGAAATCAAATGGAGATTTGTAATAAAAGCTAGGCATTTTGATAAAAAATAATCATTTATTTTTCTAATTACATTTCTAGGACTTCATGGAATCCACTTCCTGGTTGAGTATACAGTTTTCTATGTGTTAAACTGGGATTATTTACTTAGAATATTAACTAAACACAAAATAGATACCCTGGATGAGGTTTAGAACGTTTAACATTAGATAACGGTTCGTTTATAGATATTTCTAGAAACATAACTACAATAATATTTATTTATTTAAAGTTGTGAAAATATTTTTTTTTACACTTTGTTTGATCTTTGTATGATCGGAAAAAAGCCTGGTTAAAAAATGAAATGTTGTCATTTGTGTCTGTGAATTACAGAGGAAGAACCAACATGCTAAACTATAATAGTGTAGCAATATACATCTTTCTCTTTTATCACATATTCTGATAACCCTTATTTAACACAACATTATAAAAATAGGTGAGGTTAGATGGTGCATCGTTAACACGTTACAAGACTACTTGTAAACAAGAGAAACTGGATTGATAATTATAAAGGTTGTTTGTTTTTGATTAACTACGAGATAATGATCCCACAAATATTGGGAATTATTAACACTAGCTCATATATGTTTCAATGCAATTTTATCAGATAAGTTACACAATCAATCTGCCGAGTAAATTTCCAATTAATAACAGAGAGGGTGTCACTGTCTATCACTTCTTGAAGTTAGGTCTGCACTTGAACGCGTAGTTTTGAAGGGTGCCACTGAGTGAACTTTCACAATATTACGTTGTGGCTCCATTTGTATTTACTCTGGCCTTGGCGATCACATTTCACATCACCCGTCGCTTGATACCTTTGTATCCATCTACGAGCTGTTTTTCTCTGTAATGAAAATAATAATTTTAGAAATACATAAAAATATCCAACTTGTAAGTAATAATGCAACATGATTGCAACAATAAATAGGTATATGTGTAAGTATAACGTAAGTCTTACCGTATCTCGTGCTATTTTTTTTATGCTTTGTTCCAGTTCCCAGATAACAACAATTTTAGTCTTCCAAAAAGTTGTTAATCGAACCATACCATCGATTAAAAAAGATAAAAAAGAGATAATAATAATTTATTTAATAAAACGTTTACAAAAGTTGTACATTTAGCCAAGAGTAGAAAAATTTCCATACAATTATAGTGCCTGAAAATAAAGTAAAACTAAAATATTTCTTTTTTATTACATGTGTAAGTACTGATGGTTCGGAATTAGAGTATTAGATAGCGACCTGCCCGAACTAGGTTTATTCAAACCTGTGTTTCAGGCCATCACTTTACATTTCAATTAAATTGGAGCGGTAAAAAATAAAACAGATATAAAAATAATGAATGAATAATGAGCATTGCCACATTGTGCGAGAGGTTATGCAAAATAAACTTTAAAAGTCTGACGTATAAAGTTTGTTTTTATTTACACTCGCTGTGACGATATCCGTAGTTTCAGCCCGAGTTACGGGCGCCTCCGACTCCGTAACACTTACCAACATAAGAATATGATTAGTTTGGGGCCCGAATTAAGAATGAACGACAACACGATTTGATAGTTGTCCCTACTCCCGATTAGAGTTTGACAGTTGTCTCTGTTCCCGATTTATATTTGCCCGTTCAAAAAATTTAATTAAAAACTTGTTTTGACGGACCAACCGCTTTCGGACGAGCCCGAATCTTCGTTGACGGACTTACGGCCAGTTTCTTCATCAATAATAACAGCCAAAGTAACGTCACAAAGTCAAAGTAATGGTTAAATTTGTCTTCACTAAAGTTACTTTTGCCCCTAACTTCTAGTGCTCATTAAACAGATGTGAACCCTACTTAATTTATAGATAATATCATTGCATAGATAATTTAATGGAGATTAATCCTGTACATTTAAAAAATTGTGATGCAATAGAAACGAAAAAAACATCAAAATATTTCCAAAAAATTTGCCGTCAATCAAGTGTGAAACCTGAAAACATTGTAGCTTGCGAAAAAATCAATTAATTGAAACAATTTGTTTTTTTAATAGATTCGTTTCGGCATGGCAGCTTTAATAAAATGGCTCTTTTATTAAAAGTAGTTTTTTTATACGATCAAATGCGCACTAAGAGTCATGCAGTTTTGGTTTTTTTTTTCTTTTTATTACGGGCGCATCTAACGCCTCGTCTTTCTACATCGTTCTCACATGTTTATTTTCAACATGAATGACCACCAATACTTTGTAACAATATTTTTATTTAAAAGAGTGTCCATGGAGTTTCTTGCCCGTTCTTCTCCATAGGAAGCTACTACGCTTTGGAATGGGCAATAGCTTGACAATTCAAAAGAGCCTGAAATTGGTCTATCACACTAATATTGTAAAGGCGAAAGTTTGTGTGTGTGTGTGTGTGGTAGGGGGTGTGTTTATATGTTTGTTACTTCTTCACACTCAAACGTATGTTGTATGTAGGGAGTTGACTCCCTGGATTAACATATAGGCTACTTTATCCCGATATTCCCACGGGATCGACACTTATGCGGGTGAAACCGCGGGGCGCAACTAGTTTGAAATAAATGCTTTTGCCAATAACCTATTTTCAGTGAAAAACAGATCGCTACTGATGATAGCCAGTAAAATCATATCTGTCCTTGAATCATCATAATTTCAGCCGAAAGACGTCCACTGCTGGACATAGGCCTCCCCCAAGCACCTCCACTTTGACCGGTCCTGTGCTTCCCGCATCCAAAGGGTTCCTGCGGCCTTCACAAGGTCGTCGGTCCACCTTGTGGGAGGCCTTCCAACGCTACGTCTTCCGGTACGCTGTCGCCATTCCAGAACAGATGTTCTGCGAGAAATGTGCCCTGCCCACTGCCACTTAAGTTTGGCAATTCTTCGGGCTGTGTTGGTTACCTTAGTTCTCCTGCGAATCTCCTCATTCCTGATTCGATCACGCAGGGAAACTCCAAGCATAGCCCTCTCCATTGCCCTTTGGGTGACTTTTAGCCTTCTTATAAGGGCCATTGTGAGCGACCACGTTTCAGTGCCATAAGTCATCACTGGCAACACGCACTGGTTAAAGACTTTCGTCTTGAGACACTGTGGTATGTGGGACGAGAAGATATTGCGTAGCTTCCCGAACGCTGCCCAGCCGAGACGGATTCGTCGATTGACCTCTTTCTCGAAGTTAGACCTACCTAACTGGACAGTTTATCCTAGATAAACATACTCGTCCACGACTTCGAGTGTAGCGTCTCCGATCTTTAAAAAAGTGGGTGTTACATGAGCATTTGACATGACCTTCGTTTTGTCCATGTTCATTTTAAGACCCACTGTTTCGGAGGCTCTACTGAAGTCATCGAGCATTGTACTGAGGTCCTCCATAGTCTCAGCCATGACTACGATATCGTCGGCAAACCGAAGGTGAGTTATGTACTCGCCGTTGATGTTGATGCCAGCTCCTTTCCATTCCAGAACCTTCCAGTACAGCGTTATATACGTCATCCTCCAGTACAGCGGTGAACAGTTTCGGAGAGATAACGTCTCCCTGTCTCACACCTCGCTGCAGAAGGATAGGTTTCGAGGTCTGATCCTGGAGTCTGACTGACGTAGTAGCGTTTTCGTACGTCTGTACGAAGTGTCTACTTCAGCATTTCGATGTACCGATAGTCGATCTGGCACCGTTGAAGAGACTGCAGCACAGTCCATGTCTCGATCGAAGCAAAGGCATTCTCGTAGTCCACAAACGCTAAGCAGAGAGGCAGGTTATATTCTTCGGTCTTCTGTATAACCTGTCGCAGCATATGTATGTGGTCTACGGTGCTAAAGCCTTTACGGAATCCGGCTTGTTCGGGAGGCTGGAAGTCGTCAAACCTGCGCGCGAGACGGTTCGTGATGACTCTCGAAAACAGCTTGTAGACATGGCTCAGGAGCCCCTTCAATAGCTAAGAATCCCCGGAAGACATTCGGCTACCGCAATCACCGAAAACTGGACCTGGCAACATACAACACGCGTACACTCCGGACCGACGAGAAGATCACCGAACTCGAGGAAGAATTGAGCAAGGTAAATGTTCAAATTTTGTCTATTTTAATGGGACCGTTTTTATTTAAATATAAGAAACAAAAAAAACACTTGCCGAATGCATAACCTCCTACTTTTTTGAAGTTTGTTAAAAATTACTTGTTTTGAAATATAACCACAGAAGGAAGAAAATTATAGTTTCAAAAAACCTAAAATAATTCTGCGCAAGAGCGCAGAATAATATTATAGGTATCTACTTGATGTTGGTAAGAACCAACATCAAGTGGGCACCTATAATAATTATGTTACGGCCTGACAAAATAAAATGATTTGATTTAAAAACAAGAGAGTATGAACTAGTAAAATTCCGTAGCAGGTGACTTCTGTACTTTCGGTTACTCCCAGGGGAAGCTGGCGTGAATTATAAATGTATTTCTGTATGTAACAACAGTTTAATGTTGACAAGTCGAAGTTCTCTCGGTAGGTACCTACTGTTCCTTCCTTCTTCATTGTGAACTGCACAGTCAAAATGTGGGAATTGTGCAGTTCTCGCAGAAGCCGACGTACTTCTCGTGGTTGGGGAGCGCTATCAATAAATCATCCATAATTTTTATTGTTCTTTTTTGTAGATAAGTGCGTGGAAATCCTTTTAAAACACGGTAACACTCTCCCTTATACAGCGGCATCCACCCTGAAATAATTAAGTGCGCCGTTTTAGCAAACGGTCGAGGTATTTCTTGAAACGCGATCAGCGGTTTAGTGAGATGTCGTGTATTAGTAGGTACGTCGTACATACATACATAGTCAGCCTATGATGTTCCCACTGCTGGGACGCAGGCCTCCTCTCTGTGAGAGGGAGTGGGCTGTAATCCACCACGCGGGCCCAGTGCGAGTTGGTAGATATCACTTGTCTTCGAATTTCTGGTTCTAGAACATACCGGTTTCCTGACGATGTTTTCCTTCACCGTTTGAGAGCAGTGGTGATAAAATAATTTACACAAATTAAAGCACCTGTCTAAGTTCGAAGTTCATGCGAATAAAGGGTCAAGCGAGCCCTCTCTTGACCTCGATCACGCATTCAGCAAAAAAAAAGATTAATTCTTCTCAAAAGAATCGACTTTTCTTAGCAGTCCTATTACAAGTACATATAACTAGTTTTTTTTATTATTATAATAAGAGTGAATACCTATGCAAGTAATTCAAACCTTTTTCTTTATTTAAATATGTTCGATTGAAGTTAAAAACAATTCGGGATTGCTATTTGTAAACAAAGCAATCCGTGACATTTTTAGATTTGGAAATGGCAATTGGCATAACCGAACTCAGATAAATATTCGGAGAATTTAAACACTATTATCGCAGGAAGTGGTGCACCTGAATGTAATCCTACTTATACTTTTCTGGCAAGAACATAAAACTCAATTCATTATCTCTCCGATCATCTGTACCGTGCGAGGGACCTTTTTCAAACTGGCAACATCGCAACTGATGAGCGGGACCGATTGGTTTCCAGTCCAGACTGGTCATACTTTTGTTTCCCAAAAAGGAAACAACATCGGGAATTATAATATGTAATTATCTTTTATTATTTTAATTATGCATAAATATTAAAAATAAATCTTTGCTTTAATTATAATTTTAAAAGAGAACATTCACCTAGGGTTGCCAACTTTATCATATAATACTAGCAGCGCCCCGCAGTTTCACCCGCATAAGTGTCGATTCCGTGGGAATATCGGGATAAAAACTATCTTAAGTCCTTCCCCGGGATGCAATCAATATCTCTGGAAAATTTTATCGAAATGCGTTCAGTGGCCTGTCTGTAAAAGGTAACATACAGACAGACAGACAAAGTTACTTTCGAATTTATAATATTAGTATGGATAGTATCCAACTGTATTAGAGGCCCGACTACTATATTTCTGAAAAAAAGTATGTAGTAGGCAAAACTACTATATTATTAGGCATGAAACCCATTATGCAATAATATTCGTTTCAAAATGTGTACGCGTAAAACGAAACGTCTATATTTATTTCTGAACGATTCTAGTATTTAGTTTGTGTTTTGGAAATAGCTACTTACTTTTGAAGTTAATTTTCCGAAGTTCTTAACTATTATTATTGTCGGCGAAGGGGCCTTATCCGAGCACCAGGGCGCAAGTAGTGGAGGGCCTGCTATGCAAAAAGTAATGTAGAATTTCGAGTCACTAGTTAAGGCGAAAGCGCCAGGGTAGCCCGCGAAATTCAATTTTTTTTACGTTTTTGCAATTTGCTGGTCAGTATTAAGTTGTACGTTGATTAAAATATGATTCGCGGCCGTAACAAATATGTATTTACAGAATTATAATCATTAAAGTCATCAACACAACTCTCTAAGACCAAGTAATCCCCAAGAATGACTATTTCATGAAAATCTTAACATTTGGGGATTGTACTAACTTAACAAGTTATATTACTGATTGTAATGATTATAATTCTGTAAATGCCCATGGCATTAAGTCCGCCTTTGTACAGTTTTTACTTGTGCATAAAGTTTTAATAAATAAATAAATAAATAAACGTTTTGAATTTCGCGGGCTACCTTAGCGCTTCCCCTTAAGAACTTTAAAGAGATAATAAATAATTAATAATAATTAGTTATCTAGTTCAGATTTATTATTAGTAGTATTAGTGTTTGTATTTCAAACTAATAAGAATGTTTTTATAAGGATTTCTTATAAGTGTAATTTCGTTCAAGAATATTTACGTAACTTGAAAATTCACTTTTTGTTTATGGATAGATTTTGGTAATTTTTATTTTAAAAGATACGAGTAGGTTTAGCCGTAAAACTAATTATTCCGTTTAAATTGTGAAAAGCAGTCCATAAGTTTAGAAATTATAAAGGATTTTATATAATGAACATACGTCAACCCGCAATTTTTACAGTCTAATATATTTTTATTGTTTATAGTTAAGTTGTAAATTAATATTTAATTAGCTTAAGGACTATGTAAGGAAGGTTATACAAAAAAAAAATTGTAAAGAAATATGGAGAAAATATAATAAAATAACGGCTTAACAGATTTCGGCTTAGAGAAAATTAGCGAGTAAAAGGGCTTGAAATACGCGGTTCTCGTTAAGGTAACGTAGGGCCTCACCGGGTATAAATTTTGCGCCATTTGCCGGCAAAAGTCAGTCTAACCTATTCCACCAAAAAGCTCCCGCAGCTTCGGTGCCCTCCCAACCCCCGATCATCCCAGCACTGATGGCAACCACCATCCTAGCGCCATCACGGCCCCAGTAGTCCCCTCGGCCCCAGTAGTCGCACCGATAGTCCAACCCACTACCGCTCCCATAGCTGCTCCCGCAGGCCCTAGTAGGTCCCCCGAACCCCCGACTCCGGGCTAGAGCCCAACAGTATAGAGATAATAATCGGTGCATATGCATCGTTCATCGCCCCCGCTAACGCTATAGCAGCAGAAATGCAAGCCCGCAATGGCAATCCTCGGAGTAGGTATCTAGGGCGATCCCACCCAGCTTCCTGATGTACTCGATGTAGCGCTGCTCAAGAATGTAAACCTCCGTTTGCAATCTATCAAAATTTTACACAAGCTTAACTCTGACCACCGCACCGCTCAGTTATTAGTCACCTAGCCCCCTATTCGGGCCCGCGGGACCTTAACCAGCCCCCTCAGAGCAAAGGGTTACTTAGGCCTGCCTCGGTGACGACGCCCGTCTTCAGGCACCCATTGTGTGATGACTTTGGCGCATCTGTCTGGATGCATCCTATAAGTATGACCCGCCCAGTCCTACTTCAGGCTCGCAGACTTGCCACCAACATCGGCGATACATGGCTTGGTGGAGCGTATTGTGGTGTTTCGAATTTGGTCGGTGAGTTTAATCTTTAAGGTATTACTCCATCTCTCTTTAGCAAACCTTGGGTTTGGACTTCTGAGCCTCTGTCAAAGACCAAGTCTGGGCACCATAGGTTAGGATAGGCAGGATACACATGTCGACGAGCTTACGCTTTAGTGAAATAGGAAGGTCGCCCTTCATTAGCGCCTTCATGGACCAGTAGCTATTCCATTCATTTTCGGCTCGACAGTCGATCTCTTTGTCCTGTCTGTTGTGGAAGGAAACTAGTTGGCCTAGGGAGCATATTCGTCGACATAGTGTATTTCCTGCCCATCGACCTCGACCTTATAGTTGGTGGCATTGATCATGACTTTAGTCTATACATATCTTGACTTCGTAACGCTGAAAATATTGCGCTGTGTTTAATGCTTTCAAAAGCCTTTGTGTACTCCACGAAAGTCAGATATAGAGGATTTCGAAATTCTGTGTGTTTTTTTATTAACTGATTTAAAGTTTGAAGATGGTCCGTGGTAGAAAAACTTGAGCAAAATCCTGCTTGTTCCGGTGGTTGATGCGAGTCTCATTTTGCATCTATGCGATTGTGAATGACCTTACCACCACTAACAATAAAAAAAAGAAAAAACAATTACGGAATCCGAAAATGGAACTCTTTAGGAACATGTTACTTTTTAATTTGCGAGATTGTCATTTGTTTTTTCATTGTGACGTCCTTTCGAAAATTGTGTGTCGCTATCAAAATGAATTTAACTCGTGAACATTTTCGTTCAATGATTTTTTATGATTTTCGCTGTGGCTTAAGTCAACAAGAGAGTTGCCAGAGACTTCAATTGGCATTTGGTGATGAAGCACCATGTTGTGTGCTCTGTGTATTCGTGATTTGGAGAATTTAGACGTGGTCGTGATCATCTCCATGACGAGGTACGTGAAGGTCGGCCGGAGACTGCGGTTACAGACTCTAATATTGACACCGTACGAGAACTTATTGAAACTGACAAAAAAATTACTTGCCAGCAAATTTGTGCTTTGTTAGGCATTAGAATGAGCCAAGTGCAAAATATTTCGGAAGCTTTGCACTCGATGGATACCTAATGACTTAACAGAGGACCAGAAACGACTGCGTGTCCATTGGTGCCGTAAAATGATTATAAAAGTTTAACGAAGGACAGTCATTGGCTGTCTATAAATAATATCGTGACAGTTGCCGAAACCTGGGTGTACTGCTTTGAACTCGAAAGAAAAAGTCAGTCGGCAGCGTGGGTCTTTTCTTTTGAAGATTTGCCGATGAAAATTAAGAAAAGTCGAAGCATTGGTAAAAAAATTGTTGCTTCTTTTTTCGGCAAATCAGGACATTACACTACAGTATCGCTTGATGATCAAAGGACCTGAACTGCAGATTGGTACGTCAATACTTGGTTGCCCAGAGTCTTAGAAAAAGTTCGCGAAAAGCGTCCTCGAAGCAATGTCCTCTTTTACCACGATAACGCATCCTAACATTCCGCTAAGGTAACAGAAGCCTATTTGAAGGCTTCAAATGTGGAATTGATGATGCATTCGCCTCATAGCCCGGACCTCGCACACTGCGACTTCATTATGTTTCCAAAAATGAAAAACAAACTTAAAGGCACAAGTTTTACGAGTCCTAAATCGGCGGTGAATACGTTCCATGAAGCCATTGAAGAGGTCCGTAAGGAAGACTGGTCCAACTGCATTGTAGAGTTTTCAGCGAATGCAAAAACGCATTAATTGAGAGGGAATATACTTTGAAAAACAATAAATGTATCGTTAGTCTTAGTAAACGGGTCCATATTGGCTCACCTAAAGTCCTTTACCCGAAATTGTTCTTCCTAATGATTTGTAATCCGAATGATCAGTCTTCCTAAAATTTTTCATCCTAAAGTTTTCATTCATACTACTTATTTGTAGTGCTACCGGCGATGTTCATAACACTCATGTTTCCGAAAATTGTGATTAATAATCTATACATATAATAAAACAGTAACGAAAGAAAAACTGTACATTGTGAATTTTCGAGAAAAAATAAGTGGCTTTTGTTAGAAAAACGTAACTGATGACAAAAAGTGACTTTTTAGAATTTTTGTCTGTTTGTCTGTTTGTCTGTGTGTATGGTACGGCTTCACGCCAAAACTACTGGATAGATTGAATTGAAATTCAGCAAAAATGTTCTTAGTAAACCAAGGAAGGCTTTAGGCTACATATTATCACGCCGTATGTTATGGGAGGTAAGCAATATTGATTTTAAAATGTGTTTGTTCGTAATTGAATGCACAAAATAATTGAATGCACAAAATGACATGTTTATTTATTTATTTAGTTAAAAATAAAACTTTAACTCTGGGAACATAATAATCACGCTATTTTTATAAAGGAGCGGGGCAGTAATATTATAAATTGCAAGGGAACAGCTATTTCAACAATATGTCAACGGGGAATTTAGCGGTAAGGTCAGGCGACCGTTTACCGCACTAAATGTTGCGAGTTCAAATCCCATAATTATTGTTTTAAAAAATCGTCAAATTCTTTTTTTTTAGTTTTTGCATTTTTTATGTGCATTAGGAACGATACTGTTATGAAATCTGAGAACTTTACATGTCCTATCTAATTGTATGGAGATTTTCACACCAATATTACTAAACAGATTGATTGGCGGTACAACAAGCTACACTATCATGAAGTCAAGTCAAACTTTTGGTTCTAAGTTATATCTTACCAAGCACATTTGTTGTAGGTAATTCATTTAAGTATGTAATTCTTAGTTTTGATCCTTGCTGCTGTTACCATATTTTTTTATTTAATGCAAATGATAAATGATAAATGATTTATTTTCTGTAAGTAGGTTTTTACAAACACTTTTACACGTCATCATATTTTTTAAACTAGATGTGGTCGGCGTTTCCTATCTGACTACTCTGAGAAGAAAAGCCGAAACAAACTCAGAGGTCACAGTCACTTTTAAAGTCCAGACAAAATCTTGGTCAGATCGTGTGAAGACCATGTAGATTGATGTCTGAAATGGTCTTTTGAGGAAAGAACCACACAGATTGAGCGGACCTGTCCAATCAGTGCACGCATTTGTCAAAAATCGTGCAGCTCAACTCAGAAATTGAGGAGCTCAACGATTCGACGAACAATACCAAAGAAAGGACATTTGGGTAGGCCGCGTAAATTACTCAAACTGCCAGATCATGATTAAAACTAAGAAGGAAAATAGAAAGAAAAAAAAAATGACCCACATAGTCCTCACATTCACAATAATTAAATGAAAAGAAAAAAAAAACTTTACAAAGTAAATATTCATGTCATTGTCTAAATAAAATTCATCAATGTCAATGTGTATATAAAAAATTCGGACATAATCTTTGAGGACCATGTAGATTAGTGTCTGAAGTGATCTTTTGAGGAAAGAACTACACAGATTGAGTGGACCTGTCCAGTCAGTGCACGCATTTGTCAGTAACCGTGCAGCTCAACTCAGAACTTAAGGAGCTTAAGGAGCGAGAAAACTAATGAAGTTGTCTGTTAAATTAACGACAATTTAGTTTTATTCATAATTTAATTAATTTGGGTAAATAATATGTAGTTTCCGTTTTCTAACTACATGGCGTTGGCGTCGAATTAGATCGCGCTATGGTTTTGTTCCCGAAATGTGATGTTATAGGTGCCGATGTGCCGCTCTCATCCTATAGAAACGGGGGTTACCTTTGTTGTCTGTGTTGGTTGATGTGTTTAATTTTCCTGTTGGCCTTCACAGAGTACTTTTTGATAGACTGAAATTGGCCTTTTTCAGACTCTGTGAAGGGGACAACTTTGCTAGATCACTCACCAATGATGAGGTGCCGTCGTACTACACGTACGACAAGCAAAGAGGTGTATTTAATTGACGTCGATGCGGACACGCCTTGGACGGGTTTCCGGGATTTTTTAAGGACACCGCATTGGGACGGGTTTACACTGTGCACCCAAATAATGGCGAGTGCTATTATTTGCGAATGTTACTGCACACAGTGCACGGCCCAACATCATTTGCGTTTATATGGACAGTCGATGACATTGAGTATCCCACATACCGCGCTGCTTGCGTAGCACGCCACCTTCTCGACGGTGATCAGCACTGGGACAACGCACTTGAGGGCCAGCATTAGTGACAATCTCAGTCGTTTGCGACATCTGTTTGTCGTCATGTTGGTGTTCTGCGGTATTGCAAATCCGCTTCTGTTGTGGGAGAAATATCGGCATTTTCTGTTCGAAGACTTCCTAAGAGGTCTCAGACGCACTACTGAAGATAATACTGAGGCAACTGATGAGCGCGTTCTAAACAGTTGCCTTAGTTCACTTCAAGATATGGTCATTTCGATCTGCGGCAGTTCTCTGGTGAATTATGGGCTACCGACTCCACTACATCTGGATGTACAAGAGCTTGGAAACAGAGAGTACAACTCTGAAATAAATTATGATCCAAGAGCTATGAGTACCGTCGTCAATGACCATGAGACATGGTCATACATGGTCATAAGTTTACCTCAGAGCAAAAGCAAATTTTTGACACCATCCTTGACTCGGCTCGGCCAAGGTAAAATGTTTTTCTTGGATGCTCCTGGTGGAACAGGGAGAATATTTGTCACCGCTGGCATTCTCGCAGAGGTCAGGAGGCCAGACAAGATTGCCATTGCAGTAGCATCGTCAGGAATCGCCGCAACACTGCTTCCTGGTGGCAAAACAGCGCACGCAACGTTTAAGATTCCCATAGATTTAAAGAGTAATGAAACACCTGTTTGTGGAGTGTCACGTAACAGTGACAAAGGGCGCGTGCTTAAAGATTGCTCTTTAATCGTGTGGGATGAATGCATTATGGCGAACAGAAAAGCAGTAGAGGCGGTAAATAGCACTTTGCAGGACATCCACAGGAACCAGCAAATGATGGGTGGCGTTACAGTTCTGCTTAGCGGCGATTTCCGACAAACGCTGCCTGTGGTGACGCGAGGAACTAGGGCTGATGAGGTGAATGCTTTGTTGCTTTTTGGCGCAGCCGTGAGGCACATACTATTTATTGTTTTTTTCATTATTTTTTGTTAATTTTGTATTTTGTGTTTCACGAACTGTGTCCAAATAAACTTTTTTTCTTTCTTTTTTCTTTCTTTAAATACCCTTTCTTATGGCCACATATTCATAGGTTGCGCTTAACGATGAATATGAGAGCACATCTTGACCGGAATGTACACGCCCAAGAATTTTTTGATGTTCTCTAAAAATTGGATGAGGGAACGCTACCAGTAGACGGTGGCCAGGTGGTTCTACCTGAGGTACTTAGGAGAGTGGTGTCCACCTTAGAAGATTTGATTCGCCTGGTGTATGGGGACATCAATAGGATACACAACCAACACCAACATAATTCTTGGGTGTGTGAACGAGCCATTGTAACATCCAGAAACGACCAAGCTTCAGCGATCAATGAATGCATTCTCGCGGAAATTGAGGGAAATGAAGTGATCTACACTTCAATAAACACTGTTGTCGACCAGTATGACGCCACACATTACCCCGTAGAATTTCTCAATTCCCTCGGTGCAAGTGGACTACCAGCGCACACCATTAAGTTAAAGGTTGGTGTCCCAATTATGCTTCTTCGGAAACTCACTCCGCCGAAACTGTGCAATGGGACCCGGCTCAAAGTCGTCTCACTGCAGAGAAATATCAATGAGGCAGAAATTCTAACGGGTTGTGGTGTCGGCGAGACACCACAACCCGTCCCGTCCCCAGGCTCTTAGAATTCGACATCAGACGTTTCAGATCTTCGATTTTGACGACCCCGTTGTCGCTGGCATAAGCAACAGGATCCGCGCACGAAGTCGCGGGCAGAAGCTAGTATCATTAATGTAAATAAAATTCGCAAAAATTATTGAGAAGGTAATTTATAATTCAATATATAGTTATTTTGAAAAATTCAAACTTTTTTGCAATGAACAAAAAGGCTTCAGAAAAAATACAAATATTAATATGGCTTTATTTGACCTGCTATCTAGTGTAATGACATCTGTAGATAAAGGTAATCCTGTGTGTGCTATACTAACAGACATGACAAAAGCGTTCGATTTCGTGGATCATAAGATTTTGCTGCAAAAATTACATGCGTATGGCATAAGAGGAAACGTCTTGGAACTCCTAAAATCATATTTGAGCGACAGAACTCAATGTACTGAAGTCACTAGAATTTGTCCTATTACTAAATTGGAGATAAAATACGTATCTAAACCAAGGTATATAAAATATGGTGTACCTCAAGGTAGCGCACTGGGGCCACCACTTTTCTTAATATATATTAATGATCTCCCAAAAACTATAAATCATAAAATGGTACTATTTGCGGATGACAGCACGGCTATTGTGGAATATACTAATCCTAATAATTATCATATTGACATAAATAATTCTCTGAGTGACATTATAAATTGGCTTGACAAAAATAATCTTGTAATTAATTTAAATAAAACAAAAGTTATTCATTTTCCCCAGCGCCGTAAGGATCCACCAGTTCACATTGCCTATAATAACTGTATAGTGGAAGAAGTTACAAATGCAAAATTCTTAGGTATAACTATAGATAATAAACTAACCTGGAAACCTCACGTAGAGGAAATCTGCAAGCGTCTGAGTAAATCTGCATATCTATTATTCCAATTATCCAAGAAAGTGAATATTGACACACTACTAACAGCCTATCATGGATTGGTCGCTTCTATTTTAAGATATGGTGTTGTTTTTTGGGGACAGTCAACTAATAGAGAACTCATATTCAGGATGCAAAAAAGATGTATACGATCAATGTGTGGTCTGAGAACAACGGATAGCTGCGTTCCTTACTTTAAAAAATTAAAAATACTAACTTTTCCATCTTTGTATGTATTGGAAACTGCATTATTTGTTAAAGCGAATCAAAAATTATTCCAAAAATTTTCAGCAGTTAAGAGAACCCCAGTTCGTGCCCAATATGAGAATTTGTTATGTCAAAACAAGTGTAAAACTGCGTTATTGAAAAAGAGTTTCTTTGGTATTGCTCCAAATATTTATAATAAAATACCAGATATTCTTAAATCTATGCCTCTAAATAAATTTAAAAATGAAAACTAAAAACTTGAAAATATTTTTTTGTAATGATGAGGAAAGTGGAGTGATGACTGGTTCCTACGACCACTGAGTTTGACTATTTTTATTACGAATGGAATTGTCCTACTTAAAAAGCGTAGGTATTTCTACATCAGATAGTGTCGCAGTCCCATTTTATAAACTAGATCTGAAATACCTAAGATATCTAATAGCTATGAAATACTTGTACGAAAGTTGAATAACTAAAGGAAGAACTAGAAAAAGGATATAATAAAACAAAAAAGTCTGTTTAGTTTTAAAAAATATTCTTCAACTATAAATTAATAATTATTTTTTGACGGATAAAAAACCTGATTAAACACCAAATTACCTGAATCTTAAAAAGCAAGAAAATAAAAGAAATGAAATATAAAAATTAAGGAGTCCCTACAAAAAGCATAAAATAAAAAATTAAATTAAAAATTTAAAAAACCCCCGACACAAAAAGATAATAAAATTAAATGTAAGTAATTGGAAAAGGATCAAATAATTTAAAAACCCCCAACTTAAACAATCTAGGTAACGAGACTAAAACAGATAAATTCATATGGAAGTCGGGGGACCGTTCTGTGGAACACCTTCTATGCTAAGAGGTCCCCCGACTGCCATATGAATTTATCTGTTTTAGTCTCGTTACTTACATTTAATTTTATTATCTTTTTGTGTCGGGGGTTTTTTAAATTTTTAATTTAATTTTTTATTTTATGCTTTTTGTAGGGACTCCTTAATTTTTATATTTCATTTCTTTTATTTTCTTGCTTTTTAAGATTCAGGTAATTTGGTGTTTAATCAGGTTTTTTATCCGTCAAAAAATAATTATTAATTTATAGTTGAAGAATATTTTTTAAAACTAAACAGACTTTTTTGTTTTATTATATCCTTTTTCTAGTTCTTCCTTTAGTTATTCAACTTTCGTACAAGTATTTCATAGCTATTAGATATCTTAGGTATTTCAGATCTAGTTTATAAAATGGGACTGTGACACTATCTATCTGATGTAGAAATACGTTTGTTAAGTAGGATAATTCCATTAGTAAAAATGGTCAAACTCAGTGGTCGTAGGTACCAGTCATCACTCCACTTTTCTCATCATTCTAGAGCATTAATCGGACAAAAAAATATTTTCAGGTTTTTAGTTTTCATTTCGTTAGTTAATATTCCTCATTCCCTTTCAATGTAGTGTACATTATTCTACTAGTCAAGCCCTTTCATTTGATACCCATATTGAGGGAGTTGTGAAAAAAATAATAATTTGCCATTTTGTGGTGGCGGCCATCTTGGATTTGAAATTTGTAATAGCGTATAGTATTCTACTAGTCAAGCCCTTTCATTTGATACCCATATTGAGGGAGTGGTGAAAAAAAAAATGTATTTCGCCACTTTGTGGTGGCGGCCATCTTGGATTTGAAATTTATCATAGTGTATAGTATTCTACTATTCAAGCCCTTTCATTTGATACCCATATTAAGGGAGTTGTGAAAAAATATGTAATCCGCCATTTTGTGGCGGCGGCCATCTTGGACCGATTTTCATCAAACATAGCTAAGAACACTCCCGACTAATTCACCTTTCAAAAAAAAAAAACAAAATCAAAATCGGTTCATCCGTTCGGGAGCTACGATGCCACAGACATACACACACACACACACACACACACACACACAGACACGTCAAACTTATAACACCCCGTCGTTTTTGCGTCGGGGGTTAAAAAGGCAGTTCAGGGATTATTACTGGACAAGTGCTATTACAGCGTAGATGAATTTTTAAATGATATTTTGCTAGTATAGAATTCTGATTGTGCGTATTCATGTTATTTTTTTTTTTATTTAAATTTTGACATTGTATTTTGATTTAAATTTTGACGTTGTAATTTCAATTTAATTTTGACATTGTAATTTTCTTCTTTTTTTTTCTCTTTTTTGTTTTTTTTTGTCTAGTGCAACCACTGACCTCTATAATACAGCGTACTTGTATTATAGAGGTCAGTGAGTGCAACAAATTTTGTATGCCATAAATGGCAAAACATGTAGCCACCTTACAATAATTATAAGACCTTCATACTGTACTCATGTTTTACAAAATAAACATTATCTTATCTTATCTTAAATATATTTAAACTCCTACTGTTTTTTATCATAACGCTTTTATCCCTAAACATAATTACCATAATATTAGAAGATGATATTTATAGTTTTAATTTGAGAGTATGATTATTATTTGGGGGTATGCTTTACATAACGTACTGAGTTGTGTCTATGGAACCACTGTACTTCCACACCCGGCGCTTTTTGGTAGCAGCTATTTTTTTTTTTAATAGAATACTCTTTTTTATATAGATTTTATATAGATTATTTTTTAGTGTAAATTTGAAAACCGCAAAGTTCGCAAAATCATCGTGGCCGAGAAAATAAATCCCAAAGTTTTTTTTTATCTACAAAAGTATGTGGTTAGGCGTAGTCGACGGAGCCCCGCTTCGCGGGGCCCCTATTTCTGTCTACAGGGTTTAAAGGAACCTAACACGAAGGGGATGACGGGGGCTCGTTCGCTCGCTTTGCTCGCTCACTCGAGCCCCCGTCATCCCCTTCGAACCTAACCTGTCTGAGTCGGGGTGCCCCAAGTCCCGAGCTCGCTTCGCTCGCTCTTGTATCCTAAGTTGTCATTACAAATGTGTTACTTTTGTATATTATGTTGGTTACCGCTATATATAAAATCTAAACAAAAATAAATCTATAAAAATAAATCTAAACAAAAAAGATATGACTTTGAATAATAGTGTAAAAGATGGTTATGTTGAGAAAATATAGGAAAACAAATAAAAGTTAATAGATGTTATTGCTACTGACATTATGAAGTTGAATGCTTCGGAATTATGAACATTAGAGACAGAGTAGTTAGGAATTGTGATTGTTAGGATGAAAAATTTTAGGAAGAACATTTTCGGATTTCCAATTATCGGAGTTGAAATTTTAGGTGAACTTTGGCGCACCCTAGTAAACTCTTAATAAAATAAAAGTCAGTATACCTAAGTATCTACACATTTTGTGGTAACAGGACACTTGCGCGAACCCATTTGCGCGAAAAGACATTTCCGCGAATGGACATTTGCGTGAACTGACTTTTGCGCCAAGGGATACTTGCGCGAAAAGACACTTCCGCGAATGGACTTTTGCGCGAATGGTCTTTTATTTATCCATTTATTTCAGGCATCAAGGCCCATACGCCATAACGGCCATTCGCGCCCTTTTGCGAAAATGGCCGTTTGCGCAAACGACTCTAGCGCTAAAGACACTTGCGCGAAGGACCCTTGCGCGAATCTACTTGCAAGAATCCACTTGCGCGAAAAAATTGAGAAAATGAGATTTCTTCATAACATCACGCATGTAGAGTACATGCGTGATGTTATGAAGAAATCTCTCAAAGGGTTGAGCAGGGGTGTATAGCACACCCACAATTCACCAAATGTTTCATCATAGATGTCGTTTATGGTTTTCGAGGGTGGTAAAGCCGATAGAAAGGTCGAAATGAAAATCCAAGTTGGCGGACGCGAAAATTTTCAAATTTTTCGTCATCGGTGTCGTTTTCATGGTTTTCGAGGGTGCTGAAGCTGATAAAAGAAAATTGTTTTTATGATTTAAACGAATTTATGAAATAATTGTCGTGCAGAAAAGGTCAATCTGAATAATATTGATATACTTAATACACATCATAAAATAATTAATTTAATGTTTAATATTATTGAATCGTATCCAATAAATGGAGTATGAACTTTGCATTATTTATGTAATTTGACATTTTAAAAAAATGCTTTTTTTGTTATTTTTCTATTTTTGACATTAATGAATGTATGTTACATAAACTTGATAATTTTATTTAAATTGTATTGTATTGTTAAACTCGTAGTAAATTAAATGTTAATATGACACATTTGCACACCATATGTAATAGTAGAATGTAATTGGGCCACTACACCATCCACAATTTGTATATCAAACTATATTTAAAAAATAAAATACATTCTGATTAGGGGTGCATAACACGGTACAGGAGTTATAGGGGTATATAAAATTTCAAAACTTGTTTTCAAGAAAAAAAGTAAATAAAAGTTGAAACTTTGACTTTCAATAATCTCCCTTACCAAAAGGTTTGTAATGTTTGTTACGCAATTCCGAATATGGAAAACGATTGCGAGTGGATTGTCCTCAATCCTAGAAGAAAATAAGATATGCAAGTAGCCCGAAGGTATGGTCCAGCACAAAATATATCGAAATGACGGGGAGTACGAGTGACTCTTGGCTTCGTTTTTACAGCTGTTTGCTAAGACTGGTTGCCAGACTTCCACACCTGACACCCATCCACGGACCGACCGTGGCAAGTGCAGAATAACCTAATCGGTCGACCCCGTACGGCTGTGTACTTAGCCATGATACTTCTAATATTGTTATTGCTATGTGAAGAATAACCCTAGGAAGGTGTCTGAAAAGTTGAAGCCAACTCGCAGAGTTATCCCTGTATTCACTATGCAAATAAGTACTAAAACTGTTAGGTACTAGATTAGATGGTTAGGTTGGTTGGGTATTGTTATTAGATTACTATTATTCTGTTAACTAAAACATGCTGTAGATTGTAATTTTCATACTCGTATGACAGCGCAGGCAATGAAGATTTTTAGATTTGATCCCGTAACGAAAGTGAAGAGATTACATAATTAAGCTAACGGAATATATTTTTTTTTTTATTTGGCCGGCACGTTCATATATAATTTTGCCTAAAATGAATGATCTCCAAAATTACTTACATAAATTAAAAAGTATTTTTTATTTATGTAATCACACTAATATTATAAAGGCGGAAGTTTGTGAGTTTGTGGGGGTGTGTATGTGAATGTGTTTATATGTTTGTTACTTCTTCACGCTCAAACGGCTAAACCAATTTTTATAAAATTTGGCATGTAGATGGCTGACACCCTGGATTATAATAATAGGCTACTTTTTATCCCGATATTCCCACGGGATCGAAACTTATGCGGGTGAAACCGCGGGGCGCAGCTAGTAAAGTTAATAAAGTGAATCGATAAAAAATCTTTTTTTAAGAAAAACTCAAAAATCTACTTTCTTTCCCTTTTTTTCTTGAGCTTTTATAAGAGCTCAAGAAGAAAAGGGAAAGAAAGTAGATTTTTGAGAATTTATTGAGAAATCCATCTTTTAGACTTGGATCGGGATCCATTCTAAACTCAATATTTTCAGGAAGAAACGTCATCCCTAATTTGGCGGCCTATCACCACCGCAAACATTATCTTTTTAATCTACGCCCACGAAAGGGATGGAGCTATACAGGACGTTGAGCTCCACAAGTCAGTAATTGGCAACACGACATCCCTTAGTAAGACTGGCTTTTAGACTGTTCTGACGACCCATAATGACTGTCAAAGAACTACGAATGACAACCGGCATGCTTTCCAAGACACGGTGGGCTCGAAATGGATGGCCACCCACGGACCTCGGCAAGCGTAACTCAAAGTTCTATCGACCGGTGAGGCGTGAGAAGCACGAGTTCTTCTTGCTTGGCTTGTTTTCTGATTATTATTAAAATATAATTACGAAATGTGCCAACGCAATCCTTATTTTTGAGCGCACAGAAATCTTCAAAAGTTTCGTATTTGTAGTCTTTGTCTCGTCCACATATCTTCCCAAACCTGGAAATATTGCATTTTATTATTTTGCGTCTTATATCTTACGAAATGTCTTATTTAAAAAAGATAACTGGAAATCTCTGTTTCTATGGAAAATTTTAAATCGGTCTAATTTGGCTGTAATACTATTTTTCGAAAATGTTTTTAAGTTACTTTTTAGACCTTTTTATCCTGCTCATGTGTATGAAGTTTCATTAAAATCGGTTCATTCATTTCGAAAAACAAGGGCTTGAAAGTTTGTATGAAATGCCGTACGTCGTAAACGCTCTTAGAAACTTAAAATACACACATCAAAAGTGTCTAGGGATCAAGCATTTTTATGCGGATTTCTTGAGATTGAGATGTGGCTTTGTAATAAATTTATGATTTTATAAATTTATATGGATCCTTTTTGGTGCATTTCATAATTTGAATCAGGAACTGTGAATCAAATTCGAGTAAAAGATGAAAATCAGCTGTCAATATTTTCCCTATAAAAACATACAACGCATTGAAGACATTATTAGTGCTACTGTTTCCCTACTACTGATTAAAACCAACGTTATTATGGAGCGGCGACGTCATTTAAGCAGGGAAGAAATGCTCAGAGCCGTGGGAATGATAGAAGCTGGTTCCCGGCAACGTACTGTGGCTTTAGCTCTGAATACAAGTTGTGTTATCAGTCGACTTTGGACACGTTACCGAAGCACTGGTACCGTGGCTGAGCGCCATGGAGGACGGTATCGCTGCACCACACGGAGACAAGACCGATACATTCAAATCTTAACTCGAAGAGCTCCAACAATAACCGCCATGATGTTAGCCGTGAGGCTTCATCACTCTTCAGGGAACTTAATTAGCGACCAAACAGTCAGAAACCGCTTGCATGAAGTGAACCTTCATTCCCGAAGACCGCTACGGGTACCACCTATAGCAATGCACAATCGTAGGATTCGATATCAATGGGCTCTTGAACACAGAAATTGGGCAGAAGAACAATGGCGTTTCGTGTGCTTTTCTGATGAGTCTCGTTTTGGTATGAGACCGGATACAAGACGTATATGACACTGGAGAACCCCTGGACGCCAACAGCGATTAAAATCCTGCCAGGAAGTCCATCCTTATAGTGTTGGAACCATCATGGTATGGGCGGGTATTTGGATCGGCGGAAGAACTGAGTTGATTTGGATCAGAGGCAACTTCAACGCTCAAATTTATGCTGAGACGATTGTATCAGACGTCATCGTTCCTCTACAAGTGCAAATCGGTCCCTTATTTCAGTTAATGCATGATAATGCACGACCGCACACCGCAAGAGTTGTAAGACAGACTCTCGCCGCAGCTAACATCAATGTCCTGCCCTGGCCTGCTCAGTCGCCAGACTTGAACCCGATTGAGCATGCATGGGATATGCTACAGAGAAGAGCTCTGCCGAATATGGAGGGTATCCAGTCGCAAGAAGACCTTTTTTTGTTGTTGCAACGAACATGGGCGGCCATTCCACAGCGTGATTTGGATGAACTCATTTTGAGTATGCCAAACCGATGTTCTTGTGTTGTTAGTGTTCGCGGTAGAAACACGGATTATTAATTGTTTAAGTTACCCAATAAAATTTTAAAGAAAAATGTTATTTCAGTCTTTTTTTCGAACTTTTGTGTTAGTGGTTCAAATGTCAAAAATCCCTTTATTAGGAAAATGGCAAATTTCTTTATTAATGCAAAGGTGACTTGGTTTATCGTTACTGTGACAAACGAAAACACTTTATTTGATGAATCCTTAAAGAAAATTTTAATTAATATCAATCAGGAGAAAAGTTATTGCAAAAATATATGTTGATCCCTAGACACTTTTGATGTGTGTACATACATACTCGTCGTTACTGTGGCGTCTATTTTTATATTACCATACAATATGATACTGTAAATTACAAGAAAACGTAAGAAAGGTTGTATTTCCACCTATCTTAGCGCAACTCTCCCATTCCTCTCTTAATTCTCCCCCCGCGCATTCCTCAACTTAACTCGGGTGGTGCAGCATGCGCTATTCTTCCACGCTTCTTCTATTAGCTGGCATCTCCTCGCAAAAATCCTTATTCCTCCCACCCAATTGCCCATACCATGCATGACAATCGATTTCCGCAACACTGCTCGGTCACAGGCGCCACTTCCAGACTTCCTATGAAATGATCGTCTGATCTTCTATTATTTCGCGTACCTAACCTCACACTTCTCTCTTAGCATTCTACTCAGCTGCATACAGCTGCCTTCATCCGATTGTGGCCCAACATTCTATAACATTCATTCATTGACATCACGACCATTTTAATATGTAGAGAATAATTTTCCCTGTACAGCGTGTGATTAGGTACAGTTTAGAAAATAATTCATTATGAGTTCGACTTTCGTTCCACGTAAAAGGAACACGTGAAAGGATTTAAATCTGTGGTATAGTTGACTTCCACGCAGACGAAGTCGCGGACAGAAGACAGTTGTATGATATTTAAGTTTTACATTAAATTACATACAAGGTATAAAAATTTATATCCATATACTGACTCCTTATAGATCTGGGGACACCGGATTCCGCACATGTGCGTGCTGGCATCCTTTAGGTAGGGGTTCTTGTCGAACACCCAGTCGCCCTGCACCCAGTAGGGCTCGTGGCCGTAGTTGGGGTCGTAGGAGCCGTTGCGCTTCGGGCCGTCCTCCGCGCTCGGTAATATCAAGTCAAAGTCAATCGTGCTCGGCTGGTTTTTGACACCTAAATGGATAGTGTCTTATTTATTTATTTTATTATTTATGTACACAGTAAAATACACTTAAATAGAGAACTAGTTTTGAAATCACGATTAAAGTTACATCTTTTATAGAGAATTTGAAAAATAAGTATACAGGTACCGTAAGTACCTGTATACTTATTTTTCAAATTATTACTATTATCTCGTTTATGTAAATAAACGAGATAATGGTATATATATATATATATAATAGGCAATCGTGATTACAAAAACCTGTTGATTTCGGCCAGGTTATTGGCCCAACCACTCGGGCATTTAAAGTAGACACCCTCACTATAATCCCCAGAGCGTTTGGGCCAATAGTATGGCCCAAACATTTTGATCCAATTTTGTGTCTCGAAACAGGCAAAAAATCAGACTCCGGGCTACTACTGAGAAATTCCTGATAGAAAACCCAATAACACTTAGCCCAACCTGGGAATCGAACCCAGAACCTCATGCTCAGCAGTAGCGCTTGCGAGCACTACATCGACGAGGCAGTTCAAGAAAAAAAAAATCAAAATACTTAATGCTCACGTGGCTGGTCACTGGCTCCTTCGGCGGCGGCTGTGACGGGCTTTATCGCCGGCGGTATCATCGCCGCCTGCCTGATCGAACACACTAATACCATTACTATTACCACTGGTGGACTAAGGTGGGGGTGGCAGAGGCAGTCTCCCTCGGGCCCGGGTCCTAAGGGGCCCAAATATTTAGAAACACTTTTAAATCAAATCCTAAAAAGACAACATAATTATGTTCAGTAAGAGGCAAATTCGTGTTGGAGGCCCATATGCACTTATACAAAATATTGGACCGGGGCTTGCCGTCATTCGCTCTGTGATGAGTCTAAAGTCCAGTCGATTAAAATATCTATTTAATTTCAACATGAAATCTCTACCCGTTCCTGAGCAAAAGGGTCTTGGCAGACACACGGATGAACAAAAAGTTATACTTTATGAAACCCAAAAAAAGCTTACATAGGTACTAGGACTAGTTATTTATATGTAGCGACAAAATTGTCGCACTAGTGCGAGAATACAAAGTGAAAATACCATTTGTTAAATACACTGCATTGGGAACCTAAAAGCAGTGAAATTAGAGCCACTTTACGAGCAAGTATGTTGAAAACTTATTTTTCGCTAGCGATAAAACCATTTCCTGTGCTTCGTCCTACACGTACTTGGATGGTTTTAATAAAGCAAAGTCTTGTACAATACCTTCGCTTGGCGCATGTTGATCGTTGCCAGAATCGAAAGCTTCCCACCTGGAACCACTTGCCCCCTACACAAAGGGCTTGTGTCCTTTTCTTATGCCGGCGTCGGAAGCTGGCTGTAGTGTACCTCGAGCTCGAAGGCAACACTTCCACTAAGCATAGATCATTTAGTTAGCGTTCAGAAATAATTCCAAGGGGTTCCACCAATAAGAATACTTAGCTTAACTTTACCCAAGTTTCAGAGAGAAACACTTGATTTGATAAACGAAAATTAAAGCATAAAAACCCTTTAAAAGTAGAAAAAACATTGCTTTTTGTTCATGGTTTGCATTTTTATGCACCTCAACTGCCTCTAAATAAATGTGGCGGTGGCTGTGTGCCTGCAACACAACTGCCCCCAAGGGTTGGGAGACACTGCATACAAATTGCTCATCTACGCAAGTTGGTATAAAACAGCTTTTGCAATAACAAGCTTATATTACATCCCGCCTGTATGCCCCAAAGGTCAGGTTCAGGTGTAGTCCAGTATAGGGGCGAGCAAATGATGATGTTTACTTATATAATTAGGGTTTAATACCCAAGACCCTCGACCAACACCTAAGGAGGCTCTCGTTGGGCAGCTGGATCAAGGGCTTGATTCAGAAAGTGGTACTTCTGGACACGGTCCGCATTGTTAGGAGGTTCCTCTCTCTGGAGCCCTGACCAGCTTGGACCCTGTTCCCGATACCGGTAGGCTACTATTTTTATAGTTTTAAATGTTTTTATATTTTTTGGTGGCGCCTTAACACCAAATACTTGGGCGGAAATATAAAATTGTATGCGTTTATCCCAGACGCAGGGAGCTAGTTCAATTAAATAGTGGACTGTATAATGCGGGGGTGAAAAGTACGTGGGTAGGTCTGACTTTGCAAATTACGACACGAATTAGGACGACGAAAATTGTACATGGACAAAAGGAATTTGGCAGGAAAATGCAACACCACTGACCTGTAGATTCACCATCAATCCTCCACGTCGGCCGGCAGAAGGTTCGACTTGGCTGGATCAGCAGGCAGCGCACGAGAGGTCGCACAGACGCTTTTCACAGCACAAACACGCACTTTTCGTAGTATTCCAGATAATAGTTCGTAAATGCTTCGCAACAGTTCGCAACCGTAAATTGGCAATTAATTAACAAGGGAGCATGATTGTCACTGCTCACGCGGCAAGAGCTAACCTCAGAATCTGTCACCGTACATGGTGACAAGGACAGCGATAGTCCGGGGTTGCATGTGGGAAAAGGATAGGACACGATAGGATAGTGACACATTTTGCAAGTCATATTAACTTCTACCCTATAATGAAAATAGTAAATTAATATGAAACCCAACATTTTTTATATCCTAATATTTAAAAATATAATTTATATGTATATACCTAATAAAATAAAGGTTATATACTTACTCATTAATAACAAAAAAACAATAAAAAAAACATTATCCATAATTTGTGATACTTGGCGAGACTACGTTGAACCCATATGTTAAGTTCATCACCATGTGCTACATCTGTAGGATATGCACCTACATAGTTCATATGTCTCTAAAATTAAAATATTTTAATGTCAAAGTAATGTTGTAGAGTTAATTGAAAGTTTTATGGTCGAGGCTCGGCATCTGGCGCACGAGGCGGCCTCGACGCCACGATAACAACGTTACATTATACTCGTGCGCACCTCCTCTGGCCTTGCCGGCTAGTTTCATGCTAATTCTGTGGTGAAATTCCAGGTCACTCGGATGTACGCAAGTCAGGGATAACAAAACCAGTATAAACTGGTGTCGTATTTTATTGAAACTCCGTACCATGTACGCGGCCATTTTGCGTGGATGTGACGCATATTTTCCCCCAACTTATTAGTATTTTTTTTTTGTGTTTGTGTTCTTTCTTTGGGTCATGTTCACCGCAAATAAACGTTTTTTCTTCTTCTTTCTTACCACGCTAGGCCAGGTCAGGGTCAAGGTGTTACCGCTGACTTGCGATGACTACCTATACGTAATTCGCACACAATTTTGTCCCTAGCGAAATTCCTCGTTGGCCCCTTACTGATCTACAATTTGTGACTCGAAAGACTTTTTAAAGATTTTTTTTTTTTTACTTTTAAAAAGAGTAACCATGGAGTTTCTTGCCGGTTCTTCTCCATAGGAAACGACCAATTGGAACCGTGCACCTAGCTTCTGACGTTTCATAAGTGCCCATGTAGGTTTATGTGAAATAAAACATTTTGATTTTGATTTTTTTGAAAAGTTATTTTATTATCCACAAAGAAAGTGTGGAATCAGAATCAGAATGCTTTATTTGTAAATATAGGTCAAATTACAATAGTGTGCGAGATGTTACAGGTAGGTAGATCCTCTATGTTTTGCCCAAAGGCGTACAAATATATTAAATTGACATTGTCGAATTTTTGATATATAATCATGAAGTGGTAGAATTATCTAACATTATGTAAACTTTCACATTAAGTAGTTATATAAAATCAATATTAATAGGTACATGCATAACAATACAAATTGAAAATAGAATTAATTTCAATAAATGTCAAATAGATTAAGTTAAATGTCATAGTAATGCTAATGTCAAATAAAATTCTAAATCGTCAAAATAAGTGACTTTATGTACAATTTTCTGAAGCAGTAATTATAGAATTATCGCCCAAATATTCCTGTAGTGAGTAATAGCATTTATCTATCAATATTCTTAACAGTTCTGTTTTGAAATTGTCCAGTTTTAACGCTTTTAATTTTTCAGGTAGTTTGTTATATATTTTCCCTAGAGTTTAACAAGTGAAGCTGCACGAGTACCGATCGTGGATGGGTGACCATTCAGTTCATACCGAGAGTCCGAGGCTCTATTATTTATGGAGAACTATGATGTTCAGGTGTTATGTTTGACTGAACACTGGTTGAAAGTCTGACAAGACAGTCTACAAAGCAGTTCTCAAACCAATCCGGACGTACGGTATCCAGCTTTGGGGCACGGCCAGCCAAAGCAATATTGAGATTTTAGAAAGGTTTCAGTCGAAGATATTATGAGTTATCTTTAGCATTCCACAATACATTAATAACAAGCTAATATATCAAGACTTGAAAATACCTACAGTCAAACAAGAGATAACACAATACAGCAACAAATACCAGAAGAGAATATCAAAACATCAAAATGTACTTGCTCTAAAACGAAGTGGTGATGGTGGCCTGCAATTTAAGAGATTGAAAAGACATAGTGTCCCAAGTCTCCTGGACAGATTCATCTATTACCTAATAAAACCCAGAAATTTCGGACAAAGAAGCAGCTTATTGTCGTTTACGACAGATTGCTGTGAAGCAGAAATAACTAAAAAAACTGGTTGAAAGAACATGAAGTAGTGTTTATCAATTTTTTTACTTTACTGTACATAACAGAGTTCATTTGTGAGAAAAATTGCTATTCGCGGTGGCTCTTTAGTTCTTGTTTCAAACAAGTTTAAATGTTTGCAATTTGATGTAGACAACGTTTAGATTTAGTTAATCTTTCAATCGAGCGCACTATATGGTTGCCTTGTGTTGAACTTGAGTGATATGTTATAATTTGCGTTTATCGACCTCCTCTGGGGATTTTATTGGTTTTGAATCGGTACTGGTAGATTCTTTCAATAAGTTGAAATCAAGTAGCAAAAGTATTATTTTATGTAGAGATTTCAAAATTAATATTTTAGATGTTATTCTATTAAGTATTAGACTTCTCAATCTGTTTAGGTCTTATAATTAAATTAACTTGTTTTTTGAACCTACACTTGGATCACGGCATCTTTGTCAACTTGTCTTCATAATATATTGAGTGATTGTGATGCCAAAAATAAATTAGTGATAACTGACTTAACGTCCGACCACTGCGGTTTTTTATCTAGCTGCCCCATGCCATTAAATAAATAGCCGCATAAACTTGAATGCAGGCCAGCTAGTCGTTGCAAAATGTTTAAAATAATATAGCTCATAGAATTACACCATCTATAATAGAACAGGAGAATTCTAATGAAATATATAGTGCTCTTTTTGATGTTGTGCAAAAAGTGTACCAATCTACTTTCAAGACCAAAACCATTAACATTAATGGATCCTCCGCTGGCTTTAACCAATGGGCTACTCCAGATATTTATAAAAGTAGAGCGAGATTAAACGAGTTATATGGTTTGAAAAAGTACAAGTTTGATACTCCTTTCCTAGAGTATGTCAAAAATTATTCAAAAAGATTAGTTTTTACTAAATCAAAATTTTTAAGAGATACAATTAAAAATTCTAGTAATAAAGTAAAAACCACTTGAAAAATTATTAAAAATGAAACTGGTAAATCGGTTAAACAACAAAAACAACTTTAGATTATGGTCGACAGCAAAATAGTTAATAAAGCTGCTGACGTAGCTGAGGCATTTAATGAGTTTTTTTGCCAACATACCTATAACTACTACTCGCTACCTAAAATCAGCGTCTGAAGCTGAAAACCTTTTGCATAGTTAGTGTACCTAAATGTAGTTGCTTATTTAGCTTCGAACATGTAACCCCGCGTGATTTAGTTAATATTTTTAACACACTTAAGTCTAAAAACACCGGTGATTACTTGGGCATCTCCATATACTTTTAAGTAATATAATAGACATCGTAGCCTCTTAATTAGCTGTTACTCTTAATAAATTTTGCATAATGCACAACTTTTCCTGACCTCATGAAGAGTAGTAAAGTCATATCATTATTTAAAGCAGTTAATAAAAATGACGTTGGCAATTTCAGGTCTATTTCTATCTTACCTGCATTTAGCAAATATTTGGAAAATTAATACTCAAGCAGTTGCTAAGACATTTTAATTTAAATAGCCTCCCCCCTAGTGAACAATATGGCTTTACAAAAGATCGTTCAACTACAGATGCGGGTGTTGCTTTGCTGAAACACATAATTAACGCATGGGAGAACTCGCAAAATGTTGTTGAAGTTTTCTGTGATCTCTCCAAAGCCTTTGATTGCGTGCACCATGACACGCTTTTACGTAAACTACATCATTACGGTGTGCAAAACGAAGCTCTCAACGTAATAAACTCTTATTTACATAACAAGTTCCAATGTTCCAATTATGTTAATTAATATTAATTTAATGGTGTGAAAACTTCCGGGCTACCGGGTTCAGTTAGGTGTACCGCAAGGCTCAAGACTGGGACTCAACTGTGGGTTCGGCAGTTTTTCTGGGAATAACAGTAGATGCCACACTTCAGTGGGGACCACATATATCAAGCCTAGCAGGAAAGCTCAGTTCGGCTGCCTACGCCGTCAGGAAAGTAAGACAATACACTGACGTTGATTTAGCTCGTTTAGTCTATTTTAGTTATTTTCACAGCGTTGTGTCCTACGGTATTCTGCTGTGGGGCAAAGCCGCTGATATACAAAATATATTTGTCCTGCAAAAACGAGCTGTTCGAGCAATTTACCAGCTAGTTGCCAGAGTTTCTCTAAGAGATTTTTTTAAAGATATTGGTATGCTCACGGTTGTATCATAGTTAGTTCATCTTTGCCAACATCTTAAATATTAGGCAAAATATACACTTGTACACTAAAAACAGTGATATTCACAATGTTAACACTAAAAATAAGGACAAACTACGTGCTCCCTTTCACCGGGTTCATAACGTTCATAACTAATTTGTTGGGCTTGGTATAACCTTTTATAGCAAGCTACCTTCTTCTCTGCTAGATTTGCTTTTTAACACGTTTAAACCTCAAGTAAAATCCAATCTTTGTTCAAAGGCATACTATTCCATCTACGACTACTTAAACGATAAGAATAGTCGGTCGCCCTGATTAACTTAAGACAATGTTTATGTTCTTTCTACAGAATTAGCTTACTGACAGGTTATATGAGTTCATATAATTGTTTATTTTATATTTTTTTTTTAGTTGACTGTATAAGTCAATTCAGTTTAATTTTACTTTAATTTATTATTGACATAATCTTCATCTTCTAATGAGTTGATAGCAATATGTGATTAGCTAGCGACCTCTACGATTGATCATATTATTCTTGCCTGAGCAACCTGCAGCAAGTTCGCCATGCTCCCTTAGATGTCACTGCTTGCGGTAGCGTCGGGGTCGGGTTGCCTCCTACCCTTAAAGATGGAGAGGGGGGTAATGGCTGATCTTTGCGTTATGCTCGTGAACGAGTGCTGCTCGTGGTGACTGGTCGTCTTGATGACCATGGTTTTATTGTTATACTTATTATTAATAACTTGTTTATTTATTTTACTTTGATGGTCCTAGTTTATCATTTGTGAATTCAAGTGACAGCTATGTCAACAGAACCAAGCATTGCATAAGTTCAAATAAATGGTGTCAATTCACATGGTTTAACAGTAAAAATGGGTGTGCCACAAGGCTCGATATTGGGTCCTTTCCTCTTTTTAGTGTATGTTAATGATCTACTCCATTTATTAAAAAATCAACCACAAATGGTGTTATTTGCTGATGACACTTCCTTAATTTTTAAGGTAAATAGACGTGCTACAAATTATGACGACGTAAATAACGCCCTAGTGCAGGTCCAAAGTTGGTTCACTGCTAGTAATTTAGTATTAAATGGGAAAAAAACTAAGTGCATAAGATTTTCTTTACCAAATGTAAAGAGTAGTGATTGTGAGATAGTATTGAATCAAGAGAAACTAGAATTCGTCGATAAAACGGTTTTCCTGGGGATCACGCTGGACTCAAGGCTACAATGGGGTCCTCATTTAACATCTCTTGCAGGACGGCTAAGTTCAGCAGCTTATGCTGTCAGAAAAATCCGCCAATTTACTGATGTAGATACCGCGAGACTGGTCTATTTTAGTTACTTTCATAGTATCATGTCTTACGGTATTTTGCTTTGGGGACGGGCTGCAGACATCGATTCTATTTTTATTCCGCAGAAAAGAGCCATCAGAGCCATATATAACCTCTGCAGGCGTGATTCTCTAAGGGAACTGTTGAAGAAAATTAACATCTTGACGGTGCCTTGTCAATATATCTACGAAAACATCATGTATGTAAGAAAAAACTTGCATCTTTTTGGTAAAAGAGGTGAAAAACATAATTATAGTACTAGGAATAGGGACCTATTAGTTCAACCAGGTTTCAGACTGGCTAAAGTAGACTCATCTTTTATGGGGTACTGTTTAAAATGTTATAATAAAATACCTCCCCACATTCTTCAACTGAATGAGACAAAATTCAAGTCTTGTATAAAACGCACACTATGCAGTCAGGCATATTATAAGTTAGGGGATTACATCGCTGATAAAAATGCCTGGCTCAATGCTGGTCCTGCTCCACAACCACAACTAATTGATTAACACTGGAAAATACTGTTGGAGCTGCTGAAGATTGTAAGATTATCTTTGCATTGTATAAACTCAATTTCCTTTGCATTGTATAACCGCATAGCACAGATGTGAGTTCTATGTAAGTATACCTTCTTTACCATTTACCGGGTAATATGTCTTTCATTGACTTGAATGTGCCATGGCGGCTGATAGTATGTCATGCTCACACAAATGTCTCGCTGACGGTGGCGTGTGTATTGGATCATTTAGCTCCCTTCAAAATGGTTGAGCTGAATGGTGCTGATCTATGCGTCATGTTCGTGAACGGGCGCCGTCAGTTGGGGCTGGTCATCACTCAGCTGCCTCGGCTTATTTTTAATTATTTTATTTTTGGATTGTTGTCTTCTTACTATTTGCTGTACTCTGGACGCTCTTAACGCGTACGTATTTTTTTACATCGTTCTCACATATAATTGTAAATTCAACATTAATGATGTAACTAATATTTTTGTAAAAATACAATTTAAAAGAGTGTCCATGGAGTTTCTTGCCCGTTCTTCTCCATAGGTACCTACGCTTTGGAATGGGCAACTATATATCTATGGGCGCCTGTAAATGGTTTAATTGAAATAAATGGTTTGAGTTTGAGTTTGATAAAAATGTAAGCTGTCACGCCCTTTATACCTGGAGGCTTTTATTTAGGTAGTAAGTTTTTGTTTAAATTTTTTTTTTTTTGTTTGAGTACCTACGTATAGTTTTTATTGTATTGTTGGTATATTGGCGTGGGTAGTTAACATATAGCAAATAATTTGATTAAATGTTCTGTGTCCTGTAATGTTAATTACTTTGCATACCTAGTATTGTATCATCATCATCATTTCAGACGAAAGACGTCCACTGCTGGACATAGGCCTTCCCCAAGCACCTAAGTATTGTATATAATCAAGTATTTTCTAACTGAACAGACCGCTGTGCTGCTGGGGAGTTTGTTGCGCCACATCTTCTCCCCAGCGAAAGCACTAGGTAGTCGTGAAGGGCGGACGTTTTAAGGGACTGTCTTTTGTAATTTTGATGTTCGAAAAGTGCTGATTCTCAGCCTAGTTTGAATAAATGACTTTTGATTTTGATTTCATTTTGGTTTTGATTCTACATGCCTGAATTGGTCCCGGCTGTCATTCATAGATCTATAAAGCACTCGTTACTGCAGTAACGAGACTTGGGCTTATAACGTCATAAGCTCAAGTCTAACAACCAGTCTTACCAGGATGTATCGTGTTTTTCAATAAATGGGTTGTGAAGATCAGATAGGCAGTCGCTACATGTAAAATAATGGCATTCAGTTGCACCCAGTTAGATTGAAAGCCGACCCTAATATAAGTACCTAGTTTGGAAAAGGCAGATAATAAAGTAACGAGCAAGACGGCGCGCGGCGGCGGCGGCGCGGCGGCGCAGCGCATCGAGGTAAATCTATGCAAGCTCTGAAGACGAAATCACCTTCTCAGCTAATGCGTGATTTTCGCATTGAATAAATTATAAACGAGATTCTATTGTTCTTAAGAAAAGTAATGAAACCTCTAAATGGAACTCTAGGTCCCAGCGCGGGCCTCTGTCCAATTGAATTACATAAACTCGCGACTGACGACTGAATCCTGAATAAGACATTATTGAAATGGCAACAGGTAAGTTGATTTACCGTAAAGCCTGAATCGGAGGGAGTTCACAGAATGTTTCTTCAGTGTCACGGCTCATTATCGGCGATGGAATCCGATTTGAAGCCTGACGATTTAATTTCGAATTTCTTGATTTTTTAGATTATATCACTTGCACTTATTTTTCTATACCTACTGTGAGCTAGTAGGTACTGAAACAGCACGGTCAGTTGACGCAGCTGAGCTAGAATTTGATTGATTGATTTTAAAAGTCTTTATTATTAACTTAATATTGCGAACTGCATACAATAAGATCTTATTCGAATTGTGTACAATCATATAAACAACAAGTTCTATGACTAACTTACCTTTACAAACATTTTACACAGAGTTTACTATTCATAATCTATAAACATTTTACATAAATAAGTTCCTATAAGCACCCTACATTTCAAAAGCACAAAAGTCTTAGACTGTCACCACAGATCTTATGTTTATATGATCTGTGACTGTCCCTGACTTACCACTACTGTTTACCTTATAAAGATAATGCCAGAGTAAATACAAATGAGTGGGAAAGGAGTGGGATATCTTCATACATACGCACCGGTCACGGTTTGTACGTGAGCGCGCTCGTACGTATGCGTCGTCGCACGCACACACTGACAAAATTTATCGCTGCTAAAGATGCGCCAGTCGTGGCACAAAATACAGAGAGTACAGAAGGCAATCTGTTACCTACAAAAATGCGCTGGAGCAACGCACACATAGACACCGCTCACGGACACGTTATCTCGGAGTGGTTGGGAGTAGTGCGAGCGCGAGTGCCATCCGCTTGAGACACGCGTCTGTGAAGTGCAAAAATGGAGCAACCAAAAAATGGCTATCTAAGCTCGATTTATATAATAGTTTCCTATTTTGAATCAGTATAAACGAAGTAACTTTTTAGTAAGGTAAATTCAAAGTTGATAGCCCTAGCGCGACCGCCAAGCGTAGGTATGAAAAGTGAAGTACATACATGTGATTGCCTTCTGTACTATCTGTATTTTGTGGCTTTACTTCATATGTAGGTATGAATTGCCTTTTTTTTTAATACGTCGTTTTTAGGGTTTTTTTTTATTGGCTCAACTGTCACTAATGAGACACAATTACTTTTTCTATTGTTACCGATCTTTAGGAAGTTTCGCGACATCGGAGCGGTTATAGGAGTACCTAGGTATTACAGGACAGGACTTTAATTATTGCTGAGAAATTTAGTCCGGGTTTTTATATACACATTGACATTCATCATTTCAGCCGAAAGACGTCCACTGCTGGACATAAGCCTCCCCCAAGCACCTCCACTTCGACCGGTCCTGTGCTTCCCGCATCCAACGGGTTCCTGCGGCCTTCACAAGGTCATCGGTCCACCTTGTGGGAGGCCTTCCAACGCTACGTACATTAATTACATTACATTGACATTGATGAATTGTATATATGTTACGGCTAATAACTGAAGTGCGGCTACACCTAGTTTTAGCCGGGTACAACTAGGCGCATCCTAAGGCGGGGCTCCTATTTCTGTGTAAAGGGTTTAAAGTAACATAACCTCGGGGTGCCCTTCGCTCGCTCTTGCATCCTACGTCGCCTATCGACCGACCGCAACCATGCAACCGATGTCACCCGAAGTACACACGAATGGTCAGCGGGATTGTCCGAAAGGGTTACCGCTGGCCCGGAACATAAAGGGCTAAGGAAGGAACACGGGTGGGCTTTAGTCAGTAAGAGTCTGACACTCCCTTCCGCTCCACGGCCTTCCTCCAGAGCGGGAGGAGTCATTTGATGATATCCCATCCGCAAAAAAAAAAAAAAAAAGTACACACGAATCGCATGTGGCCGGCTGCACCTAGTTATACCCGGCTAAAACTAGGTATAGCCGCACTTCGGCCGGCTAAAACTGGGTGCGCGAAAGTTCACCTAAATTTTCAACTCCGATAATTGGAAATCCGAAAATGTTCTTCCTAAAATTTTTTATCCTAACAATCGCAATTCCTAACTACTCTGTCTCTAATGTTCATAATTCCGAAGCATTCAACTTCATAATGTCAGTAGCAATAAACATCTATTATACTTTTATTTGTTATCCTATATTTTCTCAACATAACCATCTTTTACACTATTATTCAAAGTCATATCTTTTTTGTAGATTTTTTATAGATTTTTTTTTGGTTAGATTTTATTTATAGTGGTAACCAACATAATATACAAAAGTAACACATTTGTAATGACAACTTAGGATGCAAGACCAAGCGAAGCAAGCTCGGGACTTGGGGCGAAATTTACACTAAAAAGAGTCTATTAACTGTGAGAGTAACTTAACTGTCTGGCCCATGTGCCGCTCCACGTAACTTAACTGTCTGGCCCATGTGCCGCTCCACGTAACTTAACTGTCTGACCCATGTGCCGCTCTACGTAACTTAACTGTCTGGCCCATGTGCTGCTCCATGTAACTTAACTGTCTGGCCCATGTGCTGCACCACGTAACTTAACTGTCTGGCCCATATACCGCTCCACGTAACTTAACTGTCTGGCCGATGTGCCGCTCCATGTAACTTAACTGTCTGGCCCATGTGCTGTAACTTAACAGTCTGGCCCATGTGCCGCACCACGTAACTTAACTGTCTGGCCCATGTGCCGCTCCACGTAACTTAACTGTCTGACCCATGTGCCGCTCTACGTAACTTAACTGTCTGGCCCATGTGCCGCTCCACGTAACTTAACTGTCTGGCCCATGTGCTGCACCACGTAACTTAACTGTCTGGCCCATGTACCGCTCCACGTAACTTAACTGTCTGGCCGATGTGCCGCTCCATGTAACTTAACTGTCTGGCCCATGTGCTGTAACTTAACAGTCTGGCCCATGTGCCGCACCACGTAACTTAACTGTCTGGCCCATGTGCCGCTCCACGTAACTTAACTGTCTGGCCCATGTGCCGCTCTACGTAACTTAACTGTCTGGCCCATGTGCCGCTCCATGTAACTTAACTGTCTGGCCCATGTGCTGCACCACGTAACTTAACTGTCTGGCCCATGTACCGCTCCACGTAACTTAACTGTCTGGCCGATGTGCCGCTCCATGTAACTTAACTGTCTGGCCCATGTGCTGTAACTTAACAGTCTGGCCCATGTGCCGCACCACGTAACTTAACTGTCTGGCCCATGTGCTGCTCCACGTAACTTAACTGTCTGACCCATGTGCCGCTCTACGTAACTTAACTGTCTGGCCCATGTGCCGCTCCACGTAACTTAACTGTCTGGCCCATGTGCTGCACCACGTAACTTAACTGTCTGGCCCATGTGCTGCTCCACGTAACTTAACTGTCTGGCCCATGTGCTGCACCACGTAACTTAACTGTCTGACCCATGTGCCGCTCCACGTAACTTAACTGTCTGGCCCATGTGCCGCTCCACATAACCTAACTGTCTGACCCATGTGCCGCTCTACGTAATTTAACTGTCTGGCCCATGTGCCGCTCCATGTAACTTAACTGTCTGGCCCATGTGCTGCACCACGTAACTTAACTGTCTGGCCCATGTGCTGCACCACGTAACTTAACTGTCTGACCCATGTGCCGCTCTACGTAACTTAACTGTCTGGCCAATGTGCCGCTCCATGTAACTTAACTGTCTGGCCCATGTGCTGCACCACGTAACTTAACTGTCTGTAAGTTTTTCTACAAATAAAACTTCAAAAGGAAGAAGGTACCTCACCTAACCTAACTTTCATATTAAAACCATTGTTACGCACAACTAATAATTTATTTCTATTCCGCACATTGAGTTATATTCCGAGGCGATTGTAAATTTTCTTGAGCTTAGTCGAGAGCTGGGCTTAATGGGTAGGTACCGGTAAATACTTAAGTAAGTAAGCACGTAAGCATCACATAAGTATTTGATTTGCGAAACAACGGGAACGCCCCGGGATCCCGCACTTGACGGAATAATTATTATTTGTCTCAGAAACAGGCCCATTTGCTTAAGACCCGAGCGAACCTTATGTAAATACACTGTGCCATGTAATGTCTTCATTATAAATAATTAATTAGAAATGATAACATCTGTAACTTTGCATGTAGTGTTAGTGTTACCCCTCTCGTATCAATTTAATCGATTTATAACATTTTTTTTTATAAAAAATAGCGTATTAACAACTCGCAAAGCATGATAACAAAGGTATTTTTTATAGAAGGTAGTTCTACTTCGTCAAAATCAAAATTTGGATAAATTTGGAAAATCCAAAAGTGCACGACTCATGATGCTCAATTGATCGTATAAAAAACCATAGATATTGATTTTATATTAGTTACTTTTTCATAAATTTTAATTAAACTAAGGTGCATTCGGGTAATTCCGAATGATTTTCAGACAAATTGATGGAATGTTTGTATTCTTATGAACCAGGCAGAATCAGTGGATTTTTTTTTTTTTTTTTTTTTTCCTTATTATTAAGAACAGATTTCTTAATAAATGATTACAATCTAGCCTAAAAGACTAATAAGCAATTTAACTCTAACTTATTATTATACGGTAAAGATTTTGTTAAAACTAAGAATAGCGTCCTTTAGCACTTTTATACAAGTCCATAGCACTTTCTTAGAGTCTGGTATTGATAAAAACACTTTGTTCATGTGTTATATGCATAGCACAGCAATGATCACTATTATACACTAACTTTAAACACTACACTAACTCAAAAGGTTTTGTTCTCTTTAGTCTACGCACTAGGTCCGTGTTGTCTAACAGCTGGATTGCCTCAACATTCACATGTCGGTGAAGTCTGTGTTCGTGGGCTTCAGCAAATTTTTGAATGATGGTGGTGACGAGTTCTATTTTAAGGTCACGGTGGAGGTCGTCATTTCTGATGTACCAAGGTGCTTTTACAGCATCCCTGAGTACTTTATTCTGGAATTGCTGTATTATTTTGAGGTTGCTCCGTTTAGTACAGCCCCAGAGTTGGATACCATACGTCCAAATTGGCATCAGAATATGCTTATAGAGTATAATCTTATTATGTATTGATAAACAGGATTTCCTTCCGAGTAACCAATACATACTTTTATAGCGTATGTCGAGTTCCTGTCTTTTCTTTTTGACATGAGCTTTCCATCGCAACTTAGCGTCGAGGGTTATGCCAAGATATTTGGCTGTATTAGCATAAGGCACTTGCGTACCGTTTATGTAGATTGGGTGGTAGTCGCACTGTTTGTTTGTGAAGTCAACGTGAATTGATTTTGACTCATTCAGTTTGATCTTCCATTTTTGTGTCCAGTCATAAACTTTGTTCACAGCAAGTTGAACTTTTTCTACTGCTTCTTTGTGATTCGATCCAGTAGCCATAATAGCAGTATCATCAGCAAAGGTCGCAATGGTGTTGTTATCTAGCTCTGGGATGTCACATGTGAATGTCACAAATTGATGGAATGTTTGTATTCTTATGAAACAGGCAGAATCAGTGGATTGTATGCCTTCTACAGAAGTCACTTCGTCTTCTTGAATATATAGCCTAGAGCTCTATTCGGAGATCTTTCATAAATATCGTTGTCGTTTTAAAATAAAAGTGTTTAAAAACTTACTTTTTTTTTCTTTGTTCTAGTGTAATTTTGAATTATGTACGGGCAATTTCGAATGACAGTTAAAAGGCGACTTTATTCACTTTAAAAAAAAGTACATATTTCTTTTTCTATCGTAATTACCCTCCAAAAATAATATTCACGATATTTGTCATAGAATAACCTGAACACGTTTTTGTGAAATTTCTATTTCGGAATTACCCGCCGATGGGTGAAATGGTTCTCAATCTTTTAGCAGGTACAGAGGTGCAGGTGCAGGTATATAAGGTGTAAAAAAATTAACCTTACAAACTTTAAGAGGTGCTTTAGACCATTGGACTGAACAACTTTCACTATGAGACCAACTCTGAAATCACGAAAAAAAAATCCACTGTTTAATACAAAAGTTCATTACCTACTTGATCAAAATGTATGAAACAGCGGATTTTTTTTTCGTGATTTCAGAGTTGGTCCCATAGTGAAAGTTGTTCAGTCCAATGGTCTAAAGCACCTCTTAAAGTTTGTAAGGTTAATTTGATTCTTTTACTCGCGCGACTATTTTCTTCTATATTATTTAGTATTTAGTTCATTTTGTGGATTTATTATTATTATTACACTGACTGATCTCATTAAACAGTTCGGTTTAGTTAATTTCAGTTCAGTTTAAACTTAAAAGCTGTCTGCACCAATTTATGTATTGAGCAAACATTTTTGTTTGTTTATTTTTCTGATTAAACCATTTACCGTGTTTTAGGCCAATGGTCTTCATTATTATTCTTCTCTTCAATCATTCATTAGTGAATGTAAAGTAAGAAGAATTAGCAAATCACTGTCGATAAGATATTTAAAAAGAGTGGCCACCGACTACCATTTGCCTACCAAAAGGCGGGCCGGCCGATCATACCTAAACTGTGGAATGACACCCACCTGCTTATATCACGTTTAGACGGAATTAATTTACATCGGAATTATATTAATTATTAATTAAATAATAATAGATTGAAAATATTTGAGAACCACTGACAATCTCCATAGAAAAGCAACATCGGCTAAATCCGAATTAATTTTCATTCGGATTTATCCTCTTCGGGTAATTTCAATAAAAACAGAAAAGGATACCTAGGATGCGCTGAACCCATTAAAAACTATATTAAAAACAAAAATCTATTAGACAAAAAAACAATCAGTTAAATAACTTAACAAATTCCTGAGATACGAATGTTCGTGTAATTCCGATAACTAGAAAACGCGCGAAAAATGACACCCTGAGAGAAATGCGGCGTTGTGACACGTACATTAACAAATAGCGACCTGAGTCAACTGAAGCGGGGGAAGCGTTAAGTTGGCGTCTAGGTAAATGTTGCCAAAATATAAAATATCGTTGCGTTTGGTAGAAAATTAAAATTTTCGGAATATGCCGATTTTTGACATTACCCGAATGCACCTTACTTTGATTATAAGAGCCATTTTTAATAGGGTTCCTCCTACGGGTAAAGAATCTATTAAAAAAAATTACTCAATTAATTAATTTTTTCACAAGCTAAGTACAATGTTTTCAGGTTTCACACTTGATTGACGAGAAAATTATTAGAAATATTTTGATGTTTTTTTTTCGTTTCAGTAGAAACGAAAAAAAAACATCAAAACTCAACAAAATCAATTTTTGTAAGGTACAGAATTAATCTCCATTAGATTATTACATTGGTATATAAATTTAATTATTTATTTAACACATGGCTTGACACGCGACGATGGCAAGAGGCCAGATGGAATGACCATAATGCCTTGGAAGTTGGGTAGGCCTTTGGTGTGGGATGTTACCAGTGTCGACACCCACGCGTAATCCCATCTTCTTAGCACGGTGGGCTGTACTGGGGTGGCTGCTGCAGGAGCAGAAAACCTCAAACGGCGCAAATATAACAACCTTATTAGGAGCTATATGTTTGAGCCGTTTGGGGCCTTGGGGTCCGAGTGCTCATCCAGTATTTCGGGACATCGCAAAGCGGTTGGTTGACTCTTCACGTGACCAGAGGGCTGGCCTATTTTTAGCCCAAAGAATAAGCATTGCCATCCAGCATGGTAATGCTGCCAGCCTTTTGGGCACTTGTGGCATTGACAGCGATGCGGACGAATTTTTTGATGCCCAATGAGCTCCTGTCTTTTTCTTTACCTTTTTTTTATATATATGTATATACTATACAGGGTGTTTGGTGCATCGTTTGCCAAATGGAATTGGCCGAAAGGAGAGGTCATTTGCTATCTCTTAAGGCCCAGTAACTCATTCCTTATTACACCGGTTTTTTTATTATGACTTTTTAAACATTTATTTAGAAAAATACAAGAACTCTGCATTTAAGCTTAAATTTAAAAAAAAGTTATGAGAACTAGAGAACTTTTTAAAATAATTCGAAGATCCCGATCGCTTTTAGTTTTTTTTTTACAGCAATTTAAAGTTGAGTGTTAAGTATATTTTTCCTTTTTTCAAAAACTTTGTGAGTTATTAAAAGGAACTAGATATTATTAGCAAGTAATTTTGTATTTCATAGAACCATACAAGAGTAAACATAAGAATTGAAATGAAATTTGAAGGCTATACTCATAACTTTTTTTAAATTTAAGGTTAAATGCAGATTTCTTGTATTTTTCTAAATAAAAATTAAAAAGTCATAATAAAAAAACCGGTGTAATAAGGAATGAGATACTGGGCCTTAAGAGATAGCAAATGACCTCTCCTTTCGGCCAGTTCCATTTGGCAAACGATGCACCAAACACCCTGTATAATATGTATATTTTAGTGTTAAGTTGTGAAATAGTAACATTGTAATTGAAATTTTAAAAATAAATTTTAACACAACACTTCTATCATTACAGGATATCCCAAAGCGATAGGGTGGTACTTTGCTTATACTTACTTACTTATACTTATTTATTAAGTTCTGTGTACTAGCAGGAGTGTTGTAACCGATTTGCAGAAAGAATGCAAAAAAAAACGATCGTAAAGCACTCTCTAATGCTTCGCATAAAATAAAAATCATTTATTTAAGACAAAAAAGTCCATAGGAAAAGGCAAGGTGTTGTAACAAGAATTTTGCATATAAAATAAATAAAAAATAATATTTTTAATTCAGATATCAAGGACCCATAGGTAGGTACATTATAAATAACAATACATAAATGACAATAAAAATGAAAATGAAAAATAATAATCATAATTAAAATGAACAACAAAATTAAAATGTAAATCGAAAATGCAAATTAAAATTAATAAGGGACCTCCACAGCGGAGATGATACCCTGTCAGCCACAGTCTTCAAGATTACGTTGCGGCTGCCACGCATTCTGCAGATCAAGGATACCTACCGTCCTTTTGCGAATGATGGCATGGAAGCCATTAGTACGAAACAACGCAAACATCCCCGATACACTACAGAAACGTGGCAGCCCCAACATCATCCTGAAGATATTATTATAGTGGACGCGAAGAACATCTAGCGATCTTTTGGTGTGACAGGCCCACAGACTTCCAGTGTAATAGCTCTGACAATATGCCTTAAAAAGCGTAACTTTGACTTGGTCAGAACAACGGGAGAATCTGCGGGCCAGCATATTACCTACCTCTGACCGCCAGAGCCCGCCTCTCATTGTCCACATCGTCCTGAAGGCCGTCGGTAGGGAAATGTCCCAGATAAAGCTTATAACTAATATTAGTAATTAAAAAGTAAAAAGCCCGACTGCGGTAAAAAACTTAAGTTTAAAAAACTGAAAAGCTAAAAACAAGCCCATTTTACATTAAATAAAAGTTGGAAGCTGTTGGGACCTATTATTATTATTATTATTAGCCTGTGATGTCCCACTGCAGGGCAAAGGCCTCCCTACTCTCTTTCCACTTCTCTCTGTCCAAAGCTGCTAAGGACCAGTTCTTGTTGAAGGAGTCCAGCTCATCCCGCCATCTCCGTCTGGGCCTGCCACGATGTCGTTTGCCATTAAGAGGGACCCATTGGGTCGTAAGTTTGGCCCATAAACCTATTGGCCCTATTTGGATTTGAAAATAATCTATCCTATTAATCTGTTTCCAACTTTTATTTAATTTAAAATGGGCTTGTTTTTATTAGCTTTACAGTTTTATTTAACTTAAGTTTTTTAACGCATTCGGGTTTTTACCCGACTGCGTCAGAAGGAGGGTTATGTTTTTCGAGTGTATGTATGTATGTATGTATGTATGTATGTATGTATGTATGTATATTTCTTTGGCACGCTCTGTAGCCTAAACGGCTTGATCGATTTCAGCTTGAGAGGTGCCGTTAGATTCGTCTTAATTGTGAGAGTGCTACTGGGTATATTAAAATTGAAAAAAAAATAAAATGGCCGATTTATGGCGCAATATGTTTTCAAAAAAAAAAAAAATATTCTCGAAACCTATCGAGTGGGGTATCAAAATAAAGGGTTTTAAAAGGTGATTACAAAAATATATATAACTTATATGGTTAAAAGTAATTCGAAGTGACAAAACGTAAAAAACAAGTACCAAGAACTAAATCGTTTGCGAAATCTTTCACATTTGTAAACTAAAAAACTGGAAATAAAAAAATTAATTTAAAAAATAAAAAAACCCGACTGCGAAACTGAAAAGCTACAAACAAGCCCATTTTAAATTAAATAAAAGTTGGAAGCAGGCGGGACCCATACCATTTTTATCATATCTTCAAATTCAAATGGGTCCCGCCTGCTTCCAACTTTTATTTAATTTAAAATGGGCTTGTTTGTAGCTTTTCAGTTTCGCAGTCGGGTTTTTTTATTTTTTAAATTAATTTTTTTAATAATTTATTTTTTCATCTTTTTTGTTTACAAATGTGAAAGATTTAGTTCTTGGTACGTGTTTTTTACGATTTGTCACTTCGAATTACTTTTAACCATATACGTTGTATATAATTTTGTAATCACCTTTTAAAACCCTTTATTTTGATACACCCGATAGGTTTTGAGAAATAAAGAAAATTTTGGGCGCCAAAAATAGGACCATTATGTTTTTTTTTTCAATTTTGATATACTTAGTGTTACTCTCACAATTAAGACGAATCTAACAACACCTCTCAAGCTGAAATCGATCAAGCCGTTTGAATAAAAATGAATATTCGCAAATTATTGTTTTAACCACACACTCTCAACCCCATACGCTCCATGCAAATTTGACTCCAAAAGACGTAAACATAGGTACTATTTGTCCCTCCTTCCGCACAAATTATCGTTCGGCCCAACCAACGTAATTTCCCTTTCCTTAGTAGCTACGGCTATAACAAAGCTAATAAACTTTTAAATATAATACCATAAGTGCAAATCAAAATGTAAAAGAAATATTACGAAATGGCTGCTTGAATTAGAGTATGCAGAGACTGAAAATATAATTTCGTCTATCTCAAATATTCACCTACTCATTTTATTTTATTTATTTGGGACAAAAAAACAGTTATACATTACAGCATTTACAAAAAGTAGTTATATTACAGTCGAAAAAACGTATACCCCACACTATTGTCCACGGCGTGAGACTAAAACTACTCAAATTAATCTTAGATCGCGTTTCACACAGAAACGCACACACTAAATAAGTGCAATTCATTATTGTAATTTTAAGGGTGTGTAAGCCTGGAGATCTGTCATACAGGTCCCGAACCCAGTATAGACCCCAGCTCTCACAAAGGATTAACTGAAAAATGTAATTTGATGCTATGAATCAAAATTGTACCTTTTTGAGAGAAATAAAATTGATAGAGACGTCACTTCAAAAGGAACCGAAGAAAAACCAATTATATCATATACCGACATAACGGTGACAAACAGTGAGTGAGCAGCCGCGCAGGTGGCACAGCGGTCATTAAATTAAAACGACAAAGATGAACATAACTCACGGAACTCATATCATAATTCTTAACAAAGTCGCTGGCTTGTAATTCGTCTGCACGCGTCCCGTTCCACGTGATATATCGCCCGAGATTCTGCGCCGGAATCATTTTTCCCTCGCCTTTTCAAATTCACCGCGCTCGGCCCACTCCGTTGTGCTCACACAATGACAAATTGCATTTACTTATATACCTACACACTTCGTGACGCACAAATTATCCTTATTGACTCACTGACGCATCCATTTTGGCGAGTTTGTCTACAATATTATCATACTGGTGTTTATACTGTCAGCGTTTTTACGATTAGGTAGGGTATTTTTTTTGGTTCCCTACTTGATTTCAAAAGTTGATGATTCTATTTTTATTATATCGAACACGGTGTGTCGATAATTTAGTTGTACGATGTTTTATTCCATCGATGCTTTATTGGCGCGATGTAACGTTTGTGCGAAAAGTCCTGTTGCAAAAAACCCTACTGCGATTGCTCATTAGTTCGGTAATTTATTAGTTCGATCGTATGTCGGTCTGAAACGCCTACCGTCCGTGACATTTAATTAATAATCTTATTTTGCATTATAAACGTTAAGGAATACATTCTCTACATCCACCCTTAACATACGTCACGTAAGGGCGCAATACTGTCAAGGGTGTGGCGGTACATGAAAATATATGACAAGTTAAAGAAACCTACAAAGACATACAAGCCTAACAGTCCCTACGACCCTAAGAGGGCTTAGGCTGTAGGGCTTGTAGGGACAAGCCCTACAGCCCTAACCTTTCATATACCTAATGTGTGATAAATAAATATATAAATAAGTTCAGGATGTCTGCACCATGCGACCTAAGGTTACAGACGTATAGTAGACAGGAATTCCAGGTTCGGGAAGGGTAAACTCACTGCCAGTCAAGCAGGCTCACAAGACTGATCAGAGACGGCTAAAGGTGTCTTGGCCAAAGTGATAATGACAGTGATAATGAGACAAGAATATAAAATTCCAATCTGATTTATTTACAAAATGTTCTGCTTATATACTACTTTTTCTTAACACACACAAACACATACAAATTCTATGTGCCCTATGCGCGTGAGATGCAACCGAATCATTCTTTTAACTGCAGTGCGATTCTGTAACCATCTCACCGTGAAAACTTAGGTGAAGTGAGCGTGGAGAGAGCTGTCAATAGTGTCAATTCCTAGCAAAAACAAACTCACATCACCTAAGTTTTCACGGTGAGATTTTTACAGAATCGACCGGCTGGGCCGCGCGTGAGCCAGGCCATTAAACACATTCCTTTTATAAAAAAAGCAATATTCCTAGATTATTATTTACATCAAGATACATTAATTAGAAGATAGATTAGATTTGGTTATTAGATTCTTTTTGATTTTTTTATCGTTGTTCCTCTCAATCAAAGCACCTGCCATCCAATCACTTCACCACCTACGTTTAAATAAATAAGTAGGTAATGAATTATATTTAAATATATTAAAATAATTCTAATCTCACTATATTTAAATAACTTAAATTAAATATAATACAATACAAAAAATGTGTCTATGTTACCTACTGTAAATTTTATTCTAAAAACCAAAACCAGAAAATAAATTGGCATACCTACACCTATTATTTTACTGTAAAAATATACTGGGGGTAGATACTGGGTGAGAATTTAAAAAAAAATTAAGAGTGCCCCAGTTGCTTTCTTTTCCGTTCATATCGAAATAGACGATTGAGGTATGACAGTTTTGGCTTTTAGGGGTATCAGGCGATTAGCTAGCAACCGGTCACTGATATTGTCTGCGTTATCTTTGGCCCATGCCACAGCTAAACGTGGTGAATTTGTTACCAGTCTTCCTTATTTTAGGAAAATATACGTGAAAATATGTAGGTATGGTATTTAATGTATTTCCTTAACGTCTATAATGCAAAATAAGATTATTTATTAAATTTCACGGACGTAGACGACGTAGGCGTTTCGAACCGACATACTATCGAACTAATAAATTATCGAACTATTAAGCAATCGCTGTAGGGTTTTTCGCAACAGGATTTTTCGCACAAACGTCACATCGCGCCAATAAAGCATCGATGGAATAAAACATCGTACAACTGAATTATCGACACACCGTGTTTGACATAATAAAAATCGAATCATCAACTTTCGAAATCAAGTAGGGAACCCATTTTTTAGGGTTCCGTAGCCAATTGGCAAAAACGGAACCCTTATAATTTTGGCCATGTTTGTCTGTCCAACTGTCTGTCGTGGTACGGATGTAACACAGCCATTTTACTCGGACACTATCTGTATAATAAATAGCCACACTTTCCCAATGAAAATTGGGAAAGTGTGGGTATTTTGTGCACAGCTAAATAAAGGTGCAGTGTGATTACGAAAAAAAATATTAGGGGTACCATTCCTCATGCATGTGCCTGCATACATACGAATGAAAATAACAATCAGTGCACATAAGGACGTGGGGTTTTGCTGGATCCCGGAACAAGACAATGACTATTGAAGTAGTAAATTCTTGAAATGAAACCATTTGCTGTTCCTTTCAATAAAACAAAAAAAACAGTTACAACAGCAGTTAAAGAAACCGTTTTTCATACATTTTTTGAGAAATGCTTTGAAATACAAACTTATTTTGCGGTTGATAAAATCAATACTGTGCTTACATAAATACTTACCCAGCTAAGAAACCCGTCAGTGTTATTTATCTCTTGATCATACGAGTATATACCTACTTAAGTATTTATTACCAAGCAAAATGTGCTGTTCAGGTAGATACTTAATATTGTTCTACGTCCATATAGGTAAGTAGTAGATACCTCTAGGTATCGTCACTAAGTACCTATTTATTGCAATACATTGCTCGCGGAGGAAGCTCCGTACATTTGTAGGCTCCGGCTAGTTTTAGGGTTCCGTACCAAAATGGTAAAACGGAACCCTTATGGTGAGACTCAGTCTGTCTGTTTGTCTGTCTGTCACAGCTGGATATCTCTAAGAACTACTAATGCTATCAACTTAAAATTTGGAATAGTTTTGATTTTGCCAACTATTTTGCAAATAAGAAAGAAATAAAAATATATGTATATTTATTGCAACAGAGACTGAAAGGGGGTCTAAAATTTTCGAAGTGGGGCTACTAGGGCATGTGCGGTATCTATCAAATGAAAGAGACATACTCAAACATTTTTTCTTTTTTCTTTAGGCCGCATAGTTTTCGACTGTTGATGAAAAATGTAAAAAAATACCGCTCCCCCCCCCTTATCTCCGAAGTTTGCAAAGAAAAAAACCTGAAATAATTCTATGTGATAGAAGCATAAGTAAAGATTACAGGAAAAATAAAACAAAGGTTCTAAGTAGCACACTTTTTCAGAAGTCTTCAACTTACATTAATTCCACTATCCGTCAAGAGATGGCGCTCACGTAAAACTGCAATATTCTAAACAGCAGTGATAGTGTTAAAATTCTCTGACGCATATAGGCCTCGGCGATGAAAAAAAAATGTATTTATTTATTTTACCATTTATGTACACACATATATAAACAGACAAGAAAAACAGAACAGAAAAATAGGTACAAAGGTGATGCTTATTTCATAAGAAATCTCTTCCAGCATACCTGCGATAGGACAATAAATAGAGAGATGTAGACAGCGACAAATAAAAAAAACAAAAAGACAAAAGACAAAAAGGACATGGATAAAGTGTGGCCCTGCACGGACAAAGACTTAAATATATTTTAAAAAAAACTTATAATACTTGAATTTCTATCATGACTTTCATTTCTCCGCACATGTGTGTGGGAAAATATCTATTTAAAAGGGTATTATTTTGTTTGTTTTATTTTGACTTCCATCCGTGAGTTTCAAATGTTGCAATTATTTGAAATAAGATGATAATTAGTACATGTTCATCGTTCGAAATAACATGTATTTACCTGTATTTTTGATAATAGAGTAAGAAAAAAATATATTTTTATGCGCGTTTAGTGATAACGGAAGTAAAAGTAAAAAAGACACATTTTATTTATCTCTAATTAAAAATCAATAAATCAAGTAGGTGGTAGTAGTTTTCTTCAAAGTAATGGAAACACTGTATTCTTCTGTTAAGGCAGTTACAGACGAAGCAATAGATGTTTTCAAAATAAATCTTAAGAGCCTATACTACCTCAGCTAACATTCGCTCTTTATCCCGCTCGCACGATACTGCTCGCGGACTGTGTGAGAGCGAGACAAAGTGCGGAGCTGGGCGGAAGGCAGCGCCAATAGTTTAGTTATTTGCTTTTTACGGTGAAAATAAAGATAATTAAAAAAAACTAAATAACATAAGACCTGCTTTATAGTTAGTTCAGTTAGTATGCAAAGTTTCATGATCTAATTTGAAGGATTTTTTGAATACCAGCGGTTTATTGTTCGGTTTGGAGGTAACTTTGGATTTTTTTTCTATCTAGAAAATTTTATGGAATCGTGTTTTCGTCTAACATAGTACCTTACATTAATCCTCAACTTAAGCATATATTTATTTCAAAATTAATGCTGCGGTATTTTCGACATAACGGAGGATCATGCTAAGCCATTTGAGGTAGTATAGGCTCTTAATACGATATAGTGTTTGACCCAATATTCACATAACATCACGCCTGGAATCCTCGAAGGGTTAGGCAGAGGTATACCTATAGCACCTACCCCCCCATTTCAACAGTTATATTCAAGTCCCATGACATAGAGGGCGAGCCTATTGCCATCAACCGGGACAAGACAATGTCCAGACTCCGGGCTGCTACTGAGAAACTCAATACAACATAACATAATTACATAGAAATTAACAGATAGTGTCTAACAGATATTTAGTGCAGGACACATTATTGTATTATTATAGTAAGGTGATTTAAAATATATTTTGACATATTTTTGTGACATTTACGATAATATATTATAATTTCTGTTATATTAAACACATGCACAGCTATACCTAATAATTATATATTTGACTGCACCTTATGTACAACACAATATATCAGTTTTATTATTGTGACGCGCCTAAATGACTAGATGTATGAACGTGGACAAACCAAAACGAGTAAGTAGGTAAGGGTCATAATACTTAATAGATGGCGTTTTATAGTTTCTGCCTTCCCGCATGGCAAAAGCAGGTAGTTTATGTATGTTTGTATACATATTGCAGCTAGGTACGTGTGATATGGGTTTTATGTCGATTGTCATGACAAAGTCAAGACATTTGCCTTTCATTAATAATTTGACAATTTAAGTCATTCCTGTGTAGGTTCTTGTGGCTCGCATATTGAATGATTTCTTGTGGTGTTTTACGATGACCTTTGGCTTTGTTTCTGGATATCTGTTGTTGTACCTTGGCTACTTGTACTTTGGACAACTGATTTTACCCTATTTCTAATGGAGAACCAGCGCTGCACTAACTATGGTATAGCAACGTTTCGCATAAGGAGACATTTGTGGGATTCGGATGAAATACAATCTGTTATAAGACAGTGGATTACTCCGCGATTGGTGAGTTTTAACACGCGTGAGTTTTCAGTAACGTCTTGAGCACGTCTTTTAAGGGTGTAGCTATTTGTGTATACTTATGTAAGTTGTTTATTTTAGGCCACTGCGTCTGATAATGTGTGCCATTGAGGCTAGTTACTGGCTAGGCAGACATTATCACAGTCTGGTACAAGTGGAAGACCAAAGCCTAGTGTTTGCCATCGTAATGTGTGTGTAAACTGTGGAAGATCCCTGATGCGTGTTCGTTTTCACACACTGACACAGAACTCTGAGAGCAATAGACACATTCATGATGTTATATATGAAAGGATTTTTCCTCAACAAGTTAGTATGAAAAATGTTTGCGCTTCAATATGTTTATACAATTATTATGTTATGAAATGATACATTATGAACTTTTTCGTATATATAGGTGAGACCGACAACCTCTATTTGCCACCCATGCTGCCAACGAGCTTACAGAACGCAATCTCCAGTACCTAGGCGGCCCAACAGCGTCAAGAACGACGGTCAGCAACAAGAAAATATAAATGTGCCACCAGTCCCCGAGGTTCTACCGTTCCCTGAAGTTCCACCAGTCCCTGAAGTTCCAGTACATGTTGAAATATTTGTCACATTGCCAGATTTCTCTAGAGCTAATAGTACAGAAAGACATTGCTTTGTTTTAGGATGCCAGAACATAGATATTAGAAAAATGTCTTATGTCGGGCGTCTTGGGGGACTGTCTTATGTGATTTTGCCGTTCATAAAGTGCTGATTCTCAGCCTAGTTTGAATAAATGACTTTTGATTTGATTTCCTCATACAGAGAAAGAACGAGCATTTATCACTACGCTTATTCATATATTACGTTCTTACAAACGAACTAAAGAGTTTTCTTTAAAATAATAGTCATCATCATCATTCAGCCAAAGAAGTCCACTGCTGCTCATAGGTACCTACCTAAGCCTCACATGCTGAACAATATGACCTGGTAGAAGTCGCAGGAATTCGCGAGAAGCACGGGACCGATCTATGTGATACCTATACATTATTGTACACACGTAGTTAAATATGATTAAAAGTAAATAATAATAATACCAGCCTATTATTATCTCATCTCGTACCGAAGAGACACGAGCATTGCACGTTTGCTCAAGACCGGGTTGGCGATATCTATTTTAACTAGAAGTCCAGGTGTCCTCACGATGTTTTTTCTTCACCGATGTCAGTAATGTCCAAGATAATCTCGGAAACTACATATGAATTTAAAAAAGTGACACTGGTACTTGCCCGGAATTGAACCCACAACCTCGTGCATGAGAAGCGAGGCATTAACTACTGGACCATCACGACAATGTACCATTGTCTACTGTATTTAAACGTCAAAATATCATACCAGAATGTTCACCTAAAATGTCTTATATCTCGTCACCACCGACTTCTGGAGTAATAAAATATAAACAGGACTATTAAGTACAAATATTCCTTCATGATATATATTGTTTTATTAATGTCCGTGCTGGACCATACTTGTATGGGAGCGTTATCCTTCTCCTTTAAGACATGATGGTACGGAACCCTCGGTGCGCGAGCCCGACTCGCTCTTGACCGGTTTTTTCCTCTTCATTAACCTGGTATTTCTTCTATTCTAGGACCTATTAATTTTCTAACTACAATTATTAATCAGTTAGTCCTAGTGTACTAGCTAGAGCAGACGCATTATCAGTTTTACTTAAATAGTTGTAGTTCGATGCCATATAAAATCTAAGTTTTCAAAATTCTAAATTTTCTTCTCTACGCGGACGATTTAAAGATCTTTAAAATTATTTCTGATAAAGTCGATTGTTTTAACTTCCAGCAGGGTTAAGACCGTTTCTCTAGCTACTGTTCTTCCAATAAGCTTTACCAATAAGCTTTTATCTTCCAAAGTTTCATGTTATAACATTTACCAAAAAGAAAAATATTAATGAGTTCGACTATCGTCTTGCCAATACGCCAATTAGTAAAGTAAGTTTTCTCCGCCAGCTTGGTGTTCTGCTAGATTCGAAGCTCCATCTGGATGGTCATATAGATAAAATTGTGTATTATTCCGAACAAAGCCTACCAAATCTTTGGTTTTGTCATGAGATCTTCCAGGGATTTTCGTCGACCTTCCACCTTTTTGCACCTATACAAATCTATAATTAGGCCACAGTTAGAGTTTCCAGTACCTACCTACCTATTTGGAACCCTTTTTAGTTTAGTTTTTTAGGAAAATATAGTGAAAGGCTAGAACTAGTACAACGTAAATACCTTCGTGCCTTAAATTTTAGATGTTATCGGAATAAAATGTCATGCCACTTACTTCTTAAAAAGTATGATCTTCTGACCAAGACGGAAACTTCTGGAAGTTATGACTCTGTTCAATGTGTGCCGCAATAATTTTGATTGTCCGGACTTAGTTAGGAGTTTATGTTACCTGGTTCCTCGACGTCTATTTGCTAGGTACCAGCCTATGTATTGTCGAGACATTTCATCGTATTGTCGAGACATACAATAATGAGTTTAATTCAATCGACATTCTTTTTGTTAGTAAAAATGCATTTAAGAAGCAAATCCAAGCAACCCTAAAGGATCAGCAAGGGTATGTGCAATGTGGGGCATAACTAGCGCAGGACCTCTTGCACCTCTTTACCCAATTTTTTTCTTTTTAAGCCAACTAATATTATAGAAAACCATAGCTTTGCTTGTGAGTTTACAATTGTATCTTATTGCCTTAAGTCAAAGTCAAAGTCAAAGTCAAAACATTTATTTCAAGTAGGCACTTAAAAGGCACTTTTGAACGTCAAAAATTACGAAAAATAGAATTGATTCTAGTCGCCCATTCCAAAAGGTAGTTTTCGTATGGAGAAGAATGGGCAAGAAACTCCACCGTTACTCTTTTAAAATGTTTGTAATAAGATTTAATTTTCTTTGGCTAAATCGGCGGTCATTATGGCAAAATACATTTTTTTTAAGGAAATACCTTAAATTCGATTCAGTAGTCAATTATGAACAAACTACTTTCAGGACTTGCGTTTTTTTTTTTTTTGTCCGTTACACCTTGTATAATAAAGTAATGTTTAATAATGTACGCACAAAAATTTACTTTACATATATTTTTTTTCTTTCTTTTATTAATTTGAAAATCCAGATAGGTATGAGTTCTAGGGCAATGACTGTTATATAAGTAATGTATCTGTGTTACTAGCTAGTTTTAAGCACTTTAAATTGTAATCTGTGGAGAACGTACTTAGTGGGTAGCATCGTCGTTTCAGCCGATAGACGTCCACTGCTGGACATAGGCCTCCCCCAATTTTGGGAGGGTTTGCCATAATCGCCACGTTTGGCAGGCGGGTTGGCGATCGCAGTATGGTATGATGGTGGAATACATAGAGAACGCTGCTGCCCATTCTCCGGTACGATCCTTAGTCGCCTTTTACGACACCCACGGGAAGTAAGGGGTGGTGGTATTCTTTAAGTCCGGCACCACACAGACCCAGTGGGTAGCATAATTATTGTTTTAAATGTTATATTTAAGATTTTATTACTGTTTCTTATTGTGCTACCGTTTGTTTTTTCTTAAATAAATAAATAAATTAATTAATGTAGGTACTTACCTACCTACCATTAAATATTTTATCTTTTGATCAAATACCCTTATTTGTTTGGTGAAAGAACTAGGTAAGGCATAAGGTAGGTACTTCTCTCATGGTTTCAGAAGTCTCCCATAAAATCTGCAGCAATATTCCGCACAGACTCAACATGCACTTGCTAGAAAACAACCATATACCTAATCTGTGATAAGTAGCAATTGGCAAAAATTCTGTAAAATAGGTACCTACCTGCCTTAGGTAGGTTTACGTACGTATGCATATAACAAGAAAAAAAAAAAACTAGGTAAATAGCCACTTTAATTAATAACAACTCATCCTTTTACGATCTCAGTCTACGAACTTGTATGCTAATGAGTGCTCTCCAGCATCATTAGCCATGTCGTTGCTACATCTTAGAGCATCCATCAATTTCATACATAAATAAATGAAGCCTCGTAAGGTCATCGCACACATATAAGCACTGCTCCGGATCGGAATCACCCCACCAAATCGGCTCGTCGTCAACAACGCGTCAACCCAACGTAAGATCAGACAGATCGGATCAGCGTCTCCGAGGCGTCACGGCGCGGCGTCATGGCTGGATGAAGGTACCCTACATAAGTGAAGCGACAACTTCCAGTAAGCGCAGCGTTGGCTCGCCGTAAGCGGGACGACGCGGACGCCTCGACGTATGCATAGTTGCCCTCATTCCAAAAGGTACTTAGTTTCCTATGGAGAAGAACTCCATAGTTACCTACTCTTTTAAAATGTTTAACAATATTTACAGAATAGAATTACTACTAAATTAGTAGGTACCACAGTAGTTACAAAGAGAATTGATGCAATGCTGACCCCGTGCAGAGCTTATAGATTATGTATTTTGTGTTATAGGTATGCGTCGACCTTAATTTGATACTTAAATGAATTAACTTATCACAAATTCTCAGGATGGGGCACGAAGCAGCACGTGAAACCAATTAATTATTTTTTATTTATTTACACGTAGCTCTCATTGAATTCAGGACAGTTTCAAGTGGGTCACTAATTTCCCCAGCTGGATGTCGCCTCTGAAAACGAAGAATAAGCGGGATATACAAAAAGCGGACAAACACGGTATATCCATTAGTGATCACTGAAATGTTTCTTTTTCTGAAAAACAACGGCTCCCTGAACTTTTTATTTGGTGCCTCGATCTATGTTTGTCGCTTTTGGTTAGGAGCAACTAAATAATTTGAGCTATTCACGTTTCTATATTTTGTTCCTAACAGCAGATTTTTGTAACGAAGTTACAAAATAACGCGGTTTGTGGTAAGAGTAAACTGGTAGAAATCGTCGCGTAACGAAAAAGCGTGCTCCCTCCATGCGATTTTCTCTCTCTCTAGTTTGTAGATTATAGTTTTCATGGTTTTCGAGGGTGTTTAGCACCCACGCACGATAGCGAGGTGAAAATGAAAATGAAAATCCACAATCACAACAACAACGACAACGCAACAACGTTATGAGAGCATTGTCGTAACTTTGTCGGGCGAAGGTTATGTCGCGGGATCATTCGTCGATCAAAAGTTCCGTCATCCTATAGTTTGTCAAGAAAACAATCGGTCGCACTAGTACGTCGCACTATGTAAAGATGCCTAAGAGAGCCTGGCCATAAATACATTTTGTAAAAATCAGCGCAGGTACTCGTATTATACCTCAAATTGTAGCTAAGAAGTTAATCTACTATGTTATACAGAAATTATGTATGTGACTGGTACTGGCTTATAGCAAAGAGCATCTAAATACGATGATTAAAAAATGATCACAAATACATCTGAATTTTTATTTTTTTCAGGAATATTTTCTGGTGAGCTAGCAATAAAAACTATACAAGTATCCTACTAATCCAGAAAGCTTATAATATATACTTTTGTTGGCATGCATAAATATGCTATATATTTGTTAATTTATTTACTAGAAATATTTATCTCATGACATATAAATTTTGCGTATCTGTAACTTTCAATGAGAATTTTGACAGTTGCAGAAATTTGCTGAACGTCTGTAAATGATATTACTTGATAGAAAATTTAATATTGTTATACAGGAAGAAAAAAAATTGCAACTTCATTGCACAACATTTATGTAAATCTATTATAACATGAAATAGTAAATTTTTCTTATAAATACGTAGTTGATGCTATTTGATTTATTAGTTGATATATCAAAAACCGGGCAAGAGCGAGTCAGACTCGCGCACCGAGGGTTCTGTAACATCCGGGTTTATGCATAAGGTTTATGTTTATGAAATTAAATGTTTTTTTTTATTTTTGAGTTGATTGAATGAATGGTAAAATGCGGTTTACGATTTATGACGTATTAAAAAAAAACTACTTACTAGATCTTGTTCAAACCAATTTTCGGTGGTAGTTTACATGGTAATGTACATCATATATTTTTTTTAGTTTTATCATTCTCTTATTTTAGAAGTTACGGGGGGGGGGGGGGCACACATTTTACCATTTTGGAAGTGTCTCTCGCGCAAACTATTCAGTTTAGAAAAAAATGATATTAGAAACCTCAATATCATTTTTGAAGACCTATCCATAAATACCCCACACGTATGGGTTTGATGAAAAAAAAAATTTCCAGTTTCAGTTATAAGTATGGGGACCCCCAAAATTTATTGTTTTTTTTCTATTTTTGTGTGAAAATCTTAATGCGGTTCACAGATTACATCTACTTACCAAGTTTCAACAGTATAGTTCTTATAGTTTCGGAGAAAAGTGGCTGTGACATACGGACGGACAGACAGACAGACGGACAGACAGACAGACAGACATGACGAATCTATAAGGGTTCCGTTTTTGCCATTTGGCTACGGAACCCTAAAAATTCGTCCGTATCGCTGTCAATGGCACAAGTGCCCAAAAGGCTGGCAGCATTACCACGTTGGATGGCAATGCTTATTCTTTGGGCTAAAAATAGGCCTGCCTCTGGTCACGTGAAGAGTCAACCAACCGCTTGGCGATGTCCCGAAATATTCGATGAGCACTCGGACCCCAAGGCCCTAGTGTTTCAACCCCAAAGAGCTCAAACATATAGCTCCCAATATTTGCGCCATTTGAGGTTTTCTGCTCCTGCAGCAGCCGCCCCAGCACAGCCCAGCGTGCAAGGAAGATGGGATGGCGCAAGGGTGTCGACACAGGTAGCATCCCACACCAAAGGCCTACCCAACTTCCAAGGCATTATGGTCATTCCGTCTGGCGTCTTCCCATCGTCGCGTGCCAAGCCATTGGGTTCTAAAACAGCTGGCACCCCGGCGGTGACAAAAGCCCGACGGATGATGTCGTTAATGCTGGCGTGCCGTGCCATCCGACCAGCGCTCTTGCTGCAGGATAAGCCATGGTGTCCAAGGCAGTCGACTGCTTCACCGCATGGACAGCGATGTGGAGCTCCGCAAGGAGCGCCCAGACGCAAACATGTAGCGAGCCGGAATGTGGTGTCACCATAGATATCCGAATCCGTGGGTGTCACCCAGCATAGTGCCTATGTTGGGTGACGATAAGTTAGTAAATACCTATAATATGTGGTATTATAATTCATCTGTCCATAAACTAGGTTGCGTATTTGTTGGTCGCAACTATGATGCAGAGTCAAATCAGACAGACACAATTTTTAGACATCTTCAGTTAGACCAATCTTGAGTTTTTAAAAACATCCTAATCATCATCTGCCTAACCTTTTCCCAACTTTGTTGGGGTTGACTTGCAGTCTAAGGGGTCATTCAAGTATTACGTAGGCACTACAGGGGGGCGGCGGGGGTCTTTGCTTTGCTTATTTTTGATGACATGGGGGATGGGGGGGTATGGATGGTGATTACGTCAGCAGTATTTTTTTTACTTTTTCGGATTTTCTACAAAAAGTCGATTTTGGTTGGAACACATATGGCAACCCTACTTGTCTATGCTTGAAAACGAAACGCAAATAACTGCTGCTCAGGTTTAAAAAAAGAAACCGAACACATTGAAAAATGCATGTACCAATGTTTACGTAAGCATGGGGGGGGGGGGGGTAAGAGCTTTGCTTATTTTTTCTGACGAGGGGGAGGGGGTGGTTAATAATTGCAAAAAATCTACTTACGTACCTAATACTTGAACGGCCCCTAACCGGATGCAGCTGAATACCAGTAGGTATTTAGTAGCCTATCTGACCTACACAACCCAGTTATTGGGTAATACGAAACCATTTGGTAAGACTGGTTATCAGACTTCCGGGCAAATAAAAACATCCTAATAACAGTTAAAAATCCACAAAATCGCAATAAACTGAAAAACTAACTCGTTAATACCCTTTAAATAAACTCTTCATTCTCATCTACTTATTCAATCTTCCGCGCAAACCCGCAGGCTATCGTGAGTCCAATAAATCACGTTCCATAATATTCCAACCAAAATTATACCTACTAACGTAAATCATAAAAAGTGTCTGGAACGGTCATCAGGCGTAGATAGTGCGGGGACAAGCCGCATCAATCAAACTTAGCGTCGGAGGAAGGCGCGGCTGATACCGAAACCGAGGTGAGAATTTTTGAGGACGGTTACTTTTAAAATGGGTCTTTTTATAGTAGGACCTAGGTATCTAATGTTGCGGTTTTCGTTGAGTACGATAATATTAATACACTAAATAAATTCACTGCCTTCCATTGTCGCAAAGTGACAAGCGACATTGACCTTACATGCATCTTATAATAACATCATCATCATCATCATCATCCCAGCCGAAAGACGTCCACTGCTGGACACAGGCCTCCTCCAAAAGGGGGGGTTTGCCATAATCGCCACGCTTGGCAGGCGGGTTGGCGATCGCAGTATGGTATGGTGGTGGAATGCATAGAGAACGCTGCTGCCCATTCTCCGGTACGCCCCTTAGTCGCCTTTTACGACACCCACGGGAAGTTTGGGGTGGTGCTATTCTTTAAGTCCGGCACCACACAGACATCTTAACATAGCCATTTTTAATGAAAAATATATCAATAAATAACATTTATTTAATATCAATAAAAACTAAAGGTAGCAATAGGCAGGTACCTACAATAGATAGAACTCTACATTCTATTCTTACAATGATTCACTCGTCTTGTGGACGACTACTGGAAATGGACCTTTTTTAGATCATGTTTTAGACCTATAGCCTACCTATCTAGGTAGTTACAGGGTGAATATTATACTTTCATCAAAATCGGCCCAGAGAATCCTTTTACTATATTTGGCTACTTCTGAAAGTTTCGGATAATAAGGCCAATGACGCGCACTAAAAAGATTACCCTGTAGGTATAGGTACCTACCGGTACTTTTCAGCAAGATTAATTTATTTTAAGTAGCTCCTATGTCTCTAAGAATGCTCAAAGAATATTTTTCCTATTCGAAGCGGTGGACTCAAATTTTGTTATGTAAGTTTGAGACAGTCTCAAAACTTCAACTTTATCTGCAAAAGGACACAAAGATAACCTCTTAAGCTAATAGGGCACACGTTCATAGTGCGCGATGTGCCCAAAGCCCCAAATCCAGCAATAAATTTCATTATGTCGAGCAGAATTTGTCGAATTTTCATCGCGTCAAAGATTCGGACGGGCGGGCGGGCCGACTGCTCACTCGGCACGTACCACGTAGTCTGTTCTATCCTACTCACTTGTAGATATTCGTGTCGTGTAGTGAATACGCAGCAACACGTCTGTACCCTTCACAAGTCAAAGATCTTACGAAATTGCTGATTTCGGGTTAATGTTTTTGTTCAGCCCATTTATAGCATAGTCGAGCTCATTTATAGATTCGAAATGGACCATAAAGGATCCCTGTCTGTATTACTTTGTTTTTGTTCCGCGGTTACACAGCCCAAACAACCTGTTAGTGTTCACTCTTACTGTTTCGTCCTTTTCCTATATTTCATATCTAAAGGTACGTAGGTATGTATCTGGGAGCTTCAGCGGTAAGTAGATAGAATATTGTAAATGAAGCTCCAAATGGATAGGTGATACCTACCCATGAGGGGAATTTAAATCGATGGAAAAGCGACTTCATAATAAGTAGGTACCTACTACTGCAGCAACTGTTAGAACTCCGTCGAGATCCAACGCTTAATTAAACCCAAAGTTGTAGCTTACCTACCTGTTGTAAGCCATAACCTTTTTCGCAATACCTAGATGAGAGCGATATAAATACCCTAGCGAGTATATTGCAAACAATATCCCGTCCCGTATTAATTTAATCTCATCGGTGACAGAAAATTATGAACTCCAGAGTACTTTGTTTACAACACTAATCAGAAGTTTTTGATATTCAACGCGGGCACCTCTACACCGCAGACACCGCTGCGACAAGCTTCATAAGTATTCATCTGCGGAGTTGAACCAGCGAACCCACGGGACATAAAAGTATCTCTTGAATAAACGTTTAACTTCGAGATTGGAGCTGTTCCTCCGCTAGACCCGGCCCCGTTATGAATTCTTACAACGCTAATGTTCAGCGAAGTAGCTTTATTTACTACCTCCCTATAAAATAGCATATTTATGTAGGTTTAATATCGGCGGGTTGGCCGCGTCTATGGCACACGATCAATTCCAGATATTAAAGCCGCTTCGAATAGTAAAAGTTTTATTTCCCGCGAGGTGAGGGCCGACCTATGAGGAATGTTTACAGTGCACACGTAATAGAATTTTTACCCCACGATGAATGTTACTTGTAACTGTAACTGAGTAGAGTTGTTCTTATTGTCGGTATTCTCGGGACACCTCTCTGTAATGTTAGTCTTCTGGGAGTGTTCGCAATGTTTTACATAATATCAGCGTAAAGTATTAACGTTGCAGTGTGGCTCGCTTCTGTGAGCTTCGTGGAATATGATAAGCGCATTACTTTCATATTCAACAGTCGCAGTAGTGTTGATCACACGTTACGTTACGTTGATGATACGTTATTGAACTGTAAACTTTTATTTATGTTAAATTTTTCAGTTTTTATTTGTTTTTCATAATCGAATTACATCGCAAATTGTAGTAGTCATAGGCAAACCGCTTAATTGAGTCCTCGCCTGCGGGGTATAGGGGCGCGGGGGTAGGACGAGAACGGGGACCGGGAGAGGTGCGGGCGGCAGGCGCATTCTTGTCAAAACTCAGTTCACTCGCTACGCGGATTGTACTCTGTGCTACGCGTTAGCGATTACAGTTATACATGAGATTACATTATCAAGATTAGTCGAAATATCTTCGGACATAAAATAAATAGTCAGTGCAAGCAAATGGCTTTTAACGTATACGAATATTTTAGAAAAAAAAACTAGATAAAATTCTGTTGAATACAAGATATACCTCTATACAAAACCGTAGCAAAAGTTACGGGACTAAAAAAAAGTAGAAAAGTCTAGGCTGTATCTCGAATTGTACAACAAGGAAAATTATTAAAAGACAACGAAAGATTTAAATCACCGAGAAAACTAAAACAGAATCCCAGATAAAGAGTGGAAGTAGAAGAAAAGTCACTCAGTTTTACATAATTTAAAAAATACCAATCTGAAACCTTTGAATGCTGTAGTTAGAGAAGATAATGGTACACTGCGGCAGGAAATATTTAAGACTATTATTATTACGTGATCTAGATTTAAATTTAAGAAATGCGGATCTAAAAGGAAGTATTGATTTTATATTCTTAAATTGCTAAATAGTGTATGCCATATTGGTAGTTTTTTGAGCTACCACATCCTAATTATAAGACCTATTGTATCACCAAAAAACACACTAATAAATACTTTGACTTTGACGATTCAGATGACTCTGATGATGGCTGCTTCGAAAGTGAAGCATCAAGTTCCAGTGACATTGACATGGACATAAGTGATTGATTTATAATTTTTATAAATCCTAGTATAATAAATAGTACATAAGTTTATTACTTAATATTTTATTTTGTTACCTACACATACCTAGTAGTTTCACATAATTTTGTAAAGTCATCACTTAATTTTCTAATAAAAAATCACCACCTTTTTACTGAAAACCACTATGACGTCACATATCTTAAGAACTGTCTAGTGCACATTTCGCCTCTTGTGTGTTCCATCACATACAGTTGGATAGATTCTGATGCTAAAGGCTCTAATTTTGAATTTTGGGTACTAATTTTATCTTGCAGGGTACTAATTTTCTATGTAGGTTTGAGAAAAGTGACAAACTCCTCAAACATGAAATCAACACTCGAAAGTCCTGGGGGCCTAAAAAGGTCTTTTTGGCAGAATCATAAAGGTTAACAGAACAGAACAGCTAACTGTTAAGTCAATCGTATCAAATCCCATTGGTGAAGCATTTTTCAGTATTTTTTTTTGTCTGTGATAAAATAACAATCAATCCAATCTAAATCCAATCCCAATCTCTTTGATTGTACCTACGTAGTGCAGTGAAAAAAAGAAAAACATGGACTGTCTTCGCCATTTTATAATTCATAATGTTATCCTTTTATGATTCTCCAAAGTGGCCTTTTTAGGCCCCCTGGTCCTGCTGAACGAGCGCTCGAAAGTTATCATAGTTTATTTCTCGGTAATAGTTCTGTTTTTTTTTTTACAAAATCAATCACATAGGTACCTATAAGGGTACCTACTAATGATTTGTGTACTTAAAATAGCTGTAGCATGCCCCCTTTTTCGGCGCTCATGGTGGTTCTGCTGAAGGGAGCGTGACCACCTTCAAAGTGGATTATCTCGAAAACTACTAAGGTAGGTACCAATTTTGTTGTTCGAGTACTAATTAGTACCAATTGAGTACTAATTATTTACCAAATGTGGAAGCGATTGGCGTTGGTGGTAGTCACGGACATAAAATATTGATAAAAAAACACTTTTGTCGATATCGCTATTGCCGTGATAGTTACAGTATTATCGTTGTAAAACATTAAGAGAAACAAACGGAAAGTAATTAATGGCCACCATGAATTTAAATAATTCTATTTATCAGGGACACTGCGACTCGCTGACCGGCCGTCCTGACATCAAAATGAACGGTCACCCTTAAAATGTTACTGTTACCCTTACTGACAGTACCGTCGCTGTATATCTATGAGGTTTTGATATTTGTAAAAACCAATATACACTTATTTAATCACGTAGAAAGTCAACGTCGCTCAGATAAGTTAAAAACAATAATCACTAGAACTGCTTTTGCTTATAAAAGTGTCTATGCAATGGCACCAAAATTGTATAACAAATTACCTTGTCATATTAGGAATAGTAAGAATTATAATGAATTCAAAAGTAATCTTTTTAAGCTACTAAATGACAAGGTATATTATTCGGTCAAGGAGTACCTGGATGACAAATTTTGATCAATTTTTATAATTTGTATATTTTATTTATTTAATGTAATTTTTCGTTTGTGTTTTTGCATTGTGTATCTTTATCTTTTCTTATTTTCATGACATTTTCCCTTTATTATTATGACAATTTTATAATTTGACATCCTTGTGTAACTTTGACATTGTTCATATTAATCTAATTTTGTATGCCTATCGGCGGGACATGGTTTGTACAATAGATTTATATTGAAAAACACCTGTAATCACCTATGTTTCACAAAATAAATAAATGAAATGAAATGAAATGTTTTTTTTTTTCTTCTAGAATACGATGGAAGCAATTGTTTGAGAATAGGAAGCAAATAGAAGCAATAGGGAAGCAATTCTTGGGCATAAAATCAACGTTAAATACGCCTAGTGACTGTTCATCCTGACGGAGCCCAAGAGCCCGGATGTCACCATTGCGTACCTACTGGATCGCCCAGAGGACACCGGTGGAGCATACGGTGGAGATCTGCCCAGCTTGGGCGGAGCACCGCGCGCGACCACACGGCGGCGATCTCTCGCGTGCGGCCCTGGTCCAGGCCATGAGAAGCATGGGAAGCCGTCACCTCCTTCTGCGAAGCGAAGCGATCGCGAAGGAGGAGGCGGAGCGCGTGGGGGAGAGACAATCTTTGCGCCCTCACTCGCAGGAGACGCCCTGGGCGCCGGGAACCGAGAGCCGATTCCCAGGCCACCGTAGGCGCGGGCTTGCAGACGGCGACCAATGGGTAGATCGCCGTCCGGTAAGGACCAGGCCCTGGTCGACGGCGCGTTGTGTTCCACGAGCGCCTTCAAGAGATGTCAGCACTGACTGATGGGGTCTACTAGGGCCGATGCCTGCCTGGTCGCGGGTTGTTCGAAAGAGTTACCGTGGCCTTGGCACAGGCAACTGAAAAAACACGGGTGGGTTTTAGTCAGTAAAAGTCTGACACGCCCTCCTGCTCCACCCAGAGCGGGAGAAGTTACCTATTAGATAATTTCCCACCCAAAAGAAAAGGCCCTCAAGACACAGGCGCTAGGTACCTAGTTTGGAGACCACTATTAAAATTACTATGATTTATATTCTAGAACTTATAGTTATAAGCATACACATATAATGTTATTATATTTAATGTGATAATGAATATTCAATGTATTGAATAAGGTAATGATTGTTAGAAACTAGTATTTAAATCATGCTATTGGACGTAAATATACTCATATACCTACATAATGTAAAATTTTGCATGTCAAATGTCTGACTATGTATTAGGAAACTTATTTAAATTTTAAGACCAACACGCTGTACATTACCCATTGCAAATAAATGATTATGATTATTTTTGTAATTTATTCTCTATCAATGGACCGATAAATTATTCTAATTATCCTATGTAATTCTAGTCTTGAAAGGCGTAAAGGTGCTGCCACACTGCTGTTTAAAAATGTTCACTAACATTGCCTAACATGAAAACCTTTCTGATTTCTGAAAAGATGATCTGGATCACAATGTTAGAAAATGTTTGTAAACATTTTATAACAGCTGCAGTGTTGCAGCACCTTAACAGAAGGTTAGCAGATTCTCCTTTTGCTTCGTTTACTTTCATACATCTGGGGGCCTAAAAGGCCACTTTGGAGAATCATAAAAGGATAGCATTATGAATTATTATGTGGCGAAGACTGCCCGTGTTTTTCTTTTTTTCGCTACACTACGTACTTAGGTATAATCAAAGAGTTTGGGATGGTATTTGGATTGGATTGATTGGTATTTTAGCTCAGACAAAAAAAAAACTGAAAAATGCTTCACCAATGGGATTTGATACGATTAACTTAACAGTTAGCTTTTATGATTCTGCCAAAGTGGCCTTTTTAGGCCCCTTCTGGTCATACATGCAAGCCGGTGGCGAGTACTACCACAGTACTACGCACCTGACCATTCTGAAGAACATCACCAACCTGGCGTTTCCACACATATAATGATCTGCCTTGTAAATATTTAAGGACCGTAGCAGGTGACGTTCTGTAGTTTCTGCCTCCACATGGAAAGGAGACATGAGTTTGTGTATTTGTAATTTATTCTTCATTTCCATGATCAACCTCAACCAAACGATGTCCCTAACTGCGCTCCGTGCTCGTAAATAGTCGCGGAAACAAGGGTCGCGGCGCGCGAGTGTGGGCACGTAGCACAGATGGCGCCGCGAGAGAGGCAACCCCGTGTAAGGTATTAACTGATCATTAGGACGCACTAAATAACTGGCATGTATGCTAAATAGATTATGATACTTTTCGGTATGTTATGGTTTGTTGTTGTTTTAAACTAACCTTTGCCCGTGATTGTGTCTGCGCGACTTCAGCCTTTATTTTTTTTTATACCTATTTGGCGCTATTGTGGACTAGGCTAGGGCTAGCACAAACACGCAAAATAAACGTATTTACCGTAAATTCGAATCAAGAATAAAACAATCCAATAGCATGTACTTACCTAGGTTTAACTTTTAGGGTTCCGTACCAAAATGGTAAAACAGAACCCTTACGGTGAGACTTGCCCCGCCTTCCGAATTGCGTCAAAAGCGATTATATCGCTAATCCTACCAACGCGCAACGTCACAAATAGTACTCAATAGTCCTTATATTTTGTGACTAAATTTGGTCGGATTTGCGATATAATCGCTTTTGACGCAATTCGGAACGCGGGGTCAGTCTGTCTGTCTGTCTGTCACAGCTGGATATTTCATGAACTACTAATGCTATCAACTTGAAATTTGGAATAGTTTTAGATGACATTTATTTTGCAAATAAGAAAGAAATAAAAATATATATAAACCTATTTTTTGCAACAGGGACTGAAAGGGGGTCTGAAAAATTCTACTAGGGTATGTGGGATATCATATGAAAGAGGGCAGTTTGCACATTCTTAAACATATTTTCTTTTTTTTTTGGTCTCTAAATAGCAGACTTTTTCAAACATCATCAACAAAAGTTACATTAGTTCCACTATCGGTCAAGAGATGGCGCTGACATAAAACTACAACATTCTACACCGCAGTGCACAGTGTTTATTTATTTATTTATTTAGGCAACCAACAGCGATACAAATAGTATGTTACAGAGTATGTGTATTACAGTAGTGTATGACTAATATTGCCTGTGTGGTGCCGGACTTAAAGAATTGCACCACCCCTTACTTCCCGTGGGTGTCGTAAAAGGCGACTAAGGGTCTTACCGGAGAATGGGCAGCAGCGTTCTCTATTTATTCCACCATCATACCATACTGCGATCGCCAACCCGCCTGCCAAGCGTGGCGATTATGGCAAACCCCCCCCCAAAATTGGGGGAGGCCTATGTCCAGCAGTGGACGTCTATCGGCTGAAACGACGATGGCTAATAATAGGTTTCCCTGTATAACTAGGAGATGTATAAAACATGCGAACGGACTACAGACTAAGAGATATTTAAATACAAAAGATTCAGTTTTAGATATATAAAACTGAATCTTTTGTATTTAAATATCTCTTAGTCTGTTGTGTTAAAATTCTCTGACGAATATAGGTCGCGCCGATGAAAAATTATAAACATGATGGTACGGAACCCTCAGTGCGCGAGTCCGACTCGTTCTTGATCGTTTTTTTTTCGATAAGCACATTTAGTAACGTCCATAGATAAGTATGAATAAGGTTATAAAATAAGAGCTCTAAAAAAATGCACAAAAAACGACAAGCACGAAAACCATTGTTTGCTGACATCTAACACTACCTACATTAATTACAAAGGAGATAAATCTAACGAATATATGGCATCGAAACCATTTTAGTTGGAACTTAACGTGCCTATCTGCTTCTTATAACATGGATTCACAGATGACTAACGATCCGTAGGTGTTCTACCACAGCGCTGGCGACCCCACGACAGCCGCAGAGACGACTGTCATAAAAATAATGACAGCCGGGTTAGGCGAGCAGTGGTGGCCCAGTGGTAACGGCCCCGACTTACAAGTTAGGTATAGGTTGTGGGTTCGAATCCAGCCAGGTCCTTTCCTTTGTCTAAATTATTTCATCACCACTGCTCTTAAAAACGGTGAAAGTAAACAGTGTGAGGACACCGACATGTCCTAAATCCAAAATTTCAATAAAAGAAGACATGTGACATCTACCAACATGCACTGGTCCCGTGTGGTGGATTAGGTACGGCCCACTCCCTCTCACCGAGAGGAGGCCTGGGTCCCAGCAGTGGGAACGTTATAGGCTGATTATGGGGTTAGACTATATGGTGTCAGAAACACTTTAGGGAACACTAACTTCACTGAAATAAAGTTTGTGGCGCCATTCGACGGTAAATTGCTGACGTTACCTACCTATGTGGCGGCCATCGTAATCTAAGAAAACCGTAGCTTTGTTAGTACCGTAACCAGTTTAGTTTACCAGGTTAGTAACCGTAGTTAATGCGTACAGGAAAAGTTTGTCATGTGCACTTCCTTTTGGGATTGTGAGCTAGGTACCTACGGTAATCGGGTGTTCAGGCGCGGTGGGAACCGATCGATTTTCACGCGGTTCTTATTTACATAAACATCGGCATATCCGTTCAATTTGCGGTGTGTTTGAACGGGCGCTTGGAGGGGCTTAAAGGATAAACATAGTCGAGGACTCAGTACAGTGATATCAATACTTATCGAAAAAAAAACATCAAAATCGGTTCAGCCGTTTGCGAGCTACGACGGCACAGACAGGATACACAGACACACGTTAAACTTATAACACCCCTCTGTTTTTGTCGGGGGTTAAAAATACCCTGTGCATTGAAAATCACGAAAAAGTAGAAATAAGCACAAAAAAATGAAAATAACGAGTATATAGCCAAACTAAATCAGGAACCCCCAAGAAAGCATACTTGGCCCTTTACTTTTCCTCATTTACATCAACGATTTAACTACAGCTTTACAACAACAATGCATACTTTTTGCTGACGAGATATCGGTAATTGTAACAAATGATAGTAAATCAGAAACAAATCACGAAAAAATCCTTAATGAAAGAGTACCTAAACCAAGTTTTAAAATGGCTCGAAAAGAGTTATCTCTGTGCAAATTTATATAAAACCAAATACATAGGGGAAGGTTGCGATCATTGGACTAGCTCTCTCATTGGACCACCAAGATATTTCCAAAACCGTGCAAGCTAGCAATACCCAAACTAGTCGAAACGAGTCCGTGACGACTCAGTTGCACCCCCCTCTTACCTCCGTGACCCTGCGGCACGTGGCGAGGAGAGACGTGTGACGTTGTCTTTGCGGCGGTCAAAATCTAATTATTATATTCAGGACAATTTGACGTAAGTATCATTGCATTCATATTTGTCTGTGTGCACTGTTATGAACTATTAGACAATTTAATTGTGATCCCATGAGTGTTATTCAATTTTGTCTAATCATGACCATGTATATTTTATTTTATTTTTTCTTAACGAGTACCTTGTCGCCATCAATGGACCCCAAGAGACTTCCACCGTTGGACCGGTCCAATCATAGCAACTTTTTAGATACTGTATTTTTCTGGTTATAATTATGGGAACAGGTCCAGAGTATTTCACTAATTATGGAAAACCATAGAAAAATCATTATAAATTTAAAATTCCAGAATGTCGCTTAAAAAAGGAAGTACTTTGCATGGAATGAAACAAGTATGAACCTTGCTTTAGAATCAGTAAGGAAACAAAGAGTTGGTTTAAATGAAGCAAGCAGAATATATGGAATCTCGAAAGCAACACTGAAACGAAGGTTAGATGGAGTAAACCAAAAGGCCAAAGAACACAGTAAAAGTGCCAAATGTAAAATTTTATTACTAATTATGTAGCCTATAACTATAGTTTGTTTGCTTGTCGTATGTGTACCTATGAGTAATGTTTGTCTCTCCTCGTATGTCACAATTTTGTAATAAGTATTGATAATTATAATTAGTTGCCTCGATTGGACCTGTAGAACAAATTTCTCGAAGTCCATTGATGGCAACCCGGTGGTTCATTGAAGGTGCCCCTGGTCCAAAGAAGGCAACAGCCCTAGATTTTGTTTTCTTCGTATATATCAGAAAAGGTAAGCCCGAATTGTTTGTGCGTTTGATTATTATAAATAAAGGTCCTACGAAATAAAAATAATAAACTGCTTTCATTTTAACACTTACACTTTTTGAGGTCGTAAAGTTATGTGGTCCATTCATAGCAACCTTCCCCTAAACTTGAAAACCGGCCGAGTGCGTGTCGGGCCACGCAGTGTAGGGTTCCGTAGTAGCCCGTTATCACAATATGGTACGATTCTCTTGTTCTTCATTCTGAATTTATGTACCTAATGGTAAAGATATTATTTTTTACGTAATAGAAATAACAACAAAATGTATCAAATATATTGTATAATATTTTACTTATGTAGGTAAATAAATAATAAATAGTCTTTATAATACTTAAGAAATGTACAAACTTAGCTAAGTTACAAACAAATAAAAGAAAGATTTTTTTTTAACCCCCAACGCAAAAACGACGGGGTGTTATAAGTTTGACGTGTCTGTGTGTGTGTGTGTGTGTGTCTGTCTGTGGCATCGTAGCTCCCGAACGGATGAACCGATATTGATTTTGTTTTTTATATTAACATTTTTTTAACATTTATATTCAACCAAAAGACGTAAGAGAAAAAAATTAGGTATTATTTTTTATTTCAAATACCTAATAATGAACGCAGAGTAGGTATCAATCAAATTAAAAAGATTACCCACCTACACTAAGTATACTATATAAAAGAAATCAACATTAAAGCAACTCCAAAATTTAAATTTAACCTAGGTACTTCTTTCTCTTTCTAATTCATCTATTATAGTTAACTGTACAACGTCCCAAGATATCTCGCGTAGAAAATATATGACACCTGCGGGCGGAGAGTAATGGTAGCTCACCATCCGATCAGGACCAGGCCCGTGCCGGACGGCAAAGTCAAAGTCAAAAGTCAAAGCATTTATTTCAAATAGGCACTTAACAGGCACTTTTGAACGTCAAAAATTACTAAAATAGAATTGATTCTAGTCGCCCATTCCAAAAGGTAGATTTCGTATGGAGAAGAATGGGCAAGAAACTCCACCGTTACTCTTTTAAAATGTTTTACAATATTTTGCATGTACATTAATTATATAATATATATGTGAAGACGATGCACCTAAAATAAAATTACTGTACCACAATAGGTAAAAGAATTAAAAATGAAACCATAACATATAAATTAATTATCTGATAGATACATGGTGCTCACATATTTACAAGCATGGTAAAAATAAACGATTGTCATTAAAAAATAATAATAATAATAATAGTAATAAGTCAGGGTGTGAGTTAAAGTAATTACAGAATGTAAATCAATGTAAAAAAAAAAAAAGAAGAACAAAGAATAAATTTTGCAATTAAATTAGCAACCAGTTTGATTTTGTCTTGACTCTAGATTGTCCTATGGAGCAGGACCAGCATGTTTCCAAGCGTTCTTATCTTGGATATAATCTTCTAACTTATAGTACGCCTGTTTACAAAGTGTACGTTTAATGTGAGTTTTAAATTTTCTTTCATTTAATTGCAATATATCATTAGGTATTTTATTGTAACATTTAACACAGTACCCCATAAAAGATGTATGTACATTGGCTAATCTGAAAAATGGTTGATGTATTTTATCTTTATTTCTAGTGTTAAAATTATGTCTATCGCTTATTTTATTAAAAAGATGTAGGTAGATTTTTTCTTACATACATAATATTTTCATAAATGAATTGGCAAGGTACCGTCATAATATTAATCCTTTTAAAAAGTTCCCTGAGAGATTCGCGGCGACGTAGATTATAAATGGCTCTGACAGCTCTCTTTTGCAAAATAAAGATGGATTCAATGTCAGCAGCTCGACCCCATAGTAAAATGCCGTACGACATAATGCTGTGAAAGTAGCTAAAATAGACTAAACGCGCGGTTTCTACGTCAGTTAACTGTCTTATCTTTCTAACAGCATAAGCGGCCGAGCTAAGCCGCCCCGCAAGAGATGTTATGTGAGGTCCCCATTGTAATTTCTCGTCTAGCGTGATTCCCAGAAAAACCGTTTGATCAACAAAATCCAGTTTTTCTCCATTCAGTATGATGTCACATTCGCTACTTCTAACATTAGGTAATTTAAATCTAATGCATTTGGTTTTCTTTTCATTTAGTACCAGATTATTTACCGTAAACCAATCATGGACCTGAAGAATAGAGTTATTCACGTCGTCAAGACTTTGTGCACGTCTGTCTATCTTAAAGATCAATGAGGTGTCATCTGCAAATAACACCATCTTCGGTTGATTTTGAAGTAATTGGGGTAAATCATTAATGTAAACTAAGAAGAGGAATGGACCCAATATCGAACCTTGAGGAACGCCCATTGCCATTTCAGACCCTAATGAGTTTACGCCGTTTACTTGAACTTTAAGCTTTCTGTCTTTTAGGTATGACCTTAGTAAATCAAGAGCTAAATTCCTAATCCCATAGTGCTCAAGTTTCAGCAAAAGTGTCTCATGGTTTACGCAATCGAACGCCTTAGAGAGGTCGCAAAAGATTCCAATGGCATCATGTGCTTCCTCCCAGGCGTTGAAAATGTTCTTTATTAGGGTGACACCGGCGTCAGTGGTACAACGCCCTTTGGTGAAACCGTACTGTTGTACCGGCGTGTACGTATTCCACGCGCACCTACGATATGTCAGCATCAAGGTGGGGGCCCCTTAGGGTCGAAGTCTGCCGGGTCAGCGGGATTGTCCGAAAGGGATGCCGCTGTCCCGAAACATAAAGGGCTAAGTCAGTAAGAGTCTGACAATCCCTTCCGCTCCACCCAGAGCGGGAGGGGTCATTTGATGATTTCCCGACCGCAAAAAAAAAAATGTCCAGAGTAAAGCAAAACTTTAACACATAACGTAATCACGGAGGTCATACCTTGCAAGAAAATCTTAACACCGCGTTCTACAAAAGTGACGTCACGGCACTCATGGCACAACGCCATTTGTTATCGAATAGCGATACTAAACTAATGACAAAATATTATTTTCGAAGACAATTATTTAAACAGATTAGACATTAACTAATAATAACCACTTTCTTCCTGCTAAAGCTAAAAAATAAGAGTACGATTACTGCCAAGTTATTATTTCAATTCAAAAAATTGTAATTCGAAAATTAAACATAGTTCGTTTGTGACTTCTACGTGTACTCGAATGAAAACGTAACCCGTTGGTACAGCGCCATCTAGCGGCAGTATTGTGAAACTTATAATAATTTATTATGGTTTTTTAATTGTTTTATTTCATATTTTGTTTTTCAATGCAAGTCTTTACCCGTTATAAACAAGCAACTACTTCATCTTAGTCACTTTAAAGGATTGATGCTAAGGATTTTATATTTGGTACAAAATTATCCAACACCCAAGTTCAACGACTATTACTGCTAAACTAATAAAGTTATCTTAACCGCTATAATTTCCTTCAAAGTTCATGAAATTGCACTATCATCGTAAATTTCCCGATTTTTCAAGCCAGCAGTTTAGCTTTAAGAGGGGGGGACGCCCCTACTGAAACAAAAATTTGCACTTTAAAGTTTAATATTTCGTAAATGAAGCATTAAATCGAAAAATAATTTTAGTAACCCCCCCCCCCCCCCCCCCCCCCCCCCAACCCCAAGTCATTTTAGAAGACATATTCAACGATACCTCCCACACGATAGACGACGAATAAAATATTCATCCCCACTTAACATGTAGACTAAACAAATTGCTACTTATAAGTAAAAATCATAATTGTAATGCTTTTTTTTTATAAAATGGCTTTACCAGCTCTATATATATATTCACTACATCTGCGATGTGGGCCTTTTCCTCAGTTGTCAACTCTGTAGGTCGATCAAAGCGGGATCCCAAATTGCTTTTCCGTTCGTATGACGAAATGATTTTTTTTCGTACGAGTACTGCAGCAACTTTTAATATTTCTACAGAGTAATCGGTATAACTACGAGTTCCTGGTTTTCTCCTGCTTCGTTGTGTATTCTTCGGAATTGCATATAACTGGAATAGAATTAAGACTTACTTTAATACGAAATCACGCCTGTAATCACCGAAGGGTTAGGCAGAGATACCCCTCTGCTTCACTCTTACAGGCGATTAAAAACATAACTGTCGAAATAAAATCACTTTCACCCGATTTCGGAACATTAACAATTTATGCAATAAAATTAAAATGTCGTAAAACGAAGGAAATTTAGTACATGCAAGCTCTGGAGTTTTGATTTAACCGCGCTGTGCTTTCATGCAAATAATAAATAATAATAATATAATTTTTATAGTAAAAATGTATCAATATTAAAATCCGACTAGTGACAACCCTACACATAGGCAAAGTTGTGTCACTCAAGTTTCCAAAACAGTGCACAACATTGCTTATTAAGATATTTTAATGAAATCATGTCCTTTTAATAAAAATATCAAGCAATATGGAAAATAGATAGTATTTTCTTACCCTGGGATGTTATAGCTGCACAAAAACACCTTTTCATTAGCTAAAACTTCAAAAGTTATAGGTACGACACTTAAAATTTTCACCTATTCGCACCGCTGTTTGTTGCACAACTGACAGAGTAACAATGAAGTTACAATAACAAAAAATGAAAAATATATTACCCTAATAATGTAAAGTCACTACCAAATGGTAGAAAATAAGAAAAAACTAAGCAAACGCGAAATATCATAATTGAAACGAAACAGGCAAACTTGGGCTTAGTTGGCAAAGTTGCAGTGTTTTACGGTAGCCTATATGTTGTTAATCTAGGGTGTCAGCTACCTCCATACAAAAGGAGATCGGACATTTTTGTATGGGCTCTGGCCCAAGTGGCGTCGGAGCATTACGCTTATTTCATTTGAAAGTTCACTAACTAAGCTTACTTTTTTTGTATGGGTAAAAAAAAATCTATCCTGGGAGAAAAAAGTTACAGCGTATATTACAGACTTAATCTTAATATATCGGGTTATTTTGAACTATTTATCAATTAAATCTATTTATTTTAACCCGATATGGTGTGTTTGATGTTGCCTAACACTTATGATGCGATGACTGAGAGGCGTGGTATATCGTGGTCAGCGGGATTGTCCGAAAGGGTTACCGCTGGCCCGGAACATAAAGGGCTAATGAAGGAACACGTGTGGGTTTTAGTCAGTAAGAGACACTCCCTTCCGCTCCACCCAGAGAGGAAGGGGTCATTTGATGATTTCCCATCCGCAAAAAAAAAAAGGTGCGTGGTATTTTTGCGCCAACATGAGAGAAAGACACCAAATATACACGTGGTATTTTTTGCGTTAACATTTGAAAAGAGACAAAAATCTTATGGCCGTCGCTGCGCGTTTTGGTAGGAAGGAAGAGAAGACGCAACGCGGGCGCAGCACAGTAGTTCGTTCCCCTTCCCTCTGCTCCATGATCGAGTCAGAATGACTGCCAACGACACATTGACAGTCATTCTCTTCGCTCGCTGCTGTTTGATGCGATTGTATTTGAACTCCGTTACCTATTCTGTTATTTATCCACTGTTTACCGGCTGTGTTTGATTGCTTTCTGACGACCTTGGCTTCATCGCAATCATTAACCAGCGAACAAACACTCATAATAACTTAGCAGAATACGTTACCGCCAAAAACCTAAATAGGCAACGTGTACTTTTTCAGAGCATTTCAGGAAATATTCCGGAATTGGCTCGCTTTCCTCGGTTGACACAGGATGACCTGATTTTATTTGCCATTGCCACATACCAAATCAAACTGGCTCGGAGCTATTATAGCGAGCATGCGAGAAGTGGTATTTACCACATTGAAGTCTTTAGAGACCGACAACCACCCGCAGATCTTGAGCGTTTTGGTATGGAGCAAAATGGCTTGATACTACTGCGAAGTCGCATTCAGTCACGTCACGTGAGGTTAAAGAAATATTATACAATGTATAAGGAGGAGGAAGGACTACATGGCATTCAACATTATTACTGTAGTTGTATCATAGGGAAAAGGACAGTCGGATGTTGCGACCACATCATGAGCATGGTGGTATCTTGGGTGGGCTCGTTACGTGGACATAGAACATCCTGCAGCGTTTCTGGACAATATATTGTTAGTTTAGTTCAGTTTTCAGTTGTAGTACTTACGATAAAATATATTGTACAGGTAGTCGGTTATTTTATGACGTGTTTTCTTGTTCAATGATTTGATTTTTTTATACTTTCTTAGAAACAGAGTTTTATTCAAACACTTTTAAATACTTTTACAAAATCAAAGTATTATTCAAACATGATTATTAAGTTATAATTACCAAAAAAAAACAAATTCCAAAAAAAAACACTATAAAGTGAAAAATAGCTTTCATTTCGGAAGTCGGTGTCTGGATCTGTATTTTAGTTTTTGCCACCGACTTCCAAAATTAAAGTTATTTTTCACTTTTTAGTGTTTTTTTTGGAAGTCTTTTTTTTTTTTTGTTAAATAGTTTTTATTTCTCGCTTTTTAGTGGGTCTCTGTTTATAATGTTAAGTTACAATAGCCTAATGTCAACTTGCCTTTAACAAAATATTGCTTTTCCCGATGCAGGGACGTAAATTGATGAGGAGTTCTCCTAGTATTCCACCATCAGCTCCATTTCACCATTCACATGACGAGCATAAATTGCTTAGCAACCATATTAAAGTAATCGAATCGCAACCTGTGAAATACTTATTATTCAGTAGTTCCGGTGGCCATATGTGGTCTTCTTCATCAGTTCCAATTCAAGAAATGGTGGTTTCCGAGAGCAAATGTACGAGTTAGGTACTATAACGATATGAGAAAGTTTATAGTGGATAAGACAAAGATTAAAACATAAGACGATCCAGGAGGGGATCGAGGTGGGGGGGGGGGGGGGGGTGGGGGGGGGGGGGTTCAGGGGATCAGAACGGAATAACTCAAAAAATAGGTGTTGTTGGCTGTAGGTGTGCCTATAATATTTGAGGAGTTCCCTCAATTCCCATCATCAGAACTGGATTTTGATAAAAATGGGACCAAATTGGAAGTATATCCTTTTAAATAAAAAAATAATTTTTCAAAGATTTGAAAAAAAGATTTTTTCAAAGTTTTGAAAAATTCTTTTTTGCGTACTGAGGTATCAAACATACAAAAAAAAAATACAACCGAGTTGAGAACCTCCTCCTTTTTTTGAAGTCGGTTAAAAAGAAATAGATTTAATTGAATAAATAGTTGAAACTAGCTCGATATATGATTATTTTAATACACACCATAACTTTTTTCTCCCAGGATAGATTTTTTTGTACCCATACAAAAAAAGTAAGCTTATTTAATGAACTTTCAAACAAAATAAGCGTCATGCTCCGACGCCACTTGGGCCACCCCCGTCCGATCTCCTTTTATTAAAATTGGTCCAGCCGTTTGAGCGTGAAGAAGTAACAAACATATAAACAAACACACACCCCCACTCACACACACACTCACAAACTTTCGCCTTTATAATATTAGTGTGATAGAGCATGTATGCAAGAAACTAAATCAATTTGTAGGTATTTGCTCTTTAACGTTTTAAGGCTCCTACACACAGTGCCGGCGGCTTAGCCGGCGGGCATGCCGCCAACAAGCCCGGCGGCATACCCGGCGGGCCGGGCTTGCCGCACAAACGAGCTGCACAATTGAAATGATGCCGGCGGTACATCCGCACGGCAAAACCCGCCGTCCGCGAGTGAAGTTGTTGCACTTTCTGCTTACCACGAACGGTATTGTTTCTTTCCTCTTTACTTAGATAAGGGCTGCTACTCTGGGGGAACTCGGCGAATATTAATGATGCCTTCCTAGTACAGAAAAAATGCCTAAGAGCAAACTGAGGTAGGTTCCAGTCCTTTAACATCCTCCTGTAGACCTCGCTATAAGAAAATTAAACTGAATGGGTAGTTGAGACCGCGAAATTCAATTTTTCTTACGTTTTTTGCAATTTGCAGGTCAGTGTCAGGTTGTATCTTGATCAAAATATGATTCGCGACAATAAAAAGTACTATTTATAATCATTAGAATCATTAATACATCTTTCTAAGTTAGATTTCTACCACTAACACTTTTCCATAAGAGATTGGTGGTTGGTGGTAGAAATCTAACTTAGAAAGATATATGTATGTATAAATGATTTTGTTGCGAATCATATTTTGATCAAGATATAATCTGACACTGACCTGCAAATTGCAAAAATCGTAAGAAAATTTGAATTTCGGGGTCTACCACTATCCATTCACCTTAACAGGTCTTTACATAATTGCAAGCTGGTGTAGGTATTTGTTAAAGAGCACCATATTTTTTTTATAACTTGCTACTTTCAAAATATACCCGTCGAGACTCAACACGGCTAAGAATTCCTTCACATTAAAGCACATTATCATAAGAATAGCTTTATCAGCAATTAAAATGTGCAACAATATTCCAAAAGAAATAAGGGAACTCCCTCTAAAACGCTTTAAATAAAAAATACACAAATGGCATATTGGTAATTGTTTTAATAGTGTAGATTTTTTTGATATAAAAGTAGCAGATAAATATGTACAAGATACTCGTATGATACTGAGATTTAATTAAGTACCTATATTACTTTTCACACCACCTGCTTGACAATGGCGCAGATTCTGTTGTTCACAAACTAAACTAAATTTTAAGTTCAGGGATCTTTTTCTTTCTATGTCATTAAGACAAGGACAGAAGATAAATATTAGTTTAGTCCTGTCAAATTAGTCAGCGCCTGTCGTAAATTGACGTATTTTAAGTAGCCAATTTTTTAATCTCGTCTTAAGTTGTCTAGAGAGTACCTTAATTTGACAGGACTAAACTAATATTTATCTTCTGTCCTTTTCTTATTGAAATAGAAAGAAAAAGATGCCCGAACTTAAATTTAGTTTAGTTTGTGAACAACAGAATCGGCGCCATTATCTACCTAGCATATCCTGAAGAATATCATATATTTTTCTGATTTAAAACTTGCGTTTTTTGTGTTTAGGTCCTGTAACCCCCTAAAGTGTTGATTAAGTAAGACTGCTGATGTTCATTCATCAAAGGCTGATTTTTTGTTACTTTCATAATTAAAACGTCAAATAATAAGACTTTATTATATTTAAATTACTTATTGGCTAATAGGCTAGATTGTAATGGGAATTATCGCGTAAAATAAAACAATACAAAATAATCAAACCAACTTTTATTCTAAAACTAAAACACACACACAATAACCACTTAAATGAAAATTACATCTTTTTTTTAAAGCGATATTATACAGCACCTATGAAAATTGAAAACTTGCGCCAACTCGAAATAGGAGGTGCAGTAACTTTTACACAATTATTACTAAATTGTCATTTCCCAAATCTAAATTCTTGAAAAAATCGTGTAATGGGCTATCATTACACGATTTTTTCAAGAATTTAGATTTGAGAGAGTGCCAACTAAGTTTATTGCCTTCAAGTAGACACGAATTATCGTCGTTCCGGTAAGACAATTTTTTTTTTCAAAATTATCAAAACTTGTAAAATTAAAGCATCAAGTTTAGCGCGCGCCGGATAAGCAATCCATTTATCGCTCAGTTCACAACGTGAAGGAAGCTGGCGACGCGTTGAACTAGCGGGGTTTGCATAATTTTGACCGATCATAGGAAAAAAGTGCGAACTTCGACGTACGTTGCGAAATCGGTTGCCTACGCGCACGTATCGCACCCCTTTCCTTAATGACATGCTCTATATTATATATATTTTGTTTATAACACCTTAAATTAGATGTTTTAATTTGGCGCACCTATTTAATTTCATCCCGTTCATTGGATATATATCAAATAATTATAAATTTAGGATTTTTACGAACCGCGGTTACTACTAAGTCAAGCGGCACCTCTTTCATTACAAAAAACTTGTTCGTCTAGAATTAAAATACATTACATTATACTAAGTTTTGTCTTTGCAACACATGCAATTAAACACATGTGAAATATTTTAAAGAAAAAAAAAATGCGCGTGCAGCAACGTACACGTGATAGAAGTGAAACAAAAAAGAAACTAATTCTAAATACCAATATTCATTAGGAAACAATGCCATACTTTGCTACTTACTAATGTTACATGACAATCATCATTTCAAAACTTCATGAATATTTTTTAATCCGTAGACATTATACAGACATGACGGCGTTACACGTGCAGCGGCCCGAGTGGCGCACTACGCACTGCAATGTAAACAACAACAATAAAGGCAACGAGAGGCGGGAGCTGTTCCTCGTCAGTGCAACATAAACATACTGAACACTCACATTGTGCAACATTCTTGCGACATAAAAACCGAGTAACCAAAAAACAGGCGATCAAAAAACAGCTGGGACATGATATTATTATCTAGGTACATAAATTCTATAGATTCTAATGCGGTCGCGTAAGACCACCTTTAATCGATAAGTATTTTGTAATTTATGTTAAAAACTATTCTAATATTGTCCTTTGTTAGTTATAAACTTATAAGACATAGAAACAGTTTTAGTTTTTACAATTCGTATTATCAATAACAAGTAAACTTAATATTTTGTTGACTCGGCAAATTTTTCAGTATAACATGAAAACGCGACCTTGTTAAAAATGTTACATTGCAAACTTAATAGAACATGGTTGCAAAACATGTCTTACGTTGATGCAAACGAGATGCATACAATTATTAGTAATTTGAATAAAACCATAACTAATAGCAGATAAATAATGAACAATTTGGTTAAGGAATCTTAGATCATACTTATTATGAGCACTTGAGTAAGATACCTGGGATACAGGTAATTTTTTATTTGAGTCTTATCCTTACCTAACGGGTGTAAAAAGACACGTAACGAAGCCGAGAGCCACTTGTACTCCCCGTCATTGTAATTGTTTTTTTTGGGCACTGATTTAAAGAGGCAGTTGTAAATAGCGGTTTTGGTAAGTTAATATAATAATAATATATTTATTAGACCAAAAATAATAAACTAGTTACACAATTTGTCTTAGCTACTTATAATTATTCTTAAGAGTAAATCAGTTACAAATGTGTCTTATTATTAGCATCTGTTGCTGAACTAGGTTTATAGCCTGTATTTCAGCACGCAGCGCCTCAAGCCCTCGGACTGGGTATGCAAGTATGAGCTTAGCAACAAAAAGAAACAGTTTATTAAAATATGGACATAATTATTTTAACTGGAAGAAAGTTTACTGTCCTCTCGGTGTGTAAGGTGAAAGAGGTGAGTGTAGTGTGTGAGAGGGTGTGTAGGGAATTAAACAATTTTACCTAGTAGATTCTTTAGGTCAAGCCGTCAAACTATTGTATCACTATTTCAAGATGGTCAGCATATTTTCTGTTTGATCGTATGTCAACTTCCAAAGCCACTGAGATACAGAATTTTTCATAGTTGCTTTATTCATCGAGTATATTTCAAGAATCTTATTAATTTTGTCATATAAATAGGGGCCCAAAAATGGGTAAAATCTTCGAATAAAAGCAGTTTTTAGGTGTGATAACCTCTTACATACAGGTAATCCTTTCCGCCTTGATAACAGGGTTGGATTGTACTCCAAGTTAACATGCTGTTTTGAGACGATACTCAAGACAAACAGTTGGCGTACAGTCAGCACCTCGCAGTATTCATAAAGAAGTATAGTAGAGTAGCGGAAAGGCTTAAAAGTACAAAGTTTCAATAAGGTTCTTTGTGAAACCTCAAGTTGCTTTATTGTAGTCTTCGGTGCACCGCCCCAAGCCGATATGCAATATGTAATCAGTGACTGACAAAGCGCATAATAGATTTGCTTTAGGAAAATTGGAGTCACTACGTGTCTCAATGTTTTAAAAATGTACGTAAGCTTTCGAATCCTTTTACTCAGCAGTTGAATGTGCGCTTTGAAGCTAAAATTTTCATCAATTAAAACGCCCAAGTATTTAATTGTCTTTGTGCGTTCTAAAGGATTGCATGAGCATTCAGAATAACTCAAAGCGTCACGGGGACAGTTATGCGCGATTAGATTAAAACTCGCATGTGAAGGAGCACGGATCGAAAAGGTCAGGTACTTTGTTTTTTCAGTATTTAAGGTAAGAACATTATCATAAAGCCACTTCTTTACCAAATTAAAACCCTCCTGGGCTAGCTGGTAAGACTCATTCCATGTTTTAGCAGCGAAAATGAGGGCAGTGTCATCTGCGTATGAGATTATCTTTCCACGAAATGAGTTTAGACTAAGGAGATCGTTTATGTAAACGAGAAAAAGTGTAGGGCCAAGAATGCTACCTTGCGGAACGCCATAGGTCACTGGACGATCAGTACTAGTGTAGGGACCCACCTTAACACATTGAGTCCTGTCTGTTAGATAATCGGTCAAAAGGCTAAGTTGTTTCCCCCTAAAGTTAAAAATTATAAATGGCACGTTTAATAACTTGTTCAGCAGTTAAAACTAAGCAGTAAAGTAAACAAAAATGAGTAATAAAAAATAATGAAATGGATCAGTGAATATATAATTGAGTGGGAAAATAATTAAATGGGCGGTAAAAATTATTGAACGAGCAGTTACGTGTGGGCAGTAATAAATCGGAATTTGTCGGTAATAAATCTCATTCTAAGCAATTCTATAAACAATGAGGTGGTAAAGTAGTTTTGGGTGTGTAGTCGACGGAGCCCCGCTTCGCGGGGCCCCTATTTCTGTCTACAGGGTTTAAAGGAACCTAACACGAAGGGGATGACGGGGGCTCGTTCGCTCGCTTTGCTCGCTCACTCGAGCCCCCGTCATCCCCTTCGAACCTAACCTGTCCGAGTCGGGGTGCCCCAAGTCCCGAGCTCGCTTCGCTCGCTCTTGCATCCGCTATGATCTGCCGAACTATTTAGCGAACCGCCCATTCCATCATTTTTACCGCTCATTTAGTTATTGGACTGCTCAATTATTTTTAGAATTGACATTGTATGATAAAATAACAGTCTAATTGATCTTTTATTACTGTCCATGTTTTACTGTCGCAATAATTAATCAACCGCCATTAAATTAAATAACTGCTCAATATGTTTTTCAACTGATCATAATAACATCTCGAATATTTAAATAACAGCTCAAAAAATTAGTTCCCTTTTTTTTGTACTGGTCCATACCTGGAAACCTGGTTGCGGAGATATTGAAGGTTAAAATCCCAACGTTTACGTGTTTTTTTCACGAAAATAAGTTTTTAATGTTATAACGTAATTTTAAATACCCCCACGACCCCTGTACCATTAATTGCATGCACCCATAAGCACAATGTTTTGCGTGCGTTACATTACGTAATACCGCAAACAGCATATCGACGGCGAAGTGCCAATACCTCCTAACCGATGCTCCTAACTGACAAAGTCAAAAATTTACACAAACTGAAAAAAACGTTCAAAAATAGACACGTTGCGTTGGTTTAGTTGGGAGGTACATATTTCAACATTTTAATTGAATGCTGTTGCAACTAAAAATCCTTAGGCGATTTCACTAAAACGCGAATAACGCTTTTAAATTCAAAACGATAAAAAAGTGAATTTCTTAAAAAATGTCAGTTAGGAGGTATTGGCACTTCGCCGTCGATATTTACACAAAATTACTGATAGTAGGTACTAACATACAGAAGATGCACTCCTTTGATCTTGAAGAAAGCCGCTTTTGTAATAGCTTACAAAATCACTTCCCCGCCAACTCGCAAGCTAAATTGCACTTAATCGCTGCGCTTAAGAGTTGTTATTACTCTGTGTAAGGACACAAAATAATAACAACTCGACGAGAAAGGTCTCGTCCGCAACATACTATGCCGCTGACCGAGTACTAGGGTTGTCCGAAAAGAAAAATAAAATAAAATACGGAAAGAAAAATAATAATTTTATACTTTTCTTGTATTTATTAGTCGATTTACATTTTTTTCACTTTCATGTAATGTCACAGAATACATAATAGTACAAGTACCTACCTAATTACTAATTAGGTGGTACGACATGTAGACGTGCATTTCTTTACCTTTCGATGTCCTTTGGAAGTGAGAAAAACGTGAGGTTCGGATCCCTGTTATTATTTATGCAGCTCAATATGATGCAATAAGCTTTTGCTGTCATTTTATTCTAAGCGACGACCGCACCACGCGACGCGGCGCGTGAGTACCGACCTGACGTGCGAGCGGCCTGCGCGCGCAGCCCGCTGGCCCGGCAAGGCGCGCCCGCACCACGCGACGCGGCGCGTGAGTACCGACCTGACGTGCGAGCGGCCTGCGCGCGCAGCCCGCTGGCCCGGCAAGGCGCGCCCGCACCACGCGACGCGGCGCGTGAGTACCGACCTGACGTGCGAGCGGCCTGCGCGCGCAGCCCGCTGGCCCGGCAAGGCGCGCCCGCACCACGCGACGCGGCGCGTGAGTACCGACCTGACGTGCGAGCGGCCTGCGCGCGCAGCCCGCTGGCCCGGCAAGGCGCGCCCGCACCACGCGACGCGGCGCGTGAGTACCGACCTGACGTGCGAGCGGCCTGCGCGCGCAGCCCGCTGGCCCGGCAAGGCGCGCCCGCACCACGCGACGCGGCGCGTGAGTACCGACCTGACGTGCGAGCGGCCTGCGCGCGCAGCCCGCTGGCCCGGCAAGGCGCGCCCGCACCACGCGACGCGGCGCGTGAGTACCGACCTGACGTGCGAGCGGCCTGCGCGCGCAGCCCGCTGGCCCGGCAAGGCGCGCCCGCACCACGCGACGCGGCGCGTGAGTACCGACCTGACGTGCGAGCGGCCTGCGCGCGCAGCCCGCTGGCCCGGCAAGGCGCGCCCGCAGAACATATATACTCCTGCTCGAGCCCGCCGCGTATTTGTAGCTTCATATCTAAAATGCAGAGTGAGCCTGGCCTGGTAGTAGCTTAGTTTGACGCTTTTTTCTCCCACTTTTAGCATGCGTAGTTGACGACTATGTGATGTGTCTTTTTACACCCTGTGTTTAGTTCACAAACAAGGGCCGAGTGTCGCCGCACGGTCTAGCGGCGCGAGTTGTCGGTCCGCTGCACGTCCGACATGCCATCTACGAACCGCGTCCGGAACAGCACGTTGGCGTTGTTGAACATGCCGTCCTTCAGAGACACGATTATAAACTGCAAGAGAAAATTATGTTGTACGGTTCGTACACTTGCAGAGTTGTTGATGTTATTGTTGGAGTATGTAGAGGAAAGATCACGAGGTTGATAGCACTTAAATAAGTTTAATGAACCCAAGTTATGTACAATAATGCACAGTTGGCGATTCCTTTCTCTAGGTTGTTTACTCAGTTATTAGCTAAATCACAATGCCTGTTAATTAGGTGAAATATGACTTAAATACCTAAGCAAACTGACGCGCGTTCATTCCGCAGCGTCAGCAAAATGTTATGAACAGTTGAAGACTGTACATCTTGGCAACCCCAAAAGGAAAACAACAAAGATAAGGAAAAACCATCACAAAGCAATAAAATTAAAACAATTAGTTATCAAAGTTGAACGCAATGTTCCTAGTTCCGGTGTTGCTTCGGCGAGATGTCTCAGGATGAGGCTCCACGCTGCCGTCCTTGCTCCGCGATGATGTTTCAGCAGTTTCCTTCTGACTGTGGTTCCCTTGACAGATGGTTTGAAGCTCGATATCCTCATTCCGTTGTCTAGTGGTTGAGTTTCTTGATATGTTTTTGAAACAGTGGAGACAACGCTTCCTCCCAACCGCCACAAGCACAGCAATGATTGCCGATGTCAACAGAAGATAGCAGACGACATATTGATGAATGTCGTGTATTGTAACTGTTGTCTGTTGAGCTTCATTTTCTCTTTGTGTTTTAATCTTGTCTTCAATCTTAGCTATTTCAAGGCTTGTAGAAGATGATTGAAGCACGTTTGGCGCGTAGTGATACGTTAAGTTTACGATTTTGTTTATAGATGTGTCTAAAGTAGGAGCTGTCAACTCATAGTCCATTTTTATGCAGCTGTTATACTGACGATGGGCGTAGATTGTTAAGTCTTTAGACTGCAGTACGCATCCTTGCGACAACGTCACTAAGCTTGGTGACGTTATGGTGGAAGTTGTGATGTCATTACTACCAATTGTCCGTAATAAACACGTATCGCAGCATACTGCTAGCCAGCTGTTCGATGGGTGTAACTCAATCCATACGTCCTTGCATGCGGTCTAGGTCACAAGGCGAAATGTTTTGATGCGACAGCAGTTTTGCGTCACACGATGCTTTGTTGCTATGCAAGTCATAAGACGGTAAGTTATTTTTGCATAAAAAGTTGTTTGACCTTTGTTGTACGCATTGTTTGAAATCGTTTTCAGTAAGTAGGATGTGCATGCCCTTGTTAAGGTTGACAGCGATGTACTTGGATGATGTTTGGCTCAGTTGTTCCATAGTAGTTCGGCAATGTTGTATCTCTGTCTGGTAGCATGCTTTCTTTACATTCTCGAAGAAAGCTTCAGTTCTATGTATTCCTTCCCAGTAGTTAGTTAAATTATAGTACATAATTAATGTCCATTCATCATGTACAACTTGCATTTTACCGACCGTGTCATAGTAAACAGGCCGTTCTGGATTCAAACTTGTAATTTGAGTGCCTGGCGCGATGCGATCAGTGTCAATGGCCCCATAGGCTCCCGATATACATGCAAACAATGCTAATGTTGTTAGGAGTAAGGTGGAAAGAAGTTTATTTCCATTTACTCGTTGTTTTGATGTTTTGCTTTTATCGTTATCTGTTTCCCCTTGAATTTCAGTGTCCAAAGGCAATGGTGACAGTTTGACTACGGGGCGCTTGATGGTTCCCGTTTGTGTTTTGATAGTTGTGACCCGAACGTAGCCATCAGATCCAGGGTGGGTTTCCATAACACGTCCCATAGCCCATTTTCCCGGGGGCAAATTATCTTCCTTTATCAGTACTATGTCGCCCTCCTTGATATTCTTTTTCGGCCTATTCCACTTACTGCGAGTTTGCAGTGTAGTTAAATATTCGTTGGACCAATTTCTCCAGTACTGATGAAACATATGTTCGCAAAGTTGCCACCTGCGACGTAAGTCAATGTTATTTGCATCGCTGTAATCTGAGAGCGGCAATGATAGTATGGGGCTCCCTGTGAGGAAATGTCCAGGAGTCAGGCAGTTGTAAAACTCTTCCGGATCCTCTGTAAGAGGACACAGCGGCCTTGAGTTTAAGCACGCTTCTATCTTGGCCAAGAGTGTAGCAAACTCCTCATAGGTTAGTTTCTGGTCACCCAATACTCGTCGCAGATGGTGCTTCATTGATTTCACGGCAGCTTCCCAAAGGCCACCTGCACTAGGCCAAGCTGGAGCATTAAAATGCCACTCGACCTCTAGTTTCGCCAACTCGCTGAAGACTTCTGGTTTTAGTACTTGTTTGAATAGTTCAAATTCTTCACGAAGTACCCTTGCAGCGCCAACAAAGTTAGTGCCGCAGTCTGAGTACATGTGCTTCGGTGTACCGCGCCTCGCGCACAGCCTTTGGAATGCTGCTATAAAGGTCTCAGTGCTCAGGTCCGACACCAACTCAATATGGACGGCTTTTGTGGCCATGCATATGAATATTGCTATATAGCCCTTTGATGTTTTGACGCCTCTACCCTTATTATGTTTGACGTCTACGTGCCCCGAGAAGTCAACACCGGTATGTGTGAATGGCCGGCACGGTGTAATTCTCTGTCGGCGTAAATCTCCCATCAGTTGATGACTATCTGTTCTACTAAAGCGATGACAGCGAACACATTTCTGGAGTACAGTTTTGACTGCTCTGTTCCCTCCAACAATCCAGTACTTCTGTCTTAAGTACATCAACGTAAGTCTAGCTCCTCCGTGTAACGTGCTTGAATGTGCTTGTTCTATCAAAAGTTGAGTATGTCGTCCCCCATGTGCTATGATAACCGGATTTTTCATCGCAAGAGGCAGGTTAGAATTCTTGAGACGACCTCCGACCCGAATAATACCCTTGTCATCCAAATAGGGATTTAGTTTAAAGATTGGGCTTTTTCTTGATATGTCTTCGTTTCGGTTGAGTTGATTATATTCGGAACTGAACTGTAGCCGTTGCACATAGCTGACGATACTTCTATCCGCTGCACTTAGTTCGCTTGTTGTTAGGTACGCGGTTTCGCATTTCGTTTTATATCGCATGTTTGCTATAAAACGTTGTATCCATGCGACGACGCGTATTATTCGTGTCATTGAACTGTAATTGTTCAACAAGTCACTCATAAAATTTTGCTGATCTTCTTGTTTTGCTATTTTTGTTTCAACATGATTTGCGCAACCGATGTTTGTTCGGAATGAGCCTGGTATATTTTTAGATGTTTCTAATTTCGTTAGAATTTCTGGCCCTTGCCACCATAAGTTGAAACCCATAAGTTTGCTTGGCAGTAGTCCTCTTGACGCGCAATCGGCGGGATTTTCTTCGGACTTCACGTACTCCCATTGAGTTGCAGAGATGATGCGTTTGATTTTCGTAACTCTGTTGGCGACGTATGGTTCCCATCTTGTTGAGTCACCCTGAATCCATGCTAAAACAACTTGAGAATCAGACCAAGCCTGCACAGAAATGGTGAAATCAGATAGAACTTCCTTTGTTTTTTCCATTAGATCTGCCAATAGTACGGCGCCGCAGAGTTCCAGTCTGGGCAATGTAGTTTTCTGCTTCACTGGTGCCACCTTTGTTTTTGCAACGAGTAATGTTGTTATGGGCAGTCCATGTTCATTCCATACCCGACTGTATATCACACAAGCGTAAGCTTTTTCGCTTGCGTCACAGAAACCGAGTAATTCTACGCGTTGCTGCGTATCACCTATCCATCGATTTATCTTCATGTTTTTAATGTAGGTCATATCTGTATTAAGCTTTATCCATTCTGTTTTTATGTCGCTAGGCACTTCGTCATCCCAGCTAAGTTTACCGACCCAGAGTTTCTGGAACAGCAGTTTGGCTTTGACTGTCACTGGAGACAGCCAGCCTAGTGGGTCATAGAATTTGGAAATCTCTGAGAGTAACGATCTCTTCGTTAGCCGTTTTGTTTGTTTCACAGGCCAGTTAAAGTAGAAGGTATCGCTTGTATGGTTCCAACCTAGTCCCAATGTTTTAGAAGTTTCTTCAGATTTAAAGTCAAAGGTGTTTTGTCTGGAAATCTGTTCTTCGCTTAGGTTTTCAAGTAAAGCGCGATGATTACTTGACCATTTCCGCAAGTTCATTCCCCCTCCTCTCAAAAGGTGTATGAGAGATTCTTGTAGATGTTGGGCTTCCTTAACGCAGTTGTGGCCACTTATGACGTCATCGACATAACACTCTGTCTGCAGTATTTTGGCCGCTACTGGATACTTGTGTGCATCGTCAGTAGCAAGCTGTTTTAAAGTGCGCATGGCAAGCCAAGGAGCACATTTTGTTCCGTATGTGACTGTGCAAAGCTGAAAGTCGCGTAGGGGCTCATCTGGCGAATCTCGCCAGACGATTCTCTGAAGATCTTGTTGTTCTTCTGACATCCATATACAGCGATACATCTTCTCGATGTCAGCAGTGAAGACGTATTTATACGTCCGCCACTTTAGGATAAGACCCTGTATATCTTGTTGTAAATTAGCACCTTTTTCCATAAGGCTGTTTAGGCTGTAGCCAGTTGAAGTTTTTTGCGATGCGTTAAATACAACTCTCAATTTTGTGGTGGTGGAGTTTTCCCTTAAAACTCCGTGATGCGGGAGATAGCAACACTTAGATGGAATATGAGACGACGGTTTCATATGGCCGAGTTCAATGTATTCACCAATGAATTGCTTGTACATGGCCGAAAGTTTCTTATTCTTTTGCAGTCGTTTTTCCATTTGTAGAAACTGTGATACGGCCACTGATTTTGATTTTCCCAGCCTTTCTTCAAAATTAGGAGAAAGTGGCATTTTGACGACGTATGTTCCGTCTTGCAAGCGTTTTACGGTTTCCGTGTAGAACTCTTCGCATTTTTCGTCCTTAGACATGTACTTTGCGAGTTGAATATCTTCCGTTTCCCAAAATTTGGTTACTTCCTCCAAGTTGATCAACGCTACGTTGCAGTTGAATGTGTTCATTTTTCCGCATAAAATCCATCCTATTTGCGTTTGTTGTGCCACGGGGGATTGGTTGCTGCCTTTCAGTACGCCATCCAGAATTATCTCTGAATATACGTCAGCCCCTAGCAGGAGATCAACTTTGTTAGAAATATTGTATTCTGGGTCCGCGAGTTTTAGGTTCTTCAAATGTGGCCATTCAATTCTCTCAATCGTTGTAGTTGGAAGATTATTTGTTAGTTTCTTCATAATAAGCGCCTGTGTTGTGAAACAGTAATCAGAGTGAATTGATGTACAGGTGAGGTTCAGTTTTCCCCTGCAATCTCCCGACACCGTTCCAATTCCGGTTACGCATGCGTTGACGTTTAACCGAGGAAGTCGTAGCATTTGAGCAGCGTTTTCTGTGATTAAGTTCACCTGCGAACCTTGATCGAGAAGTGCCCGTAGTTTTACATACGTCCCATCAATTGTTTTGACTCTAAGTTGGACTGTAGTTAGCAAGACTTCCATGTTTCTTGTATTTACGTGGTTAGACGAGTTTTGTTGAGATGTCGACGGAGAAGCTTGGTCATGGTTGTTTTTTCGGTTAGATGTTATGTTTTTCTTTTCTGGATTGTGCAATAATGTGTGGTGTTTTAAATTACACTCTTGGCAAGTTTTTGTTGATTTGCATTCTTCGTTACCGTGACTGAATAAGCAATTTTTGCATAGCTGCAGTTTTGAAACTGTGTTATGTCTTTGGCCAATGTCCATGTCTCGGAATTGGTTACAGTTCATTAACACATGACTTCCGTTGCAATGTGGGCATTTTCGTTGTGATGCATAAAAGTTGTAGGTTTTGAAATTTGACTTCTTCGTCCGTTTTTGATTGTTAACTTTCGAGTTTGTTGGCTTTTCTGTCGAAGTGGTTGAGACTCCCTTTTTTGCAGACTTCATTGTTTCATAGGCCATGAATTGAGTTTCAAGAAAATACAGAAAATCCTGTAAATTCTGAAGTTCCCGGTGATCTTGTATTTCTTTCATATACTCGCTCAATGTTTTGGAGTCTAGTTTCTGTGACATAATGTGCACGATAATCGGACCCCACGATGTTGTTTCAATACCGATATTCGATATCCCGTTTAAGCATTCCGTGATGACATCATGCATTTTCTTTAAGTTGTATGAGTCCGGGTTCTGTATGACCGGAAGATTCAGCATGCTGTTCATGAATGATGTAAACTGCAAACGACGATTGTCGTAACGCTGATTGAGGATATCCCAACAGGAGTTGTAGTTATCGGCTCTAACGCTTAAGTGTTGTACCAAGCGCTCAGCTTCACCTCGCAGTTTGGTTTTCAGGTGTTGCATTTTTTGCGCGTTATTTATCATGGGGTTCTTGTGAATAGTCTCCAAAAACAGATCTTTGAACGAGATCCACTGACTGTAGTTGCCGGAAAATTCGGGAACTTCGATCTTAGGAGCCGAGTTCGAGTAGTGGGCGGTGGTCCAAATTTTAGAGTTGAGACGCTTTTTTATCTCATCATATTTTTGTTCGACGTCCGCAAACACATTGTAGTATTTTTCATTCGTTCCTTTTAATTGGAAATCGATTTCCCAATGCAGTTTGTCGATAGGCTCCCATTTTGAATTTAGAGTGTGAAGGTGATCATCCAGTTCCCATTTTTCCGGGCTCGATGCGCTGTTTATCTTTGTCATAACACGATGAATCGCATTAAAATTACATTCTTGTTTGTTGAGTAAAAGCTGGATTCCGTCATCACCGTCACTATGTTGGTTGGCATCTGCTGACGTCCCGGTTAAATCGAACTTCACCTTCTGTTGTTGTTCTTTCAACTCTGACAGTTTGTTGATAATGTCTGTTTTTATTTTGAGGCACATCTCTTCCGTTTTTCCGTGGATGTTACTCACAAAATAGTCTATCGTTTTATCTTCTAGTTCTTGAACTAAAAGGGCATGTCTGCTGTCGAAATCCTGCCATTGGTTTTCTAGCGATGACAAGCGCTTGTTCAGGTAGTCCGCAGTTTTGCGGGCTGATGAGTCCTTGCGATAGTTGACACACAAGGTCTTGATGTTTTCGAAACATGTTGACTGCAGTTCCAGTTTGTCCATGTCGATGATGATATTTAGCTCGTAGTCTCTTAGTTGATGGCGACCGCTGAGCGTTGTTAGTTGCAGCTACTAGAAGACAGCAGTGTGCAGTTTTCCTCTAGTAGTTGTTTGTTTGTAAAGCCCGTAGTCACGTAGTTGACGGCGACCGTTGAGCGTTCCTTAGTTGCAGCTACTAGAAGACAGCAGTTTGCAGTTTTCTTCCAGTAGTCGTTTGTTATGATAGCTCTTAGTCGCGTAGTTTACGACGCCAGAAGAGCGTTGCTTGGTTCGTTGACACGAAGACTTCTTAGTTGCTGATAGTCTTCTCACTTCAAATCTTGAATCCTCGATTCGAAATGGTCAATGGAACTCGGTACCCCTGCACCTCGATTAAAGTATTGTGCGCCTTCTCAATCTAACTGGGGCGACCCTCTTCTGGGAGACCAGCTAGACCGATTCGCTACCGTAAAGAGACACAAGCACCAAGAATCCGGCTCGAAGGACCATTAAATGTACGGTTCGTACACTTGCAGAGTTGTTGATGTTATTGTTGGAGTATGTAGAGGAAAGATCACGAGGTTGATAGCACTTAAATAAGTTTAATGAACCCAAGTTATGTACAATAATGCACAGTTGGCGATTCCTTTCTCTAGGTTGTTTACTCAGTTATTAGCTAAATCACAATGCCTGTTAATTAGGTGAAATATGACTTAAATACCTAAGCAAACTGACGCGCGTTCATTCCGCAGCGTCAGCAAAATGTTATGAACAGTTGAAGACTGTACATATGTGGATAGGAGTTATTATCGCATTTATTGGAATTGTGACTGTTTCATGAACATGATTTTGAGCAAATACAAATAACTTAGGCCGAATTTGACCAAACTTGACCCTCGTATCAGCTTTAGGTGGTCTGCTAACCAAAAGTGACCATCGCGCTCGTACGCGATAGTTTAAATAAATTATGACGTACAAGTGCGACTCGACGTCGTCAAATAAGCCCGACAGTCGGTTTCGGTGCGGACGCAGGGTTACCCTGCGAATATATATTTTTTAATATATTTTCCAAACAAAATACGCAGGTAATGTTATGCTCGCGTCACCTGGGAGTGTTTGAAGTGTTCCTTGAGCATCTGGCCGATGTTCTGCGTGTGGCTGAGGTCCAGGGCCGCGTCCACCTCGTCCAGCACGTAGAGCGGCGCCGGCTTGAACAGCAACATGGCCAGCACCAGCGACAGCGCCACCAGCGAGCGCTGGCCGCCCGACAGCTCGCCCAGAGACTCCTTCCACGTGGCGTTGAAGCCCACCCTTATCTGTGCACGAAACTCCCAATTCGATACCAAAACTTCCGGCAACTCGCTCGACTCGTTTTTTATATCGGCTTAAGCGTAGTTACTCAGGGCGGATTTCGCCGATGCAGCCGAACGCGATCAGCCCATATGATCTCCGTTCGAGAGCTGTCAGTGTCATCATTGTAGTGGAATATTGCCACTGACAGCTCTTGAACGCAGTTTAGATGTAAAGATCGCGTTAAGTTTCATAGGTGATATTACTTTGAAATTTGGACAACGTGTCAAACGGAATGGCAACGTCGCGCTCCGCTAAAATAGCACACGCTGCTATTGTGGCGACGCTAAATGTGCGAGTGACTGTAAAACCAATATATACACTATGTCGCCAAAACGTTGCAGTCCACTGCTGGAAAAAACCTCTTCAATAAATAATAATTATGCACTTTAGCATGTTTATTTAGTCGGTAATGTGGACTTATGTTCCCAGCGGGCCCTAGCGCCTACCTCCAGCCCGTCCAGCACGGTGCGACCGTCCAGCGGCTTGAGCTGCGCCTGCGCACCGGGCAGCAGAGTGGAGAAGATGGACCCGAAGTCCCTGTTGACCTGCTCACATGCTGTGATCAACGTCTTCTTCTTCTTCTCATCAAGTTCTGCCATGACTTGCACCAACTTAGCTCTGTCCGCCTCCACTATCTGCTTCTTGCGCATCAAGTCTTGGTACTGTAACATATCCCATTCATTATTTTGTTATTCAGTAACCATTCACATTAAAATAACATATTTTGAAACCAATTATAATATTATACAATGACATATTATGTAACCTATGATAATATTATACAATAACATTTATGAAACATATGATAATAATATAAGTAAAATAACATATTTGGAAAACTATGGTAATATTATGAAGTGATATAATTATTTTGAGGCGACGACGTGACGGTTAGCATCGATTGACCGCGGTCTGGTTGCACCCTTTTTTTTATTCTCTCTTACCTGTTCAAAGAATTTGTCGAGCTGCGTCCCAACAAGCAAAATAAGTAAGTCAAAACGTTTGTTGCAAACTAACTGTACAAATATTGGTCTTATGAATAGTCCTACTTATAAATCAACACACATAAAAAGTTCTAAGAATTATTATTTGCTACAGACCTACTATACTATTCATAAAAGTGGCTGTTTAGATAACAGATTTCCGATGAGATGACTTTTGGTTAATGGGACTATGGTAGATGTCATTTGTATTGGATACATAATTTTATATTATCTCCTAAGCCGTAAAAGTATGTACTTGTATGGCTTTTCTTCACTGCCATAACGCGTTGTTGTCAAATAGGTATCATGAGAGCCAAGACACGAACATAATCTTATTGTTTGCCGCGACGTGTCATGGGCGTTTCTATGTGCTATAAAACGAATTTCCTGGCCGGCCACGTAGTGTTCCTACCTGCTCCTCCTCCTTGCCTAGCAGCGTGTGTGCCCTCGCGTTGAGTCCTCGCGCCATCTTGTCCTTCCTCTCCTTGAGCTGGGCCAGCCTGACCAGCCACGTAGTGTTCCTACCTGCTCCTCCTCCTTGCCGAGCAGCGTGTGTGCCCTCGCGTTGAGTCCTCGCGCCAGCTTGTCCTTCCTCTCCTTGAGCTGGGCCAGCCTGACCAGCCACATAGTGTTCCTACCTGCTCCTCCTCCTTGCCGAGCAGCGTGTGTGCCCTCGCGTTGAGTCCTCGCGCCAGCTTGTCCTTCCTCTCCTTGAGCTGGGCCAGCCTGACCAGCTACGTAGTGTTCCTACCTGCTCCTCCTCCTTGCCGAGCAGCGTGTGTGCCCTGGCGTTGAGTCCTCGCGCCAGCTTGTCCTTCCTCTCCTTGAGCTGGGCCAGCCTGGCCGGCCACGTAGTGTACCTACCTGCTCCTCCTCCTTGCTGAACAGCGTGTGTGCCCTGGCATTGAGTCCTCGCGCCAGCTTGTCCTTCCTCTCCTTGAGCTGGGCCAGCCTGGCCGGCCACGTAGTGTTCCTACCTGCTCCTCCTCCTTGCCGAGCAGCGTGTGTGCCCTGGCGTTGAGTCCTCGCGCCAGCTTGTCTTTCCTCTCCTTGAGCTGGGCCAGCCTGGCCGGCCACGTAGTGTTCCTACCTGCTCCTCCTCCTTGCCGAGCAGCGTGTGTGCCCTGGCGTTGAGTCCTCGCGCCAGCTTGTCTTTCCTCTCCTTGAGCTGGGTCAGCCTGGCCGGCCACGTAGTGTTCCTACCTGCTCCTCCTCCTTGCCGAGCAGCGTGTGTGCCCTGGCGTTGAGTCCTCGCGCCAGCTTGTCCTTCCTCTCCTTGAGCTGGGCCAGCCTGGCGCCGGCCACGTCGGCCTCTTTGAAGTCGAACATGCCGCCCGCAAGGCCGAAGTACTGCCGCTCTGATGATATCCACGGGTTCTCGTCTTCCAACGATATGAGCTGGTGAGATTACAGTCGGTTATTAGTAGCAAACTCTTTTCAAAGAAGACGACTTGAAAGTGCAGCTGTTTCTTTACCTACCTACTCGAGGAAAAGGAAAAACTTTTACTGTAGGATCAACTACTAAACTCAACATAATCCCTTCACTTACTAACATTTTTCATTTAGTTTTTTTTACTGGACTCTTAGGTTTGCTATTAGTCCGGAAGCTTTCATTAGAATAAAATAGACCCATACCCTGGTATTGTGCGCGGTGGCCTCAGTCTGCATCTCCTTTATGGTGTACTCCAGCTCCTTGATTTGCAGCTCGATCTCTCCGTTTCTTTTGAGCAGCTGTTCCTTCTTCCGCACGATGTGCGATATCTCCGTGTTGCGAGACGCTATCTCCGCCTTCTGGCGCTTTATGCGCTCCTGCATCTCTTTAACGGCTTCCTTTAAAAAGAAGGAAAGAGAAAATTATATTAATACTAGCAGCGCCTCGCGGTTTCACCCGTATAAGTATAGATCCCGTGGGTATATCAGGATAAAAACTATCCTATGTCCTTTCCCGGGACTCAAACTATCTCTTTACCAAATTTCATCTAAATCGGTTCAGCGGTTTAAGCGTGAAGAGGTAACAGACAGACACTTTAGCATTTATAATTTTAGTATGGATTCTAACGGTCGTAAGACTCGTAGTGCTATGATCAACTAAGAAAATAAAAACAATACGGAAGAAAATACGATTCGTACATGCGTTAATAAGCTGCTAGTAGTAACCTTACTGAACATTTATCCCGCTAAAGGTCACAATTGCACTATCATCAAAAAGGATAATCCTTACATCCTTCAATAGTATAAAACAAAGTCGCCAAAATGTTTGTACGTGCATAACTTCCGAATGACTGCACCAAATTAGATCATTATCTTTTTGTTGTGTTCGGTATTGCCAGGACATGGTTTGTATGAAAGAAAATTTCGGAAATTCGAAAAAAATCATTGCACCCGTGCGAAGCTGGGGCGGGCCGCTAGTAACATAATAAGAGATGGTGCATTCGGTTATAAAACCTACACTCAGAGGCAGTAAATGTGGCCCAAGCATTAAACGCGCATTTGTGAACGAACTAAACTTATTCTTTGGTATTTTTAATGTGAATAGATGAGAACTAGCTACTCACGTTGGTTCAAGTAAATAATCTCGCATTGAACAAAATAAAATAAATAATAATAATAAATATCTCGCATAGGTACTTTAAAATTGACTAATGTACAAAAAAATTACAAAGATGTTTTTAAAGCTCCCTAATTAATAATGCTGAAAATTTTTCGTTATCACGACTTTTATTGATATGTGAGATAATCTTATCTCAGAAAAAGTACATGCTATAGTAGTGCTACGTAAGCCGCTTGGGCCTGCTCGTTAGTCATCGAAAGACGAACTCAGTGTAAGGAGGCTGTAATTCTTAATGTACCTCTTCAATCATCATCGCCGACGTTATTATATTTATATCTGTAATATAAATAGTGTATAAAGATTATTCTATTCAATCTTGAAGATTTTCTGTAAAAAGGAATCACGCCAATTTACTTGTCTCTACTTTTCCCGTGGCGACAAATAATTGGCAGGATATGGTGCACCAGCGCCCGCGAAGACCGCTTCATCGTAATGACTGTCAACGGCTCCAAATGGAATGAGGTCGCAATTTTAGTAAGCAAACGGCCACACGAAAGATGGTGGAACAGGATTTATGCACCCAGACACCAGGACCAGAACTCGCCAGACACGCGTCTAAATATACTCTTTCCCACAACGTAACAGATCAACTATTGTAAGTTTTAGTTGACGGGATATGATAAGTTAAGAGAAACGTTCTTATTATCGTGTATACAGTTTTTTTATGACCATCTAGTGCTCATAGGATAACTCTATTAAAGTCCATGTACAAAATAATGGTACATAGGCCGCTGATCAAATTCACGTGCTAATAATTGCCAAATGGTCCACGGTTATATACGATTTATAATTTACTAGCTCTACCGCGGCGAACTTCGCACCGCTATCGAAATCAGTCAATCCGTTCTTGAGATATCATAAAAAAGCCATTCCATACAAAATGTATGAGTAAAGTTTTTTTTTTTGTGATTTTTTTCCATGTTTTAATAATTATTCTGCTATTCGGGACGGAGATAAATCAAACAAATCAAGGATCATATAACTCGGTCCATCCGTTCTTGGGTTATAAATGGTGTAACTAACAGGGTAGTGTAATAGGCTGCTTCCTATACTTAGTTTACATTAACGATCTCCCGAAGCATATCAGTGAACCTTGTGTTATGTTTGCGGATGATGTATCCATTCTTGACGCAAAATTAAATTCAATACTTGACGCTACAAGTGCTACAACTCATTGGATGATGGAACATAACCTACAAATTAACTTTAACAAGACAAAAATAATGACATTTCACCCATGACAAAAAAACCATACAAATAAACTTCAGCTGTAAAAATTACAAGTTAGAAATATTAAATAAATTCAACCTATTAGAACTAGACATAGACACACACATAAATTTGTAAGTCGCATATCCAAAATTTAAAAGCAAAATTATCAAAATTTTCATACGCCCTTCGAGAAATCAAAAAAACTACATACACATATGCCTATGCATGTCTTAAATACGGTGTCATATTATGGGGTAATAGCAGGCCTCCTTCACTCGGCCGTACCTACAGCGACAAATGCCTACAGTTTCGCGTGGAACCGTATCCACTCCGCCAGTCGGTTGTTACCGCTCGCACGCAGAGCTCGCGCGTGCGTAGTATTTAGATTATCGTGTTGTTCACAAATAGAATTTGATTCCTTTTTTACTGAATTAGACCCAGTTTAAAATAAATTTAACGTTTGATAAGATAGTTTTTAAAAGAATTGTTACACGTTTCAAACATGTTGGATAATTACGAGAGCAACTTGAAAATGTGTTTTTTTGTTTGTTGAGATATCTTAACGTATTATTTTATTTTAATTTTAGTTTCTACCATTTAGATTTTTAACTTTAAAAGTAATAGCTATGTATCAAAAAGTTATTATTGCTGTGTCCTAACAGTCTACAACAGCTCTTAGCTCTAAGCCTTAACATCTTGTTTTTACCTTGTGGAACGCAAATAAATGAATATGAACATGAACTAACCCGACTTTGTTTTATTTATATACAATGTTGATACGACAGAGGGGCTTTCCTTTAAACTGCCTATACTAGGTACCATTTTCAAGCTCTGTACCAAAAATCAATTAAATAGGAGCAGTAGTTTAGTGGCAAATGATTTTTTAAGTTTTTGCCCCGTTTGAACACGCTGTATCTTTCCTAACAGCTGATTATGTCTATACGCATAGGTCATGCACCGATAATCTGAGTAGAATCTAAGATACGTTGTTGCCGCTCTGACGCAAGTCACAAGTACAAACAAATATTTCACTAAAAAGGAAGCAATAAGTGCACACACACTTGCACTTTCATTACGAGAGTGGCAATCATAGCAAAACATCCCGCGCGTAAAAGAAATAGAAATAGGTCAGTGTGTTGCTATTGCATCCTAGATCCTTGCGAATTTGATAAAAAACTTGTTTTTTCAGTGCGCCGACGGTATCCTTTCGGAACGTACGTCACGTATCACAGAAGCTCTTGCGCCGCCGCGCCACCGCCCCGCTATTGTTTTGTCGAACCCGCGCTGACAATTATGTTTTGTTATTGTGCTAAGACACTAAATAAGTGTAAGACAGTATTTCTTTTTTTTTTATTGTGACAGGACACGTAACTTGGGATTATTATTATTAAGTGTTAGTGTATTTTTTGTGATTGACTGATTTTTTATTGTGATAGGACACGTAATTAAACGTTGGTTGTGTGTGTGTGTAATTAAAGTGTTCAACAATGCCTCGTGTAACTTACACGGCGTCAGAATACACTGACATGATACTGACGGCTCCGCAGCACCACCAGCCACACCAGAAACCACCAGTACCAGAATCGCTAAATACCAGAATCGCTAAATACCAGAATCGCTAAATACCAGATTCGCAAATGACCAGACTCGCAAAATACCAGATTCACCATAAACCAGATATGAAAAATACCAGAAACGCAAAATAACAGATTTTGTACAGTTGAAAACAAATTTTAATTGAAAAAATGTGTAATATCTAAAGTAAAGACTAACAGAATCACTAATTTAACAAACTTATTTTATTGATCCTACGGAAAGACAACCATCTTAAAATAATTTAAAAAAAAAAAATAGATGAAGATGGGAAGTTTTATAAAATTAATATTAGTGATTCCTTAGTAAAGATTCCAATCTTTTATTCATTTTTTATTTTTTTTTTTCTTTCAAAGCAAAAGTGGCCAGTGCAATTTATAATTAGGTTACGACCTTTTTTGTATAATGATCTCATTTTATCCATCGAAGAAATAGTTACTAATACAGGATCACTGCCCTCTATATTACAATTATAGAGGTCAGTGTACAGGATAGTCTATAAACAGAACTCAATTGTTTAGGACTGTACTTTTGGTATTTTGCGTTTCTGGTATTTTGCATATCTGGTTTATGGTGAATCTGGTATTTTGCGAGTCTGGTAATTTGCGAATCTGGTATTTAGCGATTCTGGTATTAAGCTGCGGAGCCATACTGACGAACTGCCTTTAGCCGTTCATCGCAAGTTGTGGTACCGGTACCAGCTGGACGGTGCGCCTCCACATTCTGTGGTGGCTTCCAGGAAACGGCTCACAGAAATGTTTGGGCAGCAATGGATCAGTCGAATCGGACCTGTTCGGTGGCCACCACGATCTCCGGACCTCACTCACATGGATTTCTTTTTGTGGGGGTACATTAAGGGTGAAGTGTATGCCTCAGAGGTAAATACAATTGTTGAACTAATAATAGGATTATTTTAGCAATTCACAAATTAAAGTGCTTAGCGACGGATAGTGATTTAATTTGAAAAATAAATAACAATATTCTCCGTTGGTATAATTTGTGCATTAATGAATGGCAGACACATCGAGAATTTAAAATTTTTGTGTTTTTGTGTGTGCGTACTTACTTTACAACCTTACCTAACATGAAAGCCAGCGTGAGCGGCCTAAGCCGCCCGCCCGCCACGCCAAAGAGATAACACCGCCGCGCTCCGGCGCGCACGCGACGTTGCCACTTTGATACCTAGACATCTAGGTTAGTCAAATCTATTTATAAAGTGTGGTTGCGTTTTACTCTGATTTGTAAGCTAGTTTGTTTGAAAAAAAAATCTCATTTTTTGGCGCTTTTTATTTTTGTACCATATCGAATAGAATAGAATCGTTTATTTCTGAGTACATGGTACATAAAGATCTTAATATTAGACGGAATCACATATACTACCATTGCTGGTGTAGAAATATTAAATGAGTATCTAATTTACAAAGTTATAAATCATGCTACATTAAATAAAATTTGAAAATCAACAAACAAACAAAAAAATAAATAATAGTAGTAATAATAATATGTGTACTTTATGGAGCACATTATTTGTATGCATACATAATTAAAATTAAATGTTATTCAAAGTTAACTATTTTATATAATGTCAATATGCAATAAAAAGTCATCGAACAGTATTATGATAATGTCAAAAAATATTCTGAAAATGTCAATCCATATTTATTATTAATACAATGTCAATATTTATTACTAATATAATGTCAATATTTATTACTAATACAATGTCAATATTTGTTACTAACGAACTAATACTATACACGTATAGTATACGTAGTGTAATTTAACGCCCCTCTGTCATATCAACTCTGTAGATTTAGTAACTACAATGTCTTGTTTTACTACCTTTAAATTAAAATCCAAGATTTTCATTTCAACCCCATCGTCATGACAAAATAAAATGGAATAATTTTTAAAACAAGTAGCTCACTGTTGATTAATTTTTTAATGGATATATTAGTGGTACATTAGTGCAGCGGCCTGCAGAGGAGGGATCATAGATATCCGAGAGATATGCCTTCACTGCATATTTGTTCAAGTCCAAGTGTCGCCACGTTTGCCCCGCCTCGGAAACTCACACAATAACAAAATAAATAGATCCGGCACACATGATCAAAAGGGGCGGCTGTTTTGGCAAGCACACAAGAAAACAAGCGTAACACTTTTGTGATATCTTATTGCACACATGCTCAAAAGGGGCGGGCACTAGAAAGTATAGATACAGTCACTGAATGCAATTCTAGCATCAACTAGGGAAGATGGGTTAATATAAATATTTGATCGATAAAAATATCGATAGAAATCAACCACAAAAAAAAGAAGTGTTTTAGGGGTTTTGGGTGGACCACTGGAGATATGAAATTTGGAGGGTATGTTCCTTGTGAAGAGTAGGTATCCACTAAGAAAGGGTTTTTCGAAATTCCACCCCTAAGGCTGCCCGCCCATCTCCGATAATCCGTGACCGATTTTTTGTAGGAGAAAAATAGAACACACTGATAGCAATAGTGCAACGCACACGTCCTACAAAAAGTAGGTCAGAAATAAAATCGGCGCATCTCGACCGATCCGATTATCGGTGAAAAATGGAACGTTCGGAAATGTATGCGTTAACGCACACTACTCACCGACAGTCGGCCGCATGCACTTGCTAGGGAAGGACGTTGTGTTGAAGACAAAGTGACGGACGTGTACGTTGAGTCGGTCACAAAATCGGTTATAAGAATCGGAGGTAAAATCGGCCCGATTATCGGTGCTACAAAAAGTCTGACGTGGGCGGGCAGCCTAAGAGGGTGAAATTTCACTCGGACGAAGTCGCGGACAGAAGGTAGTTCTATCTGTAATGTATGTTTGCAGGATATCGGCAAAATCATTGGGCAGCTTAGCTTGTATGTCAAATCCTTACGGCAAACTCTATCAAAAGCTTGTGCCACATCTAGAAATACTGTGGGACAGACTTTTTATCGTTTCATATTGAACATATGAATACGTAAATTATTTATAATAACACCTAATTGATAATTTTTTTTTTTTAACTTAACAGGCCTTTGAAGATCCGTGGCATACCTATCTGTCCGCCATTGTGATTTTTTTTCAGAATGGCGGCCACGCATGAAACCTATATAAATCGATATATATATAGGCCTGATAGGATATCAAAATCTTCAATTCCCTTAAAAAAGATAAAATAGTGCGAAAATACGTGTTCACCCATAAAAAAAAACTTGAAATTCCTATCTCTTGTTTTTATTACCAAGTAAACATGTATAATACTGTTGCACGTGGCTGTACTAATAATAGTTAACTTAGGGTTTCATATAATTATGTACCTTAATTTGAGTATAGGTACAGGTACAGCCCAGTGGCGTGCCTAGGGGTCAAAATTAGGGCATAGGTACTGATCTAAGTGCTTCCCAGTATTATTAAATAATACTGGGAAGCACTTAGATCAGTATGGCATGAAAGAATTATGATTTTTCCATGCAATTGTGTAAAAAAAACATTTTTGCCAAAAATGTCACTTAGATCACTCTGGTTCTAGCATCGTCAACTGAGGGATTGGCTGATTTTCTTGTTGTTAATGGTTGTTAGTAGTACTAACATCACATAATTTCCGTAAGAAAACCTTTAAAATACGAAGAGCAGGTACTACATATTTCAAACATCAGTACGTAATTGTCACAGGCGCCATCTATATTAATGAATGCGCATAACCACAGCGCCTATCCGGAACTTTCTTCATTTCGCTTGTCACATGCATTTGTTCAATCAAAATGCACTAGATGGCCTCCAAATTATCGATTTATTGTTCTTTTTTCTTTTCTCGTACGCATTATTTTATGAATTAGGTACTTACATTTTTAAAGTCAATCATGAGCCAACACATACTTATGTTTAACACCTATGTTTGTCATATTCATACCTAGTAAACAATTGAATGAGTAGGTACCTATTTTATATAATCTGTCTTCTTGACTGACAAAAATACTTGTTTTTGTTTCCGAGAAGTACCTACAGTAATTTAAGATTGGTAACGGTGAAGTAAATAATTATTTATTGGCAGAAAACTCAATGTATTTACGTACCTTTTCGATGACAGTTTCCGAATTCACATAATGATAAAAGAACACTATATTCATTAACTGTTTACAAAATCATAAGGAATGACATCGCCACAATCAATCACTTTTTCAAATAATAAAACGAATTCTCAAAGTATTCAAAACTTCAAAATAATCTATTTAAGACGCGTCGCGTCATCGACTCATCGCGCCCGCCACACGTGCAACTAACTTTACGCGGGTCAACGCGGATAGTGCATTTGCGCGAACTTCGTGCCCATCAAAAGCCTGGCTTTTCAGTACAGCATTTTCGTTTTATCTCGAAGAAAGTTGTCAAAATAATGCTCGAATTTGGAAGTGTTTTTGAGAATAATACATTTATGTGAGTGACATAGTACATTTCGTATTTCGAGTGGACCTTAATAGGTTTTAAGTTTAGTAATTTCCATTAAATTGCAGAACACTTCTGATTTAATAAAGGTTCATCAGTAGAGGACCATGTACTTCTTTCCAGTTGATTTTTTTTTTATTAAAATAAAGATCATTTTGGATTGTTTTGACGTTCACAAAAAGAGGCGCAATAATTACTTTTACAATAATATTTTTAGGAGCTCAAAATGGGAATTGTCAGAGGTTCGATTAAATACACGCCTATTATAATTCGATTTCATTTCACGTTCGAAGTGAACGGCGTCAATTAGCCATAATAATGCTGCAGCTGATATGGCTGGGTTTGCCAACCCGACTGATGCTGGCTCAGGAACGTGGACATTGGCACAAACAAAGAGGCCTCTCTCTATGCCCGGTAGTTGGTTAAGTCAGTCTGTGGACGATAACCATGATACAAAGAGTGTGATGCTCACGGTAGCCGCGGCGTGCTCTCGCTCCGCCTGCTGCAGCGCGTCGCGCATGCGCGCGGCGGCGGCGCGGTTGTCGGCGAGCTGCTGCTGGCTGTGGGCCACAGCCTGCTGCAGCTCCAGCACCTCCAGCTTCAGCGTCTCCAGCTCTTGCTCCCGCTGCTTCCACAAGGTGCCGTGCAGTTCGGCGTCTTTCTTCGCCTTCTTTAACGCCTCTTCAGCTTTTTTGTACTCTCTGTTGAAAAAAGTTACATTATTAATATTGCAAGCAAGTAAGGTCATACAACGCCCTGCATGTACAGTATAACGCGTTCATGCTAGTGGTGCTATAAAAGCAATCAAAAGCCTTAATATAAAAAACACTGAAGACTTATTGGGGATTTCCGTTAAGGTTCTTGTAGATATCATTGTCCCTGCCCTAACACTTAAACTCATCAGTCACATTTTGGAATCCTGGGAGATGTTCTAAGATGCCATTGACATTTTCTGTGATCTCTCAAAAATGTTGACTGTGTTGACCAAAACCACTAATCTGGAAATTACACCACTCGGTATTATCACTCGGAATATATGGACAAGCTACTGATCTTGGTATTCCTATCTATTAAACAAGCAGCAAAAAGTAAACGTTGACGGGGCGACGTCCTCGAGGTCTCTAGCTAAGGAGCTATTCAAGTCGACGGGGTGACGTCCTCGAGGTCTAGCTAAGGAGCCATTCAAGTAATACGTAAGCACTACAGGGGGACGGGGGTGACATGGGGAATGGGGGGTCTGGATGGTGATTGCAGTATTGATTTTTTTTACTTTTACGGATTTTATATAAAATTTTGTAAATTTTGATTTTAACACAATTATGGGAACCCTACTTGTCTATGCCTGAAAACGAAACGCATATAACTGCTGCTCATGAATCAATAAAGAAACCAGAGCACATTGAAAAATGCATGTACAGACGCCAGCGCATCAAGCTACCCGAAACTGTAAAATTTTCCCAATCAATTTCGAAGTATTAGCGATAAAGTTGAAAATCTATTAAAGAAATTTGACAGATTGTAGTAGCTTGATGTGCTAGCATCCGTACCAATGTTTATGTAAGCATGGGGGGTTGGGGGGGGGGGGGGGGGGGAAGAGCTTTGCTTTCTTCTTGGCACTATCCTATTTCTAGTCTATGCAAATGACCTTCCGTACATTTTGGCTAACATATGGGATATAATTATATTCACTGATGTCTCTGCCATTATGACGATGTCATCGGTAAATCGAAGATGTGAAATGTACTCGCCGTTCACGTTGATTCAAAATCAAACTCAAAGCATTTATTTCAATTAAACCTTGTACAGGCACTTTTGAATTGTCAAAATTAAATAGTCTGTCAGTTAGTCAGAAAGTTGAAGCTAGTTGCCCATTCCAAAACGTAGATCTCTATGGAGAAGAACGGACAAGAAACTCCATGGACACTCTTTTAAATCAAGTTATTACAAAATCCTGGGTACATTATTCTTGTTGCTTCTATAAGTGAGAACAATGTAAAAAAAAAAAAGAAAATGCAGAAACAATTCAAAATATAAGGCTAAAAATAAGCCTTGGCAGTTAAGAGATGACCAGTCTCAACCGACGGCACCCGTTCACGAACATGACGCGTGGATCAGCCCCATCCAGCTCAACCATTTTGTAGGGAACCGAACGATCCAACACACGCGCCACCATCGGTGAGACATTTAAGTGAGCATGACACGTTCTCAACTGCCATGCTCTTTCAAGTCAACATAAAAAAAATCATAATAAACGGAAACATGGTTCTTACATATACAAAATTAAAAAAAAAATGCTTCTAAATTATACAAAACTATAGTTTGCAATTTATTTAAGATGTTAATATAATTTACTACAAGATTGATACCCTGTCCAGTCCAGTCCAGCGTCTTGAAGACGTCTTGCAACGCGTTGGTAAAAAATATAAGGAATATTACATCTATATGTCATCCCCCTGTGTCACCCCCCTGAGCAGTTGGATGGGGCTGGTTTTCTGATCCTGGACCTGGACAGCCATCGTTGCAGCGTCATACACAAAATACACATAGACAGTATAACGCTTTTATATCAAGTTGCCAAAGTCGGTTACAGAACTTGGCGATGGAATGTTCAAATCCCGCATCACACGTGCACCTATCTATATTTTACCATTTGCTTAAAATAGTTTTATTTTTATTTTGTAAGGATAGAATAGAATACTCTTTATTATGTACACCATGTAAATTACAGAGGTAAATATAGAAACTGTACAAAGGGAGACACAATGGGCGGTCTTATCGCTAAGAGCGATCTTTTAAGGTACTGACACACATGCTCATTACTAGCATGCTCAAACCAATCGGAGCACGCGAAACTCACGTGACTTTGATTTTCGCGTAACCTTTGGAACATAGCAGGTGGCGCTCTGTAGTTTATGTTTATGTATGTATTTATTATTCTTTTCTTTTTTATATAGATATTCTTTTTATTTCGTGAATGTGAGACCTATCAAGATGACCAAGCATCTATCAAAATACTGCGATTTGTTGACCATTTTCTATTTTGTTAAGTACTTACGTACGTTACGTACTTGTTGACAGACCTACACTGTCTCCCGTACCTATTAACAGTGTAATTTGACAACGGTGTAAAAGCCAATAATTTTTAAAAGAGCCGTGGAACCGTGCGCCTAACCGGCCTAGCCACGCTTCAAAAGTGCCCATGTAGGAACAGATTAAATTGCAGGTTTGTGTGAAATGAAATCATTTGAACTGATAATTCTCTCCACAAAATGCCACATAATAGTTGGGAGTAAGACCTCTCTACCAGTTTTCAGGATGATATTGTTGCTGACCCGCATTCTTTGCATCAATGATACGACGTTTTTGCGAATGACTGCAAATAAAACCGTCAGTGCGGTTCTGTGCAAACTTCTCTAAACCCACGACATCTTCAAACATTACTAACATCCCTCTACACATCTCAATCCTACCACACGATAGCACTCACCTCTCCCTGTGCCCCTTGATGTCTTGCACCTTGTCCTCTAGCTCCCTCGCTTGTGCGGCAGTTTGTTGCTGCGTCAGTTTTGCGTTCTCTAGGGCCGGCTTCAGCTCAGCTATCTACATCACAATAAAAATATTGATTCGAAAATAGTTTTTTTTTTTAAATTGAATATGGAATAAATGTGTGACTTTAACTAATACATAGTCATTCTGAAATCAACTTAATTTACAGTAGTATAAAGTTGATTACAGAAATAAAGTCAATTGAAAACAAGGATAAGTATGGAATACATTTATACCTGAGCCCGCAAGCTCTCGATCTCGGCGTGCATCTGCGCGTGAGACGTGCTCGCCAGGCGCGCCTTTATGATGTTCAGCTCGTGAGTCTTTATATCGAACCTGCCAGGCAAAGCTAATGCGTCAGAACGAAACCATTTTATATATTTTTTATTAATAGGGTTAAACAGTTACTAGCTAAAGAAAATAAATGAAATCCTTCAACTAAATACGTAACTCACACCATTGTCCACATGAAGTGAAGAACAGCGGTTAGGAGTATACAATGGCTAGCTTTCCGTGATTTCTTAATTGAACTTAACTTTTAGTAATCTACTTTATATTAGAAATTTGAAAATTGTGCAAATTTTGTTTCCATGCATAAGGGGTTTAGGGCTCGATATCGGAATTGAATAGAATTGCTGTAATGACAACAACACCAATTCGTATTATGAACATAACAAATATTAATTTGTGATGGCTTACTTTTGTTGTGTAGCGGTGTATAGATGGAAGTCTTCCTCCATTGACTCTAGTTCTGCCATGCACTGCGCATGCTGTGTTTTCGCCTTCCTATGCTCTACTTCAAACTTATTGAGCTCTTGCAACTTGATTAGTACCGGGTCTCCCTAAAAAACAATGGTTTCATGAAATTGTTAATTTTAGTTTTCATTGATTTTTATAATATTATAACAGACATACTGAATATTTATAACAGACATACTGAATAAAAGACTCGAATAATAAGACACAATAATTCAATATGTATTGATACGTACGGAGTTACGGTATACGAAGACCTAGAAGTGACTTATGAAGGAGAAATCAAATGCCAGTAGTACATTGAAGTTTCATTTAATCAATCAATATTTATATTGTGTCGCGAGTCCAAGATTTATTGATAGTTTAAGCAGTCACAGTACACTTATGATAATATGTAAAGCAAAAGTAACGAGTGGTAATGTAATATCGGGGTACGTATTTGAATATCGAAGATTAAAATACCTACGCTTAAAATACCAATGTTCAAAACATCGAAAATTTAAATATCGATTATATCAAAATGTCGAAAATTGTTATACCTACGCTTAAAATGTCGAAGATTGAAATGCCGAGTGATTAAAATTTCGAATGATTCAAAATATCGAATGACATTATGCCTAAGTTCAAAATATCAACATTTAATACATCTAAGTTCATAATATCTACTTTAAAAAAACCTATTAGTTAAAATACCGAAAAAAATAATATTATAGGCAGTATGACTGATACGTACAATTGCGTACAAATGTGTTTTATTTTGGGTTTTTATTATGTAAAAATAATTAAAGTACATTTCATGAGGTTTTCCTTGTTTTTTTTTTTTGTAACCCACCTAGTAACTGATTACTATCTAGCAAACAAGCATGCAGCAATCATGCAACATGCAAGCAAGCATGGTTTCTGTCACGGCTCCGGCGCTGCAGGGCTCCGGCAGTCCCACGCGAGCTTAACGTCGCAGATGGTCTGAACGCTCACCACCGCAGCGTCGGCTTGTTGGCCTCAGCTACGGCGGCGGGTGTTAAAACCACCTGCTCCTCAGCTCGCGGGCTGCCTCGCCCCTCCGCGCCTACGCGATTCTAAATTACACTCTAGGGGTAGGGCAGACAAGACTACGTGGAGTCGGTTTTGCAGCTATACGTTTCTGTCACTAACTTTAGTAGCACAACATATTGACTTTCAAGAAAATATTTTAATTTAAAGACCTAAATAATACCTTCACGATTGACCTATGCTTGTAGACTGGGCACTGATTTTCATGGATAAAATAGGTCGAAATAGTTCCAAAACCGAATTGGGGCACCCCGAATTTACGTAGTCTTTTGGCTGTTACCCCTAGAGCAGTCATGTCAAAGATACGGCCCGCGGGCCGAATCCGGCCCTCGGGCCATTTCGATACGGCCCGCGATCACAATATATCACAGATAAATGAATCTTTTTTTAAGAGATTTTAGACTGCACTCAATGCCTCTACGCAAATTTAAAAATACGCGCGCTTTACTTAAAAGTAATTTCAAGAGTAGCGCCTGACAAGACGAGTGAGAGAGGGTAAGTTATGCTTTTCTCTCTCTCTCGTGCGCGCGCGAAGTCGTCTTCTGTTTCGTCCGTGCAGCTAACGCATACTGCACCCCTCCCTCACCCTCTTTCTTACTTTTGGTATGATTTGTAACAACTATATATAACTAAATGAATAAAGATGTTAAAATAATTTAGTATGTTTTAGTAAGTATTTTAATTTGAACCTGGCCCGCCTACACATTCTAAATCTAATATATGGCCCTCTGCAAAATTGAGTTTGACACCCCTGCCCTAGAGTGTATATAAAAATCCGGAGGCGCGAAGGGAGGGCAACAGCAAGCCGAAGCTGCGGAGGTGAACATGGGTGCCTATCCTTTGTTACGTAAGGGCGAAGGGGTTGCACTTCCCGTAGCGCCGCACACGTTGCAGAAGCAACCTTTTTCCACTCATACTACTTATATCAAAATTTGTTCGATATTTTAACTTGTACGTATTTTAGGGTGAATTAATGAATGTATTAAATGTTGAAAATTAACCCATTTTTACACGTAGGTATGTTAAAGTTCGATGTTCAAATAATATATGTACCCATCGATATTTAGAACGTTCGATAGTTTGTACTTCGATATTTAGGACATTCGATAATCTGTATTTCGATATTTGGACTTTTCGATGTAACTTTTGTAGATAGTTAGATTTTAGATATATTGGACGTAGGTTATTTAACCATTCGATAATATAAACTTTCGTTATTTTAATTTTCGGTTTTATGGTCGTTCGATATTTCCATTTTCGATGTTTTGAACATCGATATTTTAACAGTAGGTATTTTAATCTTCGATATTCAAATACGTACCCGTAATATCGATATGTCACTCGGACTATAACCGGGTTACTTTCGCAAATAAATCTTCAATGGTTATGTAGCCACTACGCTATGGCTCACATACAATAGGTATAGTGCGACATCAATCTTAATGAAAGTGCTCGAAATAGGGTAGGTTAGTTTAGTAGTTAGTAGGTAACGTGAAATGTACTAGATTGAACAGTTTTTGGTATCTCAATTTAGGCAGCGCCGTTAAGCACGTGGTGGTGGCCAGGGACGAAAAGCAATAACTGGAAATAAAACACCATATCAGCGCATCGCTGATTAAAAACGCGCCTACTAGCGTACACATATTATCACAATCACCTGTATCTGGGATCCTACCTTTTGCCAATATTTCACTACCCAAACAAATTCGGGCAACCTTTTTTTATACCAATGCAATGTTTGGAATGATTTTAGTACGCACATTTTCATTTGGTCAAATTTTTACTTGGCAGAATATTATTAAGGATTTAGGTATTTGGTCTTTAATCAAATGATTTATTACGGCAAGCAATCTTTAGACAATAAACGTTTGGTCAAATGAATTGTTATGACAAAAAATATACAGGCAATAATAAGATTTTTTGGGAATTATATAGAAAAAAAAAATAAGGAAAAAAGAGATTATTTTTAGCAGGTTATCGAGAACCGAATTAGTTAGACGTGGTTAATTGTTAAAAAAAATGGTTAGGTTAGGTTAAAACTGTGACCTACGCACGCGCCGAGCGAGCGAAGCGAGCGGTGCCGCGGCAGCGGCCGGCGAGTACCAGAAACGACTAGATTATATAGAAAAAAAAAAACAGGCTACCTGAAACTGAAGTAGTTAGACGAGATTAATTATTTTAAAAAAATGCTACTAACAAAAAAAATATATACTACCAGAATAGTTTTAATATTAATATTATTATTCCCTTTATTTCAATGTATGTACGGTATGCAACAGAACTCCTTAAGCGCGATAAGAGCGTTTTTGCTGTGAAGACCACTGCGCGCCACAGGCCCGAACCTACATCTGTGTGTGTAAGTGATCGAACGAAACAAAAATATACTGTCGCTTTTACATACAGGGTACGTAATCATATGACCTTGGTGGGTTCATACGATTGCTAAATTGACTTCTTCACATCGAGCACATATAGCTAGTAACGTAATGTATTGGATTAGCAAACGCGAAAGTCTGGGTTCCAATCTCGAGATGAGACTATTATTTTTCTTTTCTACAATTATCTTTCTCGTTTTTTTTATTATTCGATAGATCAATAAACGAGAATAATAATGTAATAATTATTATATTTTTATTATTATATTGATAAGTTTAAGTTTATGGGATTAAAAATAAAAAAATACAAAATGTTTTATACGTAGGTAAGTGATTTCAAAATGTTTATTCGTTATAATTTTAGAAATAAATGTTTAGTTAAAACAGTTTATTTTCTCATAAAGAACAATTAATTGAAGTAAAGCAGGTAATCAGTGAACTACGACCATATTAGACTTTAAATATTGTATCTTAGTAATATAATAATATTGTGCTATAATTACTACCGTTACTCCAACAAACTACGACTAGCAAATCTGCGCACGTGAATAAAAAAAGTGCGGACTCCTTCACAATATATCACAATACAATTAAATTACTCAGTGGTACTACTTTTTTTATAGTCCTGCCAGTGCACTATCTCAAACATCAAAGTTAACAAATCGTACTTATTAGGACTTATTGTGGTTATAGCTTAAGTATTCATTTTCATTATGAAAAGAAGATTGAAACTAAACCTCAAAATAATCCTTATTACGGATATGACACAATATTATTTTAATATTACTAAAATCAATTTGTAATTTATAACTTAATACTTTGTATTTAACCCCCATTATTATCAATGCTATCAAGTAAACCCTGGCGCAGGGATCCTCTATTATTTAAACATAATATATCTGCATATTTCCATGAATGCAACTTCAACTGTTCATCAGATCTCTCATTGCGTGCTTCCCATCACTGTATCTATCATCGCTGTATCTTATCGCAAAATGTAAACGTTCTTGTTTATGATTTCCAATCAAATATGGTTTTCGAGCTGGTTTTCGTTTGCACGGCGAACGCTTTGTGAAGACGTGTCGAATAATTTGGCATCATATCTCGTTGCACTTGTTTTATGTTCACTGACCAGCTGGGGCCTTTCACTACGCTTTCGACTGGCAAGTGAAGGCTTACCCTCTTCCTTTGACCCTCCGACTCACAGTAGATAATTTCTCTAAAACAAAAAAGGAATACTTAAGTTAGGCTACTAGCAAAATTATAAAATAATAGTATCTACCTACTATTTGGAAACAAAATTATTTTGAAAATAAAAATGTAAAAAATAATTATATTATAATTATACTTAATGTTTCATCATTCCAAAAGTAAATAAATAAACTTATGGAAATATATTTTTTTACCTTGACCTTGTGGTAAATTAATTAAAAAATAACTACTAGGATCAGCAGTTATACCTACTTTAATTAGCTAAATGTTAGATAAAATAATTAAATCATAATACTCACAGTCAGTCCGGTTTCATCAAATATTTGTGATATCATATTAAGTCCACTTTTACGCTGCGCGATAATATCTGCTTTCATGTCAAAGCTTACATTTTAAAATGAACTATTACACCGCTAATAGATTAAACACACGTCACTAACCCACAATATCAAAAACCAACCAAGAACGAACAACATTCTATTAGTCGCGGTAATGAGCCGTAAGTTACCTGCATCTGTCCATTTCTAATTTATTTATTTAGATTTCTGTGGGTATACTCATAAAGTTTTACGAATTATGTGAACAAGACGAACATGACACGGAACTATATTCAAAAGCGTGATTATTCGAGTAATATGCGGGTGTGTGTGTCAAATTACTCATTAAAAGAAGGTCGTAAGTCGAACTAGACGTTAAGCAATTAATTTGTAAATTGCTTAAGGACTTTTGGCGTCGACCGTACAGATAAATTATAATTTTAAATATTAGAATATAAAAACATAAAAACATTTAAAAATATAAAAAATAGTAGCCCACCGGTATCGGGAACAGGGTCCAAGCTACCGGCGGTCAGGGCTCCAGAGAGAGGAACCTCCTGACAATACGAGCCGTGTCCAGAAGTACTGCTTTCTGAATCAAGCCCTTGATCCAGCTGCCCAACGAGAGCCTCTTCAGGTGTTGGTCGAGGCTCTTGGCTATTAGTCCATTGGCTGTTACGACTATCGGCACAATGATTGCTGAGTCAACATCCCGCATGTCGACAACCTCGCGAGCCAAGTCAAGATACTTGACTTGTTTATCTTTATATTAATATTATTATCTTTATTTAATTGTATGTACATACATATAAATTATATTTTTAAATATTAGAATATAAAAACATTTAAAAATATAAAAAATAGTAGCCCATCGGTATCGGGAACAGGGTCCAAGCTACCGGCGGTCAGGGCTCCAGAGAGGAACCTCCTGACAATGCGAGCCGTGTGCTGTTACGACTATCGGCACAATGATTGCTGAGTCAACATCCCACATGTCGACAACCTCGTGAGCCAAGTCAAGATACTTGATCTGTCTCGGCTTTCACGAGGTTCTCATCATGCAAGACGGTTATGTCAACAATCATTGCGCGTCGCTCTGATCGATCCACCACCACTATATCAGGCTTATTGGCAACTATAGTCCTGTCAGTGATGATGGATCGATCCCAATATAATGTGATATTACCATTTTCGAGAACTGGGTCAGGCACATACCTGTAGTACGGCACCTCCGATTCCACAAGGCTGTATTTCACAGCAAGTTGCTGATGGATTATACTGGCTACAAGGTTGTGTCTATGCAAGTACTCTCCGTTAGCTAGACGAGAACACCCGGAGATAATATGCCTGATTGATTCTCCCGGCCGGTGGCATGCCCGACAGATGTCAACCGTGCCGTCTTTCACAATAAATCTCCGGTAATTGTTCGTCATCATAACTTCGTCCATAATTGCACAGACAAAACCTTCGGTTTCTCTAAAGAGGTCACCGAAACGCAGCCAGGCTACGGACGCTAGTAAATCGACATCGGGTCCATGTAGGGCCCGGAAAAAGCGTTCGTGAAGCTCCTTACTCTGCCATACCTCGATGCGATCATTAGTGTCAAGCACTACTGGTTTGCGGCAGTTCTCTTTACCCAAGGAGAGCGGGGTGAGGCCCTTGTCCACCGCGACTACATCCCGATGCATTCCCACGTCGGTTTCTAAGAAATATTCCCTGAGACTGCATATCTCGCGATTGTGGAGAGTCTTAGCATTTAAAAACCTCGACCTCCACACTTTAGTGGGATATACAGCCTCATTACCGATGACCGTGGGTGATGCATTCGATTTGCAGTCAGCAGTGTATGGACCTTCCTATCCAGGGCGTCGAGTTCGGTCTGAGTCCATTTGAGTATGCCGAAAGAGTACATCAGAACCGGCATGACCCAACCATTGAAGGCGCGCACCTTGTTTCCGCCTGAAAGAAGACTATTAAATACTTTATTCAGGCGGCCAAAGAAGCTCTCTTTCAATGATTGCTTCATGTCAGTAACATTGATGCCCAACGCTTCCGACATACCCAAATACTTATAGGTTTCGGATGCGGAGAGGGCTCGAACGTTTGTGGAGTCCGAGAGTTGGGTCCCCACGGATTCCACAATCTCCCCTCGCTTTACATGCATGACCGCACATTTGTCCACACCAAATTCCATCCTGATGGCGCTACTGAAAGTTTCAGTAATTTTCAGTAGCTCCATCAGTTGCAAATTGTTGGGAGCGAAGAGTTTTAGGTCATCCATGTAAAGGAGGTGAGATATAACCTGACCACCTCTCCTCAGCCGATAGCCTAGACCTGAATACCTGAATCCTCCAGCACCCTCATGAGCCATGTATGCGGCACCGAGTCATAGGCCTTCTTATAATCTATCCAACATGTCGACAGATCCTTTCGGAAACGACGAACCTGTTGGCTAATGGTCATATCAATGAGGAGTAGTTCCTTAGTACCGCGGGACCCGTTCCTGTATCCATTTTGTGAGGCAGACATGATGGAGTTGGTGTTTATATGTTTGACAATTTTAACTCTCAAAATGGATGTAAGAACTTTATAGACCGTCGGTAAACACGTGATCGGTCTATAATTTTTGGGTTCCGCGGTGCTACTTGATTTATGGAGCAGGTGGGTAATTCCTATTGTTAGGAACTGCGGTAGCGAACCAGACTCCAAAGCAGTCTGGAACTGAGACGCCAAGCGAGCGTGTGACCTTGTGAACCACTTGATCCAAAAGTTGTGCAGTCCATCCGGCCCTGGAGATTTCCAGTTAGGCAACGGACGGACTGCACGAGCTACATCTTGGGGACAGATGGTAATAGCCCCCATTTCTGGTATTGGATCACAAGCTCGCACGACTTCTCGAGTCCAGTCACTTTCGGTGTGACTGACAGGCACCGACCAGATACTGCGCCAGAAAGAACACATGGCATCATCATCTGGCAGGCACGTGTCAGTCACACTTTGGTCCGGTCGCTCCCAACCCCTATAAACCCACCTTTCATCACTCTTGAAGGTGAGTGTATCGCTCTACTCGCCGCTTATACCGACGGATACGGTTTGCCAATGCATAGACTTTCTGCTTCAGGAAGTCAATGCGCTCCGTGACACAAGACATACAGTCTTGAGGACTGATATCAGTCCCCAAGAATGCCCGTCTGACAAAGCGCATCACTCTAGGGCGATTATTGCCCTCCCTGAAGCAGGTTAGTTTGCCAATGAGCGTTCTGGCCTCACCAATACGGCGTTCAATTCTGCAATGCCAAGCTGGTACGGCTGGTTTCGGTCGCGTAGCTCTAGAGTCATTAGCAAATTTGACGTGAGCTACACGACATGCCGCTACAGCCGCACAGTACAGAATCGAATGAGTATCGGTGAGGTCTTCGCAGCCATCAAAATAGTTTGACAACTGCGAATCCAGAACCGCCACCAGCGCCCTATTTTTGTTATGCATGGGCAAACGAGGTAAGCGTGGCCTAAGTTAGGGCGACATGAAGCGATATTCCTGAATCGCATTCTCCAAAGTACTCCTCAATTCCTCATTACATTGGGTACTTACGTTTGTAGCCCTGTCATTACTCCCCTCGTCAGCATGACTCGTATTAGACTGGTAGTATTACAGCAGTCTGCAACTGAGGGGCGAAGATATGGCTACTCTGCATTTCACTTCGCAGGCGATCAAGTACATTGTCATCCAACATATGATTACGCTGGATGACCCGCACCTGATCCGATAGTCGTTGTGCCGAAACGTTGACAGCTGGTTCAAGCACCTGAAAAAGAGAGAGCATCCGAACACGGTACGCGGTCAGATTGTTTCCCCCCTCTGTAGCCCCTAGTATGAACGCATGACATTTTCATTGATGGATCGTGTCCATCTCATGCGCTGCAGACTTCCGCCGGGAGCTGGGACCCTATCAGTGGCCGGTGGGCCTCGAGGTCCTAAGCCGTCCGGCGGCCGGCGCCCTCCCCGTCGACGAGCAGGTGGTGGCGTCGTGGGCGGAGAGAAATACTCGTCGCTCGAGCTCGACGCTACTGCCGCGGCCGGTGTCGTCACAGCGCTCACAGTGGGGCTGGGTACCGGCGGCGGCGAGGCGGAGCTGAGCGAAGAGTCCGGAGGTGGTAGGCGTGCACGTCTGGCGGCTGATCGTGCAACATTTTCTTGTTCTGGTTCTGTGTTTCTTTGGTTTTATCGGAGGTGACATGACAGATGTCACCTCCGATTCGGCAGTTTTTGATGAAATTTTATTCTATTATGGTTCATTGTAAGTAGGTCCTTTTATTTAAAATGATATTCAAATTGATTATTTGGGCTATGGCTGTAGTTATTTCAAAATAATTATCAAAACTGCTTATAAAAATTAATTTGACTGAAAATTGTTAAAAATTGAAATACTTGTTGACATTAGTGTTGCCACCTTATTAATATTATTATTATCAGCTCAGAATTTGTCCCAAGTGTAAAAAACATCCTTGTAATAAAACGTCTTCAAAGTTAGATCTCATGCTTTAAATGGCTGCCTTAAAACTGCGAAAACTGACGATACTAAATATTTGGCAAATGTTATTTTGCGTAAAATGAGTTATTCCAACTGAATTATTTGACTAAATAAAAATTGGTAAAGAGTTACTCTTTAAACGTTCACTTGTCAAACATTAGGTTTGGGTTACAATTATTTGTGAAGAGATTTAATTTGGTAAATGAAATTATGCGGAAAATTGTCTGGGTAGTGATAATTTGGCAATTTATTTTTGGTGAAACAAGGGAGACCCCCTGTATCATCCTGTGGATCACCACTAAACTGTTAAATATACTATTTATTCATAAATAATAGAGAAAATCTGGGACAATTTTTGTATTAATACAAAACATCAAACGACTGACTTCCTTTTCAGTCTCGTTGAAATTTATTTTTGTCATTGAAATATGTGACATAATAATTATCGACATTATGTACAAAGAGTATTTAATACTTACACATTATAGAAATATACATACATACATACACTCGAAAAACATAACCCTCCTTCTGACGCAGTCGGGTAATAAAATAAATAATTGTAGCATCGATAACACCTGAATATAAAAAAAACGGCCAACTAATAAAAAAGTTTAAGCACGATATCTCAGGCAGGCAAAGAAAAAACGGAGACGAGCGTCATGTGAAACAGATTACGTGTGCTCCGGAGTACCAATTTGCCTGTGATGTCTTGTTTAAACCTTTTTATTAGTTTGTAGCGGTATCTACAACGCCACATTTTGCGTGACATCAGTATGACGCATTGTTCGCAATTGGCGTTGTAGATATTGCTACAAGTTGGCGTTTTTGTCGAAATTGGATTTTAGTTTTAAACTTTTATTTTTAGTTCAATTGTTTTGGGGTTTGGGATCATTGAGAGTAGGTACCATTCAACAGTAAAAGAAAAATGGCAGCTGCGACACCGGTCGCTCGAAAAGTCGCGTCGGGTGATTTCGAGCAACGTCTCTTAGACTTGCCTCACAACCTTTTTTATCGTTTCGGATGTTGCCAGACATATCTAGGCATACGTGACATGGAAAGGTTCATGCGTCGGACTCCTAAGGCCACGCGCTTGTGTAACATTCAGTAGCCAGTGCCTACAGCGGACCCACCTGTATCGCGGCGCCGCCGGTCAGGGTGCCGCCCGGGTCGCACACGTCGCCGTCCAGCACGACGGTGCGGCGCCGCACGGCCGGGTGGAAGGCCACGCGCTTGTGTAACATTCAGTAGCCAGTGCCTACAGCGGACCCACCTGTATCGCGGCGCCGCCGGTCAGGGTGCCGCCCGGGTCGCACACGTCGCCGTCCAGCACGACGGTGCGGCGCCGCACGGCCGGGTGGAAGGCCACGCGCTTGTGTAACATTCAGTAGCCAGTGCCTACAGCGGACCCACCTGTATCGCGGCGCCGCCGGTCAGGGTGCCGCCCGGGTCGCACACGTCGCCGTCCAGCACGACGGTGCGGCGCCGCACGGCCGGGTGGAAGGCCACGCGCTTGTGTAACATTCAGTAGCCAGTGCCTACAGCGGACCCACCTGTATCGCGGCGCCGCCGGTCAGGGTGCCGCCCGGGTCGCACACGTCGCCGTCCAGCACGACGGTGCGGCGCCGCACGGCCGGGTGGAAGGCCACGCGCTTGTGTAACATTCAGTAGCCAGTGCCTACAGCGGACCCACCTGTATCGCGGCGCCGCCGGTCAGGGTGCCGCCCGGGTCGCACACGTCGCCGTCCAGCACGACGGTGCGGCGCCGCACGGCCGGGTGGAAGGCCACGCGCTTGGCCGTGTCCAGGTCGCTGCACACCAGCGTGTTGCCGAACACCCAGGCCATGGCGCGCCGCAGGTGGCTGTCGAAGGCGATCAGGTCCAGAGCCAGCTGCACTTTCTCGGGACCGCCGCCCTGACCATAGTACATAAACGGGTTACGATTCGATAAAGTACGATCCCCTTGGACCTTATGAAGGCCGTGCAGGAAGCACAGGAGCGGTCGATGTGGCGACGCTCGGGGGGCCTATGTTCAATAGTGGACATCTTTCCGCTGCAATAATGATGGATGATGCAAGTAAACTACTTATTTATTTATTTATTTATAAAAAGCTTCTTAGAACATAACGTTCGAAAGAGGAAATAAACGTTTGCTAAACAGACTCAAAAACTGAGACGAGATTACATATTTGGAGGATAGAAGTATTTGTTTACTGCATAGTAAATTGAGGAACACAGTAGGGTTTTAATCTTGTTTTTTCAGCAGAGTACTTTTTCAAATAACAAAAAAGATCGAGAAAAGAACACAATCACATACGCTACAATGTTCTCTCTGCACGTGGACAATATCGGAACTAACGCCGCCATCGTTTTATCAATACAATTTCTATAACAATTTTACAAATGTTTAGCAACAACGTCCCACCGCCATGTCGTTCAGGCGCCAAAAGATCCTTGTAGCTGTACTCACAATCTGCTGCGCCTTTGCCAAGGTCTTCCTCTCCATGATGTGAGGGCTGATCCTGTTGAGCGGTATGATGGTGGTGCGGCCGCGCAAGTCGCCGTGCTCCAGCAGCAGCTTGCTGGTCTCCTCCGTGTCCACGACCACGTGGTACAGCTGCAACGAGAGAACTTGCTCTCTAATGCAATCGCAAGGTCAAGCCGTGTTGTTAGGACAGCTCGATCAAAGTCTCGTTTACACGAGTGCGGTGTGTAAAACAAATTCATAATTTCAAGTAACTACACTACCAGCCGCCGTTAACCCAGTAATCAGCTGTAACTAGTTGAAATTATGAGTTAGTTAAAAAATAATATTGTAACAGCGTACCCGACCTCCCGCAGTGATCTCCAAAGCACGGCAGTATTTCGGATCTCTCACTTGTATCAATCTACTGATTGTACCTAAAACAACATATTGTAACATTTTAATACTGTCTTGACTTCTTTTCAATGAATAACACGTGATATTAGCCTAAAACGTAACGTATTCGCTGCATACCACATATCAAGTCTTTTTGTAACAAGATACATCTGTTACTGAATAAGGTGCCAGTAGCGGTTGTTGGCTCACTTACTCAATAAGGTGCCAGTAGCGGTTTTTGGCTCACTTACATTTATTTAGTTTTATTTTTTTTTATTCCTCGTTTCAAACACAAAAATAACGTCTGTTATTATCTGGAAATGCTACTTAAGAGCGCGCTCACTTATTTTGGGCGTTTAACCAAAAATACGTACTTTTTCAAATCCTCGATATTTGTTATTTAAATATTATGGCATAACTATATGTGGAGACTTGTCCATCTATACGTGAAGGTTTGTAATTAGCTATTTTTTTAGTATTACATTCTTTATGTCATTGGTTTGTTAGTCTGTTAGCCTTCTTTAAGATAAAATAAATAAATAAAACATTTCAATGACGAATCATAAATCCGACTTTGTTTTAGTTCGTAGCGATTAGAATTTAAGACTCCCAATTTCGAGCAAACGTAATCACAAGCATTAGATTTTTCCCTGTCATTTGTATCAAACTGGCAGCACACACTAAACAAAGCACTAAACAAAACATATATTTACTGGTCAAATAGTCCTACCCCTCCCACTGGTTAAACATCCCGCAACTCTTTTTTAGTTTCTAAATTTATAGACACAGAGGTGAGTTAATATTTCTAAGTGGTATTTATACCTTCACAGGGTATCGTTGAGTTTCATATTCTATTCAGCAGTCGGTTTTATTAGACGTAATTATTTACCTGCTATTGAGTTACAGCTGGAACTGGAGAGTGCCTCCCCATGTAGGTTGACGGCTCAAGGAAAGACATGAAAATATTGTGAGTTTTCATTTTACCATATCACAGGTATGGTTGAACATTAATGTAGAAATAAAAACACACACAGTTGTTTTTTAATCAGATACTAATAGTGTTATTATTTATAAAAATAATACTATATTGTTTCATGTGGGCCAGCTAGCTTGTTTGAATTGTTATTTACCCAATAATTACCTTCCAAATTCGATTTTTCTTTCAGCCTGAAATAGAACCTGATTCGAATAACGGCTTTACAGATTAAAGAGTCTACTGAACAATCAGATAATACTGTAAAGCCGGCCATACACGGACTGCTCCAGCAATAAGTCAGTGATCAACATACACAGACTGCTCGTGCAGTCAAATTTAACCGATTAAAGCTGCCATTGTCGCCCATTGTACCTGCCTGCTTGCTGCTGCAGCACTGCAGTCGATATCAACTGCTCTGCGGTTTTTATTGCCAGCCTTAACACATGCGTCGTGGAACTAAGAGCGCGGGCGGAGGTAACAGCGCGAGAGCAGTCGACAGCTCGAGCAGTAAGTGTATGCCTGGCGACTGCTTGACCGCACAATGATGCCTGGCGACTGCTTGACCGCACAATGATGCCTGGCGACTGCTTGACCGCACAATGATGCCTGGCGACTGCTTGACCGCACAATGATGCCTGGCGACTGCTTGACCGCCCAATGATGCCTGGCGAATGCTTGACCGCACAATGATGCCTGGCGACTGCTTGACCGCACAATGATGCCTGGCGACTGCTTGACCGCACAATGATGCCTGGCGACTGCTTGACCGCACAATGATGCCTGGCGACTGCTTGACCGCACAATGATGCCTGGCGACTGCTTGACCGCACAATGTTGCCTGGCGACTGCTTGACCACACAATGTTGCCTGGCGACTGCTTGACCACACAATGATGCCCGGCGACTGCTTGACCGCACAATGATGCCCGGCGACTGCTTGACCACACAATGATGCCCGGCGACTGCTTGACCGCACAATGATGCCCGGCGACTGCTTGACCACACAATGATGCCCGGCGACTGCTTGACCGCACAATGATGCCCGGCGACTGCTTGACCACACAATGATGCCCGGCGACTGCTTGACCGCACAATGATGCCCGGCGACTGCTTGACCGCACAATGAATTTGGTTTGCTAAATGGTGCTGATGGTGCTGATTTACATTGGTTGAGCTAAATGGTGCTGATCTATGCGTCATGCTCGTGAACGGGTGCCGTCAGTTGGGACTGGTCATCTCTTAGCTGCCTCGGCTTATTTTTAATTATTTTATTTATGGATTGTTGTTTTGTTAAGTACTATTTGTTGTACTCTGGACGCTTTTAACGCGTACGTCTTTTTTATTTTTTACATCGTTCTCACATTATATAATTTTAAATTCAAAAGTAATGATGTACTAATATTTTTGTAAAACATAATTTAAAAAGAGTGTCCATGGAGTTTCTTGCCCGTTCTTCTCCATAGGTACCTACGCTTTGGAATGGGCATCTAGCTTCATATTTTCTGACTGACCGACTTCTTGACAATTCAAAAGTGCCTGTTAATGGTTTAATTGAAATAAATGCTTTGAGTTTGAGTTTGAAATTTCAGCGCGCTGCCGACCGCCCGAAGCAGTCGTGAACTCGCGACTACTCGAGCGGTTCCGTGTATGTGTGTAAGTAGAAGACTTGTTTGCTATGCAGTCGCTTGAAGCAGTCGATACTGGCTGCTTCAATCTATCCGTGTATGGCCAGAAGTTTTGAAGTTTTGAAATTTCATTTAAGTAGTTAAAATAACTCAACGATGTTTTTTTTTTACTGCATAAATGCAAATTGAAATGTTTGTTTTAGGGCAATGGAATCAAAATAGAGGATATCATATAATAAGTGTTGAGTATTTTTTTAGTGGATGATTTAAAATCGCACAGCACAATGATCGATTCGGCTGTAATTTAAATAGCCTGAAAATAATTAAAGCAAATTGGCTTCTTGGCTACCTTTCTCCTTGAGTGCAGCATGTGCAACAGCAAACTTAAGGTAAATAATTCAGAACAGCGTGCTGATACATTAAACCTTAACGATGTCGTAGTTTCGGGTGCAATAAGAACTGCAATCGGTCGTTCTACTATGAACGAAATAAATGCTTCGATGGACTTACCTGCTACGTCACTTCGTACTTACAGCAAATGCGTCGCTGAAATATGGAAAGTCACTGCCGAAGAATCTATGCAAGCAGCGGCAATTGACGAAACCAATACTGCTCTGTTACGAGATGATATTACCAAGCAAAATGTACCCATGGTACCTTTAGAGGCTGAAACTAACTATAGAGCGTTGTCAGGAGTAGCAGCAATAATTGGACATCACTCGGTAAAGTTCTCCATATCGGCGTTAAAAACATATATTGTATAATTTGCATGATCCACCTTCTCATAAATGTAACAAAAATCATACAGGGCCATCAACAGTTAGTATGGAGCCAGCGATCTTTGTGGAAGGTTTTCGGCGTTCGGTAGAAAAACGTGGTTTGGTATATATAACTCATTTATAGCAGGTGGGGATGCCAGCACATATGTGGAAAGTAGGCCTTATCCTGGGATACCGATTAAAAAAATTGAATGCACTTACCATCTTTTGCATTATTATAACAGAAAAATCTCGCTCTACAAAAAGACACAAATGTACCTTTATTTGGAAGAAAACTACTGACGCAAGATCGCATTACAAGGCTACCGAGAGCAGCACTTTATATACAGAAGCTCAGAAAATTATGCAGAATCTGAAATCTAAATGACCGCCGTAGAAACGGGTTTTGTCGACGGATGAATAGACAAAATGACAGATTGTAGAAATATTTGTACGCATTCTACGCGTCTAAGTATGGCAATGTGTCATTTTGTCCATTCTTCCGTAGACAAAACGTCGTCATGCAGAAAGATAAACTCAACAGCCCGAAACATGTCTTTATGGAACACGGTGAGTGCCACTCATGCTTCTGCAATGAATTTCGAAGAGACGAATCCAACTACACAACAACTGCTAGCACATCGATGTTAAAACTGCAACGAAATGCACACAACTAACCGCGCGGAGCAACTTAATAGCATCGTGGCCAAAATGATTGATACTTACTAAACGTGTGGAACTTATCTCTAAAAGATTTGTATGCCGTGCGATGCTATGCAACAGTAGTAAGTTTTAACACTGGAAAACCTCAGACTTCCCCATATAAGTCTGCTCGCAAGGCAAGACCAGTAATATCCATGAAAAATTGGAGGAAAAGCGTCCACTTCGCAATCAAGAACGAAAACCTTGGAAAATAAACTTTGGCCCGGTAGCGACCGTGGCAAATATTGACTACGGGAACGCATGTCAAAACCCGACACCTAATGAATTCGTAGAAGCAAAAATGTTTATCTGGAAAATTTTGCCGAAAAGCGATATGATATTGAAAGAGAGACCGTACTCTAAGCAGAAAGTGCTTTGTGCTTAGAGTTGAGGAGTCGGAGATGTAAAGTAGTTGTCGATATTTTACGAATTTTTGAAAAACGATATTATTATGTGTTTTTTCACTCAAATTCAAAGCATTTATTTCAATTAAACCTTGTACAGGCACTTTTAAATTATCGAAATTAAATAGTGTGTCAGTTAGTCAGAAAGTTGAAGCTAGTTGCCCATTCCAAAACGTAGATCTCTATGGAGAAGAACGCGGCGGGCAAAAAACTCCATCAACACTCTTTTAAATCAAGATATTACAAAGTCCTGGGTACATTGTTCTTGTTGCTTCTATATGTGAGAACAATGTAAATAAAAAAAAGACACAAATGAAGAAACAATTCAAAATATAAGATTAAAAACTGGCCAAGTGCGTGTCGGACTCGCACACGAAGGGTTCCGTACCACAAGGCGAAAACGCCGAAAAAAAACACACGTTTGTTGTATGGGAGCCCCCCTTAAATATTCATTTTATTTTGTTTTTATTATTTGTAGTTATAGCGGCAACAGAAATACATAATTTGTGAATATTTCAACTGTAGCTATCGCGGTTCTTGAGATACAGTCTGGTGACAGACAGACAGACAGACGGATAGACGGACAGACAGCGAAGTCTTAGTAATAGGGTCCCGTTTTTACCCTTTGGGTACGGAACCCTAAAAATGAGCCTTGGCAGTTAAGAGATGACCAGTCTCAACCGACGGCGCCCGTTGACGAACATGACGTGTGGTTCAGCACCATCCAGCTCAACCATTTTGTAGGGAACCGAATGATCCAACACACGCGCCACCATCGGTCGGTGAGACATTTAAGTGAGCATGACAAGTTCTCAACAGCCATGCTCTTTCAAGTCAACATCAAAAAATCATAATAAACGGAAACATATTCTTACATTTACAAAATTTAAAAAGTGCTTCTAAAATATACAAAACTATAGTTTGCAATTTATTTAAGTGGTTAATAGAATGTAACCACCAAACAGGAAGATATATTTAATATTGAAATATTCCACAATTAAAACTTGATTGAATAATTGAATTTTAGATTCCTACTAAGGGAATTATTAGGCTACAACCAATGTGATCGAAGTAATTTCCCAACAGCAAAAACCGGTCAAGTACGAGTCGGACTCGCGCACCGAGGGTTCGGTACAAATTTGTAGATATTTAACTAGAAGTTATCGGTTTCAGATTTTTTCCTTTACTTGTGCTACATGCAGAGATCGGAATAGGCAGACTAAATTTACCTAAACTTCGGAGAACAGAGACAAAAAGTGGAGACTTCTGCTGAGCTGAGTCTCAAATTGTGACACGAAATTCGTGTCAGAAAGTTTCAGGGCACCGGCGGCATAGTAGTTAATTAGGGAAAGAGTAAATACGTAATTTGTGTATTTCACAAAAAGATAATGCAATAGTTTTAAGACACCGGCAGAATTTTCGTAAATCTACAGTACCTATATTTAAAATACATATTGAAGTCCCTTTTATGCAATTAGAAATTAGTTTTACTTAGGTGTTTACTCATTGACAAATGTTATGTATTGAAAGATTTGATGCAACAACGGTTAGTTTTTGGATAATTCTAATACATGATTTAAGTTAGATTACTTTAGTGAAAATTCCTAAGATTTGTTAATTGCAAGTTTAGTTAAAAATAGCCTTTATACATCTTAAATAAAACTTATTGTCAACTTATTTAAGATGTTTCCCGAATTCCGGGAAAAAAATGTCGTCGTAACGAAGTCTCTACTTTCTGTCTTTGTCCTTCAAACTTTAGGTAAATATAGTCTGCTTATTTCGATCACTGTACATGACATTGCTTCTTGCCAAATTTCAAGATTTTAGGTCAACGGAAAGTATCCAGTACATAGGTTTTGATTCCCTTGCGAGGGTCAAAATATGCGGCATAGACGGAATATAAACGCCCGTATCTTTAGATTGTGTTGACTTAGAAGTTTTATTTTTAAGGCTTCAAGGGATTGCAACCCTGAGTATTTAATATTAACTTCAACTTGAGAACTCCACGCGTTCCTGAGCAAAAGGGTCTTGACAGCCAGACAGACAGACGGACAACAAAGTGATCTTATAAGGGTTCCGTTTTCCTTTTTGAGGTACGGAACACTAAAAATGACGAACTTCCATACATACTCAATTACTAAGTAGAATTACATTCTAATTGGCCACTAACTGTAGTCAAAACGAAGACATGTGATGTCCACCAACAACCAATCCGGACTGAGCCGTGATTGATTGTGGAAGTAAGTTCTAACACGGGAGCTATGTTTGCCAATGCTTTGTAGTTTGTTGTGGTAGTAATGTATTCTAATAAACCAAACTGTCGACAGATGCAGGGGAATGATGAGCCTGTATGGATTAAATAGGGAATATTTCAGAGTGACAGTTTGAGTCCACTTTATTCTGCTTAGTTCTGAATCCTCTAAGCACAATACTGGAGGATACAGGTTGTAATACTAAAAAAAAATATAATTTAATGAATGAATGCTATTAAAAATGTATATTATGAAATGGGATTATTAAATGTGTGTGTGGAGTACTCCAAATAAATAAACAATAAGTAGAAGTGAAAATTCGGGCGCCTGGAGTACACACCAAACTATGCCAAGGATAGACTAACCTGCGGGAACTGGAAACTTTTAATCTTCAAGCGGGGAGTATCAATAAAAATCGACATAAAAGTTATTGAACGATTTTATTACCCGAAGGCTGCTGGTCTCAATATACAAGAAAATTCCTTTCTAATATTAACAGTTCTAAGGTGTAAAACTAAGATGGAATAGAAATTAATTTTTGTCCTGTCATTATTGCACTTTTGTCAATTTAAGTTAAGTTTTATAAACCATACCACATTCCGTCGAATAAACTAACAACCGAATGAGCAAACCACGCTCTTTTTGGTGATTTTATCTTCGCGGGGACGTCAACGGCGGTCCATGAAATATGTCGGTAGGGGCTAGCGTTAAAAATTTAAGTCTTGAAAGAAAAAGAAAGAAGAAACGCCTCGCGGCTGAAATCAAACATGAATAATTGTTAGCTGATATGCAGCGTTGATAAAAATGGCGATCGAAATGGTTATGACCAAATACAAATTAACTCACCGTTTCTTTTCCAAAAAAAGTTTTTTACATCAGTAGATGAATTAATCCAAAATATATAAGGTTTAAAAGATGCTGAAACAAATATCGGAAACTATTAACGTCTGCCATCAAAATAGCCACGCGACAACGTGAATATGAAACCACGAAGAATTTTACCTACCTTTTAAAAAATATGGACCTGCCATCAAAATAGCCACGCGACAACGTGAATATGAAACCACGAAGAATTTTACCTACCTTTTAAAAAATATGGACAATCCAATTAGGATGCCGACAAGGGCAAATCAGCTACCACATAATTAGGACTAGATGCCGTCCATCTGAAGTTAATACTTCAAGATTTAATTCGGAGCTCTCAAATTACTCCATTCTATGCAAAGCTTGGGTCGGAAAGTGACCTGTCAAAATCAACTGACAGCATCAAAAGAAAAAATCAGTGTGACCACTACACGATTCCGATTAAAAAAAAATGAATTTTTACATGGCAACACCACCATGTTGCCTACAAATTAAAGCAAAGAAGGCGCTATCATGTAACAGGCTTAAAAGACTCGTTACAAGGTCTAGGCTATCGTTGAAGAGAGGTGGTCAGGTCATATCTCATCTCCTCTACATGGATGACTTGAAATTCTTTGCCCTCAACAAATTGCGACTGATGGAGCTACTGAAGTTAACTGAAACTTTCAGTAGCGCCAGCAGGACGGAGTTCGGTGTAGATAAATGAGCAGTCGAGGTGAAAAAAGAGCAAAGCGAGGTGAGTCAATATAATGTATCTCGACTTAGCACACGAGGTTATCGACATGTGGAATGTGAGCTCGGCTGTCATCGTGCCGATTGTAGTTCCTGAGATTAGCACGTTCAACCGAACAAACTCTTCAGTTTTATAATATTAGTATATTAGATATGGCACATACCCGAGACCCTCATGCTGTCGAAGTTCTTCACGGGGTCGGTGTAGCGGAAGTTGCAGCGCTGCAGGTGGGGCATCAGGCGTGCGCACGCGTCGCCCGCGCTGCGCATGCGCTCCTCCAGCTCGCGCGCGCGCTCCTTCAGGGCCAAGTGCTGCTCCGGCTGGAAGCTCATGGCCGACAGCTCCGCCTGGCCGGGCACACCACGTGGGTTTCATTTGGGATATCATGCAATGATGTTTATTTCTATGTAAATAAACTATTGAAAAAAGGTTGTTTTTTTTTTGTAAAACAGGTTTTTTTCGCCGTTTATTTGTTTTACCTGCCCCACACAAATTCGTGTGAGTGTACCACTACTTGCTATGTAAATATATATTACTAATAAAGGTGAAGAATTTCTTTGCTTTTTTGTTTCTTAGTTTGAACACGCTAACCTCTAGAACTACCAGTAGGGATTGAAAAATAGAGCTATCAAATTCTTTGTGCATTTAATAGCCCTATTGTTGAGGACATCCTATTCAGCATCATACTTAGGAGCCAGGCAAATACGTGGAACGGTGGAACTAATAGCACGAGCAAACGATGATGGGAAGCCACGCGGTCGGTCGGGCCGAAATTTTACACGGACGAAGACGCGGGCAGAAGCTAGTAATAAATAATATTATAATATCCATAACTCAATTTAGAAGTTCGTGTTGTTTGTCGTTGAAAAAAACCGTTCTATACATACTCGGTTTAGGTTTGTCATAAACCTAACAATAAAGTAAAGAGACGACAGTTTCATCTCACTGGAAACAGTGGGGTGACACACCAGACGACATTACGCAACGGAAATTCAGCTTGATATGTCGTAGTTAATTTACAAAGCATTGCGCGTAAGCTCGCTGAATTTTCCGCCTCGTATCTTCCGTTAGATATGTCGGTACACTAACATACATGCGAATAATTTCGGAATCATTATTTATATTAAATAAAACATTACTCATAACTTTTTTGCCTTTAACGAGGTATTTGTATGTTTTATCATTTTTTTTATTTAGAACAAGCGCAAGTTTGGAATGACTTGTATGGTTGCAGTACTGACCTGCAGCGCGTCGAGCTGCGCCTGCGCACGCACGATTTCCTGCGTATCGCGTGTGTACTGCGCGCTGTGTCTGTTGAACTCTCTCTCGAGCGCGTTCAGTCGGTTCTCCGCGTGTTTGATCTCCATCGTGGTCTGTGAGATGAGGGTGACGGCTTCCGAATCCTTTTGTTTGGCAGCTATAGAGATAGGGAATAAACGCTTTGTTCACTTGAATGCTATAAAAGAATGTGTCATTAGATAATATACGCAGTGGTGTCAACTTAAGGTGGCGGCACACTCGCCCGCGTCGCGGTCTCAGCATTTACATTAATTTGTTTGAAATTCTTTGCAAGCCCGCACACCCGTAGCGCCGCAGTCTCCGCAGTGCCGAGTTCCGCAGTCTCCGCAGTGCCGAGTTCCGCAGGCTCCGCAGTACCGAGTGCCGCAGTCTCCTCGCAAATAGTGACATAACTGTCACTATTTGCTGTCAAATTCTTGACATCTGAAGCGCGACAGCGACATCATCGACATCTTAGCGATATCTGAAGTGAGCAAGTGGTCTACATAAGCGATGACTGTGACGCGGTGCGTGCGACGACAGACTGGTGCGAGTCTACACAAGCGAAGACTGTGACGCGGTGCGTGCGACGACAGACTGGTGCGAGTCTACACAAGCGAAGACTGTGACGCGGTGCGTGCGACGACAGACTGGTGCGAGTCTACACAAGCGAAGACTGTGACGCGGTGCGTGCGACGACAGACTGGTGCGAGTCTACACAAGCGAAGACTGTGACGCGGTGCGTGCGACGACAGACTGGTGCGAGTCTACACAAGCGAAGACTGTGACGCGGTGCGTGCGACGACAGACTGGTGCGAGTCTACACAAGCGAAGACTGTGACGCGGTGCGTGCGACGACAGACTGGTGCGAGTCTACACAAGCGAAGACTGTGACGCGGTGCGTGCGACGACAGACTGGTGCGAGTCTACACAAGCGAAGACTGTGACGCGGTGCGTGCGACGACAGACTGGTGCGAGTCTACACAAGCGATGACTGTAACGCGGTCGAGTACGTGTCCGCCATTCAGATCAAGTAGGCCGCCGGCTTGTTTGTCAAACCATAACATAATTTCCATTATTTTTCGGTATGGTTCTCGATAGCAAAAAAATTACGGAGTGTGACGTACAAGGGTAACATTTACATTATGTATTTACCAACAACAACATATACATTAACATTTTTTAACATATAGGTAACAAACCCATGAGCTGATCTTGCAGCGACTCGGACGCGTCCTCGAGCCCGGTACTGACTGCCAGAAACTTCTGCTGCGCCTCGGTTAATTCGACGTTGCTGGACTCGCTCGCCACGCGGAGTTTCTCGAATGTAGACGAAACCTGATGCCAAGATAAAAAGTAATATACTATCGAGAGGTTACAAATCTATTAAATAGCTGTTATTTTAAACGAAAACTGGACTGTTTCTTTTATTGTGCTACTGTTTGTATGAGAGTTACGTTACAATTTAGTTGCATAGTCGACCTCGTCATTGTTTTAAAAAACAGAAAAAAAAAACAGACCTTGGCTTAGGAAGTTAGGACAGGTCACTTCAGTCAGATGTAACTTTTAAATCATTTCAATGTTGGTGAATTTTCAATTTATAAGAGTTTTTGTTAAGAGTATAGTCAATAAAGCATGCAACACTATCTATCTATGAAAAAAAACATATGACCTCTTTAATTTCCTATCTGGCGAATGCTGTCAATATTTGGGACTAAGAAATTATTTGACTGGTATGAAGTACATTACTGATATAATAGTGCTATTGCTATCTACAGTGCGAGAGAGACGGGGCTATACATGAGCAATCCTTTATCGCAAATTCGCAATGAAATCATAATGGCATTATTAATCAACTTAATCAGTCTTAAATTAATTTATGAACTGACAGACAACACATGTTACATCCCTATGTAACGTGCGTCGTCTGAAGAACTTCCATACAAACTCATCCCCCGATGACAGTTTGTATGGAAGTTCTTTATTTTTGCCGATGTGGAATGACATCGGGCGCACGGCTTGTACATATAATGTTTAGCCCCCGACCTGCCCCAAGGCGTCCTGCTTGTACATATATAATGTTTAGCCCCCGACCTGCCCCAAGGCGTCCTGCTTGTACATATAATGTTTAGCCCCCGACCTGCCCCAAGGCGTCCTGCTTGTACATATATAATGTTTAGCCCCCGACCTGCCCCAAGGCGTCCTGCTTGTACATATAATGTTTAGCCCCCGACCTGCCCCAAGGCGTCCTGCTTGTACATATATAATGTTTAGCCCCCGACCTGCCCCAAGGCGTCCTGCTTGTACATATAATGTTTAGCCCCCGACCTGCCCCAAGGCGTCCTGCTCGTACATATAATGTTTAGCCCCCGACCTGCCCCAAGGCGTCCTGCTTGTACATATAATGTTTAGCCACCGACCTGCCCCAAGGCGTCCTGCTTGTACTATCCACGCCAAAAGTCCATAGGCAACTTCAAAACTAATTGCTTAACGTTTAGTTTGACTTACGACCTTCTTTTAATGAGTAATTTGACACACACACCCGCATATTAGTCGAATAATCACGCTTTTGAATATAGTTCCGTGTCATGTTCGTCTTGTTCACATAATTCGTAAAACTTTATGAGTATACCCACAGAAATCTAAATAAATAAATTAGGTATGGTAGACAGATGCAGGTAACTTACGGCTCATTCACCGCGTCTAATAGAATGTTGTTCGTTCTTGATTGGTTTTTGATATTGTGGGTTAGTGACGTGTGTTTAATCTATTATAATAGCTGTGTAATAGTTCATTTTGAAATGTAAGCTTTGAGATGAAAGCGGATATTATCGCGCAGCGTAAAAGTGGACTTAATATTATATCACAAATAATTGATAAAACCGGACTGACTGTGAGTATTATGATTTAATTATTTTATCTAACATTTAGCTAATTAAAGTTTAACTGCTGATCCTTGTAGTTATTTTATTAAACGTTTTATATTTACCATAGGGTCTAAATAGAAGAAAAAAATAATATTTCCAAGAGTTTATTTATTTACTTTTGGAATGATGAATATAGCATTATGTATAAATTATAATATAATTATTTTGTAACATTTGAACTATATACAAAATAATTTTGTTTAAAAAAGTAATAAGTAGGTATCTACTTAATATTTTATAATTTTGCTAGTAGCCTTACAATATTCCTTTTTTGTTTTAGAGAAATTACCTACTGTGAGTCGGAGGGTCAAAAGATATAAGGAAGAGTACAGTCAGTGAATAAGAAACAAGTGGTTTTAACCAACCAGTGACCTACCAGATGAAGTTGCATTGCAAGGAAATATGAAGATATATGTTTAAACATTACAGGATCCATACGCCAGCGTTTACTTGATAGCATGGATAATAATGGGGGTTATACAACGTATTAAGGCGACAATAAGTGACAGCGACCTTGAGCGAGTGGGAGGAGCGAGCGTCACGCCCCGCGACCCCGCAACTGCATGCACGTAATTTCGTAGGGTAACCATACGTTTCAGATGGTGAGGATAATCCAATCCTGCCTGATTTTTGATCACCATCCATTTTTATTTCAATGTAGTGTTAATAAAAATAAGTTAAGGTAAAATTTTGATAATAAATTAAGATTGTAATCATATTATTTTAATAATAATATGCATTGAATAAGTTGGTTTATTTATGGTCTATCTATTCATACACGAAATCTCATTCATCATCATTGTACTTATCATTATACTGTGGCGAACTACTTTTACTATGGCATCAAACCAGAAATCGCGAAAAAAGAAAAACAGCTGTTCCCTACATTTCGACGAGTTATGCGAACATAAATGTCGGGAACCGCTGATCTTTTTTCACGATTTAAGTTTTTGTGCTAAAAGTTGTCCGTGTAAAGTTGTTTCGTGTATGAATAGATACCTTATACGGGTGTAAGGAGAACGCTTCCGAAGCCAGAACGTAGATTATATACAACCTAAATACAAACGGATACCAATAACCTTTCGCTTTAAATTGGTTATTTTCTAGACTTCTTTATTTCGTAAACACGCAATGGAAACCGTACAAAACGTGAGGTCATTGACACGCAAGGCAACGACGCGTCACCGCGCGCCCGCGTCGCGCGTCGCGGGAGCCGAGCGCTCCGTACGGCCGGGGCCGAGTCACGGGATTTATACGGAATTTACAAACACCACTTTCAAAATGCCTACCCGTGTAAAACGTCGTGAAGTCAGATAGCGGTGTCTTTTGATGTGCAAAGATCAACAAATTACAGAGGAGAAAATGTTAAAAGAATAATGATGAAATCAGAATCTGTTAGGAAATTGTAATTATGCTTTATTATCTACAAACTGTTTTCATTTTTAGGGTTCCAATACCCAAAGGGTAAAAACGGAACCCTATTACAAAGACTTCGCTGTCTGTCCGTCTGACTGTCACCAGGCTGTATCTCAAGAACCGCGATAGCTAGACTGTTGAAATTTTCACAAAGTATGTATTTCTGTTGCCGCTATAACAAATAATACTAAAAACAAAATAAAATTAATATTTAAGGGGGGCTTCCATACAACAAACGCCATTTTTTTTGCCGTTTTTTGCTCGATATCTAAAATGGCAACACTTGAAATATTCACAAAATACTCAGATAAATAATAAAATTAAAATAAAATAAATATTTAAGGGGGCTCCCATACAACAAACATGTTTTTTTCGGCGTTTTTACCTTGTGGTACGGAACCTTCGAGTACGAGTCCGACTCGCACTTGGCCAGTTTTTTTAACTATTATAAATAAGATTTAACGGGTTTCTTAGAATAAACTAAATTAATTCTACTTTAAATTGATTGGGTTTACGTAAGGATATAGTTATTTCAATAAACGAGCGCGCGTCGTGCGACTCTAATTACATTGACATAAAGTTCAAATTCAATTGATTCACGCGCGCTAGTTGCATCAAACTGTACACACGATGATAATTTTTTAGTCAATCACGGCTATAGTCGCGATCTTTTATTTTATCTGATGCATTATCGATTATCGACTTACGTACAAAACTTTTATTAAATGCACGACACAATGCATCAATTTAAAACTGTTGACGCCTCTGTAATATTTCGTCTTATTTATTTTGGCGGCGCTTTACAAAGGTTGCCCAATGCACCGCGCATAGCCGTGGACGCCTCTGTCTAACTAGGTGACCCGGCCCAGGTTCAAACCTCGGCCTATACCAATGAGTTTTGTGATAATTTACCTTGATTATCAGAATTCGAACGAAGGTTATTATTACTTACTTGAGCACGTGAGTCTCAGACCAACAAAAAAAGATAGACAGCGCGCCGCGAACATTAAAACTGAAGCCACCTTTTTATCTATGTGTGTATCGAAGAGTTGCCATTTGTTAAATTTTATCCCTATAATTTGGGGATATTTAAGATAAGATAAGATAAGATAAGATTTATTTATTTGTATAAACATGGTATACATACAAGAGCATGCAAGATGATAATAAATTCCATTATACTTAGTCCAATCATGTTTAGCCTTATAATATATTGGCGTACAAATATTTTGAGTCAATATAATTAATAAACATCATAATAAAACTAATGTCATACAAGTTTTTCGACCAAAAATTCAGACACACTATAATATGCCTTTTGCGATAAAAACACCATCAACTGACGTTTGAGCGCATTGATACTTAGCTCCTTCCAATGCTTAGGTAGCTTGTTAAAGATAGTTGGGGCCATGCAGATGATACTTTTGCGCATGAGTGCAGTTTTAGCAGGATATACGCGAATTATGCTCATATCCCGTCTGTTACGTGGGACAGCATCCTGTAAGCGTGGAAATAATTTGGGATTCGCTTTAACAAACATTACAGTTTCGAGGATATATAGACAAGGCAAAGTCAATATCTTGTATCTTATAAAATACGGTTTACAAGTATCAACAGTCTTCAGCCTAAACATTGACCTAATGCATCTCTTTTGGGCCTTGAATGCGATGTTGAAATCAGTAGAATTTCCCCAAAAGATTATGCCGTATCTTAAGTGAGACGCAGCTAAGCCGTGATAGGCCGCAATTAAGGTATCTACATTCACGACTGCAGCTAGGGAATGCAAGGCGAAAGCAGAACTACAAATTTTTTTACAGAGATTCTCTATGTGTGATTTCCAGTCCAGTCTTTTGTCAATGATTAGTCCGAGGAATTTAGTTGTATTCACGCTTTCAATGGTTTTATTATCAATATTTATGTCCAAATTATTACTCGTCAAACGTTGGCTAAAATGCATGATATTAGTTTTATTTAAATTGATCTTTAAATTATTATAGTCTAACCATTGTATTATAGATGTCAAAGAGTTGTGAATGTCAAGTTTATATTGGGTCATGTCATTATTATTATTAGCAATTGTCACTGTACTGTCATCTGCAAATAGAGTCATGGGATGTGAAGTTGATTTTGGTAAGTCATTGATGTATAAAGTAAAGAGAGGAGGTCCCAATACACTACCTTGTGGAACACCAAAGGTAACGTGACGCTCATCTGAATCAAATATCTCTTCTTTTTTAGTAGCTATATTGATTCTAGTTATTTCTGTCTTTTGCCTTCTATTGTCTAAATAAGATTTGATTAAATTGAGAACATTACCTCTTATTCCATAAGCGTCAAGTTTTTTAATTAGAATGTCATGATTTACGTAGTCAAACGCTTGCGTCATGTCGCAGAAGATAGTACATACAGGTGTTCTTTTGTCCATCTTTGTCAGTACCGTGTATAGAAAGTCGTAGATTGCCATATTAATAGTTTTATTTTCACGAAATCCTTTTTGCTCGTTACATAATATATTATTTTTTTCTATGTAGCCGTTTAATTCCTTGTGTATGAATTTTTCAAAAACTTTAGAAATAATTGGAATCAGTGAAATAGGCCTATAATATTCCATGATCTCTCTATCCTCTTTCTTGTGTGAGTAGGAACTAGTATAATATTGTACGAGTAAGTTATTGTTGAGTATGGTATTGGTGAGTTTTATATGTGTATGTTTGTTTATGTACTTACAAAGATTTAAAATGATCAAATTAAACAAAAATATGTGAATTATTTAATTTTATTTTAAATTTAATTTAATATTCCTCAAAATTTAGTGTTTTCACTGAATCATTTATACGACGTGTGTTTGTATTACAAAGTGTCTCTTGGTTGTTTGTATTGTCTTGGCTATTGTCTTCCACCATCATTGCTTGTTTTTTATTCTCTTTATCTATTCCGATTTTCTTTTGCGCCCCTGTATAGCAGTAACTATGTAAGAGGGGTCCCTTGGCGCGACTAGACACGCGCGACTGACATTTCCGCGAAATACATTTGCGCGACTACACTTCCGCGAAAGATGCTTGCGCGACATTTATTTTGGATATTGCACAAAATCCGAGAAATTAATCCCATACAGACGTAACATTACGCCTTTATTCTCTAAAGGGTAGGGCAGAGGTGTATACTAAGTTTGTAAAGTACACCCATTTATTACTTTATCTAGATAACGTTCATAATACCTCATTTAAATTGTAGAAAGTTATATTATGCGGTTACATACGTTCGTCCCGAGAGCAGGGGAGATTGAAATCAAAATCGCGGCTGCAAAATTTTACAAAATAAGCGTCATCCATCTTGGATTTTAAACTTGACCTCATTTTCAGCATCAGGACCCCGGAAAACTATGGACACGACACCCATGACGTATATTTTGTAAAATTTTGCAGCCGCCATATTGGATTTTGACTTTGACCTCATTTTCGTCATCAGCGCCCCCGAAAACCATGGAAACGACACCCATGACGCATATTTTGTAAAATTTTGCAGCCGCCATATTGGATTTTGACTTTGACCTCATTTTCGTCATCAGAGCCCCCGAAAACCATAGAAACGACACCCATGACGGATATTTTGTAAAATTTTGCAGCCGCCATATTGGATTTTGACTTTGACCTCATTTTCGTCATCAGAGCCCCCGAAAACCATAGAAACGACACCCATGATGGATATTTTGTAAAATTTCGCAGCCGCCATCTTGGATTTTGACTTTGACCTCATTTTCGCCATCAGCGCCCCCGAAAACCATGGAAACGACACCCATGACGCATATTTTGTAAAATTTCGCAGTCGCCATCTTGGATTTTGATTTCGACCGGCCCTCAGGAGAAGAAACGTGTGGGACCGCATAATATAACTTTTAACAACTTAAACTAGCTATTACGTATAACTAGTTTAAATTAGTATGTAGCTAGTGTATTAGTATGTAGCTATACGTACGAGTATGTTAACTAGATAAAGTAATAAATGGGTGTACAACACGAACTTAGTATACACCTCTGCCCTACCTTTCGGAGAATACAGGCGGGATGTTACGTCTGTATGGGATCTCATTTTTCGGATTTTTGCCCAATATCCTTTACGAATATAAATGTCTCCCAAGCATCCTTTCGCGTAAGTGTAGTCGCGCAAATGTCTTTCGCGGAAATGTCAGTCGTGCAACACTTGCAACAGTCTAGTCGTGGAAACGTCCAGTCGCGCACGTGTCTAGTCGCGCAAAAGGAGTCGCGTAAGTGTCTTTCGCGTAAATGTACCAGATCGCCTGTATGTGAGCTACTGTGAAAATAATAATAATAAATTGGGTATAATGCATTTACTTGTCAGCAATAATGTCCTCATTTTCAATATGCGGAGTTGCCTTTTTTTCGTGTTCTATACAGCCAGAGCTACAAAATAAATGGATTTTTAGGCCGATGCCTAAAAATCCATTTATTTTGTAGCTCTGGCTGTGTATGCCTATACTTCCATGCCGATGCATGGAAGTATAGGCATGTGAGAAATTAGGAGGATAGTTGTGCACGTCATAAGTACTGTAAGTCTACAACAGACGCAAAAGTTACATCTCCGCAGACGAAGTCGTACTAAATTTACTTATTTATTTGCTATGGATTACTTACAGCTAAAACAAACAGAATAAAAACTAGCATTATCAAGAATAATTACGTTATACTATGTCAATAATAGCATTCAAGTATTTTTTGAAACTCTGATCCGGACTGTCCCTACAAGGATGCGGTATGGATATACTACATTACAATTCTGCATTTACGACTTGAGAATCTTCGTTATTTGGTATTCTCCTAAAACAGAAATAAAACAATTATTATAAATAAAATAAAAGTATGTTTACTACAATTGGATATCACATATTTATTTATTTTATTTAGGTACACTAATTTAAACTTTCGATAGAGATAAAAATTTTATTTCAATTAAAATACATTACTTACCTCAATAATCTATTTTTTGCCAGTATAAGGCGTTTCTTTTTTAGTAATTTGGATTTACCAGGCATTTTCAGCACGAAACTCAAAAGCGAATAAAATTATGTTCTGATTTCTCCGAGCGTTAGCGTCTACTCGTGACAGTGGTCAGCGATGCACTGCCGCCCGTCGCCCGCAAGAGTCCCCTCTTCAACGCGCACCAAGATTATTCGAAATAAGAACCCACGTTGATTTATCAAACACAAAACAAATAAAAACCGTATATTAAAATTTGGGAAATTAAATTGTCTTTTAGATGGTGAAAGTTTTATGAAAATACACCCAATAGTGTCTGCGTGATTATCGTTTTTTTGTCCGCGGTAGACATTACTTTACAAATTAATTACACTATGTTTAAAAAATATAATTGCAAATATTCACATATCAAATTACGAAGAAAATTGTCTAGTATAACATATTTTATTTTCAAAGAAATCAGGCCAGCCGTTTAGACGTGATGATGAATTTAAAATCATTTAAAATCGTATATCTGCGCCTTAAGTTATAAATTACAAATTGATTTTAGTAATATTAAATAAAATATTATTGTGTCATATCCGTAATAAGGATTATTTTGAGGTTTATAGTTTCAATCTTCTTTTCAAAATGAATTTTGAAAATGAATACTTAAGCTATATCCGCAATTAAAGCACAATATTATTTTATTACTAAGATAGTTACAATATTTTAAGTCTAATGGTCGTAGCTCACCGATTACCTGCTTTACTTCAATAAATTGTTCTTTATGAGAAAATAAACTGTTTTAAAAGTTTATTTATCAAATTATAACGAATAAAATTTTTGAAATCACTTAAATTTTTTTTTATTTTTACCCTGCATATTTCAATAACAATATAATAATACAAAAAAAACAAATATTACATTATTATTCTCGTGTATTAATTTATCGAATAATAAAAAAAGATAAGATTATTGTTGAAAAGATAATTCAAAGTTCCATCTCGAGATTCGAACCCAGGCCTGCGTGTTTACTAATCCTATACGCTACGTTATCCGCTAGCAGCACTTGTTATGAAGTTGTGAATTTTAGCAGTGGTATGAACCAACCAAGGTCATACGTAATTACGCCGCGCGTGTGAAAAAGCGATGACGATATGTTTTGTTTCGTTTGACGTTAGCAAGTGTACACACACAGATGTAAATACGGGCCTGCGGCGCGGGCGCGGGGACGGCGCGAAGCATGTTCACAGAAATTTCAACCATAGCGCGCCTAAGCAGTATTGAGGCACACTGTACATATAATGTTTAGCCCCCGACCTGCCCCAAGGCGTCCTGCTTGTACATATAATGTTTAGCCCCCGACCTGCCCCAAGGCGTCCCGCTTGTACATGTAATGTTTAGCCCCCGACCTGCCCCAAGGCGTCCTGCTTGTACATATAATGTTTAGCCCCCGACCTGCCCCAAGGCGTCCTGCTTGTACATATAATGTTTAGCCCCCGACCTGCCCCAAGGCGTCCTGCTTGTACATATAATGTTTAGCCCCCGACCTGCCCCAAGGCGTCCTGCTTGGCCCGCAGCGCGGCCTCGTCGTCGCCCAGCGAGCGCTCCAGCAGGCGTGCACGCGCCGACTGTGACGTCAGCGCGTCGCGCTCCGCCTTGTGCGCGGCCGACTTCGATGCCTCCGTCTTCTCTACCCTTTGCAGCTCCGTCTCCAACTCCTTCAGGGCGTCGCCGCACTCCTGGGGTGATAACAAATTTTAGGTAAATTGATGGATTCTGGTGAAATATCGGCAACAATTTCGATCTGCTCTAAACTACAACAGTACAAGGATCTTTTTGCGCGTGGCCAAAATAGTACTAACTCCGCCATCTTGTTTTTCAATACAACTTCTGAGACTATTTCACATGTTCACCGACAACGCCAAAAGATCCTTGGAGCACTCTTATGTGCCACCGGTTTTATTGGATAATGCTGATGCGAAATAGACAGGCCTGCTATGAACACTACAAAACCAATATTATATTCAAGAGAACAAATTACTAGTGTCAGCCTGAAGGTTCGGTTTAGGACAATTTCAGCCAAAAAAAACAGGTTTCAGCCGCAGTTTCACTTTTAACCGAAATTAGCGTTCGTAAGCTATCGTTACTGACAGAATACGAACGATGGACCTATAGACACACGGGTAGATTTAGGGGTCTGAATTCTGCTGCTGCTGAATTGTTTGGAGGACGGTTTGTCGCTGTTTCGAGCTACAGAAAAGCAATTAAATTGCTGATGCTAAAATGATTCAGTGTTTAGAGTCGCTCAGTCGCTGTATCGAGCTTCTGTAACGCTACTAAATCGCTAATCGCGTCTACTGTTAGCATCACATATGTTAAGGCCTTTATTAATTAAGTTAGGACTGATTCTTCAATCGTCATTTTTAAATTTTACATATGATTAACGATAGGTCTCGGTTTTAGAAGATTCGGTTACGGTTTCGGCTGAAAATCGTGTTTCGGTCGGACAAAATTACCAACTAATACGAATTTCCTAAATATTCTTTCACATTCAGATACAAAAGTTGTTTGACAGTTTTGGAGTAAGGAATTTATCTATATATAAAAGAAGTAACTGACTGACTGACTGACATATCAACGCACAGCCGAAACTACTGGGACTAGGAGTATGAAATTATGCACACGGCTTCCTTTAATAATGTAGGGGTTTTTGGGAATTCAGCCTTTAAGGGGATTTTACAATAAATAATAAAAAGAACAAGATTAAGAATAAGATTTTAAGACTTGGCACGAATATTTATCTAAGTAAATTATGAAGTTCGGCATTTTTTATTTTTATAAACTAATCCCTAAAGGGGGATAGGGGGGTGTCAAAATTTGTATGGAAGAATTTTAACGCGCGGTCCAATTAACTCGAAACTCAGAATTATTTATATTAGCCTGTAATGTCCCACTGCAGGGCAAAGGCCTCTCAACTTTCTTTCCACTTCTCTCTGTTCAAAGCTGCTAAGGACCAGATCATGTTGAAGGAGTCCAGCTCATCCCGCAATCTCCGTCTGGGCCTGCCGCGATGTCGTTTGCCATTAAGAGGGACCCATTGGGTCGTAACTTTGGCCGATTGTTCGTCTGACATGCGGCAGATGTGTCCGGCTCAGTTCCATTTTAGCGTGGCAGCTTTCCAAGTCACATCAGTTATCTTTGTGGTGGAAGTTTGTGATGGAAGTCGAAACTCAGAATGTAAGACCAAAATAAATAATAAAGTGTTTCAGAGTTTTTCAAAAATCTACCCCTATCTGGGTGAAGAGGGGTACCTAGTCAATTTCACAGGGGAGTATTATATTACGTAGTTTGACTGGAAAATTGGTATAAAGAATCTTTAAGTCTAGTTATAGAAACATCCCAGACGATTTTTCAAAATTAATGGAGGAAACAGTTAATATGAAAAGTCTTATTCCTTTGGTTAAGAAACTTGAAACTTGGCAACATTTGCCTCAGGAAATAATAAAGATTGTCACTTTTAGTTTTCAAAAAACCCGTCACAGAGGATTTAGGGGGTGACAAAGTTAATAGGTAAGAAAGAAATTAAAACGAAACTCAGCACTAATACTTTAAAAAATCGACTCCTCGTGATGGAAAAGGGTAATAAAGTTTAAGGTGCCACTAGTCGATATTTTTTCCATACAAATTTCGGGAGAGTATTACTCCACTGTTTGACATTGTGCATCCAAAGTTAAACATGATATCATTTTGACTTATTATTAATTTTGTCTGTACGGAAACAGAATAGTAAAATAAAAAGCCATTAAAAAGTTATAAGCCAACAAAGATTCTTTTTCTTGCTATTTTTTTTAACGTAATTTTGGGTGTAAATAAGTAATAAAAGAACTGTAAAATCTTCAAAACCAAGTCCGTACCGACGAAGCTCAATGGGTACGTATTTGAATATCGAAGATTAAAATACCTACGCTTAAAATACCAATGTTCAAAACATCGAAAATTTAATTATCGATTATATCAAAATGTCGAAAATTGTTATACCCACGCTTAAAACGTCGAAGATTGAAATGCCGAGTGATTAAAATTTCGAATGATTGAAAATATCGAATGACATTATGCCTAAGTTCAAAATATCAACATTTAATACATCTAAGTTCATAATATCTACGTTAAAAATACCTACTAGTTAAAATACCGAAAAAAAATTATATAGGCAGTATGAGGGGTACGTATTTGAATATCGAAGATTAAAATACCTTCGCTTAAAATACCAATGTTCAAAACATCGAAAATTGAAATATCGATTATATCAACATGTCGAAAATTGTTATACCTACGATTAAAACGTCGAACATTGAAATGCCGAGTGATTCAAATTTCGAATGATTCAAAATATCGAATCACATTATACCTAAGTTCAAAATATCAACATTTAATACATCTAAGTTAAAAATATCTACTAGTTAAAATACCGAAAAAAAATTATACAGGCTGTTGATTTGCATCCTAGTCAAATTCAAGGACATAATTATGCTAATGATTCTCGACCCAAATCAACAATAAAATGGGTAGGTATTTTTTTTTTTCTTATTTACGGAAATCCGTAAGTGTGAACCAGCCGTATTTAAACGCGGCCCGTCTGTTACTAGCCCTATTTCACACACACACACATGTAAATGCGCATGAGAATCGCTCATTCGATAAATTCGTAGGTAATCAATCCCATCCCCCAATCACGGTGCAGCGATGCGGGTACTTACTCTCCCGCGCACCCTAAGCCACGCCCCCGCGGCCCCGGAACTAACAGTGTAATTGAAATCGCCGCAGCGTTCGTGCGCTTTGCGAATTCCGCTTCTCGGTACATCGTTGAAACGTAGGTACAAAGTGTTCAATTCAAATGTCGTGCTGGTGGAGATGGTCAGGTGGGTATGCCATCAGTGGAGACAGCCTACGTGGAGTCATCCAGATGTTCACGGAAATGTTTCCCGATCGGGAATCCCCATCACAGAGCGTCATGCTGGCTGCTATGCACCACACCAGTGTTGCGCATACTGAAGCGTGAACTGCAACACCCGTTCCACTACCGCAAGGCACAAGACATTCACCCAGGTGATAATGCCGTGCGGATTACATTTTGTCGTTTTCGACACTTTAAAAATGAATGTGTTAGTGTTACGTAAGCTGAAGGAAAACCAGTACGTACTACCTAAGTACGTGGCAACTTTACCTCCGGTAACATAGGTAGGTAATTTATTTATTTGTACATTTTGTAAATACGTTGTTAGCTTAATCAATTTCATTAGTGTAAATAAGTTATTTCAAATTTTTAACTACCTACGCCAATAATAGCTAAGACTCGAAAGTATACCACGTACTTACATTTAACTAGAACGTCTTTCCATTTCCATCAAACGTAGAATACATTTTTAGACTTAGTAGATCGGTACACCAAAAAAGGTAGGATTATTGCCGGTCCTATGCCCGTTAAGTAGGAAGGAAAGTTTCAAATCAACCAATTTAATCCACAAATAAAAACAAAATCACTACGAAAACTTTAGCTTGAAGGATATTATTAATCATCTGATAACAGGTCAGTGAACTTTTCTTTGGCGCACTAGTATTACTGTCATTAGCAAGATTTCCGTATTCCAATGATGCTCAAAAATGAGTTAATTATCAAGCGAAATTTATGACAATAATGTAGGTGATTTTCGAAATAAAATTAGGTAAAATTATTGCTACCGGTCATTGCTCGGCGGCGCGACGGCCGGCGCGGGGAATTACATGGCAGCTGCATGCATTCTTGCTGTGTGCATAGTCGGGTGATTCTGTTTTATTTGTATTGAATTAAGGGTTTAATTCTGAAATACTGTTAAATTTCTACAACAAAAAAAAAGCAGCGCTTACTAGTTATTGCCCCCTACAGTACTTCAAATAATTATTTATGTCATTTATGACAACCTCCTGAAATTTGACGAGGATGCAAATCAACAGCTTGTATAGGCAGTATGAGTTAGAACAATAAAAAATTATATAGGCACAATTGCGTACAAATGTGTTTTATTTTGGGTTTTTATTATGTAAAAATAATTAAAGTACATTACATGAGGTTTTCCTTGTTTTTTTTTTTTTTGTAACCCACCTGGTAACTGATCACCATCTAGCAAACAAGCATGCAGCAATCATGCAACATGCAAGCAAGCATGGTTTCTGTCACGGCTCCGGCGCTGCAGGGCTCCGTCAGTCCCACGCGAGCTTAACGTCGCAGATGGTCTAAACGCTCACCTTCGCAGCTTCGGCTTGCTGGTCGCCACCGGCGACCAGCCTCAGCCGCTACGGCTCCCACGGGTGTCTATCCTTTGTTACGCAAGGGCGAAGGGGTTGCACTTCCCGTAGCGCCGGAGACGTTGCAGAAGCAACCTTTTTCCACTCATACTACTTATTATCAAAATTGGTTCGATATTGATATTTAACTTGTACGTATTTTTAGGGTGAATTAATGAATGTATTAAATGTTGAAAATTAACCCATTTTTACACGTAGGTATATTAATTTGTACCTATCGATATTTAGGACGTTCGATAGTTTGTACTTCGATATTTACGACATTCGATAATATGTATTTCGATATTTGGATTTTTCGATGTAACTTTTGTAGATATTTAGATTTTAGATATATTGAGCGTAGGATATTTAACCATTCGATAATATAAACTTTCGTAATTTTAATTTTCGGTTTTATGGTCGTTCGATATTTCCATTTTCGATGTTTTGAACATCGATGTTTTAACAGCAGGTATTGTAATCTTCGATATTCAAATACGTACCCAGCTCAATCATCGAAGAGTTTAATAAACTTGATTTGTAACTGATTTACGCAGTGGTTTTTTCATAAAACTCGATTTTCCGAAGCACTTTTCGATTTTTTTTTACGCGCCTATCAGTTCGGAACGGTGTTTCTGTGCGTGAGAACTAGACGTTGTTCGTGTAGACTAGCGTCTAACTGCTCATCACTGATAGTAGCTCTGTCGGACATGAAGCCAGGTGAGACAGCGTGCTTTTTGGCCAAGACCACCAGTGAGTTCCGAGCTCGCGACTAGTTTACTCTTAAGGGGTAGATTTTACTGCTCGCTTCCATTAACTCGAAAATGGGTATCATAAAACCGGGCAAGAGCGAGTCGGACTCGCGCACCGAGGGTTCCGTAACATCCGGGTTTATGCATAAGGTTTATGTTTATGAAATTAAATGTTTTTTTTTATTTTTGAGTTGATTGAATGAATGGTAAATTGCGGTTTACGATTTATGACGTATTAAAAAAAAACTACTTACTAGATCTCGTTCAAACCAATTTTCGGTGGTAGTTTAGATGGTAATGTACATTATATATTTTTTTTAGTTTTATCATTCTCTTATTTTAGAAGTTACAGGGGGGGGACACACATTTTACCACTTTGGAAGTGTCTCTCGCGCAAACTATTCAGTTTAGAAAAAAATTATATTAGAAACCTCAATATCTTTTTTGAAGACCTACCCATAGATACCCCACACGTATGGGTTTGATGAAAAAAATAAAAATTGCGTTTCGGTTCTAAGTATGGGGAACCCTAAAATTTATTGTTTTTTTTTTTCTATTTTTGTGTGAAAATCTTAATGCGGTTCACAGAATACATCTACTTACCAAGTTTCAATAGTATAGTTCTTATAGTTTCGGAGAAAAGTGGCTGTGACATACGGACGGACAAACAGACAGACAGACGGACAGACAGACAGACAGACATGACGAATCTATAAGGGTTCCGTTTTTGCCATTTGGCTACGGAACCCTAAAAATGGAAACGTTTGGTACGTTTCGATTTTTATGATACCCATTTTCGAGTATTTGCGTTTTTTAAAAACAAGCCCTGTCGTGATGGAATGGGAGGATAGTTTATTTTAAAAAATCTTAGTTAAACTTAAAAAAAAATGGCCCAAATACTTATTTCTCTAAATAAATCAAATAGATCGTAAACATTAATTTTCGAAATCTACCTTTCAAGGGGAGGTGGAGAGTGTGTTAATTTTTTTGAGGAAAGTACGAAACCCATGCGGACGAAATCGCGTTATTTATGTCAGAGACATATTACTTATACATATTATAAATTAAAGTCGCTTTTGTGCCAGTGTAAGCGCGTTTTTCTGCTAAACTACGCAACGGATTTTGATGCGCTTTTCACCACAATACAATACAATTATTATATTAAACTAACTTATTAACTTATATTATTAAGTTGGAAGGAGCTTAATAATGTAAAGTAATGTGTAATGTGTATTTTTCGATATTTTTATTATTAATATTTTATTTTTATTGTTGCAATGATTATTCTATAACAGTCTTAAGAACTAATCATTGTTTTTAATGTTCTGTTTGTTTTTTGTTATTTTAAATTTATTACAATATTATTATTTCTCTTTAATTACTTAATTTATTGATATTTTATTATTTTAAGAGAATTTTTTAATAATAATAATATTTTTTGACATTTGCATGTCACATCGTGTGGCAAACATGCCTGTACCTAATAATGTTGTTACCTACTTGCATGCATGTATTTTCTTGTATGTATGACACATATTTAAGCAAATAAATATTATCTTATCTTACATTTATAAGTAATTAAGAAATCTCGATGTTTTATAAAGTCGTAATAACTGTGCGAAGAAAGGGCGGGTCGCTAGTTTTAGACATAATGGAAACATAACGATACTATACCTCGTTCAACTTCTTGGTGATCTCAGCAATTTGTTTGTCAAATTCTTTGATTTCCTTTGCATTGTCCTTTATTTCCTCTTTCAAACTCTTGACTTGATCTTGCACCCCTGTCACTTTGTCTTCGGTCTCTTTCAATTTTTCTTCTGCCATTACGAACCTGGAAATAAAAACTGGCCAAGTGCGAGTCGGACTCGCACACGAAGGGTTCCGTACCACAACGCAAAACGACGAAAAAAACATGTTTGTTGTATGGGAGCCCGCCTTAAATATTTATTTTATTTTAATTTTATTATTAAAGGTAATACAACTGAGTATTTTGTGAATATTTCAAGTGCCTACCTGTTGCCATTTTTTATATCGAGCAAAAAAGGGCAAAAAAATCGCGTTTGTTGTATGTGAGCCCCCCTTAAATATTTATTTTATTTTGTTTTTAGTATTTGTTGCTATAGCGGCAACAGAAATACAGTCTAGCTATCGCGGTTCTTGAGATACAGCCTGGTGACAGACAGACAGACGGACAGACAGCGAAGTCTTAGTAATAGGGTTCCGTTTTTACCCTTTGGGTACGGAACCCTAAAAATGAGTTTGTACACAATGTTAGATCTAAGAAACTTCACGCTTGTAATATATAACCGGTAAAGCAGGTAAACCAGGCGTCTGCATGGCTCGTCGCTACACAAATGAATGCCTTAATCCGTGCAAAAATGTGGCACATTACGCTTAAAAAGCGACGACCGGTATGACTGACAAAAACAATACTCTATAAATGCAGAAGTTGTAATTATACGTATTTTTGTAAAACTCATTATGCCATGTTAACGGGCGCGTACTCAACACACACAATGTCGTTACGAACTTGAAAACATTTTCATTTGATTATGTAAATGGTGCCTCTATATCAGTATTATTTGTGCAGCACACTTACGTATAAGCTATGTATAATCTAGTGAGATTTTCGAGCTCCCTCACAACTTTTTGGTACTCTTGAAACTGAGCTCTTTCATCTTGTAGTTTTTGCAGTCTCGGCGCAATGTCCTCACGTATTATCTGCAACATACAAATATTTAATTTATGGAGAATTGATACAGTCTGTTTTCGAACGAAAAAGATATTTTATACAATCTGTTTTTATTGTGATGTTTATTCTGTGGTGTTTACTATGCATAGTACAACAAAGCAGATATGATATGGCAAAGGAGTGTGTCTGTCTTGGTATTTGGGAAGTACAGATTTGGTTACAGGATACCTACCTCATTAAGGTCTCTAAGTTTGGCATCTTTCTTCTCAATAGTTTTCTGAGCAGCCTGTTTCTTAGCTTCATACATTCTGGTGCCTGCTGCCTCTTCGACCATGGACAGGATCTATAAAAACCATACTTTGAACACGAAATATTATTATTTATTATACGCCCTCGGAAGACTTATTGGTGATGTTCTTCAGAAAGGTCAGGTGCGTAGTACTCGCAACTGGTGTGCTTCGGTGACGGTAAAATAGGCGAACGGAGTATGTAAGGATGGTAGCAGTTGGCTTCTGTAGTTTCTACCTACCCCCATGGGCAGGTGTGAGTTTATGTATGTACGAGGGTAAGGTGAAAAGTTGTCGGCATGACAATGAAAGACTACGATTTTCAGTTAAAAAATGATTGTATTTTTCTACATAAGTAATCTCCCTCGACTTCAATGCAATTGATTTCCTGCGCTTCTCCAACACCAGTATTCCTTCCCGGAAATGTGAGTTTGCAAGGCTGTGAAAATATTCGTCTACCTCTCAACTTCTTCAATGGAATTGCGAAGTGCTTCCCAGAAATAAATTTCTTCAAGTTTGGGAACAGATGAAAGTTATGGCTGAGCAAATCGTACCCCCATTCCGCGGTTTTCTCATCGCCACCGCAAGAAGGGTGCGTTATCGGCACCCATCTTGCGCAGAGCTTTCACATCCCTAATTCTGTAGTCAAGTTGTTTTGCACCCTTTATTCTTATATCCCCAGAGCCTCAGCTGTCTCATTCACCTTCACTTGCTTATCGTTCAACACAATATGCACTTTTTCGATGGTTTCCGGTGTGGTTACAGCTTTTGCCGCCCTTCACGTATCATCTTCGAGGGACGTGCACGTTTAAATTCAGCTGGGCCCCACTTTTTAATGGTTCACATGGATGTAGACACGTCCTCAACAGCCATGAGACATAATGTCAAATCAACTTCTGGAGGAAGGTGGGCTGGTTGGAATAACCACCGACGGCGATACCAAATCCCACGCACAACGATCCACTTGAAGAACCAAATGCCGAAACCAAACCCACAACATAGAAAATGGAAGGAACAGAGTCCCCATAAACTTTTATCAACTTCGGATGAGTTTCCTTAGGGGTTAATCCATCCCAAGACAAACCAAATCCAAACCCAAGAATTTTATGACCGCACGGTATTCAAGTTTATCCATTTCAACGAAATACACGCAAAACATACTACTGCAAAAATTCGTGTTAACTACTTGAGAGAACAAGTTAAAACTTGCCATATGAACTATTAACACATGCACCCCGTCGGAAAACAATTTTTTGCTTATTGGAACACCAGCTCTGTATCAGGCCAAGAACTTTTCACCTTACGCTAGAATGTATGTAATTATGTATTTATACTAACAATAAAGCTGAAGAGTGAATGTGCTGATCTGTGGAACTACCAGTCGGATTTTTAAAAAAACGACATTAAATTATTTACAATAGACGGAACATAGCGAACAAAACCGTGATCCGAAACTTGTTACTTATGGGTAACAAGTCTCTCACTCTAGTATGGTACGCCTGCGGTTCAAGTCGCATTCGTGTCCACGAGTCTCCACCAAAAGAAAAATGTTTTTTAAGGAAATATGCCGAGTTGCGCATTACGATTTAACAAATATCGTTATAGTAAAACGACTGGACCTAACTTCGGTTTATTTTCGTATGAATTATTTACATTTACTCAGTAATTATAATTTAATAGTTTTCATAAAATAGATCTAGAAAATTTGCTAGTCACACTAATATTATAAAAGCAAAAGTTTGTGAGTGTGTGTGTGAGTGTGTGTGTGAGTTTGTGTGTGTGTTTATATGTTTGTTACTTCTTCACGCTCAAACGGCTGAACCAATTTTGATAAAATTTGGTATGGAGGTAGCTGACACCCTGGATTAACATATAGGCTATTTTTATCCCGATATTCCCACGGGATCGAAACTTATGCGGGTGAATTGTAATAAACGCCCTCTGTGGTTGAGTAGCTTTACTACTGCCGCGCAGAGATGTGATATTGTTTATCGATTTTGTTATCGATAATATTTATTACTAGCTGTGCCCCGCGGTTTCACCCGCGTTAATTTGAGGAAAAAACATACAAAAATAATTAAATTCCGTTACTGTAAGAGTATTACATTTACATATGAATAATACCCTCATGACCAGCCGCCTTGCGGAGTTATTATAAAACCATGATATCTCCTATGATAATCATTCATTGAATATAACACAGTCAGAACGACAATTATTAAACAAATAATTATGTTTTATTTCAAGGACAATAAATATTTTCAATTTACTACTTATCATTTATTTAACCATTTTACCTTTTATACTACTTAATCGGACTTTGGTCCATTACATGATAAAAGATTTTAGTTATTACATTGTACAAACATCGACATTAAATTATCGATAACTTGTCCATATCTCTAGGTGAGTAGAAAAATAGATAACAGGTGCATACGAATATTACATCTATTTCAATGACGTTAGCGTGCTAAATAGAGTAAATTAGTTACAGCGCCCTCTAGCGTAGCGTAGCGTAGCTGAACTCGTTATGGATTGCTCAAATTCGATTGTTAGATGGAAAAATGGAAAGATGGGCTTTATTGATTTTGACATGTAAAATTGTAAGAAGACAATTTTGAACAACAATAAATAAACTTTTCGCCAAAGTTGCATTTATAATTTGTAGATAATTTTCTATTCCGTGATTATGCCACTCTAATTTTGCTTTAATTATCATGCCAGGTGGCGACACTGAGACATGGGATCACAGTTTTTCTAAGACATTTCTTTGCATAGCCCCTCTATTGTACCTATCTTAATTCTCTTTGAAAAAAACATCTTCCATTTGATAGCCCAATTCTTGAGGATGGCTATTATGTTTAACATCACGCTGTGACCAGGAGCCAAGCGAAAAGAAAAAAGTAAAAAAAAGTCACTAAGGCGGTTTTCACACTGCCCCGCATCATGCTGCATATTGCGTGTCGACGCACCTACGCGCGTTCCTGCGGGAGTGCAGATCTGCATCATCGTGCGGGTTTTTTGCGCACTCACGCGCGTAGGTGCGTTTTGCAGATTCACGCACGGCGGCTCTCATTTATTCGCCGTTCTCTGTCACACACGTCACGCCCATTCAAAATCACGCGCGGCACTGCGGGATTCGGTGTGCCATACCTTGCGTCTAGCCCTGCACCTACGCGCGGGGTTGCATGTTTCTCCGCGTGTATGCGCGTGATCCGCATGAACGCGCGTGGTTGCGTTTTCAGTGTGTTGGACTGTGCGTGTTTTCTATACAAACGGAGATACTTACAAGTAACGTTAAAACACGCAGTCACGTAACATGCAGCGTGGTGCGTGGCAGTGTGATAATCGCCTAAGTGAAAATGAAGTGACAGGGTGGGCACATACACACACACATGGGGTGGGTCAGGGGAACATAAAATTTCACGAGGACGCAAGCAGAAGCTGGTTTATTATAACACCTTAATTTTATGCTAATTGCTCAAAATTTCACCTTTAATCTAATCTTAGTCATTAGCAGTTATCTTTCTTTTCATCTCAACATCTTATCATGTTATTTATAAGGTGCATTCAATTATACTGTTATAATTATAAGTTTTAATTTGCCTTACAATGCTAATAATGGCAGTAGTGGTGTTATGATTGAATGCGCAGCTAATTATTTCCATGTGCATGCATGAATGATGGTTTTTAAAAGGCCGAACAAGACAAAAATTAACAAAGCTTGAAGTAAAGACTGTCAGAATCATAGTTTACTACTATAATTGCATGACTGAAAAAACATGAGCCAACCAAATCATTTAACAAAATAATCATGTTTATTTTTAAAAAAATCATAATTTTTCAAATGTTTATAGACATGGCCCACCATGGATTAGAAATGTGATGTGGTCATGTCCAGGGCTAAGAATCCATCAACACCTTTCAAACCCTATCAAGTATTTGTTTCGCCCAAACATCAAAAAACTTACCTCAGCAGGCTTCATATTCAAGACCTTGGTGATCCGGCCCTGCATGATGAGGAAGTGAGGGTTGTTCACATTGAGCTGCACAGAGCAGAACAGGTCCGACACTCTCTTGTTCTGAACATTGATGCCATTGATCATGTACTTGTTCTTGCCTCCCATTACAACCTGGTGAGTAATTACAAACAATTGAACAGTATTTTGGTTTGAGGCGATGAATGTTTACTTTTTATGTCAGTGCAATTTAGAAACAGACAGCATTACAATGGAAATTATTAATTCAATAGATACTCATTAATTCAACAAACAAAAAAATTACTGTGTCACAAAAGTAGTTTCAAAGAAAAATGGGTTTTAGATACATAAGACAAGTTATAGGTGTGTGCTTAGCTTGTGTAACTGAGCAAGCGGTCATTACACATAGATGTGTAGTGTATGAAGTCCATGGAAATACCTGTCTCGTAACTGTGATTTCATCTTGGTTCTCATAGCCGATGGGGCACTGCCTCCTGTCTCGGTTGTCAAATGTAATGCTCACAGTGGCCTTGGTGATACCCGCCTGTCCATGCTTGTATATCAGCTCTTGCAAACTCCCTGCTCGAACCTAAGACATTGTCAATCATTCATTTATTATTATCAGATCAAGAAATTTGGTATATTGTAGCCTGCATTCATTTTTGAACTGTTCAGATATTAAGTAGCATGACTGTTGTCATAAGAAAATAGCCCCTAAGACGACCCAGTGACCTAGGTCTAGACAGCTAAACAAAATACACATTGTGAGAAAAGTATAATCTTTATAACAATGAATATACGAGATTTTCATTATTAAACTGTTACTTTTGCAGTAACTGATGAATGAATAGCCTGCAAAAACCACAAAATTGGAACAAAGAAATCCTAGGCGGGAAAAATCTTAACTAACGCAATGTCTACAAAAAATGCATGAAACGAGTACTTACGTTTGACAAATTCGTGATTCCTAAGACAAAACATATCGAATCCAATATGTTCGACTTCCCTGTGCCGTTCAGCCCGGTGATGGCATTGAATTCAGGATCGAACCCAGTGATCTCAACACGGTTACCATACGATTTAAAACCGTCCAACAGTATAGACTTGATATGCATCTTGACGATGATCAATTCATCGAGGAATTGAGCTGAGCACGCACTATTGCATCAAACAACTAAAAGTATTTTAACAAAAACTGAAGAAAAAGCGGGAGCCGGGAGCCGTTGAAAAATATCTATATTTTTTTTTAACCAACTGTCAAGGGTTCGCCGCGGTTGTACTTTCTGATTTACGCTCCACTATTAGCTAAAATTGTAAATAGGTATTTTTTTTATTGGTTTAAATTTAAATAAATACCTAAAAGTAATCACAAAACATAAAATTTTAATTGTCAAATAATTATACAGGGAATGTAAGAACCTAATTTGTAAGGTTTATTTCATAAAAAGTTTATGTAACATTTGCATAACTTTTAACGTTCGTGCATTGGAACGAAATCTATTGATCTTTTTGTTTGACGTTTTGAATTAATTTTTGCTGTTTCGGTTATTTTGCGTATCTTCTAATTTTAATCAGAATGGATTATAGTAGCACAGGTGCGATGAGGAGTCCGTTCTCTCCTCGAGTGAGGCAGTCTATCACAGGACGAAGGCCCACTGGGCTCTCATCAGCCAAAAAGAACCAAAGGTTTGTAGTACATAACCTATTCTGCCTAATTTGAATGGAAAATGTGAGGGAAATAATCAATGCAAGATATTTTCCACAGTAACTTTATGCAGCCTGCGGGTGAACAAACTGGTGATGTTGTGTACAAGACTCCAGTAACCACTATAGAAACTTATGGAATGCCCCTCCCCGTGATGGTCACAGAAGCCCTTACATTTGGTAAGCACAACTGAACTACGAAGACCGCCCATTGTGTCACCCTTTGTACAGTTTCTATATTTATGTCTGTAATTTATATGGTGTACATAATAAAGAGTAAGTACCTACTTATTCTATTCTAACTACTTAACAGGCAAGTGCACTTACCCTAACACAAGTCATTAATTCAGTTTGCTGAGAACACTTGGATGTATTATATTGTGTTAATAACTGCAAATCAATAAACAAGGTACCATTCTTGCAGCCAGTGGTGAGGTGAGCGTGCGACTGTCTGCCTGTGGGTGGTGCTGGGTGGTGTCAGGGCGACGGATCATATCCTGGCCTCGCAGCACCATATCCAGCAGTGCTTCAGCTGCACCCACCAGCACTATTGCTCGGGAGCTTTCACTGCCACAGACCGATCTTGCACATAAGGCTGATCTGGTTGTGCTGTTCTATATGGAAGGGGCACAGGTAAGATGAGAATCACTACAATTAAATTAATAAATGGACATTCTTTGTTGAAAAAGTATGTGCACAGAAAGTTTTATATTCAAATGATTTTAAAATTTGAAATAATATGAAAATAAAAAGGAAATCTCACTGCAGTAACCAGTCTGCATCATCAACAATAAATTGCTCATAGTCCAGGGACTGACTAAAGACGATAAAAAATACTTAACTCCTGAATCTCCTACAGATGCCATCCTGCATTGGAGTGTCCCCTGAAGGCACGGTGCGCTACTGGCCATCCGTGGGGCAGGAGGGTGTGTACATAGATGTCTCGTGTGAGCTGGCTGGCCAGGAGTGCGAGAAGCTCGGAGACTACTCTCCGGAAGGACTGGTGTTGGCCACCACTACGTGCACTGTTGTACTCCTCAACCCTACCGTTGTTGGTAAGTTATCAATAATTTGCACAAAGTCAAAAATCTTTCCAGCATTTAACAGGTACAGTCAAATGCACATCATGTGGTAACAATTTGACATTGACTGCGCATTTATATCATAGTAATAAGGGCATTTTTCGTAGTGCAAGTGATACCACTGATTGGCATTGTGAAATGCATGTACACAATGCTGGGCTAAATGGTAGTCTTCAGATTTTATTATTTTGATTTACAAATCATTAATAATGATATTTTAATGAGTAGCCAACATTTATGTTTACTTGCTAAGTAGTGATGTTCAAATCAGCTTTATACTATAGATTCGATATAGACTGTAAAATATATTTTAGAACACATTGTTTTATTACACATTGTTAAACAAAAAAAAAACTGACCAAGTGCGTGTCGGGCCACACACAGTGTAGGGTTCCGTAGTAACCCGTTATCACAATGTAGTACGATTCTGTTGTTCTTTATCCTGAATAGGTAAAAAAAAAAAACATATTTTGGTTTTCAATGCAAGTCTTTACCCATTATAAACAAGCAACTACTTCATCTTTGTATTTGGTACAAAATTATCCAACACCCAAGTTGAACGACTATTACTGTTAAACTAATACAATTACCAATTATCTTAACCGCTATGCTTTTCCTTTAAAGTTCATGAATTGCACTATCATATATCGTGAATTTTTCCAGATATTTTAAGCCCGCTGTTTAGATGGGGGGGGGGAGGTCCCCACTGGAACAAGAATTTGCACTTTAAAGTTTCATATTTCGTAAATGGCAATGGCGTAAATCGAAAAATAATTTTACCAACCCCCAAGTCATTTTAGAACATCTATTCAACTATACCCCACACGATGGGGTAGATCACGAAAAAAATATTCATCCCCACTTCACAGGGGAACTACCTTAAAAAAAATTTTTTCCAAAATTTTATTTTACCAATTTGTCGGCGTAATTGATATACACACTACTACAAAATTACAGCTTTCTAGCACTAACGGTATCTTAGCAAAACTTCGGACAGACAGACAGACGGACATGACGAAACTATAAGGGTTCCTAGTAGGAACTACGGAACCCTAAAAAGACATGAGATTTATTATAATTATACTCGTACATATCAGAATCCGAATATTTATTTGTGAAACATAGGTATTTACATAAAGGTCTTATGTTAATAAATAATATGGGCGCTATGTTTTGCCGTGAAGGCGTACAAATATTAAAAAACATAAAAGCAATCAATAAAACAAAAAAAAACTAACAGAAAAAAAATTACATCAAATGTTTATTGCACACGAAATATTAAAAATTATCATTTTAATGATAAATGATTTTATTTTTGTAAGTAGGTTTGTACAGACACTTTTACACGGCAATCATGTTTTTTTATATTTTATTTTATTTTATTTTATTCTGTTCGGGAAACTTACAGCTAATTTAAACAGTGCTCTTAAACAATATGCATCTGAAGGCCATTTACAAGTTTCCACTAATAAACACTTGAAACAAAAAAGACAACAAAAAAAAGGTCGGTACAAAATACCTAAGAATAACATAAATTAGGAAACAAAATAACACAAAATACCTAAGAATAACATAAATTAGGAAACAAAATAACACGGTCGATTAATAGATACAAACTAGAAACCACTTAGACGCTAACAATTACTTTTCCGTAAAAAAGCTTTTCACCAACAAATGCTTAAGCCGAGAAACACTGGTATTGAAAATGTCCAAATCATGTTCACTAATTAGTTCATTAAAAGTTCTGCTCGCACGAATTAGATACGAATTCTGCCTGTACGCGGACTTGGAGTGAGGGACATGCAACAAGCTAGGTTTGCGAAATATTTTGCAGTGTGTAACTAACCCTAAACTGCCTAACAGCTCAGGGCAATCTATAGTACCATTTGCGATTTTAAATAAATACGCCATATCAGCAATGCGTCTGCGCTCATGCAGGGGCAAGATATGAAACCTCTTACATCGCGCTATATAATTGGGAGTATATTTCCTAGTCTTGTACTGTAAGAAACGAAGGAACCGCTTTCGAATACCCTCAATTCTATCTATATAAATATTATAACTAGGGTTCCACACCTGTGAGGCGTACTCCAAATGGCTGCGGACAAAAGCACAATAAAGGATTTTATACGTTTTAAGATTTTTAAAATCCTCTGATAACCTCAGTATAAATCCAAGTGCTTTGGAAGCTTTATTAACAACACTTTCGATGTGTGCATCAAAGAGTAACTTAGAGTCAAATGTTACACCAAGGTCCTTAATGACACTTATCCTGTTTATATTAGTATTATTTTAAACTAGATGAGGTCGGCGTTTCCTATCAGACTACTCTGAGAAAAAAGGCCGATACAAACTCAGAGGTCACAGTCTCTTTTAAATTCCAGACATAATCTTGGTCAGGTTATATGAAGACCATGTAGATTGATGTCTGAGACGGACTTTTGAGGAAAGAACCACACAGATTGAGAGGACCTGTCCAGTCAGTGCACGCATTTGTCAGAAATCGTGCAGCTCAACTCAAGACTTAAGGAGCTCAACGATTCGACGAACAATACCAAAGAAAGGACATTTGGGTAGGCCACATAAATTACTTAAACTGCCAGACCATGAGAGAAAAAAAACAACTAATAGAACAGAGAGAATAATAAAAATATAAAATTAATAAAATGACCCACATCGTCTTCACATTCACAAATCACAATAAATAAAATAATAAGTATAATACTTTACAAAGTAAGCAAATGTAATTGTTTATATAAAAATCATTAATGTCAATGTGTATATTGTTATGTTTGAACCTTGCTGATTAGTTGTCAATTGTAACATTTTTGTAATGAGGGTAAAAAGGAAATAAAACAGTTTGGGTTGTATCTTTTATTGGCGACTGCGGAAAATAAGCTGGATGGAGCTGGATGGATGGAGGGCTATGCTTGGAGTTTCCCTGCATGATCGAATCAGGAATCTGCCTGAAGAATTGTCAAACTTAAGTGGCAGTGGGCAGGCCCACATTGCTCGCAGAACAGATGGCCGACGGGGCCGAAAGGTTCTGGAGTGGCGACCGCGTACCGGAAGAAGTAGCGTTGGAAGGCCTCCCACAAGGTGGTCCGACGACCTTGTGAAGGCCGCATGAACCCGTTGGATGCGAGAAGCACAGAACCGGTCGAAGTGGAGGTGCTTAGAGGAGGCCTATGTCCAGCAGTGGACGTCTTTCGGCTGAAATGATGATGATGATGATGTTTGTTTAATAAAGTACTTGATTATAATATCTTGTTTTGACTGCGTAATTGCATAGCCTATAAGTAAGAAACCTAGTTTTGACATAGTCTCGTTTTCCCCGGGAATTTCGAGACCACATCGAGTCTCGTTTTTTTTTTCCCGGGACGTAGTAATGCATCGAGACTGAAAACCCTACTAGTCTATTTCTATTTCTATTTTTAATTATGGCAAGTAAAGCCGATGTCGACTAATCTGACAATGTCAAAAGTGAATTGGAAAAGCAAGTGTGGATTATGTAAAAAAAAAAAAAAAAAAAATTATATATATATGTATGATACAGTTGAACTTTGTAGATCAGTCACACACGCAGGGTACAAATCAGGGAACGTCACTTGATAGTCTAGACACATTTGTAACGCGACCTCATATGTCAAGTCTTTCTTTTCCAATAAGTCGCGTCGCAAGCGATCGTCCCGTACCCCCAGCACTAGTCGGTCTCTCAACTGGCGTTTCAAGTCTATGAAATTGCATTTTGCACCAAGCAGACTTATAGCCGCCACAAAGTCTTGCACGCTTTCACCTTGCACTTGTTGACGTTTGTAAAATTTTCCCGCTTGCAAAATTTCGTTAAACTCAGGTTCATAAAACTTATCCAAAACACTGAAACTAAAGGTACTTCCGTAGGACGTTTTGGAACTAAAAGTGATGCAATTAACGCGAAAGTGTCTTTGCCGCACTGAGAATGAAACAGTGATCGTCTCTTGTCGAGGTTAAGTTTGTCATAACCCGCTACATCAAGCGCGCACAGTAATTGTTCTTTATAACCACACCAGTATATCAGTTGGATTACATTGACAGGGAAACACTATATTCGTTATATTTGCCGTCATTTTCACCGAAATCCAGCGCGTGTGGTGTACACGTGGTTCCGGCACGGCGCCGGTTTGAAATAGTAAAGGAAGCCTTAGACATTAGTAGTCGATAGTGATACATATTTAATGCATTATTGGCACTGTAACTAAACAACATATCAGCTGCTCTTACAAAAGAGGTTTCCCACAGACCCCACAGCTAATAGCCTTGGTCTGACATAGTAAATGAGTTAGTAGTCGATAGTGGTAAATATTGAATGCACAATAAATGGTATAGTTCTTTGTTATCTAAACGAATATCGACTCATGCTAGTGTGAATTAAGTTGACTTCCCCGTTGCGTGTGCGTGGGGTCCTGCGTTCGATATACACATACTTGTGCACTATAATACTTCCGTTGAGATTGGCCGCCATGGCCGAAATAATGGAAACTAAATCGCGATCGCAGTATAAATGCTAGTATATATAGATAGAATATTATGCTTTATTGTATCAAAATTTTAGCCTACTTTACCATACATATTAAGGGTACAATGGCGGTCTTGGTAAGTGGTACTTATTTAATGGTGTTTGATTGAAGATGGTCGCGCGACGGTGACGTGTCGCACTCTGCGGCCACCCAGTGGCTGGCTCGGCGGCATCGGGCGACGTGTGTCACTGCTGTTCTTCGGATCCATGCCGGCTCATGCAGACACGGTGAGTCCTTTTATAATAATCATCAAATTTCGTAAATGATTGGTGCAATTCCTTGAAGCTGTGAAAAAATCAAACATCTAAGTCAACGCAATCAAAAGATGCGGGCTTGTACTTCCGGTTGACCTAGAGTCATGAAATATGGCAAGAAGCAATGTTATGTAGCACAAGTAAAGGAAAAAATCCGAAAACCGTAGTATGTTGTTAAATTACAAAATAAAAAAATAACTATTTACATACATACAAATTTGTACGGAGGCCTCGGTGCGCGAGTCCGACTCGCACTTGACCGGTTTTTTATGAATACTAAGATAGTGCACTATCTAATAAAGAAAGCAACATGTAGACTTTTGAACAAATCAATGGCGGCAAGTACCGCGGCTATGAAATTGATAATAATATATTACATTATGCACTCTGCAGTGCCATGATTACCGCCGTTTTTCTAACGCTAAACATACATAAACTCACGCCTTACTTACGTACTTCTTTTTCTTGGTTTACGTTCATACATCGGGTCATACACAAACGCCTGTTGAGAGTACTATGAACCTGATCTTCCTGAAGGACATGATAAAGAAGCATGCGTGAATGTTTATTTTATTGTTTCAGAAACTAGTAGGTGTGGTAGTGCTCCCAGGCAACGAGCAGGCCGAGAGCACCATAGCGCTGGTGTCGGGCGGGCCGGCGCTGCAGCTGTGGCGCGGCGCCGAGCTGCACGAGCACTCGCTGCGCCGCGCGCTCACCGAGGCACACGCGCGCACGCACCTTGCGCCGCACGGTGAGGGACTAGTGTAGTAGTGCTCCCAGCGAGCAGGCCGAGAGCACCATAGCGCTGGTGTCGGGCGGGCCGGCGCTGCAGCTGTGGCGCGGCGCCGAGCTGCACGAGCACTCGCTGCGCCGCGCGCTCACCGAGGCACACGCGCGCACGCACCTTGCGCCGCACGGTGAGGGACTAGTGTAGTAGTGCTCCCAGCGAGCAGGCCGAGAGCACCATAGCGCTGGTGTCGGGCGGGCCGGCGCTGCAGCTGTGGCGCGGCGCCGAGCTGCACGAGCACTCGCTGCGCCGCGCGCTCACCGAGGCACACGCGCGCACGCACCTTGCGCCGCACGGTGAGGGACTAGTGTAGTAGTGCTCCCAGCGAGCAGGCCGAGAGCACCATAGCGCTGGTGTCGGGCGGGCCGGCGCTGCAGCTGTGGCGCGGCGCCGAGCTGCACGAGCACTCGCTGCGCCGCGCGCTCACCGAGGCACACGCGCGCACGCACCTTGCGCCGCACGGTGAGGGACTAGTGTAGTAGTGCTCCCAGCGAGCAGGCCGAGAGCACCATAGCGCTGGTGTCGGGCGGGCCGGCGCTGCAGCTGTGGCGCGGCGCCGAGCTGCACGAGCACTCGCTGCGCCGCGCGCTCACCGAGGCACACGCGCGCACGCACCTTGCGCCGCACGGTGAGGGACTAGTGTAGTAGTGCTCCCAGCGAGCAGGCCGAGAGCACCATAGCGCTGGTGTCGGGCGGGCCGGCGCTGCAGCTGTGTGTGTCTAAGCTACACAGACATGAACTCAGCAATATGTATTATTCCTAATTAGGACGTGGAAACTGTCTTTCCCTAATTATTCGTGATCTAGCAGGAAGTCCGTCGTGTGCTATCAAATACATTTATGCACCTAGGCTACTAAGTATTTATATTGCTTCTTATTTTAATTTAGGCGATGTGTTTTTTGTTTTTGTGCTCACACCATAAATTATTATTATAAGTCTATACTTGAGGATTTGTAATTGGCTTTCGGTGGTAACTCTGATTTCCTTTTGTGGGTGTTTTTATTAGCTATAAGTCCTCCATGTACTAAAATAAATAAATGATTGTTATTTATTCCCGTGCAATTGTCAGGCGACCTGAACAGCCTGGAGATCATGGCGCTGGACGTACGCGCGAGCGGCGACAGCGCGCTGCTGCTGCTCATAGCCACTGTCAACGTGGCGCGCTCGCCCGAGATGAGATATGCTATCGGTAACTATTGCGAACTACTCTAAACTAACTCTGCTCTAAACATTTATTTCAATTTAACTAATTACGGACACTTTTGAATTGTCAAGGAGTCGGCCATCTATACTAATATTATAAAGAGGTATAATTTGTTTGTATAAATGTATGTAGGGGCTAAACTCCAGAGATAATGATCCAATTTTTTATCCAATATTATAATATTGCGATATTATAATGTGTGATTTTTTTTTCAATATGTTATATGAACCAGATCGTCTCTAGTGCAACAAAAATAATGTAAAACTTTCTCTCTTTTTACTAAAAAGATGTAATGTAGGTACCTACACAAAATTGAGCCTTGTGGAACTCCCATTTTTACTTTTATACACCGTGAATTGACGACATTTATTTGAACTTATTGTTGTCTATCATTCAAATATGATATAACTAAGCTTAGCGCTAATTTGCCTGGTCCGTAATGCTCAAATTTCGGGTAAATGTATAGTAATTTACGCAATCAAAAGCTTTAAAGAGGTCGCAGAAGATATATGGTATCTGGTGCCTCTTCCCACGCATTAAAATGTGTTTAAATGAGATTAGAGCGTCATCAGTCGTACGATGTCTGTTGGTGAAACCATACTGTTGATCGTGAATGATTTAACTACTGTCAAAATGATTGAGCATTTGTTTACCATGCATTACCTTTTCCAACACCTTGCTTGACACCGACAACACAGTAACGGGTCTATAATATTAGTGTCTTCACATCCACCATAATATTCCATTTGTTTCAATTAGGAATTTTGTTTTTATAAGGTTGTAGATAATAAATCAAAAGTCATTTCAAACTAGGCTGAGAATCAGCACTTTTTGAACGTCAAAATTACATGAGACAGTCCCCAAAACGCCCGCCCTTCACCATTGCCTAATGCTTTAGCTCAGAAGAAATGGCGCAATAAACTCCCCATATATTCCCATAATAGTTGATTATTTTTATAAATTTAGATGAGCATCGATACTTTTTTCAATTTTTATAATATGTACATTGTAATTTGGCATTTTTCGCCGACCCCAAATAAATTGGGATAAGAGCAGTAAAATGAATGATAATATTATAATGTACATTTTGTTTGTTTTGACATCCAATATTTTTTCATTTTTGGACAGTTATATCATGTGCGTTTTGAGATTCGGAGCCATATCTGGCTACACGGGGTGTCGCTATTCACAGCAATAATATTGGGTGGTTTCGGGATTAATGTAAAACCATTTGGACCTTGTGACATAAACGCTGAGTTCCCCAGCGCACATCTGCGTGTCGGACCCCAGCGCGCCGCGCGTGACGTCGGTGGTGGCGGCGCGCGGCTGGGCGGGCGACGCGGACGAGCCGGCGCGCTTCCTGCCGCTGGCCAGCCGCGCCGTGCTCTACACCAGCAAGTACATCGCCGTCGTGTCCAGTAAGTCGCCTGGCTACGCTAGCGAGGATGACAGGCGTCATGTTATTTATGTTATAATTTTGACTGTTTACGAGTTAGGTCAGGCCACAGATGTGACGTGTCTTCATGTTGAATTCATATTATCCAGCGACAGTCTCCAACGACAAGGTGGACTACATCGACGTGTCGGCCGAGGGCGACAAGCTGCTGGGCGCGGAGCTATGCGGCGGGGTGCCGCTGCTGTTCAGCCACAAGCACGGCGTGCTGGCGCTGTGCCAGCCCGACGCGCACGGCACGCCGTGAGTATACGCGTACAGACGAAGGATCTTATGGTGGTGGGCAAAAACCGGTACTAACGTCGACATCTAGTGTTTTGAACATAGATACTTATATGAAAGAAGATAGTGATATGCCCCATAGTTGAAAATGTATAAGAAACCGATACCGCGGTGGTGGGGCCAACTTAGCGAAGTTGGCCCCACCACCGCGCCACTATTACACATGTAGTTCAGTAAAAGCAATAGATAAACAGTCGCGCACACACTTGCAATTCATAAATCAGATCGTACTATACAATCTATTATAAACCTTAACTCATCAAGTCGTTTATTTTACATATACGCTAGTGATTGACTAAATCGGAAAGTTATCGATTCTTCCATTCATTATTGTATTAAAAAAAAAATAGGGTCATGAAAATAAAGTAAATAAAAAACCGGGCAAGAGCGAGTCTGACTCGCGCACCGAGGGTTCCGTAACATCCGGGTTTATGAATAAGGTTTATGTTTATGAAATTAAATGTTTTTTTTATTATTTTTATATTTGAGTTGATTGAATAAAATGTAAATTGCGGTTTACGATTTATGACGTTTTAAAAAAAAACTACTTACTAGATCTCGTTCAAACCAATGTTCAGTGGAAGTTTACATGGTACTGTACATCATATATTTTTTTTAGTTTTATCATTCTCTTATTTTAGAAGTTACAAAGGGGGGACACACATTTTACCACTTTGGAAGTGTCTCTCGCGCAAACTTTTCAGCTTAGAAAAAAATGATATTAGAAACCACAATATCATTTTTGAAGACCTATCCATAGATACCCCACACGTGGGTATGATAAAAAAAAATTTTTTTAGTTTCAGTTCTAAGTATGGGGAACCCCAAAATGTATTGTTTTTTTTTCTATTTTTGTGTGAAAATCTTAATGCGGTTCACAGAATACATCTACTTACCAAGTTTCAACAGTATAGTTCTCATAGTATCGAAGAAAAGCGGCTGTGACATACGGACGGACAGACAGACAGACAGACATGACGAATCTATAAGGGTTCCGTTTTTTGCCATTTGGCAACGGAACCCTAAAAACGATATGTCCAGAACATATTATATTATAAAACAATTATGTAAATGTAGCTAAAAAAAATTATTGAAGTAATTAAAAAAATACATTATTTTATATCTTCTCATGGGTCTACCAACTGGATTTAAACGTCATTTCAGGTCTTCTATAAACCGGGTTAAAACGGTTGACAAATTGAAAAATTAACTATAATAGCAAAATGTTTGTTGGGCAATCGACATTGTTGTCGATAGCCTACGTTAGTGGATCTTCCCAACCACATGACTATCGCGCCGCAAGACACAGCGGCTGTACCATGCGACGCTCCGCAAAAATAAAGTATCGTTTTGTAATTTTTTCAGTGCTTATCCAGTCACTTAGCGACATACCTTAACCCACTTAAATACATTCCTCCTTAACCGTTACATATATAAGGTAACGGTTATGGAGGAATGTATTTGCTGCAAAAATAGTACAGCCGCTACGATATTTGAAAACAAAAATAATGTAGTAAAAGCAAGAAATATTTTACGATTTGTTGTTTTTCATGATTTTAAAGACAAATGCAGTAAAATACTTTTACTTACACATGGTAAGTGATTGCATGAGACACGAAGTATTCATTTCGACTTCGGTTTTTACAGAAAACCACTGAACAACTCGGCAGTTTTATATTTTATCACTGATTTACTAGGAGTTTTTGTTGTTGTAACTATAAAAAACCGGGCAAGAGCGAGTCGGACTCGCGCACCGAGGGTTCCGTAACTTCCGGGTTTATGCATAAGGTTTATGTTTATGAAATTAAATGTTTTTTTTATTTTTGAGTTGATTGAATGAATGGTAAATTGCGGTTTACGATTTATGATGTATTAAAAAAAAACTACTTACTAGATCTCGTTCAAACCAATTTTCGGTGGTAGTTTACATGGTAATGTACATCATATATTTTTTTTAGTTTTATCATTCTCTTATTTTAGAAGTTATAGGGGGGGGACAGACATTTTACCACTTTGGAAGTGTCTCTCGCGCAAACTATTCAGTTTAGAAAAAAAATGATATTAGAAACCTCAATATCATTTTTGAAGACCTACCCATAGATACCCCACACGTATGGGATTGATGAAAAAAAAAATTTGAGTTTCGGTTCTAAGTATCCCTTCCTTCTAAGGAACCCTAAAATTTATTGTTTTTTTTCTAATTTTGTGTGAAAATCTTAATGCGGTTCACAGAATACTCTACTTACCAAGTTTCAACAGTATAGTTCTTATAGTTTCGGAGAAAAGTGGCTGTGACATACGGACGGACAGACAGACATGACGAATCTATAAGGGTTCCGTTTTCGCCATTTGGCTACGGAACCCTAAAAATACTAGTAAGCCGTTAAATCAGTAAAACAACGTATTCACGGGAATCAAACATTGCACATCATTGCTTCAGCAACATGATTTTGTGTTGTTGGACATATTTCAAACGGCTACAACTCAGCTTTTCGCTAACCATAAACTGGCTTTACACCTAACTCTACTCACCTAAGTGTAACCTATCCCAATGTTAAGGCAAAGTATATGAAGAAGCAGGCTGCCTTGTGCATTGCAGATGAGTTTAATGAAACTTTGATACAAAACATGAGCCTATTATAATGTTTGTGGTTTTGTTATCAGGTCCATGTGCGAGAGTCCGATGGGCTCTCCTTGTCCGTCTGACATGTACGACGGAAACCTGTCGCTCTATGAAATTGACCCTCATGAGGTAAGTTGTCTTCGCCGAGTGTCGGGCATTCATACCACATGACATTCCAACGCGACATTTGTCAACAAGTGTCAGAATATCCTACCAAGTGTCGGAACCTCGCGACGTTTTGTTGTAAAGTGTTAACATTTCGTCATGTCTCACACACCTGTGACAAACACCTACCAAGCGTAGGGCAAAAATATGACAGGTTCAAAATATTTAAACTTTGTATTGTGGGTCATTTCTACAATCAAAAGTCATTAGCCCTCAGAAATCCGTATTTAATTAATTAAGTTTTACTTTAACATAATACGGCAATCTGCCAATTACGTAGTTAATGATAAAATTATGCAAAAACATGATACACTCATAATCTCACAGAAGCCCAGAAAATGATGATCGTAATGAGTGATGCTCACTCCCCACTCCCCAGGTGAGCATGGTGACGAGCGACGCGTGCGGCAAGCTGAAGACAGCCTTCCTGTTCCACGTGCGGCGCGACGCGTCCGCGTGCCGCGCGCTCGTGCGTGAGCTGTTCCCGCGCGCGCGCGAGACCGACGAGCGTGACGTGGACGGCGCGCTGGACCGTAGCGTGCTGCGCATCGCGCGTGACATGCTGGACGACGTGCCGGCCGGGGACCCCAGGTGAGTGTGGCGCGCGCGACATGCTGGACGACGTGCCGGCCGGGGACCCCAGGTGAGTGTGGCGCGCGCGACATGCTGGACGACGTGCCGGCCGGGGACCCCAGGTGAGTGTGGCGCGCGCGACATGCTGGACGACGTGCCGGCCGGGGACCCCAGGTGAGTGTGGCGCGCGCGACATGCTGGACGACGTGCCGGCCGGGGACCCCAGGTGAGTGTGGCGCGCGCGACATGCTGGACGACGTGCCGGCCGGGGACCCCAGGTGAGTGTGGCGCGCGCGACATGCTGGACGACGTGCCGGCCGGGGACCCCAGGTGAGTGTGGCGCGCGCGACATGCTGGACGACGTGCCGGCCGGGGACCCCAGGTGAGTGTGGCGCGCGCGACATGCTGGACGACGTGCCGGCCGGGGACCCCAGGTGAGTGTGGCGCGCGCGACATGCTGGACGACGTGCCGGCCGGGGACCCCAGGTGAGTGTGGCGCGCGCGACATGCTGGACGACGTGCCGGCCGGGGACCCCAGGTGAGTGTGGCGCGCGCGACATGCTGGACGACGTGCCGGCCGGGGACCCCAGGTGAGTGTGGCGCGCGCGACATGCTGGACGACGTGCCGGCCGGGGACCCCAGGTGAGTGTGGCGCGCGCGACATGCTGGACGACGTGCCGGCCGGGGACCCCAGGTGAGTGTGGCGCGCGCGACATGCTGGACGACGTGCCGGCCGGGGACCCCAGGTGAGTGTGGCGCGCGCGACATGCTGGACGACGTGCCGGCCGGGGACCCCAGGTGAGTGTGGCGCGCGCGACATGCTGGACGACGTGCCGGCCGGGGACCACAGGTGAGTGTGGCGCGCGCGACATGCTGGACGACGTGCCGGCCGGGGACCCCAGGTGAGTGTGGCGCGCGCGACATGCTGGACGACGTGCCGGCCGGGGACCCCAGGTGAGTGTGGCGCGCGCGACATGCTGGACGACGTGCCGGCCGGGGACCCCAGGTGAGTGTGGCGCGCGCGACATGCTGGACGACGTGCCGGCCGGGGACCCCAGGTGAGTGTGGCGCGCGCGACATGCTGGACGACGTGCCGGCCGGGGACCCCAGGTGAGTGTGGCGCGCGCGACATGCTGGACGACGTGCCGGCCGGGGACCCCAGGTGAGTGTGGCGCGCGCTACATGCTGGACGACGTGCCGGCCGGGGACCCCAGGTGAGTGTGGCGCGCGCGACATGCTGGACGACGTGCCGGCCGGGGACCCCAGGTGAGTGTGGCGCGCGCGACATGCTGGACGACGTGCCGGCCGGGGACCCCAGGTGAGTGTGGCGCGCGCGACATGCTGGACGACGTGCCGGCCGGGGACCCCAGGTGAGTGTGGCGCGCGCGACATGCTGGACGACGTGCCGGCCGGGGACCACAGGTGAGTGTGGCGCGCGCGACATGCTGGACGACGTGCCGGCCGGGGACCCCAGGTGAGTGTGGCGCGCGCGACATGCTGGACGACGTGCCGGCCGGGGACCCCAGGTGAGTGTGGCGCGCGCGACATGCTGGACGACGTGCCGGCCGGGGACCCCAGGTGAGTGTGGCGCGCGCGACATGCTGGACGACGTGTCGTCTGATATTTGTACGCCGGAAACGGCAGAATATTATGAAATTTTAAAAATATGTAACAACTCTGTAACAATATTCTGACAAATAAATAAATGATTATTATGATTATGATCTGACTGTCTGATGGACGTCGCTGCCTGCCCACAGATGGGCTACGCGCGGCGGCGCGGCCACGCAGCTGTGCCTGGGCAGCTCGGCGGCGCTGCAGGTGGCTGCGCAGCTGCGCGACAAGCAGCGCGCCTTCTCGCTGTTCTGCGACTTCCTGCGCGCGGTGGGGCTGTGGCAGCGGCTCGGGCTCGTCACTAGAGGTACGTCACGCTGCACCACTGTTGGACAAACTTTTGCTGCATTTCTATAGTTACTTAGAGGCTCGCAAGCTTAGAATAGTAGATTGCGTCATAGGGGACCAAAATAATGTATTGAGGGCGAGACCGATTGTTTGAATCCAGAGCGAAGCAAAGGATTCTAAAGTAGAATCACTTATGATTCTACGCTTACGTAACGAGGGATTCAAAGTACGTCCCTCGAGGTTAAATAATTTTAGTACGGTCGGCACACGCCGACCGCGCACTACCGCGAACGCGATTTTTACCGCGAGTTGTCGCCGCCGTGAGGTCTCACACTTTTTCACCTAATTAACTGTTTTATTTCGTTCAAAGACCGACTAATCGCGTACCTGCGTACTGTACGCAACATTATACATGTTATTAAATTGACTACAATTTTTTTCAATAAACTGCTGTTTTATAGCTTTTCACATAATAGCAAAGAGTTTATCTTAGTAGTAGTACTCAATAAATATGTGTCTAGTTTGGTAAACGTGCCCAGCGGAGTGCCTCAGAGTTCATTGTTCGGTCCTTTTTTATTTGCATTCTATGTTAACGACATCGATCAGTGCCTCCGTTCATCCAAACTATTAGGCTTTGCCGATGACCTGAAATCCTTTGCCACTATTTCAATGCTCGGAGATAGAGTAGCACACTACAGGCTGACTTGTATCGGCTTGAAGAGTATTGTCGGGCTAATAAACTTGATCTCAACCCATCCAAGTGTTCGATGGTCATTTACATTAGAAAATGTGCAGTCCGAGCCACTACTTATACTTTGGCGGACCAGATCTTGCCAACGTGCAATACTACTCGTGATTTGAGCGTCCATCAAGACAGTAAGTTACTTTTTGACACACACATTGACGCTATTGTTAAAAATGCTTCTAAACTGCTTCGGTTTATAATACGTCTCTCTAGGTGTTTTACTGATGCTAAAACACTAAAAATATTGTACTGCACTTTTGTAAGAAGTCAGCTAGAGTACGAGTCTCAGATATTGACCGCATGGAAAACATCCAAAGACGGTTCATAAAATATCTGTGCTTTCATCAAAAGATTCCATATCAGTCAACCGATTATCTTGGACTTTGTAAGAAGTATCATCTGCTACCACTGGTAGATCGACGTAAAATTGCAGACTGTTTATTCTTGTTGAAAATCCTCAATAACAATATTGATAACCCTGAGTTATTGTCAAAATTTTAATTTAATGTGCCAAGTGAAGCACTTCGTTTTAATCCACCCATACGTGTACCTCATACATCTTCGAATTATAGACAGAACAGCTACATTGTGCGCGCAAGCAGAAATTTCAATGACATAATCAAGGAATATGATTTTGATCCATTCACAATTAGTGTGAATTCGGCCCGAAGGTAATAATAATAATAATAATGGGTGCTGGGGTTGTATAAAGTAGATACAACTCTACGCACCTTCCTGATGTCGTGTATGGGGCAATGGAGGACGGTCCTTCGCTATCCAGGATGTCGAAATATCCAGAGGAATAGCGAGCCGATAAGGATCGAGCGAGGCATATTCCAGGGCGACAGCTTGAGTCCGCTTTGGTTCTGCTTAGCCTTGAATCCTCTAAGCACACTGCTGGAGGATTCAGGTCTAGGCTATCGGCTGAGGAGAGGTGGTCAGGTTATATCTCACCTCCTTTACATGGATGACCTAAAACTCTTTGCTCCCAACAATTTGCAACTGATGGAGCTACTGAAAATTACTGAAACTTTCAGTAGCGCCATCAGGATGGAATTTGGTGTGGACAAATGTGCGGTCATGCATGTAAAGCGAGGGGAGATTGTGGAATCCGTGGGGACCCAACTCTCGGACTCCACAAACCTTCGAGCCCTCTCCGCATCCGAAACCTATAAGTATTTGGGTATGTCGGAAGCGTTGGGCATCAATGTTACTGACATGAAGCAATCATTGAAAGAGCGCTTCTTTGGCCGCCTGAAAAAAGTATTTAATAGTCTTCTTTCAGGCGGAAACAAGGTGCGCGCCTTCAATGGTTGGGTCATGCCGGTTCTGATGTATTCTTTCGGCATACTCAAATGGACTCAGACCGAACTCGACGCCCTGGATAGGAAGGTCCGTACACTGCTGACTGCAAATCGAATGCATCACCCACGGTCATCGGTAATGAGGCTGTATATCCCGCGAAAGTGTGGAGGTCGAGGCTTTTTAAATGCTAAGACTCTCCACAATCGCGAGATATGCAGTCTCAGGGAATATTTCTTAGAAACCGACGTGGGGATGCATCGGGATGTAGTCGCGGTGGACAAGGGCCTCACCCCGCTCTCCTTGGGTAAAGAGAACTGGCGCAAACCAGTAGTGCTTGACACTACTGGTTTGCGCCAGTTCTCTTTGGCATGATCGCATGGAGGTATGGCAGAGTAAGGAGCTTCACGGACGCTTTTTCCGGGCCCTACATGGACCCGATGTAGATTTACTAGCGTCCGTAGCCTGGCTGCGTTTCGGTGACCTCTTTGGAGAAACCGAAGGTTTTGTCTTTGCAATTATGGACGAAGTTATGATGACGAACAATTATCGGAGATTTATTGTGAAAGACGGCACGGTTGACATCTGTCGGGCATGCCACCGGCCGGGAGAATCAATCAGGCATATTATCTCCGGGTGTTCTCGTCTAGCTAACGGAGAGTACTTGCATAGACACAACCTTGTAGCCAGGATAATCCATCAGCAACTTGCTCTGAAATACAGCCTTGTGGAATCGGAGGTGCCGTACTACAGGTATGTGCCCGACCCAGTTCTCGAAAATGGTAATATCACATTATATTGGGATCGATCCATCATCACTGACAGGACTATTATTGCCAATAAGCCTGATATAGTGGTGGTGGATCGATCAGAGCGACGCGCAATGATTGTTGATATAACCGTCCCGCATGATGAGAACCTCGTGAAAGCCGAGAAAGATAAACAGATCAAGTATCTTGACTTGGCTCACGAGGTTGTCGACATGTGGGATGTTGACTCAGCAATCATTGTGCCGATAGTCGTAACAGCCAATGGACTAATAGCCAAGAGCCTCGACCAACACCTGAAGAGGCTCTCGTTGGGCAGCTGGATCAAGGGCTTGATTCAGAAAGCGGTACTTCTGGACACGGCTCGCATTGTCAGGAGGTTCCTCTCTCTGGAGCCCTGACCGCCGGTAGCTTGGACCCTGTTCCCGATACCGGTGGGCTACTATTTTTTATATTTTTAAATGTTTTTATGTTTTTATATTCTAATATTTAAAAATATAATTTATATGTACATACAATTAAATAAAGGGAATAATAATAATAATTAATAATAATAATTGTTTATTTATAAAATGGGGATACATTTACAATGAATAGCTTAACAAATAAAATAGCGCACAGTTGCTAATTTGCCTGAACTAGGTTGAACCGGTGCTTCAGGCTAGAAAGTGCATATAAGTATTTAATGTAATAAATTAACAATCATGTATAACGTAAAAACTAAATTAAAACGTAGGTAAATAAAAGTAAAATAGCATGTTAGCAGTTCTATTTCCAGACAATAAGTAGGTCCTCTGTCTGTGCATAGTCGATGGTTAATAAATATTTAAGTATAATTTGTTTACAGCTATAGTAATTTAGTTTATAAATACTTAGTTTTCTATTTAATCTATTGTACAGGAATGGGCCTAAGAAAGTTATAAACCTTTCTACAAAGACATGTTTTGAGGTAGCATTAGATATGCATACTAAATCATTCCGTCTCTTGTTAGTATTGTCGGCATTGTAGGCAAGCATGGTGTGCTGTTTTAATACTAAGTGCATAATGAAAAGCTGGCGAACAGTTAGTACATTGCAGCATTTATATAGCAGATCTGTGGGAAAAAAGAAGGGATGGAAGTTTGCTACCTTTAAAATTGCTCTCTGAGCTCTTTCAAGAGGAAGCAAGTTAGTTTTTGGTGCGCCACCCCAAGAAGTGATACAATATTGAATTATAGATTGACATAGGGCCAAATAAACTTGTGTGATTAATTTTGAATCTGCTAATGTTCGCAATTTTTTAAAAACATATATTAGTTTGCGCACTCTTTTAACTAGGCTTTCAATATGTTTTTTAAAAGAGAGTGTGTCGTCCATTATTACCCCCGGGTATTTTATGTTGCTCGTTTTGTGGATAAAAGGACAATTACACATGGTGATTGTACGGTTTCCACATTGATGTGCGTATAGATAAGGGTTAGTTATATTGAGGCTTGCGCATGGAAAAGTGAATATATTTTGTTTTGTCAGCATTTAATGTTAGTAAGTTGCTATGAAGCCAATTAGTCACAGTATTAAAACCTAGTTGAGTGATTTCGAACAGTTCGCTACTGGTTTTGGCGCTAAATATTAACGCCGTGTCGTCGGCATATGATATTATTTTGCCGTCTTTAATATTTAGATTACACAAGTCGTTAATATAAATAAGAAAGAGGGTGGGGCCCAGAATACTCCCCTGAGGAACATCAAAACCAGTATTTTTCTGCTCATCGCTCGTAATATTATCTATTCTAACACATTGGTACCGGTTGTCTAGATAGTCAGTAAAAAGTTTCAGCGGCGTTCCCCTTATTCCTATGATCTCTAATTTGTTCAGAAGAACAGAAATAGACACCGTGTCGAAGGCCTTGGCTAAATCGAGAAAGACTCCCAAGGTCTGGTATCCTTTGCCGAGTTCTTCTGAAATATAATCAGTCAGGCTATGCACCGCATCTGCTGTCGACAGTTTGGCTCTAAAACCAAATTGCGCAGGGGATAGGATGTTGATTTTTTCTAGGTAATTAACAAGTCTACTGTTTATAATTTTCTCTAGAATTTTTGAAATTGAGGGGAGTAATGATATTGGCCTATGATTATTGACTACGTCCTTGCTTCCAGATTTAAAGATAGGGATTACAACTGCCTTTTTTAGACATCTGGGGAAAATTCCTTCCGAAAGACAGATTCGAAATATATGCGTTAAGGGAGGTACCAAAATTTGCTTAAAGAGTTTAAGGATCTTATTGCTTATGTTATCCCATCCAACTGCGCAGTCGTCTTTTAGCCCAGAAATGATTCGGGTTATTTCATCTTCATCGGTATCCAATATAGCAAACGATTTCAGGTTACAGCTATTGCTAGACTTTTGGAAAGATGGTTGGTCGCAATATCTCGGAATCTGATCGGCAAGAGTTTTCCCAACATTTACAAAGAAGTTATTTACATTGTTAGCTGATAAGAGTGGTGAAGTATTAGTCAGCAATAAACTCGAATTTGATTCACGCTGTTTAGACATAATATTAGTGACGTTTTTAATATGTTTCCAAAGTTGCTTGGTATTTTTACCTGCTTTATTTAATTCAGTTTTATCGTGATTATTTTTTAAATTCTTTAGGAGATTGTTGCAGAAATTCCTGTATCTTTTATAGGTGGTTTGAATTATTAGATTATCAGGGTGTCTTTTAGTTTTCTGATGAAGTTTATCTCTGTGTCTTATACACCGAATTAGTCCTGGAGTAATCCATGGTTTAATATTATACAATTTCTTATTTACTGTAGAAACTGTCGTGTACGTAACACGACAGTTTCTACAGTAAATAAGAAATTGTATAGGTAATATTGCTTGTTGAACATGTGTTATTAAGTACGATAAAGCCAGATTAGCGTCAGCAGTATTGTAAACTAGGCTAAAGTCAATGTTGCACAAATCATATTCGAGTTTGTTTGTATTTAATTTGCTAATAGTAGGAGGACGATTTAGCTTAGGCAGCGTTAAATTTACGTTGAGTAAAACTGCGTGATGGTCCGTAATTGTTGAGTTAGTAACAAGCGTAATGTATGATAGGCTGGTTTTGATCATCATATGATCGAAGCAGGAACCGCTCTGATGAGTAGGCAATGTGTGAGCGGGGAGAAAACCATGGTATAAGCAAATATTAAGGTAATCTTGGGTCCCTGCATCGCAGTTTTCGGAGCCAATATTTATATTTAAATCACCTGTTAGTATAACATTCTTAAATGGGCTTAGTGCTTGAAAGATCTGGTTTAAGGAATTGTTAAAAGGATCTAAGTTTCTAGAGGATGGGGATCTATACATAGCGATTATCGCTGTGGTTGTACCAATTTTGATGACTAAACAATTACTCATACAGTCTTGTAGGGTGTGTTCCTCGACTGTTACCTTTAATGATTCCTTAGCATAGACTACCACACCATCATTTTGATTGTAGTTTATTTTGGTATGTAATAAGTTGTACCCCGGTATTAATGGGAGGCTATCGTGGCGATTAGAAAGCCAGCACTCGGTAAGTACCATTATATCACAATCAAAGTTAAGTCTATGAAGAAAAATATTAAAGCTATCTATGTTCTTATAAATACTACGAATGTTTTGGGTTAGTACGGTTAGCGAATTTTGATAGTCGGAAAGATATTGTCTGCAGTCCTCAACGTCACATGTCTTTGATCTAGTTAAAAATGTGTTATCTATATCGGTAATTAAGTTATCATCCATATTAAAATAAAATAAAACAATAAATTAAGTCTAAAATATAAACTAGTATGTGGCGCTCTTAGGCGCCTTCATAATCTATCGAATTAATGTACCTGTATTCGGCAGCTTTTTTAGCAGGGCAATCTGTATCTCCCGTCTTGTGGTTGGCTTGTTTTTTAAAGCGCAAACATGTAGCACATTTTGGCGGATTGGCCTTCTTTGCGCAGTCTTGCATTGAGTGCCCTTCTTCACCGCAATGGCCGCATGTGGGGGCAGCAATTTTGCACGTTTTGGCTGCATGACCATACTGCTGGCACTTGTAACATCTAGTTACCAATGTAAAGTCTCGTACCGGGCAGGACGTCCAATTTATAAACAATCTGTCCTGTGTAACGAGGGCCTTGCGAATGATGGCTGGAACTTCTATAATGTAGTTGCAATTCTCAGCATCCTTCCTGCCAGATTTGTGGCTCAGTTTTATTGAGGTCAAAAATGTATCTAGGGACATAGTCGGCAGTTTGTCGGTCAAGTTCTGTTCATAGATACACTTATAAACCTCATTTTCGGACATGGATGTGGGAACTCCTATAACTATAATGCGAGGTTTGCGTTTTTGAGGTTCGTCGACGGTAAGCCCTGACGAAGCGCGTTGGACTGTGTGCTTGAGCTTATCTAGGTCATCTTTGGTCTCAGTGCTGATTATTAATCCTCCTTTTCCTATTTTGCGTACGCCTCGTACTTTCAGCTTCATTTCTCCAGGGCATATGATTTTTTGGACAATGGTCTTGGTTTCGTCACTGGTCTTTGAATTATCACAAGGATAAATCGCCACGGAACTAAAAGTATTAGGACGAACAAAGCTGTTGGACCCCTTCTTCACCATATCTGCAAAAGATGTGCCCGCACCCTGCTTCGTACAGGACTCCTGAATCGTCCGGTTCATCTCCGTTAGACAGTCGGACAGGTCTCGAGCTTCGGTCATGGATTTAAGAGTGGTATGGGTTTGAATGGCTTTTTGCTTTAGAGACTGGTACTGAACAGCCATTTGCGAAACTCCATGACCAACTTTTCGGCAAAGATTATTTATTTTTAATTTCTGCTCAGTGTTGAGCTTACCATCAAAAGCAGTAGCACATACCTCATTCAGGCATTGCTCGATTGATGTCATCCAGTTCTGGATCTCTGGAGTGGTCACTACTTCAATTTTATCGTCTTGGTCCTGTCTTGGTTGTCGCGGCGGTGTCGGTGCCGGTGTCGGTACCGGCGTCGTCGGTACCGGGGTTGGTACCGGGGTCGGTGTCGGTGGAGGGCTGTGTCGTATCATCGCGCTCCGATTATTGGGGCTGCCTTCCATATAACAAGAGTATTTCAGAATAATCCAGTCAGTTCATTATTTAAACTTGTCACTTAAAATGTTTGTCACGCTAATACACTAAAACTAGGTCACTATTTATGCAAACGTTAATTTATTTTATTTTTAAAAATGCATTGATGAGCACGTCTGTATGCTTTGAATCAATTAATAATAATTCAATTAAGGTGCTTTAGACTCAATTTTTTCAAGTAGCTGTAGGTTATATTATTTGTTTTTGTTATTTTATTATTTTCTCTATTATTTTAGTCATATTATTGCAAACTAAGTATTTATATTGCTTCTTACTTTAATTTAGGCGATGTGTTTTTGTGCTGACACCATAAATTATTATTATAAGTCTATACTTGAGGATTTGTAATTGGCTTTCGGGTGACTATGTTTTCCTTTTGTGTTTGTTTTTATTAGCTGTAAGTCCTGCATGTACTAAAATAAATAAAATAAATATTCTAAAAATTGTACTTCTGCTGCAATTTTGAAAAAATATTTTGCTCTATAACTAAAATTAAAAATACTGAATTGTTAATCGACTTTTGTTTTTGACTGTACACTGTGGCACACTCTGCTTTACATCCTCTTCTATGCGAAAAATAAATACGAGATCAAAATATTTTATTTCACATAAACCTACATGGGCACTTATAAAACGTCAGAAGTTAGGTGTACGGTTGTAATTGGTCGTTTCCTATGGAGAAGAGCCGGCAAGAAACCCCACGGTTACTCTTTTTTAAAATAATTGGCTCTTACAATGTTTTCAAATTTCAGTAGGTATGGGAGGACAGCGTAGGCCTGTCAACAAGTATGTCTACAAGGCCCACAAAGTCCTCACATTTATGAAATAAGAATCTATCAAAAGGATAAATAAAGAGATGCTTTTAGTAGTGACGAATATTTATATTTTCTAACGATTTGTTTGGTAGTAAATTGTTTATGACAGTTTGTGCGTTTTATTTTACACTTTTTGGTGTTAATATTTCAATTTCGTTGCTAGAACTCTTAATTTATTCAATTTGTGTGAATCAAATTAAAATTGTCTGTAATATTTCAAGTAATAAAAAATATAAAAAAATAAGTTTCTGCGTATTTTTTATTTGGTTAAATAATGCTGCATCGACAGGCGCGCTTTTTTTATTACCTGCCAGGACTTAATGAAACGTTCAAACTTTTTTAATTAAATAGTGTTCTAAATTCAAAAGTCATTCGTCACTGTTAAGTGCGCCGGAAGGACCCATTTCGCTCGCAATTATCGAGGAAGCCTTCGGTATATTTTCGAACAGATGGGATGTTTTTTTTTTTTCGTTAAAATATCGATACCTACGATGCCGACGTCTGTTAAGTTTGGCCAGCTAATTTAATTTGACTATGTATAGTAATTGCTGCCAATTCTGTGTCAAATTTAATTTTCTAGTGGTTTGGAGCTGATATGGATAGATGATATTTTCAGTGGTTGGTTAAAGTTGTGGTATGTCCAGAGAGCGGCGGCGGCGTGGTGAGCACGGTGGCGGCGCTGGGCGCGCTGGCGGAGCAGCTCACTGTGGCCGCCGCGCTGCGCCGGCTGCAGCAGGGGCCCGACGCGCAGCTCATCGACGCCGCCATCTACCAGGTCGGTTCGTGTTGTGTGTCCAGAGAGCAGCCGGCCGTAACGTGTATATCTTTTGTTGGAGGTCCTTAATAATCGGATGCGTCAGGTGGTGTGCGGCGACAACCCGGAGGTGGAGGAGGAGCCGGAGGTGTTGGCGGCGCTGTCGTCGGGCGCGCTGTCGCCGGGCGACGTGTGCTACCGGCGCGTGTCGCGCGCGGCCCGCGTGCTGCGCGGCCTGGCGCGCGCGCCCGCGCCCGCGCACGACGCGCGCGCCGCGGCCAGCCACGCTGCTGCCACCATGAACATACTTACTGTGAGTTATCTGAACATAGTATAAAGCGAACTTGTCGCTGTCGCCGGGCGACGTGTGCTACCGGCGCGTGTCGCGCGCGGCCCGCGTGCTGCGCGGCCTGGCGCGCGCGCCCGCGCCCGCGCACGACGCGCGCGCCGCGGCCAGCCACGCTGCTGCCACCATGAACATACTTACTGTGAGTTATCTGAACATAGTATAAAGCGAACTTGTCGCTGTCGCCGGGCGACGTGTGCTACCGGCGCGTGTCGCGCGCGGCCCGCGTGCTGCGCGGCCTGGCGCGCGCGCCCGCGCCCGCGCACGACGCGCGCGCCGCGGCCAGCCACGCTGCTGCCACCATGAACATACTTACTGTGAGTTATCTGAACATAGTATAAAGCGAACTTGTCGCTGTCGCCGGGCGACGTGTGCTACCGGCGCGTGTCGCGCGCGGCCCGCGTGCTGCGCGGCCTGGCGCGCGCGCCCGCGCCCGCGCACGACGCGCGCGCCGCGGCCAGCCACGCTGCTGCCACCATGAACATACTTACTGTGAGTTATCTGAACATAGTATAAAGCGAACTTGTCGCTGTCGCCGGGCGACGTGTGCTACCGGCGCGTGTCGCGCGCGGCCCGCGTGCTGCGCGGCCTGGCGCGCGCGCCCGCGCCCGCGCACGACGCGCGCGCCGCGGCCAGCCACGCTGCTGCCACCATGAACATACTTACTGTGAGTTATCTGAACATAGTATAAAGCGAACTTGTCGCTGTCGCCGGGCGACGTGTGCTACCGGCGCGTGTCGCGCGCGGCCCGCGTGCTGCGCGGCCTGGCGCGCGCGCCCGCGCCCGCGCACGACGCGCGCGCCGCGGCCAGCCACGCTGCTGCCACCATGAACATACTTACTGTGAGTTATCTGAACATAGTATAAAGCGAACTTGTCGCTGTCGCCGGGCGACGTGTGCTACCGGCGCGTGTCGCGCGCGGCCCGCGTGCTGCGCGGCCTGGCGCGCGCGCCCGCGCCCGCGCACGACGCGCGCGCCGCGGCCAGCCACGCTGCTGCCACCATGAACATACTTACTGTGAGTTATCTGAACATAGTATAAAGCGAACTTGTCGCTGTCGCCGGGCGACGTGTGCTACCGGCGCGTGTCGCGCGCGGCCCGCGTGCTGCGCGGCCTGGCGCGCGCGCCCGCGCCCGCGCACGACGCGCGCGCCGCGGCCAGCCACGCTGCTGCCACCATGAACATACTTACTGTGAGTTATCTGAACATAGTATAAAGCGAACTTGTCGCAATGGACTTCGTTCATTTAGAGCATTTATTCCGGTGGGTTAAATGCAAGCGCACTTTCTTTGTAATAATTAACTTAGCAGAGGTATCTCGATTATGACATGTCGTCGTTGCACTCGTGTGAAGCACCGGTGGGTCACTAGTTATACTTATAAAAGCCACTACGACGACCGACGAAGGTGACTCGTTAGCTCACAATACTGCAGCCTTGCGATGATAAATGTCTGGGGGATCGGCGACTTCAGCTAGTATGTTGAATATTTACGATCAAATATTTTATTAATCATAACAGTTCACTATCATCTGCCTAGCCTTTTCCCAACTATGTTGGAGTCGGCTTCCAGTCTAACCGGATGCAGTTAAATACCAATATTTTACAAGAAGTGATTGCCTATCAGACCTCCACAACCCAGTTACTGGGTAATACGATACCCCTTGGTAAGACTGTTTCTCAGACTTTCGGGCTTGTGACTACCCGTAACGACTGTCAAAGATTCACGAATGACAGCTGGGACCAACGGCTTAATGTGCTTTCCGAGGCACGGAGGGGTCACGGGATGTAAAGATGGTCACCCATCCACAGACCAACCGCGGCAAGCGTAGCTTAACCTAATCGATCGACCTGTGCGGGTGTCATTATTATAGCCCCTCAATTATTATCATTGTTGTTATCATAACAGTTATCAAAGTGATTTCCTAATTTACAATTACAGGAATATAATGAGTATTCCAAATGACATTTCTTATGAAAAGTAAGTTAGCTATCGATGAGTAACCAAACGTTGTACATAACAGAACGTGCTGAGCGCGGTGCACAAAACGCGCGCGCAGTGGAGCGCGGGCGGGGCCGGGGCCGGGGCCGGTGGGGCCGCGGAGGCGCGGGGCCCGCGCGCGCTGCTGCCGGCACTAGGCGCACTCCTGCGGCGCGGCGTGTCGGCGGGGCGCGCGTGCACGGACGCCACGCTGCGCGCGCAGACGCTGGAGGCGGCGGCGTCGCTGGCCGACCTCATGCTGACGGACGCGGAGCCCCTCAACAGCGAGCCGCACACGCAGCACGTTTACGAACGGATCCGGCGGGAAGCTATACAGCCCTTCAGTCAGTATACCTTGAACTCGATTAACACCAAATCAATAAAACAGCCCGAGTGCATAATACGATTCCAGCTACTTTTTAACAATAAACATCCTTTCATTTTGAAAATTAACAATCCGTCCTCACATGTTGTACGAGGTTGTTTATTTTATTTAATATTATTTTTCTACGAATGTAACTTTTTTCCAATTCATATCGTGCACATTACTAACACAAAGCTGATATAAAAATACCAAGAGAAAACCTGGATTTTGTGTAAGTCTGAATCACCAGCTCGTCTTGAGCAAGCGGTGTGACGTTGTAATCAATACGCATGCCTTCTGTACACGAGAAGAAGCCTTTGCCCCGCAGTGGGACAATAATAGGTTAATGTCATTGCGTTATTTACTTCGTACAACAAAATATTTCAATAGATTAGAATAGATTTATGAATCTCCTTCAAAATCCTTTATACAGGGTGAATTTTCCAAGTGGACTTGGATGGCCAAATCCGAAACTATGAGGAATAGCGAAAAGTACTCAAAGGAGTCGCGGGCTCGATTTTGATGAAAACTAAAACTGCATCATTGGATTTTTGAAAAATCAATATTTCTAGCCAGCAATCGAACTCTTTGACTTTGAAAAAAAATACACTGTATTTACACCATCCGATAGTGTCGCTGATGAGAATCGAATTCTGGGAAGTAATGACATACGGGAAACTTAAGGAAAATGTTGGATTTCAATGAACTGCTTCTTATTTTAAAGTATTCATACCGACCTTGTTCGAAATGATGTCTTGTTCGAGTTTTAGTTTTCATCAAAATCGAGCCTGCGACTCCTTTGAGTACTTTTCGCTATTCCTCATAGTTTCGGATTTGGCCATCCACGCCGACTTGAAAAATTCACCCTATATACTGATTATAAGCGTGCCACATAATTAGGATGCTCATAATAAATTATTTCGAGTAGCATAATTAAACCGAGTTTAAAACTGACACAGTTTGGAATAGTGTAAGCTGTATCTTAAAAGTATATTTGTTTTAACGTGACTTTATTTATTTCAGTCGACGAAGGCCAAACGGAGCGTGCGGCGGCTCTTGCTGAGAAATTCAAAGACTTTGAGTTGTTGATAGAGATGTGTGTCAAGAACGACGACATGGACAAACTTTTCTCGTATATCGACAAGTATTCCAACGAGGTTTGTATATCACTGTATTGTTGGTTTTAACTACTGAATAGCTTTTATGTGAAATAATGCGTTAAACGCGAAAGTAAGCGGTAAACGGTTAAAGGTAAGTGGGTATCAGATGCAAAATACTACTCATGTGAACGAGTAAGCACGTATCGTGTCAATGTGACATGATGTATGAGTGGGATAGACGTAACACAGAGGTAGATTGTTATACAAGGGTCGAAAGGAATCAATTTCAAGACGAGGTATTTAGACGCCCGAGCACAGCGAGGGCGGTTGTAGTTCGAGTAGGAATTGATGAGTTTCACCCATGTTAAACACTCTACTTTTCATTTCGAATATAAGGAATGTAAAAAATAGTAGTTTTTTTTTAAATATTTTTTGATAATAATAACATGAATAGTATCTATTTAAAATTAATTGAGAAGTTAGAACAATTTGGAGTTAAATAATTATCATACTAATAGTCTCTTTAAATTTTGAAATATGGAACACACCGCGTCACCGCCGCGGGCCGTCCCGCTTAATAGTTATTTTTTTAACTCACACTGGCTGTTTATACACTCACAAGACCGCAGGATTTTTCTTAATTATATAAAAACTTTCGTAGCTGACCAAACTTAGTTCTATTTTTTTAATTCATTCCTGCCCTAGACAGGGTAGCAATTACTATGAGTCTTTCCCGCCCAAAGGTGGGAAGCAGCGTCTTCCATCCGCTTTTCGGATCAAACAAACACTACTTTCCGAGTATGACAAATGAAAAGTAAGTCTTGTGATCTCCTGAAAACAAAGTGTTGCGTTGTAACAACATAAAGTTCAGTCATAGTAAGAACAAATAAGTAAGCCAACTCGAGCCCAAAGCGAGCGATAATAGCCTAAACACGTAGGGCTGTCGCTTACAGTTTACTAGCTGACCCGGCGAACTTCGTACCGTCCCGCCAGCCGCTCTGTCCCCGCTTTTTAAATCTCTGATATCTTCTAAGATAGTCATGTTAATGATATGCCGTAAAAGGGCAATTTTGATCTCGACTTTCGTATTCGTAGGTACCCTACGAATACGAAAGTCGAACGAAGTCATTGTATTCCGCAATGCACTTATTGCTGCTCATGAAATTGGTTGATTTGAAATTTTCCTTCCTATTTAACGGGCTTAAGACCATCAAAAACACCTCAGTTGGTGTATCTACTAAATCTAAATGGCTTTTCTCTTTGTTATAAAAATGGAAAGATTCGCTAGTTAAGTATGGGTTAAGGTTTTCAAGTGCTAATTTTGTTTAGGAACACTGGTTATCAGGTATTTTTGGTATTCTTGGCGTAGTTAACAATTTGAAATCAACTTATTTACACCAATTGATTTAACTATGTATTTACAAATTATCGTCTATGTACAAATAAAGAAATTACCTAAGCTAGTCGGAGGTATTGTTCAAAGTGTCCACCTTCACGTTCTAGACAGTCTAGTACGACGTCGCTGGTTTTCTTTCAGCTTTCGCAACACAAACACATTCGTTTTTACAGTGTCGAAAGCACTAACCACTTTTTCCCTTAATTCTGTAACACTTGTTATTTCGTCTGTGTACACTAGTCTTTTAATGTCTCCCCACAAATAAAAGTCCAGGGCGTTAAGTCCGGAGACCGCGGGGCCAGGCCACAGTTCCACCGCGGGTAATCCACTGGTTGCCGAAACTTTCGGTCAAGTACTCGCATACTTGACGACCGTAGTGAGCAGGGGCACTGTCCTGCTGGTAATACAAGTTGCGATGGAGTGCCAGGAGAACGTTATCGAGCATCTCCTCGACGTCTTGTCGTAGTAGCTCCAGGTAAGTAGTGCTGGTAAGGTAACCCTCGATCAAATAGTGTCCAAGCACGTGGTCCCCTATTGTCACTTAAACATGACAAGCAAGCGCGTGCCCTGTACGCCAAAGACACAAATATATGACTATAACACGAAATAAACAATTAAATCATTACTTTTGTGTGTTTTCATTTGTATACCTTAAATATTTAAGTTCTTGTCCGTATTTAATTGCTTGAAAATTTGGACCTCCCATAGTAATAGTAAATCATTGATGTGCTATTACTATGGGAGGTCCAAATTTTTTTTTTCATCTTCATTCACCTCCTTCAGGGTTGATACCCCCTTTCCGTTACACCTTGTATATATAGCCACGGACGCGCAGGCGCGAGGCGTTTACGTACCTACTCTGATAGAATACCTTAACAAATGTTCGCCGTGATTCTTTAAATTGACATAACTTTTTTATTTATGAACCGATTGACATGAAATAAACACTAAATGTTAAGTGAAGCTTACTACAATATATTAGTGAAAACCGCATCTAAATCGAATAAGCCGTTTCTGATATTAGCGTGCACAAACACAGCAGACAAACAGATAAACAGACAAAAAAAAATTTAATTACATTTTCGGGTTCGGCATCGATATAATAACAACCCCTGCTACTTTTTTTTTATATATTTCCATTGTACAGACACCACTTTTCTACAATTTTATTATATGTATAGATAATTCTGTAAAAACATATCTATTATAGTCGCGAATCATATTCTAATCAAGATACCTGACATTGACCTGCAAATTGCAAAAAGCGTAAGAAAATTTGAATTTCACGGTCATACCGCTGTGTATTCACCTTAAGAGTAAACTAGCCGCGAGCTCGAACTCAATGGTGGTCATGGCCAAAAAGTACGCTGTCTCACCTGGCTTCGAGTCCGACGAGCTAGTATCAGTGATGAGCAGTTAGACGCTAGTCTACACGAACAACGTCTAGTTCTCACACACATAAACACCATTCTGAAACCGGCGCGTAAAAAAAATCGAAAAGTCCTTTGGAAAATCGAGTTTTATGAAAAAAAACACTGCATAAATCAATTATAAATAAAGTTTATTAAACTCTTCGATAACTGAGCTTTGTCGGTATGGACTTGGTTTTGTAGATTTTACAGTTCTTTTATTACTTATTTACACCAAAAGTTACGTTAAAAATAGCAAGAAAAACAAATCTTTGTTGGCTCATAACTTTTTAATGATTTTTTATTTTACTATTCTGTTTCCGTACAGACAAAATTAATAATAAGTCAAAACGATATCAATGATATCATGTTTAACTTTGGATGCACAATGTCAAACAGTGGAGTAATACTGTGTATTTCGCTTTTTCGTGCTAACCTAATGGTCAGCTACTCACAACTGAATATGCGTTTTGGCGTGTTGCAAAATCGAAACTGAAGTCGCCATCTTGTATTTTCCGTACAATTTCACAATAGTATATTTCATTACAAGTGCGGAAAGGCTGTCATTGCAAAGAGTTCCGACAAATGTCTACCCGAGCCGAGGCGCAGCCGAAGGCGAGGGTTGACTGTCGGAACAAGTTGCAATGACGGTTCCGCACGTGTACGGAATGACTATTTTTAATACAGTTGCGAAAAAATGAAGCAATTTAATAAAATAATAAAAACACAATAAACTCAACTAACTTAACATTTATTTCTCATAAAAGTTATACACTTCTGGACACATCTGGCCCACCTTGTATTTTCAGTTTCGTTTGGTCCTAGCTAAAATTATGTGCGTGTGGTGTGAGGGCCACTTTGTTAAAACTCTTTGAAAATGTGCTTAGGATTTAGTGAACATTCCCAAAGAATTGTGAAAGTTGGTATCAGATTTTGTGAAAGTCTAATAACCGAGTTATAGACTATAAAGTTGGGCCCTCAGTTCTCACATAGAGGATTGAGGGCCCACCTGAAACTGATAAACTATGGACACTACAGAAAAAGTCTTTATGCCAAAATCTAAGCTAATGCCAAACAAAATTTGTGAAAACAAGATATTATCGCAAAACACTGTCCTACTTTGTATATCTTCGTACAAAATGGGCCCTCAATTCTCACACACGTAAAAGTTTACTACGCAATTATAATGAAATCATTAACTTACAGCTACTGTTTGAAATCCTATATGCTACTAAATAAATTGTGAAAATTTATGAAAGCAAGAACAGGTCACCATTTTTTGTTGTTTAAAAGTTATGACCTTGATAAAATTCGGGCCCTCAGTCCTCCATTTTATTTTGTTTTCGATTTATTACGCTTATCGTATGAAAGATAAGACAAATACAAAATTGTCTCTTTTTGTGAAAAAAATTGTGCAACAAATGCGATACCAGAAAGAAATTAAAAGACCCTTTATTGTATAAGTAAATTGAGTTTTATTTTTATTCTCTGTATTAGGGAATAGGGTGACCACAATTTCTTTTAGATTGCAGTAAAGATTAGTAAATGTAGAGTCATAGGTTTTAATAAACTTACAAATAGCATTTGTACTCAAGTTTCGTGATAAAAAAAAATATGTCGGAAATTGAACGATCACATAGAAAAATACTGTTATCCAAATCATTTCTGCTTGAAAAATCATTCGTTCCGAAAAAACTAATGACAATACTCAAATAATTTATTTATTATTTTTATAAAGGCTTTTGCCCAGCAATGGGACAATGTAGGCTAAATATAATGCTAACTAATATTATAAATGCGAAAGTAAGTTTGTTTGTTAGCTTTTCACGCCTAAACCACTGAACCTTTCATCCCGAAAAAAGTGCTGTTCCCGAGGAAAACAACAATGACGTTATTATGATAATATATGGAGCCATGTGACTTTCGAATTTCACGCGGACGAAGTCGCGGGCAGAAGCTAGTACCTAATAAAGCAGTGCGTTCCTGGATGTTTTTTTTATTCCTAGGTAGGTACTTGCACAATAACAAAGATGTTTTCTGGAGTATGAAATAATTATATTTTACTTTAAAAACTTTACAATTTATAAATAGGTGAAATTGAATTAAACAATTCTTAGAGTGACTATCTAAATACTATTTAGTAAAATGTTACGAACTTACCTATGTATCAAAACAAACGTACCTTGAATGTTTGATATCTTGACCGAAGATGATCGAGTGTCTTGACCGAGGATGTGTTTGCGTATTAAAAAATTATTTTCATTTTTAATCTTCACTACAACTGTTTCATAAAACTCGCTTTAATGCTTTATTACCTACAACTTCCGCTGCACTATCATAAACTATTGTTTAGTAACTACACTAAATATTACAACTATTGTGCATATTTATGTAAACAATAATTATATAATACATGTAATAATATTTTTAATATAATATTAGCTAGTTATTAGTTTTATTTATAATATTTATTAGGATTATATATTTAGCCTATATTGTCCCATGGCTGGGCAAAAGCCTTTATAAAAATAATAAATAAATTATTTGATTATTGATTAGTTATTTCAGAACGAACGATATTTCAAGCAAAAATGATTTGGGTAACAGTATTTTTTTTGTGATCATTCGAATTCCGAAATTATTATTTTTTTATCACGAAACTTGAGTACAAATGCTATGACGATAATAAGCGAAAAATCGAAGAAAGTTTATTAAAACTTATACTCTACATTTACTTATCTTTACTGCAATCTAAAAGAAATTGTGGTCACCCTATTTGCAAATTCAGATAATAAAAATAAAACTCGATTTTCTTATATAATAAAGGGTCTTTTAATTTCTTTCTGGTATCTAATTTGTTGCACAATTTTGACACAAAAAGAGACAATTTTGTATTTGTCTTATCTTTCATACGATAAGCGTAATAAATCGGAAACAAAAGAAATGGAGGACTGAGGGATAACTTTCAAACAACAAAAAGTGGTGACCTGTTCTTGCTTTTATAAATTTTCACAATTTATTTAGTAGCATATAGGATTTCAAACAGTAGCTGAAAGTTAATGATTTCATTATAATTGCGTAATAAACTTTTACGTGTATGAGAATTGAGGGCCCATTTTTTACGAAGATATACAAAGTAGGACAGTGTTTTGCGATAATATCTTGTTTTCACAAATTTTGTTTGGCATTAGCTTAGATTTTGGCATAAAGACTTTTTCTGTAGTGTCCATAGTTTATCAGTTTCAGGTGGGCCCTCAATCCTCTATGTGAGAACTGAGGGCCCAACTTTACAGTCTATAACTCGGTTATTAGACTTTCACAAAATCTGATACCAACTTTCACAATTCTTTGGGAATGTTCACTAAATCCTAAGCAGATTTTCAAAGAGTTTTAACAAAGTGGCCCTCGCACCACACGCACATCTAAAATTTTATATTAGGTCGAGCAAAAAGTTTTTATGCAGTTTTGAACCTGGCACATTCACAATTTCATTCAATAGTCTTTTTTTGAATTTCGAACACAGAATTTAAAGAAACAAAAGACAATTTGGAGCCTGTTTGTTGATATCAAACAATCGAATACTAAGAAAACTTGGTTTTATTGGTTTACTTGGATTTAATTCTTGAAAAAGTGATTGATATCTTTGATTTTGAAACAAACATTACTTATTCTTAACATTAAGGTGAGGTTCTATCAATAATCTATGGATACTTCACCTGAAGTCGCCGCCCAAGCTGTGGCACTTGTTCAGGCCGGACACAGCCAAAGAAACGTGAGTGCTCAACTTAATTTAAGTCGATCTGCGGTCCGAAATGTTTATCGGAGGTACCTAGAGAGTGGCGGCTTTGTTCGTCACCAAGGAAGGCCACGATCTCGGGTCACAACTGAAAGGCAGGATCGATTCATCGTGACGACCAGCTTGAGAAATCGTCACCTTACCTCCATTGAGATACAAAACCAACTTCGCGACTTCCACGGAGTATCTGTGAGCGCTCGAACTGTTCGGAGATGGTTAAAAGAACGCGATATGGTACCACACAAGCCAGCTAATGGGCCCAAACTAACGCGAGCCCACCGAACAGCGCGCCTTCATTTCGCACGCAGTCATTTAAATTGGACACAGCAAGATTGGAGCCGTGTACTCTTTTCTGATGAGTCTAAAATTGTGTTACATGGCAATGATGGAAGGAAGAAGGTCTACCGACGTAAGGGAGAGCGTTTCGCACAATGCTGCTTTGAAGAGAGGGTTGCTTATGGCGGTGGCTCATGGCCTGTCTGGGGCGGTATATCCGCGAGCGGCAAAACTCAACTTGAGGTTGTTACAGGACCACGGCTGCCAACATTAAATGCTGAAAGGTACATTCGTGAGTGCTTAGAACCTCACGTGATACCATACGCGGACTATGTGGGCCCAAATTTCCTTTTTATGCATGATAATGCAAGAGCCCATGCGGCCGGCATCGTCAGGGAATATCTTCGGGATGTGAACATCACAGTTATGGACTGGCCAGCCAGAAGCCCAGACATGAACCCCATTGAGCACATGTGGGACGAGCTAAAAAGACGTGTTAGGGCTCGTCAGCCAGTTGCCCAGACGATGCAGGAGTTGAAAACTGCCATAGAAGAGGAATGGGAGATGATCCCTCAAAATTTCATAGAGCGGTTGATAAACTCTATGCCTAATCGTATGAGAGCTGTGGTAGATGCCCATGGAGGCAACACGCGTTATTAAATTAAACCTTTATTTGATAAAACATGTTTTTTATTCAAAAATCAATTGCCTTTAACAAGGCGCATATCCGACTTGTTAGGCGTAGCTCCATGTTGTATGGTATTCTGAATTCAAATTTAAAACAATACGATCGAAAAAGATGGTAAAATGTATCAGGTTTAAAACTGCATCAACAGTTTTTGTTCAATCTAGCAATCATATTTCGGTAGGGGCCATCGAAACCTAAACTCTAAGGTGGGCCAATAGATGTGTCCAGAAGTGTAATTCACATAAACCTTGAAATTGGTACAGTTTTTTATACTAACTGGGGAAGTTTTAGGTTGCATATTTACTGTTTGAGACAAACTATTATTAATTTCGTATGATTGTTCATGTATACATATTTGTCATACAATGGCGTTTGCTAGTTGATGGAGTTGGATCTGATGAATTATCATTATCAACGAAGGTAGAAAAGGTAGAAAACGGACGAACGTTCTCTGCAACATGTGAAGGAGACGGACTGGACCTTAAATTAATGGATTGTGTGATTTTTTCCCAGTTTCTAGTTTGTTGTTTAATGAATCACCAATATAGCTTTCTGCAACTTTGTGTGATTTCCAACCTCCTAGTCGCTTTAAGGACGTCAAATTGGCTCCTGAATCTGCCAATAATGTAGCAGAGGTCCTCCTGAAGCTGTGCCCAGTATAATACTCAGCATCCGGCAGACCAAGAAACGTAGCTATTTCTTTTGGCATAATACCAAATTTATTTATCCCGATTGCTTGAGCTGTACACTTCCCTTCATGGTAATTTTGAAAAAAAACGGTCGGTTTTTCCTTTTTGGGACCGCTGATTCATATATTTTTGCACTATTCTAAGAAAATCTCCTTCAACAACAAAGCTTCTCGGTATCTCATTTTTTGTGTTCGGAATCTTGATTAGTAGCATTTCTCCATGGGCTTCAATATCTTATAAAGTAATATTGGCTAACTTCTCTCTGCGGCAAGCTCCAACAACGCCAAAAATCAGAGCAACCTACCAAAAAGGGATTTTATTAATATTTTTTTAAATAATGTATTGACTGTATTTTGCGATTTTGTAAACTGAATACTAAAAAAAAAATATAAGTACTTATTAATAAATTACCTTTGTAGCTAAATCATCGGGAGCTTCGTTCAAAAACCTTTCCACTTCATTCGATGTTAATATTTTCGACTTTTTACTTGTAAAACCGTCTGATTGTCGTTTTAAGAAAGCATTTAATTTTTGGTATTCACATATATCCACGTTGTTCCTTATTTTCAGCATACTTTTTATCATCGAAAACCTCGAACATAACGTAGAAGGTTTTAATATTGCTGAGAGTTCGGAGAAGTATGCCAACATAACATTTTCTGAAAAACTATTTGCTTTTTTCTCTTCTCTCCACGCAATAAATTCGTCGTATGTAGATATGTTGCGACTTTTCCGGTAAAATGTTCTCCGACGCATTTTGTGCAATTATACTGAGTTCCGGTGGTGTTAATTCAAAAAAACTAGGGTCGAAATTACTCATTTTGTGCAACAAACAACTAAACTCGCAATGAAAATTTCTGAAAAATGGAGCCAACCGTAGAATATAAGCAGAGTTTTTTTTTTCTTCACCCATTCTGGTAGGCAAAGGGAACTATGCCCATACAGCCTAGTTTTCAGTAGAATTTTATTGATATGAAATGAAAATGAAATTTAATGAGATGAAATGAAATGAAACCTAACCTAACTCATTCAATCAAATCATTAAATATGATATTGAAACAAATTAGTAGCTTCTTACGTACTTGCATGAATCATAAAAACTTCTATGAATTTTTTTAGTAAAAACTTCATGGTTGGTTTTTCTTTTTAATAGACATTATTTTGACAGTTGGGAAAGAGAAAGCACGAGTTCGGGAAAGGTAAAAAAAAAAGCACGAATACGTAATAGCCCACATCCCGAACGCTATACGTCTCTGCAATACGCCACTTTTTGAGCAACTGTATTAAAAAACAACCAAACCTTCGTCTTTACCCACGACGTCTCCCTGTTAATGTTATTAAGCTTCAAAAGCTCGTCGAACCACCTAACACAGTATGACGTCACAGGGCATCGCAGAGGTGACGTTCGCGCGCCTGGCGGAGGGTGGCGGCGCGCGTGCTGCCACCCTGCTGCGGCGCGTGGGCGCGCGCTACGCCGGCGCGCTGCGCGCCTGGCTGCGGGCCGCGCCCGCGCGCGCGCCGCTGCTGGCGCTGCACGAGCTGGCCACGCAGCACTACGCGCGCGCCGCCGAGGCGCTGCTGCTCATGGCCAACGAGGAGCTGGACTCCGTCAATAGGCTCACGGTACACATACATGTCACTACTGCTTGCACATATATAGGGTGGATTTTTGAGATGAGACAATAAGAATAGTTGTTCTTTAGCGGCCAGTCTATACATCGACACTATCTAATAATAATAAAATTCACAGACCACAGCGTCCCTGGCCAAGCTGTGCCTGGTGGCGTCGGCGTCCCCGGGCAGCCCGCCGTCGGGCGCGTGGCAGCGCCTGGAGTCGCGCCTGGCGCTGGGCGAGCAGCACGCCGCCCTGCCGCGCGCGCTGCGCCTGCACCACGGGCTCGACACTGACGACACCAAGGTGCTGCCGCCCGAGCACCTCGTGCAGGTACTACACAGTCTCGCCTGGCGCTGGGCGAGCAGCACGCCGCCCTGCCGCGCGCGCTGCGCCTGCACCACGGGCTCGACACTGACGACACCAAGGTGCTGCCGCCCGAGCACCTCGTGCAGGTACTACACAGTCGCGCCTGGCGCTGGGCGAGCAGCACGCCGCCCTGCCGCGCGCGCTGCGCCTGCACCACGGGCTCGACACTGACGACACCAAGGTGCTGCCGCCCGAGCACCTCGTGCAGGTACTACACAGTCGCGCCTGGCGCTGGGCGAGCAGCACGCCGCCCTGCCGCGCGCGCTGCGCCTGCACCACGGGCTCGACACTGACGACACCAAGGTGCTGCCGCCCGAGCACCTCGTGCAGGTACTACACAGTCGCGCCTGGCGCTGGGCGAGCAGCACGCCGCCCTGCCGCGCGCGCTGCGCCTGCACCACGGGCTCGACACTGACGACACCAAGGTGCTGCCGCCCGAGCACCTCGTGCAGGTACTACACAGTCGCGCCTGGCGCTGGGCGAGCAGCACGCCGCCCTGCCGCGCGCGCTGCGCCTGCACCACGGGCTCGACACTGACGACACCAAGGTGCTGCCGCCCGAGCACCTCGTGCAGGTACTACACAGTCGCGCCTGGCGCTGGGCGAGCAGCACGCCGCCCTGCCGCGCGCGCTGCGCCTGCACCACGGGCTCGACACTGACGACACCAAGGTGCTGCCGCCCGAGCACCTCGTGCAGGTACTACACAGTCGCGCCTGGCGCTGGGCGAGCAGCACGCCGCCCTGCCGCGCGCGCTGCGCCTGCACCACGGGCTCGACACTGACGACACCAAGGTGCTGCCGCCCGAGCACCTCGTGCAGGTACTACACAGTCGCGCCTGGCGCTGGGCGAGCAGCACGCCGCCCTGCCGCGCGCGCTGCGCCTGCACCACGGGCTCGACACTGACGACACCAAGGTGCTGCCGCCCGAGCACCTCGTGCAGGTACTACACAGTCGCGCCTGGCGCTGGGCGAGCAGCACGCCGCCCTGCCGCGCGCGCTGCGCCTGCACCACGGGCTCGACACTGACGACACCAAGGTGCTGCCGCCCGAGCACCTCGTGCAGGTACTACACAGTCGCGCCTGGCGCTGGGCGAGCAGCACGCCGCCCTGCCGCGCGCGCTGCGCCTGCACCACGGGCTCGACACTGACGACACCAAGGTGCTGCCGCCCGAGCACCTCGTGCAGGTACTACACAGTCGCGCCTGGCGCTGGGCGAGCAGCACGCCGCCCTGCCGCGCGCGCTGCGCCTGCACCACGGGCTCGACACTGACGACACCAAGGTGCTGCCGCCCGAGCACCTCGTGCAGGTACTACACAGTCGCGCCTGGCGCTGGGCGAGCAGCACGCCGCCCTGCCGCGCGCGCTGCGCCTGCACCACGGGCTCGACACTGACGACACCAAGGTGCTGCCGCCCGAGCACCTCGTGCAGGTACTACACAGTCGCGCCTGGCGCTGGGCGAGCAGCACGCCGCCCTGCCGCGCGCGCTGCGCCTGCACCACGGGCTCGACACTGACGACACCAAGGTGCTGCCGCCCGAGCACCTCGTGCAGGTACTACACAGTCGCGCCTGGCGCTGGGCGAGCAGCACGCCGCCCTGCCGCGCGCGCTGCGCCTGCACCACGGGCTCGACACTGACGACACCAAGGTGCTGCCGCCCGAGCACCTCGTGCAGGTACTACACAGTCGCGCCTGGCGCTGGGCGAGCAGCACGCCGCCCTGCCGCGCGCGCTGCGCCTGCACCACGGGCTCGACACTGACGACACCAAGGTGCTGCCGCCCGAGCACCTCGTGCAGGTACTACACAGTCGCGCCTGGCGCTGGGCGAGCAGCACGCCGCCCTGCCGCGCGCGCTGCGCCTGCACCACGGGCTCGACACTGACGACACCAAGGTGCTGCCGCCCGAGCACCTCGTGCAGGTACTACACAGTCGCGCCTGGCGCTGGGCGAGCAGCACGCCGCCCTGCCGCGCGCGCTGCGCCTGCACCACGGGCTCGACACTGACGACACCAAGGTGCTGCCGCCCGAGCACCTCGTGCAGGTACTACACAGTCGCGCCTGGCGCTGGGCGAGCAGCACGCCGCCCTGCCGCGCGCGCTGCGCCTGCACCACGGGCTCGACACTGACGACACCAAGGTGCTGCCGCCCGAGCACCTCGTGCAGGTACTACACAGTCGCGCCTGGCGCTGGGCGAGCAGCACGCCGCCCTGCCGCGCGCGCTGCGCCTGCACCACGGGCTCGACACTGACGACACCAAGGTGCTGCCGCCCGAGCACCTCGTGCAGGTACTACACAGTCGCGCCTGGCGCTGGGCGAGCAGCACGCCGCCCTGCCGCGCGCGCTGCGCCTGCACCACGGGCTCGACACTGACGACACCAAGGTGCTGCCGCCCGAGCACCTCGTGCAGGTACTACACAGTCGCGCCTGGCGCTGGGCGAGCAGCACGCCGCCCTGCCGCGCGCGCTGCGCCTGCACCACGGGCTCGACACTGACGACACCAAGGTGCTGCCGCCCGAGCACCTCGTGCAGGTACTACACAGTCGCGCCTGGCGCTGGGCGAGCAGCACGCCGCCCTGCCGCGCGCGCTGCGCCTGCACCACGGGCTCGACACTGACGACACCAAGGTGCTGCCGCCCGAGCACCTCGTGCAGGTACTACACAGTCGCGCCTGGCGCTGGGCGAGCAGCACGCCGCCCTGCCGCGCGCGCTGCGCCTGCACCACGGGCTCGACACTGACGACACCAAGGTGCTGCCGCCCGAGCACCTCGTGCAGGTACTACACAGTCGCGCCTGGCGCTGGGCGAGCAGCACGCCGCCCTGCCGCGCGCGCTGCGCCTGCACCACGGGCTCGACACTGACGACACCAAGGTGCTGCCGCCCGAGCACCTCGTGCAGGTACTACACAGTCGCGCCTGGCGCTGGGCGAGCAGCACGCCGCCCTGCCGCGCGCGCTGCGCCTGCACCACGGGCTCGACACTGACGACACCAAGGTGCTGCCGCCCGAGCACCTCGTGCAGGTACTACACAGTCGCGCCTGGCGCTGGGCGAGCAGCACGCCGCCCTGCCGCGCGCGCTGCGCCTGCACCACGGGCTCGACACTGACGACACCAAGGTGCTGCCGCCCGAGCACCTCGTGCAGGTACTACACAGTCGCGCCTGGCGCTGGGCGAGCAGCACGCCGCCCTGCCGCGCGCGCTGCGCCTGCACCACGGGCTCGACACTGACGACACCAAGGTGCTGCCGCCCGAGCACCTCGTGCAGGTACTACACAGTCGCGCCTGGCGCTGGGCGAGCAGCACGCCGCCCTGCCGCGCGCGCTGCGCCTGCACCACGGGCTCGACACTGACGACACCAAGGTGCTGCCGCCCGAGCACCTCGTGCAGGTACTACACAGTCGCGCCTGGCGCTGGGCGAGCAGCACGCCGCCCTGCCGCGCGCGCTGCGCCTGCACCACGGGCTCGACACTGACGACACCAAGGTGCTGCCGCCCGAGCACCTCGTGCAGGTACTACACAGTCGCGCCTGGCGCTGGGCGAGCAGCACGCCGCCCTGCCGCGCGCGCTGCGCCTGCACCACGGGCTCGACACTGACGACACCAAGGTGCTGCCGCCCGAGCACCTCGTGCAGGTACTACACAGTCGCGCCTGGCGCTGGGCGAGCAGCACGCCGCCCTGCCGCGCGCGCTGCGCCTGCACCACGGGCTCGACACTGACGACACCAAGGTGCTGCCGCCCGAGCACCTCGTGCAGGTACTACACAGTCGCGCCTGGCGCTGGGCGAGCAGCACGCCGCCCTGCCGCGCGCGCTGCGCCTGCACCACGGGCTCGACACTGACGACACCAAGGTGCTGCCGCCCGAGCACCTCGTGCAGGTACTACACAGTCGCGCCTGGCGCTGGGCGAGCAGCACGCCGCCCTGCCGCGCGCGCTGCGCCTGCACCACGGGCTCGACACTGACGACACCAAGGTGCTGCCGCCCGAGCACCTCGTGCAGGTACTACACAGTCGCGCCTGGCGCTGGGCGAGCAGCACGCCGCCCTGCCGCGCGCGCTGCGCCTGCACCACGGGCTCGACACTGACGACACCAAGGTGCTGCCGCCCGAGCACCTCGTGCAGGTACTACACAGTCGCGCCTGGCGCTGGGCGAGCAGCACGCCGCCCTGCCGCGCGCGCTGCGCCTGCACCACGGGCTCGACACTGACGACACCAAGGTGCTGCCGCCCGAGCACCTCGTGCAGGTACTACACAGTCGCGCCTGGCGCTGGGCGAGCAGCACGCCGCCCTGCCGCGCGCGCTGCGCCTGCACCACGGGCTCGACACTGACGACACCAAGGTGCTGCCGCCCGAGCACCTCGTGCAGGTACTACACAGTCGCGCCTGGCGCTGGGCGAGCAGCACGCCGCCCTGCCGCGCGCGCTGCGCCTGCACCACGGGCTCGACACTGACGACACCAAGGTGCTGCCGCCCGAGCACCTCGTGCAGGTACTACACAGTCGCGCCTGGCGCTGGGCGAGCAGCACGCCGCCCTGCCGCGCGCGCTGCGCCTGCACCACGGGCTCGACACTGACGACACCAAGGTGCTGCCGCCCGAGCACCTCGTGCAGGTACTACACAGTCGCGCCTGGCGCTGGGCGAGCAGCACGCCGCCCTGCCGCGCGCGCTGCGCCTGCACCACGGGCTCGACACTGACGACACCAAGGTGCTGCCGCCCGAGCACCTCGTGCAGGTACTACACAGTCGCGCCTGGCGCTGGGCGAGCAGCACGCCGCCCTGCCGCGCGCGCTGCGCCTGCACCACGGGCTCGACACTGACGACACCAAGGTGCTGCCGCCCGAGCACCTCGTGCAGGTACTACACAGTCGCGCCTGGCGCTGGGCGAGCAGCACGCCGCCCTGCCGCGCGCGCTGCGCCTGCACCACGGGCTCGACACTGACGACACCAAGGTGCTGCCGCCCGAGCACCTCGTGCAGGTACTACACAGTCGCGCCTGGCGCTGGGCGAGCAGCACGCCGCCCTGCCGCGCGCGCTGCGCCTGCACCACGGGCTCGACACTGACGACACCAAGGTGCTGCCGCCCGAGCACCTCGTGCAGGTACTACACAGTCGCGCCTGGCGCTGGGCGAGCAGCACGCCGCCCTGCCGCGCGCGCTGCGCCTGCACCACGGGCTCGACACTGACGACACCAAGGTGCTGCCGCCCGAGCACCTCGTGCAGGTACTACACAGTCGCGCCTGGCGCTGGGCGAGCAGCACGCCGCCCTGCCGCGCGCGCTGCGCCTGCACCACGGGCTCGACACTGACGACACCAAGGTGCTGCCGCCCGAGCACCTCGTGCAGGTACTACACAGTCGCGCCTGGCGCTGGGCGAGCAGCACGCCGCCCTGCCGCGCGCGCTGCGCCTGCACCACGGGCTCGACACTGACGACACCAAGGTGCTGCCGCCCGAGCACCTCGTGCAGGTACTACACAGTCGCGCCTGGCGCTGGGCGAGCAGCACGCCGCCCTGCCGCGCGCGCTGCGCCTGCACCACGGGCTCGACACTGACGACACCAAGGTGCTGCCGCCCGAGCACCTCGTGCAGGTACTACACAGTCGCGCCTGGCGCTGGGCGAGCAGCACGCCGCCCTGCCGCGCGCGCTGCGCCTGCACCACGGGCTCGACACTGACGACACCAAGGTGCTGCCGCCCGAGCACCTCGTGCAGGTACTACACAGTCGCGCCTGGCGCTGGGCGAGCAGCACGCCGCCCTGCCGCGCGCGCTGCGCCTGCACCACGGGCTCGACACTGACGACACCAAGGTGCTGCCGCCCGAGCACCTCGTGCAGGTACTACACAGTCGCGCCTGGCGCTGGGCGAGCAGCACGCCGCCCTGCCGCGCGCGCTGCGCCTGCACCACGGGCTCGACACTGACGACACCAAGGTGCTGCCGCCCGAGCACCTCGTGCAGGTACTACACAGTCGCGCCTGGCGCTGGGCGAGCAGCACGCCGCCCTGCCGCGCGCGCTGCGCCTGCACCACGGGCTCGACACTGACGACACCAAGGTGCTGCCGCCCGAGCACCTCGTGCAGGTACTACACAGTCGCGCCTGGCGCTGGGCGAGCAGCACGCCGCCCTGCCGCGCGCGCTGCGCCTGCACCACGGGCTCGACACTGACGACACCAAGGTGCTGCCGCCCGAGCACCTCGTGCAGGTACTACACAGTCGCGCCTGGCGCTGGGCGAGCAGCACGCCGCCCTGCCGCGCGCGCTGCGCCTGCACCACGGGCTCGACACTGACGACACCAAGGTGCTGCCGCCCGAGCACCTCGTGCAGGTACTACACAGTCGCGCCTGGCGCTGGGCGAGCAGCACGCCGCCCTGCCGCGCGCGCTGCGCCTGCACCACGGGCTCGACACTGACGACACCAAGGTGCTGCCGCCCGAGCACCTCGTGCAGGTACTACACAGTCGCGCCTGGCGCTGGGCGAGCAGCACGCCGCCCTGCCGCGCGCGCTGCGCCTGCACCACGGGCTCGACACTGACGACACCAAGGTGCTGCCGCCCGAGCACCTCGTGCAGGTACTACACAGTCGCGCCTGGCGCTGGGCGAGCAGCACGCCGCCCTGCCGCGCGCGCTGCGCCTGCACCACGGGCTCGACACTGACGACACCAAGGTGCTGCCGCCCGAGCACCTCGTGCAGGTACTACACAGTCGCGCCTGGCGCTGGGCGAGCAGCACGCCGCCCTGCCGCGCGCGCTGCGCCTGCACCACGGGCTCGACACTGACGACACCAAGGTGCTGCCGCCCGAGCACCTCGTGCAGGTACTACACAGTCGCGCCTGGCGCTGGGCGAGCAGCACGCCGCCCTGCCGCGCGCGCTGCGCCTGCACCACGGGCTCGACACTGACGACACCAAGGTGCTGCCGCCCGAGCACCTCGTGCAGGTACTACACAGTCGCGCCTGGCGCTGGGCGAGCAGCACGCCGCCCTGCCGCGCGCGCTGCGCCTGCACCACGGGCTCGACACTGACGACACCAAGGTGCTGCCGCCCGAGCACCTCGTGCAGGTACTACACAGTCGCGCCTGGCGCTGGGCGAGCAGCACGCCGCCCTGCCGCGCGCGCTGCGCCTGCACCACGGGCTCGACACTGACGACACCAAGGTGCTGCCGCCCGAGCACCTCGTGCAGGTACTACACAGTCGCGCCTGGCGCTGGGCGAGCAGCACGCCGCCCTGCCGCGCGCGCTGCGCCTGCACCACGGGCTCGACACTGACGACACCAAGGTGCTGCCGCCCGAGCACCTCGTGCAGGTACTACACAGTCGCGCCTGGCGCTGGGCGAGCAGCACGCCGCCCTGCCGCGCGCGCTGCGCCTGCACCACGGGCTCGACACTGACGACACCAAGGTGCTGCCGCCCGAGCACCTCGTGCAGGTACTACACAGTCGCGCCTGGCGCTGGGCGAGCAGCACGCCGCCCTGCCGCGCGCGCTGCGCCTGCACCACGGGCTCGACACTGACGACACCAAGGTGCTGCCGCCCGAGCACCTCGTGCAGGTACTACACAGTCGCGCCTGGCGCTGGGCGAGCAGCACGCCGCCCTGCCGCGCGCGCTGCGCCTGCACCACGGGCTCGACACTGACGACACCAAGGTGCTGCCGCCCGAGCACCTCGTGCAGGTACTACACAGTCGCGCCTGGCGCTGGGCGAGCAGCACGCCGCCCTGCCGCGCGCGCTGCGCCTGCACCACGGGCTCGACACTGACGACACCAAGGTGCTGCCGCCCGAGCACCTCGTGCAGGTACTACACAGTCGCGCCTGGCGCTGGGCGAGCAGCACGCCGCCCTGCCGCGCGCGCTGCGCCTGCACCACGGGCTCGACACTGACGACACCAAGGTGCTGCCGCCCGAGCACCTCGTGCAGGTACTACACAGTCGCGCCTGGCGCTGGGCGAGCAGCACGCCGCCCTGCCGCGCGCGCTGCGCCTGCACCACGGGCTCGACACTGACGACACCAAGGTGCTGCCGCCCGAGCACCTCGTGCAGGTACTACACAGTCGCGCCTGGCGCTGGGCGAGCAGCACGCCGCCCTGCCGCGCGCGCTGCGCCTGCACCACGGGCTCGACACTGACGACACCAAGCCCGCCACATTCTGCATGTCTCTTGACCCTTGTGCTCCTGACCCTAGACCTGTTCCGGCAAAATCAACTTTATCGTCACAGACCTAGAGTTCGGAGCATGTAAGCTCCACCACGACGTCAACGTAAAAATACGATGTTGGGGGAATTTATTATTATCGGACACTTTAATTGATTATATAACAACTGCGCATATTTTGATCCCCGATCAGTTTGGATTTCGAAGCTTACACTCAACCACGCAACAATTAGCCAGAGTGGCTGAACACATATCCCATGGGCTAAACCGCGGTCTTTCAACAGGTATGATTTTACTCGACATTGAAAAAGCTTTCGATTCTGTATTGCACGATGGACTATTACATAAGCTAATCAAACATGGTGTGCCTCTATGTCTAGTAAAACTCATTCAAAGCTACTTACTAGATCGATCCTTCTCTGTCTACGTAGGCAAAGAGCATTCTGTCCCCAAAACCATCCCAGCCGGTGTGCCTCAGGGTTCACTTGTAGGGCCGTACCTCTTTATACTTTACCTGAACGATATACCTAAACAGGCGCACACACAACTTGCCTTCTATGCTGACGACACAGCAACATTCACGACAGACAAAGACATTGACATAGTCACTGGACGGCTACAATATTCATTGGAACTACTCAGCCAGTTTTTCAAGACCTGGAAACTAAAACTAAATTCCACAAAAACCGAAGGAATTTTGTTTACTAGGAAACGCACACTACCCACCAGATTTATTAAAATCGATGGTTTTCCGATAACATGGCGCGAATCGGTTAAATATTTAGGCATAATATTAGACAAGACCCTTAACTGGAACAAAAACACTGAACTGACTATAAAGAAAGGTGCGAAAGCCCTAAATTCATTAAAACCTATTTTAAATCGCAAATCAAATCTCAGTCCTTCAACAAAATTGCTTATTTATTCTACTTTAGTAAGACCATGCTTAACTTACGCAGCACCTGTCTGGTCCAGCTTATCTGACACCAAATATATTAAACTCCAAACAATCCAGAATAAAGCATTAAAACTATCGTATAACACACCATTTCGCACAAACCTTAAAACATTACACAAGCGTATAAAATATCCATTTTTAAAAGATTACATATTAAAAATTTCACGTAAATTTTACTTGCATAAAAACCCCACACACCGTAATACACTAATATCTGCAATTGGCAAAAGTAGAATAAATACATTGTCTTACTGGGTGGGGCAGCCAAAACCTTTATGCTAGAGCTAGAGAGGGCTCAACGCGCTATTTTAAAAGTCATGCTTCGTAAACCTTACCGATATCCAACTGACAGGCTATATAAAGAGGCAGCTCTTCTTGGGGTACGGAAACTGTATATATCAACAGTTTTGTCGAAAAGTCACTTAAAATGTTTAAAGAGAACTGATTTAAAAACCCTGCAAAGCAAAAGAAAATTCAGAACCCCGAACCCTAGAGTAAACTCTGCGTTCGCCCAAAGACTTCCATCATTCCTACATACTCACATCTACAATAAGGTAAACTCTGTCCTGAAGATCCATAGCTCCTCCTACACCCAAATGAAACACACAGTTAAAATCTGGCTCTTGGAACAATCATACACTTCTTCTGAAAAACTCCTAAGTATAACCAAATAAACTCAACTCACACTCACACACATACATACACTCTCACCCCTCCTTCGACACACATACACACACACTCAAACACAGTCGCACACTACAGAACAGCAGCACAATCGGAAATTAAACCAAGTTTTACTTTTATACTTATCTAAATTTTAAATTTTTATTTTAAGAATTCTATTGTTTTTAGGTATACCTATGTAATGGTGCCCAAGACACAGGCCGTGCCTAGTTTGGGACCAATGATACCTCCATATTGTAATTTTTAATTAAGAAATATTGGATCTCGTAATTATCTTGTCGGTAGCGAGGGTGGTGGTCCATACGTAAAAAGACATGTAGACCAAATAAAAAAAAGGAGAAGCAGTTACGGTTTGTCTCCAAAGGAGTCTCTTAGTTCATCACAGGACGCCCAGTCAGTTGAGGAGAATTTGGTAATGGAAACAGTTAAGGATAGGTCGCTTGGAATCGAAGCGCCCGAAACTATAAGTGACCTAAGCACAGACAAGGTATTAGCGGTGTCTAGCCCGAGCAAGTCGAGCGCACAGGTACCGGAATGTGTCGATGACGTAATGGAAAATGCAAAGATGGCTTTGCCGGTGAACCGTCCAAAAAGGCAAAGGAAACCTGTACAAAGATTGATCGATGAGATAGATTAGAATAAGTTTTTTTTTTTTCTCATATTTTTTTTTGTTTTCTTAAATATTTTTTTTTCGTAACACAGGAGCCTGTGTTTTACTGTTTTCGTTTTGATGACTTTTGTTAATGTTATAAAAAAAAAAAAAAAAAAAAAAAAATAGATACTTTTATATAAGTCAGAGTAAGTCTGTAGTAAAGGTGGAGGTATTAGGTTAGTTGTAAGAAAATGTGTTATTAACTGTTAAGAATTAAAAATGTATACTCAAAATTATTACATACATAGTAAGTAAATAAGGGTGGAGGTGTAGGATATGTAGATCTGTGGTTCTCAATGTAAGATCTGTGGTTTGAATGTATCGGCTGTCAGTCCGAATAAAGCGAGTAATGAACGGTCGTGTGTTTTACTGCGCTGTGCAATTCCCACCTAAGTACATATTCTACAGTTGCGCGGACTACCCGCTACTTAACTCATTTTATTATAACATTATAATAAACCGTACATTTTGTAACTTAAACATTAAATATTATGTGGGTCCATACTAAGACTTGCACATACTTAGTAGTTAAACGATGTAAATCATACATAAGTCAATTCATGTCAACTCAAAATATTGTCATTAAAAACATGTTTTAATGTTTGTAAAGGCGAAATATAGCCTACGTAACAAAAATAAATCACGATCTGTGTACAAATAGAATAAGATCATTTGTAAACACTACTTTAACAACATTTGAAGTAATAAAGACCTTGAAAAATCAAAATCAATCAATCAATTGATTATATTGACTACTATTGCGCCAACTCGGCACTAACTTGCACCAATATTTTGGCTTGTTTTTGCTTCGATAGCCCATAAATGAAGGAATGTTTCTCTCACAGATGTACATTGAGTCGGAGAGCAAGGCGCTAACGGAGTACGACTACAAGAAGGCGCTCGATCTCACCGACTACATACAGGACATGGAGCGACGAGACGATCTGCGCCTCAGGGTAATGTTATAAACTATTACATTAATTTAGTATTAAGTTGTCGTGATGTCCATAGTATAAGTTGAATATTTATATAAGTGAAGGCGTCAGTGATGGCTGAGCGATAGTGCCGTTATTGTCTCGCTTCAGTGGTATGGAGTCCATAGTGCAGGTTTGCAATAAAACACGATAATACAGCAAATCAGTTAGTATTTCACTTTCAGAATTATTAAACACAGTATAATACTAATAACGTCACGCACTATTTTCTAAGTTCGGGCAAACCGACAGTTTCGCGTAGGAGAAGTACAGGTCTGCATCCGATCGTTGCCCTCACAAGGCTGACTTGTCTGTTGGCCACTTCCCTTCACACGACTCTGCCCACGTGCCGCCCCCTCTACCGCGGGCAGTGCCGTACATTGGTTTTCAGAATAGGTAGGCACTAGGCCGGGTCTAGTCTAGGCAGACGCAGTCACTAATCAGAAAAAAAAGTGTGTGGTTGGGGGACCCGCGCGGCTCCGGCAGGAACGAAGTGCAAAATGAAAATCTCGCCATCTTGGATTTTTATTTTGACTTCACTATATCGGCTTCAGCACTCTTAAAAACCATAAAAACTACACGAATGACGAAAAATTAAAAAAAAAAATACAGCCCCCTTCTTGGATTTTCATATTGACTTCACTATTGGCGTCAGTACCCTCAAAAACCATGAAAACGACACCCATGATGAAAATGTGAAAATTTTCCAAGCCGCCATCTGGCATTAAAAAAAAATGTTTTTACGATGATTTCTTGACAAAATATCAGTATTTACAACACAGTGAATTATATAATGATAATATTAATACTTACCAAAAATATGAAACTCCATCTTTTTTAGCGTCCTGGATGTGTGATCTTTACAGTTTTTGCACGAGCACTGAGGCATGTTTACTTTCGGAGCGTTCGAATGCTACTAGATTAAAAGTCCACCCAAATGTTGAAGTGAGGATTCGGTGAGGACTTTTTTGCCCCTGATTGTGTATCTAGTTCTTTATTAGTGATCCACTATATTGTTCAATAGCTAATTAACTGTTTACAAAAGTTTTAGAGCAAGTTGTTCACGAAATATGATCGATTTAGCTTTAGACTAAAAAATAGAATGTAATTTTTAATAAGGAATTTTACAATGGATATTATTGTTGCGCGCCACAATTAAAGCCTGGTACATAGTGACATTAGTTACCACTAGCGCCATCTAGTATCGAGTAGCAGAACTAGTCCAGTCAAGATCGTTCTAGAAATTTCGAAGCTAGAACTTTGTAGAACTTTCTAGAACTATCGACATCTAGTCAGTCGGGGCCGGTATGTACTCGAACATTCTAGATGTTTCTACAGTAGAAGGTTCTAGAACCATCTGAGGCACTACATAAAGCCGGTGTGGGCCGCGAGCCGACACAGTTTGGATAAAGCGATACAAGCGAACACATCGAAGCGATCTTCAAGTGCGACTTAGAGCAATCAGAAGTGCAATTGTGTTTTATAATTAGTGTGTTTGAGTTATTATTAGTGTTGTTGATTAAAGTGTAATTTTTTTGGTTATTAAATCGGCAGTTTTTATTGTCACGAACCCGAAGCTCGTAACATAATCTAAAAGAATATCTGTTTTTTAGAAAAATTACTATACAAGTTCTGTTTACACCACAACTTTTTTTTTACCTTCTCACTAGTACCAGTCATTCTGAAGTCAATTTAATTTATACTGGCATCAAGTTGATATTTCGGTATCTGGAATAAACACTAATTGGAAACGGATTTGAAAATGAAATAAAGACGTGTGCACTGTGTGCGGGGCGGAAACGTGTGCGGGGCTTTCAGTAACCATAATATCGTTTCAAACTCAAAGTCAAAGAATGTATTTGAATTAGACCAATTACTGGCACTTTTGAACTGTCAAGGAGTCCGTCAGTCAGAGAGATAAAGCTAGTTGCCTATTCCAACGTGCAGTAGGTTGATAGGTTCCCATGGAAAAGAACGAGGAAGAACTTCCATGGACACTCCTTGAAATATAAACGTTGTGTCAGGTGTGGTGCGCGTGCATCCGGCGCGACGACTGGTCGGCGTGCCGCGTGGGCGCGCCCAGCGACGAGCTGCACGACAAGATGTTCTTCAGGCTCATCGACCTCGTGCACGTCATGGGTGAGTACAGCGCAGCCAACCGCTTGACTTTGGCATCTACCAACTTGCACCCAAAACTCGCTTCTCCGCCTTACGCAAATATGATTTTCAATATGTCATGCCATGGCAGGAATTACATCGTACATTGATTCTTTGTAAAGTTTGACCTTAGATCTACGCGATACATAATATAGATATTGTTCTATAACAGCAGCACGAGCTGTCCTAGACTGTTAACTCAAATCGCAAACGATGTTTTTTTAGGGTTCCGTACCAAAATGGTAAAACGGAACCCTTATGGTGAGTCTCGGTCTGTCTGTCTGTCACAGCTGGATATCTCAAGAACTACTAATGCTATCAACTTGAAATTTGGAATAGTTTTAGATGACGTTTGCCCAACTATTTTGCAAATAAGAAAGAAATAAAAATATATGTTTATTTTTTGCCACACGGACTAGGGCATGTGGGGTATCACATGAAAGAGCGCAGTTTGCACATTCGCAATAATTTTTTCTTTTCTTTTATAGTTTTGACTTTTGATGAAAAATGTAAAAAAAAAATACCGTTCCCCCCCTTATTTCCGAAGTTTGCAAACAGAAAAATATGAAATTATTCTATGTGATAGAAGTCTATGTAAAGATTACAGGAAAAATAAAACGAAGTCGCTCAATAGCACACTTTTCAGAAATCATCAACAAAAGTTACATTAGTTCCACTATCGGTCAAGAGATGGCACTGACATAAAACTGCAATGTTCTACACCGCAGTGCACAGTGTTAAAATTCTCTGACGAATATAGGCCTCGCCGATGAAAAATTAAAAACATGATGGTAGGGACCCTCGGTGCGCGAATCTGACTCACTCTTAACCGGTTTTTTTTTATTTTTTTGCTCGTCGTGTTCAACAACGAAATGCCAGTCTATCATAATCTTAAAGTCTTAACAATGTGAATGTCTCTTCCAGGCGGAGACCTGGAGCTCCTGCTGCCTCCCTTGGAGGACATCCTGACGGCCCCAGAGCTGGCCGAGCTGGTCTCCGACCCTCGGTTCCACTTCATCATCAAGTACGGGTACGAGTGCGTTGACACCACGCGCAACGACTCCATGCAAGAGGTGTAAACTTAAGTAATGTCTGTAAGTACGGTCCCCTCACGAAAACGTTGATAACTGTTGGACTTTGTCACATCAAACTTGTTTGTTGACGCAAAAACAAAAGTCGTTTATTTAAATTGGGCTGAGGATCGGCACTTTTTGAAAGACAAAATAACAAAAGACAGTCCTCCAAACACTCGCTGGGAAGAAGTGACGCAACAAACTTCCCAGAAACCCGTCACATTTTTACGTCGACATTTGCATGTTATGATATGATATAACAAAGTTCTAAATATGCTTAAGGTTTTCATAAGTGGACCGTACGACCAGCCGCACGTCTGTAGTCACACTTGAACTACTAACACCGCCCTTACTGCCACACAATAAAGGAATCTTCAAAGTTTAATTGATGAATGTACGCGCGGTAAACTACGTTTAGTGAGAAATGTTATAATTATGTGTGAGTACATTTATTTATAAAGGCCATTGTTTTATACAGGCTGTTATTTAGTCACCTGCATCCGTTAATTTGATTATATCTGTCAATTCCGTCATACTGCATAACTTTATAATACGCTATTTGATTCGTGGAAAACAACTTCGTGTATAAAACTAAATCGATGCATTTATGAAGAGTATAACAGAAGCATGTGAAATGAACAGCATAAATAACTGTTAGATCTTGAAGTCATAATCCTTTAATAGCCTTAGTTTGTACTGATTAACCTTAGGATTGTTAGAGCTCTCATGGTAACACACATACGCAAATATGTAAGTTGCAACAGTAAGTCGACTTAGAGATATCAACCAATCATGTGGAAGCGGCTATTGTTTACCAGACTGTCATAGTACTGTTTGATAAACGCATTAAAGAAAGAAATCAATCAACTGTTACTGCTTTCCACATGCAAATATAATACGCAAAATTTTATTATGTAGTTCATACTGGTCTACTTAAATACAATATACAAGCTATCACTGAACTATATACATAATATGTACAAGTATATAAAAAAGTGTACACAAACCTGTTATAAAATAATAACTTCAGTACATAATGCAACCCCTGTAATAAAATACATTGTCGTGAAAGACTTATTGAAGTCTGATAATTTAGATTTTAGGATAGATTTTTAAAGCTTATTAAATATAAGTAATTAGTAGCAAGCCTTGTTGTGGAACAAACGGCTTCTCAGTCCTTCTTGTTATTTCTTTTTGTTTAAGCCAAAAATATTACGAGTAGTCCGCGACCGTAAATATGGCACATCTAGTTTTAGAAACGTTTTGCTTTGTTGTGCCTCGGTCTCGGAGTCAGCGATTGTGGCGCGGAGTCAGTGGGCAGGGCGCGCGGCGTAGTGGAAAGTTATGAGAGGGTATGAGAAGTTTGTTTGTTTGTTGGCGAACGAAATGTCTAAACAGCGACGACATCTTATTGATGCAAGTTTTTGAAACGTCGGTCGCAAAGCAAAAAATTAAATGCACAACACTACCGGCAGAGAGATGTGTGTAGCAGGGCGGCAGACAGGAGATGTGTGTAGCCGGGCGGCAGAGTGGAGATGCACAACCGAAACAGTAATTCCCATCACACATCTGCGCTACGCACAGCTCACATCTCCCCGCTTTGGTGGAAATAACCGGCCAGCTGCGCAGCACACCTCTCATCTCCTTCCCTCTCCGCTTTGGTGGATACCGGGCTTCACATCGTGTCCGTAGCCCTAACTCTCTCAGTGTATCTGTCTCTTTCTAAAGCTTGATTTGTCTTATTAAGACATGAGTACAATAGAATAAGTTATTTTTTTAATTAGTATTATGGAATCGTCTTTCGCTAGCCGACTTAAAATATAAAAGTTATAATCTCAAGTATTTTACCGTTAAGACGGGTACTGACCGGCGGCGTTGCGGGGCGTAATGTAACACAGCGAGCGTTCGTGCAGTCAGTACGGGGAAACACGGCGCTCGCAACGAACAACGAGCGGCTCGTTGCTCGCTGCGAGTGTTCCACCCCGCTGTTGGTTTTTAGGTGAATCCTTTGAGTGTTGCGCGCTTCAGTTAGTACATCGAAGCGAGTCGTCACGAGCGCACGTGGCACGGCGTCTTCTTGAGTGCGAGTGGTATTTTAACGCATGTGAAGCACGGGCGAGCAAAGAGTTCGATACGAGCATGTTTACACTGATTTTAGCATTCGCAGCGAGCATGTTACGTTACACCGAACGTAACATGCTCGCTGTGAATGGTACATTACGGCCCATAACACCGGTCAGTATCCACCTTAAGAGAATGCCAAGTTGTTTATTAACTTAAGCATGTAAAATGAAGTGTTCACAAAACAAATGTATAGAGTAACAATATGCACCTTTATCTAGATTTTAGATCTATAGGCACGAAATAAAATATCCATAGATATGGGAGAAACATTTCAATAATCTTAGCGTTGTAGCCTATACTGTACTAAACAACTACAAAGTTGCGAATTACAATTTCACTACAGACCTTAAACGGTTATTTTTTTACCTCTGATTTTGCATCACTGTTACACTAATGATCTTTATTGTCGTTGTAATAAGGTAGCTGTTGGGTTGCTGCTGTCAGTAGTAAAATAACTGTGAAAGGACTGTATACAGAAAAGTCACAATGAAACTTCTCTTCTGATTTCTAAAAGCCTCATCTGTCAATGTGTTCCACTTCTGACGCTAACAGTTCAATTGCGATTGGCGCAACAAAATCCAAACCAATTCAGCAAAAACTAAGTTTGATAGTCCATCAAACGTAGTTTTTGTTGATTTGGTTTGAATTTCATAGAATTTACGTGCACGTGGTGTTGTCATAATTATGTTGAGCCACAATATCTGCTAATCGAAAGTTGGAGCTGAACAGCCAATCTTTAGATTATCTATAGATTTAACAACAGAATAAATTGTATTTCAAGTTTTAAGTATATCCAGATCCGCAAAATAGTGAGAGATGTTATTAATAAATATTATAATTATACTAACTACGTAAGTGCTTAGGATGTAAGTTAGATAATTCCCGCTACGGCTGGGTTATCGAACCGCGTCCGAATGACATTCTTGGCTCACACCCTAGTCCTCAGTCGACACTAAACTTAAAGCCGTGCTTATAAGCTTCTGTAGCTACAACACAGATTAAAGTTACAAGTGAAGCTATGGAGACAACTTATATCGTTTGAGAACGTGGCCGTCATTCTTACCAACGACGCGACGTTCGTAAGCGTTTATATAAACGTTGCTCAAAGTTAAGACAATTTTAAACTTCTAAAAATAAATGGTTAAGCAGACGGCTTGTATAACAAATTATTGAACATTATATAGCTTTTACGATTGTATTACTACAAAATCTTTAAACAAAAGATGTATGTCTGTTACAACAAATCCATCAACTAGAAAGATAGCATGCTCCTAAAGTGATCCCGTTTAAACATATATGACAAAAGTGGTACAGCGAGCCGAGAGTGTCAGTCGAATTGCAAACATAACTCACCATTCGATGATGTGCTGTCAGACTGATTTAGATGTAATTAAGATTAGTTTTCGGAACATAGCTACAGATAACGAAACTTTATAGTGCAAGTACAGCCAGGGATTTGTATTGTTTAGCAAATTGACGCACTACGTAAATATACCGTGCTTATACTCATTTCATACAACTGATAAAGAATGAAAGTTGAGATTTGAATATACGGACAAATTAAATTGATAATAAATTTTCTGAACAATCCGTTTCCCTGATTGTGTTAATATCTTGTGGTTTTCAACATAAAAATATTGATTTTCTGTTTGAGGGATCGGTTGCCTGGTTTAATAAGGAGCGAAGACAGTTTAAGCATTGTCAGCGAAAAAAAAAGAGCGGTTACGTTAAACAAAAAAATGTTCAAATAAACCATAGATGAGGAATCGCCGTCTCGACAGCGTCTAGAGACGGCAGTAAGTAGGTACTTAAGTTCGTGGCGCCAAAAGTGCGCTGAGCGCATAACTTCTGTTACGCACCACTTTCAAAGCCGTCAGTTTCTGTACGTTATTCGTGACGTAACGTGTAAAAGGTGACGGTGGTTTGTGTGGCAAATGTTGGCAGTGTCAGTTGTCACCTCTAGTAGCGGCCGCCGAGGCGCCTCCGTGCTCTGTTGTGTACTCGAACAGTCAACCTTTTGAATGTCTTAAGTTACACAGTTCGACATAAGCAATTGTCTTTCTATTGTGTCTCTAATTACGGCATTCGATGAGTTAAACAAAAAATTACATTATTATCATTTGTTTCTGTGACGGCCTCGGTAGTTTAGTGGATGCTAGTTTGTCAGTAGGACAGACAGACTGTCAAGTGCTCTGGTCCCTATAATTGTTCGTTATGTGTAGTAACGATTCGAACTTGTAATTTTAAATTTTAGGGCCTACGCGTGTTCCGTGTAATGCGCGTCGACGCGGTTTGCGTTTGAAGCGCGTAAACGCGCGTCGACGTCGCGTAAAAAACGGCTTGTGTTTAGGCCCTTACTGTACTGAGAGCCAAGACAAGAAATACTAGGTTTATCGGCAGCATAGTTGGTTATTATAAACGTGTTTGGGAACGTACACCTCCTTAGGGTTTTAATTCTTATAAAGATACTTTTAAAGCCTAATTCTTTAGAACTGAATATAAGAATGAAATACCTATCTATAGTTCTGATGTGGCTCTCATAGTATTTAGATGGAATACATTGTCCAGTTTTGGCTCAGATTATTGGATCCATCCTGGCACAATATTAGTAGAAAGAAACTTTCTGATCGAGACGTCTGGTGTTAGTTACTAAAGTAAAATGTAACTACAGGTCACCAATCGACCAAATGATAATAAAAATATGGTACATACTTATTATTGACCTAAATTGGACATTGTACTCCTTATTCATATTGTAAACTTATCGAATTAATTACTCGTAATGTCATTGGCGGATCTAGAAGGACCCCTAGAGCCCTTCTAAACATTAAAATTAATTCGGAATTATGAAATGTAGAACCTTATTATTCGCATAAAAAAAAGTAAATTCTATCTTCCTTACTAATAAACGTATTATATCAGATGAATAGTTACACACCGATTTCTCTCTTTCAGTCGTCAGTAACTTGACTTTCGAAAGAAGAAGACAAAACGTTGTGTATCTAACAGACGCTATTATACAACGTCTATTAGTAAGGGGGTATGTTGATGCACCATGGATGTGTCGGGCCAGTAATAGTGTACCAACAAATTCGTAGTATGAAATAATCATTAGGCGAAAATTATAGAGAGCAATAAAATTTGAAGACTGTTCATTTTACATAAATTAAAATTTCAGCAATAGGATAAGATATTTTTTTATTAAAAAGGTATGTTATTATAACTAAGTATATAAGTCTGAGTGTTTATTGATAAAATTAAAAAGGTAACTTGTATACTTATACTACGTTATAAATCAAAACTATTCGAATGTACAAAAGAAAACGAAATACAAATACCTTGCCATTATGAACGAAAAGCTTGAAGCTTTTCCTTCATAATTAATGATTGATTGATATATTTTATGTATTCATCGTACTAATTATTATCTTTGTAAGCTATACTTAACCTTGCTCTAGTTGTAATTAAATTAACACTACCTACATAAAGTGAGTTTACTATAAGCTATTGATGTTGATTTTGTTGAAAACTATAATAATTTGTGAACAACCTTGTGTCATTATTTTGTTTTAAAATTGTGATTTTTGTTGCTCTGGGGGCCTAAAAGGCCACTTTGGAGAATCATAAAAGGATAACATTATGAATTACATTATGGCGAAGAGCGAAGAGGCGTTTTTTGTTTTTTTCGCTGCACTACGTAGTTACAATCAAAGTGATTGGGATTGGATTTGGATTGGATTGATTGGTATTTTAGCACAGACAAAAAAAAATAACTGAAAAATGCTTCACCAATGGGATTTGATACGATTAATTTATCAGTTAACTGTCCATTATGTTATCCTTTTATGATTCTGCCAAAGTGGCCTTTTTAGGCCCACCCCATCATTTTTTAATAAAATTTCGTTGAAGAAAACATGTCTTTGTAATTTCCCCCGAGTCCCGCTCGTCCGTCCCGCAGCCACCCGCGGCAGAGTGCCGGCGGCCGCGACCCGGCGCGCATGCGTGCTGCGTCCACTGCGAGCCTGTTGTTTACGTATTTCCACACGACGGTTATCGCGGCCGCGTCTCGGGAATCGTGAATAATAATTGACGTGGTTTTGGATTAAAATCACTAGAATATATTATTAAGTGAATTTACATCAGTGCATGTTGGAAATCTATACGTTTTCTGTGCTCTAAGGATACTAAAAAGGGACGGATTTTCGGGTCTGCGTCGCCGGCTCAGCCGTGTAAGTAAGTAGGTAAATAGTAGAAGTGTCTATAAATGTTTATTCTTATAATATTCACTGAAGCAACTAAGTAATATAGAATCAGAATTAATAAATAAATATATTAACCACAACGATAACTAAGAATACTCATACAACTCTAAAAATCAGAGGTTTATAAATGTTACTTGAACAGCTGCAAAACTTGTGCATTATTTCCATTTTTTTTTAGAAATCCCTTAAATCTTCCAAAAAGACCTTTTAAATATCCTACTGAACTAAATTCTTGTTAAAATCTAAACAAGCATCAGTGACAATAATTATACAAGTTAACTTCTTACTTGAACATCATCAGCTGAATTTCTATAAACAATAGAAAAATAGATCTCATTTAAAAGGTATCTGTAGCTTTAAGCAGTGATGGTTCATTACCTACAGCACTGAAACTAGGAATGTCTCATTGACCCATATTGTCCAATATTTTGGTCACATACTTATAAGTAGGTACCTACTTATCAAATTGGTATCTTATAGAAGGTTCAATTACTGAACAGGGTTTGAAACTGTTTATTACGTAAATAATAAATCCGAAATTATCATAATTGCAAGCACAATCAAACACAATACACACATTATAGCTCCCAGTGATACCCAGAGCGAAGGCGGTACTCCTGACCAAACCTTGTAGGTTGGAAGGTACCATATATACCATAGTGTCCACACACCTGCACTTCTGAGGACCTTCAGGTCTTCAGAAGTGCAGTGCAGAACACGCAGTGCCATAATTATGCCGCGATTTGCGTGGCCACCTACTGGGCCCAACTTAATTAAAAAAATACATGTATTTACCATCGACTCGAAAACAAGATCATAGTTGTTGATGAGTTTACTCACCCTACCCATAAAGTGTTTTAAGTGAACAATAGGGTACTAGGTACTACATCCCTTTAATGAATCTTAATATGAATGACTTAGAGTCTTGGAATTTAACCATTTACCTAATCTATCTGATTACTCTTTTATCCAGTCATATTTTGTAATGATCTTATTATCAACTCTATGGAGGCAGATGTAGGTATAGGTAAATCCTACCTATGTTACAGTTTTAGCTCTTAAGTGCCATGATACTTCCTGCGGCTAAGGGGTGACCATGCAGGTACCTACCCGCCATTTGGTCGCGTGTCGTCGTTAATTCAACGCTGTTCACCAGCCATAATTGGAACAATTCTCCACACGCTTCGTAACGGGTTAAACTGTTGTTCTACTTGCGCTAATTTCTTTAGCAACAATTCAAAACGGCTTCATAGGGGCTCACGATCTGAGCTCAACTTGTTTGCCCATTGCGGAGCGTCGTGCGTGATGTGCCCGTCTAAACTTTTGGACTATCTTCCTTCATTTGTACCTAACGATCTTTGGCTCTTTGGAACAGTCCACTATACCAGAAATCGACAAAAGAAATATAACTATATACCATCCAATGAGTTCCAATGGTTGCATCTTCCTATCTCCGAGGTGATAAGTTAGTATGATGTAAACTTCTATGTCAGTCTTTTTCCTATTTCTTTTTCTCTAGGTACTGGTTTAACGAGATAAAAAAAAACATTAATCGAGTGACCACACAGGCCAGAGTATCAGAGCAATATATACAATGAACACATCGAGATACCCATCAAAGTTTTCCATGAGTCAAGAGTCCGATTAATTATTTCTATTACCTCCTTCAACATCATTTTCGCAGAGACCGCGATCGTCTGATCAGCAATGACCGCTTAGATTATCGACACGCCACGCCAGTTAGCCGCCATTACTAGCCAACCACCTTGAAACGACCATACTGTTTCATATCTGACACCCGACACGAAACCAAGCCAGACGGATTTCAGCGAAATTATAATTAGGCAAGACAGAATAACCTAAATGTTTGTCAAGGGCAGAGAAACACTTCAAGTTAATAAATATCAACTTAATTGGCGGGCCCGGACCAATACCTACTTAGGTATCTTATTAATTTATTATTAAATATTATAGCAAGCCGTGGTTTAAAGTGTTAGCAACTGAGTCTTAATTAGTTCTTGGGCATTCCTTTCCCCTCCTGAGTCCTCTCACATAGAACCGGCAGCCATCCTCCTGTAGGTCAAGCAAGTTAGTGTGCCTGCAATTTTCACAAGCCGTTGTCAAGCTCAATGTCCGAAAACCCGCTGCAATAACTTTTGTACTTTCATATTGTTACTGCTCCTTGCTAGGCAGGTGAATGATGATTAGAAAGATATACCCAAGGTATATCTTTCTAATACATATTTCAATCTATAGGGGGAGTCCGGGAGAGTTTACCCGCCTTCGACTAAAATGCTCATAAATCGCTTTATATTTACAAAAAACTATTTTCTACAAATTGTACCCTAAGCTGCATTATTAAGCTTTATTTTTTCTTAAGAAAGTTTTATAAATCATTAATATTTTATGAGTAATTAACGATTTCTACTGAAGTGAGATTTGGCTAATATCTCCCGCCTAGGTGGGAGACTTGACCCCCAAGAAGGGAGACTTTACCCGGGTTTAAAACTAGGCAAAATAAAAATATTAAATTATAATTAAATAAAGAAATTTAATAAAAAAAACATGGCACATAATAATACGTAGTAAATGATAACACGAACTATATAATTTGAGTATATTTGACATACAGGTAGTGAGGAATTAAGTACCTATCACATATTATATTTCTTAAGATAAGTAGTTGCGTTTAAAACAGTGAGTGTTTATAAACTTTTACCATTAGAAACTCTTTCTAACATAACTTATAACCTTATTAATAAGAACTTTCACAACCAACTGTTACTGCATAATAATTTCAGTCTTTCTACAGCAAAATATCTTAGAAATTTAACAATATATTATCAAAATGGAGAAAAATCAAAGGTAACTTAGGTATCTTCATAGCAAACATAATAGTCTGAGCCTATTCTATCTACGTCATAACTAGATAACAAACTTACAAATAGTTAAACCTTAAAAGTAGATATTGCAAATCAGTTTAAAGTAGGACACCATGTATTAGGACCATGTAATAGGACACCATTTCGATCTATTCCATACTCCAAAGCAGTAGCTCTAATAGACTTGCCGTTATCAATGTCACTTACAGCATTTCTTATTACTGACAGGTCTAAATTGCCTCTGTTTCTTTTTTTTTATATTTGAAGGGCATTGTGGATACTTATCTAAAATAAAACAGAAAATATTATTGCAAGAGAAACAGAGGGAGAGATTACCCTGGGTAAAGTCTCCTCCCGTCGCCATGGTAATGTCTCCCACCCCACGCCAAGCTGTCCGTTATTTAATTTACAAAAAAAACTATAATCTTTAAGCAAAAACTGTCTATCGTAAAGGTAACAAGGATAATTACACTAAGGATATGTATGCATGACATGCTGGAATCTGTGAACAGTAAACAACAGTAATCAAATATCGAAAATTGAAAAAATTAACTTACCGGGCATAAAAACGTGTTTTCACTTGTAACGTCAAAACGAAACTGCTGATCGCAACATCGCCGCGTGAGCTAGGTGGGAGGCGCCTATGAGCTGTGAGAAGTGTGGTAACGTCGCAATATCTAGTTATACAGGGATTCTATGATCAGTGGCTATTGTCTCCCCCCTGCTAAACTCTCCCGGACTCCCCCTACATATAATAAATCTGTAGAAGGGTCAATTCTGTACATTGAAAATATTGAAAAAATAAATAGCGGGGGGTGTTGCTGGATCGATACCAAACCCAAATATGTGATTAAAAAAATTTTTGTCTGTCTGTCTGTCTGTCTGTATATGCAGGCATCACGTGAAAACTAACGGTTCGATTTCGATGAAACTTGGTATAATTATACCTTATTATCCTGGGCATAAAATAGGATACTTTTTATCCTGGAAAAATACGTAGAAAAAAAGAAATCTTATTTTTCAGTTTTATTCATAGACGTTGTTCTGTAGAACCGCGAACACACGTTGCATTACCCGCAGTGGATAATTTTCCATTTCAATTTAAGAGAATACAGTTTCCTGTAGCTTTGTGTTACACCATGACAATAAATAAGGCTCAAGGTCAGACCCTAGGAGTTGCTGGCGTAGATCTTACCGAGAGTTGTTTTTCACACGGGCAACTTTACGTAGCTCTTTCCCGTGTGAGCAGTCCAAGAAATCTTCATGTTCATATTCCGGACGAGCTCACTAACAATGTTGTGTATGCTGAAGCTCTCAATTAACTTTCTGTCGCATTGTCACGATCACTTTTTTATTATTGCAAACTTCGTCACTGCCAGTAATTTACTGCTACATGCTACTTATCAAGGTCGGAATTACTATGAAAAAAATACTTACTACAGAACGCGAGCTCAACAGCAGTAGCTCAATAGAGGGATCTCCTCAATTATTATAGGCTTAGCCGTATTTGGGTCCAATAGATATTTATAAGATGTCATTGTCAGAGTTACTCAAAATGGAGAAATAAACCATCCACGTGAAGACCGACATCCGCGCGGACGGAGTCGCGGGCGGAAGCTAGTTCTTAAATATAAATAAAATCTGAAATCGCGAAAAAAAATCAGCTGTTCCCTACGTTTGTTCATATAACTCGTCAAAATGTAAGGAACAGCTGATTTTTTTTTCGCGATTTCAGGCTTGGTCCCATAGTAAAAGTTGTTCATAATGATGAGCACAATGACCTCCTAAGAGGTTGTTAATGTTTTACCAATAACCCTGTATAGGTAAAGACTTTGTCGCAAAAAAATAACGAACTAATTTACATTTCAGTAACATTAATTAGCAACGACAAAAATAAATTACTTTCGATACTGATAGCAATTGCAAATTCGTGAAATTCGTTTAATGATAAGAATATCATTCGAATTTCACGAATTTGCAATTCTATATTCTACCTCTACACATTGATCGACTATTCACTGTTACTGAAGGTAGGTATATAATAGGGGCGCCACTTTATGCCTGTGACGTCATCTAGGGGCACATTGCACACGTCATAGTTCGAGGCAAACCGAGCATATTTACCTACGGGATAAATTCCATGACGTCAACTGAAATTACGTGTCTATCAATGAATTGCTTTCACTATTAGAAGTGCGTAAGTACCTAGTAGGATATGCTCTACTTTAGTCAAACTCATACATATGCACCTATTTGGAATTTTCAAATAAATTACAGGACTGTCTGTTATAAGAAACGTAGTTTCACAAAGTTGCGCACATTTAGGTAGCCGTGGCTAGCGTTATCGCAGCCCCTTTTATTGGCACTCTCTCTACAAAAGATTATTTAAGCAGCGATTTGCCAAAAACTGTTAGCGCAGTAGGTAGGTACCTACCTTATTGTACATTTTACACAATAATACAGGTAGGTAACCAGTAAGAATAACTTTTACAAAGGAAAACGACGAAGTTCTTTGCTTCAATGACTCATATCAAACTTCAGAAGTGGTTCGTGGTTCCCGAATTGATAACCGGGCACCTAAATGAGAAGTCAACAACCCTACCACACCCACCTACCTACCTACCTACCTACTCAAGTCACACTGTTGGTTCGTAATTACCATAGAAACTGACTTTCATTTCTACTGACTAGTGTTGGTGCCAAGAACGGGGTTACTCATTGACTAAACAAACACATTAAATAAAATAAGGAAATCTATCCATTTATTTAATTTTAATCACCCATTCAAAATACTTTTGTTACCTACAGTGAACCTTACTACCTACCTATTATAATATTAGAGTTTCTTCTGCCCACAAAAACTACCTTACTTTGTTAGGCTACTAGGGAGACTTTAAACGCCTGAAATTTAGTTCAGGATGCTTCTTACAGGCTATTAGCACAAAATACAGATAGTACCTACTATTAGTGTGACTATAGCAGCGACTGTATACTCTTGCCTTCTCAAAAAAAAAATCGTATCCTGCATTATAGATAGGTAATACAACGTTGATGTTTCTATTATAATTCAGCGATAATCAATTCAATACTCACACCTCACTGATCATTAACCGATGCCTTGCACATACTAGGGCAGACCCAGTTAACAATTAAGTAACAACAATGCCTAGTCCTACCTGGCACGACATCGACAGGCTCGTGAGAAAGTTGTCTAGTCAATCATGGCAGCTACTGCGGCGCCCGCGCAGTTGCCCCACACAGGCCAAACGTCAGTGTTTCTTTGCCTATTGTGTGCTAATTACGTGGCGTCTCGTCATACTGATATCAATAGCTCGATAGTTGCTAATAGCTGAAGTTAGTTCTAATAAAAATATTTTCAATATTATTACTTTTCATCTTTCTTTCTTTATTTTTACGGAGGAAAACAGGTTCCCGATGGTCACGGTAGGCCTGTTCACTACGCGTGTTTCCTCACGTGTTTTCCTCGAATAGTCGTCTGCTCTATTGCTCACTGTCTCCATATACATCACGAATCCTCCTTAAGATTCCTGGAATGACTTCACATTGCATACCTGTGAAGTCATATCAAATTCACGTCACGTCAATCCAACAATGCGTTTCCTATCAAACTGGAAGTCTGGAAGGCTAAAATTATTCTTTAAAACTATCGAATAATACCTAGTACATAACTATATTTATGAAAGACGTGATCATTTTGTATGATAGGTACCTATCAGTCGTCACTCGTCTGTAGTTTTAAGTATAGTCGGCATGCATATTTGGTGTTCGGTGGTCGAACATAGCCTCATCACTAGCAAATGAGTTACGATTGTACCTACCAGCTATTTTCACCCACGCCTACGCCTATAGAAAGGTTTGTAAGGCAGCGGGTGTTAGGTAAAGAATTACAAGTAGGTAAGTGCAGCAAGACACCACATTAAACGCCACTTTAGGTAATACGGCTGATTCCAGTAAAGAGGATTTCCTCCATTGTCTGAAATCATCAGCTAATGCAATGATCTGTCGCCAGCAACTTTGATAGACTGTGACCTCCACAACAGATGATTAACTAATCATCTTCCAGTCTTAATGCAACATCATCTACCCACTTATACATTTTAGTATTCAGCGTCTGCCCCCGGTTGGAACCGGACCTGCAAACTGTCTCGGACACACAATATTATGTAAGTGAACAAATACCTCATTTATTTAGACCAAACACTCCGCCAACCCAATCCAATTACTTAGCGTGCCTATTACTAGATAGATCAATGAGTCAATGTCTAATGAAGTGTTATAATCCACTCAATTACTTAGCAGTTAAGTTACTGCTGTGTCAAATATTTTTGTCGATCGACGACGACTCTCTAATCATAAAACAAGTATTCTCGTAAATTTCTGGACGGGGCGGCGGCACTTTTCACACGCTCAGTAAGTAATAGACCGCGGCGTTTTCGTTCCTTTAGGTAATTTACATTTATTCCGATTATGGTCTTATTTAGGAGGTCTGTCATCATCATTCAGCCGTAAGACGTGCTCCACTAGACAGTGGAGCACGTCTTACGGCTGAATGATGATGGCTTTAATAATGTTTATTAGTTTCTATTTATCAGGACACACCGGACATGATGATTGATTGATTTTCTGACATTTCATAAGTGCCCATGTAGGCTTATGTGAAATAAAATATTTTGATTTTGATGCATCTGTCCCCCCGAACTAAGTATATCGGTGCGTATCGGTGCGCGGTGGGCAAGCGCATCCTACTGCATAATTCATTGGCTTTGTTTCGAGCCGCGCCCGCTGTTCCGCGTAACATGCACCACGATTTATTAGCTCATTCATATCGATTACAACTCATAATCATGCTTTCTTGTCGAATTAAAGTCAGTAATAATAATAATAACAACGAAAACATGTTGTAACGCATAATCAGTTATTCATGGATCCCCAAAATGGTCTCGACTCCAATGTTAATAAAATTCTGAAGTGTGAATTCGTGTTTCACTAATAAGCGAAGTATCGCCAAATCTTGACTATGTTTACAGTGGTGGGTACATAATTTAAATGTTCAATCAAAAAGGTAAGTTAGAACTGTCGCTTTACGTGGTAATTGAACCGGTACGTGAAGGTGTCGTAATTTTCCTACCTTTTCACCGCCACGCCATATCGGTATTCCTATGCCCTGTACGCCAAGCCCGAAAATCTTAATTTCAAGGTGTATCAATAAAATACATAAAAGTAATGATTTAATAGGTTTATTTTGTATTTTTCTGCGACCTGTTTTTTGTCGAGTATAGCCGTCGTTGGCGCACAGGGCACGCTTGCTCATGTCGGCTATAGCCGACATTGGCGTTCAAAAGGTTAAATATATTATGTAATTCGTCAATGTCAGTTATTTTTCAGTAAATAGTCGTGAGTTCTACGACCTTGTTATGTGCGTTTGTAAATTAGTTGCGAAAAGAATGGATTAGTTACCCTTACAGAAAACTTTACATTTTCTGTACCTACTTACAGTTTTTGATTAACTAAGTATCTCTCGTTTCAATAGAAGTAATAGAACTACTGAACACCTACTTACTAACGATTTTTTTGTATTTACAATTGTACACTATCATTTTATTCGTGAGACCATAGCTTGTGAGTTGCGAACTTGCGGCACAAACCACACAGACGTTTCTGCGAACAAACTTCGCAAACAGGCCACCGTATCACAAAATAAATAAAAGTTTGCAAGCCCACCACACCTATCTGATAGCCATAGCCTGCTCCATAGAGCACCTATGCGTACCAATATAGCCGTAGGTATTGTGTGTTCAGATTATAATGGTGTTGAATGAAGCATTATGTCCCTGCGAGCAGCTGTGGGCTGTGGGCAGGCCGGACGCGGCTATTCAGCGGGTAGCGACGCCGCGCCGTGCAATGTAAAGGGGTTCTATATAAAATGTATGGCGTCCGCATAGACACGTCTTTTGTGATGGACATGACTACAATGGCGTTAAAGTTTGCACTTGTTGTGTTGTGTTCCCGCTGCTGACGTAACCGCTATGCATATCTGACGGATGAATGAGCTGCTTATGTGATTGAGAATCGAAAGAAATACCGTTGGTAGAAAATTGTGTTAAATTTTCTTTGACGCACACGTTTGTAGGACCTGAACTATAGGAAAATACGTAGTTATATTATTGGATTTACAGACCTATTGGGCGGACTTTTTCATTGGTTTATGCATCTAAAGCCTCATAAAAAAGACTGCTATTGTTTGTTGAGAGTTGAGACAGTAAACAGAGATAATCGAAGGTAAATAATATTATCGCTGTTTCGCAAAACCGAAATATGAATTCTTTTACAATTTATTTATGTTGTTAATAATATCAAACCAAGTTCTTAACGGCTGACTCAGCCAGACACCCCGGTGACCTAGTTTCCAAACTTGGGGTCCTACCTGCCCCGAATCGCGACCCTCCGCGAAGGGTGGCTGGGTTCGATAACCTCTCGTCTGAAGGTCAACGTACCCCATGTCTTGGGTTGCTTCTTATACTTACTTAGGTTCAAATACTTAGTCCGTTATGGAATTTAAAAAAATATGTACCTAAGTGAGTAACATTTTTGGTTAATCTGCAATGTAAACAATTAGCATTTGAAGAAGATAACTATAACTTAACCTCGCCAACGTCAATACACGAAGGCGATAAAAATCATCAGCAAAGGAGATGGCTAAATGACTGCCCCAAGCATGTATAGTAATCTCACATTAACTAGTAATATTTAAATATTCATTCATGAATTATTTAGTGTTTAATAATTTCCAAGAACTTTCGTGAATTATTAAACATAAAAAAGTATCTTAGTTGCTTTTTTTGATTGACATGACAAGTTCAAGGGGAAATAATACAGTACTGCAAGCTAGGGAGGAGTCATATCGCTGTTCCAGAATGTCAAATCGAAACTCGATTTTTGATAACTGGTATCAAAACGATTTATTTTCCGAAACTAAGAAGTGGCAATCAGAGTTTTCGACCTACCTACCTCAATACAGCAATAACAAATATTTAGCTCAGTTAATCTTTAAGATCTTTTCCAAATACTTTCATCATTTCAACCATAATGTTATTTACATTGTCTGTGAATACTGTCTTTATTTTAACTCATTTGGATATGTAGTTTAGGTTTTACAACAGAATACTTATATTATTATGATTTTAGTGGAGATTATCTATCGTAAGTCCGTTTTATCAAGTTTTTTTTGTGCAATTACTCCTTTGTAGATATTTGCTTCAAGTACCTTAGTCCAAAATCGCCAATGAAAAACATTAATCAATAAAAATCGTCGCAGACACGTTAAAACGCCTAGATAAAAATTCATAGCAATGTCAGTTTGAAGTTTTTGTATCTTTGTCGTAGGAGTTACGCGATTTTATATTCAGGAATGTGCAGATATGAAAAGTTCCTGAACCTTTTTAATTACAAAATACTAATTTTCAGCTATTCAGCATTATATATTGCTAGGAACCATGTCTATACATGCATTTTCATTGCGGGATCAGTCGTCCATACTTCAGTTTAGCCATGTCCTTTACGAACTCGTCAACCTACAAAACATGAGGCAGAAGTGCAGAACCAAATAATAGTTTTGAATGCTAACTATATTGCCCATCCCGTTGAATTCTCTTAAAATCTGTGTTATAATGACAGATGATCATATCACGTTGAATCCAATCAAAGTCACGGTTGGAAGGCGCTGGTCCTGCATGATTCATTGGCATACTTCTGTGGACAGCGAGACGGCGGCGGTGGCGGCAGCGTGAGCGCGTAGCTTGAATCAATATTATTATGGGTTACTAGCTGCGTCCTGCGGTTTCACCCGCATAAGTGTCGATCCCGTGGGAATACCGGGATAAAAACTATCCTATGTCCTTCCTCGGGATGCAATCTATCTTTTTGCCAAATTTTATCGAAATCCGCCCAGTGGTTTAGGCGTGAAAAGATAACATACAGACTGACAGACAGAGTTACTTTCGAATTTATAATATGAGTATGGATAAAACGCAGAGTAGTAAGAGAATGGAGTGTTAGGTAGTGCGGGCTAAAGTATCGATCCTGCGCGCTGATCGTTGTTAACGGTTGACCATACCTACACATGAGCCACTCGTGCTACTTTACCTGTGTCTATTACCTTAGTCTAATACTAACTGCGGGGTAATTACGTAACACACTACTTATCAGTAGCAATGGGCTACATTTTAACAGTTCAACAACATTCATTGCGTTATTTTTCAAAATGATTCAGATAGAGATTGATAGTGTGTTGCTCAATGAGGGTGCTGGTTGATGATCATCTAGTTTTGAGTGTCGAAAGTTTTCTCCGGCTGCACATTTACAAATTGGTTGAGTTGGATTATGTACTTCTCCATTTGTTCGCACTTCGGTCACGGTCCATGAGTCCCGCCGAACGGTCCCGAGTGACCGCCGCGCCTTCGAGCCCACTGGAGCGTGCTAGTGCCGGCACTTGTTGATGACGCCAATAGCTGCTGACTGCCGATGCCTACTCCGGCAGACATTACTTTCGCGTGCTGCGTACGTGATGCGGATGTTTACTGAACGAAATTCTAATAACGTGCCACAAAGTGTAAATTGCGTTTTTCTGTAAGATTCTCGGCCGATATTTGGGACTAGAATCGATGGGCGTTAATGATTTTAGAAAAACACATCAATATTGGCTGCCTTCCTGTCAAATATTGAAAGTACCTAGGTAGGTACTATAGACAAAATGTATCAAACATACTTACGGAAAAGCTCACTTTAGCATGTCTAAGTGAAGTAAACTCGAACGTTACCATTTTTGAAATAGCTCTGTCTCTAGCAATGTTGAACGATTTAAAAAAAGTACATACTTACATACACCTGCTATGTAACATATGGTGGAGGGCGTCGTGGGAGCAAGTTATGATGATTGATAAGGGCCATTTATTATGGCCCATATATTATGGTTGAACGGGCCAGGTGTAAATGAGAGCTACTTATGTTGGGAGCTGATTGATACATTTGATACGCCACGCTGCGTTGGCGCATGACATACTGGTTCATAGCGGACGTCATTGTTCTACGTCGTCATTCGAAGGCTTATTACAGAGCAGATTTTCCATGGGATCATAATTATTCTAAAGTTTAATGGAATTTGTTACTTACATTCCAATTATGGTTTTCTGAAATGACGTTCACTAAGTGGCTGCCCGGACCGTCAGAACCAAAAAGTACTCTGTGGTCAGGACGGGGACCTGTCAAAAATGTCAGGGTGACTATATTTACCCGACTGCGTCAGAAGGAGGGTTATGTTTTTCGAGTGTATGTATGTATGTATGTATGTATGTATGTATATTTCTTTGGCACGCTCTGTAGCCTAAACGGCTTGATCGATTTCAGCTTGAGAGGTGCCGTTAGATTCGTCTTAATTGTGAGAGTGCTACTGGGTATATTAAAATTGAAAAAAAAATAAAATGGCCGATTTATGGCGCAAAATCTTTTCAAAAAAAAAAAAAATATTCTCGAAACCTATCGAGTGGGGTATCAAAATAAAGGGTTTTAAAAGGTGATTACAAAAATATATATAACTTATATGGTTAAAAGTAATTCGAAGTGACAAAACGTAAAAAACAAGTACCAAGAACTAAATCGTTTGCGAAATCTTTCACATTTGTAAACTAAAAAACTGGAAATAAAAAAATTAATTTAAAAAATAAAAAAACCCGACTGCGAAACTGAAAAGCTACAAACAAGCCCATTTTAAATTAAATAAAAGTTGGAAGCAGGCGGGACCCATACCATTTTTATCATATCTTCAAATTCAAATGGGTCCCGCCTGCTTCCAACTTTTATTTAATTTAAAATGGGCTTGTTTGTAGCTTTTCAGTTTCGCAGTCGGGTTTTTTTATTTTTTAAATTAATTTTTTTCTTTAGTCGTGACTCGTGACTGAATGATAAACGAAGCGAATAATGAACGTTATCATAATTATATTTTATATTCATTGACGAAATGGGGCCCGTGGCTAAATAATCCGCCGCACAGGTCGATCGATCAAGTTAAGCTAGGCTTGCCGCGGTTGGTCTGTAGATGGGTGACCATCTTTACATACCGTGACCCTTCCGTGCCTCGGAAAGCACGTTAAGCCGTTGATCCGGCTGTCATTCCTGGATCTTTGTCGTACGGGTAGTCAGAAGTCCGAAAGTCTGACAACAGTCTTACCAAGGGGTACCGTATTACCCAGTAACTGGGTTGTGGAGGTCAGATAGGCAGTTGCTCCATGTAAAATACTGGTATTCAGCTGCATCCGGTTAGACTGGAAGCCGACCCCAACATAGTTGGGAAAAGGCTAGGCAGATGATGATGTCGAAATGGAAGACCTCTTGTCAAAGTGGCGCCAACTGGTGGCGTGAATTTTCATGAATACCCTCATTGCGTAACACATTTTCAATCACAATCTGAAGGATTTTGAAGGAAATTCCTAATCCATGATTTCATAGGTTTGAAAAAATTTAATAACGCAAATAGGTTGATAGTACCTACGTAATATTTTTTTTTATAAATTAATTTTTATTTTTATATTTCATTTTTAGGGTTCCGTACCCAAAGGGTAAAAACGGGACCCTATTACTAAGACTTCGCTGTCTGTCCGTCTGTCCGTCTGTCTGTCTGTCTGTCTGTCTGTCACCAGGCTGTATCTCAAGAACCGCGATAGCTAGACAGTTGAAATTTTCACAGATGATGTATTTCTGTTGCCGCTATAACAACAAATACTAAAAACAAAATAAAATAAATATTTAAGGGGGCTCCCATACAACAAACGCGATTTTTTTGCCCTTTTTTGCTCGTTATCAAAAATGGTAATAGGTAGGCCCTTGAAATATTCACAAAATACTCAGTTATATTTTAACTTTAATAATAAATAATAAATTTAAAATAAAATAAATATTTTAGGGGGGCTCCCATACAAAAAACATGTTTTTTTCGGCATTTTTGCCTTGTGGTACGGAACCCTTCGTGTGCGAGTCCGGCTCGCACTTGGCCAGTTTTTTATATATTCCCAATACCATTGGGGTATTGTGATACCCCGCAGATTGTCCTCTTGACAAATATATGAAGAGGTGACCCCGACCTAGGCTATACAATATGTACTTTGTAAGTGTCGTCTACTTCTGACCTAATTACTTTCGCATTTCATACAAACTTTCAAACCCTTATTTTTCGAAATGAATGAACCGATTTTAATGAAACTTCGTACGTATAAGCAGGATACAAAGGTCTAAAAAGTTAGTAGAGAACATTTTCAAAAAATAGTGTTATTGCCAAATTATACCGATTTTGAATTTTCCTTAGAAACAGAGATTTTCAGTTATCTTTTTTTAAATAAGACATTTTGAAAATATTCTCTACTAACTTTTTAGGCCTTTGTATCCTGCTTATGCGTATGAAGTTTCATTAAAATCGGTTCATTAATTTCGAGAAACAAGGGCTTGAAAGTTTGTATGAAATGCCGTTCGACGTAAACGCGCCGGCAACGTGCGGCAACCGACGATTAACTTTAGTTTCAGTCCACATATTTGACCAAAAAAGTGAGTCCATTAACGGTTGGTAAACTATAAGATCGAACAAAAAGTTTCATAAACCCAAGTGGGCTATTTCTTACTGTTACTGCAAATAAATTAGATCACAATCCGCCATCGATCAGTGTCGCAAGTTTTATTGCTTTTTCTAAGAAAGACAGATTGATAGAACAGCACATTTAAAATTAACTATCAGAAAGTCTTTTTTTTCTGTTGATACTTAACCGTTTACCGTCAACGGTAAACGGTTAAGTATCAACCTGACACAACTGCAACAAGCTGACCACTCTATCCTAACAACATGTCACGTGCGTACATGTATTTTCACAAGTTTTACTTTAACTAAACCAAAAGTAGTCAGTACACCTACCTCTAAATAACTCACCCTGCATCTTAGAGTGACATTTAGTACCTAATGCAAAATAATATTGTTTTACCAGAGTTCCCAATACAGTAGACAACAGTTAAAAAGCTAAAAGTTACGTTAAGTAAATTCTGTTTCGGTTGGACTGTGGTAGTCATAATTAACTCTTTAACTTATAATTTATAAGGCTAATAATAACCTGGTAATAACATAAAGGACTAAGCGCATTCAGCAGACAATTATTTTACACAAAGGATGACCATGTTCATTGATGTGAAGCCGATTCACGTGACCACGATCAATAGCCCTGAGGGAATCGGAAACGTGACCTAAAATAATGTTTTCTTATAACTGCACAAAAAAAAAACATTTTAATATTTTTCAAGAGTTTTAGAATGTAGAAAGTCACAATCTAAACATTAAATCTCAACATTCTCATAATAAAATCGTTGTCATTTTGAAAACTATTTCTCACAACTACTCCAGCCTCGTTTCAGTCGTCAGCAACACTCCTACTATACCTACTGCCATAAGTATCGTAACATGAATCGTATAAATCCTAAGCTTATCATCACAGTTCAAGTTCTTTTCAAGTTAGTTCCGTCCAAGTCGCCGGTGCCGTGCTCGTTCGAAGCCGGTTGTACCGGCGCGGCGCGGCGCGGCGCGGGCGGGCCGGAGCAAGGGCTTGTCGAGATTAGATAGCAAGTGTCACTAAACCGTAGAACTGGATGCTTTTACACGTGAACGTGAAATATGTTGTCTGCTCTTATCTAATAAGAGGTAAAGTTTTTGTTCCACTTTTGTGTCAGTTGCAAAACAGTAGCTTCTACTTATGTAGGTACTTATTACATTAGCGACGGGTATTTTCCTTCGTAAGGAAAACTTAGACATGATAGATGTCTTGAGGACGGCATTTTCCTTTGCGCCGTTTGTAGGGCGCCAAATGTTTATGCTAAACCGAAATATCTCTACTTTATACTTATATTCCCGCTTTTCCAAGTAAAAGCAATTCAATTCTCAACTTTCAGCAAGATAGAATACAAATATTTTTTACTGTCCAGGTATTACAGTAGGAGGTTCACAGACGACACGAGTAGCTTAAAGTACTACCTACAGCTAGGTTACAATTATATTATTATTTGCTAGTGCACTCTAAACTAGACAGTTAGTCTGTATCTTGGGGCTCGCATCAGAACACACAATATCGACCAATCGCTCTCTGATATCGCATATTTTATAACATCTTAGCCCAAATCATCAAAGAGCCGAATAATTCATAGTCAGAAGATCAACCTCTAAGTGGTATCCAGTAGCCGCGGAGCAGCGGTGTTGCATGACAGCGGAAGAGGAGCATCCCGCGGGGGTCGCCTTACAAAGTCGCGGACGTTCGACATGACACACTTACGAGTAGATATGTCGGACGCAAGCGCTGCAGCTCGTGCCGTCTGAAGTCTCCGGGGAAACTGGGCCAGCTCTGTGTCATGGCTTTGATTTGGAACTGTAATATCTGTGTCAAATCCAACAGATTCTTCTCGTCTTTCAGCATTTCGAAGACGTTCTTGTGTAACTACAACAAACATAACAAACATTACGTTCATAAACTGAGTTTGATCCTTTGCATGCTGCTTTGTAGTGTGATGCCTTTGCAGAAGAAACTTTGTATAGCAACTGTCAACATTTTGCATATCAAACGAGACCTTTCCATACCTACTTTAGGTCTCGTCGATAGAGTTAGTTCGACTAAAATAACGCCACTACACGCGAAATCAAGACTTTTCGCTGGTTTTATGTGTCGAAATAAAAGGCCGATAAAACTTTCAGCAGTCTTCATAATTCCCAACAATATTCAAATAGTTCTTACCTATTAAATCCGAAGGTGAACCATATTTTTAGTTTACGACAATCTATCGGCAACATTTTATTGATCTTTTTATAGTTGGATGAGTGGATGCTGTGGTTTACGATGGTCCTTGAAGCTGCATTATCTGAGATCATCGGAACACTTCGTCTAGCCACTTAACATTGTCGTAAATCGCATTCTCATAAAAAGTTTAGTAGTAAACTCAGTGTAAAATGTTTGTAAAGGTAAGTTAACCTAAGAACTTGTTATACAGGTTGAAATTGAAAACATGCGACAAACCGAAATGGGAGATTGTACTCAGCATTATGAACAACTTTTACTAAAGGACCAAAGCTACAATCGCGAAAAAAAAATCAGCTGTTCCCTACATTTTGACGAGTTATGCGAACATAAATGTAGGGAACAGCTGATTTTGTTTTCGCGATTTCAGGCTTGGTCCCATAGAAAAAGTTGTTCATAATGATGAATACAATCTCCCATTTTGATTTGTCGCATGTTTTCAATTTCACCCTGTATATAATGGTTGTACACAATTAGAATAAGATCTTATTGTATGCACTTTCTGTTATTATGTAATACTTTTAAAATCAATCAAAATCATAAAAAGTTTGAGAGTTATAAATTGAAGCACCCACTTATTTCAAAGCTTTTCAAGTTCAACTGTGGTTTAAAATAACGATAATCTGTATAAGTACGAATATCTAAATGGAGTGTTCTCCTAAAAAAGCTGGAAAGTTTTAGCATAAGAACTAAAGTACTCGATACAATAATTTTTCCAACGACATTTTACTGATGCAATATTCATCTGAAATATTTTTCAGCTTTCAAAGTAGTCAAACAGTACAAAGGGTATCTATTTTTAACTGTTTTCACAATCTGAAATAATAACCGAATGTTTGCACAGTCATCGTTCACAATACGTTTGATTTATTGAACCATATCTTTCAACGTGTTTATAAGATCGTTAGAAACACTGTTTACTATAACATTTGCAAACATTACTGTAATATTTACAACGATTTCACAAAGGTCTTTGTGAACGGAAACATACACTTGTGGCAACCAATTTGAGTGTAATACAATTGTAAAATAACTGACAATAATATTACGGAGAGTTTTTCTCAATCGCTTTACGTGTTCGGTTGGTATTTTCTGCGGGAAGTCGATCGAAGGCCGTGTTTTTGTCATGGATTGCTCAACTGTAGTAATTTGTCTCGGATCGATTCTCACAATAACCTAAGGATACTTAACCGATATTGCAATTTTTTTTCCTGTCTCCCGCTTGCGGTTTTCATTTCACTTGTCATATTTACAATTACAACGTATCTAAAACAGAGAGCCTGCATGCAGTAAGATTGAATGCCTGCATTCAATAACATGTTTTATTGTAACGTAATGCTAATGAGTCACAATGTATAAATTACTTTATTAATATCTACATTATATAGCTTGATTGATTGTCTGTGCTTGCGTGTTTGAAGAATGAATAAAAATATAACAGGGTGTTCGATATCGAAGTACCTATCACGACACTGAACTGCCCCGATGGTCTCGTGGTCGCAAGGCGCCACTGCTGAGCGTGGGGTCCGGTCTCCTGGGTTTGATTCCCGGGTCGGGCAAAGTGGGGTTTTCCATTGGGAATTTCTGAGTAACAGCCCGGAGTTGGGAAGTTGGCGGTGGGATACCTCCGGGCCTTGGAAAGCACGTTAAGCCGTTGGCCCTGCGCCTGATCTTTCTCCGGTCGTGTCGCATTGCCGTCTCATCGGAGAATGAGAGTGAGGGAAGAGAGAGTGCACCTGTGTCTGCGCGTGTGCGTAGATATGCTATGGCTAGTCTCCGTTTGAGATTGGTCGCCATGGCCGGAACTCGGTCTGGAGGACTTTATGTGCCTATAATAAATATAGAAGTGTGCACTAACTGTCACAATAAGGAGTGACAACGTTATAATGAGTAACGGGGTCAAGCCGTCGGAAGGTGTAATCCATGGCGTGCGTGCGATGAGACACGTCGGGCCCTTAGACCACTGACCCAATAAGTATGACACCAATACACATGGATACAAAGCGTAGGCATGCCCTTTGCTAGATGGCAGTCAAAACTTTCATTTAGCTATGTGTAATCGGGAAAAAGAGCCGTAGAGACAGAAAAGCAGGATCCCTACCTTCCTATAGGAAAGGATGAAAAGAAAGGATGGAGGAAAGGATGGAGGAATGATCTAGATATAGGCACGGGACAATATAGACAACTTATTGCTCGTTAGCTTAGCAGTCACTGATGCTGGTCGTTGTTGGTATGGAATTGATGTCTTTCTTTTCTAAAACATAGAGATAGTAGATGAGAAACATTGTTTATCTTTCGGTTCGCTTAGGTACACTTGCTTTTTTAAAACTTTAAGACAATTAGTAAGCAAAACAGCCTCTCTCACTTAGGTTAGCATCAAATATTTGTTTGTTTACTTCATAAATAAATCAAGAGTGTAGAACAGAACTCTCCCAAGATTCCAGTGCTGCAGTGGTTTGACTCCGGCCGGCGTACTAATCGGTAACCTTTCAAGTGCTTGGCATGCTTCACTACGGCTAGCGGGAGTCGCACGCGCAGCGCATTCGTAAACAGTCCTATACTGCACATTGTGCACTGAGCAGGAAGACGGAATATTCACTGCAGAAGTTTTACTAAGATGTAACATTCCGTGCAAGGCAAGAGAAGGATTATAGTCAAGGAAATACGTAGCCGATACGCATTTATATGTATTCCTAACAACGTGACAGCGCGAGCGGTCCGGACACGGAGGACAGAATTCGTGAATCCGGATCATCTCATCCAAACGGGTGTCTATCAAACGCGATTTTTGTTTTGTATATCCCCCCCCCCCCCCCCCTCCCCGAAGAGGAGGGAGAGGAGGGGCCTCTCCCTCCTGAAGTGACGGTTTACCATAATAATAATAGGGAGGCGTATACAGGGTTATTGGTAAAACATTAACAACCTCTAACGAGGTCATTGTAATTGTATCATTATGAACAACTTTTACTATGGGACCCGAAATTGCGAAAAAAAATCAGCAGTTCCTTACATTTATGTTCGTATTCCCATAGTAAAAGTTGTTCATAATGATGACTACAATGACCTTTTAAGAGGTTGTTAATGGTTTACCAATAACCCTGTATAATCAGCAGTTTTTCGATGTTATGGTGACATATAACTTAATTCCAAAGACATTAAAATTTAGGATCTATGTTTTTCTTTTTCATTTGATTGTGGGATTTCTGGAACTTTTAGTTGCCAATACCCGTAGGTGTAGGACATGACAAAACGAGCTCGACAGTACTCGAGTAATGCAGGTATTTGTACGACTGGCAGGTTTTATTGGCTGCATTCATGTGCTAAATGATACTCAGGGAATGGTAGAAATCGACTCTTGATTGCAGTTCGTCAGCAGCGAACAATGCGTAATGTATGGCTCATAACGATTGTTAAGAAGGTCTGTGAAAGTGACAGGAATTGCTGCTAATATTGTTGATGCGACAGAGAAGGCTTCCTGAACCTTCGATATTCTTAAGTGGACCTTTTTCTTCTTTACGAAGAAGAATACTACGGGAGGTTTTGTTGCTCATAAATACCGCACAGGTTTATATTTGTTAGCTGTGTGGCTCCATGGGGTACTTGAATGTATTACCAATGAAACGTCCCTATGACGTAGGACAACAACATTAATCTTGACAAGTGCTCTAATAATATCTTCAACAGTGCCAACGGAGATCAAAAAGAAGTTTTCAGTAACCTTGAACTTACTTGCTTAGATTCTGGAAAATTTTATGACTAACAAAGCTAACACTGATCATCACCATCACTATCACCATCCACAACCGGACTTTACCTTTACCTATGCCTCTCTTTTCTTGTGCCAATCCCCACGTTCCTATACCAGCCTAACAAAGGTATCTTTCGTTGTTGCAGCGTTGAGCTCGCTGTTGCGCAAGCGATGGTATGGTGACTGCGCTGCAGCAGGGAGTGGTGCGCGCACGGCTGTGCGCCGGCGCAGCACTAGCGCTGCTGGCGCTGCTGCTCGTGCCGGCCGCTGCCGATGTAATCTTCAGAGTACCTGAAGTACTGGTGAACCATGTTTCATTACCTATATTGTCTACGAACTGATTGCTGATGTAGCTACTAAGTAAACGTATTTAGGGGTCCAGATTGAGATCAATCACAGAAGTCAAGTGATTTATGGCTCTTGCCACAACCACCGCCAGAAACTAATACTTATGTCTTCTTTGTCTTTTATTGTTATCTTACAGTCAGTAATTGCATAATTTTTTTCGTCAAATACAACCAACGTCAATCAACAAGAAAATGTTCGCCGTGTCACATTTAAATGTGACACCTAGCCTATCTATAACAAACTCTCTCTCGTTAACCGCAGGTGCGTCACGCGGCCGCGTCTAAGCCGGTGGGCACGGGGCGCGCCAACGGCACGCGCAACGACTCGGAGCACGCGGAGCACTGGGGGGGCTCCGACGATACGCTGCTGGAGGTGCGCTACGAGGAGTACTTCGTGGAGCACGACGTGTCCACGGCCACCGCACGCCGCGCCGCCATACAGCTGGACGTCAACGACAGTAAGTGGCACAAACAAAACTTTTTTCTGGGAAAAATCTTTTGTTCAGGTAGGTACCTACTCTTTGAACTATTCCTTGAGATAAGTATTTATTTTATAAATAAACTAGCTTCTGCCCGCGACTTCGTATGCGGATCCTGTTGCTTATGCCAGCGACAACGGGGTCGTCGAAATCGAAGATCTGAAACGTCTGATGTCAAATTCTAGGAGCCCGGGGATGGGACGGGTTGTGGTGTCTCGCCGACACCACAACCCGTTAGAATTTCCGCCTCAATGATATTTCTCTGCAGCGAGACGACTTTGAGCCGGGTCCCATTGCACAGTTTCGGCGGAATGAGTTTCCGAAGAAGCATAAGTGGGACACCGACCTTTAACTTAATGGTAGTCCACTTGCACTGAGGGAATTGGGAAGTTCTACGGGGTAATGTGTGGCGTCATCTTGGTCGACAACAGTGTTTATTGAAGTGTGGATCACTTCATTTCCCTAAATTTCCGAGAGAATGCATTCATTGATCGCTGAAGCTTGGTCGTTTCTGGGTGTTAAAATGGCTCGTTCACACACCCAAGAATTATGTTGGTGCGGTATCCTATTGATGTCCCCGTACACCAGGCGAATCAAATCTTCTAAGGTGGACACCACTCTCCCAAGTATCTCAGGTAGAACCACCTGACCACCGTCTACTGGTAGCGTTCCCTCACCAAATTTTAAGAGAACATCAGAAAATTCTTGGGCGTGTACATTCCCGCCAAGATGTGCTCTCATATTCATCGTTAAGCGCAACCTTTGAATATGTAGCCATAAGAAAGAGTATTTCAACAAAGCATTCACCTCATCAGCCCTAGTTCCTCGCGTCACCACAGGCAGCGTTTGTCGGAAATCGCCGCTAAACAGAACTGTAACGCCACCCATCATTTGCTGGTTCCTGCGGATCTCCTGCAAAGTCCTGTTTACCGCCTCTACTGCTTTTCTGTTCGCCATAATGCATTCATCCCACACGATTAAAGAGCAATCTTTAAGCACGCGCCCTTTGTCACTGTTGCGTGACACTCCACAAACAGGTGTTTCATTACTCTCTAAATCTATGGGAATCTACAACATTGCGTGCGCTGTTTTGCTACCAGGAAGCAGTGTTGCGGCGATTCCTGACGATGCTACTGCAATGGCAATCTCGTCTTGCCTCCTGAACTCTGCGAGAATGCCAGCAGTGACAAATATTCTCCCTGTTCCACCAGAAGCATCCAAGAAAAACATTTTACCTTGCCCGAGCCGAGTCAAGGATGGTGTCGAAAATTTGCTTTTGCTCTGAGGTAAACTTAGAGACATGGTCATTGACGACGGTACTCATAGTTTTTGGATCATAATTTATTTCAGAGTTGTACTCTCTGTTTCCAAGCTCTTGTACATCCAGATGTTGTGGAGTCGGTAGCCCATGATCCACCAGAGAACTGCCTCAGATCGAAATGACCATATCTTGAAGTGAACTAAGGCAACTGTTTAGAACGCGCTCATCAGTTGCCTCAGTATTATCTTCAGTAGTGCGTCTCAGACCTCTTAGGAAGTCTTTGGACAGAAGATGCCGATATTTCTCCCACAACAGAAGCGGATTTGCAATACCGCAGAACACCAACATGACGACAAACAGATGTCGCAAACGACTGAGATTGTCACTAATGCTGGCCTCCTCAAGAGCGTTGTCCCAGTGCTGATCACCGTCGAGAAGGTGGCGTGCTACGCAAGCAGCGCGGTATGTGGGATACTCAATGTCATCAACTGTCCTTAGAAACGCAAATGATGTTGGGCCGTGCACTGTGTGCAGTAACATTCGCAAATAATAGCACTCGCCATTATTTGGGTGCACAGTGTAAACCCGTCCCAATGCGGTGTCCTTAAAAATTCCCGGAAACCCGCCCACGGCGTGTCCGCATCGACGTCGATTAAATACACTTCTTTGCTTGTCGTACGTGTAGTACGACGGCACCTCATCATAGGTGAGTGATCTAGCAAAGTTGTCCCCTTCACAGAGTCTGAAAAAGGCCAATTGCAGTCTATCAAAAAGTACTCACGTGAAGGCCAACAGGAAAATTAAACACATCAAGCAACACAGACAACAAAGGTAACCCCCGTTTCTATAGGATGAGAGCGGCACATCGGCACCTACAACATCACATTTTGGGAACAAATCCATAGCGCGATCTAACTCGACGCCAACGCCATCTAGTTAGAAAACGGAAACTACATATTATTTACCCAAATTAATTAAATTATGAATAAAACTAAATTGTCGTTAATTTAACAGAAAACTACATTAGTTTTGCATTAAAAAAAATATGGTAACAGCAGCAAGGATCAAAACTAAGAATTACATACTTAAATGAATTACCTACAACAAATGTGCTTGGTAAGATATTACTTAGAACCAAAAGTTTGACTTGACTTCATGATAGTGTAGCTTGTTGTACCGCCAATCAATCTGTTTAGTAATATTGGTGTGAAACTCTCCATACAATTAGATAGGACATGTAAAGTTCTCAGATTTCATAACAGTATCGTTCCTAATGCACATATAAAAATGCAAAAACTATAAAAAAAGAATTTTACGATTTCTTAAAACAATATTATGGGATTTGAACTCGCACCATTTAGTGCGGTAAACGGTCGCCTGACCTTACCGCTAAATTCCCCGTTGACATATTGTTGAAATAGCTGTTCCCTTGCAATTTATAATATTACTGCCCCGCTCCTTTATTAAAATAGCGTGATTATTATGTTCCCAGAGTTAAAGTTTTATTTTTAACTAAATAAATAAATTAACATGTCATTTTGGGCATTCAATTATTTTGTTCATTCAATTACGAACAAACACCTTTTAAAATCAATATTGCTTACCTCCCATAACATACGGCGTGACAATATGTAGCCTAAAGCCTTCCTTGGTTTACTAAGAACATTTTTGCTGAATTTCAATTCAATCTATCCAGTAGTTTTGGCGTGAAGCCGTACCATACACACAGACAAACAGACAAACAGACAAAAATTCTAAAAAGTCACTTTTTGTCATCAGTTACGTTTTTCTAACAAAAGCCACTTATTTTTTCTCGAAAATTCACAATGTACAGTTTTTCTTTCGTTACTGCTTTATTATTTATATAAATATAAATAAATAAAACAGGGCTAACTAAATTAAATAATATTTTGTTAGTTACAATTAAATCACTTCCCGATTGCTGTGCCGCAACAGAGTGAAGTTTAGGTTATGTAGGTTAGGTACTCGTAGTTCGCACGTAGTAAAGTTTAAATCTACAAATACCATCACATTTTTCCTCAAAGTACATTTGAGTCAAACTACTATTAATTCTCCCATAAACTGAGCGAAGTAAGTGACGCAACGACAATTGCTTGAGTTACTCCAATTAAACACCATCAGCTCGCGAATTAGAACAACATTCAAGGATACGGGATTACAACGTGCCCCCGGGCCCAGGGGACCCAGGGGTCACGGGGCGAGCGCGGACGCGGATCTCATTGTGGCATTATTTTTTGTGGAATATTCCAAGTTTTAAAGATTTCATTAATTAGCTACCTAACAGCGAGGTTGTTAAGGAAAAGTTTTAGGTAGAAACTCATAATGAAGACTTACAACCCAATTGTGTTGAATTTTGCCACAAACTTTTTCGTGTCGAAATTATTGGACAAGAAGTTTTAAAATGGGAGTAGCCAAGAAAGGTTACAAAAATGCCGTGACGACGCTAATTACCCAATTGCCGACTGCGTTGATGAAAGTTACGCTAATCAAGTTGATACTAGATGTGATCTAGACTTCAGACAAACGTAGGCGTCACGATCCAATACCCGATGAGTAAGCCTGCTTCTAACTACTTTTATCTGATCTGGAAGAGTCTATTTATAGCCGTGACTTCCTCTAATTGATCCCCCTGATATACTCTAATGTTTAATTGATGATAGACTCGCTGATCAATGAAGTCTATTCAATTCAATTGATCTTTATTACATTGTTATTTCTTAACATTAATGATGTTTCCAAGAATTTCTGTAAAAGTTCACTTTGTTGGTTGACTTACAAATTAGGCTCTTGGTAAAGTTGATTGTTTAGAAGACCTTTAATTTTCTAGACTTTCATCTGTGGTTGATTTTGATTTATATGTAAAATCGTCTAAGTACATAGTTTAGACAGCCATCCCAATCCACACATCACCTACTTATTTAACAAGCTGTGAAAACAAAACGCCTGGAAGAGCTACTGGTCTTTGAAAGAACAATTTAAGGGCCTATGGCACTGAAACGCAGGCTCATGGACTTGTGTATTCTTCTCGTCTTAACTTAAGGTGCACAAACTTGATCTTTGACTAACATCCTGAAGTCCAAACTCAAGGTCTGCCAACGAGTAATGGTGCGCAGTATACTAGGCGTTAAATTAACGGATCGTTTTCGAAACACAAAACTGCGCTCCAAAACAAAGATAGTTGACGTGGCTCAAAAGGCTGCTCAACTTAAATGAGTCTGGGCAGGACAATGTCTGCCGCATGCCGTGGGCCCAAATAACGCAGAATTGGTGAGACAGTGAGGAGGGGTCGCGGCAGACCACGTAGGAGATGGCGGGACGAGCGGGATAGGTTTCATCAAAACTGGAAGGAGGACGCGTGGGCCCGTGAAAGATGGAAGGAGCGGAGGGAAACCTTTGCCCAAGAGTAGGACAGTGCAGGCTAGAAAAAAATAAAAAATGAAAACCAGGAGCTTTTGCAACCACTTTTTTTTTGAAAATATTTTTTAATTTTCAATTAATTATGCTGAGTAACAGCACGTTTCGAATGTAAAAAATACAGTAAGAGAGACCGAAAAAGCCCTCCCTCCACCGCTTCCCGGTGTTTAACTTGGAAAGAAAAGCGCTGCTATTTTAAATTACAACAAAATACTGAGATGGGACAAATTGTAGATAGATCATAACATAAGACATAACTCAACTCGTAAGTGAAGTTAATACCCCGCCTCGGCGCGGCGGCGCCAACAATACGCGATCATTCAGTGGTTGAGTACATTAACTGAAGATGATACGTCGTGAGCAACATCTGATACCCGAGGACATGCACACGTCTGATATTACGTACTGAATATTATTTCATGGAGCAAGCTGAAGTAACTTTTATTTAGTTTAAATAACACCTGCGTTGCTTTGACTTTAACTTTGTTGAAAGCTTGCAACTAAGAACAGAACATATTCTCCTATAACTTCTTTATCTAACGGAGGCCCAAACGTACACGAACAACGTCTTCTTTGTCATACTCTTGTGCCGTGCTACTCGGGGTTGGCACAAATGTTTTTCTCGTCCATTCACCAATATCCACAGTCACTCCCTTCATCATCCCTCAATCAACAAGCCTTCTATCTTTTCTTTCGTCTTCTTCTTCCTCTTCATGCATCCACATCTTCATTACATGAAATAATGAGCCACGGTAAAGCGATCGGGATAAATTGTATAAAAGATCTCACTGAAAATCCATTCAGTAACAATTACAATGAGTCAGTCATTGGGAGCTGTGTGATATTGTCGCTGACGTATAATTAGTCGGACGACGATTAGTCCAGCGCGATCCACATGAGATGTTATCACGCAGGCAAGGTTGGCGATTAGGAGTAAAGTGCAGCATCATAGCATAATGTCACTATTATACTTGAAAAATGAAATAAAAGACGACAGTAGAATAATGTCGCTTCATGGAATAAATCCAACTACTTATATGTTAAGTGGTAGGTACCACAATGCTGCAGAATTGTATAGGCAATTATGACGCTTTGTGTTTGTTGTGCAGGGCAGGCTTGATATTATTGAATTATTTATCCACAATGCATAATTTTGACTTAAATCGATTCTTTCCTTCTTCGTGTCGCTGGCACGACTGTATTTTAAATCTTGTTTTCCCAAAACTTTGCCACTTCCACGGCGTTGTCAGTGGCAGCGCAGCGGTCACTTTGACTGCATGTTTTGGGTCACAGAGGGCAGGATAGGAGGTGGTGCATGGTTTCCGCAATCACACCCTACTGTCGTTCCGTCAAGGTAGCCCCACTTTACCAGGTTGGATTTACATCTTTCATTTTTAATCTGCTTTTTATATCTTTATTTATTTATCATTGAAATCGACGAATATCTTTCGCAGCATCATCTTTGATGAATAGCTTTACATTCCGGCTTTAATTCTTTGCCGTTTGATGTTTGTTTGAAAAAAAAGCATCGCAAGATCTAAGCATTCTTGTCGACAACCATCCATCCAAAATCTAGACTGGCAGCTCTTTGTCTAGATTTGTCTTTCATCTAATTTTTGCAATTTGCATCGCTATTAATTTTTTAACCGACTAAAAAACGGAGGAGGTTCTCAAGTCGACGCGTATATATAGTAGGTATGACCACGCATAACTTTTTACGAGAAGTCCGATTTTGATAATTCTTTTTTTTATTGTGTTTCGTATGAGTACTTGCTGGTTTTGTAGGTAAGGGGTGGGCGTTGCGACGACGAACCGTTTACAAAGACCGTTTTGCATTCTGCAACGATGCAACCGTTTTACGTCCTGGGTTCAAACAGTCTTCGTTGCACAAACCAGTCTTCGAATTACTTGGTGCGATTTTTTATTTTACAACTATGAAAATACAGTCGAGAATGCAATGGTTCAACTCTATCACATTTGTCCGTCGCGACGTCGCGTCGTCTGTCGTTCCGCGTTCTTTTTCGGTTCCATAACAGTCGTTTAAAATCAAAAACCTCAAAAACGCAATTCTATTACAAGTTGGATAAGTTTGGTCTTGTAAGCCTTCTTCAAACCAGTTGCAACGACGACCGTTTTCTGCAACCGAGAGCGGTTGCGTTTCGTCCATCAAATATTTGACAACGACCTAACAATGACCCACCACTAGTGTAGATAGAGTTAGGTCAAGAATATTGCTCACTCACTAATTACTTTTTGTTTGAAGAAGAGCATATTCTCGTAGGAAGCATTGTCGCTAGTTTTTACGAAATGCTTCCAACATGGCCTTCAACTGTATGCTATCAGTCTATCATTACATCTCCGCCGTTTCTTCCAGAACTTAATTCACCTAATTATGTTGTTTTTCCTCCGGCTGACAGCCGCATATGTCATGCACTTGCACATGATGGTACACATTAGCCTGAGCTGAAGGTCGGCAGGCGGGCCGCCTCCGTAATGTGTACCCTGGCAAGGTCTGGGGGCGTGCAGCCGATCTGTCACACCATTGTCCATCAGCCATTGTGCGGCACTGTATGTCAATGTTACTCTAGGTAAATACGGTGCGCACTACGGTTGTATGAGCGTAACATAGATGTTGGTAGGTATATATAGGTGACGTTAACGTCCTGAATATTTGTTGGTACTTATAGGTATTCGTTAATTCTGGAGATCTTTTTATAGGCTTTTTTGTTGTCTACAAGTTTTCATCTTATTCGACTTCATTCAACTTAGTAATTTTGTAGAGTAATGGCCTACCGGGCTTTGGCTAATTTATTATAAACTTGAATTAAGGTATATTTTGGCTTGTAACTCAAGCGCGAAGCTTGAAACTTGTACAGAATGAGCAACAAGTAAGTAACATATGAGTCAGAAGATTTACTTAGAAACCTTCTGTCCTACGTCCCGACTTCGAACTGAATGTTAATCGAACTTCTAGCGCCGCCCAAACGATCTATTGAACGAGTAATGTGACATCGTTACAGCGTACACAACGTGATATTAATCCCGATTAACATTCAGGAATTGTACTATATGTAGACAGCCCGCGATCTTAGAGCTTTGTAAACACTAGGTACTGGTGGCTGGTCACAGCCCGCTGGTCACGTCTAATAAGGTGAACCTTCGATTTGTCGCCATTACGTCACTTCACGACCTTTACGCGTCAATAAGCGTCTTATTGAAAACTTTGCCTTTTTTGTTAGGTACCTATTTCGATAAACTGGAAAATTTATACCGAATAGATAATGTTATTGTTGTTTTTATTGATAGCAAATTTGTATAACACCAACTTCAGGAAGTGTGAACACAATATTTGCTTACCTACATTACAAAGAGAATATAAAAATTATCCTGGACCGATCGGTCCCGGTCGGGAAGAGAGAGAACATCCCGAAATATACATTAAAAAAATACCAACAAACTGAGAACCTCCTCAGTCTGTTAAAAGCAGATAGGTATTTTATTAAAGTAAGTGAATAAAATTATTATTAATTTTAATTTGATTATTTTCGATATCAACTTTCACTTATTAAAGGTAAGGTAGTTAAAGGTTTTTTACGATAAACATAAAAAGGGGAAGAAAGGGATAGAAGCGTTAGAATTGTCTAATACTAACGAGACTTTTCCAAAAGACATCAACGCGCGACTCAAAAGTGTGCTCGTATACCCAGCCACCACTTCAAGGCTGCGCCGACCGCCAAGTGGCACCCTCGTCGTTTGTTTAAAAAAAAAAAAATTTGATTTATACCGATTTATTTATTTATTTTATTAGGTTCACCAACAATTGATTACACTAATACAATTACATAATACGTTTTAAAAGTAAAATAACAGTGCATCAATTACTTATAGATAAACACAACATGCTTAAAACAATGAATCAGAGAAATAAGCTAATTTACTTAGTAATAATCGCTGAAAAGTTATGCCATCCTTTTGTAACTAGATGTCTTGGAATGTTTCCCACACCACTTCACCGCGCATGAGGGCATTTTGAAGCGTTCTATTTGCATAAAAAGTTATAATTTTTTATTAATTTAGCGTGCACACAGGTCTAAGACTTGGACACAACTAAAATGGTTACTAGTACCGTAGCCTATACATAGGCGACAAAATACTAATAGTTTTCGTGTGTCGGGGCACTGTATGCGCAGTCAAGTGGTTATATAATATTTGCTACATTATAATCAGCATGCGGAAAGCTAATCACTTATGCCAAAAGTTTCAAATGACTTGAAAATTAAATCTCAATATGCTAACGAAACCTCGGCTTTTAATCGTACTGTTAGCAAGCACCCCTGGGCCCCCGTGCATTATCGACCGCTTCCCTCTCCAGGGGCGGCCGGCTGGGATGTAGGCAGTTAGCGGGGAGGCACTAGGTAGGTAGCCTGTCCGTCTAGACCCGTGTCGGTCGTAAATCAATATCAGTCGCCTCTGCACATGCGTCAACCTGATGTTTTGACCCACACCCTGCGTGCTCTTCGCCGCTGCATCGCCCGTCGCGGAGCACGCATCGCAGATACGCAGGTAATTCATTTAAGTACATATTTTATTTCCTCTAAATTATGATCAATATTGTTGTTTCGAACCGATGTTTGATTAGCTAGAGATACCTATGTACCAATCATTTGTATGTTAAAATTTACTCGTATTTTGATTTGTTTCGCTTGTTCATAAGTCGCCACTGCCATGGTGGGTGTTCTTTGTCCCGACGGCGGCGTCATAATGACATGACAAGACAAGAAACGCAGAATGGCGATGGATTCAATTGTAATCCACCATTCTGCCTTTATTACAGTTTTATTACCAAGCGTATAATATCGTATTACTATAATGCTTTACATCGAAGGATTACGTAACAAAAACAATGTCGGCAGCCATCTTCTTTTAGTGTTACATAACGTGGAGCTAGGATGTTCTAAGTCCTAGGTGAGACAGCGGGCCTTAGACAGGAAGGTCGCGTGACTAATCGAATGTTATAAAAAATTCATTAACGCATTTAAGCGCCCTGACACGTCCGCGAAAGGATTGAGTGCCACCAAGCTGAATTGCATCGCATTTTGCTCGAGGTGTCACGTTGTTTCTGCCTTACCGCACGCGTCATATTGCTACGATATCGTGTGGTAAGACGATACCCTTACATGCGGATGCGAACTTGACTCGATGTAATTTATTAAATTAAGTCGGCTCTTGAATTTCGCTCTAGTCAATGATATTATTTATTTATTTATTATTGACGTGTAAAAGTGTTTGTACAAACCTACTTACAGAAAATAAATCATTTATCATTTATATATTGGTCTATCTACAATCGTTACACTGTTCAACCAAATTAACACAAGCAAATATACTTACAAGCCAAGTGTATCTACAATATTATGCGATAGACACAGAATGAATAAACAATAATAAACGGTATTTTTTTTTAAACACAAAATGCATTAAGTAAGTCCCTTGTACCTACCTATAAGTACAGAAATAACGCATAATTTTAACACGAATAGTTGAAAATATTTGGGGAAATCGTGAGTTACATATATACTGGTTATCTGTTTATGTGATATGTTATTATAATATGATGAATTAATAATATGCGATACCGTGTGTGCTACCGGCGCGGGCGCGGCGGCGGCAGCTCACGTTTTCGGTATAAGCGCAGTGTGCCTCCACCCTAAGACGGCCGCTATTGTTTGCCCGTGACGTAAGATTTGCATTCATCGTGTGAATAATAACTACTCAGTAGAGACTAAAATACAAAATCCATATGCATACCTAATGCTTCTCCAAAGAGATTTGAACGTGGGAAAAATTGTAAAGATATTAAAAAGTTTTACATCTACTAACATCCACTATCACTTAGCAGTCAGTATGTTAGGGCAAGTTGGACTGTTCTGTATCTCCTTTTGCAGTCTCCGACCAACCCGCCTGGCCCGATATTGGGAGATTGCCATGTTTATCTTGTAGTAGGTAACGTCTTTGAGTAGGATCAATATATATGTAACGAAGCAAAAAAACCGGTCAGTTCTGGGAAAAGTGTGGCGGGCTCGTCCCTAGCTGCCACTGAAACTCCTGAATCCTGAAAGTGTGGCGGGCTCATCCCTAGCTGTCTCTAAAACTCCTGAATCCTGAAAGTGTGGCGGGCTCGTCCCTAGCTGTCACTAAAACTCCTGAATCCTAAAAGTGTGGCGGGCTCATCACTAGCTGTCACTGAAACTCCTGAATCCTGAAAGTGTGGCAGGCTCGTCCCTAGCTGTCACTAAAACTCCTGAATCCTAAAAGTGTGGCGGGCTCATCACTAGCTGTCACTGAAACTCCTGAATCCTGAAAGTGTGGCAGGCTCGTCCCTAGCTGTCACTAAAACTCCTGAATCCTAAAAGTGTGGCGGGCTCATCACTAGCTGTCACTGAAACTCCTGAATCCTGAAAGTGTGGCAGGCTCGTCCCTAGCTGTCACTAAAACTCCTGAATCCTAAAAGTGTGGCGGGCTCATCACTAGCTGTCACTGAAACTCCTGAATCCTGAAAGTGTGGCAGGCTCGTCCCTAGCTGTCACTAAAACTCCTGAATCCTAAAAGTGCGGCGGGCTCATCCCTAGCTGTCAATGAAACTCCTGAATCCCGAAAGTGTGGCGGGCTCGTCCCTAGCTGTCACTAAAACTCCTGAATCCTGAAAGTGTGGCGGGCTCGTAACTAGCTGTCACTGAAACTCCTGAATCCTGAAAGCCTGCTCACAAAATGTTACCCGCAACCACAAATATTCAAAACGTCCCATGTATCTGCTCCAGTTCCCCCCACACGGCCCGGTTGCGGCACGTGCAGCCAGCGCGAGCTCGAGTACTGCGAGACGCGCGTGCTGGCCGACCACTGCTGCTGCGAGCGCCGCTTCGTGCGCGAGCCCTTCCCCTGGCTGCCGCACACCTGCTACGTGGGCGCGCGCCGCTGCCGCCCGCTGGCGCACGACTGCGCCCAGTACGCGCGCCTGCGCGACTGCTGCTGCTACAGGAAGCTCGCTGAACGATGTGAGGCTAATATGAACATCTTTTCTTCTCATTATATTTTCTCTTCTCTCTCATTTCTATGGTATACAAATGAGAGAGAAGATATAATCTTATAGTTTATCGCTTTTACTGCAAATAAATGACATTGACTTTGACCCTTTAAACTTTCCTTAATCTTTTTTCATTTATCTAGTGTTAGTCTCGAACATGACACTCGACTACGTAATTAACCTTCCTGAGATCAGAAACAGCACCAGCTGCAACCACGCGTTAGGACGCTCGTAGGAACCGACTACACCACAAGTGTGTGATAAAGAAAGTATTTGAGTATCCGGGAAATCTCTTGGATCACCCAGTCGACTTGGCCCGGGCACATATTTGCCAGCATTTAAATTGGCTTTTTGTTGACGTCCACAGGGAAGGGCATCCTCTCCAAGTCGGCGCGGCTGGGCGTGAGCGGCGTGTCGCTGCTGCTGCTGTCCATGCTGCTGTTCGTGGCGTACCTGTGACGGCAGCTGGCGCCGCGCGCCACTCTCGCGCCCACGCTCGTGTGAGCTCGCCCGCCGCGCTCGTGTGGACGCGCCCTAACACCAGCGACATCAAACTTTTCCTAACCTACTATTACTTGAACACATTACTTTTAAAGAGTCGTTTCGCTAAATTATTTTCTTTGGGCATACTTTTCTTTGGGCTGTTATTCATATGTTTGGAATTCTTGAAAACAAAACCCACGTTTTTATTAACATTTTGCATGATATTAAAACAGAGACGATACCAAATGAGAATAAAAATAAGATTAATGTATTGTTCATTTCAGTTCAATCGATTGAAATAGTAAATACTTATAATAATATGTACACACATAGACGCGCAGAGACATTTTGCTGGTGCCTCCATGTAATAATCATTTTATGTAGAAAGTAAATAAGTATTTTAAATTAAATTAATCTGCTTAAATTTAGAATAAGCATACAACGTGTAAAAACATCTTAAAATCAAAAACTCAAACTTAAAGCAGAATTATTTAAATTGGAACTGTTTTAATAAGTACCGTTTTTTATATTTTTTTACTTACATAATATGTTAGTGAATGATATTTCCATAAAGATTTACAATTTATTTTTAAATGTAGTTACCAACGGATGCTAATTTAAGTTCTTAAAAAAACTAAGTCAAGTCAAAGTGCTGCTGTATTTACTTGTTGACACACGTTGTATTTGATTACTAATATAAGTAGAGTTAAAATGAACCTCAAACGTGCGCCTCATAACGAAACACGCAAAACAAATCTGTAGTCTGTACAGTACGAGCTAAGTTAGGTGTAAGCAGGAGTACACCTATAGGATCTATAGATATCTACCCAGGTGTGTGTAGTTTATACCTATAGATATTTTTTATATAGTATATACTGACACTATTAATGTAAAGTATAGATAGGAATGGTACAGCGTAAGTTATTCTATGTACAAAGTAATTTATTTCTATACTTACTTATTGTAAGTAGTCATAAAAGTGGGCGAAGAAAAGTTATACAGGCAAGCGGCACTTTAAAGAGTGCCCTGGGGCAGTGGCACTCACCACCACAAATAAACAGTAGTTTATTAATCATATTATTAGGTACGAATGATTTCACTTAGCGTAAGAAAAATTAAAAAAAAGCACCGGAATGGATACCACACAAGTACAAGCATTAATATAATTCTACGTAGATTTCATTAATTAGACATAATTACAGCTTTATAATATACACCTTGCTTAAAAGTGGCGCATAAATGTATAAGTAAACCTAACTTAATTGTTTTAAAAAAAAACCTAATTCTCAGATCTGAAAGCGTTTACAAAAAAGAGAACATTTTATTAAATAATTACATTAAATCATCAGGACTATATCAACTACGTACTAAATAAATGTAGCCACTTGAAAAGCATTGTGTTTAAACATACAATGAATCAGCACAAAACGATATTAACTTATGTACACAAACGTAAAAGAAGGTTGAAAAGTAAAATGTGCTTGTCTACTAATTATGTAAGTATATTAGAAATATTTACAAGTATTATAACCACGACGTATGTATGAAAACCAGTAGTCTATACATAATACATTTAATAATAAGTTAGTTCTAATTATAGGTTAATAAGTATCAGTTTTCCATCGAGATCGCACCCATTGCCAATATCCTAACATCTTAATACTTTTACCTGTGTCATGAAACACGCCTAGAAAACAAATCTATCTAGATCTTTAAACTTTAAAACCTGTCTGAGGACAATAATCATCGAAATTAGACCAAAAATCAGCACTTTTGGAACATCAAGTTACAAAAGACCGACAGGAGCTCACCTCATTGAGCTGGGATGAAGTGGTAACAAACTCCTTTTTAAACAAGCGAGCAATGTTGTCCGGGTGAGGTACCTACATGTTGCCTGGAGCCTGATTCCCTTGATAGTCTACAATAATGATTCCTTGGTATGATCAAGAATCGATTTCAGAATATGTAAATAATCAAAATGAACACGAAAATAAACTAATTGCTTTCAGTAAGACATTCAGTTTAACATCAACCATCTAAAGAGCACCATCTAAACACGTTTACTAAATAAATAATGCATTAAACATCTAACTAAATTGTCATTCTGTCTCTCTCAATTTCATACGATTGACAGAAATAGAATGATGTTTTTAATTCGTTTAGCGATAAATATTAGGTCGGTAAATGCGAAAATACTTTTTACCAACCTAATAATTAGGTATAGGTATTGATTGTGCAAATGAGCCTTAACAAAGTGACATTACAAATCATATTATTTTCATAGTGTAGACTAAGAATGTAAATTTGAAATCGATGACAATGTTATAATATATAAATGTAAATTAATAAGAATCTAAGCAAGTGGGAACGTAAGGAAATAATAAGGTATATAATATTTGTATACTACTTACTAACTCGTGTAGTGGCTAGTACAATACTGTAGTTGATTATATACTATATACTATTGAGTATTATATACTTGGATTATGAAAAAGCGTTTGATCGTGTCCCCTTGCGACGTCTAATCCACCAACTTGAACACCTTGGCATACGCGGCAGTGTATTAGCCTGGATAAGTAATTTTCTTACAAACAGAACATTCCGTGTGCGTATTGGAGATGTTCTTTCTATGGCTCGTATAGTGCTCAGCGGTGTTCCTCAAGGATCGGTGCTCGGTCAACTGATATTTATTTTATACCTCACAGACTTGAAAAACGCGCTCCGCCTGCCATTTTCGTTATTTGCGGATGAAACAAAGTTTTTTGGGAATCCTCATGACCAGTGGCAAGATATCCAAAATGATTTAAACGCTATATACAAATGGACTCAAGACTGGTTATTGACGCTGAATGTTGACAAATGTACCGTTTTGCACATAGGTAGAAACAATCCACGAAAAACTTACCGTCTCGGACTCCACCAACTCTCAGCTGTTGAGTCACAGAATGACCTAGGCGTTGTTATGTCCAACGACCTAAAATGGGAAGCACACATATCCGGTATTGTCAAAAGAGCAAATTCAAAACTTTACATCATCCGCAAGGCATTCAAGTGCCTGACGCCTAAAACATTTGTCAAGTTGTACAAGACTTACATAAGACCACTCTTAGTGTACGCAAATGTCATCTGGAACTCTTATTTAAAAAAAGACATCATTCTACTTGATAATGTACAAAGAAGGGCAACCAAGGCAAAATGGTGCGCGCCATGCGATGGGAAAATTCATCAAAAAAAAGCCCTTGAAGCAATTCTTGTCTAACCGAGTTGTAGCAGCATGGAATAAGCTCCCGGAAAATGTTGTGACGGCTCCCACACTGAACTGCTTCAAGAATCGACTGGACAGATTAAATATCTCAAAGCTATACGATACACACACATCAGCTAATTAGCTGCTAGTATGTCTAACCAAATAATAATAATAATAATAATAATTATTAATATTATTATAAACAGAGGGCTAATTCCCGAGCGATTATTTTTGAGAACGTTCGCATTCTAATCCCGTCTCAATGTGTCAAAATTACAATCAACTTATTATAATTATACATTTGTGATAAGTTTTTGACATTGTCGCTAAGATGAGGTTGCGATTTGAATTTTTAAGTACGAGAATTGGTCTTCAGAACTGCGGGATCCATTGTGAGTGATCACTGTTTAGGATTTTTTTTATAAGTTGACACTGGAAAAAGAACATACGAAATTCACGATAAACTATCAGTTAAGTATAATGGTCAGTTTAGATCATAGAAATTCTATGATCTAGACTGAAAGTGTGCCCGTCATCTTTGTTTGCATAGGTCGATCTATGAAAACTGTCAAACTGAAGACAGACTTACAATACGGCCGATGAATCATGGCCAGTCTGAACATTGCGCAGAAGGCTGCGCAATAATATTTTTTAAGAACCAAATGGTGACATGAGGCGAACGAGTGTGAGTGAGAGAACATGCGCGTCAGTCGGAGAGTAGGCCGGACATACCTACACATCGGCCACATTTGTAATACTTAGTTGAAGACAGTTTTTTGTCAAGTCTATGCACAGACTTACAGCTAGCGTGTTAGAGCCTGCAAACATCAGAGTTCGAATGGAACATAAGGTAGCTATAATATAAGCGTAGTTTATGGAAATTCTCGCCTTTGTAAATATTCGAGAGACATAAATATTTAATTGAAATCCGAAACTACATAGGTTAATAGATATCTAATTATAAAATTAGCAATTAATTAAATATATTAGATATAAGAAAAAACCTATTTCACAACGTTTGAAATCAAAGAAAGCTAATCATTTTATAATTTCCCCTTTTATTTAAAATGCGTGAATTAATTATTTATTTCAAGTAAAATCGGTTATAACCGCTATTTCTAACATTAATTATGATTAAATAAAAGATCTATGCAGTTAAAATACCTTGGAATTTTCCAAATTCTCATTATTAATTTAAAAAAAAATACCTACTTAAGGATTCTACCAAATTTTTATGAGTTTTTAGTGAGAATAATTTAGAATCTAGACAATTATAACTAGGAAGGCTATAAGCCGTTAGATTGTAAGCTAATACTATTTAAAAATATAAATAAGGTGTGTACGCCGGATCAATGATTAGAGACTAGGTAGCTAGACGCTTCCAGCGCGCTACCTAGCCATACGTGTAGTTTAAAGTATTGTATATACTCTCATAGTCTATAGTGTATGTATATGTAATTGTGTCGTCAACATGCTGACATATCTTAGGACACCACCATCATCTGCCTACCCTTTTCCCAACTATGTTGGGGTTGGCTTCCAGTCTAACTGAATGCAGCTGAATACCAGCATTTAAATTAGTATTCTTAAACCCCCCGTTCTCAAAATACGCGCTTGGATGTGGAGGTGCGAACACCAGCTTTACCGGATTAAACCGTATTTGGGATAACCCACTACTGTTCTTACATTACCCGTAATATAACATCGCGCATGCGTGTGACGCTTGACGGTTAGAGATAATGGTAGGCATCTAATAAACTAATATTGACAGCTGATTACCTAATATTTTATTAATATCACTGTTGTTAAGTAAAGTAAGATTGTACATACAGGTGGCATCCACGAAGCCGGCAACTGACAATCTAGTGTTGATAAACAATTGAGTAGTCGTTATAGCTTAGAGTAATGAGTTAATCTTATGGTACAAGCCTACATTTCTTTCTTGATAAGAATTCGAATCTAATTAAGAAGAAATCTGTGTCTAAACATTACTTAAATTAGATACATCCTGAAAATTTGTCTGTTCTGAGTTTCTAATACCACCGTGTGCTCAGTGTGGTCAGTGTGCTCAGTGTGGTGACCCCATTGATATTTCCAGAAAGCTTTTGATTTGATATTTTTTTTAAATACAATCATGATGATAAATGCCAACAACTTTGGATTGACTCGAAGTTGGTACATCTACCCATAATGTAACTATTCAAATATTTTGAAATGTATAACATTCTACGCTCGATATATATAATAGAGTCGCCACACCGCAGGATAAAAATACTGGTTAAATTATCACAAGAAAACATAGGTACTAAGTTAAATACGGTGATAAGTTAGGTATATAATATGGTTTGTACATATAGAACACGCGTTTCGCATACGAGCTTTTAAATGAACCTAAATGACCTAAGTATATCATGGTCAATACGTATGAGATGAGACAGACCAGTAAGCTATAATCTGTAAAGCCAAAGGCTCTAATGTAAGGTACTGTTGATTGTATAAATGTTTATTATTTATTGAATTATTGATTTCGTTGGTGTGTAGCGGCAGGGAAGGTTACCAGCCGACAATGTTACCAGAGTGAACAGGAGATGGTTACTACAACTAGGGTATACTTAATTGTTTTGGTAAAACATCTTACCTTCTGTAATTTTCTTTGCGTCAAATATTTATTTTGTAGTTGCAATAATTATTATAATATAAAATAAGTAACAATTGATACAGAAGTAGGTGATTAAAACAACACCATACATCACGGGCGTAGCCAGGTTTTAGTATCGGAAGGGGTTCAAGAAAATAAAACGACTAAAAGTAGGTATATAAAATAACTCTTATATAAGAAAAATATTAAAGATGTGAAAAATAGATACAGAAAAAATCTCCTCGAAAGAATTGGGGAGTCCTTTTTCGAGCAGTGGGACAATATAAACTATGAGCTGAATAAAAAAATAACGTTCTGTTATATATCATAGAAACACAGAATATTACAAAATTAATCTTCTGTTTTTCTTTTTAAATATATCCACTACTTCATTCGCATCATTTTCTATCCCATAGTGAATGTTTAGGAGAGCCAATAGCCGTTCAGTCTGTTTTCACTTGTTGTGATCTTATTTTGATTTTATGAATGTTAATATCAGAACTTTTCGGGGGGGGTTTGAACCCCCAAAACCTCCCCCTGGCTACGCCCGTGCCATACATTTTAATATGCTATACCTACAGAACTATTAGTGTGTATAACTGTATAAGTATTGACAGTTCTTAAGAGTTCACAAAGAAGCAGTAGATGTAAATATTTTACAAGTTAAGTTGTTGTCTATGATATATTTCATTATACATTATTATACATTGAGGCATCTCATTCTAAATTATATGCATTACATTAAGTCATAGTTTGTAACTTTGTTTCTATAAAACAATATTGATGTTCTATGACTTAAGAACAGCTGCTATCACAAGAATTAATTGAACCTGTCCGTGTACCAGTAGAAGCAGTTATTTAAATATCAGTGTCAATCGATGTCAAATAAAAGTTACCAAAATGTGTAATGATTTGTTTATTTATTTATCCTCCCACTGGAATGCCATACAACAATTTCACAAATGAAGTAAGAAATTACTTCATCTGCCTCTTTCCATCCATCCTGGGCGGTCACGCAGCATCAGGCTACGGCCGCCACTCCTCCATAGATCCACAACGGATTATTGATGTTTTAATTACAAACCTTATTTATAAATCGATCAGTACAGCTCTTGAATATTATCAAGTTTACAAGACGGCCGATGAAACATGATGACCGAACATTGCGCAGAAGACTGCGCAATGTTTGGTGCGAATAACATTTTTAAAAATATACCTAATAAGAAAAACTGGCCAAGTGCGAGTCGGACTCGCACACGAAGGGTTCCATACTTAGACAAAGAAAAGTATAGACGGCGGGTAGCTCCATTTCATTTCCACAAGAAAGGGATAAAGTATTGAGTTATTATAAGTAACAGAAAAGAATAAAGCTATACTATTTCCGTCTCTCACTGCGTGCCAGTTTTTTCAAGGCAGCTACTTATGTAGCCTATGTTAGTTAAATTAGTTTTTTGTCTCATGTGTGGCCACGCTACCCGATGCTCTATAACTTTCTTACTCTAAGGGTTCCATACCACAAGGCAAAAACGCCGAAAAAAAACATGTTTGTTGTATGGGAGCCACCCTTAAATATTTATTTTATTTTAATTTTATTATTTATTATTAAAGTTAAAATACAACTGACTATTTTGTGAATATTTCAAGTACCTACCTGTTGCCGTTTTTGATATCGAGCAAAAAAGGGCAGAAAAATCACGTTTGTTGTATGGGAGCCCCCCTTAAATACTTATTTTATTTTGTTTTTAGTATTTGTTGTTATAGCGGCAACAGAAATACAGACTTTGTGAAAATTTCAACTGTCTAGCGATTTTTGAGATACAGCCTGGTGGCAGACAGACGGACAGACGGACAGACAGCGAAGTCTTAGTAATAGGGTTCCGTTTTTACCCTTTGGGTACGGAACCCTAAAAATGATGTCAAATGTGCGCAATAACATTTTTAGGAACCAAATGGTGACATGACGCGAGTGTGAGTGAGAGAACATGCGCGACAGTAAGTTCGGACAGCCCATGTGCAGGCTATGATTTGTCGGCCGTATTGTACATACACTGCAGAAGTCTACGTAGTAGATACGTACCCGCGTAGTACAAATGAAAAGGTTCCTACTAGCGGGTCGCTGTACAGCGTAGCAGCGTAGTGCGTAATTCGCACTGTGCTACGAATGCTACGCAATATTATGATTGCAAATTCAAACATAATAAAATGGGAAGGGGTGTGAGATAAGTAAGGTAGGATTTCTTGCTGGATTTATTTTGTATTCTGGATGTTCAAGATACATCGTATATCGTATAGATTTGTAGGAACTACAGGATCTAATAACTAAAAAAATATTGTTAAAAAAATCGTATAAGTACAAAGATCTGATAACAACAGTGATTAAAATATTAATTATTCAAAGCCAGCCAATTACTCTTTTATTTTAAATAAAAATTGATTCTAGTCACGGAAGGACTATATCACATAAATAACGCTTATCGGTGCCATACACACCTGCCAACACCTACCTAATGGACGATTGACAATATTGTAATATTTAGTATTTGCCACGCGATCTCACTAATAACAGGTCAGCTGGATCTCTGCCCTATATACAATCAGTACATCCTAACAGCAACTGTCCTATCCTAGATATCCGTAAACAAAGATGCGTACGGTGGACCCAGAGCTGTGGTCTCGTAAGACCAAGAGACCCGGCGTCCAGATAACGCGGCGCATGAGATTTGGGCAGCAGCAGGCTTCCTGTGGGTTGGAGACCAGGCTCAGGGAGAGTCTATGGGACGCCGCTGAAGAGTTCTGGCAGAACTGCTCGCTAGCAGCCAGCCGATGCTTCCAAGTCGACCGCGCGAATAAGTTTGAGAGGTGAAGAAATGGTTATTTATGGAACATAATATTGCACTGTCATAACGGGAGCCTATACCTACGTATTTTCTGTTTCTTTCTTCTTGTCTGTTTATATGTGTAATCAGTGATCGGAATAGGTAGAGCTATTTAGGTTCATTGACCGCAAACATTGATGTTAATATGGATATTCCACGGGATTCCGACTGATACTACAGGATTTTTACGGAATTTTATTGTCGCTAGAGTGACGCACCTGTTTTTGTCTTTTTCTGCGCCACTAGAATTCAATTCTTTACCAACAGTAACTTCGAAACTAAACTTAACTTCGTAACTAAAAGGGAACATCCATATTATTCTAACCTATGGCAAGTACATGAAACAGCTCTACCTATTCCGATCTATGGTAATTATGCATAAATGGTTGAATAAAATAAAACGTTGAGTTATACTTCTTTATGGGCGTGGCGTGGTGATCAATGCTCATGCCTTCTCTGTATGGGAAGAGACCTTTGCCCAGCAGTGGGACTGTAATAGGCCGGTGTTATTATTCTAACGGGCATGTCTTTGTGCAAATGTGCACAGTGCACAATATTGCAAGTGCAACTACAGCACACAAGTTCACACAACCAAACTCATTTCCAATTTTGACCTAACTTGAACAAGCCCTGAGAACTTCCGACCAAGTTATTACCAAGTACTGTTATCCCAGATGGCGCCACGTGTCACTCCTTATCCTGTCGCTGGTGGCGGGCTGGATGCTGCTCTTCCACAACAGCGCCCAGCAGCAGGCGCGGCCGCCGCTCATCGTGAGCCTGCAGACCGACGACAACTCCATCATGGACTACTCGTTCCCCGCCATCGCGATCTGCAGCAACATGATCATCAGCCAGGCCTCGCTCAAGAACTTCACTAGATATTTATTTACGTAGGTGGCCTCATGAGTTGAGAACAAAAGCTAAATAAACTTATTCTACCTATCACTTTACAAAAATGTATTTTCTCACTTTTGTATTTAATGTATTCAGACAGTTATGAGGTTTGAAGTAACAAAACTAAACTGCTAGCATGACACACTTTCCGGGAAAACTATATCGACGCAATTCTGATTGAATGAAATCTGAACATAAAATTCTTATCTTTCAATTTTCTTTGGCCCCATTTCTTTAATATAATACAAATGCACCTACTGCGATGTTTCTATGGCCTTACAATGCTTCTCTGCAGTCACCCGAGAAACAAACACTACCGTTACCGAGAGAGTCAGATAAAAAGCAGCCTGCTGAACATGGGCGCTCTGCTGACCCTCTCGCTGCCGCCCATCAAGGTGTACTTTGAGCAGTTCTTCCGAGACGTGGAGCCGAACTTCAATGTCACCGACATCATGTTCAGGGTATGATGGAGATCTCAATAATGGAGGCTGGTAGGATAGGACGGACTATGATTTCCTTTTTACCGACTTCAAAAAAAAGGAGGTTATCAATTCGACACGTATGTATGTAATATTATTGGAATTGCATTATATTCACATATTATGACAATTCTATTAGGGCTTCCAAACAAATATACAAAATTTTATAGACGTATGTATGTATTTTTGTCCAGGCATTTCTCCGAAACTATTAATCGGATCGTAACCATTTCTTTTTATTGGCTAACATTTACTTCAACTTAGGGAACAGTGCAAGTTTCATCGATCGATTCAGTAATTTTCAAGATATAGAATACGTGTAAGTCTGACGACCTGGCTTATTGATACGAGCTGCGGTGGGTGTAGTGTCAAAGGGAAAACATCTCAAAACCAAATTCTAGTGCAATATTTACAACAAAACTATTACCCACTTATTACAAACAAATATTCCAGTTTTTACTTAAAACTAAAAATTTGAAAATAAAAAAGTAATTTAAAAAAATTAAACCGACTTCAAAAAGGAATGAACTCAAAATTATGAAATAATTTTCATTTTGGAAGTCGGTGGCAAAAACTAAAATACAGATCCCAAGACACCGACTTCCGAAATTAAAGTTATTTGAGTTCATTTCTTTTTGAAGTCGGTTTACTGTTTTTAAATTCTTTTTTTTTTTTTGATAGGTAAGTTTTGGGGCAGATAACGTCATTTTATTTTATGTTGTATTCATGACATGGCCATGGGTGTGTACTGTTGTGCTTATCCGCAAACTGGAAAAACTGTTCTGTCCCTTAGTGAGTTTTGTTCTGTTCTGAAGTTTGTAGGTAATATCTGATTTAAGTACTTTTCCTCAGAATTAAAACCAATTGTTGTGTGTCATGTCCAGTTGTCTGCCAACTGCTCGACGATCCTGCAGCGCTGCAGCTGGCGTGGCGAGCTAGTCGCCTGTGAGCAGCTGTTCGCGACCAGGCTCACGGCGCTCGGGTTCTGCTGCGTCTTCAACTCCAGATACCAGTGAGTAAATGAGTTTATTACATTATTATCATCCTCCTGCCCTTAAAACAACTTATGTCTGGTCTATCCTTCACTACATCTTTGTTAGCTGCCATCTTAGTATTACCCCCTTTATATAGCCTTATCATTAATTTACCCACATTATCTATATCATTACATTTAAACTCATTTCCTCACGGCATGAAGTGCATGCAAGCAATGTTTAAAAATAATGTAAATCCCACAAAAACATTTCATGTTAAATGTTGCCAAGACGAGACCATGTAGCTCGCACTGTCAAAAAGTAATCAGATCTCATGTAGAGCAAAGCTTCTAACTCTACACGCCCTAACTCTACAAGGCCTGACTTCGCAAACTCTACACCTTAGTCAAAATAATATGGTTTGGCCGTTTCGTTACTACAAGAACCATTAACAGTATGAGAGTTTTTCACCTTACGCTCATGTGAATGTAGCGAAATGGAATATGGAGATAAAAACTATCCTATGTCCTTTCCCGGGACTCAAATCTATCTCTATACCAAACTTCATCTAGATCGGTTCAGCGGTTTAAGCGTGAAGAGGTAACAAATAGACAGACATAATATAAACACTTTCGCATTTATAATTTTAGTATACAGGATAAATTTTTAACCACTGCGTAAATTTTTTTTGGTGGCTCAGTGTAAGCAATAGAACACATTTCCATTTTTAGTTTAACACTTTTTTTTTTTTCATTTTTCCACTTTGTCCCAATTTGAAATAAGCAAGACATGGATATAATTTAATAGTAATACTATGAATGAGCATGAATGAAAACGCGAAGGCCGCCGGCCGCAGGACCACGGGGGCGCGGGACGGGAGTGCGGGGGCATGCGGCGCCGGCGCGGTGTTTTATAAACAAAACGCATGCACATGCAGTACGTCACTTGCGGAAGCGGAGGTCGGATGTTCGCGCCGCGTACTAGACTAGCGTAGTGACAATGTCTCATTTTACTCACCGCGAGTATTATGAAATGTACGAGCAGCACGAAGAAGATACGAAAGGGAGAGCGTAGCCCAAGGGATCCTCAATCCCACGGTCCCTAATGAGAGAAATAATTAACGCTTTCAATGAAGTAAAAAGTGGTGTTAGTGTCCTAAACAAACTAAATGCTTACTTATTTAAAAGTGCACGTTTATGCCTTGAAAAAGGAGGAGGTCACTTCGAACAATACCTAGAATTTGAGAGGTAAGAAGAAATTATAAACAATCTTAGTGTGTTAGGTTCTCTTTGATTAGACATTGTTGTAAGATAGTTGATTCCAATTTTTTAAATAAACCAAAATGCAATTGTTTTAATCTAAATTGTATCATGTCTAAGTACCTATCATACCTAAATGTTTTATTTTGAATGGACTAAAACGTATTACATTTTTACTTATTATGATTTATTTTCTGAATTTTAATGGTCCTAAGCCCATGAAAGTATGAAGGATAAATTGGAATTTACGAAAAATTACGTTTACAAATAACTTTACACAGTCTAAACTTAAAAAATTGTAGCGCTAAGCTGGGGTCAATAATCGCACCGCATAACTCCGCCGCCGCGCCGTCGCATAGAGCGACCGCGCGTGAGTACTTCTGATAGCAGCTGGCGCGTCAGGCGACCGGTCGACGCGCGGCGTGAATCGGGCGACCGGTCGACGGACTGGCAAGCGACGTCCATAAAATAAATTTCTGAGTAAACAAGTCTCGTAAGCGTTAACTTAATTTTTTACTATTGAAACATATCAAAATAAAAAATATGTGTTTATTAAAATATATTCAAGTTTATTATGTCAAAATTTGCGCACTGGTTAAAAACTTTTCCTGTATATGTTACCGGAAATGTATGAAACCTAGGAATTTTACACAATTCCTAGGAAATATATGCAATTCCGAGCCTACTTAGGAAACGTGTAAAATAATCTTTCAAAGATTCTTTAACCCACACATTTTCTGTGAAATGCAATTCCAAGATGATACTAGAAAATATATAAAAAGTAATGCTTTCTGTGACTAAAAGAAATAAAACACGTTTGTAAATTTCTCTAATCATAATAATGATTAAGCATAACATTCTAAAGCATAAAGGAGGTCAGCAAAAGCCCATACAACTTTGCCCAAACATGTACCTCGAGGTACACGTGCACCAAATCGTAGAGAAAAAATAGGGGAATTCGAAAATAATAGTGTTTTTATCCATAAATAATTTAAAACTACATAATAAATTATTTAAAGTTTTAATAACCTGTAACACAATTAAATCATGTGGCAACTTTGCATGTACGAGTTGACATTAAGAGTATTCGTGTTCTGTGGACATCACATTATTTCGTGGGTAAATGTTATTCCGTTCGTTTCTGCATAGACTAATATATAAATGTTTCTGCGTTTCGGGATACTCTTCTGTGTTGTGTATTTTGTTTAATAACTTGGCTATTCTTTCTGGCATTCTGTTTGTCACCTCACGATTTGGTTCCTGTCCTGACGGATTGGGTATTCATAATGGACATTACGATTTGGATACTCAGGCTTTTGATACTTAAGATTTTAACAAATCTATTGCTTTCAGGCTAGTGCTTACAAACATGAGGTGCGTTTCTTGTCAAGGAGTACAGGATGATAACATACAGTCTTACAATATCTCCCATGTAATATATCTAACAAGACCGGCAAGGCACATCACCAAGATAGTGATAGCCAACATATTGCTGTGATTGAAAGCCAACAAAAAATGAAACATCAAATTGTGTATGGTGTCAACAATCCCTTGCTGGTATCCATACGCATTCTTTGTCTCAAGGACCTGAAAGAGATGAAATAGCATTTCTAATATTACCTATTAATATGAATAGATGAAGAGCACATTTTCATAGCATTGATGCAGGTGTAACACTTTTGGAAGAGTTCTCGATGATGACAATGTCATGTCATGTCTTAGTTTTGTTTGCACTGGACTTATCAAATTAATCAGGCCCGGTCATATTATGGGGAACACATTAGAGAAAATGGATCTTTTTTAATTGAAATCTGTGATGCCGAGCAAATCCATATACCAATTAAAAGTGCACAGGAAGTAAAACTAATAAGGGGACGAATAAAATCAAAACATACAGGGTCTAAAATATACCTACATTTTATTAAATATGGCTCATACCAATTGGGAGCACGGGATCCACAGCTACTACTGTAGTTGCATTGTTGGCAAATGAACAGTGGATTGCTGTGCTCACATTATGACAATTATTTGGTATATGGGTTGGGCTCGGCATCAAGAAAATATAACAGCGCCTGCCACTTTCCTTGATATATTTTAGTGAGAGATGAAATTGAAAATGAAGAACGCTAATAAAAAAACAAAAATATTTATTGTTTTATTCCATACAACTAACTCGATAAGTCTATTTATTCCAATGTTATTGGTAGATATTACTGGAAAGATGACTTCCAGGCTTTAATTGATTCGAGTGCCGCTCGGGCTCCAGGGCCCGATAACAATAGGAAATGCTTTTGAATTCCATGAAGTGGGCTACTCAGTATCGAATCTCAAATTCAACTTCCACCCCTTATGCACATCACAATAAAGGCAGAGTAAGCATAAAAAAGGGTGTTTTATAAGTATTCGATGTTTCTTGGCCTAATGTTTTCTTTATTTCAAGAAATCAAGATGAAGTCAATAAAAGGCTTTATTTAAATGCGACTTCTATTCACTGAAACTTGATGATCTGGCGTATATTAAGCTTGCTGGAAACCCTTGTATGTCGACGCTAAGGAACTCATTTATTTATCGAGTTTATTAATCGCTCTGATAGACTTCTAACACTGCTTCTAATATTATGTACTGGTCATCAACATTCACAGCTTGTATTCAGCTACTTTTGGGTATAAGCATCCTTTCTTATGTTAGGTTTGTACATAACGTTGCCTAACGATAATCGAATAGACAATGAGAGTTATTATTTAATTTAGATTGAATTATAATATAAAAATATTCGAAATGAAACAATAACAACAGCAGCTGAAGCAGACAACTGTCAAACTGTCAACTTCACATAGTAGTACTTTTTGATAGACTGAAACTTCAACTTGACAGTTTTTTCTTTTATTAGGTAAGGTAATGGACCAAGGTAGTATAATTGTGCCTAAAATGGCGAGCTTTTTATTACGATAAAAGTTATTTTATTCTCGTCCCCAGGTAACCATAAGAAAAATATATAAATGCAACATTATTCAGTGTAATCTAGTGTATTTTATGCCACTAAGTGTACCTCGGTACTTCGTTTGGGCAGATTGTGGTGACATCCTTTAGCATGCTGCATGTTTCATTTGTAACGACGACGTCGTCGTCGACGTCAGATCGACGGAGCCCCGCTGCGCGGGGCTCCTATTTCTGTCTGCAGGGTTTAAAGAAACCTAACCAAACCGAACCTCGGGGTGCCCTTCGCTCGCTCTTGCATCCACGTCGTCTACTAGCACAACATATTGAATTTTTAAGATTTCCGATAGCTATTTAGGAAATGTATAGATTTCCTAGGAAAAGTGCATATACACACATCAAAAGTGTCTAGGGATCAACATATATTTTTGCAATAACTTTTCTCCTGATTGATATTAATTAAAATTTTCTTTAAGGATTCATCAAATAAAGTGTTTTCGTTTGTCACAGTAACGATAAACCAAGTCACCTTTGCATTAATAAAGAAATTTGCCATTTTCCTAATAAAGGGATTTTTGACATTTGAACCACTAACACAAAAGTTCGAAAAAAAGACTGAAATAACAGTTTTCTTTAAAATTTTATTGGGTAACTTAAACAATTAATAATCCGTGTTTCTACCGCGAACACTAACAACACAAGAACATCGGTTTGGCATACTCAAAATGAGTTCATCCAAATCACGCTGTGGAATGGCCGCCCATGTTCGTTGCAACAACAAAAAAAGGTCTTCTTGCGACTGGATACCCTCCATATTCGGCAGAGCTCTTCTCTGTAGCATATCCCATGCATGCTCAATCGGGTTCAAGTCTGGCGACTGAGCAGGCCATGGCAGGACATTGATGTTAACTGCGGCGAGAGTCTGTCTTACAACTCTTGCGGTGTGCGGTCGTGCATTATCATGCATTAACTGAAATAAGGGACCGATTTGCACTTGTAGAGGAACGATGACGTCTGATACAATCGTCTCAGCATAAATTTGAGCGTTGAGGTTGCCTCTGATCCAAATCAACTCAGTTCTTCCGCCGATCCAAATACCCGCCCATACCATGATGGTTCCACCACTATAAGGATGGACTTCCTGGCAGGATTTTAATCGCTGTTGGCGTCCAGGGGTTCTCCAGTGTCGTATACGTCTTGTATCCGGTCTCATACCAAAACGAGACTCATCAGAAAAGCACACGAAACGCCATTGTTCTTCTGCCCAATTTCTGTGTTCAAGAGCCCGTTGATATCGAATCCTACGATTGTGCATTGCTATAGGTGGTACCCGTAGCGGTCTTCGGGAATGAAGGTTCACTTCATGCAAGCGGTTTCTGACTGTTTGGTCGCTAATTAAGTTCCCTGAAGAGTGATGAAGCCTCACGGCTAACATCATGGCGGTTATTGTTGGAGCTCTTCGAGTTAAGATTTGAATGTATCGGTCTTGTCTCCGTGTGGTGCAGCGATACCGTCCTCCATGGCGCTCAGCCACGGTACCAGTGCTTCGGTAACGTGTCCAAAGTCGACTGATAACACTCTGACTTGTATTCAGAGCTAAAGCCACAGTACGTTGCCGGGAACCAGCTTCTATCATTCCCACGGCTCTGAGCATTTCTTCCCTGCTTAAATGACGTCGCCGCTCCATAATAACGTTGGTTTTAATCAGTAGTAGGGAAACAGTAGCACTAATAATGTCTTCAATGCGTTGTATGTTTTTATAGGGAAAATATTGACAGCTGATTTTCATCTTTTACTCGAATTTGATTCACAGTTCCTGATTCAAATTATGAAATGCACCAAAAAGGATCCATATAAATTTATAAAATCATAAATTTATTACAAAGCCACATCTCAATCTCAAGAAATCCGCATAAAAATGCTTGATCCCTAGACACTTTTGATGTGTGTATATTAAAAAATGTATCATAGATTTCCTACCTATTTTAGGAATTGTACGCTTTTCCTAGGAATTGTATAGAATGACGGATTGCACACTTTTCTGTTAACATATACATACAGTATATACATGTATACCTATATTTTCGTTTGTGTAAGTACACAGTACAAGTACCTACGCTAGTTGCCGTGCTTTCCTCTAACATAGATTTGTGCGAGATCTAATAATGACAATGACTGTGTGTGTGGGTTGTGTGTGGCTGTGATGTATGTAATTGGCAAGCCTTTATAAATAAATAAATATTGAATAAGTTCTAACAACTCAAATGTTTTATGACCAGGCCCGCAGACATGGAGCGCGAGCCTGCCGTGCTGGACCTCATCGGTCAGGACTACGGGCTCGGCGTGGTCGTGCGCGAGATGCGGGATGACTTCGCCTATGTGCGACGACCAGCTTATGGCATGGAGGTATGTAACAATGTAAAATATAAAGAGCATGTTTTAAATTGGTCGATTAACTTTCGATTCGACTGGCCATCCTGGCCAAAAGCAGCAAAATGACTCTTCAGACCTAATTCAAGGTTCCTTTTCGTCGGTCATGCTATTAGTTACCTTCTTTGCGCAGATGCTGGTATTCGAGGGTGACGAGTTTCCGCTGATCGAGAGCGGCGACGTGCGCCTGTACCCACTCCCGCGCAACGCGTCCGTCTACTTCAACATCCGCGCCTTCTCGCAGTACCCCACGGATGACCTGCACTACTACACTGAGGATAGGGTAAGTGCTAAACAACGCACATGGTCCAAAATGCATTTGTTCACATGCTTTACAGATATAGATGCCGACACTGAACAATCACTGCAAGTGATGGCCAGTGAACGAGAGACAGCTTGTTCGCTAAGCAGCTTGAAGAGAAGTAAAACTAGTTATTGTTCTATGCTTGATTTTGAAGGCGTGCGGTAAGTACTTCATAATCATGTTGTACAGCGCGGCTGCCGGCTGCAGGGCGGCGGCATGTCGCAGTGCCTGGCGCAGTGCCGGCGCGACACCGCGGAGGCGCTGTGCGGCTGCGTGCCGTACGCGCTGCAGCCGCAGTTCGTGCCGGCGCGAGCACCCACCTGCACGCTCAACGAGCTCGCCTGCCTCAACAAACATAGAGGTAATTATCGGCCTGGAGACCCTGGCTTTACACCAAAACTATTAATTTTGACTAGGGATGAAACGATATCATCTAGGTATCGATACTTTTCAATGACGTATGGTTATCATTGATACTTTTACTCTTTGCCGTATCGATCATAAGGTATTGATACCTACTCGGTATGAAATGAAAAGTAGGTATCAATGCTTAGGTACCTACCTGTATTGTATCGGACAGTTTTTTTCATAGGAAGTATTAGAGGCAATTAAGAACAGCAGTAAGTATATGGTCCAAGTAAATATTTATTTTTATTAAAGTTTTTGAAGTATTTTTTGCACGTGGCTGTTTTCTAATTTTTTTTTGTACACCTCAGACTTTTGTGGTCCCATTTTCACCGATTTGATTAGTTTATATTTCAAATTCAATCACATATAATCTTGACGATACTACTTGTTACTCAGTTCTAAAGTAAAAAAAATCAGCTGTTCCCTACATTTTGACGAGTTATGCGAACATAAATGTAGGGAACAGCTGATTTTTTTTCGCGATTTCAGGTTTGGTCCCATAGTAAAAGTTGTTCATAATGATGAGTACAATGACCTCTTAAGAGGTTGTTAATGTTTTACCAATAACCCTGTATAGGCACCTACTAAGGCGGTGCAGAGGACATCGACGGGCTAAAGCCTCCTCTATACGTAGACAGATTCATCAGCAGATGGCCATCTGCGAATGCCTCCGCCGACGTGTAGACGGGGTAATTTGCTAGTCTGTGGTAGGTATTTGACGTCGGCAGATGCTAAATACCTACCACAAACTAGCAAATTACCCCGGTCTACACGTCGACGGAGGCATTCACAGATGGCCATCTGCTGATGAATCTGTCTACGTGTAGAGGAGGTTTTATGTGTTACCCAATGATATTATATAAATATCGTTGGTAACACTCAATCCATTTTCAAATCAATCCATTAATTCAGCACATGATTTTGCTTAGATCCCATAAGAGTTAGGCTTTTTGACGGTTATTAAAAAAATCTGCTCTTTCATACAAAGGAGCAACACCTACATGGTCAAAATGTACGGAACAGCGGATTTTTTCGGAAAATTCTAACGCTTCTCATAATTTCATAACTCATAATTATACTGAATTCATGGTAAGTAACAGTGTTCGTGTCTATATACTTTACACCCTAGTTACTTGCTGTAGAGAAGTTCATGTACGTGTTCCCGGGCGAGGGCGCGCACCCCGCCCTGAGCCAGGAGCTGCAGGACGCGCTGGACTGCCCCGACTGCCGCGTGATGTGCCGGCGGCAGTTGTTCTCGGCAGCCGTGTCCTACTCCTTCTACCGCCACAAGACGCGCATCTTTCGGAACTTTCTCTCGTGAGTTGCTGAGAGTTACATCAGTCAATTCGTTCTGTGGTGTAGGTACAGTCACGAGCAAATATACTTTGGACACCTAACGAAGAATAAGAGGAAGTTTGAAAGAAGGAAGAGGAAGTTTGTCCTATAGGAAGAATAAGAGGAAGTCTGAAGCCTACCATGGACTAGTTGCCTCTGTTCTGCGGTTGGTATTATTTTCTAGGGACAGTCTACCGACAAAGAACTAGTATTTAGAATGCAAAAGAGATGTATACGGTCAATGTTGGGTCTAAAAACAACAGATAGCTGTCTTCCCTATTTCAAATCTCTAAAAATTTTAACTTTTCCTTCCTTATATATTTTGGAAACAGCTTTGTTTGTAAAAAACAATCCACAATTATTTAAAAAACTGTCGGAAGTCTGAATTTTTCCGATTCGGACTCAGTATTTAAACAAGATATGTCATGTAAAATGTAAAACCGCGCTAGTCAAGAAAAGTTTTTCTGGTAGCTATTGCCCCGCGCATTTATAATAAAGTACCTGATGTAATAAAAAATATGACTGTACTTAATAAAATTTAAAAGGGCGCTAAACGAAATAGGTATTAATCGAAAAAAGTTATTACACGATTGACGAGTTCTTTAATGATGAATCGCTGACTGATTGACTTATCTTGTAATTTTTATAGCTGCTACTATGTATGTACATAACCTGATTGACATACCTATTGCCTATATCAATTGACATACTTATTATTTTATTTTGTTTTGACATCATTGTGATAATTTTTACCAGCGTAAACATTGTAACATTTATTTAACTTTGACATTTATAATTTTTATGATTTGATTTGACATTTATGATTAGTAGTCGGACATTTTTCAGATATTTTTTTTTTGTTGTAATGTAATCGACATTTATTTAACAATTGTAATTACTACTTAATACTTTTTATTGCAACCTTAATATGACATTTGTTTGACTAAATTTGACATTTATAATTTTTGCAATCGTAATTTGTATTGTTGTTTTTTATTTTGTTTGATTTTAATTTGAGAATAGGTTATATTATTTGCATGCCCTTGTCACGGTAAAATATGGAGGACTATACTATGTAAAAAAGAACATCTTTGTACATATCAATACCCATGTTTGCAAATAAATAAATGATTGATTGATTGATTGATCTGAAAATGGCACCGGTAACTGAAAAGTTGTGTGGGAATCGGTTGTCATGGTATGGGCACCGCATGTGTTACGGAGAAATGAGGAAAATATCGATGGCTATAAGAGTAGGGGAAGACCAAAGAAACGATGGATGGAATGTGTGAATGATGATATGGTTAGAAAGGGGGTGACTACCGAGATGACGACTAATAGAGAAGTATGGAAGAAAAAGACATGTTGCGCCGACCCCAAATAAATTGGGATAAGGGCAGGAGAATGATAACTTTGGACACCTAACGCAGAAATCAAATGATCACATATATTTGCGGTCATCTTGATGACAGTTAATTTCATCATCACTGCTCTCAACAACGGTGAAGGAAAACATCGTGAGGAACCGGCATATCCTAGAACCAGAAATTCGATGTGACATCTACCAACCCGCACTGGGCCCGCGTGGCACGGCCCATACCCTCTCACAGAGACGAGGCCAATGTCCCAGCAGTGGGAACATTAAAGACTGATTATGTTGACGACAGATATTAATGGATGAATCATGAAATCAGATATTGTTGCCGAGCTGTTTATACTTAGTAATATCACTTATGCTCGTGACTGTACTGCAAAATCAAACTTCGCGTTAGTTAGATAATTTGTGAGAAGCGCGTGGCTCTCCCAGTAGATGGTGATTATGATAGGCTGCCTAAAAATTAACAATCATTTGGTATTTATTGTTTCAAAGGAAAAGATGGATGATGTCCGTTTGTCTACTCATGTGCCCATGTTATGAATTTTATACAATTTCATACGTTTCCAGTTCAAACCTGACCCTGGTAAACACGACGACGATCCGGCTGTTCTACAGCATCCGCAACCAGGAGTGGCACAAGGTGGAGTCTGTATCGCGCTGGTATGAAACCTTCGGTGCGTTACCGTTCTATTTCTTTGACAAGCCGACTGTCTAGGTCTTCTTAGAATCAGGATAACTTGGTCATAATTTCAAGAAATTAAAAACCGGCCAAGTGCGTGTCGGAGCACGCATAATGAAGGGTTCCGTAGTTGGAATGAATTTATCCCAAGAACAAACTTAACATTGTAGTTGAAAATCATGTTCTCCTATACATTGCAACAGCAAATGTAAGTTGGTCGACTATTACTCGTAAACTTGTAAAGCCTACTTAGCTGTGATAGTTTTCCTTTTGACTTCGTTATAATTATATACTATGATTTTTTTCACACAAGTATCCAAAAACAACCATTTCGCTGGCAGGGGGGCACTTGACTCTAATGAAAATTAGCACCTTAAAGTTTCATTTTTCACAAACGGATCCCTTAATCGAAAAATTGTTTTACAAACCAGCAATATTTTTGAAAGACCTATCCAACGACACCCCACACCATGGGGTAGACGATCAAAAAACAAACATGAACTTTACGTGTAGAGGAGACCTCCCTCAATATTTTTTTTTTCAAGATTTTAATTAACCACTTTGTCGGCGTGATTAATATGTATGTCCATGCCAAAGTATAGCTTTCTAGTACTAAGAGTCTCTGAGCTAAACTGCGGACGGACAGACGGCCTTAGCGAAACTATAAGGGTCATTCCTTGTTGACTACGGAACCTTAAAATAAGATAGACCGTAAGTAATAGTTACCGACATTGCTCTAATAATGTCATACCTTTCTACAACAAATCAACTAGTAAGTATCTTATTTACTTATATTAAAATAGTTAAATTAATACTGTTGGTAGATCTTTAAAAATTGGTATAATCTTAACTTACAGTGAAGCTAAGTACTCAATGGATGGTGGTGACTGGTGTGTCGATCCTGAGCTACTCGGAGCTCCTGTACCACGTCACCTTGCGATGGCTGCATCACTTCATACGACGCACCAGGATCGCCAACTTGCAACCAGTAGCGACATCTACGTAGCGCATTATGAGTTAACCGTGCCGGATTAACGCCATCTAGCCATGACGTAAACAACAAGTGACACAAATAGTACCAAATAATAAAATACCGTTATAGATGGCGCTGTAAGTTTTCAATTTGTGCTCGTAAATTGGTTTCATTCATAAATATCCGATATTCGATATCCGTGGTTTGATTAGAGGTTTGATTTGTATAATTTGCGATCTCGTATGAAATACTTTTAAGGAATCCAACACTAATGGAGACATTTTGTTTACAAATAATGAAAGCAAATAGAATAATATGCAATGATTGTATGAAAGCAGACTGTTCACGTAGACTAGCGTCAATGATATTATAAGTGTTTATTTATAATATCATTGATTAGCGTAGCATTCTGTTTTATTTTGCCAGACTTTCGAAACATAATTTTATTATTAGGCTCCACGCCCACGGGTACCACCAATAAGTAATGAGTGGCATGTGACATGGCATGGCATGTAGTGGCAGCAGTTGGTGGTATCACCACCATACATCAGATGGAACACGCGCGCGTGGGCGAGGCTGTGCACACGATAACGTGACACGCTCCCGGCCTGGCGTGACGTCACTATAAATACCAACCACACTTGTAGTGTTGAAGTTTATTATACTCTGGTTTAGCTTGTGGCTCTGTCTGGGTGATAAGGATCCAATTTTTAATGATGAATAGTATCTCTCTAGCCTAGACTATATTATTACGTCCACAAATATCTAGGTACCTACCTGTCTAAACCGTAAAAAAAATATTTTCTTTAGCCAATAAACAAACCAGAGGATTTCGCATTTCTAAGAGAGGAAAAAAGGATTTTACAAAAGTTTGCAGAACCATAATAAAATTAAGCTACGTCTTATTGTCTGGACGTGATGAAAGGTAGCCCTTTAATGAAAACTTTTTCTGCTCTCCTCACTCCTGCCGGCACAAGCTAAAGGTACGAGAAAACTCATGAAATGGTGAGGAAATCCAATCAGCAAGATTAATAGCTGCATGGTCTGCCGTGCACCGTAAGTTGCCTGGCTTAGGCCTAAAACGCCCTAGCGGCTGGGCGTGATGCGGCGCGGCGTGCCGTTGCGGCAGGCCGCACGTCAATTTTTATATATGTGTTACATGTCAACGATAGTCTGCCTGTTCTTTCGAAATGGTTCGCAGCTATATATTTTACTTTTATGCGAACAAAACTAAATGTATTAAGTTCTCTTTACCAAATGTATGTAGGTACTTACCCCGAGTGCAATTACGGAAACTGTATTTCTCGGAATTACTTTAGAATGCTATGCAATGTTTTGCAATGTGGCGCCCACATTATAGCCCTTTCAGGCAGATTAAGTTCAGCTGCATATGCAGTAAGAAAAATAAGGCAGTTTTATTGTCTTATTTATCCACAGCAAGCTAGATTAGTATACTTTGCTTGTTTCCACAGTATTATGTCTTATGGTGTTGATGTGGGGATCGGCAGCTGACGCAGATTCAATTTTCATTTTACAAAAGAGTTCAATCCCCGCGATCTATAAAATGGGTCGTCGCGAATCCCTTAGAAACAAATTCAAAGAAATGTATAATTATATTATGCTAACTCTGCCTTCTCTTTTTAACTTACAAAGTAATATTTGCATTGTCACTCGCACAGTTTAAAAATAGTATTCATAAAAAAATATTTCTTATATGTACATAGTTTTCAGTTGTTATATTCACACATCTAGTTTGTCACATGTTATTTCACCAATACCTAGACAATAATTGTTTGCTAAGTTTGCTTGGATCTTACTCAAACTATTTTTACAGTTGGATGCTGGTTGCGTTATTACTTAAGTGTCTTATAAAATATCTGTACATAAATATTAAGCATTACGCAATTGTTTGTTATCCTGAAGAAATAAAATAAAAATATTTTATTTATCTTTTTGGTGGATTCTTTTATATTTTGTGAATGTGAGAATGTTGTAGGATTAATATAGGCCTTGTAGGCTGTAGATTTGTAGACCATTCTATTTAATTAAGTACAGGAAGGACCTGGTACTTGTGGACAGACACACTGTCCGGGACCTACTAATACCGAAATTTTAAAACATTGTAAAAGCCAATTATTGTTAAAAGAGTAACCGTGGAGTTCTTGCCGCCTTCTGACGTTTCATAAGTGCCCATGTAGGTTTATGTGAAATAAAATATTAAATGGTAAGTACTTATTAGAAAAATAATATTGTTTGGTGTTTTGGCAATGACATTAACTCGCAAATAAAACGTCGTTAATTAATAATAATAACATATTCTGCATATTCAAAGCCACATAGTTCTAGATTAGTGCTAATCTGCAGCTGTGATCGTCTCTTACAACCTTCACCTGAGTTCATCTTCATTTCAATTTGCGGAGCCACGACATCTCAGATTGCAATTAAAATGGCTGCACAGTTCTCATTAACATCTGTGATAAACCGGTACCGATATACAACTCAGAAGCTGCTAGACTTTGCTTACAATAGCTTTCACAAAAATAACTGTATTCAATAAGGACGTGTTTAATTGCTACCAAGGAGTGAAGAGTAGCAATGGATTCTTTTAGGTATTTTCCTAATAATTCCTTTTTTTAATTTCAATAGGGCAATTACGCCCGAACATACATAAAAATATATAATAGTATATGTATAAACATCCGAATTGAGAACCTCCTCCTTTTAAGAAGTCGGGTAAAAAAAAATACCTTGATCCTTAGACACTTTTGATGTGTGTATATATATGCCCTATGTATGTATACAATATTTATTTAATGTAGATAAATGTTACACCACAGACTATTTGCAGTGTTGTTTGTCCTTCTAGCTTTAAATCCATCCTAAAGTTGTCTTTTAGCGATAAGGCAGCCTCTTGTGTCACCCTTTGTAAAATTGCTACATTCATATTCTGTAATTAATTGTATGGAGTCTACATAATAAAGAGTATTCTATTCCGTTAGTCATTAATTATATTTTCGTAGTGTTATGTTGAGTCAGAAATTTGTGTAGGTACCAATATCAATATGACGATCTTTCATATTATTATGTCTAAGAATTTAGGTTTCTTTTAATTTAGTATGTTTATTTTTTAATGGCTTTGGAGAATTGGGGTAGATACTAGTCACGACTGACAAGGTTGTACATATAATGTATGGCAGTAACTATTTAGTAATCTGTGGTATGGCTATAGATACCATAATGTATTTACTTGAGGTCTCCTATGTGTTAATCCTCAGTGACGAGGGTCCGATTGGAAGAAGTGTTTTAGAAAATATTAAGTATTTCGATATTTTAAGATACAAAACATTCAATTTTCAAATGACTATGAACCACTTCGTGCTTCACCCACCCGGAAACCAACAATCATTAGTATTACTTAATTAAACCTTGAAAGAAACGAGAGTTCACCTTCAGTTGTTATCTAACAGACCCGAATGGTTCCGAGTGCGTCCGAGTGGGTCCGACCCGGTGGTGGTGGCAAATCATACGAAGGTCATACTCAACCGGGTCAAGGAGCCCATACTCAAAGTTGAACAAACTCAACAACAACTCAACTTTGACATTCATTTGAACTGAGTTATGTATTTAACAATATATTTTTTAAATATTTTGTCAATGTTTGGTTATTTTTACGCATTTTCTGAGGTTGATGACGAAATACTATAGCAGACTACATCGTACTGTGTTGGTTTGTTGGTGACATTTACATCGAGGAACTGAATGACTAATTGCTGTGGTGTACGAGTTGTACGACAGAGATTTAGCAAGTCATAGTCAAAGTCGAAATAATTAGCGACCTCTTGTGAATAAGCCATCATTTGAACTCTGGCCTAGGATATAATGACGTCACATACGTATACCCTTATGAATTATGTAGATTTATGTCGAGCCACGTATTAATGAAACTAATTGCGAGATGAATAGACGGATTACATGTAATCAAATTCATCACGATGACAATGCATTGCCATCGACACAGAATTCCAAGTCTTATTATGTAAATACGTCTATATCGCTTATCATAAAAACATTAGTTTTAAAGTGTTTTTATTAAATGCTATAAAATGTTCGAATGACGATGTATTGACCTTGTTACATCAAGCCAGTTGGATCACATAACTCTTCGAGTCTTCGACCACAAATGTCAATATTATTCAACACATTTGACTATTCTAGTTTTAAAGCTCTTTCCAGGCTACCTAAATCACCTACTCGGAATTCAGTAAGTACCTATTACTTATTTTTCCTAGATTTTGTTTCTTTTAAATTCAATTATAATATGTTGCACATCCATCTTCTTGAAGATTTACAGCTGGTCCGCAAATTATGAAACGCTTTATGTTAAATATATCATAATTATAGGTAATCCTGATCTGTGTAAAATGCGTCTGGGCGATACTGATTAGGTATGCAACACTCGTAGAATTCTAGGGGCCATAATATCCAAAATCCCCCGACGTAGAACCTCTTTGCTTTCAATTACGTAAATACACCGTCTGTCGTCTGCGGTTGCCGGCTATAGCCAGCCTTAGGTTCAGCCTCGTCGGCGGATTGTAGGGAATTTAATAAGGCGCAGTGCGAATACCGGCCGGCAGATTGCAGTATTAGCACGGCCGGCAGCGGTAGATGTTCCACTGTACACTGTACAGGGAACGATAATTACTTATTTATTCACACGCTCGTGATATAGGGCAGGGAGTACTAACGCTTGTTCTTGTACAGGAAATAATCTATGTAGATGTCGTATCTCTCGTTTACATTTGTTTGCAATGTAAAAACTAAGTGTCTGAGCTTAAAAAACTTGCAATAATATTTTATTTAGACTTTGATTTGACAGTAGGTAAAAGTGCGATTTATTAATCCATGAGCAATTTTTATGCAAGCTTTCAAATTAACACGGCTTCTAAGCAGGGGCCCAATTCTGTAAAATAACCAACTTGTCAATAGTGTGTCGATAGTGTGTCAGTAGTGTCTCAATAGAATAGTCAGTGTCATTTGGTATTCTACAAATTATTTATGGTCATTGACGTGCCACTATAGTGCCATTGGAACGCCATAGTAAGACTGTTGTAATAATTGGTAGTCTGGTCCACTATAATGTGTCAATGGTATCGTGATGGCTAAAGTTACGGTAGTCTGTAAATATTTTAAGTGTATTTGACAGTTGTGTCTATCGTGTTTGAATAGTGTTTTGGCCATCGAACCGCCATTGTGAAGCCATCGAACAACGACACCTCTTTTCCCTATTGCTTTGGTTCAATTTGTTTGTTTTTTAAATTTAAAATAAAGTGTCCGTGTGTGTGTGCGTCTTACGTAGTGAAATTAATAAAGTGGACATAGTTTTTCGCCACAATTAGGCCTGAGGAGGTTTTTAGTTCGTCGGAATCTTTTTTATTTTTTTATTTATTATGTTCCCCGATTACTCGAAGACGGCTTGACCGATATCAAAAATTATTTTTTGTTTGAAAAGATATACTTTCCAGGTGGTCCCATAGTCATCAAATCAGGATCTGATGATGGGATCCTGGAGAAATCGAAGGAACTCTTTGGTGCGTATAATCTTTAAAAATTACAAATAAATCACACGCGCGTGAACCTAGATTATTAGAGCAATCTCGGCTATAATTGCTGATTCAGCGGTGCTAACTTTAAGGCGAAAGAAACCCAAAATGAGCGAAGGCAAGGAATTAAAGTCCAGTTCATTAGCTATGTCACATACCTTTGACCAGCAAGCTCCACGCAGATATAGGCGATGCCGCTTCCAAGCTTAAAGCTCACAGTCTAGCTAAGCAGTCTAGGTACACTAATGCTGGCCAGCAATGCACACACACAGTCCAGGTAATACAGATATCACTTGATGTGGGTTCAGTTCCGGGTGTAGGACGAGATGATGCGCGTCCGAGCGAAAGTATGGATCGATGCGAAGAAGCGCGTACGCATTATCCAATGGTCTAGGTGAGACTGCCGGAAGCCGGCAAACGTCAACAGCTCTAAAGTGTTGACAGCGGCGAATCCGCATAGAACATCACCGAAACAACGATATGTGACACTTATCTAATAAATTAAGACAATTAAACCAATGCCTTTCAATCGCCATAACGTGATGTAGTAAAAAAATAAATTATGAAGCGTAACCATTTTCCCCGGCTTGAAAGTTCCTACTTTCGAAACACACAGGAAAAGTAAATAAAATTGCATATCCTCACAACTCTACCAAAAGTCACAAGAACTCTAAAATTGCGACTATATAATACAAATAAGAATACTTAAGTAACTATTCTACGCGGTAACTAAAGCTAAACTGCACATTGGTGCATGGTAAGACTTAATTTTAATGCTACTAAAAACTTATTGAGTTGGCAAAGGGCACAACTTTATTACCGGGCGACTCTGAAGGATCCCACTTTTAGTCTTTACGGATGCGACTCTACAGACTCCGTTTTTATCTGGGAATAGTTCTGTAATTACACCTAACGGCCAATGCAGAGGCATCACATTGTCCTGCATGGAGACGACAACCATACCGACCCGTATTGGATTGGCAGGGGTGTTCCATTTCTGTTTGGATTGTAGGGTGTGCAAGTACTCTTGGCGCCACCGCTTCCAAAAAGATTGGACCAGTTTATCAGTCAATTCATATCGCGAAATAAGATGTAACCGCGTTTCATTGACTTCGCGAGCGGGAAGAAATAAAAGAGGCTTCGTATGCAAGAAGTGCGCCGGTGATAATGAAGCCGGCTCTGACGGATCCGAACTGATCGCATACAGAGGCCTCGAGTTTAATAAAGCTTCTACTTGAGTGAGCATAGTGTTCAGCTCATCAAAACTAAGAATTTGCTGACCGATGACCTTAAAGAGATGCGTTTTGACACTTTTAACTTCACTTTCCCAACAACCACCAAAATGTGGGGCTCTACAGGGGATGTTTTTAAGTGTGATTCGATGCTCTGCAAGTTCTCGTTCCCATAAGGGGTGATACTCTTTAGCCAAGAATTGGTAGAGGTCTCTGAGATAAGACTTGGCTCCAATAAAATTGGTAGCGTTATCTGTGTAAAGACACCGAACTGGACCTCTACGCGCCAGGAAGCGTTTGAAAGCTGACAGAAAGCTAGCAGTGCTAAGATCTGAAGCGATCTCAAGATGCAGAGCACGAGTTGTCAGGCATGTAAAAAGACAGATATACGCCTTCCTTGTTCTTTGGCCTCGAGCACGTACCGGCGTGATCAAGAGAGGTCCCGCGTAGTCGCAACCTGTTTCAGAGAAAGCCTTAGGAGCAGATGTAACGCGAGAACGTGGCAAATCCGCCATTATAGGAAAGGTAGGTCGCGGTTTGGCTCGAAAGCAAATGTTACAATTAAAGGTAATGTGACGTGCAATACGTCGCGCACACAGGATCCAATACTTCTGTCGTAAGAGAGATACGAGCAAGTTTGGTCCTGTGTGGAAATTTTTCACATGATAGTGGGAGACTAAAAGTTCCACTATATGATCTTGACGCGGAAGGAGGATCTGATGGCGCGAGTCAAATTCTAGTTCAGAATTGGCTAGGCGACCTCCAACGTGGATAAGTCCTTCATGAAGAAAGGGACTTAGCCGTTGTACTGGCTTAGAGCACAATTCATTGCGGGCTAAGCGATCGAGATCGGCTTCAAAATGCATCCTCTGCACCGATCGCAACACAACGAATTCAGCGAACTCTAGGTCAGACGCGGTAACGGGCCCTCTAGGGAGTCGTTTGATGAACTTATAAACAAAGCAAATCGTTTTTAAATATTTCAACCAGGAAGAGAACCTAGTAGAGCAGGCGTACAAGATGTCGTCGGAAGGAGGACCTCCGTCCGAGCACTCGTGCGAGAGCACAGGAAGAGCCACGGGCTTCATTTCGGGAGGCTCTTGCGACTCGCCTGAGACGAATGGTTTTATCGGCCATTCAGAGCGGGGAAGCTTAAGCCATGGCGGTCCATTTAGCCATAGCGGATGATGGACTAATTGGGCAGGCGTTAAGCCGCGAGAGAGGCAATCACTGGGATTTTCAGACCCTTTCACGTGGAAGAAGTGATCTGCCGAAAGATTCTCTTGAATCTTAGCGATTCGATTGGCTACGAAGGTGTGCCATCGATGCGGTGCGGAGTGAATCCAACTCAAAGTTACAGTGGAATCCGAAAAAGCTACGACTACCTCAATGGCGTGCCGAGCGGCGAAAAGATTATAGACTCGCTTTATCACAGTTGATAATAGGAGTGCGGCGCATAGCTCGAGGCGAGCTAAAGAAACGACTTTCAGTGGTGCGACTTTAGATTTCGCACACACCAGCGAAATGACGATACTACCGTCGGGTTTGACAACGTGGGCGTATACCGAACCACCGTACGCTTTCTCACTAGCGTCGGCGAAACCGACGAGTGAGAGCTTACAGCGTTCTACCACGCCGACATGTCGCAAAAATCTCAATTCAGAGATAAGTGGCAGTTCAGCTTGAAATTGTTCCCACAGACGAACAATGCGAGGTGGTGGGACGTCATCCCAACCAAGTTTGACAAGCCAAAGCTCTTTTATCAGAAGCTTGGCGTATAAAATTATCGGTGCCACGAGGCCTAAAACGTCGAAAAGACGGGCGATGGAAGACAGAATATTCCGTTTCGTGCAAGGGCGATCAACAGGATTGACCTGGAAAGCGAAGCAATCCTCATCAGGAAACCAACGAAGTCCCAGTATTTTCTGTGTTGGATCTTTACTTAGGTCCACGCTCTGTGAAAGTCGCAATGACTCTGGGATAGTCTGAAGAACATCGACACTGTTGCTAGACCACTTCGTCAGCTGAAAATCACCGAGAGAGAATATTTTTATCAGTTCACGAGCCGAGTCTATAGCCAGCGCAGTGCTAGGTATAGAACTGACTATGTCGTCCATGTAAATATCTCGCTGCAAAATGTCCCTGGCAAGAGGTAACTGCATTCCTTCATCCTGACATAGCTGTTGGATAGTGCGAATAGCTATAAAAGGACTACACTTTAATCCAAATGGAAGCACTGAAAACTGATAGATTTGAAGGTCTTCTTCTTCATTAAACCGATATAAGATACGTTGAAGTGAACGATCTTGCGGGCGTATACCTATACGTAGGTACATAGATTTGACATCTGCGGAAATAGCGACACTGAAAAGCCTAAAATTTAATAAGATGTTAAAAAGATCAGCCTGAAGGACTGGACCTGCGTACAGGATATCATTGAGCGAGGTACCGTTGTCTGTACATGCACTGGCATCTAGGACCACGCGCAACTTAGTGGTCACTTTATCCTCTCGAATAACAGCATGGTGAGGAATATAGTATTCCGTTTCTCGCTCACTACCATTTCGTTTGGGCAACACACATTCAGGTACGATATTCTGCACCAAAGAAATGTAATTGTTTTGTAGATAATCCCGTATGACGTCATCATAAAGAAGCTTGACGTTAGGAAGCGATTTAAGTTTACGTTCGAGGCTAAAAAATCTCTTGCGAGCTATATCAAAAGAATTCCCTAACGCTGACGCGTCTGTTTTCAGTGGTAAGGCTGCAACATACTTGCCACTTGGAGCGCGGGTAGTTGTGGTACAATAAAACTGTTCACAGTGTTTATCATCCACACTCCCAATGGACGAAGCAGAAACATCTTCAACCTCCCAAAACTTACGAAGGTCGAAGTTATCGAACGAACACGCAAAGAAAGACAGAGTGTCAGTTTGAGGTTCGATAATAGGTGCTTCTCCTAGAAGTATGTAGCCGAGCACAGTCTCCAATGCGTCGGGGCAGCCGGGTACGCTGGCCACGTGACCTGGTCGCAATAACTTCGCGAACAACTTGACCCCAAGTAACATATCAATATTACCTGGCACACCCCAGGTGTCATCCGCGAATAGTTTAGGATCAATATGATTCAATTCGGCAATGTTTATAGCACACAGAGGAAGCTGTCCGGTTATTTGATCCAAAACTAAAGCGTCAATTTCGTACCTAGGCTGCGAGTGAAGCCGTGAGCTGAAAGTAAGGTTCACCGAGCCGCGAACTGGCTGCGACGTGCCACCAATACCACGGACGGTATTTATCGAGTCCGCATGTATAGTTAAGCCGAGCATACGGCAGCAACGCGTTGTGATGTAATTCTTTTGCGACCCAGGGTCTAAAAGACATCTAACCACCACATCCTTACCCTTCCTACCCGCCACTAAAACTTTGGCCGTAGCCAGCACTTCGGTACGACGTGTGGCCTGGACTGGAGCAGAAGAATGCGTACACAACGCCACACGATCAGTAGTAGCAGGGTCGGCCGCAGAAGTTGAAGCGGGGGCGCAAGCGGGGGCAAGCGCAGCGGCTTTCGTAGATTGCTCAAAAATGCAATAAAGAATGATGTTTGCCGTTGCATTTCCGACATGTAGACTTAGATTGACACTTAGATACGGTATGTTGGCTACTTAAGCAGTTACCACATCTGTTATTGTCTTTTACAAACTTAAATCTATCAGTCGCGCTCAACTTCTGAAACGCATTGCACGTAAACAAGTTTTTATGCGTGGAATGACAAAGCGAACATTTAGATTCAGTAGCCACAAACACCTGCGATTCCTTAGATGAGGTGCTGGAGCTACCTGCGGGGGCGGGCTTAGATGCCGCAGAAGAGGTGCGAAACAAGATTTTTACTTGTTCACGAACAAACCTTACGAAAGAATCATAATCTAACTCCTGTTGATTACGAAGTGACATTTCAAAATGTTTTGCGATATCTGAGTCTATTAATTTAAGACCCAAATGAATAAATATAAAATCATCCAACCTATCTATTTTCAATTGTTTGAGTCCCGCGACCGTAGCAGTAAATTTATCGAAACCCTTTTCAATGTTAGCGGGCGTCGAACCGAACGATTTCAATGAGAACAGCTGATTTAGATAATTAGTGGCGAGCGCGCGAGTATCCAGGTACTTTGCGATAAGCGCATCCCAGACCACGCGGTAGTTATCGCCAGAAGGTACAATACCTAGTGCCACATTCCTAGCCTTTCCCTTTAAACAACTCAGCAGATAATGAATGCGATCAGAATCTGATAAATCGCCGTTAGTATGTATAATACGTTTGAAAGTCTCATAAAAGAACGGGAAACTCTGAATATCACCATCAAATGTAGGCAACTCAATTTTAGGTACCTTTATGTGATAAGCATTAGGGCTCGATTTCATGCTAATCGAAGCAACAGCAGCGGGTTCCTTGGAATCACGTGATTCCGTTAATGAAGCCAAAGTATTTTGTATCTCGCAGACCAATTCATCAAATGAAGTTAAAGCACTATAGCTTACTTCGTATTTTGGATCTAATGTCAAATTCAACATATTTATCTCGTCCATAATCTCATTGAATTCGCTACGTAAGGCATCCATTTGTTTAGCCTGAGCAATAAAAGTCTTACGTAATCTTTCGGTTGTTAAAGATTTTGTTGAATCAAAAATACTTTGAACCCGTGCGAAATACGAGTCGCGTTTACTTTCAAATAATCTGAGTTTGACCTTGTCACTCATTGTGAACAGAAGTTAAACCAAACAAAAAATAAAAAATTTAAATTAATCAACTGAACTCTAAATTACTTCTACGGAACCCTAAATGCGTGAGAGAAATTAGGGGGGCAAATCAAAAAACAATAGGGAACTCAGAGAACGATTCTATGAAGTAATTAAATAATAGTACGGAACCACTTATCCGTACGCGCGAACCCTAACAGTAACAAATTATAAGGATTAACACAGAAAACGAACGTTTAACAGATTGCAGATAACAAGTCTAATGAAATTAAAATAGTAAACACGCCTAATACCTTAAGAACGTAGCTATCTATTTCATATATTTATACTTAGCTAGACCTACAACATTCCAACAAACCGATAATCAGCATTTATGTTGAATGCGCCGCAATAACGAATCTGCACTTTTACAATAACAAAAGTGTGAAACCTACAAATAAGTATAGACACCTATTACGTAAGCGATGCGATTGTATTTATAACGAAATCTCTTCGTACAAAACAATAATATTCCTAACCAGTAAATGAGTAGACGACCGTTCGAAATAACTTATCTAGTAGGTCCTACGTTTACCAAGTTAGGTGCGGGGGTGATATGTATAATTATACGGCTGTTCCCTATTAGGCGAACAAATACGTAAAGTTTATACACATCTGCTATTTTATCTGAAGGATCCTATCAAAAGATCAAGTTTCCTTACAAAATAAAATAACAAGCGACGCGATGATAAGATGATTAATTGCAATAATTAATCAAATGCGATGTGAGATAATTAATTGCAATAATTAATCCAATGCGATGGAGTCTCGAAATTATAAAAAAAAAATATACCTACTCGTGCAATACGAATATTGTAGGCATGGACCTAACGAACCCACAGAACCACGAGTATCATGCAATAACAACCGATATCATTCAGTCAGCAAATCTCAATTGTGAAAAATAATAAAGTTTCTAATTCATAAATAAAAATTAGCCGTACAAGAACAAAGACCTGGAATATTCCTCAAGTCACAGAGGCCAACTCAAAGTCATACAACCACCCACAATTTTCATACACGAACAAAAAAAATGTAATTACGCCGAAAAACAACTGATTTATTGAATAAGCTTATTTAGCGATACGAATCAACGTTGATATTCAATTATACGAGTATGTATATTACAGTGTTTTAATTATGTAGTGCAACTTAAGATTTAAGTTAACAATTAATTTGCCGGTAGAACTATTGAATGCAAGGTAGTCTGAACCTTATTACTAACGCAATAGAGGTGAGAGTTGTGTGATGATATGCAATTGATCTGGAAAGTTCTCGAGCTTTTTGCTTAAAGTTAGACTTTTAGAAATCAAAATTAGGGCGTGAATAGACCCAAAATTAATTTATCCGGCTCGAAGGACCAAGATGGTGCGTATAATCTTTAAAAATTACAAATAAATCACACGCGCGTGAACCTAGATTATTAGAGCAATCTCGGCTATAATTGCTGATTCAGCGGTGCTAACTTTAAGGCGAAAGAAACCCAAAATGAGCGAAGGCAAGGAATTAAAGTCCAGTTCATTAGCTATGTCACATACCTTTGACCAGCAAGCTCCACGCAGATATAGGCGATGCCGCTTCCAAGCTTAAAGCTCACAGTCTAGCTAAGCAGTCTAGGTACACTAATGCTGGCCAGCAATGCACACACACAGTCCAGGTAATACAGATATCACTTGATGTGGGTTCAGTTCCGGGTGTAGGACGAGATGATGCGCGTCCGAGCGAAAGTATGGATCGATGCGAAGAAGCGCGTACGCATTATCCAATGGTCTAGGTGAGACTGCCGGAAGCCGGCAAACGTCAACAGCTCTAAAGTGTTGACAGCGGCGAATCCGCATAGAACATCACCGAAACAACGATATGTGACACTTATCTAATAAATTAAGACAATTAAACCAATGCCTTTCAATCGCCATAACGTGATGTAGTAAAAAAATAAATTATGAAGCGTAACCACTCTTCAAATATTATAGGCACACCTATAGCGATTTGCGTAATTTTTTATAGTAACTCGTGCATTTTCTCGGAAAGCAACACTGAAGTGAAACTGATGATGAAGACCATAGATGGCCACCGGAACTACTCAATAATAAGTATTTCACGGGTTGCGATTCGATTACTATAATATGGTTGCTAAACAATTTATGCTCGTCACAATGCGAATGGTGAAATGGAGCTGATGGTGAAATACTAGGAGAACTCCTCAACAATTAACGTCACTGCATCGGGAAAAGCAATAGTTTGTAAAAGGCGATGAGCAAGTTGACATAGGCTATTGTAACTTAGATAAACAGACCCACTAAAAAGCGAGAAATAAAAACTTTTTATAAAAAAAACGGACTTCAAAAAAAAAAACACTAGATACAAAGTGATAAATAACATTAATTAATTTCGGAAGTTGGTAGCAAAAAACTAAAATACCGACTTCCGAAATTAAAGTTATTTTTCACTTTATAGTGTTTTTTTTTGGAAGTCGCTTTTATTTTTGTTAAAAGGTTTTTATAACGTTCAATTAACACCAAAATAATAACAAAATAATTTCAGTAGGTACTTATTGTTTTTTTTTTTTAAATACCTACCTAAAAAAATCAATATTTATATAATAATCACTTACCCTATCGTCTTCGTTTTAGATGATAATCAAGGAATTTATATGATAATATTTTGGAAAATAAAATTTAAAACCAATGAAAACAGCCGCTGCAAGTTTTTTGATAGTTGTTTGTTTTCTTTTTCAGAAAGGCAAAGACTAAAAATTGTAGCGATAAAAGTCTTATTTTTTAACAATAAACGCATGTTTTTAGTGAAATTGATGTTTTTGATAATAAAACGTTTTTATATTAATAAGAAAAACCCTTAATATAAAGATTTCATTAATAAAAATACGATTTCAAAAAGTGGTTGCATGGTAGATTTTGGTTAGCAACACTGAAAACTATTGTACTGCCACACTATCGACATACTATCGACACACTACTGAGACACCACTGAAACGCCATTGAAGTTTTTGCAGAATGCCAAATTTGCAACAGTGGCAAAATAATGTCTGTAGTGTGTCGATAGAGTGTCTATGGCGTGTTGCTTAACTTAAAGTTACAGAATTGGGCCCCACAGGAAACATGTACCTAATAAATTATACAAACATAATGTAAGTAAGTAAATAGTATGTTATCGGTGACGTAGCCACCACACATCGTGCAGATACCGGACATAAAATATTTCATCCTCCACTAGCATTACTCATCTCTATCTCCTCCGTACACATGCATACCTACATACATACGCGGATACCTTCATACGAACCACTACATTTACATACCTACATTAAAATAAATCTGATTGTTGCAAATATTTATTAACCTTGACTAAAACTTACATGTAGGTATGTACGGAAGCCGCTAATATTTACAGTTACTTTATAAACCCGAATATTATACAAAGATTGAACTACTTAACACAATTTTTTCTAGTCTAGATTTATGATCTTCCAAAATTGTGAACAAAACTACTTCAATAAAAAAATGGATTCAGACTTTTTCATTACAACTTCGATCTTGATAAAAGTTTCCGGTTAGGTATTTCTGTAAAAGGGGAACGGAAAATCTCATGGCGGATAATGATCACATCGAACTTCGAACATTCGGACCTATTTAAAAGTTCTGATTTTGCTATCCCAGGTGAGAAAGTAAGTTCAGTAGAGATCGCGACAAACCGAGAGGAGACATAGAGCCAGAGGGTAGTGCCAGCCAGTTGCCAGCTATTTAGTCTTGTTTACATTCTTGAAAGTCATTAAACAAAAGTAATTGGTGTATCATCTAAGACTGCCTGTCGATATTGACAGGATCGTTGGGTGTTTCGACGTCGCCGCCGCCGCTCGCCACTGTGTCGCAGTTGGCGGGGGCGACCGGCTCGCCTATGATGGCTGGTATCACCTGCAGAGTCAGAGAAGGACAAGCAAAATTAAGTCATCATAGCATAAGAATCAAACTACTGCTGAACACGGGTTAAGACTTAAGAGGGTGTTTCCATTATCAGACACGCGTTTGGAAGTCGGGTAGTTGATGTTAGTACATGTGCTATGAGCACTTACTTAACTGTCGTTAAGTATCCGGCATCATAATTATGTGCTCTGAGCACTTAGGATACTGCTCACCGTCTTGGAGTAGTTCCTTGGGAGCATTTTACGACTTTTGTGGTGGAAAAAAGGATGCTTTTTAGTTTTTTCTTGTTGGGAACCGAAGTTATAAAAATTGTCATACGAAATAAAACAAGATAATAAAAAAAGTTGTTAAAAATGTTCTCATAATTATTTCGCATGATTGATATGTAAAATAATTATGAGACTTTTTTGTACAAATATGGCCAAAAAAAATCAACAACGAAAAATAAATAAGTACAAAAAAAAATCCGCAGAGAAAAGTTGAATAAAAGTTGGCAATCATGCGCAAAGAAAGCCGTTCTTTCACAAGAATTAAGAGTTGTCGCCGATGAATAGCAAAAGGGTCGTATTTAATTTGAACCCTTTTTTTACTCCGGAATCCGATACCTTATATTTATTAGCGAGAAGTACACGCGTATATAACACACATCTGTTCTGTCGATCACGCTGGGGATTTAAAGCGTGACCCGACACGCCGGTAATCCTTTATTTGTCACGTCTGTCACTTTATTTATTTTCGATTTATTGTTACTTTGGTCTCAGGACGTACAATCGTAATATAACCTCTGCCTATCCTTTTCACAAATCACTCCGTGTTGTTTGGAGTGCAGCTATTGGGGATAAAGCTCTTTATGACAAACCAGGCTTAGCCAAGATTTTGGATATGAACCATAAAAACCAAAGAAAAACAATATATACATATATACCTATATGAAAATATAGGTATGTTGTATCTATTCATATTCATTATATTACCGACACAAACTTACAAATACTGTGACCACCACCATACCATACTTTATCAAACTGACATCTATCAAACTATTAGGTGAACGTACCCTAGCCAAGTACCTGTTGTCCGAGCATGACGAGGATTTGCGCCACCTTCTTGATAGCCTCCAGGTCCTGGGAGGTAGGTAGCGAGGGCAGCGAGGGCAGCGACAGGCGCGCGGCGTCCTGCAGGCGGGAGGGGTGCGAGCCCAGTCGGGAAGTCAAGTCTGACACCAGGGTCAGGGGGTGCGGGGAGTCAGACTGCAGAGGCTGCGGAGAAATTCAATGTTTTGTATTGAACACACACAAACACACACACACACACACCACCATAGAGTGCATTAGAATACTTGTAACCTACGTTACTGCGGGTCAAGCGTAATCCTCAGCACAGGGCATATCTTATGCTGCGGATTACCATGATCCCAACTCAGTAGTGCCGGGTGCTCTTATTGAGCATCAAGTATCAGTCGTTTAGATAAATGAAGTTGATCGAGTGACTGCAATGCACTGTAGTAGTTTAGCGAAGATTCAAGACTCGCTAGCTTAATTAGCTGAATAAAACTTCCGTTCAATCACTATGCAACCACATCTACCACTCACCACGGGGTCTCCCCACGCTCGCCCCACCACCAGCCCACTGACGAGGCAGCACAGCGCGACTGTCGACAGCATGACGACGAGCTATGGCTTCTCCTCAGCCACACATTTTATACAACAGGTAATGGGCCAATCTCACCACAATTGGAACCACTTGGCAAATTGACGCAAATTGGATGTTTTCCCTCATTTCACGTTGTTTGATATGTAATCATATTGATATGATTGTATTGTCAGGATATTTAGGGCAGTTATTTGATGAATAGCCGCTTATGATAAACGGTTATTTTTATTTATATTGAATAATTGATGCAGTTGAGCTGCTCTGTTCCAGGTTCATTCCGTCGTTTCGTGCAAATAGAACCGTTCCGCAGAATAAAAATAAATATTACATTTTAGTTTTTTTTTTTAATATACACGAGTCTCAATTGTCACCAGATTCGTTTAAAGTGGAAGGCACGTTATTATCTTGTTTATTCACGGAGAAAATGACAATTGAAATTTAACAACTGGAAGGTGATGAAAAGTTTAAGGATTGTAATGAACTAGGGCGCGATGGTAATGATATAAGTCGGGACGGCAATGAAATACCGTAAAACAGTTCTGAAATAGATTAGGATGTTAATGAACCGTAAAAGACGGTAATTTAAAACAGCTAAATAAAACAATATAATTTCAATAATCACCGTCTTTTATTTCAATTCAGTCTTTCATTTCAATTCAGTCTGAAAAAATCAACTTCGTGGAAGGAAGTCAAATCAGTTTTTAAATAATTAAAGGCTTCTGAGCAGTAGTCAACCCTAACTTTTTGTTTAAATAACTGACCAACTACAACCTATTAACAATTAATACAATACAAATAAGACGCAAAATCACATATTAAACTTAAAACAAAGACTAAAAATATATAACAATCATAGAGTATTATGAATATCTGACTGGACAATTAACAAAAAATAATAGGTAAATAATAAGTAATCAGTCTTTTTACTTTTGAGTGCAAAATCACAGTATACAAACAAAAAAACAGTAAAGGAATGCTGACATAATAGTATAAAATTTAAAAAAATGATCAAAAATTCTTAAGAGCGCTTACGCCGTTCGGCATTCCATACAAACTTTCAAGCCCTTATTTTCCGAAATGTATGAACCGATTTTAATGAAACTCCGTATGCATAAGCAGGATACAAAGGTCTAAAAAGTTAGTAGAGAACATTTTCGAAAAATAGTGTTACAGCCAAATTAGACCGATTTTAAATTTTCCATAGAAACAGAGATTTCCAGTTATCTTTTTTTAGATAAGACATTTCGAAAATGTTTTCTACTAAGTAACTTTTTAGACCTTTGTATCCTGCTTATGCGTATGAAGTTTCATTAAAATCGGTTCATTAATTTAGAAAAATAAGGGATTGAAAGTTTGTATGAAATGCCGTATGGCGTAAACGCTCTTAATGATCTTACTCGTCTACCGACAATCAATCCTACAATGTTACTCTAGTCAATTTTAATTTAGGTCGTAGCACATAGCCTGAGCAAAATCAATCATAAACATTAGAAAACTTAAAAAATATTCGTCACTAAGTATCATCTGATCCATCATATTTATTGTAGTCTTTGTTTTCTTTTTCTGATATATTTGATTGATCGAAAGTCTCGAATTGCCGTTGGTGTTCAGAATTAAAAACTTCTTCAACTTTTTTTGGCTTAAGTTTTTGATTTGGAATCTTACGAGTATAAAATTTACGGTTCTCCCAACTTATACGTACGTCAGATAAAATCTTGATTTTAGGAGATCTTAACGCAGTCGAAGATGTAGCTGTAGTATTTACCAACGGTGAGAGCTGTAAATCGATCGGACCCTGTAGAGGTTGTAAGTTTTTTAATAGATCCTGATTCATTTAAGTTATTTAAAAAAGTCGAAGTATCTATGCATCTAGGAGTCATGTCTTTAACGCTACATATCTTATTCCTCTCTTTTCTTGATAAATATATATTTTTTTCTTCTTTTTTCTGTAGAGCATATAAAGCAGGATCGTTTTTTAACTGTGCATATTTTTCTCGTTTACGTAACCTATCTTTTGCCAGTTTTTCTTCTCTTGATAGCTTTCGAGTTTTCCCCATATTAGTACTGAAAATAATAAAATACGGCCAAATAGAATAATAAACTACATAGAAAAACACGCATCTCATGTTGTTGTTGGTGTTACATGGAGCTTACACTGTGTATTTTTAACAGTTACCTAATCAATCTTATTTGTAATGAACAAAAAAAAAACTTTCATTTCCTTCCAAAACAGTTCATTACCTTCCCGCAAAAAAATGGAGGGGACGGAAAGTAATGAAGTGGAGATGAATGAAAAATTCTAACATTTTGTTTAATAATTTCGTTACCGAATACATTAGCAACTCGATAATAAAATAGGATCAAAATCAATTTGAAAGCCAAACATATTTAGTATTTATAATAATTTGTTTACTACAGTACCTTGTGAAATAGAAGGAATGTGATGAAATTATTTCTGGACGAAGCACTACTAACAATGCGAAGATTGCTAATAATTATGACAGCCATAGGCGTACGTCCGCTTTGCTCTGTTTGCCGTGGCTGACTGTCCAGTAGAAACACGTTGTGAGCTGCACTATATTAGGGACCGAATAAACCACTACAAAATTACGAAGTTTCCGAGTACGGATGGCGATGATGTTTTTATTGTGACAATTAGAAAATATAGCTTTTTTTCTACTATTACTATGTTATTGTTATATTAAAAATACTTAAAGAATAGGTCAGGAGTTTGGTTCTTACAAACCGTATTAATTAAAGCTATTAATTCGAAAATAGACAAATAAACTTGAAAACATACGCTGAGGTCCCTAGTTGGAAACAGAGAGGAATGAATTTAGACGCAGTTTTATTAGTTTATTAAATAAAATAACGAATCAAAATGTAATATTATCGATACTCCTTTTAAAGTGAATATGTCTTTACCCATTCTGGATAAAAAATAAAATAAAAAAAATTAAAACCATGAGTAAATTAGTCTGGAAATCGTTTTTGCACGAAACTACGGAACGACCCTCCACGTGGCGGGCCTCGCTCTATTTACCCCATTATGTTCCCGAGGACGTGTGCCCTTGGCAAACAATCTGCTATTTTATTCTTAGTTATTTCAGCTTCATAGTGTTATGAAGACTAAGAATAAAATAGCAGATTGTTTGCCAAGGGAGCAAAAAACTATTTTTAAGGCGAGAGTGTTTCTTTGAATACAGAACGCAGCAAGGGATTCAAAGTACGTTATTCGAGCTTAGAATAGTGTTGCTCCCGAGGTGGACACTCTACTTTTTATCACCCTCTACCAAAAAATAAGTAAGTGCAACTTATGAATAAGAATAGTACTTTTATTTAGTTACATACAATTATTTGAGGAAGACATAGTCATTTTTATAAAACTAAGCAAAATCCTAATTTGAGTAAGCAATTACGAACGAAGGCATAGTGCTTTTCGTGCGTTTTTTATTTATTTACAAACTTCTTTTTTTAATTAGGCTCGCGCGCCTTTTACTTTATCATACAGTCTGTTACTTGTTCATACAATGTTCGTGATTGATCTCTTTGGTGATTGGAACTTTTACTAACAATATCCACATTCCAAATTCAAACCACTTTTAGTCCCTAGGGATTAAAGAGCTATTTTAGTCCCTGTTTACGAAGAATACACTTTAGGTCTACCAGAATCTCATGGCAAAAAAAAAACAAAAAAACTTTGTGGTTTTCATACATTTGACAACATTGGCAATGTCAAATGTATGAAAACCACAAAGTTTATTTGTTTTTTTTTTTGCCATGAAATTCTGGTAGACCTATAGCTCTTTTTGAATAGATGTGATAAAAAATAGTTATAATGATGGACTCGGACTTGACAGCCCAAATGTTAAGGTCTACGCTAACAACTCCAAGGAAGGTTGTACCAATCCCCCGCAGTTAGCATGATATAGAGTCGTGCGCGCCGACGCTAGCCTCGGAAGCTGCCGACGACTGCCGATAGTGCAAATTGACCGCCAATCAAACATGCTGACGTGAACATATACAGCGTGATGCGGCATGTTTTGTGTTACTTCAACCTTCATGCACTTAATGTCACGTCCATGGTTAAAATGTGGTTAATTAAGTAAACACGTGTGGTTGTGATGGAGCGGTTTTAACCAAAAATAATAAAACATAACAAACGCGATCTCCAAATATCCTGAAAACCGCTATGGATAAGTATGGAAAAACGATGCAAGGATTAATCAATCGCCACGGGAAAAGACCAAAGTAATCTCTGCTTATACTTTCAATATACTTAGACTTGGCCGCCTTTAGTGGGAATGGTGGGACCACTAGAGGCATTAGAGGCAAACGCTATGACTGATAGCCACCACATCATCTACCTACGACTTATATGTAACCTTTTAGAGTCAAAAACCTTTTCCCTAGCTCGACTTTCACGGGTACATGGTTTGACAAGCCACTCTGCGTTACTCACACATTCTATCAATCAAGCCTTGCCCGCTAACAGATTAGGTGGGATCAGTTATCGATATGATACGTCGGAGCGAGCCGGTCGGAGGCGGGACGGAGCGACATGGCGGCTCGGATTACTATGACAGCCGCCGGCAGACGAGCTGAGCCGGGCTCATTCTGTCTCCAGCGAAGATCGATTAATTCACGACCTCCTTTTTAGTTTGCCTTTACTTTTTTTTTTCTAAAAACTGGGGAGTCATTTGTTGCCGATGATAAATAAACAACTCTTTACCAAGAACTGATCTCCACCAGATTCTTAGCTCCCGTAACTAGAACTGGATGTTCACGCATAAATAATACGGTGAGACAACTCCATCGAATTCCCGAGACTTTGGGCGGAGGCTGCGTCGGTGCCGCAACGTAACTACATAAGAATTCCTTTTTAAGATGTTTAAAATTACAAAGGGAACATAATTTAAATGTTTAGCCGATGTTTCGTGCAGTCGCGGCAGCGGGCCGGCGGGAATGTGCGGCGGGACGGGGCGGGCCAGGGGGAAGAGGAGAGGGGGTGGCACGGGGTGCGTGCCGAGCGTGCCAGCACAGCGTGCCGATTATCAGCAGCATCCGAAGAGCGCCGCGCCGCCGTCACGAGCGACCGCAGCCTGCCTACCCTACCTAGGCACGTAGCTAGCTACGCCTACCTGAGCCGTGCTTACGGCCGGCAGACTTACAATAATACTCCTTTGTCCTCAGGCCTGTGACCGCAATGCTAACTAGTGCTTGGGAAAGGTCAAATAGTCTCACGAAACACGATTGTACCCGAATGAACTAATTACTTGCGGATACGACACGGGAATGTTGTATTAACGGACGATAACAATTGCATTAACTATGCACTGTTTGTTAGTAGTAATGCGGCGCGAGCTGTGGCTACAGACACGGAGGGTACAATCAGTATTGTGCAGATAGTTTAACTTTTGTTCTGTCAATGTTATTTAATAAATCTGCATTGCTAAATTCCGTTCCGTTGCCGCTTCGATGACGCTGTTCAAGGCATGCAAAAACGAGATGAATATAATATAAATATAGCTTATCGTCGATCACGCCGATAGCATCACATACGTAGCTACATCATGAAGTACCCACGTACGTACGTGAGAAACGGCTGTCTGTATATCACCTCGGAATCTCATATCGCTACGGAGAAATTATTATGAAGGACGGTCGTGCCGACATCCCTGTTCTATCGGATTCCTATCCGATGATAACTGCTGTTTTGAGTGAAATCCTTTGGCCATTAAATATATGTATGAAACTACATAACTAGTAAAGGTTATTCACTGTGTCATTGACCTTCTGCGGATGTGTGTCAGTGTGTTCGGTATCGGAACAGGTTAACCTTAAAATGATTAGATATCTACTCTAACATTATAGTGACCGCGGTGAACAGATGCATCGGATCAGTTCCCGCCGCTAATAGTCATCAAATATAAAGGTCGCTGTGATCTAATATCAGATGTCCTTAAACATTTCGTAGGATTTATTTTTAATGACCTGCGCCCGCGGCGCTAAGCGTGTTTTAAATTCTTGATTTGAAGCGGCGTTAGCTCATCGGCTAAAGGCATCTAACAGACGCGGCAGAGCGGTCGTGAGATCGAAGCCCGATGCATGATAGTGTCACACTTCTGTCTAAAAACTGTAAGTAAAAGTAGTCATTTTATTCAGTAATATTCTTTAAAAAACCTTGTAGCTATGAAAAGTTCAGCCGTTTAACTTGACAGTTATAGTTGAATTGGTTTTTATGATCGTTCGTGTACAATAAGCTTTAAAACAATACTTGGATACTTGCGTGTGTCAACAATGTTAATATTAATTATCCTAATACATGCCTATCTAATAGCCACAACAACAACTGGACTATGATTAAGCATTACGTGTTCCTGAGATAATGGTGTGGATTAGGATTAGAAACAAGAGACAGTACCTAGTCAGTGGTCATATATCGTGTGCGGGCAGCGGGTAAGCAGACACAGACACGCAGTCATTGTGTGGATAAGACGTAATAAGTGGTGGCTACTAGGTACATAAATAAACATAGTGTGTGATTCATAGCAGTCACGGTCGAGCGCGAGCTTTCAGAGACGAGCTCACTCTTACGTGAGTTATTACTGAAATTGTTTCAATGAAAATGTGGAAAAGGTGTGTGTTGCATGTTGCATTATAATTAGCGCACCTTCTGCATGTGTGTATGTTTGCGGGCGGTGCTGCCATCTGCATCTAAGCCTGGATCTAGTTTTTGAGTAATTGAAACTAAATATTTTTGCAAATCATTTTACCCTCTTGAATTCCCGTAAAGTAGCGCCTCATTCCTTACATAACTTGTCAAAATGTTGATACATAATATTATGTGTGTGTGTGTGGCTGTTACAGTGGCACAGGCGACTCACTGTGGGCGAGGCTTAGCTTCCGGTTGGACAGTTCAAATTAATAGTTTGTGCTCCGCAACTACAGTCGCACAAGTTTATATTGTCTACGCCGGAAGTAAAGGGTCTGCCACAAGAGCAACGACTACTTTACTATGTGGTATGATAAGATTACGTTACATTTGACCGGTATTTAGCGGCCCAGTAATTTTAAGGACTGAAGATTTAATGGCCAGTATGTACCTATACCTATTCGTTGATCAAAATGGTTACCTAGGTAAATCGTATTTCATTGTTCTTTGAGAAATCCATTGTTTGCTATGAGTCAGTTCTATAGTTCCTACATTACTAAAAAACACAAAAGCCAGCAAAAACTCACATTTATTCTAATCTAAATCTTTCTGCTCAGTTATCAGTGGTCTGCATCAGTTCCGAATTCCCTCGCTAGATCACAGCGAGACCTTCGCCCTGCTGCGCCGGCGCACAGCCACACACAGTTGTATGTACAGTCAAACAAGCTATTTTGTATAATTGGAATTATAGGCAAACAAAAACATGTTTCCCCTAAACTGCCAATATTCGTTCTAATTATGAGCATAATAACTTTTAAGCTTATTTTCTATGGCATACCTAAGAGATTGATGTAAGTAAAATATTGAACTATTTATTACACTCATAAGATTGTTTAATTTTAGATGCTAGTTAGCTGCCTGTGTTACCTGTGTATACCTAAAAGCTAGTTCGCCTGTACTTACGACGAGTACGTCAAATTACACGTTATGTATTAGCTTTGCCTCGCTGCTGTTTAATTAACAGATGTGTTGGTAATGTTGTGACTGCTGTTCTTTGTGTTGGGCGTGTTTTCAAGTACCTACTATCATGTATTGCAGTGTGTCATTATATACGCAGCCTACGCCTACGTTACAATGTATTTGCAGCTCATGTCTTGTTCGCTTTCAAAACCTTGAGCTTATGGTTAACTGACAACACGTGGCACACGTGGCATATTCTCACGCCTTTTTCCCTTGAGGTAATCAGGGGCAGAATTTCCTGAACTCCAAGAATGTGCGCAAAACGATGACTTAGGTCTACTTACTAGCAGGAAGGATATCACGACTAATTTCTTTCTTAATGACGAAAGCAGAACAGCTGGTTGTACATATTTAATCATAAATTAAGCCAAATATGTGATAACGGATAGTGGCAGATACAACGTGACAAACCTTCTGATTGACGTTTAATTAACTAGTTGTCCGAGAGAGTTTACTGATCCACGGAACTGTACATCGACACCTGACAGAACAGACGGCGAGTGGTTTCAAAAAATTCTTAGGTAAAAGGTGTGTTAGGTTAAACGAGTGACATACTTTACTAAGGGAACAACTCTGCAATATGAAAACAGTGAAGCAAGTCTCAAAAAGAGAAGCAAGTCTGCCGCCATGGATAAGATGCATAGAAATGCCGCATCTCATCCCAGTCTGCTGACCCGTACCTACTACGGATATTTCTGCAACAACGACATCTAATATACCTAGTAGCGAAGAGAACGAAACCATTAACCGTGTTACACATCGCTAATAATTGTTCGTAAGGCTTTCGAAAGGTTCGTTTCCAATTAAATAGAAGAATGGAGAAGATTGCCTTTCTATTTTTGGGCCAAACCATAAAAAAACTCTTGAAACGATATTTATTTTGCTGAAGTATCCAGATTGTTTTGGAGGAGTGCCGAATTAATCGGCGTCAGTGAGTGCCGGAGTAACGGAGCGGGCAGTGCGTCCGGCCGTTGCCCACGGATATACATACAACTGGGCATACATTGCCCACATATGCTTAACCTGTCGCTTTGTATGCGGAGCCGCGGGCAGCCGCGTGCGTGCAAGCGGACGCGATTTTTGATATATCGGCTCTCGACCGCAATTTCGATTTGGCGAGGTTTCAATACTTGATAGGATTTGAGTTTGTATGTATAATGTATGGCGGGTGTCATACTGGTAAAGGGTGATGCAATAACGGTACATATTTTTCTTACATATCACAACACTACAACAAATCAGTGGCGCTCTTTATCCCAAATGCAGCGTAGGTACGTTAAACTTATACCAAACTGTGGGTTAAAAGAACTAACGAAGTACAATAATAATTCATAGAACGAAGCTGTTTGCATTCCCTACAATACACATGGACAACCAACATGGCTTTCATGTTTACCTTTTCTGAAATTGCTTTTCATGCATGTAATGTAGGCAGGCTATTTCAATAACTTGAATAAGTATTAGGTAAGTACCTACCTATTATAAGGTATGTTGATGTCGTGATGAAGTGATATAATAACATGCAAAACTCTCACCTTGACACAGTTTTCAATTATCATCACAGCCTGCAAACGTGCATTGATGAACATGGAACTTGCATTGTTATGTCAACAGTGCAAAGAGAAAATGTTTCTTTTGCACTTTTGTGCTTCTGCGTTTTGCTTAGCATATGAGATGACTGAGATCGTTCAAACCTCAAAAGTCCGCCTCCAAACCTCGCCGCACAGCCGCACAGTCGCACAGCTGCACAGCCGCACAGCCGCACAGCCGCACAGTTGCACAGCGGACCAGCCGCACAGCTGCACAGCTGCACAGCCGCACAGCCGCACAGTTGCACAGCGGACCAGCCGCACAGCTGCACAGCTGCACAGCCGCACAGCCGCACAGTTGCACAGCCGCACAGCCGCACAGTTGCACAGCTGCACAGCCGCACAGCCGCACAGCCGCACAGCTGCACAGCTGCACAGCCGCACAGCCGCACAGTTGCACAGCGGCACAGCCGCACAGCCGTACAGCTGCACAGCTGCACAGCCGCACAGCCGCACAGCCGCACAGCTGCACAGCTGCACAGCCGCACAGCCGCACAGTTGCACAGCGGCACAGCGGCACAGCCGCACAGCCACACAGCTGCACAGCTGCACAGCTGCACAGCCGCACAGCTGCACAGCTGCACAGCCGCACAGCCGCACAGTTGCACAGCGGCACAGCCGCACAGCCGCACAGCCGCACAGTTGCACAGCCGCACAGCCGCACAGCCGCACAGCTGCACAGCCGCACAGCCGCACAGCCGCACAGCCGCACAGCTGCACAGCCGCACAGCTGCACAGCGGCACAGCCGCACAGCCGCACAGCTGCACAGCTGCACAGCTGCACAGCCGCACAGCCGCACAGCTGCACAGCCGCACAGCCGCACAGCCGCACAGCCGCACAGCCGCATCTCGCAGGCGTTGCTCCCGCTGCTGCCGCTCGTTGGTGCCGGCTGTCATTCATGGATCTTTGGCATTCGTTACGGGCAGTCACCCAGTTACTGGACTGTGGAGTTCAAATTGGCAGTCGCTCCATTTAAAACAAGTAGGATTCAGCTACATATCCGGTTAAACTGACTTTAACATAGTTGGGAAAAGGTGATGCTGACGACGTTGCCGATTATCCGCTTGAAAGCCTCGACGTTAGACGCCTTTGGCGGCTTTGACCTTTGACTTTGGTGGGTCTAGATTCGGGACAAGAAAAGTGACTTGTCCTGGCCGATTCCTTCACACGGTTTTCACAAGCTGGACCATTGTATCTACAAACATATTCTTATCATCATCTTCATTTCAGACAAAAGACGGCTTCCCCTAAACGTCGCTACATGGACCGCTCCAGTGATTTTGTACATCCAGCGGATTCCCGCAACCATCCTCAGGTCTACCAGCAAATACTTGCTCATCATCAATCATCATCTTCCATACCTACATACGCTCATGCGACGGAAGCTAGTCTTAACAAGGATAAGCCGCTGTGACAAGTGTCAGTCCACCACATGCGACATATTATGTCACGGTCCGAAGACTTGTGGACTGTTGACTGTGGAGGCGAGGTGAAGGTCGCAGTCGCATTCCTAATACGCACCAGTTTTATTACTTATGGCAATATTACACATTTATTGGCGGAAATAAGTATCAATGTCACAAAACCAATTGACTAAATTATGAATTAATTAATGTAAGGTTAATGAGACCGTCTACTGTCTACAGGGCGTAAGCAGAACAACTATTCGACTTTGACGGACGGAAAAACACCAAAGTTTTTCCATAAGTCTTCATAGTTGCTTACTTGCCGATTTTGGTACGGAACTCTAAAAATAGAAACATGATGTTAAACATTATAAATAAAAAAACCTATACGTATAATAACGCAGAGGTCGGTTCTTTAATTATGCAGAAATCCGTCGGAAGCCACACATCTCACCACTTCTTACAACTATCATTATTGTAATGCCCAAGTTCTTAAAGCATTACAAGCGAAAAAACGTTCACAAAAACATGTATGATTTATAATAAACTACATCATGAAACTGGTTGCAAAATTCACATAATTTTCGACGAAATAAGTCAATCACAGAAGGTTCACAAAAACATCGCGATAGCGAAAACCTCGGAGGTTTTCGCTATCGCGATGTTTAGTTAACTAAATAAATTGATTTCATCTCATAAGTACCTAATTTTTTCCTAAATTCGCTGTTTGCCAGTGACGTCGATCTCTACCATCTCTCATTTATTTTAGAATTTTCAGAATTTTCAAAAATCTTTTTAGTATTTTTTCTTATCTGTTTAACCGAAAGCCCAAATACGAATTATTTGTATTTATTACAGATTACGTATTTTCATACAAACGTTCATCCCCGGTTTAACCCCCCACGAAGAATGCCTCAACACCCTTTCATAGTGGATGCCTACGTCATAAAATAACCTTCAGTGGAGTTCAGGTGTAAAGGCTCTGCGTTCATGAATCATTCAGCTATTCTGTAGAACGTCAATATTACCTACTCATGCAAGCAGCATAGGTTACGTAGTAAGACCAATAACTGCACTTATCTGGGGGCCTAAAAAGGCCACTTTGGCAGAATCATAAAAGGATAACGTAATGGACAGTTAACCGTTAAGTTATTCGTATCAAATCCCATTGGTGAAGCATTTTTCAGTTATTTTTTTTTGTCTGTGCTAAAATACCAATCAATCCGATCCAAATCCAATCCCAATCTCTTTGATCATACATACGTAGTGCAGCGAAAAAAAGAAAAACAAAGACTGTCTTCGCCATATTACGATTCATAATGTTATCCTTTTATGATTCTCCAAAGTGGCCTTGTTAGGGCCCCTCTTTTTTCTATAAACTGCCAGCAGCTCATGCGTATCACTTTCCGCATTAATGCGGACATTTGTGTGTGTGAACTCTTAACTCGCTATAAGGAGTGGATCTTCTAAGCTCGCTGTTATCGTCGCGTGTCCGTGGTTCAGTATCAAGGGTATCGGCCGGCCGCTGGTCGTCGTTCCGTTGTTTATAACTAACAGTTACATAAACGCGCGCGCAGTACCCGATGCGACGCGCGCGGATGGCAGCGCAGGCGCCGGCGGCGTCGCCGGCGCACGTTGTGACAACAATTCTGGCTGTGGTGGCTGCAGCAGCAGCTTCGGCACCACCAACTCCTGACACCCTCTCAGCGCTCGGCGCCATCTTGCCGCCCTTCGTCAGCGAACACTTCGACGAGCTGGTGAAAGCGGCGTCGGCTAGCTGTACGTGTTTGTAGTGGACGTTATTGTTTTGATGAGCAAGAAGTGATGCAGTGTGATGTGCGGTGTGCGGTAGTTGCTGAGTGTCATCTGAAAGTAGACCACGACCTGGTGGTATGATAGTAAGCTTTATCATCAATCATCGCGCGGAAACTGTAGACAGCGCTGTGAGGAAAGTGGCTGTAGAGTGTAGGATCTTGGATAGTAAGGAATAGGACTCTCATCCTCTTCAACGTCGTATCAATTGAACACTGCATACATACCAGTTCACAGAACATTAGCGTCAAGATTTTTTGTCATTGAACTTGAATTTGTGGCATCCAAATACACACAACATACATAAATACCTACATTTTACTATTTCAATTATGCTAAGTAGATTGTAAATGTAGTAATGTAGAGATAGGCCATTGACAGCGATGCGGATGATTTTTTTAATGCCCAATGAGGTCTTTCCCTCTTTGTTTTATATTTGTTCATAGGTAATAAATAATACATGTTTGTACGCAAAATACGCGCATTGAGGTGGAGTTGCAGACACCAGCGCGTATTACCTATTACCTTTTAACTTGTATAATGTAGTACCTACATTTTCTTTATCTGCAGAGATAAAGGCTAATTATAATTCCACTAGAACTAAAAGATAGCTCTTAGCGCAAGTGTTCTAAACATAAATGTGTTCGATCTCTATTCGCTGGCATTGTGGAAGTAAGACACCCAATGTAGCCACAAATAACTTACTGCTACCATAACGGGTTAACATAGTCGTACATGTCGATCCTCCCAGGAGTCACAGGCCAAAAGTTAACGCCCTACAATCCGCTTATATGTATGACGTATTACTTCAGCTGAAAAAATACGAGTTTGGCAAAGTAGCTCACTCAATCATCTGCAGAAGTCTGCCACCACCTTCATAAATCGAGACTGTTGTCAATAAGAAAGACAGTTTTCTTTACTTTTCCGGATCTGCCTATGTCTTTTAAAAAGATCAGCGACAAAACTATAGGCACTGTTATAGCACGGGGTGAATTCCTATTCATTTACAATGAATGATGATGGTAGGTTCTTTATAATAAACATCTGGACACAATTACTTCATAAGCTTTTTTAAACGAATAATTTAAACTTAGAGTAAACAGTGGCTAAACTCACACTTATCAGAGCATCCCATTCACACCAAGTGGACCTCCAGACATCTCGCACAAGATTACACTTCAATGTTTACGAAGCAAATATTTACCTCAATGACTTTTAAATAATACATGTCATCTTTATCAAATCCTTAATAACTTTATGTATTGCATTCTAATTAATATTATATAAAAAAAGAATGAATTAACATCATCTTAATGGATCAGAATCTATTACGTACAAAGGTAATAATTTAAAATACATCGACAAAGGTCAATGTTAGTAAGTTGAACAACACCTACCTGAGAGCGAGGCGAGTGGGCGAGTGGGCGAGTGGGCGAGTGCACAGCCCAGTGTATCGTGGGCCGCGGCCAAACAGACCTCAGTATTGAATTTAGAAAAGTTTTAGACTTTGCCAAATTCAGTACCAAGATGTACTTTAAGGATGATAACTACAGATTATATTGAAACTTAGTAAACATCATAATCAAAACAACTTTTAATTCATTTTATTTTGTTCAGAAACAGGTTCTGCTGTATTTTCGTCGATATAAAGACGCCGCCGTGGTTCGTGGTTCGATATTGACGTCATAATATTAGGTCTTTACCTATGAAATTGCCGTTTTGTATGAAAAAATTTAAACTAATTTTTTTCATGTAGTTATTTCTTATTTGTATTAATCGAAGTAATCACCCATGCAATCAATGCATCTTTGCCAACGCAGTGGCAGTTTATTGATGCCCTTCTCAAAGAAATCAGCTGGACGGGAGGCAACAAATTCTTCAAAGGCATTTTGTACTGCCTCTCGGGTATTGAATTTTTTTCCCGCCAAGAAGTTATCCAAATTCTGGAAAAAGTAGTAGTCTGTAGGCGCAAGGTCTGGTGAGTAGGGCGGATGACGGAGAGCTTCCAACCCCAGTTCTTGCAACTTGGAGACCGTCTGCTGTGCAGTATGAGGTCGCGCATTGTCGTGCAGGAGCAGCGGAGACGAGCGATTGACCAATGCTGGTAGGAGATGTGCCAGCTTCTCCATCATTGTGTTCAGTTCTTCACAGTACACATCTGCAGTAATGCTCACCCCGTTTGGTAAGAAGCTGTGATGAATCACACCGGCGCTAGACCACCAAACAGTGACCATCACTTTTCTAGGGGTAAGTTTTCGTTTAGGGCATTGTTTAGGTGCTGAACCAGGATCCAACCAACTTGCTGAGCGCTTGCGGTTATCAAACAGAATCCTTTTTTCATCGCAGGTAACAATGTGGTTCAAAATTCCTTCATTTGTGTGTCTGTTGAGCAGTGCAAGGCACGTCTCGACGCGTACTTCGCGCTGGCGATCATTGAGTTCGTGGGGCACCCATTTGTCAAGCTTTTTTACCTTGCCAATTTGACGCAAATGGACCAATATTGTTTTGACGCTAACGTCAAAAGCTGCTGCTAATTCAGCTAGAGACAGCGTAGATTGTGTATCATCAGCTTCCACAATCGCCTTTAATTCGTCATTGTCGACCAAAGTCTTCGGACGACCGCGAGGTTCATTTTTCAGGTCGAAATTTCCAGAACAGAAGCGAGCAAACCAATAACAGGTGGTGCGTTGGTTTGTAGTGTTAGCTCCGTAAATGTCGTTGATGTTGCGTGCCGCTTGTGCCACGTTGCTGCCACGACGGTACTCATATTCCATAATTACTCGAATTTTTAACGTATCCATGATGACGAAAAAGATTGAAATGCGATGAAAATGTAACACTAATCAATAAACAAATGACTACTTTTGGAAAAAAAATTCAAGTTTTTAAAATAAAATTAATATGGAATTAGAATTCTTAGCCAAACAAAAATTATTTTGATTTGAAATGGCCAGTACTGCAGAATGGCAATTTCATAGGTAAAGACCTATTATAAAACCAAAAACCAAAACCATAATTTCAATAGAAATCTTTTTATTATGAAAAATCCTAAAGTCGTTATAAATTAAACCTCTGCAGAAAATTCCAGCAAAATGAGCCTTCTGAGACCGTAGCACTTATTTGTAACGTGTTCCAGGTGATGCTCTCCCGCAGCAGCTGCTGTTCTCTCGCAGCACGTCCCTGGAGGCGCCGCAGACGCAGCTGCTGAGGATCACGCGTGGTGGGCGGCGCGCACTCAGTATGTCCAGTGCGGCAGAACGCGTTCGGCGCGACGACGCACTGGTGCTGTACGTGCCCGGATGGTGGAACACCCCCACCGACGCCTCCTCGAGCGCCGTCGTGCACGCGCTCATGACCAAGCACTCCACCGTGCACTTCCTCGACACGCGCCTCTCTTTCTGCCGAGGATACGTCACCGCCGTGTCAAACGTGTCACCCCTCTCTCATATCCTCTTCAACTTCTTCAAGAAGCTACACAGATCAGGATACCCTCTATCCTCAATTCATATCATAGGCTTTAGTTTAGGCGCACATGTCGCCGGTTTGACTGGGAAATTTGTGAGAAGAAACCTGAATACTACACTAGGTCGCATCACTGCGCTGGACCCGGCGAGGCCGTGCTTCGTGCGCTCCGAGTATAGGTTAGACAAGGGAGACGCGCAGTTCGTGCAGGTGATACACTCGAGCACCGGCGTGCTGGGCATCGAGGAGCCGCTGGGCCACGCCGACGTGTACGTGAACGGCGTGAGCGGCAAGCACCCCGAGTGTCGCGACCGGAGCATCAGCCTCGAGTGCGACCACGCGCAGGCCTGGAAGCTGTACTCAGCGTCGGCGATGAACGACAAGTCGCTGATGGGCCGCCAATGCGCCAGCTGGGACGAGTTGCTGCAGAACGAGTGCAGCGGGCAAGAGACTGTCCTAGGGTACTCGTGCAGCTCCAACGCGAAGGGGATGTTCCTCTACAAATCAGAGGTGGAACATGAGCCGCAGTATCAACAACGAGAGCTGCAAGTGTTCAACCCGTTTAGCTTACTGAGGTGGCCGTTCCCGTTCAGGAGCTGGCAAAGTAATGAGTAACAACAAACAATTATTATAATTAATAACTATCCACTTAAAATAATAAGGTGCATCTGTGATTCTGTGTTCGTGAGTCGTGACAATTTTTGCAGAATAATCTATGATTAATTGCGAAGTAATTTGCCCCATTAACATCTAAGTACACAACATTGTGATTACGTGACTGTGATATTAGTTAAGTTTACCTTTGTGAACTGCAGTTTTGTTGTAAAATGACAAACTATCAAACAGCGTGTTTTATTTTTACGAGCGTACAACAGCGACATCTAGTCAGTACAGTTTGTTGAGTTAATATTTTTATGTAGAGGTCCTAAAACTATCCGCTTGGCGGCGCCACCGGCGACTGTACTTAGTCAAGATTGATGGCTAGGGTTGGCTAACCATTAAGTTGGACAGAGATTTGTGCGACGGATATTTACATTATTTATTTAACCAGACACATAAATTGTGGTTATCTGCCGGTTAGTAACTTTAAGAAATAGCTACAGCTGGTACCGTTGCACCAAGTTACAATAAACATTCCGTACTGTAGGTAAATCTTTTTCAAACTACAGTGGAGTAACAAATAAAAGTCGAACGTTAAATCGAACGATTGAAATACCTATTCCGTCACTGGCTATACGTGGTGTAAAAAGACCCATTAAATGGCCGTCGTCTACGCATCTTGTACATCACACTAACTCACATTGTACAAAAATGGGAAAGTGGGAAATTACTTTTATTTTTGGTGTCAAATCGCAAAATCGCTGTTTACGATAAGTAGCTCGCATTGTAACATACAAAAAAAAACTGTGCCTAAGGGCACAACAATGGGTGCATGTAAAGGTACGAGTGTCGTGGGGGTATTTTTAAGATACCTATGTATAAATAACATTTAAAAAACGTCCAAAAATAGGAAGAAATTTGACCTATAATATAGATACAGACTACGCCAACACATCAAGCTACTACAATCTGTCAAAAATAGATTTTCAACTTTATCGCTAAAGCACAAGGTTCAAAGTTGATTGGGAACATTTGACAGGTTCGGGTTGAGTTTCTCTATAGTTAATTACATTTTCACTCCTCTTGCTCAAAAAGACCGTCATTGTAGCGTACCAGAGCGAGGAAATAACAGCATTTCTTCCTCTAGGGTGTTTTTAGGGTTCCGTAGCCAAAGGGTAAAAAACTGGCAAATGCGAGTCGGACTCGCACACGAAGGGTTCCGTACCACAAGGCAAAACGCCAAAAAAAAAAAAACATGTTTGTTGTATGGGAGCCCCACTTAAATATTTATTTTATTTTAATTTTATTATTTATTATTAAAGTTAAAATTCAACTGAGTATTATGTGAATATTTCAAGTGCCTATCTGTTGCCATTTATGATATCGAGCAAAAAAGGGCAAAAAAATCGCGTTTGTTGTATGGGAGCCCCCCTTAAATATTTATTTTATTTTAATTTTATTATTTATTATTAAAGTTAAAATTCAACTGAGTATTATGTGAATATTTCAAGTGCCTACATGCTGCCATTATTGATATCAAGCAAAAAAAAGGGCAAAAAAATCGCGTTTGTTGTATGGGAGCCCCCCTTAAATATTTATTTTTAGTATTTGTTGTTATAGCGGAAATAGAAATACATAATTTGTGAAAATTTCAACTGTCTAGCTATCGCGGTTCTTGAGATACAGCCTGGTGACAGACAGACGGACGGACAGATGGACAGACAGCGAAGTCTTAGTAGGTAATAGGGTCCCGTTTTTACCCTTTGGGTACGGAACCCTAAAAAGGTAATAGCGCGAAATTTTTAGAATGTTTTTCTAATTGCATATTGAATTAGTGACCGTAATTTATTTTACATCAGTAAAAATGTCATCATCTAGTGAGAATGGAGACCCTAATTTGCAAATGGAAGAGAAAGGAAAGAAACAAATTTGATATCACCCAGCGTATCACGGAACGCATCAACAACTAGCCCACGACCATTGACATCTAGGGGTGAGTCAACTCTCTATTTGGAACATTGGAACGATCAGCCTCAAACCTGGAACTAAGTGTATCTCCCACGCTTACCCCACAAACAACTCAACATTCATCTCCACAGAGGACTGAAATTAAGTTGCCGAGAAATTGTACATTTTATTTAAAAAAAAATAAACTATATTATATTGTATAAGATTATTTTATTATAACTCGGTTTCTATTTATCCCTCGCTAAAGCTCGGGAGTAAAACTACCTCGTATAATGGGTCATTTTAGCCCCTTGTACAACAATCTACTATTTCTCACAATTACCTAAAATGTTGCATGCCTGTTAAGGCGTCTCATATAAACTATTCAAATCAGATTGATAGCTTTCCTTTTGGGCTTGAAATTTCATTAACTCGCTGTAGTTGAAGCAGCAATTTGGTAAAATATCACGTTTCTCAGGCCATTTATATTCCATCAGAGCTCATCAATATATCCGGGGGCAGCACATCGTGTCCATGACGGCTGATTAATGGTACTCAGCGGGGCGGGGGCGGGCCGGGGCGGCTGCGGCGCGGGGGTGCTGCCTCCCCGCCCCCGTCGCTGGTAGTAGACCCGTCCGCGTCGAGTCCAGATTGTATAATAACTACTCCGACTATCTATTTTTTATCGATTTGGTTCGGGATGCCCGAGACAGTTGAATGTACGTCGGCACGTCATTGCTCAGAGGTCTTTGCAAGGGACCTGCCACACTGTATTATTGTTATGTAGTAGTGTGTGTATTCCCAAGTCGCAAAGTAAGGTATCAACTAATAAAGCTCTATTAAAAATACCTTTGTAAGTATCTATCTGTAAAAAACCTCATACAAAAAGTTTAAACAAGAATTTTATTATGATCCAAATGAAAGTCACCACTGATAACGTGAAAAGGCGTCAACCTCCATAATGTTAATTCATCAATAACAGAAATGGGTTTTTTTTTTTACAATCGCAACAAATTATTTCCACAATGTTTTTCTTTTTCGCCCACCTAGACTTTCGAACAAATAAGTTTTAATTTTAAAAACTCTCCCTGTATAAATTTTCCTTCGGGCCTTGCCCTCACATCTTACATTACTACATCCTACTGGTATAACTATTCTATAGAAAATATTACACAAGTACACATAGCATAATAATAGCGTCGGCGTCGCGGCGGTGCGGCAGCGGGCGGTGCGGCGCGGCGGCAGCGCGGCGGGCAGCACCTTGCAATTGTCAGGTAGTATTAAGTTTCACTGTGACAACTTTGCGCATAGATGGCGGCAGGTGTTCCGACTGTAACACAGAAGTACTTCTGAACAGGCACACTGAACAACTGAACAAGTTCTGTAGACTCGAGCGAGGTGACGTCAGAGTGCTGAGTGCTCAATACTGAGTGCTGAGTGCTCAACACTGAACTACAGGGTGCGCCCGCCGTGCGGTGCGGCCGGTGCGGGTCGAGTTAGTTGGCTATTGTTTGTGCTGATTATTGGAGCAGTCCGAACTACAATAGTTTTGTTTGTCATGTCTTGCTTGTCATGTTGTTAGCATTCTCATATTATTTATGATGAACTAAATAATAACTATTGAAGAGGCTGTAGTGTTTGCGAATTGTCTGTTTAGGGTGACTTCTCAAAATAACACAGTTCTTTTTTGAGTTCCATTTATTTATTTCCAGCCTGTCTAATCAAATAGGTACATAAAGTTTCTCTTCAGGGTATAATATCTTTTAAGAGGGATGTTTATCTGTGTACTTATGAACTACCTACTGTACCAATGTACATACATGAGTACTTTTACGGGTTTAATAAATAGGGGTGAAATATAGGTCAAACAGTACAAGTAGCGTGGTAGCGTTACATTAAATAAACACCCATTACTACAACCGAGCTGCGACTGACAAGTAAAATGTTACAAGAGAACACGACCATGTATAAACAAACGCTCAAGTTCACTTCACTAACAAGATTATGAGAACACAAACTAATGACTTTTACTGAGAATCGCAACTATCTTGAGAGTACTTTAATTAAGGCAGCCCATCTTGCCAGCAGTCCATCCGTTATCTCCGGGCCCCCGGGCCCAGGCCCCGGCAGGAACCCGTGTTTCCGCGAAGCCGTGGAGGCTGCTCCCCGGTTGCCCACGCTTGCCAACTCGCTGCCCTCGCCTGGTTCTAGGAACATGTAGTTAGCGCGCTGTGACGTCCAGAACTCCAGACACGCCTTCAGTACAATATGTATTGACACGACACGGACAGCAGCAGAAGGTTTAGTCTGCGTAAACTTGCGTACAATTAGAATGTGTGCAATTTGTCATTGTGCAATGAATGACAAATGCATATCAAACGACGTTTTTTAACACACTTGTAAGGAAACACTGCAACGATAAATATTTGTGAAAATAACTCGCGGATTTTTTTTTCGTTCGCAAGTCGTCGCGTTTCAAAGGTGAAGCTCTGACGCAAACCCGACAAACAGTTTATTTGTTAAAACTATAAAAGCAAAATGTTTTTATTTACAGGACACTAAATAATGTTTATTTTTAACCGACTTCAAAAAAAGGAGGATGTTCACAATTCGGTTGTATTTTTTTATGTTTGTTACTTCTTTACGCCGTCATTTATAAAAAGATTTGGAAAATTCTTTTTTTATTTAAAAGGATATACTTTCAGATTAGTCACATTGTCGTCAGATCAGGATCTGACGACGATGGGATCCTGAAAAAATTAAAGAAAATCTTCAAAAATTATAGGCACACCTATAGGGATTTGGGTATTTTCTATAGTAGGTAACTCGTGTATTTTCTCTCGGAAAGCACCATTCGGTGAAGTGGAACTGATGATGAAGACCACAGATGGCCACCCACGGGTTGCGATTCGATTACTTTAATAATTATGGTTCTTAAGCAATTTATGCTCGTCACAATGCGAATGGTGAAATGGAGCTGATGGTGAAATGGAGCTGATGGTGAAATACCTGGAGAACTTCTCAACAATTAACGTCCCTGCATCGAGAAAAGCAATATTTTGTAAAAGGTGATGAGCAAGTTGACATTAAGCTATTGTAACTTAGATAAATTATAAAAAGACCCACTAAAAATTTAAAATTTAAAAAACCCCCGACACAAAAAAATAATAAAATGAATTGTAAGTAATTGGAAAAGTATCAAATAATTTAAAAACCCCCAACTTAAAGAATCTAGGTAACGGGACTAAAACAGATAAATTCATATGGCAGTCGGGGGACCTCTTAGCATAGAAGGTGTTCCACAGAACGGTCCCCCGACTTTCATATGAATTTATCTGTTTTAGTCCCGTTACCTAGATTCTTTAAGTTGGGGGTTTTTAAATTATTTGATACTTTTCCAATTACTTACAATTCATTTTATTATTTTTTTGTGTCGGGGGTTTTTTAAATTTTAAATTTAATTTTTTATTTCATGCTTTTTGTAGGGACTCCTTAATTTTTGTATTTCATTTCTTTTATTTTCTTGCGTTTTAAGATTCAGGTAATTTGGTGTTTAATCAGGTTTTTTATCCGTCAAAAAAGAATTATTAATTTATAGTTGAAGAATAATTTTTAAGACTACACATATTTTTGTTGTTTTATTATATCCTTTTTCTAGTTCTTCCTTTAGTTATTCAACTTTCGTACAAGTATTTCATAGCTATTAGATATCTTAGGTATTTCAGATCTAGTTTATAAAATGGGACTGCGACACTATCTGATATAGAAATACCAGCGCTTTTTAAGTAGGATAATTCCATTCGTAATAAAAATAGTCAAACTCAGTGGTCGTAGTAAAGTGGAGTCATTACTCCACTTTCCTCATCATTCTAGAGCATTGATCAGACAAAAAAATATTTTCAAGTTTTTAGTTTTCATTTCGTTAGTTAATATTCCTCATTCCCTTTCAATATAGTGTACATTATTCTACTTGTCAAGCCCTTGCATTTGATACCTATATTGAAGGAGTTGTGAAAAAAATATATAATTCGCCATTTTGTGGTGGCGACCATCTTGGATTTGAAATTTGTAATATCGTATAGTATTCTACTAGTCAAGCCCTTTCATTTGATACCCATATTGAGGGAGTTGTGAAAAAAAGTGTAATTCACCACTTTGTCGTGGCGGCCATCTTGGATTTAAAATTTATCATAGTGTATAGTATTCAAGCCCTTTCATTTGATACCCATATTAAGGGAGTTGTGAAAAAATATGTAATCCGCCATTTTGTGGCGGCGGCCATCTTGGACCGATTTTCATCAAACATAGCTAAGAACACTCCCGACTAATTCACCTTTCAAACAAAAAAATCAAAATCAAAATCGGTTCATCCGTTCGGGAGCTACGATGCCACAGACAGACACACACACACACACACACACACAGACACGTCAAACTTATAACACCCCGTCGTTTTTGCGTCGGGGGTTAATAAAAAGCGAGAAAAAAAAAAAACTGTCTTCCAAAAGATTCGAAAAACTGAAAGTGAAAAATAACTTTAATTTCGGAAATCGGTGGCAAAAAACTAAAATACAAATCCAAAGTCACCGAAGTCCGAAATTAAATTTTTTTCGCTTTGTACTTAGTGTTTTTTTTTAAGTCGGTTTTTTTTGTTAAAAAGTTTTTTGACAAATATATGTAATTGGATGAAATATAATGTTTATTGAAACTCAACAAACTAACGTGATGGGGATAGCTAAACACGATAAAATAAAAAATAAAAAAAAAATAAAATTACTTTTTAGGGGTCAAGGACCACTGGTAGAGCGACAACTTCGAGTAACAACTAATTATGAGATGAGAAAATATGTTTTATCGTGTGTTGTTACCTATACCTACCAATCACGTCTGTGAAGTTTACATAAAAAAATCTGTTTTTTAAACTGATATTTCTAGTGAATCACACACTAACTGCAGTATATTCATGTATTTATGTATATTTATTTGTGCTTATATTTATATGTAATTAGGTATATATTATATTCATAGTTTTAATAGGTATATGCGTATCTTTATATTTAAAATATTTATTCGTCAATATTTTTGATTGAGGAATAAGTATACACACACCACTGTTTACCGCTCCATATAAAATACTGGTAATCAGCTGCATCCGGTTAGACTGGAAGCCGACCTCAACATAGTTGGGAAATGGCTAGACAGATGATGATTATTCACAATAAGTTCTCAATTCATATTAGTTTCCGTCATTAAAAGATTTGGGCGACATAATTACGATATTATTAATCGTATTTTATATAGAATGACATGAGTTTAGGTAAAGTAGTTTACGAAACTGCACTTAACTGGGTATGAGAACACTCGTGTGATACAGGTACTAAATGTGCTCTATGTAGCGCAGTGTGTGTTGTGCTCTACGAACATGTGAGTGCTCTATGTAGCGCAGTATGTGTAGTGCTCTACGAACATGTGAGTGCTCTATGTAGCACAGTGCGTGTTGTGCTCTACGAACATGTGAGTGCTCTATGTAGCACAGTGCGTGTTGTGCTCTACGAACATGTGAGTGCTATGTAGCGCAGTGTGTGTTGTGCTCTACGAACATGTGAGTGCTATGTAGCGCAGTGTGTGTTGTGCTCTACGAACACGTGAGTGCTCTATCTAGCACAGTGCGTGTTGTGCTCTACGAACATGTGAGTGCTATGTAGCGCAGTCTGTGTTGTGCTCTACGAACATGTGAGTGCTATTTAGCGCAGTGTGTGTTGTGCTCTACAAACATGTGAGTGCTATGTAGCGCAGTGTGTGTTGTGCTCTACGAACATGTGAGTGCTCTATGTAGCGCAGTGTGTGTTGTGCTCTACGAACATGTGATTGCTCTATGTAGCGCAGTGTGTGTTGTGCTCTACGAACATGTGAGTGCTATTTAGCGCAGTGTGTGTTGTGCTCTACGAACATGTCAGCGCCATGTAGCGCAGTGTGTGTTGTGCTCTACGAACATGTGAGTGCTCTATGTAGCGCAGTGTGTGTTGTGCTCTACGAACATGTGAGTGCTATGTAGCGCAGTGTGTGTTGTGCTCTACGAACATGTCAGCGCTATGTAGCGCAGTGTGTGTTGTGCTCTACGAACATGTGAGTGCTCTATGTAGCGCAGTGTGTGTTGTGCTCTACGAACATGTCAGTGCTCTATATAGCGTAGTGTGTGTTGTGCTCTACGAACATGTCAGTGCTGTATGTTTGGCAGTGCTATTGTTAAACAATCCAGTGCATGTCTTCTCAGAAGTGAAAACAAAGTTGCAAGTTCCAGCGCCGGTTCAAAAGTGAGTTTTCTTTTATTAGAATACCTTTGTAGAACATTATTTCTTGACCGGACGTTTGCTTTGTCTCCTGTGTTTTCTCTTCCGACATTATTACTTACGAATATTCGTCAATACTTCATTAGATATAGAAACCAAACCAAAAGACACAAACATGATAACAATGTTGTAACCTGCGACCAATACACCTATTTAAAATTTAAATATCTTTGCCGGTGACCAAACTATTACGATTGTTTCAAATTATTACATATGAATAAAGTTAGTTGGAGGCTCTTAAGTTGTTTTATTTCAGTATTTTGGAGAGTAAGGCTTAGCTGTCTCTTCAGTTCCAACACTTTATAGTATTCGAGAATTTAGTAAATCGACTTTGACTTTGTTAGCGTTCGTTTGTTCACTCTATTCTATAGAAAAGACTTCACAAACAAACTTGTAGCTCTAAGATCTCGACCATTCATTACTGCCCATTGTACTTTGTATGAAAGAACATCTATAGAATATAACATTATTCTTTGTAATGAATGATTGAAGATAAACATACTCACAGACATGGGGAGTTCAATTCAAAAGATTATTTAAATAATTATTCGCTTTATTGTTAACTATTGTTGTTATCGAAGAACACGAAATATCAACTATGGTGGAACTGACTGTTCTACTGATTCCGCAGGGATTACTCACATGCGCGGAATATTTGAAATGTTTACAATTTGATTATAAGCTGTGTAGGTAATTAGGTATGTATCATAATAATATTTGTATTTTATTTTGCAGCAGGCGGTAAGTCAGCTGTAGGAAACAGGTTCTGATCGCTGATCCTAGAGGCACGCGCGAGCGCCCGACCTCTGGACCTTTCGTGTTGCTACATCTCTGTAGATACCGCTATTGATGCATTTCATATATTTTTACAAGCTTTTTATTAACTACTAGCAGCGCCCTGCGGTTTCACTCGCGTAAGTTCGATCCCGTGGAAACATCGGGATAAAAAGTATCCTATGTAGTATCCAGGAAATAGTCCATCTATTTGCCAATTTCCATGAAATCTGTTCAACGGATTACGCGTGATTGAGTAACAAACATCCAAACATCTTCACAAACTTTCACATTTATAATATTAGTAGGATAGTAGGATCTCCGGTCGTATTTTTCCGGACACGCTGTTTAAAATCCATTTTAAGCACATCATGCCGCTTATTATAACATAACGCGTTGTTTCCTCGAAGGGTTGGTCAGAGAGGTGTACTACTGCCTCAGTTTTTTTATGTAATTTTAATTGTACATGTTAAAAATAATAGGTATGCAATTCATTTAATTTAAGCAAAACCCCTAATACATAAATTAAAATAAAACCTATCCATTTACTGCAACAGAACAGAATAGAATAAAATGACAATGAAATTAAAATGAAATAGACCCTTTTCTTACTAATACTGTTTTAATCGCACAACTGTACTCTTTCAAAATCCCACAACGACTGGCTTTGCACTACATTTTACCATTTTAAAACGACATTTGCCCCACCCAGAAATAACGCTCAGTAATATCATCACCGTTATTTCCAAGTCTTGCCAAAGTAAAATAATACATTTAGTTGCCATAGCGGAAATACATTTTAAAAGTTTGTTACAATATTAATAATTTGTACTTTGATAGTGCTGCCACAGTGGATATTATAATGCGGTATTAAAATAATGCTTGTTTTTTAAAATTAAATCAATGAAATCACGACAACTCGGCCATCCGACGGCGTGCTAACTCCGAAGCACGCGCTAATCACGACCACTGAGTCAATATATCAAATAGCAACAATATTGGAAATTTATTTTGATATGCTGGTTTACTGGGAAGCTAAATAATTTAATTAACCATCTGTATGTGCCTGCGCACCGTTTCTATTAGAATTATCATTGATCCCATTAAGTAACACAACCTACTGCCATTCGGCCATCAATTTCACACCTACTGTGCAATGCTAACTTATCATAAAAATAGTCCAAATGTTTCATCCATACAGGACTTTCATTTAAGCATCTCTAAAAGTTTTCTGAAATTTTCATCAATACCATTTATTTCCACGAGTATTTGAGCGTCAGCAAAGTTTCATACCGCTTTTTGGCCAATTCAAAAACTTTTTAAAGGGCATAGTGTTTTATTTGTTTTCATTCCAATCAAACATTGGCGTATTAACTATCTTAGCTATATCTTGGAATCTACTATCAGGGTCAAAATCTGGGACTCATTGCAGCATATCTACATGGTTTATTAACAGCACACAAATGGCGTACTAACAGCACACCTACATGGTTGCATAAGATCACATTAGCGCCTACGTTAAACTCAGAACTACAGTTTTGAACTACAGCTCACTTACATGGCTGCGCAAGATCACATAAGTACCTACGTTAAGCTTTGAACTGCAGCTCACCTACATGGCTGCGCAAGATCACATAAGTACCTACGTTAAACTTTGAAGGGCAGCTCACCTACATAGCTGCATAAGATCACATAGGTACCTACGTTAAACTTTGAAGTGCAGCTGACCTACATGGTTGCATAAGATCATATAAGTACCTTCGTTAAACTTTGAACCGCAGCTCACCTACATGGCTGCATAAGATCACATAAGTACCTACGTTAAACTTTGAACTGCAGCTCACCTACATGGCTGCATAAGAGCACATAAGTACGGTCTACGTTAAACTTTGAACTACAGCTCACCTACATGGCTGCATAAGATCACATAAGTACCTACGTTAAACTTTGAACTGCAGCTCACCTACATGGCTGCATAAGATCACATAAGTACCGACGTTGAACTCCGAACTACCGGCTCACTCACATGGTTGCAACAAACTATACGCATACATCACCCATGATTGAACTAGAGTGTAAGCCGCATAGAACTCTAAACTATTCTCCTATATCATTATCTTTATTTTTAAAATCTGAACTACAGCTCGCTTATGTGGCTGCTGTAAACTATACGTATACATCTCCATAAAGCTCACTTGCATGGCTGAACTAGAGTGTAAGCCGCATAGAACTCTAAACTATACTCGTACATCTTCATTTTTAAATCTGAACTATAGCTGGCCTACATGGCTGCAATAAACTATACGCATACATCTCCATAAAGCTCACTCACATGGCTGAAATAGAGTGTAAGCCGCATAGAACTCTAAACTATACTCGTACATCTTCGTCTTTAAATCTGAACTACAGCTGGCCTACATGGCTGCAATAAACTATACGCATACATCCCCATAAAGCTCAATAACATGGCTAAACTAGAGTGTAAGCCGCATAGAAATCTAAACTATACTCGTACATCTCTGAACAGCTCACCTCGTGGCTGGACCCGAGTGCACGCCGCATAGAGGTCTAAACTATACTCGTACATCTCTGAACAGCTCACCTCGTGGCTGGACCCGAGTGCACGCCGCATAGAGGTCTAAACTATACTCGTATATCTCTGAACAGCTCACCTCGTGGCTGAACCCGAGTGCACGCCGCATAGATAAAGGTCAAAGTCACTATACTCGTACATCTCTGAACAGCTCACCTCGTGGCTGGATCCGAGTGCACGCCGCATAGAGGTCTAAACTATACTCGTACATCTCTGAACAGCTCACCTCGTGGCTGGACCCGAGTGCACGCCGCATAGATAAAGGTCAAAGTCACTATACTCGTACATCTCTGAACAGCTCACCTCGTGGCTGGACCCGAGTGCACGCCGCTTAGAGGTCTAAACTATACTCGTACATCTCTGAACAGCTCACCTCGTGGCTGGACCCGAGTGCACGCCGCATAGATAAAGGTCAAAGTCACTATACTCGTACATCTCTGAACAGCTCACCGTCGTGGCTGGACCCGAGTGCACGCCGCATAGAGGTCTAAACTATACTCGTACATCTCTGAACAGCTCACCTCGTGGCTGGACCCGAGTGCACGCCGCATAGATAAAAGTCAAAGTCACTATACTCGTACATCTCTGAACAGCTCACCCTCGTGGCTGGACCCGAGTGCACGCCGCATAGAGGTCTAAACTATACTCGTACATCTCTGAACAGCTCACCTCGTGGCTGGACCCGAGTGCACGCCGCATAGATAAAGGTCAAAGTCACTATACTCTTACATCTCTGAACAGCTCAGCCTCGTGGCTGGACCCGAGTGCACGCCGCATAGAGGTCTAAACTATACTCGTACATCTCTGAACAGCTCACCTCGTGGCTGGACCCGAGTGCACGCCGCATAGAGGTCTAAACTATACTCGTACATCTCTGAACAGCTCACCTCGTGGCTGGACCCGAGTGCACGCCGCATAGATAAAGGTCAAAGTCACTATACTCGTACATCTCTGAACAGCTCACCTCGTGGCTGGACCCGAGTGCACGCCGCATAGAGGTCTTAACTATACTCGTACATCTCTGAACAGCTCACCTCGTGGCTGGACCCGAGTGCACGCCGCATAGATAAAGGTGAAAGTCACTATACTCGTACATCTCTGAACAGCTCACCCTCGTGGCTGGACCCGAGTGCACGCCGCATAGAGGTCTAAACTATACTCGTACATCTCTGAACAGCTCACGTCGTGGCTGGACCCGAGTGCACGCCGCATAGATAGAGGTCAAAGGTCAAAGTCACTACACTCGTACATCTCTGAACAGCTCACCTCCTGGCTGGACCCGAGTGCACGCCGCATAGTGGTCTAAACTATACTCGTACATCTCTGAACAGCTCACCTCGTGGCTGGACCCGAGTGCACGCTGAGGTTAAAGTCAAAGGCCAAAGTCGGAGGTCTAAACTATACATTTTACTATACATATGCATGCTCATACAGTCATTAGACATTACCGCAACCAACATGATCAAACTTTTAGCTTAGCTATCAAACTATATACCTGCTCAGAAAATCCAATGAACGGTACAGACCTCTAAAATATCATTGTTCAGAGTGAATCTTGTAGCGAAATTCCCAACATTTACTTCAAGTTGTCCAATGCAATGATAACTCTATCGAGGAGTTGCCCCGACCAAGAGTAACACGTGCACTGGCTCAACTATTGACTTATTGTTTATAATTAGTCCAAGGCCATGATAACCCTATCGAGGAGTTGCCTCGACCAAAGGTACCATGTGCATCGGCCCAACCATTTACTTATATAATTATGCCAACACAGCTACAACCCTATCGAGGAGTTGCCTCGACCAAAGGCAGCACGTGCGTCGGCCTAACTATTTACTTATTATATTATTATAATTAGTCCAACGCAACGATAACCCTATCGAGGAGTTGCCTCGACCAAAGGTAGCACGTGCATCGGCCCAATTACTATTAACTATGATTTAAATATTAACCGTCAGGGAAATACGCCACAATGATTGCTACCGAATCAAAAACTACGTAACAACCACACTTACCGCTCACTGAACTTATCTGGGACTAAAACAATGTAGTAAGGTAAAGAATTCATAAGACTACTTACGATTTTGCCGAAACATGGCTCGTGGTCCATAGCACTTCTGAATTAAAATGAAATAGACCCTTTTCTTACTAATACTGTTTTAATCGCACAACTGTACTCTTTCACAATCCCACAACGACTGGCTTTGCACTACATTTTACCATTTTAAAACGACATTTGCCCCACCCAGAAATAACGCTCAGTAATATCATCACCGTTATTTCCAAGTCTTGCCAAAGTAAAATAATACATTTAGTTGCCATAGCGGAAATACATTTTAAAAGTTTGTTACAATATTAATAATTTGTACTTTGATAGTGTTGCCACAGTGGATATTATAATGCGGTATTAAAATAATGCTTGTTTTTTAAAATTAAATCAATGAAATCACGACAAAATTAAAATAAACGAATGAGTCGGTACAACATTACAAATTATTAAGGTCACAGAATTAAAACTAAAATAAAATATCACAGAATTGAAAATTTGTGTGATTGAGAACAATGGTTAAGATATCTCGAAGCTGGTTTATTTAAACATCTAGTGAATATCATGATTGGAATAAGTTCAATACCGGTGTTTCTCGACTTAAGAATTTGTTGGGAAAAGCTTAATTTTTCACTGAAAACTGCGTTTGAGTGATTATTAAAAAGGATCAATTGGTCGTGTATTCGTGTTAATTTTTTTTTCTTTTATGTTACCTATGCTCTTTGCGAACCTTTTTTTTTAACGTACCTTGTAAATGGCTTTCAATTTTATAAGTTTCCCGAATAGAATTTAAAAAAGGAGAAAATATTCATATAAAACTGGCCAAGTGCGAGTCGGACTCGCACACGAAGGGTTCCGTACCACAAGGCAAATACGCCGAAAAAAACATGTTTGTTGTATGGGAGCCCCCCTTAAATATTTATTTTATTTTAATTTTATTATTTATTATTAAAGTTAAAATACAACTGAGTATTTTGTGAATATTTCAAGTGCCTACCTATTGCCATTTTTGATATCGAGCAATAAATGGCAAAAAAATCGCGTTTGTTGTATGGGAGGCCGCCCTTAAATATTTATTTTATTTCGTTTTTAGTATTTGTTGTTATAGCGGCAACAGAAATACATACTTTGTGAAAATTTCAACAGTCTAGCTATCGCGGTTCTTGAGATACAGCCTGGTGACAGACAGACGGACAGACGGACAGACAGCGAAGTCTTAGTAATAGGGTTCCGTTTTTACCCTTTGGGTACGGAACCCTAAAAACAAATAAATCTAGCTAGGATTCGCAAAAAATAATTCACGTACGTAGGTACGATATGGTACGATACGATACTCTTTTCAGACTGCAGACCTACTGTCTATGTATGTACAACATACTGCATGCTTTTACAAACAAAGCGCACTTTTCATATCTCCAAAGCCTTCTTCTGCAGGGGTCTACGACAATTAGTTATTTATTTATTAAGACATACCTATTTGAAATCGCTCCATTCAGCTGCATCCGGTTAGACTGGAAGCCGACTCCAACATAGTTGGGAAAAGGCTAGGCAGATGATGACCTATTTGAAATAACCCGACACATAAACTAATCCCACATCTAGTGGTCAGCCATGTGTAGACGTACAGTCGGTCAGTAACTCATTCATTACTGAATGCTCGGTTTAATCGCTAATAAATATTTAGCGTCTAAGGGCGATGATCATTGGTCAGTTGGCGCATAGCGCCGCCCGAGGCGCGTGCGCATGACGGCTACAAATTATGTTATTGCTGTAAAGTTAAACGATGCAGCGCGAGGGAATCTTGTTCGACAAGCACTTGTGTTAAAGATAATTATGATGGTGTGCACGATAATCAAGAGATATGGTGTAGTTATGGCATTTTCATAGTACTGTACAGAAAACATCTATAGTTTCTCTTTATTCAATTACCTACAAGCTTGTATGCAAATGTAAACGATTGCATCGTACCATATACAAACTACTACAGACTACGTAGTTTGTATAAACTCTAAAATCTAATCTAATCAACTGACATCTATGAACATACACTTGCAAACAATCTCAAACATGAATAAGTAACTCCGTCAAATAAGCTTTTCACTGCTTTTGTCGCAGAAATAAAGCCGAACTACAGTAAAGCCCAAACTACATTCGATAAATCTATGAAAATAAAACATTTCGTTTCGACAAAAGTTTTTTTACGGTTCCAAAAAAGTACCGAGGATTAAATTATCGTAGAGGGTATCAGAAATACAACAATAGTATGGAATTATTATTAGTGGCACACTGTGCCAGCCGCGGGCACTTCCCGAAATGGTCGGGTCACGCTCGCTCGGCTGGGGCGGCTGAGCGGGCTGAGCGGGCTGAGCGGCATTGTCGCCGCAGGACTGTGAGTAGGGAGAACCAAGTCAGGATTACAGTTACATGACAGAATTGAGAAAGTATTTACAATTGACTCACGATCCACCAAGTTATGTGACATTTTTCCATCCATCGAATGACGGTTATTGTTGGTGGTACGTCGTTAAGTCGGGTCCACACAATAGCTCAATATTATTTATTACTTCACAAGTTACCAAATAGCTTTCTATCAAGAATCCAGCTGACGCACAATGAAACGTTAAATTGAGTTCAAAATGAATTACTATGAATATAATGACCATTTGTTATAACGTCATACCAACGAGGCAAGTCCTAATTAAGGCAAGCCATACCTATCTAACAACGTCATTTGCACGAGATAGGCGGTTTGTAAAGTTATTGCTACGCTAACTTGGGATTAGTAATCGCGATTTTAGGCCATGCGTAGGATTCGTGCAAATAATGGACACAAGTGACAACGAACAGTCTCTAGGTAGTTCGGCACCCAGTTTTGCCGATCGTATGGACTTGACTTTATATCTGAATGGTAACATTTCAATCAATTCAATTGTTTTCTGTTGAGAACTAGATAAAAACTTAGTATGTCAGCCGCCTGTCGTCCCATAAGAGTCGTTACTCGCGGAGGGAAGTAGGTGAACGTGCTGCTCGTAGTATTTACCTCATGAGTACACAGTGCACAACCGCACAGCCGCACAGCCGCACAGCCGCACAGCTCTAGAGCTGCACGTACAGCCGCACGGCCGCACAGCCGCACAGCCGCACAGCCGCACAGCCGCACAGCTCCAGAGCTGCACGCACAGCCGCACGGCCGCACAGCCGCACAGCCGCACAGCCGCACAGCCGCACAGCCGCACGGCCGCACAACCGCACAGCCGCACAGCCGCACAGCCACACAGCTCTAGAGCTGCACGCACAGCCGCACAGCCGCACAGCCGCACAACCGCACAGCCACACAGCTCTAGAGCTGCACGCACAGCCGCACAGCCGCACAGCCGCACAGCCGCACAGCCGCACAACCACACAGCTCTAGAGCTGCACGCACAGCCGCACAGCCGCACAGCCACACAGCTCTAGAGCTGCACGCACAGCCGCACGGCCGCACAGCCGCACAGCCGCACAGCTCTAGAGCTGCACGCACAGCCGCACGGCCGCACAGCCGCACAGCCGCACAGCCGCACAGCCGCACAGCCGCACAGCCACACAGCTCTAGAGCTGCACGCACAGCCGCACAGCCGCACAGCCACACAGCTCTAGAGCTGCACGCACAGCCGCACAGCCGCACAACCACACAGCCACACAGCTCTAGAGCTGCACGCACAGCCGCACAGCCGCACAACCGCACAGCCACACAGCTCTAGAGCTGCACGCACAGCCGCACAGCCGCACAACCGCACAGCCACACAGCTCTAGAGCTGCACGCACAGCCGCACAGCCGAACAACCGCACAGCCACACAGCTCTAGAGCTGCACGCACAGCCGCACAGCCGCACAACCGCACAGCCACACAGCTCTAGAGCTGCACGCACAGCCGCACAGCCGCACAGCCGCACAGCCGCACAGCCGCACAGCCGCACAGCCACACAGCTCTAGAGCTGCACGCACAGCCGCACAGCCGCACAGCCGCACAGCCGCACAGCCACACAGCTCTAGAGCTGCACGCACAGCCGCACGGCCGCACAGCCGCACAGCCGCACAGCCGCACAGCCGCACAGCTCTAGAGCTGCACGCACAGCCGCACAGCCGCACAGCCGCACGGCCGCACAACCGCACAGCCGCACAGCCGCACAGCCGCACAGCCGCACAGCTCTAGAGCTGCACGCACAGCCGCACGGCCGCACAGCCGCACAGCCGCACAGCCGCACGGCCGCACAACCGCACAGCCGCACAGCCGCACAGCCGCACAGCCGCACAGCCGCACAGCCACACAGCTCTAGAGCTGCACGCACAGCCGCACAGCCGCACAGCCGCACGGCCGCACAACCGCACAGCCGCACAGCCGCACAGCCGCACAGCCGCACAGCTCTAGAGCTGCACGCACAGCCGCACGGCCGCACAGCCGCACAGCCGCACAGCCGCACGGCCGCACAACCGCACAGCCGCACAGCCGCACAGCCGCACAGCCGCACAGCCACACAGCTCTAGAGCTGCACGCACAGCCGCACAGCCGCACAGCCGCACAGCCACACAGCTCTAGAGCTGCACGCACAGCCGCACGGCCGCACAGCCGCACAGCCACACAGCTCTAGAGCTGCACGCACAGCCGCACGGCCGCACAGCCGCACAGCCGCACAGCCACACAGCTCTAGAGCTGCACGCACAGCCGCACAGCCGCACAGCCGCACAGCCACACAGCTCTAGAGCTGCACGCACAGCCGCACGGCCGCACAGCCGCAAAGCCGCAACGCCGCACAGCCGCACAGCCGCACGGCCGCACAACCGCACAGCCGCACAGCCGCACAGCCGCACAGCCGCACAGCCGCACAGCCGCACGGCCGCACAGCCGCAAAGCCGCAACGCCGCACAGCCGCACAGCCGCACGGCCGCACAACCGCACAGCCGCACAGCCGCACAGCCGCACAGCCGCAACGCCGCACAGCCGCACAGCCGCACGGCCGCACAACCGCACAGCCGCACAGCCGCACAGCCGCACAGCCGCACAGCCGCACAGCCGCACAGGCGGCAGGCACACAGGACCGTGCGTTTGTTCTCTAATGGACTTGTGATACGAGCCCCGTGCACCGGACGCGACCGACATTAGGCGCGACTCAATTGGACGCGCCCAACTAGGAAATTATCGTTTTAGCCGCGGCTAATGCTCCTACGATTATTCTCGAAGTTCCAGGAAACTAATAATCACAGTTTCGTTAAACCGAGATCGTTAGGAAATCATTTACTACTAACTGTGCGTGAAACCTACACTTTGATGACAAAACTCGGACATATTCGATGTGCTCGTTACAAACGTTTACAAAACACACAGATCTGACAATCGTTCTATGTTTAACGTGATTCTAGTTACTCTGATATTTATTTTTAGTTGGTGCCACATTACCCGTTGTTATGTAAAAAGTGTCATGTGTGCAATTAGCGAGATAAGGGCGATTGCAGATAGTCGCGCCCCCTGTTGTGCGCCGTGCCGCGGCATTACCGCGCGTACGGACGCGTTATGTGATAGTGCGACGGAAGCGCGCGATTTAATTGTTGCCCTCCGAGTAGCTGCACATCGCACCTATTGCACACACAGTACTTTTTGTCCCGATGTGCCCCTGGCAGACGTTCAGTTATTTAGCATAGGTATGACATGAGCATTCGTCCATTAGCGCTCCCACTCGATTCCCATATAAAACGGACAACAACTGCTGTCTGCAACTGCTAAAGTTTCTCCTTTATATAAACAGGATGCATAGCGACTTATCACTAAATCTAGCACGTCTGGCATCGCGATCGCACGATATCTAGATTTACCAACGTTTGCTTCCGCTAAAGACTGTGAGAGTCGCCAAACATCGATGCAGCATCGATTGTGTCGCGAATTCGTGGATAACAAACAAATGCTGTGTCATTGAAACGCAATACAGAATGTACTCGAATGTAGCATCGAAATCAGTAATTGCCGACGCTAAAGTATCGCGTGTGCGCCGGACGTCACAAGCGACAGTAGCGACTAGTTTGCCGGCCTGTCATTGCGTTCCCTCGTAATTGGCCCGAAATGATTGGTTATTTGCTATTCCCTTTCGTGTCGCACAGACTTTTTTGGACTAGCAAATGAACTGTCTATGTCTGACTTGACCGGTTGAAAAGCAGTCGAGCTATATTTAGAGTTGTGATTTATACGCGTTTTGCATGCGGCCGTGTTCCGTAGGCGGCCCGGCCGCTCGTAGCCCATTGGCAGTCCGTGTGCGGCCGCAGCCCTTAGCCAGCGTTTCCTAAAAAGCGCTCGGACCACAATGGAGTTGTATCGATGGCTTGTTTCTCAGAAACATCGAGACTTGCCTTTGGTGCGCCGACGATGTACCGCCTGTATGCCTAATGGGATCTCCGTGTGAGAAGTGGCCGCGTTAATGTGTTGTAGTAGGGCGACCACGCGGGACCCTGCCCGGAACCGAACTCAAATATTAATGTAATAAAAGCCTATCATTTGTCATCGACTCCTAACCTGACAGATGGCCCAACCGCTACAGTTCTCAGGGCGGAGTTACAAATAAGGATTTATAATTAACGTGCCGCCGGTTTCCTCGCAGTATTTCGTGCCCTGAATCCGGTAATTTTTAAACATGCGCCGGTCGGTAATTACCGCAGTCGTGTCCGATACCGATACCCTTAACCGCAGGGTTATCACGAAACTGTACACCGAGTAGCACGGCATCGCACAGGATGTGGCCAAGCGGGCCAAGCGGGCCGTGTGGCCTGTGGGCCATGTAGGGCATGTGCTACTGAACCGTGACGTACACATACAACATTTATTACAGGAATTGAGTCCACTGTTCTTAATTATGAAAATAATCATTCCCGCTCCAATCCAGTTTAACGATGTTGAACATGTTTGAGTACTAATGCAATTAGAAGCAGATATAAGAGCTGCTCGATAAATTAATTAGAGAAGCACCGCGACGCGCGCCGAGCGCAGCGCGCCAGCCGGGGCCCGGGGCCCCCGGGTCGGGCGAGCGACCTCGGGGGGAATACTGAAATATCCTGCCATGTTTCATATTTATGCGAATATTATATTTAACTTTCAAACTAGTTTTATGCATAACGCATTACACGTTCGTAATTCCCAAAGGGGCGAACCAAATCCGTACTCCGGCCATATCCGACGACTGCGTGGCGATAGCGTCATTAATCGGCCATCACGACCGCAAAGCGTAATAGTATAGGTACCTATGTACTACGTACCTATGGACTGCAGTTTGTATGTTTCACAACGTTCACAATGTAGTAGACTTTCTCCTACATCGTTTATACACATCGGGCAATTCCATAATCTTTTGGCTCCAGCAGTCCAACTTGCATGTTTTTCTTGAACAGCTTTCCTTAGAGGTCCACTTCTAAGGATGGGTTTCCTCAACGACCGCTAATCTAATTCAAATATCACAGTACAGCCACAGAATAACTAATAGTACTTAGTAGTCCAGCCTTAACATTAGGATGGTTAGATGGTAGAGTTGGATTCATACTTCCACAGCTTGCCTGCCTCACTTCTTGACTCCCCACACTATCATTACAAGTAGCCCCACTAAATGTAGCGTAGTACGGTTCCAACGAGTGGTTGTTCTGATTGATAGGTTGAGGTAATGAGTGGTTGCTTTGATTGACAGATGGAGGTAATAAGCAGGCACGTTGCACTTATTGATGACAGATGGCGTTGTCGGTTACGTTCTCAGGGTATTGCACAAAATGCGGGTTTTTTCAATACGTATCGATGTTTATGTTGTGTAACAGTGAGGAATATGTAAAAGTTGGAACATACTGATACATGTGCAAAACAAAATCCAAAACGCGTTAACGCAAAAATATAGGCCGATATTTTTTTTAAGTAGGTACACACCTATCTCTTCAACTGAGTCTTCATTTTTCATTAGGTTATAACATTTCTTTGAGTAACTTTCTGCGACATTCTCTCGTCACTCTTACGTTCCAAAAACATTCGTGTTATTCTGTTTTAATACCTGCTGAAGGTAAATATGAATAAACTAAGTATATAAAACAAATTATTACATATAGTTTGTATAATTAGGGACAGACTGAATCATCAGATATAGTATTATATTTATATTTATTTATTTATGCAAACTACTCGTTTTTACCCATAGCAAGCCTCGAGAGAATTGTAGTTAGTTATTTCGAAATAAAATTATAGTTCAGCAACATTTTACTTATTTGTGAAGGTATTCATTTCTGTTATTGATACTTACAAGCTTCAGTCTCATTTATCTTCAAGTCTTTTATACAACCACGTCAACTTTCGACAGATGAAAATAATCTAAGTACCTATAAACTTATTGTTTCATATTTATTGTAACTTAAACATACAATTTCAGCATCGACCACGCCTCGATCGCAAATCACTGTCTGATTTATTGAAAGTTATTGTTATGATATTTGAATCACAAACAGCCTGTGCCTTTGCCCCTCTGTTTGGTAAAAAACATCGCAAATAATCTCGTGCATGGTCGCCACGTCACTAGTTGTGTGTAGCTCCACAGGGCTAGGGGTGCGCACTGCGCCCACTTGTCCCGAGCCCGATGCATTGTCATCATTCTGAAAGTAACAGGCATTGTAATCGCTGGATCCATTGCATTGGTGGCATACAATTACAGCCGAGCGCGTCGAGCAGACCCGTAACATTGTTATATTGATGAGGAAGAGCTGTAGGTAAGGGTTGATAATGAAAAGTGTTATTTTAACATCTGCTCGTAGCAAAAATCACAAAAATTTCCAGTAAGACCATTTATATATTGTCTCTACAAATGAGCCACACTTCGGCTGTTTGTGCACTAACTTGAAGTAGCTTCAGACTACGCAACTCTAAAGAAATACGTAATTATGAACTGGCCATAAAGATGTACTTTATTTTCACTGAAATAGAAGGTTTCAACAAGGCATTGGGAAACGTTTAGTGTCAACTTGTTCCTAAGTCTGCTCACGGTTTGGTAAAAGCAGTCAAAATCATGATTTTCCATATTTATCATTACTGATTACTGAATAATGATTGTCAAGTCAAAGCAAATAACATGTAATATAAATAATAATACGATACAGTATTATGTAGTATCTTTATTAATATAAAACATAATTATTTTAACGCACATTAGAAATAAAGGAGGACATCAAATATAAACACACAACGTAGTCAAAAGCCTCAAGCACAAAAAATGTTGACAATTTGTGTCCATGGCTTGATGTCAGTGCTAGAAAAAGAACAACAGTTTAATCGACATGAACGTTGGAAAGAAAGAAGATTTATTTGGTCCGAGACGCGCACGCGTCCCTGCCAATAATATTGATTGCAATAATTAATAGTTCTTTGATGTATGTACTGTCGGGGAATTGTTCCCATTCCGGCCTTGCGCGCGGTTCGTTGCGCGCGGTGTTGTAGTATTTCGGTGATAATAATAAATACTTACCAAGTAAACCCTGGAGAGTTAAGTTTTCACAAGCTACTAAGTAAATGAACGTATAGTGTAGGTACTCGGCTCCGGCGCCGGCGTTCGTCAATAGGAATGACACTATAACCGAGCCTGTATGTACTCAGTGTATTATTTAATTTGGCTAATTTAAATAATAACCTCCTGTGTGCTTGTTTTTGTTGTAATTATGATACTCTATGATAATTATATAGGTTCATGTATCGTTCCCCACATCTGCTGGTTTACAGTTACACTGTGTGAATGTTTCAATGTGGCTGTTTTGATAATGTGTTGCTTGGGCTAAAATGTATACGTACCGGAGTACATAAAGTATACTCATTTAACTTCAATTATGTAGTTGCCTAAAAATATAATTATGTAGGTAGTTACGTAAAAATCTTAAATTCATCGACAGTCAGCGCGTACCTTACATCGCTAGGTCTAGAAGCTTACATCGCTATAGGTCGAGAAGCTGGAAGCACAAGAGTTCCTTATACATGTAACGAAGGTGAGCACACTGAGCACTAAGGAAGGATTTTTGAAAATTATCTCCATAACGGAGCTAAATAGAAAGTTTGTCTGAAAGTTCGTCATTTTTGTCGATGGGAAGTCCTATCGGGCACACGGCTTGTACTTGTTGTATAAATGATAAAACAACTGCGCAGTGCATTTTTTGTTCAAATCATGAATGCGAAACAGAAAACAAATATTGTGACGTAACGCCAGAGGCCTATGTCCGGTGTTGAACTGCACTAGCCACTTGATGGGTCGACGTCGACCTAAAGAACTAGTTCCCACTACTGCTAACTTTATTTTAAAGCTGTCTGTTTCCAAGAAGAGTGGTCAGGCAATCGATACGACACAGTACACAGTACTCCTGGAGCCACACATAAATAACGGACGGCTTTGTCCGGGAAACTTACATTTTTCACCCGGACATGGACACCGGACACCCGGACACGGTAACACATCGGACATGGGACATGATGAATGTGTTGAGGATTGTAGATGTCGCTGCGGATACAGCGAAATAACGTCTTTACAAATATGTGTTGAGAAAGAAACGTCATTACACGGATGCCTGTGCCGGTGACGTATGCTTTGGGTGAAAGTAATGCAAAGATATTAGTAGGTAGTTCTTCGCTTACGGCATCAATTTTGAGAAGAAATACAGATTTAAATAGGGTGAGCCATAAATATACGCTCGGTGGGATATGGCGTATCCAGTTTCTCATCCTTTAGATACTCTGTGAATTGATATCAACGATATATTATTGTTTGTAATGTAGCATTAATAATAATAATACTTTTTCAACCATAATAATATAAGTAGGTAGACTTCTTGTGAAAGTCTGATAAAAAGTCTGCAAGAAAGTTTCATAATTTCATAGAGGGTATATATTGGCACATATCGCCAAAGCGCAACGTACTCAACTTTTGCACGATCGATAGTTCGTGGATTTTATTTTCAGGAGGAATATTATTAATAGGTATCTAATGCGGAGAATGCAGATGCAACTATCGTTCAATTTAGTTTTGATGTACCTGGGCGGGGTACCTTCGACCTAATGTGCTTGCGTGCTAAAATGGGTGTAATACTGAATATATACAAGGAACATTAAGTCGTATGTATGTATATTATAGCCCATTATTAAGTATAGCACATAATATCTCTACGTATACATAGTATTCAAACTCGCAAGCAACTCCAATAAAGTACATTCCTTCAGCAATTTTATGGGCAATAGCAAGTCATAAATGCGATACGATCCGAGATAGCTTTCATTGCTCAGCTCTTGTTGGACAATAACAGGCAATGCGGCCAGTTCGCAAAGTATCCACATTTCATGTAATGGGCAGGCGATATTACCCTCATCACGTCAAACAGGTGACGTATTTAGACGGAATTACTTCACTTTCGTCACACAGCTCTAGTCAGCCACTTTACATGCTCTGCCCGAGACTATGGGAATGGTCATTACCCGCTTGGTTCAGTGCAGTGTACCTCACAACGCAACGGTAGCAGATGCGAGTCAATAAATGCTAAAATACGTACATTACAGTAGTTATCCGCGCATAATAACGAGGATATTAGTGAAATTTGAATAATTTGTGACTCGTTATGACTGTTGCTAGTTTAAACGAGTTCACTCGGTAAGAGTTGGCTGCGCACGCCAGCCGCCATCGCCTGCACCGGGGACAGGGGCGGGGGGAGGGGGAAGCAGACGTACGCTCACAAATGAATGCTTAAAATATTTAATTAATCATCTCCGGCTTAATGATGCGTCTGCTGGGCGTTGCCATGACGATCTTAGTATATTGCCCATTACACGCAGTCGGGCATCGGCAGGGAACACGATTAGCTCCTTAGTCACGACGTCAGAATTCAATCTCCCTTCGATCGTCTGGGCGCGACGTGTGGCTGAATACCTGCACATTTTTTCCTTAGAAACGCTTTTGATTCTACAAACCTATGCAGGAAAAATACTCGGAAAACAAACAAATGTTTTACGACTACAGCCATTCGCGTTTGGCACATAAAACTATATTACTGCAGTTGCCAGTTGCGACCATTTTAATTACTTTCCTTCTGTAAACAAAGTCGTTCCATCCTCGACGATCAGGCGCTGCAAGGATTTGCTCGGGGAAAGTTTCCGGAACAGCTCACTGTATGGGGAAGGGCGAGTACTTTACTATCTAAATAGTAATCGAAGTACACAGTATATATGGAAATGCACGCTAGGTGTGTAAGTAGTTTTGTGTTTCGGGAAACTCTAAACGAGTCTCAACCTAGAGGAAGTTTCCTGGCTATGTAGTTACATGAAGCGTGCTCGGGCAACGGGCCAGTGCTCGCCTGCTGGCTATGTAGCTACATGAAGCGGTGCTCGGGCGACGGGCGAGTGCTCGCCTGCCGGCGACGATTGTCTATGTAGCTACATGAAGCGGTGCTCGGGCGACGGGCGAGTGCTCGCCTGCCGGCGACGATTGACTATGTAGCTACATGAAGCGGTGCTCGGGCGACGGGCGAGTGCTCGCCTGCCGGCGACCATTGACTATGTAGCTACATGAAGCGGTGCTCGGGCGACGGGCGAGTGCTCGCCTGCCGGCGACGATTGACTATGTAGCTACATGAAGCGGTGCTCGGGCGACGGGCGAGTGCTCGCCTGCCGGCGACCATTGACTATGTAGCTACATGAAGCGGTGCTCGGGCGACGGGCGAGTGCTCGCCTGCCGGCGACGATTGACTCCTAACGACTCAATATAAAACGGCTCAGGCGTAACTGGAGCCTCCGACGAACAATGCTATAGCTTTTAACGGTCATAATAAAAGGAGAATGCCAATAAAGTGCGAAATATAAAACGCTCGCCGTAAAAAGGTAAGTTAAATAAGTTTATTGCGCGCCGTTACTTTAATTTGGACCTCCCGAGGTACCTACCGTGCGCATATAGGTGCAGACAGTGTCGATCTAACAATGGTGTGAGACCATGAACAATGGCAGTCGTGTGGTGTACTTCGTCACAGCATAATCTTTACTGTGACTTCGTCGGCCCCGTTATACGTATTAAATATCAAGCATTGTCCTTTAAATAACACCGCCTTTTTACTTTCAAGTTTTTTCACAATGGAGTTCGCGTGAATAGTCACTACTCGTGTACTCATAGGAATATAAGTTGCGAAAATGCTTTTCGGTCGCCTGTTTTTGGGTGGGAAATCATCAAATGACTCCTCCCGCTCTGGGCGGAGCGGAAGGGAGTGTCAGACTCTTACTGACTAAAACCCACCCGTGTTCCTCCAGTTGCCTGTGCCAGGGGCCACGGTATCTCTTTCCAACTACCCGCAACCCTGGCAGACGTGGGGCCGCCTCGGAAGCAATAAAGCCCTTTAGAATATCTGGCCGAACTCGATAAAAGTAGCTCCGACTGGAAACGACCTAGAAACTAGAAGGAATCCCTCCAAACTGTAGCAAGCCTCGCAAGCGATGCATGCATGTGTTGCTATGTACGGTGTGCACCAAGTGTAAGTAATGGCAGGCGCCGACTTCCGCGTGTAGTGGATATAAAACGGGTGCCAATGACGATATTATAGCAGTACTCGTGTTGATTGAATTGAACCTTTCCGGTGTCTGTTGTCGGGTGAAAGTGAAAGGTTTTACTTATTTCAGGATTCTTATTTACGGTAATGTTGACCCTAATTGCGTTCACATTTATCATTTCGGACAGAATGTAGGGCTCTCGTAGCTTTTCTCATTAAGGTAGTAGGTACTTACCTAAAGGTTACTAAAACGAAACAATTACAATCTTTGCGGAGGTTTAAATAAAGAAAGTAGTTATTTATACGATACTATTGTAGTAGGTATTTCTTTTGCCATTTCGACCAACCTTTAAGTTTGAACTTTACGCCGCATTTCCAGTTTAAGGTTTACTCTAAGCAACTACAACAAAGTACAGATATTGCAAATGAGATGTGTCGTCAGCTCGTCTCGAAGTCCGTAGTCCGCACTTTACTGCCTCGGAATAAAACGAAATATCTACCTAGTCGTGCAGTGGAAGTAGTTTCGAATAGTTCCTGTAGTGGTACTGTCGGCAAACACACTAGAACTGAGACGTCACAGCACATAACCACACAAATAACTATTTTATGGATCAAAGCGGTTTTATTACGTCAGCTATCCTTATATAGATTGGCAGTCGTGCTGATGGGCGTCCTTCCGCAGTAAGTAATACACTTTCAAAAAATCCGATGTTCTGATACCACGATATGAAACGTCATTCACAAATATTGCTGACTAGTTGTTGCCCGCGACTTCGTCTGCGATCCAGGATGAAAAGCCTATGTCCTTCTCCAGGTCATTGTCTACCCATGTGCCAAATTTCATCCAAATCCGTTCAGCTGTTTTAACGAGAAAGCGTAACAAACAAACTTACTTTCGCATGTTTAATATTAAAATAAAACTTGAGTGAAAGAAATATCCTCATTCACACAAAAATTTACCTGAAGTCGGTAAAATATTGGCCTTCGGGGTAGAGTTACCGTCAAATAAAATGAAGAAATAACACCTCCGTTATCGTTAGGCAAAACTTTCCTCGGAAAACACGTGGCGGCAGCACTGAGCTGGAAACAGGGGACACCCACACTTTAGTAAATTAGAAATACGTAACTAACTACAACTTGTCTTCATTTAAAATAGATCGTATTTTTAACCGACTTCAAAAAAGGAGGAGATTTCTCAATTCGACCGTATATTTTTTTTTTTACTTTAAGAAGTATGAATAGTGCATCTGTCATAGAGTCTCACGCAAAATACTTATTTGTGTCGCTCGATCTCAAGCTGCTCTCAGATGCAAGTTTTTATTGTAAGGTTTACTGGGAAAATTACGATAGTGGGCACCTACATTCCGTTGGATGATAATTTCTACCAAACGCAGTGGCATTTTTATATACTTACCAAAAGCTAAAGAGACGACGGGCGATAAAATGGTATCTAATGATGTTGCCAATATAAAAATGCCGCTGTGTTTGGTAGAAATTATCATCTAATGGAATGTACCCACTATCGTAATTGCCCCAGATGATTATTTATTCAACCACCCATGAAAACTGAAACCTTCAATAATTCCTGTCATAGCAGAAGCTCTCGCAACACCGATGCCCTTGAGAGCGCTTGTTTGAACAGCTTCCTCGCGCCGAGTACGTACACTACGTATAGTACATGGGCAGATTACATTAGATTGATTCGATTAGTCTTGGTTTGTTTGTGTTTGTTTGTGCACATGAGTACATACATACCGATCACGGGATGAGAAGCGTCTTGTGGATGTTTAGACGCCACTCGATCACGCTGTTACGGAGCTAAATTATACAAATGGATGCTCGATTAGCACGATTTTTTTTTGTTTAAGCGAGATGGATTCTTAATACTTCGGTAACTTGCATGCATTACACTAGGTACTTATTGCATTCTTCAATGTGCACTTAGTTGGTAGCTTTGTAAATGTATAATTATGGTCATTGTGTGTGGACCCTGCCGGGCACAACAAAGTAGGACCTAGGAACTGTGGACGAAGATAGTAATTTCGAAACGATACTAGAATTTGACGCTTCTTTTCACATTTCAAATTCTAAAGAATCTCTTCACTTTGTGTATATAACGTGTATTAAAAAGCAGAGACGTGAAACCTTGCCTCCACTTGCACCGAGGACCGAGGCCTTACAGACTGTCTCCACTTGCACCGAGCCCCTACAGACTGTCCGCACGGTGCAATATTCCGGGAAGGGGGACTGTCAAGCTGTGTGCAAACACCTTTACTTTACTTTGTGTATTATTCCCCGTTGAGCGATCAGGTTACTTTGTTAGCGGGTCCCATCGACCCTACCTTTACCTTGACTACTAAGAAAACATATTTTTCAATTATGAACAGATAAGGTTTCGGTGAGAAAGTCCACGGATTTCGTAAAAAAAGTGAGTTTAATTCTTATGCCTTTTTAGGGTTCCGTAGCCAAATGGCAAAAACGGAACCCTTATAGATTCGTCATGTCTGTCTGTCTGTCTGTCCGTCTGTCTGTCTGTCTGTCTGTCCTTCCGTATGTCACAGCCACTTTTCTTCGAAACTATAAGAACTATACTGTTAAATCTTGGTAAGTAGATGTATTCTGTGAACCGCATTAAGATTTTCATACAAAAATAGAATAAAAATAATACATTTTAGGGTTCCCCATACTTAGAACCGAAACTCAAAATTTTTTTTTCAGCAAACCCATACTTGTGGGGTATCTATGGGTAGGTCTTCAAAAATGAAATTGAGGTTTCTAATATCATTTTTTTCTAAATAGAATAGTTTGCGCGAGAGACACTTCCAAAGTGGTAAAATGAGTGTCCCCCCCCTGTAACTTCTAAAATAAGAGAATGATACAACTGAAAAAAATATATGATGTACAGTCAACAAAGGAGATAAGTATACAGGAGCGTCGGATATAGTTGAAGTTTACTAAGAAACCGATGGATGTTCTGGACTGAAATTTCATTTAATAAATGAGCTGTTTGTTTTCTATTAATAAAATTAAATTTTATTCGAGAACATCCATCGGTTTCTTAGTAAACTTCAACTATATCCGACGCTCCTGTATACTTATCTACTTTGTTGACTGTACATTACCATGTAAACTACCACCGAAAATTGGTTTGAACGAGATCCAGTAAGTAGTTTTTTTTAATACGTCATAAATCATAAACCACAATTTACCATTCATTCAATCAACTCAAAAATAAAAAAAACATTTAATTTCATAAATATAAACCTTATGCATAAACCCGGATGTTACGGAACCCTCGGTGCGCGAGTCCGACTCGCTCTTGCCCGGTTTTTTTAACTAGAAGATTTATTTTTAATAATAATAATAATAATAATAATAAACCATTTATTATCAGGTAACAAAGACCCATAGATACATACATATTTTTGGTAATTATTGGTTTAGACTTCTCCACTTTTTGTGTCTTGGCGAGTGGCGATAACAGCATGGACAGTAGCGTCCTCGTATCTGCTAATTACAACTGCGATCACAAATCTGTCTACCAAGCGTGATGACAACTTCCCATCACTTCGAGGCCATGTTCCGCTGCAGACGTTCACGGCTATTACCCTCTTCAATCACTTAGTTATGGTTGTGATAACACTGGGTTCGTTATACTATACTGTGTAGCGTCTGGCGTTTGAACCCCGAGCGACAGCCCCACAGTATAATTTACATTCTTATAAAAAGTCAATCTCCACCCGCCACCTTCATTCATTATGTACGCTTTTTTAACGAAAATAAAATGACCAAGTCATCCTCGGCGCGTCTATTAGTTCCATTCATAACGGCTACGAACGAAAATCGATTATTTTGATGTATAACCGACTTCTTTTGTTGCACACATAATGGAAAATGCCTTCAAGCTACAGAATGTTACAGTACCAATCAATAAACTATGCCATGAGCATTCCAGTACTGGACATAGGTCTCCCCAAGTGATGTTAAGATGGCAAGCAATCAAGGGGACCTAAGTCCCCTAAGTCCCCTCTCCGCATCCAGGCTACCGCCGCTACCTTCATTGTGCCGCTTCCTTAGTTGTCTAGATTTAACAGTACAATCAACATAAATAAAAGTCCAAAGGTCAAATAGCGTGAAACCTCATCAGAACTCGAAGGTCGTGGATTCAAATCCGCCACAGAGCAACCATGGCGAACTATTTAATTTGTAGAACATTTAGAAGTCGCTAAGGTTAAAGTATTCGCGCTGCATCATACTTGAACAACTAAATATTATGTTTTTATGGCTTCGTGACCTTTAGCGGTGCGCTTGAATAACTTTCTTTAAAGTGAAAATATATTGTGTAAATTGCAATTAAATTAACGACTAGTTGTTAAATTCGTGGCTGCAATATACCTGACAATAATAACAGAATATAGGTATGAATAGCAAGATCCTTCTTATGAAATCGTCTCAATAATATGAGAAGCATTCAATGCAGAATGCTGACAATGCACAAGATGACAAGACCGATCGAAGAGCATCTCAGGCGGGAGTCGGGACGGACCATGGCACGCGGCGAGCAGCCGACAGTGGACTTTGGACAGCACTGCGGAGACGTCATTATTTATCTACGAGTACCTACACTACTGCCTATGTACTACAATACTGTAGTAGTTAAATAAAGCAGTTAAAAGTAGTTAGTACTCATAACTGCTTTATACATATATGTACTCGTAGTATGCACTCGTCGAGAGTCGATTCGAGACTATTCCGAAATTAAAACGGTACCGTATTTCAAACGGTGACCACGAATTGAAAGTTGACATAAAGCTGTAGGTCATAGAAGACAGTAATGTTCCCAATGAAATCGTTAAAAAATGCTATCTGTGGCCAACTATCAATAAAATCAGACAGACATGGTGTACCATGGTGTACGTAGGAACTACTACCTATATCTACGCCATTTTGTCCTATACGCTATCCGTATCTATCAACCTATCGCGTGCAGAGACTATCAAATTACTAATAACATCTCTAGCCTAAGGGCGGTACACACTGCCAGACAAACATTTCGTTAGGGTAGTGCTATGTCGTCGAATGGCTCCCTCCCCCCCTGGCTCCCTCCCCGGGCCACCCCTCGCCACTTTGATCTCTCTGTTCTTAATTACTGGCTTCTAAAAAATCCGGCGCAAGTTTTATGGAAGTTATAAACGCTCCGGTGTAGCTACCGCACCGTCCGCACCTCTCCCACGCGCTAGATACATCAGAAGGCCTGAAGGAGCGCTTTATTTATTATTAATTTTAACAAGAGCGATTTAAACTTAAGCGTCATTGTTCCCTTTGGTATTGTGTATTAGAGTAAGCTTTGAAGCTAAGACTTCATGATGAATGATAATTTGAGATGTAAATAAACTAGACAAAGGCCATGACCTCGATTTCGGAGAAAACTATGCATCAACTGCACCAAAGCCTGTGTCACCAATATATAAAACTAAACGGAAACTCTGCACCAAATATAAAACACCAATATATAAAACACATTGTGTGTGATGAGCCTTCTGTGCCCGTCCACTCAGCAGCCGCACCCGCCGCTCCGCCGCGATCGATCCTAATGAGATATTTTAAATACACTGTAGGTACCTGTAGGCTGGGGTACACAGACACAAAGTGAGTACCGCCTCGTGTAGAACACGGCGCGCGCTCTGAGGAATACCGCCGACTATGTAGTTGTAGAGCAAGCACAGGCGGGCGAGGCATGATATCTTCGTGCACGTACAGTGTGCATGCGCCGTCCCTTACGCTAATATTTGAACAGAGAGAACTTTTTGGAATATTTCTCTGCTGTTATTTCTTGAAATCTTACTTCGTTGAACAAATTGATGTAGACTTTGTTGTCGCTATTAATAGACTACTGAGAAAGTCTTTGATAAAACTAGCTTTATCGTTCGCAGAAACCATCGTAATGTAAAGAGCTAAGAAATCCGTTTTCTCGTACATAAGTAATACTCTTTTCTATGTACTATGCCACTTCATAAGTCCCTGCAAGGCTGCGCTCAGTGATATATAATTAAATAGCGTCCCTAAGTCTCTAGTGAAAGAAGCTCTAGTAGTTCAAGTACCTACTGCACGCGTAGCATGAGCACCAGTTTGTCGACGGAAGAGTAGACAAAGATGACGTTTCGTGTAGATAGTACGACGGCAGCAAAGTAGAAAGAGTCAACTGAACTTTTTACAAAATTCACTCTTTTACTTAATTCGGCTCAGAATTCTTTGTTTTGTCATACGATTTTTTTTCTTTTTGATTCTTAATTTTTACTGATATTAAGTCAGATTAAAAGGAGGGGTCCGTGGCTAAATAATAACAGCCGCACAAGTTGATCGATCAGGTTAAGCTACGCTTGCCGCGATTGGTCCGTGGATGGGTGACCATCTTTACATACCGAGACCCCTCCGTGCTTGGGAAAGCACGTTAAGCCCTCGGAATTTTGTTTTTTTTTCGTAGGATTTTGTAGATAACCGTATATACTTTGTGGCCGTCGGGTAGAAAGTTTTCTACTGTCTTTAGCGATTACAAAATCTCTTCACTACCTTAGACAACTGACAGTTGTCAGTGTGATTTTGACATTTGGGATAGAAAACTTTCTTCTGAAATAGTCTACATAAAAAAGGACCTAGACAGAGATCGTTGGAAATGAAAGACAAAATGACAGATTGTAGAAAGATTTCTAGGCGGTATGTCAAAAATGAAGAAAAGAAATGTCACTTTGTATAGAAAGCAATGTGTCTACTCATCGTAGAGATAGAAGTGTTCATGCTACGCGTGCTGGAGGGAGCGGTTGTATAGGTAATACATTGTACTTCGGCAGGATTCCAATTACATAATGCTATTTATTTTCCGTGCCTCTTAAGCCCTTTCTGATTATAATCTGATCCCAAACGCTAATCAATAGGGATTTAGCCAAAGCCCTTTTATTGTCAGAACCAGCAGTTTAACTATTTCAACGGAAGAATTATTTATTGTTCTCGTGTTCTCCTAATGTATGTAAGGGACTCGAATAACGTTCTCACGAAATGTAATCGATATTTAATTGATTCGGACACTGTACTCATAAAACTCGGGAACTTGTTTCGGTAAACTTTAATACTGATCGAGAATAACAAAACATAAAAGTTATCTGCTTTTTTCGAAAATAACTCGTAAAAGCAAAATCGTTGGCCGATAGCTGCTCTGATCAGACGGACAAGGAACCGACCTCATAGGTAGTTGGACATTCTCTACACTTTTTCATTTTACCTACTTTTTACCTATCCTACTTACTTTTTGTGCCCTTTGGTAATATAGTCACCACACAGCAATTTGTACCCTTTGGTAATATAGTCACCACACAGCAATTTGTACCCTTTGGTAATATAGTCACCACACAGCAATTTCGGGACGAACAGCAATCATGGAGAATTGGAAATTGCATCCTTTAGAACTACTCTAAAGTCATTAGCCAAAACCGTGCTGTTTGGGCGTCTGCCCAGCAGTTACCGGCTAACAGTATAGCCAAACCTGCAGCCAAGTTCCGTGCACAGATGACATGTACTTATATATATTTAGCCTATCTGTTCTGATCACTAATATTATTTTTCTGCTTAGTCGTTGAGAGTCGCATGTCATGCGTCATATTGATATTCTTAACTAATGATAATGTCAATGCGATGTAGTCGACGACGTGGTGTTCTGGTAAATTAATGTGGGCAATGGAAAGTCCAATTTATCACGACTGGCTGGTTTAATTTGTTTCCTAGTATCTTGACCAGCATTGAGCAAAATCTATGAAAAAATCATGCTGGACCAGATGTTGTCACATTTTAACTCAAATGGGATTTTACATAGTCGCCAGTTTGGTTTCACGAAAGGTAGGTCGACGACAGATGCGGGAGTAAAACTCATCAGTCACATTTTGGAATCCTGGGAGAAGTCCCAGGATGCAATTGGCATTTTCTGTGACCTCTCAAAAGCGTTTGACTGCGTTGACCATAATACACTGATCTGTAAATTATACCACTACGGAATTCGTGGACAAGCTGCTGATCTTGTTCTTTCCTATCTGTCAAAGCGCCAGCAAAAAGTAAACGTTAACGGGGCGACGTCTTCGGGGTCTCTAGTTAAGATGGGCGTGCCTCAAGGCTCAATTCTTGGCCCTTTCCTATTTCTAGTTTATATTAATGACCTTCCTTACATGATGGCCAACTTGTCGGATATCATTTTATTCGCTGATGACACTTCCCTTATTTTTAAAATAGATAGAAAAGAAACGGATGTCTTACATGTTAACGATAGTCTGGCTGTTCTCTCGAAATGGTTTGCAGCTAATAATCTTTTACTTAATGCGAACAAAACTAAATGTCTTAAGTTTTCATTACCAAATGTACCTCAAGTGGGTCTGAATTTAGAACTTGATGGCAAAAGACTAGATGCTGTTACGGAAACTGTATTTCTAGGAATTACTTTAGATTCAAAATTACAATGGGGCGCACACATTAGAGCTCTCTCAAGTAGATTAAGTTCAGCTGCATATGCAGTAAGAAAAATAAGGCAGTTGACAGATATAGCCACAGCTAGGTTAGTATACTTTGCTTATTTCCACAGTATTATGTCTTATGGTGTTCTGCTGTGGGGATCGGCAGCTGACGTAGATTCAATTTTCATTTTACAGAAGAGGGCAATCCGCGCAATCTATAAAATGGGTCCTCGCGAGTCTCTTAGAAACAAATTCAAAGAAATTGATATACTAACTCTGCCTTCTCTTTATATTTTAGAAAGTATTTTGTATGTTCGCAAAAACTTAGGACTCTTCAAAATAAGAAGCGATTTCCATAATATAAATACACGTAGTAAAAATGAAATTGTGTTACCTAAATTTAGATTAACTAAAACTAGCAAGTCATTTCTTGTAAACAGCATCCGTTTTTATAACAAGTTGCCAAAGCCGGTTACAGAACTTAGCGATGGAAAGTTCAAAACCCTCATCAAACGTGTCCTTATCAAAAAAGCATATTATAAGATTAAAGACTACGTTGAAGACAAGCTAGTCTGGCAATAATTCCTTCTGCACATGTGGCTTCCCTGGCTTCTCATTAACGGCATAAATATGTAAATGTCTATTAACTGCTCTCAAATTACGATGTTTAATTTTTATTTAATTATTATTATTATTTTTACATACTTTTTGACATAATTTCTTTATTATTTGACATTATATACTTTTTGACATAATTTCTTTATTAATTGACATTGTATACAGACACTTGAAATTTTTCACCTCTTTATTAGTGGTTTTATTGAGAATCATAACACTTGGTTTTAGTAGGTTTTTATTATTATTTTTCTTTTTTTATCTATCCTTTTGATAGATTCTTATTTTGTAAATGTGAGGACTTTGTAGGCCTTATAGACTTTAGATCTGTAGACCATTTTCTATTTTATCAAGTACTTGGTACTTGTTGACAGGCCTGCGCTGTCCTTCCATACCTACTTACTGTAATCTGGAAACATTGTAATAGCCAATTATTTTTAAAAAGAGTAACCATGGAGTTTCTTGCCGGTTCTTCTCCATAGGAAACGACCAATTGGAACCGTGCACCTAGCTTCTGACGTTTCATAAGTGCCCATGTAGGTTTATGTGAAATAAAACATTTTGATTTTTTGATTTTGACTTGTTCGTTTGGGGAAAAATACTTGACGTCATTCCACGATAAAACTTGTAATCAGATTATTTTTAAAGCCTGTTTCAAGTGAAACGCGTTTCTGCTGAAACCGTGAGTGTATAGCGTATAAGCTGAACCCACAGACAGCACTAAAAGTATACGGATATAATAAATGAGTGTAAAGTGTGTCTACATATTACTTCTCGACAGATAACGATTTCTTGTAACTTTATATTAGTTTTACGTGTCTTGTGCAGTAAACTGTCGCTTAAATTGTAATTTACTGCGGAATCACGACCACTTTTCAAATTGAATTCGATCTTCACACATTTTCTGGGTTGTATTGCAACTCCGGCCAAGAATCCAAGATATTCCACTTCTGTGAGTGTGAATGTGGCAGTATCAATAAAGACTTTTTCAGTGACCTGATTTACCTATGTATTTCTATGAAAGCACTTTCTTCACAGAGGCCTATGGCCTGCAGTGGCACAGTTGCAGGCTGATACATTATTGACTCGCTAGTTCCAGCTAGCTGTCGTCGACACCGGGCTGCCGGTGGCTCGTCGCCACGTCGCGTCGCCATCGTGGCCATCGTCCGGCCCATTCTTATAACCTTTCGATTCCATTGATTTATTAATCGCTGCCGCCCCTCGCGGGGCGAGGGGACGGGGGGAGGGGACAGACCTCTCTGAACCATTATTTTTAATTATGAAATATCCGGTTTCAGTGCTAAGTGTGGTGCGGAATGGGGCGGGAGGGGGGGAGGGGGTGTAACGATGTTCAACTAAGTGCTGATTCAATCATTATAGATACTAAGTGATGCAGCTATGAAGTCATTAGAAACATGTTTCAAACTTATAACAATTGCTGGTTTTATGTACCTATCAAAAAGTTCCTTTATATCCGTAGTAAATAAACTTTAAATAGTTCTCTAAACATTCAACAGCCACCTACAACTACATAGTACTTGACTCGTAGCTGCACTTTGTTATCTTAAGCATGTTAAGCCGTTGGTCCCGGCTGTCATTCGTGGATCTTTGACAGTCGTTACGGGTAGTCACAAGCCCGAATGTCTGGCAACCAGTCTTACCAAGGGGTATCGTATTACCCAGTAACTGGTTTGTGGAGGTCAGATAGGCAGTCGCTCCATGTAAAATAGTTGTATTCAGCTGCATCCAGTTAGACTGAGCGCCGACCCCAACATAGTTGGGAAAAGGCTAGGCAATGATATCTCATTACCTACGAACAATAGTAACACTTCCCTCATCTCACTATAGCACAAACCATATTGTTTACGACGTCATAACTTGCTGAAAAGCAACCCTTCAGCGCGGCACATAAACCGAGCCGTTCTTTGTGCTCCTCTACAATGTGGCCGACAACGCTGAGAACGCCTAGTACGCCGAGAACACGGGACAAAGGTTTAGAAAAGGGACGCCGCTGTAACCGATATTTTTCTAAACTGTAATTTAATTCTTTTGGGTATAAAAGTAAAGAGTTATCTAGAGCCGATATCTGTGCGCAGTGGACCGGACCAGTGACGTCATTAACATGACAATGCTCATAACGTGATCTCACGTTAACTCACATCAAGTTGAGAGTGAATGTCGTCTCTAAACCAAACTGGGACACGTTTGAAGGGGCGACGACTTTGTGCCGCTTGAAAGGTTATTTTGTTGTGTATGGTTAATTAATGCACATTTTGTGTGAGACTAGCATCAAGATGAATGACATTGGAACAATTATTGTATTATTATTATTATACACATTTTGGAACAATTTTATCATTTGTGGCTTTTAACTGAGTTGTAAAACAGCTCAGTGTTAAGTTAGTTGAATCCTTCAAACTTAAGTACTTCAGGCCGTACATACACATAGCTACAAAGTAATTAACTACGCCGTAGTCTCGTAGCGGTCCGTAGACGTCCAGTGACGTCATTCGTAGACTCGTAGATAGCCGACCTAACATTTTCCTCGTACCAGGGAAATGATGCGAAACCAAACCTTCCAACTAGATTAGTGTCTACGTCAGATACATACCTAGTAGGTAGGTAGGTAGGTAGGCACTGATACTGACGTCAAGTTCGAGGACAGCCTGAAGTCGAGGTTTGTATAAAGGCTACGGGCTGTTTCTGCCTAGTCGGTAGCAATTATACCTAATTATTTTTATTCTGCTTGACTAAAACTTCCATATATATAATGAAAGTTGTTTTTTGTCATTTCAGACAGCATTTATTTTTTATATTAACTACAAAGCCCAAGCTGAAAAGCACGAGTAAATTCTACGATCCCTTATGTTATTAAAAAAAATCTAAATCCCTTACACATACCCCTTAATGTTTTATTATTAAGCAGAGCCGGCGATACTTAATATTAAATTTTATGTTGCGAAGGGGATTCCGCACACACTGTGAGAGAGCGGCTCAAATGATCGTCACAACAATAACATTAAAGTGTGTGCACACGGTGCGCGCGGGGCCGAGAGCCGAGAGCCGGGCGCCGCCGCCGAGCCGAGGCCGAGTGAGTGTAAAATCGAACGTAATTAAAAACCTCGTCGAGATTACTACTGCCATTGTCGAGCGCTGAACGCTTCATGTGAAATAGCCTATTATCGAAAATGCCCCACGAAAAATAACAAAAGCGATCGCGGTGCGCGGCGTTATGAAATGAAACGGAACGAGGGGTCAGGGGGGCAGACGAGCGCAAACATTAATGGCACCGAGTCTATGTATCGATTCATTCCGTTTTTCTATTAGGTGCCGTCAGAGGCAGACGACGCGGGCGCCGGCAGGGGGCCCGGCCGGGGGCCCGGGGCGGCCTGCGAGCTGCACCGCACGGCACACTGCACCTAACTGCAGTTGTTATTCAAGGCTCGCTTGCAAATTACCTGCCTCCCATTTACAAACGAGCAAGTTGGAACTTTTGAACACGGTCATTTGTTTTTCTGGGTAAACGAGTAAAACGACTAGTAAATTACTGTATTTTGTTAACAAGTGCTACAGTTACTAGTTAACCGACGAAATTGTACCTAAACTGACCAATTTGGAAAGTTTTGAGGCGACAGCAGTCTCGCAACACGCCAGCAAAGTAACTTAGTTCGTGACGCCGGTAAAAATACCCCCCAGGCCACTGCAGGAGGGTCAAAAACCTCATACTCGGCGTGGTGAAGATTTCGCCACTTTTGTAAACCAGTGCAAAAATCTTCTTACATACATACGTAGCCTCTTGCTCTTTACATAGGCCTTGTAACACAATATGCTACATGGCCTTTCTATGAGGATGGGCAGAAGCGCTGGTTGAACAAACAAACCAATCTGCTATCATCAATCCGTTTGCTAAACGTTACGACAACGTCGCTCGGTCGTTCACTGCCGCAGTCACCGGGGGCCATGCTCAGAGGATGTTCACTCACAGTGTATGCGTATGTTCCGCTAGTATAGTCTGGCGTTTGACGCCTCCACCATGCACACAGTGGGGTCCGTTGACCTCCGCGGCACGGTGAACATACTCTAGTATTCTAACTACCCACATTATAGCTGAAATTAAAAGTATACGGGCTTCAATCCTTTGTACAAGTTCAAAGGACTAACAAGTACACTTATTATTAAACTAGCTGCGCCCCGAGCTTTCACCCGCATAAGTTTCGATCCCGAGGGGATATCGGGATAAAATGTAATAAACGGCCTTCCCCGGGACTCAAACTATCTCTATACCAAATTTCATCTAAATCGGTTTAGTGGTTTAAGCGTAAAGAGGTAACAGACAAACAGACGTACTTTCGCATTTATAATATAACACAATAACCGCTAGGATTGTACTATCGAGTATCGACACTTCGACGCTCCCTTCCTGATAAACGTTGGTATTGTTGATCGAAGTGATAGACGATAGTGCGGCGCGATTTCGACATTGTCTGTGATAGATACGGTAGGTCTGTGTGTTGTCGAGCAAACCGTCAATAGTCTACTGCACCCACAATAATGTTATTACTTTTTTATCAGACATTCAGACCCCTCTTCCATACACAACAATTGTTTCATTTTGCTTAGGTAGGTACTGAATATGAATGACTTCTATTCCAATTTTACAATTAGGTGATGGCCGGCTCTACCACGCTAAGCTGGACCACGACGTTGAATGATTGCTAACTTAGTACCTCACAGCCTGCACCAGTGACGTACGGTAAGGTATACAGAGAGGTATTCATGTAAAGTACACAATATAATTACTTACATTGTAACGGCACCATTTGTCTATCTACCAAGACATACCAAGTGCGTCACTTGATCCAATATTTGACCCAGCGCTACGGCTTTGTTTTCAGAAGCATTTAAGTATTAAAACTGTGTCAATATTCTTTGGCAAGAGAATGTAGTTTAATTGAAAGTTGTCTCCTTTGCATAGCTGAGCCTGTGACAGACGTTCAAACAGCTCCACAATCCCACTTTAATTTATCACGAAATGTTGACACCGAATAGGGTTCGACAACGCGCACCGCTGAAACTACTACCACGAACTTATGAACCCGGAGTTATAATTTACTACACAATCCATTACTGTTTTTGTTCCATATTTTCTAAAACGTTCCCATCAAAATCAGCAATGGACGCAGAGGTATTGCTTGGGGCAGTTTTCGGAACGAATCTTGGTGGCTGGTCGGCTAGGGCCCGATTCCAAGTCCACAAAGCCTTACTTACACAAAAAATAAATAAAAAGCTCCTTTCATCTGGGATTGACGTCGCACCGGCTTTGATGGGAGCCTGTTATTATAAGTTACTTGTTATTTATACATCGGCGGGATAATGGCCGCCCTGTCAAACTCCACGTTCATTATAATATCATGTACAGAACTGTAGCAAAGATGATTGTATAGCTGGTGACTGGACCGGCGACGAGGAAGAGAGGCTTCCTGCTCTTGTTACAAAGATGATTGTGTAGCTGGTGACTGGACCGGCGATGAGGAAGAGAGGCTTCCTGCTCTTGTTACAAAGATGATTGTGTAGCTGGTGACTGGACCGGCGATGAGGAAGAGAGGCTTCCTACTCTTGTTACAAAGATGATTGTGTAGCTGGTGACTGGACCGGCGACGAGGGACAGAGGCTTCCTGCTCTTGTTACAAAGATGATTGTATAGCTGGTGACTGGACGAGCGACGAGGGAGAGAGGCTGCCTGCTCTTGTTACAAAGATTATTGTATAGCTGGTGACTGGACAGGCGACGAGGGAGAGAGGCTTCCTGCTCTTGTTACAAAGATGATTGTGTAGCTGGTGACTGGACCGGCGACGAGGGAGAGAGGCTTCCTGCTCTTGTTACAAAGATGATTGTGTAGCTGGTGACTGGACCGGCGACGAGGGAGAGAGGCTTCCTGCTCTTGTTACAAAGATGATTGTGTAGCTGTTGACTGGACCGGCGATGAGGAAGAGAGGCTTCCTACTCTTGTTACAAAGATGATTGTGTAGCTGGTGACTGGACCGGCGACGAGGGACAGAGGCTTCCTGCTCTTGTTACAAAGATGATTGTATAGCTGGTGACTGGACGAGCGACGAGGGAGAGAGGCTGCCTGCTCTTGTTACAAAGATTATTGTATAGCTGGTGACTGGACAGGCGACGAGGGAGAGAGGCTTCCTGCTCTTGTTACAAAGATGATTGTGTAGCTGGTGACTGGACCGGCGACGAGGGAGAGAGGCTTCCTGCTCTTGTTACAAAGATGATTGTGTAGCTGGTGACTGGACCGGCGACGAGGGAGAGAGGCTTCCTGCTCTTGTTACAAAGATGATTGTGTAGCTGGTGACTGGACCGGCGATGAGGAAGAGAGGCTTCCTACTCTTGTTACAAAGATGATTGTGTAGCTGGTGACTGGACCGGCGACGAGGGACAGAGGCTTCCTACTCTTGTTACAAAGATGATTGTATAGCTGGTGACTGGACGAGCGACGAGGGAGAGAGGCTGCCTGCTCTTGTTACAAAGATTATTGTATAGCTGGTGACTGGACAGGCGACGAGGGAGAGAGGCTTCCTGCTCTTGTTACAAAGATGATTGTGTAGCTGGTGACTGGACCGGCGACGAGGGAGAGAGGCTTCCTGCTCTTGTTACAAAGATGATTGTGTAGCTGGTGACTGGACCGGCGACGAGGGAGAGAGGCTTCCTGCTCTTGTTACAAAGATGATTGTATAGCTGGTGACTGGACCGGCGACGAGGAAGAGAGGCTTCCTGCTCTTGTTACAAAAATGATTGTGTAGCTGGTGACTGGACCGGCGATGAGGAAGAGAGGCTTCCTGCTCTTGTTACAAAGATGATTGTGTAGCTGGTGACTGGACCGGCGATGAGGAAGAGAGGCTTCCTACTCTTGTTACAAAGATGATTGTGTAGCTGGTGACTGGACCGGCGACGAGGGACAGAGGCTTCCTGCTCTTGTTACAAAGATGATTGTATAGCTGGTGACTGGACGAGCGACGAGGGAGAGAGGCTGCCTGCTCTTGTTACAAAGATTATTGTATAGCTGGTGACTGGACAGGCGACGAGGGAGAGAGGCTTCCTGCTCTTGTTACAAAGATGATTGTGTAGCTGGTGACTGGACCGGCGACGAGGGAGAGAGGCTTCCTGCTCTTGTTACAAAGATGATTGTGTAGCTGGTGACTGGACCGGCGACGAGGGAGAGAGGCTTCCTGCTCTTGTTACAAAGATGATTGTGTAGCTGGTGACTGGACCGGCGATGAGGAAGAGAGGCTTCCTACTCTTGTTACAAAGATGATTGTGTAGCTGGTGACTGGACCGGCGACGAGGGACAGAGGCTTCCTGCTCTTGTTACAAAGATGATTGTATAGCTGGTGACTGGACGAGCGACGAGGGAGAGAGGCTGCCTGCTCTTGTTACAAAGATTATTGTATAGCTGGTGACGACAGGCGACGAGGGAGAGAGGCTTCCTGCTCTTGTTACAAAGATGATTGTGTAGCTGGTGACTGGACCGGCGACGAGGGAGAGAGGCTTCCTGCTCTTGTTACAAAGATGATTGTGTAGCTGGTGACTGGACCGGCGACGAGGGAGAGAGGCTTCCTGCTCTTGTTACAAAGATGATTGTATAGCTGGTGACTGGACCGGCGACGAGGAAGAGAGGCTTCCTGCTCTTGTTACAAAGATGATTGTGTAGCTGGTGACTGGACCGGCGATGAGGAAGAGAGGCTTCCTGCTCTTGTTACAAAGATGATTGTGTAGCTGGTGACTGGACCGGCGATGAGGAAGAGAGGCTTCCTACTCTTGTTACAAAGATGATTGTGTAGCTGGTGACTGGACCGGCGACGAGGGACAGAGGCTTCCTGCTCTTGTTACAAAGATGATTGTATAGCTGGTGACTGGACGAGCGACGAGGGAGAGAGGCTGCCTGCTCTTGTTACAAAGATTATTGTATAGCTGGTGACTGGACAGGCGACGAGGGAGAGAGGCTTCCTGCTCTTGTTACAAAGATGATTGTGTAGCTGGTGACTGGACCGGCGACGAGGGAGAGAGGCTTCCTGCTCTTGTTACAAAGATGATTGTGTAGCTGGTGACTGGACCGGCGACGAGGGAGAGAGGCTTCCTGCTCTTGTTACAAAGATGATTGTGTAGCTGGTGACTGGACCGGCGATGAGGAAGAGAGGCTTCCTACTCTTGTTACAAAGATGATTGTGTAGCTGGTGACTGGACCGGCGACGAGGGACAGAGGCTTCCTGCTCTTGTTACAAAGATGATTGTATAGCTGGTGACTGGACGAGCGACGAGGGAGAGAGGCTGCCTGCTCTTGTTACAAAGATTATTGTATAGCTGGTGACTGGACAGGCGACGAGGGAGAGAGGCTTCCTGCTCTTGTTACAAAGATGATTGTGTAGCTGGTGACTGGACCGGCGACGAGGGAGAGAGGCTTCCTACTCTTGTTACAAAGATGATTGTGTAGCTGGTGACTGGACCGGCGACGAGGGACAGAGGCTTCCTGCTCTTGTTACAAAGATGATTGTGTAGCTGGTGACTGGACCGGCGATGAGGAAGAGAGGCTTCCTACTCTTGTTACAAAGATGATTGTGTAGCTGGTGACTGGACCGGCGACGAGGGACAGAGGCTTCCTGCTCTTGTTACAAAGATGATTGTATAGCTGGTGACTGGACCGGCGACGAGGGACAGAGGCTTCCTACTCTTGTTACAAAGATGATTGTGTAGCTGGTGACTGGACCGGCGACGAGGGACAGAGGCTTCCTACTCTTGTTACAAAGATGATTGTATAGCTGGTGACTGGACGAGCGACGAGGGAGAGAGGCTGCCTGCTCTTGTTACAAAGGTTATTGTATAGCTGGTGACTGGACAGGCGACGAGGGAGAGAGGCTTCCTGCTCTTGTTACAAAGATGATTGTGTAGCTGGTGACTGGACCGGCAACGAGGCCGAGGGAGAGAGGCTCCCTTCTCTTCTTACAAATATGATTGTGTAGCTGGTGGAACATATCTACTTTCCGCAGAATCCGACACCGACAGAAACGGTGTCATTGAAAACAGATTAAACTGGGACGTTACAGTATGAATAATGAAAATCAGTTTTATTATTCGTATTGTTGTGTATTTATAGGAGCAGACAGGCGCGCAGCTATAGAATGTCAATATTTGGAACGGTGGGTAGGTAGAGGTACCCAGCTCGCAGCTGCGCCGCGCTAGTTGGCGCCAGACGTTCTAATCTCAGATTAAATTCATCATTTCTGAAGGGCTCACCAGACGGGCCTCAGTAATCCTTCAAAACCCTGTACTTATGTAAATGCGGCACACAATACGTCTATTTGAACGAACATTTGCATTGAAAAGCTCAGCGCTTCGGGTGACAGCGCAGCTCTCGCCACACAATGCAAACAACAGTAGCTTCTAAGAATAATAGAAATGAAATCATACGTAACATTGACAAAGGCATATTTACCAATTAATGGTTTTGCACGAAGGTTCTGCGGCGAGCAGCACGTAGCTACTGGTGTAGGGACCGCGCACAATGGCGGCTCTTATCACCGGCCGCTCCGCAACTCACATGTCACATCACATGCCAGTCGGACAGACAATTAAAACGTTCGTTAGAAGCATTTCATTGTTCCTGATTCGGTAATGAGTTCGGTTAATTGGTGTTTCGAAAACAACTGTCCTCGGGTGCGGCGGTGGTTTCCTTGTGAATTAGTTATCATGCATGACGTGTCTACTTACAATCTTTTCATTATCTGAATACGTATTTCTTAGTATACGCATTTAGATCAGAAATCATCATTTAATCTCATCATCATCTGCCTAGCCTTTTCCCAACTATGTTGGGGTCGGCTTCCAGTCTAACTGGATGCAGCTGAATACCAGTATTTTACATGGAGCGACTGCCTATCTAACCCAATTACTGGATAATACAATACCCCTTGATAAGACTGGTTGTCAGACTTTCGGGCTTCTGAGTACTCGTAACGATAGTCAAAGATCCACGAATGACAGCCGGGACCAACAGCTTAACGTGCTTGGCGGTGGTGTTACCGCTTTTTATAAAAACTATTAACTAACCCGTTAGTCTGAAATCTAAGCATAGTTTATGTTTGTTTGTATTTACGAAAGCTACGAGCGAAATCTGCTCAGTATTTCAGAGTTAACCGCGTCGATGGCACTGTTAAGACAATTAAAGCCTGTTCTCTTAATCCGACAATTAAACACGTTCATTTTAGTGCACGTGTACACCGGAGGGTATCATGAATGTTTTCGTTAAAACTGTACATTGATTAGCTCCCTGCAGGGAGTGCCGAGCGTGCAGTGTGCACAGTGTGCCTGGCAATGGAGAGCAATCGATGTTGCTGCCAGCGTCATGTTCCTCGCTGAGCAGAACACACGTCGCTATATCGGCTTCACTACCGCTGAAAAGATACAACAGAAGGTCATATTATACTAAACTTAAGGGAAATTGTGGAGATTCCTTCACAAAAGCCACAAATCAAGAGTTGTAGTGGCTAAATTTGTTAAATAATAAGGATTATAAGAATAGTGTTATTATATGTTAATTTTAGTGGTGTAAGAGTAGTGATAAGGTACAATGGGGTTGGCGTATCCATGTGGATAAAAATCCTCTATTAATTTTTAAGAAACAAAAATAATAATAATTTCAGTGGCATGAGGCGCGAGTCGGGACCTAACGGCATGCAATCTGCAACTAAAGTGAAGTGAGGCGAGAGTCGGGACCTAACCGCATGCAATCTGCAACTGTAGTGACATGAGGCGAGGGTCGGGACCTAACCGCATGCAATCTGCAACTGTAGTGAAGTGAGGCGAGAGTCGGGACCTAACCGCATGCAATCTGCAACTGTAGTGAAGTGAGGCGAGAGTCGGGACCTAACCGCATGCAATCTGCAACTGTAGTGAAGTGAGGCGAGAGTCGGGACCTAACCGCATGCAATCTGCAACTGTAGTGAAGTGAGGCGAGAGTCGGGACCTAACCGCATGCAATCTGCAACTGTAGTGAAGTGAGGCGAGAGTCGGGACCTAACCGCATGCAATCTGCAACTGTAGTGAAGTGAGGCGAGAGTTGGGACCTAACCGCATGCAATCTGCAACTGTAGTGAAGTGAGGCGAGAGTCGGGACCTAACCGCATGCAATCTGCAACTGTAGTGAAGTGAGGCGAGAGTCGGGACCTAACCGCATGCAATCTGCAACTGTAGTGAAGTGAGGCGAGAGTCGGGACCTAACCGCATGCAATCTGCAACTGTAGTGAAGTGAGGCGAGAGTCGGGACCTAACCGCATGCAATCTGCAACTGTAGTGAAGTGAGGCGAGAGTCGGGACCTAACCGCATGCAATCTGCAACTGTAGTGAAGTGAGGCGAGAGTCGGGACCTAACCGCATGCAATCTGCAACTGTAGTGACATGAGGCGAGGGTCGGGACCTAACCGCATGCAATCTGCAACTGTAGTGAAGTGAGGCGAGAGTCGGGACCTAACCGCATGTAATCTGCAACTGTAGTGACATGAGGCGAGAGTCGGGACCTAACCGCATGCAATCTGCAACTGTAGTGAAGTGAGGCGAGAGTCGGGACCTAACCGCATGCAATCTGCAACTGTAGTGACATGAGGCGAGGGTCGGGACCTAACCGCATGCAATCTGCAACTGTAGTGAAGTGAGGCAAGAGTCGGGACCTAACCGCATGCAATCTGCAACTGTAGTGACATGAGGCGAGAGTCGGGACCTAACCGCATGCAATCTGCAACTGTAGTGAAGTGAGGCGAGAGTCGGGACCTAACCGCATGCAATCTGTAACTGTACTGAAGTAAGGCGAAAGTCGGGACCTAACCGCATGTAATCTGCAACTGTAGTGACATGAGGCGAGAGTCGGGACCTAACCGCATGCAATCTGTAACTGTACTGAAGTAAGGCGAGAGTCGGGACCTAACCGCATGCAATCTGCAACTGTAGTGACATGAGGCGAGAGTCGGGACCTAACCGCATGCAATCTGCAACTGTAGTGAAGTGAGGCGAGAGTCGGGACCTAACCGCATGCAATCTGCAACTGTAGTGACATGAGGCGAGGGTCGGGACCTAACCGCATGCAATCTGCAACTGTAGTGAAGTGAGGCGAGAGTCGGGACCTAACCGCATGCAATCTGCAACTGTAGTGACATGAGGCGAGAGTCGGGACCTAACCGCATGCAATCTGCAACTGTAGTGAAGTGAGGCGAGAGTCGGGACCTAACCGCATGCAATCTGTAACTGTACTGAAGTAAGGCGAGAGTCGGGACCTAACCGCATGCAATCTGCAACTGTAGTGACATGAGGCGAGAGTCGGGACCTAACCGCATGCAATCTGCAACTGTAGTGAAGTGAGGCGAGAGTCGGGACCTAACCGCATGCAATCTGTAACTGTACTGAAGTAAGGCGAGAGTCGGGACCTAACCGCATGCAATCTGCAACTGTAGTGACATGAGGCGAGAGTCGGGACCTAACCGCATGCAATCTGTAACTGTACTGAAGTAAGGCGAGAGTCGGGACCTAACCGCATGCAATCTGCAACTGTAGTGACATGAGGCGAGAGTCGGGACCTAACCGCATGCAATCTGCAACTGTAGTGAAGTGAGGCGAGAGTCGGGACCTAACCGCATGCAATCTGTAACTGTACTGAAGTAAGGCGAGAGTCGGGACCTAACCGCATGCAATCTGCAACTGTAGTGACATGAGGCGAGAGTCGGGACCTAACCGCATGCAATCTGCAACTGTAGTGACATGAGGCGAGAGTCGGCACCTAACCGCATGCAATCTGCAACTGTAGTGAAGTGAGGCGAGAGTCGTGACCTAACCGCATGCAATCTGCAGCTGTAGTGACATGAGGCGAGAGTCGAGACCTAACCGCATGCAATCTGCAACTGTAGTGAAGTGAGGCGAGAGTCGGGACCTAACCGCATGGAATCTGCAACTGCTGCCGCATTTAATTACAACTGTGGTTACCCTTCTATATTTTCATTTGTCACCAAAACCGTTTTGCATAGGTAATTGTTAGCTGCTATGCATAATATTTGCTTCCGGATCAGATTTTATTTCTTTTTTCTTTTAACCTAATTATATCAGTGGATATTATATCACGATATAATAATAATAATATGTATGTCGCATCGCATCATGGGTGGCCGATACATCGGGTATCGGGTCGTCTACATGATCTGACATAGTTTAGATAAGTGTGTCGGCAATGCAGTGGGTACTCGAACAAAAATATAATTTGAAACGATTATCAAACGAAATCGTCTGTGTGGTGCCGGACTTAAAGAATTGCACCACCCCTTACTTCCCGTGGGTGTCGTAAAAGGCGACTAAGGGTCTTACCGGAGAATGGGCAGCAGCGTTCTCTATTTATTCCACCATCATACCATACTGCGATCGCCAACCCGCCTGCCAAGCGTGGCGATTATGGCAAACCCCCCCAAAATTGGGGGAGGCCTATGTCCAGCAGTGGACGTCTATCGGCTGAAACGACGATTAAACGAAACACGTGCGTTGGTACTGAGCGTTTGCCAAGACTGTCCGAGAGCTCGACTGTGGCTTGACTGCAGACTGATAGACGGTCGCAACACTCGGACAGTCGGACTCGGTCTCTCCGCCAGTCTTCGCTGCATCCTCTCCACCGACCGACGATCGTGTCCAAGCAGTAGGGCTCGCTTGCGTTTCCGATCACATGATTATTCGCTTATCAACCAAATTAGCCATAGTACAGCGGACAGCCAACCTTAGATGGCGCTGTCCGCTGTACTGTGGCTCCATCCATTCACGACATGTACATCAATTATTGATATTTGTGTGGATATAATATACAGGGTTATTGGAAAAACACAAACAACCTCTTAAGGTGTCATTGTACTCATCATTATGAACCACTTTTACTATGGGACCAAACCTGAAATCGCGAAAAAAAATCAGCTGTTCCCTACATTTATGTCCGTATAACTCCTCAAAATGTAGGAAACAGCAAATATTTTTTTTCGTGATTTCAGTTAAAAACGTCAAATAAATCAAACAATAAACATTAAATTTATTCTACAACTAAAACACATAAAAATCCACTTACAAAATGACAGTCGCTTCTTTTAAAACACAATTTCAAAAATTGGTTATTTTGATATAAATTTACATCGGATTTTTACGAAACCTGAACCTAATAGTGCTATGTAAGAGGTGGTACTTCTGCATGTTATCGTTGCGTGCGTCGGGCTCACGTCGCGACTCAACAGTCACCTCTCAAGTTTCTTGCACACGCTCAGCCTGCCTCCTGCCTCGCGCACTCGCGTGGCTCGCCTGCCTCCTGCCTCGCCCACTCGCCTGCTTCGCCTGCCTCGCCCACTCGCCTGCTTCGCCTGACTCGCCTGCTCGCCTCGTTCAAAAGCCTGTCTGTTTCAATTTATTGCCCGCACTCAGCTATCTTGAAATGAAGTTTTCGTTTGATTGATCACGACCAAGTTCGTGCAATGTTTCATTCATGAGCATACGTTTTTAAAATTCAAAACTTTCTGCGCGGCTTGCAGTCTGGACCGGACGTCCTCGGGGCTGGCAGCGGCGCGGGCTGCGGGGAGCCTGCCCCCCTCGATAGGGCTCCAGCTAATGGTTTCTATGACTTGTATAATTGGTGACGATAAAAACATGGCGATTGTCGTGAGTTTGCCGCCCCCTGTTTGTTGTTCTCAGTGAAGCGTTTTGTTGATTCAGCGACCATTGTCAAAAACAGAATAATGGTCGCTTATTCTGATGAAATATTGATAAGTATCGGTGTAGCGTCGCAGTCACACTCATGTGATGCGGCCCGCTCGCTGGCCGGCCCCGAGCGGCCCCGAGCGGCCCCGAGCGGCCCCGAGCGGGCCGGAGCGCCCCGAGCCCGACGATCAAATGACTGTAATACCATCAGGTAACCGTTTACCTGACGGTATTAGACATTTGATCGTCGTTTGATAGCCCGTGCTATATCAATATTTTCGTAGAAATCATCAAACTGAACGATATCGGTTACGCAATACGCATAAAATAAGTATGTACCTACTTGTGCGCGATGTTATGAAATAAAGCACGTTATGGGGATATAAAGCTCCATTACTGTATTTTATGGTATTTTTATGCAGCCAAGTGTGCCGGGCACCTAATGTATGAATAGTCTATTTTTCCATTCCGTTTATAGCCTCGTCTTCATAAAGTTTGCAATGGCTGGTATCGAGCGACCCACTTCCACCGCTGGGCCACGTCCACGAGAGCCGACCCGTCGCGCGTCGTCGACAGCTGCACCCAACCATGGCTGGTATCGAGCGACCCGCTTCCAGCGCTGGCTACGTCCACGAGAGCCGACCCGTCGCGCGTCGCCGACACCTGCACACAACAATGGCTGGTATCGAGCGACCCGCTTCCAGCGCTGGCTACGTCCACGAGAGCCGACCCGTCGCGCGTCGCCGACAGCTGCACCCAACCATGGCTGGTATCGAGCGACCCGCTTCCAGCGCTGGCTATGTCCACGAGAGCCGACCCGTCGCGCGTCGCCGACACCTGCACACAACAATGGCTGGTATCGAGCGACCCGCTTCCAGCGCTGGCCACGTCCACGAGAGCCGACCCGTCGCGCGTCGCCGACACCTGCACACAACAATGGCTGGTATCGAGCGACCCGCTTCCAGCGCTGGCCACGTCCACGAGAGCCGACCCATCGCGCGTCGCCGACAGCTGCACACAACAATGGCTGGTATCGAGCGACCCGCTTCCAGCGCTGGCCACGTCCACGAGAGCCGACCCGTCGCGCGTCGCCGACAGCTGCACACAAGAACATTAATATCCCGTGATATAATTGGTCGTTGTCGCACTCAATCGCTGCACTTATTTATTATCTTATTATTAGGAAAAAAATACTCTCGACAACCGACGGCAATCGTATTCATGTTTCCACGGTGCGGCACAAAAAATCAGTAATTTTAATGGCTCCCCGAAGTGCTCGAGCACTAAACGGGAACAAAAGAGCACCCCAATTCGGCACTGCGCGGTTCTGGAAGTAAATTGCTTGTTTTTTGTGCGAAAATGTTGGCGGCACCGGCGCAGTGCACAATGGCTCATTATAGTGCGCTCCCCGGGCTCACCGCCTGCCCGCCTGCCCGCGTCTGCCCACGCCTGCCCACGCCTGCCCGCCTGCCCGCCTGATCAACCAGCCCGGCCGCGACACTGCGCTCTGCCTAAACAACTTTACGACTTTTCATTTACGATTGACAATTAAAATGTCGGCTAACGACTTAACTTCGAGCGAGCATAAAATGTTTTCGAAGATTTTTAGCGAAGATTCTTTGAATTTTCCTCGGTCTTAGTTGTTAGTCGATCGTCGCACACAAACACAATAAAGTAATAAAATATCCCCAAGTTGGCGAAAAAACACCAAGTAATCGAATAAGGGTTGATAACAGCACTCATCAAATTACATGGTAGTGGAGGCTTTGGCCGTAGAGATCGAGAATTGAAACTGACACCTGTGAGGAGCATGGAGCAATATAAAATATCAGTGGAGCAACCATTGACTTATGTAATGGAGCAACACTCTAGTTTTAATGTAAATCTATCAAATATCTATTAATGTGTCCGCTTGGTGTGAACACGATGACCAATCAAACTGGTAACTTGTTACCTACTTCTCGGAAGAGGTCGGCGATTTAGTTATTAACCCAAAAACGTGAACATTTGGATGTCACCCGGGCGCCGCCGTACGCCCGGCGTCGATGGCGACCGGTCCGGGAAACGCACCCGTGACTAATGTTTTGGTTACTTAATATCCGCGCGGTGACGCGATGACGGCGACGCTAAACAAACATTTGATGGAGCTATTAGCCGCCGCCTGTTCTGCTTCGTCACTAGAATCTTAGTAATAGCTACTTGATTATTTGACATTTACTTTAAGGAAACTATTAAGGTAGTTGTTGTAGACTGATATAATTCATTAGTCAGGGACTACTATGAAGTCAAAGGTTACTAACAAAAACATGGTTTCAATTTACTGAATAAACATTGCAAATCACAAAGATGAAGCAACTCACAAATACAGTCACTGCACAAAATATTGACAAGCCATTGAAAAGCAATCTTTTGCATCATCATTTCAGACATAAAACGTGCTTTTAAATTCGCCGTAAGACTCGTCTCGCTAATCCGCCCACTCGGTGCATATAGAATTCCGTCAGTAGGTACAGGTAGGTACCTACACGATCCGCAAGTCACGGGGGAAGCAGGTGATTTACTTCAGGTTCTCTTTTATCCGACCTGAACGAATTGAGCGAGTTTTGCTAAGCGTGTCGTATATTATTTTTATGAACGACCCACCTTTCTTGTTCCGAACAAACCTCTTTTCATTCATTGTCAGAACGTACATGTTTTGTGAACTGCACTAAAATATTAGAGGCATCAGAGCTTATGTAATACAAACACAAAATGTTGAGCAATCCTGTGATTCGTGTAATGTAATGTTCAAGGTGTTGTATTTCATTTCTTTTCCTTTCTTTTAATTGCATACTTTTGCAAGAAATTACTAAACATATCCCAAAAATCTGTTCATGCACTACATAATAAAAATATCTTGCCTTGCTTAAAGTTGTATATGAATCAACTCTGATCAGGTCACATATTCATTTTAAATAGAAAGTTTCCCCACAAGCCATTAGTTACATCAGCCCAATTCAGTGACTCGATTCGAGACAGGCCGAAATATAGAAAAACGTCAGCGTCACAAATAGGTCGCCGCTGTAAGAGCAGCACATGACCTAGATCTGCACAACACTCGGCAGTCAGCTGCGTACTGTACATGTCTAAGTGGCGGCTCTATTCAGGTCTGATGATGCACTCCCTAAATATACGACTAAACAAGTGAAGTATTGATGTGAACACAATTATGATTATATTGGAAGCTGATGGAATCCGATACTTATTAGAATGGTAAAAATGGAAAACATACTTCGCAGTAAATAATAAATCACCTAAAGAAGTGGAATTCCTGAGGGATCTATGCAGAGTCCCATTTTTTTCGTGGCAACTTTTTAGTAGGTAGCTCTATCTTTAAACGGGAGATTAGGAATAACGGACTCCGATTACCTTTCATGGAAGATTTAGCGCCAACAATCGGCATTAATCTGGAAAAGGACGATTCGGCCTAAAACTATCATCATCATCAGCCGAAAGACGTCCACTGCTGGACATAGGCCTTCCCCAAAAGGGGGTGGGGGGGGGTTGCCGTAATCGCCACGCTTGGCAGGCGGGTTGGCGATCGCAGTATGGTATGGTGGTGGAATGCATAGAAAACGCTGCTGCACATAAAAACTATAGTCCGCTAAAACTAAGATACGCTAAAACTATAGTCCGCGCGGAACTAGTTGGCCGCGCCTTAGGTACGTGAGCGGTGGGACGGAGGGGCGGGGGCGCTTTGTCCCTCACCCCCGTCCCCACCCAAGGCGCGGCCAACTAGTTCCGTTTTTAAATCCAGCGCGCGTTCGAATTCCATCCCTGCCAAGATGGTTATCATTCTTATTCCTAGAATAGTCCGGGATTTGAGTCGCGTCTGATTCAATTCAAATACCAACAGGCTGGCGCGCCCCAACATTTAGACCTAATAGGCACCGCGCGCCGTTGGCTAACTGTTGCCTGTGGGTGAATAATATACCTGTCTGCCTACACCAGGGAGAGCAGGAGTGACGTCAATGACTATGTTATATATGTCTAATAGTTAATTATGAGTTTAGTATGATTTCGGGGTGGTGTAAGCAAAATTATTTTCTGTTGTAATAGCAATTTACTTCCGGCAATGTATCACCAATTTGTTTGGCAAGCGAGGGACCACCACCACCACGGGATATCAGTCTTTGATAGCGTTGAAAATTTATTCAGTGTTTTTTTTTGTTTTATACTAAGTACAGCTTTCGACTTTATCTGATGCAAATCGTTTTAAACAAGTCTGTAAAATGGCAAAGCTATAAGCTAAGGATATCTGATATCGTTTCGTTAAAAAACGATGAATTTGTAATATCAAAGCCTTTGCGGCGTCCCCCAGGGCACCGTCTGTGTCTTAACTTACAAGCGAGGAGATATTCTCAATGGACGCAGACGTTTGATCACTGTGCTCGATGGACTTTTGATAACCACAAAGTTCTTGGTGAACAATTCAGGTTGTATGTTAGTATTTACAACGGAAGTACTATTTATCGTGTTGAAGGGTGAAAACTTACTGGATGATAGATGATAAGAACCACTTTTTGTCACAGACTGTCATACTAAATTGTTCGTTGTCATAGGAATATCAGAATATTTCTGCATTTATCGAAGACTTTTATTAGGTAAAGATATTTTTACGGATGCATCTATATGAAGGAAAAATGCACATACAGACGTTTAATATCTGCGAGTGTGGCATCGTGGGCAATGTAGGCCTTACTGGAATACTGCGGCGCGAGGCAATACAATGTGGGCCTTACTGGTATACTGCGGCGCGAGGCAATACAATGTGGGCCTTAATGGTATACTGCGGCGCGAGGCAATACAATGTGGGCTTTACTGGTATACTGCGGCGCGAGACAATACAATGTGGGCCTTACTGGTATACTGCGGCGCGAGGCAATACAATGTGGGCCTTACTGGTATACTGCGGCGCGAGGCAATACAATGTGGGCCTTACTGGTATACTGCGGCGCGAGACAATACAATGTGGGCCTTACTGGTATACTGCGGCGCGAGGCAATACAATGTGGGCCTTACTGGTATACTGCGGCGCGAGGCAATACAATGTAAGCCTTACTGGTATACTGCGGCGCGAGGCAATACAATGTGGGCCTTACTGGTATAATGCGGCGCGAGGCAATACAATGTGGGCCTTACTGGTATACTGCGGCGCGAGACAATACAATGTGGGCCTTACTGGTATACTGCGGCGCGAGGCAATACAATGTGGGCCTTACTGGTATACTGCGGCGCGAGGCAATACAATGTGGGCCTTACTGGTATACTGCGGCGCGAGGCAATACAATGTGGGCCTTACTGGTATACTGCGGCGCGAGGCAATACAATGTGGGCCTTACTGGTATACTGCGGCGCGAGGCAATACAATGTGGGCCTTACTGGTATACTGCGGCGCGAGGCAATACAATGTGAGCCTTACTGGTATACTGCGGCGCGAGGCAATACAATGTGGGCCTTACTGGTATACTGCGGCGCGAGACAATACAATGTGGGCCTTACTGGTATACTGCGGCGCGAGGCAATGCCCCTCGAGCCAGTCGGCGAGGTGGTGCAGAGCTAGTTGAGGCGCGGTATCTGAGACAATATTAGTATTATATTCAATATCTAATACTATGTACTTCGCTGTAGATTTGAGCACAACATACACCGTTTTTCAGAGATATCAGGCGAGGCAGCAGCTGTGCCTGAAATCCTCGGAAAGCGGTGTTTCTAGAAAATGTATAGTTTCCAGTTTAACCATAATATTCCAATTAAGTATAAAAGAAAGTAATAAGAAGAACAGATGAGGAAAAAAAAAAGCCCGACTGCGGTAAAAAACTGAAAAGCTTCAAACAAGCCCATTTTAAATTAAATAAAAGTTGGAAGCAGGCGGGACCCATTTGAATTTGAAAATATAATAAAAATGGTTTGCGTCCCGCCTGCTTCCAACTTTTATTTAATTTAAAGTGGGCTTGTTTTTAGCTTTTCAGTTTTTTTTACCGCAGTCGGGTTTTTTATTTTTTTTAATAATACTTTTTTTATTTCCAGCTTTTTAGTTTACAAATGTGAAATATTTCACAAACGATTTAGTTCTTGGCACGTGTTTTTTACGATTTGTCACTTCGAATTACTTTTAACCATATAAGTTGTATATATTTTTGTAATCACCTTTTAAAACCCTTTATTTTAATACCCCACCTGATAGGTTTTGAAAAAAAAATTTTTTTGAAGGCAATATGGCGCCAAAAATCGGCCATTTTTTTTTTTTCAATTTTGGTATACCCAGTGTCAATCTCACAACTAAGACGAATCTAACGGCACCTCTCTAGCTGAAATCGATCAAGCCGTTTAGGCTACAGAGCGTGCCAAAGAAATATACATACCTACAAACACTCGAAAAACATAACCCTCCTTCTGGCGCAGTCGGATAAAAAAGATACACAATTTCAAAGAGGTGATTCTACTACATAGTCACAATTCGACACTGTAACTGGACAACGAAGTTGTAATACTCGTATACCAGCGATTGCTCGAGTTGCTAGGCCCGGCTTGCGAACATAGTCGTGCGATTGCGAGTCCTCGCGGTGGATACATTATGTACAATGTCGTTGTGTGTATATCTGCTGATGCTCGTGATAACTGCGGCTAATACGGACGGCGCACGTTATCTCTCATCTCAGATCCCATCTACAGAGAACAGTGAGCGAGCGGCGGCACTGAGGAGATAAGCAGAAGGCCGGTTCCATACAACGAGAGACAATAGTGCAATAGCGCACTCGCGATTGGCACTCATTTGAAGTAAACACTCTCATAGTTTGACACCGGTGCACGAGCGCGTCTATGAGTGCAAGCACCTGAATTCCTTTACTCTTTTAATGGAGTAGTCCTTCTGGAGCCATCTACTGTGTTGTGTGCCAGTGAGCGAGCTGCGGCCTGCGAGCCAGCACGACGCGGACGGCGACGTCACGCGAACCAGCGCGATTGTCTGCGGCGTCCATTGTGCAGTGACTGGCAGCGACCATATTTCACACATGCACTCATTTCCCCCACAAAGAAGTGAAATTTCGATTCATGGAATACCGGCAAAGCGATCACGAACAATTGTTGCGATGCACCTGCAGACACCACACGGGTAAAGACAGGTCAATAACTATGACTTACTGAGGTGAAACTAATATCTATTCTATGGATCTCTCATGAACAATATCCAATAACACATCGATATGATACATTGTTCAAAACAACAACGAAGCGTTGCTTACATCGTTAGTTCCACAATCTGTCAACTTGCGGTGGAAATTCGAGTGCGGTTTTGATGCCTCTACCAATATATAAATGTTGGGATCGATATAAGTAATACAATCTAAATTTTGTATTAGATACATAGGTAATTGAAACGATGTCTGGTGCCTTTCAATGCCTATGAATTGGACTTATTGGTATTTCATACTTGATCTGGCACAGAGTTGTCTGGTATTGCGTGAATTGATATACTTGAGAAGTCTAGACATTGTATCGACCGTGTCACTCGCACATCTCAGCAGGCATCGAACCCGCATCCATCTGGCTTCATCATAGCGTCGCCGTTACTTGTCAGGATCGTGGCGTGGCATTCCATTAAATGAATACTTGATTCAACCACACGTAGGAAAAATATATAACGTAAAACTTTAATTAAAAAGGCCAGAAAACTCATTTTCAGTAGGGTATCTCGATAAGCCGCAATTCCGTGGAGGCGTTGAATCCCTCCAAGTGATGATGAGGATGAACGTCCTCGTGCCGCTTATAAAATAAATTGTGGTTATTTGTGGCATCGTTACCGTTCAGAGTAGATAATAATAATGTTGCGGCTTAGTCCCCAGGCCCAGTCCCACTGCCAAAGGTGAGCCAAAGCAATACAGTGCTTTTATACCTCGCTCGCTCTTCAACCGTAGTTTTGTTTCGTAAGTCCGTCATCTTTCCATGATTGTGTGTGTAAGCTCGCTTCCTTTGCTTTGTTTTTACCCGACTGCGTCAGAAGGAGGGTTATGTTTTTCGAGTGTATGTATGTATGTATGTATGTATGTATGTATGTATGTATATTTCTTTGGCACGCTCTGTAGCCTAAACGGCTTGATCGATTTCAGCTTGAGAGGTGCCGTTAGATTCGTCTTAATTGTGAGAGTGCTACTGGGTATATTAAAATTGAAAAAAAAATAAAATGGCCGATTTATGGCGCAATATGTTTTCAAAAAAAAAAAAATATTCTTGAAACCTATCGAGTGGGGTATCAAAATAAAGGGTTTTAAAAGGTGATTACAAAAATATATATAACTTATATGGTTAAAAGTAATTCGAAGTGACAAAACGTAAAAAACAAGTACCAAGAACTAAATCGTTTGCGAAATCTTTCACATTTGTAAACTAAAAAACTGGAAATAAAAAAATTAATTTAAAAAATAAAAAAACCCGACTGCGAAACTGAAAAGCTACAAACAAGCCCATTTTAAATTAAATAAAAGTTGGAAGCAGGCGGGACCCATACCATTTTTTATCATATCTTCAAATTCAAATGGGTCCCGCCTGCTTCCAACTTTTATTTAATTTAAAATGGGCTTGTTTGTAGCTTTTCAGTTTCGCAGTCGGGTTTTTTTATTTTTTAAATTAATTTTTTGCTTTCTGTCTGCCCACACCTCGCGGCCGCGCGTCACTTTCCGCTCCGAGTGATGGCGATATGAGAGCACGCGCAGTGTGCGGCCTGCGGCGTGCGTCGTGCGGCTTGCGTCGTGCGGCTTGCGGCGTGCGGCGTGCTGCGTGCGGCGGGGCGTGTGGGATGCACAAGCATGCCATGTGATCCGACTTTAGTACAGTCAGCCGAACGTCCATGAGAGCACGCGCAGTGTGCGGCGTCCGGCGTGCGATGTTCGGATTGCGGCGTGCGACGTGCGGCGTGCGGCTAGCGGCGTGCCGAGTACGACGTGCTGCGTGCGGCGCGGCGTGTGTATAACAGTCAGCCGCACGTCCATGGTAACATGACAGCGACTTTATTGTTGTTGCTCAAGTGTGTAGTGTGCTGTTGTCATTACTGTAGGTACTCCTAACTTACAATTTATTCAGGTCAACAAGATTGATTAAGAGTTCATGAAGTCTTCGTTTTATTGATGTCGATTACAGCTCGAACTATTATTATTAACTAACGATTAGTTTCGATCAAATTGACAGGTCACAAGTTATGATCGTATAACTCATCCACCACTAGTGTTTTTTTCTCTAATATAAACTAGGGACTATTATTACCTGAACATAATGTTTTTATCGCGTCGTTGTGCTTTGAGCGAAATCACTTTTAATAACCACCATCTCATCAGTACACACGCTATCTTTTAATCTGTAATAGGATACAATAGAGGATCGACGGCGTCTATCACAGAAGAGACAGAAGGTCCGTTTGATTTTATTAAAGTGCATTATGTACTTAGTTGTAATCTGAAAGAAATACGAGTACAATAGTAAGTGTGCCTCAGTGCAAACTGCTCTTGGGGTGAAAAAAATCTAGTTTACCAGGAAAAATATACTTAGCTCCGCGTATCTATCGATGTTTTAAATCCTAATTGAACAGCCCGGTAGGCTTTAACAGTACCGAGAGACATACGTCATTCCGCGTTGAACGGGATGGACTTACTGTAAGCACTTTTTTGTTATGTCAATGATTTTATATTTCGTTGTGCTTATTATAAGCCTAACCCCCGCCTCCTGGTCTGAGCACTGCAGGCGCGGCACGTCCGGCACGTCCGCACCGCACCGCTCCGCGCCGCACCGCTCCGCCCCGCACTGCACCGCACCGCGCCGCGCCGCAGCCGCAGGCACTAATATCACAAATCTGTAGTAATTGCGCCGTCGCGTCGCCGACACTCGCCGATCCACATCAAAGCAAAGCCCCGGACCAGCCCGAGCCACGCCGCGCGTTCCATTGCAACACACATCGTGCCATTGCTAAGCGAAACAAGAGCGAGTCGGACTCGCGCACCGAGGGTTCCGAACCACCATAATTATGTTTTTAAATTTTCATCGGCGAGGCCTTTATTCGTCAGAGAAATTTTTATTTGTAACAGTATAATTTATTTTTACATTTTCATCATAAGTAGAAAAGAACATAATATAAGTAGTAAGTGGTGCAAACGTCATTTAAAACTATTCCAAATTTCAAGTTGATAGCATTAGTAGTTCTTGAGATATCCAGCTGTGACAGACAGACAGACTGAGTCTCATCATAAGGGTTCCGTTTTACTATTTTGGTACGGAAGTACGGAACTCTAAAAACACTATCTCCTAATGAGAGATAGCATAGAATAGCACTGTCTCTGTGTCCCGCTGTGTCGGCGATGAAGCTCCCTCGTGTTGGGGGAGACAGAGAGTTCATATGTAGGTAATGTAGGTATTACGAGATAATTAATTCTGCAATATGTTCGGCGGGATTTATCGCGAGTAGGTAAAGAAGTTGACATATATAACGAGCGAGTTTGTCGAGAGCTCGAATGGGCAGTTTTGTGGAAATAAGACTGCTGGGTTTACGAAATGAATTCATTACCCAATTACAATTTTACGAAATCAGAGAAATAATTATTAATTTTTCCATAATTTCGTCACTTCCTATTAATATCATACAAGACTTGTATTTACTTACCTACAAGAATGTTCCGTTCATCAAGCTACCTTAGTTTTCCTGTGCCTAGGAGTAGGGATGAAACGATACGAATAAATACAGGTACTTACTCGATACTTCTTTTGCGATACCAAGTAATTTGGGCATCGATACTTTAGAGCTGAGTAACAAGAAGTATCGTGAAGTAAGTACATGAATCGGTACTCGGTCGGTCACCCACCACTGATGTGATGAGAGATTAAAAAAACTCGTGTGCACAAGAAATTATTTGCTCTATAGTAGGTTGTCCCTTGATTTTTGTTTCAAAATTAGAACGCATCTTTTTAACCGACTTCAAAAAAGGAGGTTCTGTATTCGACCCGTATGTATGAATGTATTTATGTTTGTATGTACGCGATTTTCTTTCATTATTGTGATCTACATACTTTCAGGAAGGTTTTAGTATCTAATACATTAGGTAATTATTCTTACGTACAAAGTTATCATAAATGTACTGCATCTCCGGCATTTCTATGCGAATTTTAATGATTCTTCTAGTCGGTGTATTCAATTCTTCAATGCACTAGTGTTAATTGAATTTGTATGGGGTAGGTCTATTAAGTGAAAAATAAAAACAATTTCCAAAAAAAACCGACTTCAAAAAAAAACACTACAAAGTCATAAATAACTTTAGTTTCCGAAGTCGGTGACGTTGGTTCCGCTTCCGCATTTTCGTTTTTTGACACCGACTTCCGAAACTTAATGTTATTTGTCACTTTGTAGTGTTTTTTTTTTGAAGTAGGTTGTTTTTTTTACTGCTCAGTTGGCAGCCTCGCTCGTAGATAGAGATAGAAGAGACGCAGACACCAATATGATCATTTTGTTTTGTTTGCGATTTCCGTAAATCACTCATCGCGTGCGGCTTACGTTTTGTTTGTTTGTTATCTGTGACTGAATTTATAATAAGGTAGGTAATCAAATCGGTGACAATGGGACCACAAAAGTCTGAGCTGTAGCCACATTTTACAAAAAATCTCTCCGTTATAAAGTTATAAGCATTAATACTTTTCATTCGATACAGAGTAGGTATCGATACCTTATGACTGATACGATATCGAGTAAAAGTATCGATATCTAGGTGGCATCGTTTCATCCCTACCTGGGAGTGGTATAAAACGTGTAAATTTTCCAAAGTCACGTGAAATACAATAAGTGCTAATAGTGAGGAACTAGTTGTTCAATACAGAGACATGTCCTCAAGAAACTGTAACACAACTCGTATGACGGCGGCTGAAACCCGGCCTGTGTAACAGAACACGCCGCGCCGCCGCCGCGCGCCGTGACTACACAGCAGACATACACACACTTGGACTCGTGTACACGTACAGCCAGCAACGAAAGTCGAATGACACTTCAGTTTGTAAATCAACATACTTAATTGGTGAACGAAATGTGACGTCATAATACACTTCTGGACACATCTATTGGCCCACCTTGTATTTTCAGTTTCGTTTGGTCCTAGCTAAAATTTTATATTAGGTCGAGCAAAAAGTTTTTATGCAGTTTTGAACCTGGCACATTCACAATTTCATTCAATAGTCTTTTTTTGAATTTCGAACACAGAATTTAAAGAAACAAAAGACAATTTGGAGCCTGTTTGTTGATATCAAACAATCGAATACTAAGAAAACTTGATTTTATTGGTTTACTTGGATTTAATTCTTGAAAAAGTGATTGATAATTGGTTTTGCAACAAACATTACTTATTCTTAACATTAAGGTGAGGTTCTATCAATAATCTATGGATACTTCACCTGAAGTCGCCGCCCAAGCTGTGGCACTTATTCAGGCCGGACACAGCCAAAGAAACGTGAGTGCTCAACTTAATTTAAGTCGATCTGCGGTCCGAAATGTTTATCGGAGGTACCTAGAGACTGGCGGCTTTGTTCGTCGCCAAGGAAGGCCACGATCTCGGGTCACAACTGAAAGGCAGGATCGATTCATCGTGACGACCAGCTTGAGAAATCGTCACCTTACCTCCATTGAGATACAAAACCAACTTCGCGACTTCCACGGAGTATCTGTGAGCGCTCGAACTGTTCGGAGAAGGTTAAAAGAACGCGATATGGTACCACACAAGCCAGCTAATGGGCCCAAACTAACGCGAGCCCACCGAACAGCGCGCCTTCATTTCGCACGCAGTCATTTAAATTGGACACAGCAAGATTGGAGCCGTGTACTCTTTTCTGATGAGTCTAAAATTGTGTTACATGGCAATGATGGAAGGAAGAAGGTCTACCGACGTAAGGGAGAGCGTTTCGCACAATGCTGCTTTGAAGAGAGGGTTGCTTATGGCGGCAAAACTCAACTTGAGGTTGTTACAGGACCACGGCTGCCAACATTAAATGCTGAAAGGTATATTCGTGAGTGCTTAGAACCTCACGTGATACCATACGCGGACTATGTGGGCCCAAATTTCCTTTTTATGCATGATAATGCAAGAGCCCATGCGGCCGGCATCGTCAGGGAATATCTTCGGGATGTGAACATCACAGTTACGGACTGGCCAGCCAGAAGCCCAGACATGAACCCCATTGAGCACATGTGGGACGAGCTAAAAAGACGTGTTAGGGCTCGTCAGCCAGTTGCCCAGACGATGCAGGAGTTGAAAACTGCCATAGAAGAGGAATGGGAGATGATCCCTCAAAATTTCATAGAGCGGTTGATAAACTCTATGCCTAATCGTATGAGAGCTGTGGTAGATGCCCATGGAGGCAACACGCGTTATTAAATTAAACCTTTATTTGATAAAACATGTTTTTTATTCAAAAATCAATTGCCTTTAACAAGGCGCATATCCGACTTGTTAGGCGTAGCTCCATGTCGTATGGTATTCTGAATTCAAATTTAAAACAATACGATCGAAAAAGATGGTAAAATGTATCAGGTTTAAAATTGCATCAACAGTTTTTGTTCAATCTAGCAATCATATTTCGGTAGGGGCCATCGAAACCTAAACTCTAAGGTGGGCCAATAGATGTGTCCAGAAGTGTATAATTTCCGGCAGTGAATTTGAATAGTACACGCAGCGCAGCAAGGATCATGAATTGAATAGTACACGCAGTGCAGCGAGGATCATGAATTGAATAGTACACGCAGTGCAGCGAGGATCATGAATTGAATAGTACACGCAGTGCAGCGAGGATCATGAATTGAATAGTACACGCAGTGCAGCGAGGATCATGAATTGAATAGTACACGCAGTGCAGCGAGGATCATGAATTCATGAAATGACAATTGGGAAGGTGGAAAAATTTTATGAACGAATATTAGATATACAAACAAATATCTATGATAAACAACGATACTGCAGTATATTTAAATTACAATTTATGATGTATGAGACCTAACCTGAACTCTCTCATAATTGTTTACCTAAGTAGTAAAGCTTCAATTCAATACTACTGGCACATTTCCAGGACCCACGTTTGATATTATCTAATAAGTGGACAATTACAAATTCATGGTTATGACGTGGTTACTCATTTCATAATACCGATGACACACCACAAACAAACGACTAACTGCCTTTAACCAACCAAAGAATAGTTCAATGAATCAATCGAACTCACGTATATTTTTTAATTACTAACGTTTTTATTGTTCAATGGAGCAGGTATTATTATATTTGAATAACTGATTTATCTTCATTTGATTCTTATCCTCATAATACCCCTGCCTAAAGTACCCATTGTGGATATATATTAGGTATCTCTCAGTTAGGTCAGGCTCTCCATTTCGGCACGGTAAGTGATTTCGGTATAACATCGTCATAGGAACTCGGGCACAGCTAATCCGCCTCAGACCTTCTTAGCAGACGGATCGGTAATCAGCGTCAATTAGGACAATATCTCTCAGGGCTGTTCATTAGGCGGCAGGTATGCTCAACAGTGTCCTAAGCGTGAGTAGAATATTTGATGAGCTCACTTGAAGGGCTCACCCTACCAAGCTTGCTCTTTGCTTTTTAAAGTATTTCGAGCCATAGTATGTCTGCTGAACTAGGGTGAACGTAATTCTAATCAGTAGCAAAGTTGCTGCAACCATTGGTAGGTACCTATGTGACCTGCCGCAACGCTGACGTCACACAATGCATAGTAACATAGCGCTGTCAGGCCCGTAACTCCTCAGCGTACCGACCACGCTCCACTGAAGACAGTTGGCCGCGCGGCCACAGCACGCAGCTCTACTCAAAACAACGGCTAAATGCGGCCTCTGACGTCACTGCACTGCGGCCAATCAACGACCCGCTGGTATTTATGGATAGATTTTTCCGACCCGTTTGTACAAATGGCAGCTTTATTTATCATAATAGCTTAGCGGTGCCTGTCCCCGACGTACTCACTACTCAGCTTTGAACAAATTCCCATCAGATGGCTTGTAATAAATCCCGCGTTATGTGTGAGTGATACGCCATATGTACGTGACGTGAGGGGGAATTATTTTTATAATAAAATGATTACGTCGATGTAAATACAAGGGACAATAGCCGCTCGCAGGGTAGGAGTGGTAGGACTCCCGACTCCCGAGTCCCAAGCGCAAGGTCGCCGCCGGCTCAAACCTGACTATTTGTATTGTTAGATGCATTTCTTGTGCAGCTTCATTGAAAGGGAGAGCTGAATTGTTAAAGTTTTGAACGGAATGACAGATGTGACGGAATCAGACACACACAATGCCTTTAACGCATACTAACGGCGGTCGTCGACATTTGAATATTTCACAGAGCGATGTATTGTTGATTACACGGCAGGAAGACACCAGTAAACACATGAGTGGAACAAAAAGCTAAAACAATGATATTGACGTCACCTTGAATTAATTATCTGTGACCCGTTTGACACCAACTCCCCCCACCCCCCTGCCCCCTCGGGCACCATTGTGTCAAACCGTTTGGATTCCGGGAGCTTTGTGCGGCGCCGCCATTGTGGCCCCAGCCCTAGGGACAATAAACTAGCACACATTAATACTGTACATGTGAAGGGTAGTCTGTTCACGAAGATAGCTAACCTAACCTAACCTAACCAGATTCTGACCATGAGGTATGCAGAGATGGTATTATCTCAGACCAATCATTGGTCTGAGGGTATTATCAATTCTGTTTGTCGATAAGGCTTAGGTACTTACGGAAATCCTCAGAGATGACCTGAAAAATTTGTGAGGCAGATGTAAGAGTTTGGGTAAAGTAGGGGACAATAGGAAGTTTGACTCCGTCGCATGGAATTTTACTAAAGTAAACGAGAACGAAACTATTCTAATCGCGCACGCTAGACGCTAGCGCTATATCATAAACATCCCTGTGTTTGTGTGTACTAGCCTACTAGGACAAGTCACCCAGAACGAATATAATATAATGTATGATGATCCCATCTGGCCCGAAAGCGAATCTACCGCTTGCTTTATATATTTGAAGCTATACATATAAATACATTCGGGTAGACTTTGGTTGGACTTAAGCCGCAGGAGAACAGTTAGAGCTAACCATGGAGAGCACAACAAACTGTGTTATTGGCACAGGACAGCATACAGCTGGCTCTGAAGCGGAGCTGCGGCACGAACGATAGGTTCGGTGATGAAAGTTCTAAGTAGTTCTAACGTCCACAAGACTAACAATACTCAATACATATTTATAATCGGCCGACGCACTCTGCGCACTCCGCGCACTCCGCGCACTACGCACTCTATTGTTGTAAAACATTCAGGAGAGGTCGAAGGAAACGTTCCATTAGCATTCTTTTGAGAGAACACTTATTTTACTGATTGCTTGTTCCAATAGCTTGCATTTACATTAACAGGTCACTTAGTAACTATCGGGCTAGCTAGGTGCTTCTTAAGATATTCTGCCACGTGACCACGTCTTGGACTTTGATTCAATTCAGTAGACTTTCTTAGCTGCGTAGCAAAGTATTTTCTGTGTGAATGGATATCAGGAACAGTTTGTGTAAACAGAACTACTGCTACTAATAAGGCTTTTTGTTCAAATATCAACCAGGTCTACAATTTAAAATTCCAACCCAGTTCACTTTGAACACAATCATTTATACGTATGTACTTACTACTTAGCATTATAGTCCGTGACATGAGAACCAACAGAACAACAAAGCTGAAGCAATGTCTATTGTACGACCACAAAGGGGTTACCTACTTAGTGCAGTGTCGTAAACAACAGAACTCGTGCCACCCCCCCCCCCTCCCCCCCCTTCCTCCGACCTCCGGCAGTTTCGCCATCCTCGAAAAATAAATAAAAATAAGTGGGAGCGGAAATGAAAAGGGTCAATCTGATCTAAGGAGCCCGAGGACTCCCCGCAGCCCCCGCCAGACACAGGACTGCGAATCAATAAGGAACTACGTCTATGAACCCACAGCCCACAGCTCAGGGCCAGCCACTCGAGTCTCGACACTCTCGGCAGGTATTGTATGCGGCTGAACGAATTCTTTTATATAAAAACCTTTACTAAACGTGCAGCGTGAGAACGTTTCTTCAGATCGACCATTAAAAAATGGTTCCGGCATCACGCGAAAATTGTTAAACGGAATTTCACGGTTTGAATGTTGATGAGAGTCGTGGAACAGGCTACCTGGCGCTGTTACCAAATCTTGTAATATTTGAGTGAACTAATGAAATAATGATACAAAAGATAAACTACACAAAATGATGATTGCTGAAGTTTAAAATAATGTGAAACATGTAAATCCTAACAAAATTCTTCGCTTGGCAGATTTAAAATTGCTAAACATGATTCGATAATTGGGAAAATTTGTAAATCGGCCACGGAGCCGGCGCGAGCTAATCGCTCCGGCACACATTTAACGTTCACAATGAAGGTATTAGCGATCGTTAACACAATGGCTGAACGTTCCAATAACTCGGGAAAAATGCCCGCATGAGTGCAATGCGCGCGCGCCGCCTCCGGCCTGCGCATGCGAGCGCAGCCACATGCTCAGCGCTCGCTGTAACATTATGATTATGGCATCACTAAGGTTATCATAAACCTCCTCGCGGCGCATCTCTTACATTATCACAACACACAGTCACGACTCACGATTGAAATAGTTCTTACGACCCTACAGCCGTCAGCCCGACGCTCCATGTCTGAGACGTGTTGATCTTACGAAACGTCCAGTGACGTCATTGTCATAACAAATCGAAGGACGGAACGTTTATCCAAATACAGTTTAATCAAAACTTTCGATTTCTTTTGAATTGCCAATATTGGTGGGTCTGGACAAAAAATGTATTCAAAGCTGCCTTACAATAAGGCCTAGTTTTTTAGGGAAAGTTGTAACTTACGTATCCGATAGAGCATATTTATGAAAGGTACCTGAAGCCTGAAAGTCATTACCTACCTTTCGTATCGACTTTTATATATTTCGTTACAAAAAGCGTGTCTCAGTCAGATAAGCGGAGTAGATTTATTTCTCAAATCTGGGATGATGGCGCTCGCGCTTTTGTGACGGCTCGAGGTCCTTTGTTCGTTTTTTTCTAACCTTAAATAGAAAATTCCCCGCTGAGCTTCATTATTCGTAAGATCGGTACATTTGACTCAATAGTAAATTGCTTGTTGCAGATTATATATACGGCAAAAAATTGATTCACATATTTCATTGTCATGTCCCGTCGGGCAGGCACGGATTGGATGTGGAATTACGCGCAGGCGCAGTTGTGAACTCATATTGTAGCTGTCGAAGGGTGCGCCTGGCGTTTTTAATATAAAGTTATAATATTATTATTTTTTTAAACTTAATACGCAAAACAACTTTACTTAACTGATTTAACCAATCTCTCCTGAACACGGGCCCCCTGTAAGTACTTCCTTATGTTGCGATTTCAGGAGAAGACTAGCCAAATATTGCGTGTACCTACTATGCAATAGTACATTATGATACATGTGTGCTATGTTGATTATTATGCTGGAGGCGGTATTATTCGCAGGGACCACGGACAATTTAAGGTGAATGCGCAGTGGTAGGCCGCGAAATTCCAATTTTCTTAGGTTTTTGCAATTTTCAGGTCAGTGTCAGGTTGTATCTTGATCAAAATATGATTGCGACTCTAACAGGTTCTCTTTACAGAATTATAATCATTCGAATCATTAATACATCTTTCTTACGGAAAAGTTCTTAGGGAAAAATCTAACATAAAGATTCTATTCTAATGACTATAATTCTGTAAATACATATACATTACCTATAGTCGCGATATACCTGATACTGACCTGCAAATTACAAAAAACGTAAGAAAATTTTAATTATCAACCTTAAATTGTCCGTGGTCCCTTCCGAAACCAAACGGAAAAGACCCTGACTGGCGTTTTAGTATTACGGATTCTCACTGAAGTAATGTATATTTCTCTATGCCAATAGTACTTTCTAATTCCATACTAACTAAACTACAATTTGACATACGACAACACTACGATCAGTCTAAACATTATTTTGTGTTTATTATACATATTTTTTCTATAGACTGTTTAGAGGTTTTGTCAGTGCCATAGACTAATATATTTATAATGAGAGTCAGTGCTTTTATTTACACCTGCGCGCGCATCGCTAGTGCTGGCTAGCACGGCGCGCGGAAAAACAAAACTAGCGCACCATTTTCCATACAAGTTAATATTTAACAATACAAGTCTGCTTTTTTCCTCGCAAGTGTGTTGAAAAACGTCGTATGAAACGCGTGTGCATTGATCATTAGACACGTGTATCATAATGTACTATTATTACTGATTGTTATGATTATAATTCTGTAAATACATATTTGTTACGACCGCGAATCATATTTTAATCAACGCATACAACTTAATACTGACCAGCAAATTGCAAAAAACGTAAGAAATTTTTAATTTCGCGGGCTACATTAGCGCTTCCCCCTTAAGGTAAATAGATATTAGTTAATTTTGGGACCAAGGACAATACAGACTATTAAAAAAAAAAGTGAATTGGTGAGATTAAAAAAGCGCGCATCTCCGACTAGTAAATAGTTATCTGTGGAAATAAAGCACTAGTGGATTAAAATAAAGAAAAAGCATGCGTTTTTAATATACTGCATTATGGACCTAAAGGCGGTCCAATAAGAGCCACTTTACGAGCAAGTGTGTTGAAAATACTGTAGGTAAGAGTATAGGGATATAACTATGTATCCTTATTCACATACTTAATTAAAACAAACTGAAGTTTATAATTATTTTAAAATTTACCTGTTTACTTACATTACAACATGCAATTTTATCCTACTTACTTACCTTGATTTCCTGTTATTTCAATTTGAGTTAAGTACTTACCCATAAAGCTCTTGTAAACGATGTAACGGATTGATAATCCCCGGGCATCGGGCATTCTACACCTGTGCTTCATAAGTTTCATAACGCAAAGCAAATTCTGAGTGACGTCAAACAGTCGCTCCCATGCAACTTACATACCCGCACGTTTTATTGAAGCCTGTCCCGTCATGTTATAACTTTCTAGCTATGTTATCTCCGGCTCTAAACAAATAACTGCAAAAAAAAACGAGATTGAACGTCCATCCGGCCTGTGTGAGTGTGAGCTCGTGTGTGCGGGATGCTGGTCGTGTGAGTGTGCGTGAGTGTGCACGGCCTGCTGCGCCGTGTCCGGTTTCATCAGATCGGATGCAGCCGCCCGCACCGCATCGTATCGATGTCTCGGCCGCGCGGCGGCGGCGGCTGGTGGACGTACCTTCAATCTGACGGGTAGTGTACTGTTACCACATCGAGAGCAACGATACCTTATATCCTCAGTCACACATAGGACTAGGTTCAGTTTACAGGCATTCTAGAACGATCTCTTGACTACGGAAAGGCGAATAGAATGATCAGATTTCTTTGTAAATTGCTGAATAATTTCAACAAAATGTTGATTACAAATTCTTTAGTCTCGTTTGTATAAAAAAAGTACAAAACAACAATATTATTTATTCTGGGATGACGCGAACAACATTGAATTCTCCATCAGTCGTGTTTTGAATGTTGCGATCGACGCAGATTTGATTAGTTGAAACTCTACCAAGTTACTACTACACGTACAACATGCGCGTGTCACTTCCATACAGTTCTACTGACCGCCCGTCGCCGCCCGTCGTCTCAGAATAGAATTCACATCCTTCCTAGACAGATTCATGTCATCTTTCGTCAGTTCAGCTTACAATTCATCCATCTTTTCTTTGTTCTCTGTTTTTCTATTGCCACTTAGTACTATGTATACTGGTCCTATGCTTGTAATTCTTATTTGGTGACCCTAAGTATGCTATTCAATCACAATGCGCTCTCTATGTACCAATACCCTCATTCATATGACGCCAAGAATCTGCAGTAATGGAAGCCTATTTCCTTCACTATTACAAAGACTCCTGCCCATCCTGTAGTAATAATCGCGGTTCTTACAACAGTTGCGGTTATAGCAATAATGGCTGCAATCGTCTCGCGACCACACAAAGTGATCTTCCAACCACGTTTAACGTCGACCATTTTTCATCAGTACGCTAATAAGGCTATGTAAAATGTTCACCGCTTAACAACTCAGTTGTTCTGACCTGAAACTATTTGAGATGAAACCTGATCGTCGATGTGCTTGTGTTTACTTGACGTGAGATATATAATAATAATAATAATCAATTTATTCACACACAAGTTAGGAAACATACAAACAGTAACAAGAGTGCGTAAGTAGAAGTAACCGAGGGCCCCAAACTATGCACAGCCTGTATCTTGGTGGCCCAATAGAGACAGAAGAGGCAGATTGAATTATTGACTGTTCAGCGTGACACAGCACAGCAAGACACAAGTAACAATTTATTATGAAAATAGGAATTAAAATCGTTCAGGAATCAAAAACAAAATAATATTATCAATCAATGAAATAAATATATAAAAAAAAGAATAATAATAAAATCAAAGGAAAGATCAACATGTAATTAAAGACATAAGTAAACAAGATGGCATTTGGCATATCGGCGGCGTGGGTGGCTGGCCGGCGGCGAGTGGCTGCGTCCGTAAGAGCCTATCGGTACATGACAACTTCTTCTCCCCTAATGTTTATTCTGTGACGTCACAATAGCACCTAGCTAGTGCCAACTTCAGATCAGCTCAAAATAAGTGCTCTTCCTGCCGGAGTCCTTCACTTTCATTTCACCGATGGTTTTATTATATTTATTACTTATAATAAATAACATGAGTGCATGAGAGGCCTATGTGCCTTGATGTGCGCGAGCGTATCTGTGCCGCGTACAGGCAGCTGTCTGCCGCGGCGGCGTATGTGTGCCGCGTACAGGCAGCAGTCTGCAGCGGCGGCGTATCTGTGCCGCGTACAGGCAGCAGTCTGCAGCAGCGGCGTATCTGTGCCGCGTACAGGCAACAGTCTGCAGCGGCGGCGTATGTGTGCCGCGTACAGGCAGCAGTCTGCAGCGGCGGCGTATCTGTGCCGCGTGCAGGCAGCAGTCTGCAGCGGCGGCATATCTGTGCCGCATACAGGCAGCTGTCTGCAGCGGCGGCGTATCTGTGCCGCGTACAGGCAGCAGTCTCCAGCGGCGGCGTATGTGTGCCGCGTGCAGGCAGCAGTCTGCAGCGGCGGCGTATCTGTGACGCGTACAGGCAGCAGTCTGCAGTGGCGGCGTATCTGTGCCGCGTACAGGCAGCAGTCTGCAGCGGAGGCGTATGTGTGCCGCGTACAGGCAGCAGTCTGCAGCGGCGGCGTATCTGTGACGCGTACAGGCAGCAGTCTGCAGCGGCGGCGTATGTGTGCCGCGTGCAGGCAGCAGTCTGCAGCGGCGGCGTATGTGTGCCGCGTACAAGCAGCAGTCTGCAGCGGCGGCGTATCTGTGCCGCGTACAGGCAGCAGTCTGCAGCGGCGGCGTATTTGTGCCGCGTACAGGCAGCAGTCTGCAGCGGCGGCGTATCTGTGCCGCGTACAGGCAGCAGTCTGCAGCGGCGGCGTATCTGTGCCGCGTACAGGCAGCAGTCTGCAGCGGCGGCGTATCTGTGCCGCGTACAGGCAGCTGTCTGCAGCAGCGGCGTATCTGTGCCGCGTACAGGCAGCTGCCTGCAGCAGCACCGGCGCCGGCGGCTGCCAAGCCTGCTCAATCCGCTGACGGTCAATATTCGCACCGACCCACTGCCGGAGGTCACCGCCAGCGAATTATATCATGATTTAAATTATAAATAAAAAAATCCTTTATTTCTTAACACAATGACAATGTTACCTGATTATATAGTTTCCTAGTTCTACGTTTCAGCGCCTGCTACCTGCTTATTCACTGTCTGTTCCAGATTCAGTAGTATTCTACGTCCGCCGCAAGTTACTAGTATTAGGTACTGATAGTGTACTAGTCGTAGTTGCATCTTTGACTTTGTAAAAATCAGGTTCAAAGTCTGCTACTTATGTTTTACATTAAAAGTTATCTAAAGTCTGTTAACAAAAAGTTAGGTAGGTAAGTAACGTAACATTTTGTACGTTAGTACGTATTATTGACATGTTATTTAAGTAATCATCTGCCTAGCCTTTTCCCAACTATGTTGGGGTCCTTGGGGTCGGCTTCCAGTCTGACCGGATGCAGCTGAATACCAGTGTTTTACGTGGAGCGACTGCCTATCTGACCTTCACAACCCAGTTACTGGGCAATTCGATACTCCTTGGTAAGACTGGTTGTCAGATTTTCGGACTTCTGACTACCCGTAACGACTGTCAAAGATCCACGAATAAGAGCCGGGATCTACGGCTTAACGTGCTTTCCGAGGCACGGAGGGGTCACGGTATGTAAAGATGGTCACCCATCCACAGACCAACCGCGGCAAGCGTAGCTTAACCTGATCGATCGACCTGTGCGACTGTTATTATTTAGCCACGGTCCCCTCACGACATGTTATTTAAGTAAGTAGGTATAATATTTTATTAAATGATAAATGTTTTATTTCTGTTTACGTAGTTTTGTATAAACACTTTTACAACAAACAGCACAAGGCCTGTAGCGGCGACTTATCGATATCAACCGTAATAATAACACGCGAAGGTGTCCCCGCACTACGGAAACCCTTGGAGGCGTTTCCAGTGTAATCGCAGTTTTATATTATAAGGTTTGTAGTGCGGAAGTCTTGTCTCTGTGGAATGAATAACATTTTCGACAGCAGCTCTGTATTCATTTTTAAGACGAATGTAAAAGACTTATTGTAAATTACTTTTGTAGGTACCTACAACTTACTGTTGTTTATAAGTGGTAGGTACCAACTAACATAACGAGGGTAATTGACTTGTTGTTATGTCAACGTTAACCTAACACGCAGGTCATGGGACAAAAAATACCTAACAATCATCATACATCAAACTACAAACTTCAGGTCGTTCACTGCGGACCACCGACAGCCATTACATTATACTTTAGCGGGCTCGCTATGGTATAATTCAGTGGTATTTTTCCAATTACACTAGCTATACAATCAGACATTCACAATAGATAGAGCCTACCGCCAATAATTGTAAAGTGCGCTCACAACCTCACGCTGCAGCGCGGTGCAACCATAGGCAGACTAGACTACACTCATTTAGGGAAGGTGCAACTGCGCCCGCTATTTTGAACTTTTTTGTCGTCAGCTGTTTGACAATCATATCCCCCCGCGCGCCTCGCGACATCCCCCGCACCCCGCAGACAAAACCCCCTGCGCCCCGTTCCCCCGCCGCTAGTAAGCCGTGCGTAGTGCATCTCTGCGCAACGCTCGCATCGCTAGTTACAAACCATCGCCATTTTTATCGATCTGTCGATGAAATTTCGTGGTCGTCGTCACCCCTTCCGCACCGCACCGCACCTCCCCGACTCCCACCGACGTCGCTAGCCCGCAGCCACCGCTCTGCCAGCAGCGAGCGCCGGAGTGCGCTCGACGGAGCAGGGGCGATACCCGGCCGCGAGGCGGGGGGGACCCGGGATGAACGGCTCCCCCGGCGACGTCGCGGGGGGCGCGCGCCTAGCGGGGGCAACGTGCGCACGGCGCAGGCGCGCGGGGCCGGGCGCCAGTCCCGCGGCCGCCGCCAACCTGCGCGCACGTGTGCGCGCTGAGCTCGGCCTTAACAATCAGCTGATCGGCGCGCGCCCCGCGGCGCACATGCCGTGAGGCCGCGTCCACCGTCATGACGGGCTACGCCCGCGGCGAGGCCGATTTCGCCGCCGACCGCTTCCGGCGGGATGCGCGGCCCGCCTCGCTCGCCCCCAAGGACTACTCGGTGCCTTTACACGTAGACTGCAGTATCGAATACGAGCTTCCCGACTGTGCCAAGCCGCCGCAGGGCGTCAAGATCGAGCCACTGCTCATGATCCACCCCTCACATTTCCGGAGGCTCGAGAGCCTGCGGCGTGTGCCGTTCGTCAACAACCTGCCGCGAGGAGATGCCGCCGCCGCGGCAGCCGTAACGCCGGGCAGCCGCGCGCGGGTCCCTCGCCAGGCGCGGCGCTGCTGCCGCGCGGCCCCTGCGCCGCCCGCGCCGGCGCCGCAGCCCGTGCCAGCCGCGGCGGCGCGCGCGCGGGCCCCGGCGGAGGAGCCAGCGCACCCGCTGGCGTGCTACCGCTTCGAGTCGTTCGCTGCGGACGGCGCGGGTGGCAAGCTGGCGGCCCGCGCGCGGCTCAAGCCGCATCCTTACCTGCCGCCGGAGGCGCTGGACTGTGATATCGCGCGCGCGCTGCCGCCGGCCGCCGCGCACTACGACCGCTTCGACAAGCGCGCGCTGCAGCAGCTGCCGATCTACATGTAGCCGAGCAGCGCCGGAGCGGGCCCCGGTCTCTGTGATGTTTCGTTGTAATTAGTTAGAGTGATAAGTGTCGGCGAGCGTGCCGGCACCGTCCCGGGCCGCGTCCGGCACGCTCGCTAGCGTCTGTGCCCGGGCGGCGCGCGCCCTCGCGTCTGCTCGTTCGCGAACGAACCTAATACCAAATAGTACCTATGTACGTTGATATTGTTTAAACGTTGATTTATGTGTTGTTGTACCGGACGATTATGATGTGTTGTTTCGCCGAGGAACTAAACGTTTCGTATTATCGTTTCGCTCGAGGCCCGGTTCGCGGCCGGCTGCCTCGCCGGGTGTCCCGGTCGGACGGCCGGCCGCTTGCCGGCGCGTCGACGCTAGTGCATACCCACCAACGAAAATATTTATTCGCAAACGCAGTAACCGACGCTTCACGATTAAATTATTGTACCGTCGCCGATTCGTTGCGTTTTTCTGTATAAGATATCATATCGATAATTATATGTTCAAAAATTGTATTATAATAATATGTACCTATAGAGTAAAAAAATGAAAGTGAGAAAAATATTAAGAATAAAACTAGACATAGTTATGTTTTCGAATAGGTGATGAGTTCTAGAGCAGTCCCGAACGGTAATTAGAATCGTATCTCTACTCTCATTTTGTAAGCGGTTATGTTTGTTAAAATTATATATAAAGAGTCCTCTGATGAATAGTCTGATTAACGAATATTCGGCATGTAAAAGTCTTTATAAAACGCTTACTTAGCATATCATAGTATTATATTGTGTCATAGTCCAATGCCAAAAATATAACTATCTTTTTACAAAAATCCCTAAAACATGGTTTTATTTACCTCCAAGCGGCTCGTGTGCGGTCCTTGTGTACAGTGTACGGTAGTGTGTGTAGTCAGTGCTCGTGACCGGACGATACCGGATGCCCTGGATGCGGTGCGGACACGGCGCGGACCCGGCGGACCCCGTGCACGGTGCACGATGCACGTGTAAGTACTCGCTCACCGACTGGAACCTCACATCACTTGTCTCATGTACTACTAAAAATAATTATGTAAATACTCACTTTGTTGACTATCCAACTAGGTATCTCAATCCTAAATGTGCTAACGGAATCTGCTAAAGCAAATCTGCCTCTCACACTTCATGGCGAAATGATATTCTTTAATAGGTTGTCTTGAATAAAATTAGAAAGATTGTCATATAAAGTTATGATCCGAGACAGTAGGTATCTAATGAATGATTCAGTAATGTGCACAGTGATTACCAAAGCTGAATGCACACAGCCCAAAGTAAAAGCGAAATAAATCCAATTTTGTAAAGTGAAAACTAGATATTGCAATCTCTGACAGCAGGATTGAATAAGTAACACGGCTAGCTACGCCGGCACTGTAATTTATATTCCAAGTGACGCCGCGCAAATAAACTAATAACCTTCGTAGCTAAAAGTGAGCATGTCAAGACACGGCTGCTCACTGCTCAGCCGCAATATGTCTCTGATTGTTGTAAAACATATAAATATGGCGAGGAACTTGTTTGGAGTTCTCATAAATTGGTATTTGCAGGAAGATTGCTTACATTTATATCGCCATAAACGTATTGGCGGAGTAATTTACAGCCTGGCATCTCTGTCGCTTGCGTTGAGCGCAGCCGCGGTAATGTCCAGCTGCATGCTACTTATTGAACAAGTCGTTAATCACGACACTCGAATGGGTGACACTTTAATAAGTGCTTCAATCATGCTCAACTCTTTATTGTTGCCCAATCAACATTATAGATTGGGAGGAGAGCTAAACAAACATGACAAAATTTTGACGAACAGCACTAAATTAGACCTCTTGCATTATATACAACGAATTCTTTTGTAACGTGTCACAACTCACAATGATCCTCCAATGCCAGCGCTATGTTTAGCATGTTCATGTGAATGGTGAAAGCATGTCTGTGACGACTGTGACATGAAAACTAAACACATCGAGTGATGTTCTGTTGTAATTGTAACCGAAAATTGTGTCAGAAGTGAACACACTCAACTAGTAGGACCTCCCGTATTAGTAACTGAATGAGTTGATGACTTTCATTAGCAGCAGATGGCACAAGAACTTGTAACATTGTTATTTGGAATACTTAAACGTGGATGCAAACAAATTTAAATCAATCAATCATGTTTAATTGTGAATCAATATAATACTTCATAGCATCTAAATCAGTTGTTAAAATAAAAGAAATCCTAACTAGTGGAGAGAGGTCTTTCAAGATTTTTGTGAGACTCATAAAATTGCTACCGTCTATCATTTCTATGGATTCTAGCACACAGCTTAATGAAACAATAGCATATTATATTATATTCTGATTAATAAATAGAACAATAGTTTTGTAGACTTCACATTCATAATGACAAGCGTGGAGCGATCTTGGAGCGATGGAAGTTTTCGCCGGCGCGTCAGCCGGACGGCACAAGGCGCGGCGGCGCGCGGCCCTCTCACTGCCACGACTCATTCTCCTATTGTTTCGCTCTCAATGACAACACTTCCAAAATATCCGCTAAACAAAAGCCTAGCGTGCACCGCCGCTATTCATTCCACATTTTATTTTCTGTTTGAAAGGCCCTTATACACAATGAGTCGTGAATAATCTACAATAGCTGTTGGGAAAGAAATTATTCAAACTGAATCGCCATTCAGGGAAAGAAGGCTTCAGACGAAACTATTATAATAAAACTCGATTATTACGATTCGTTACATTCATGCAAACCTCTAAGCGCGGCTATTAGCCGAAGCGAGTGTAATTAAGATGCAGTCAAATAGATTTAAAGTGCACGCAGCGGGTACAGACTAGACGTGGGTAGCGGGAAACAGCTGGGCACATCGCGGCCATGCGACGGCACGCACGCGGCCCCGGGCTCTTGCGAGAACGTACCTACTCCATTATCCGACATCACAGCTAGCGACGGCGGCGTTAAATTAGCATCCACGTAATAAAGACGAAATAAACATCGAGACTAATTGATGATTGGAGGCGGCACGATCGCCGTCGCCGTGCCGTGCCGGACCGCATACCGCCCGCCCCGACCCGGCACGGCCCCGGCCGCAACCTGACGGCGGCAAGCCGAATTAAAGCTATACTTATTTATTTTATCTTTGCAGCGACGATAAAAAGTTTATTGTTACTTTTTATGGGTGTGATATTGTGTCCGCACAGATTCGTGCGTCGCCGTTATCTCGCGCAGGGCAACTACGGTCTATAATGCTAATTAAATAATATTTTATTTTGTGCCACATTCTCTGTGGTTTAACGAGCACAGCCCACAGCGCACTGGGAGTCTGGGACCTAAGATATCTCTTTATTACCGACGAAGTTATTTGCGTACCTACTGAGTATTTATTAGCTCTAGACCGTTCAATTTACTGCCGTGCCATTAGGCGATTCAGACAACTATCTTATTGATACGCATAAAAGCTTTCAAAGTAGTAATACGTGCACATGGTAATCTCATATATTGCTGGCAGTAAAACGGCAGTAACAGTAATCGGCAAGATTCGCTGTGTAGCGAGACGTTTAAGATAAGAGCACTCGTAATAACGATCACGAATTATAACGAGCTCCTTCGTCACGGCCTGATAACTGCGGCTCGCGATCAGAACGATCAGAGCGAGTCCGTAATTACCGGCTTCCTCGAAGCGCATTACACACAGTAGTTACAGTTAAACGTCGCCGAGCGCCGACTGAACTCACTTCGGGTGAAATTCGATTCCCGAAACGCGAGTATAATTTATCGTCGGTATTATCTCTCGTAAAACGAAAACTCAATTTATGTTCGTCCGCCACCCGCCGTCATAAAACATAATATTATCGACATCGGCCCCCTCCCTAGGCGATCACGAAACTAAGCAAGCATCGGCCATTTTAAGTACCGAACTTGACAGGCGGGCTTAGAGTAAGAAAGCTATAGAGCATCGGGTAGCGTGGCCACACATGAAACAAAAAACTAACTTGACTAACATAGGCTACATGAGTAGCTGCCTTGAAAAAACTGGCACGCACTGAGAGACGGAAATAGTATTGCTTTATCCTTTTCTGTTACTTATAATAACTCAATACTTTATCCCTTTCTTGTGGAAATGAAATGGAGATACCCGCCGTCTATACTTTTCTTTGTCTAAGCAGGCGGGTGTCGCAGTGCGTCCCGCTCGCACTCCCGCGCCGGGACTCGGGAGTGAGGAGCACAGCGCCGGGAGTAGAACTCTTTCATGTGCCGCGCCGGAACAGGGAGCGTTCTGCACGATCTCACGCTATTTTATTTTGTAAATACCATGCTCCATATCGCAACACCGCCTTTTGGTATTCGTTAGTTATTACTGGAAAGTTGAAAAACTACTTACTGCCCAGTCTGTATCTACCTACTGCCCAGCCAGATAGTTAGAAAAAAATTAAGTAATGGATCATTGATAAAATAATTTGTAAATCACATTGTGTTGATAGTAAATAGCGCGTTGCATGGTAGCTAGGTATGTAGCGCGCCCGGCGTGTCAGCGTGGCGCCGCGACCTACTGCGATCAGCTGATTGGAGCGCGGCGCGGGCGGGGCGGTGCGGCGCAGCGGTGCGGCGGCGGCGGGGAGGGGGGTGCACACGCGCACACAACAGCTGATACCGGCTGAGATAACCCGCCACCGCGGCGCGTCGCGACGTCGACGACGCTTCACGTACCTAATTAAAGGACGCAAACCCAAGTACCGTTGCTCGCTCCGCTCCATCTCCGTCGCTCCACGCTCGCCTTTCGAATGCGAACTTCGAACATGCAGTCCACTGAAATTGTAAATACAATTTCACGGATTATTAAACTACGGCCGCGGGTAGGAGTCGGTAGGACGACATTAATGGTAGGCGTTCACTGTGAGTTACACTGTGAGTACGACGCCTATTTGAACAGTACGATACGGGTTTAACGAAGTCCTTCGCTCTTTGCTGAATAAAAATAATTGCAAATGTTTACTAACGTGTCATCGCTTCGCAGATGAGATCTCGAGTCACGACTCGTTATAGTAGTTTATTTCCACAAAACGGCACTAGAAGGCATACTTTATAGGTGCGTTCACTTAGCGTTAAGTGGTGATGTTGTTCATTTGTGGCACGAAGCTCTGCTGCCACTGACCACCACTAAGTACTCGACGTTCTCATAAAACTTACTTCGTAAGTGTTAACATTAGCGCCCACACAATCAATTCGATGGTCGTTGAACAAACCTAATAAATACCTGATAGGTAATGAAGTAACGCAAGAATATGGCCACAAGGTCGAATTAGTTCTGATTTATAACTCCCGTCAATGTAGATGTTAGTTTATTTCCAACCGTGACATATATGTATAAAGGTTCATTGGAAAATTATTTACCCATATCTGAGTGTTTAACTCTATGCTATCGTAACCATATCTGAGTGTTTAACTCTGTATGCTATCGTAACCATATCTGAGTGTTTAACTCTGTATGCTATCGTAACCATATCTGAGTGTTTAACTCTGTATGCTATCGTAACCATATCTGAGTGTTTAACTCTGTATGCTATCGTAACCATATCTGAGTGTTTAACTCTGTATGCTATCGTAACCATATCTGAGTGTTTAACTCTGTATGCTATCGTAACCATATCTGAGTGTTTAACTCTGTATGCTATCGTAACCATATCTGAGTGTTTAACTCTGTATGCTATCGTAACCATATCCGAGTGTTTAACTCTGTGTGCTATCGTTACCAAGACTAGGTAAAATACATAAATATGGCATTTAAATAGCAGACTTATTTCTTCTTTGTTTAATTCAACCAACAGTTGGTAACAGTCTAAAGATAAGAATTTGTAAGTAATTGCAATCTAGGATATGGTTATCCTGGTTCATTTGCTGCTGTGAGTCCGCTTTGAACAATTGTAAGATACCTACCAATGACTTATAGTAGTGGCTTATCCATCGATATATTCCTGCTTATGAGGAAGAAAAAGAAAATTAAATACCAGAACTAATTTCATAATTTGCTGTCCTGAATCCATTGAGTACTTACCACATAAAATGCTGGTCCTGCTCCACAACCACAACTAATTGATTAACACTTGAAAATACTGTTGGAGCTGCTGAAGATTGTATGACTATCTTTGCATTGTATAAACTCAATTTCCTTTGTATTACTAATTGCATACTACAGATGTGAATTCCATGTATGTACTATACCTTATTTACCATTTACTTGAATGTGCGCTGGCGGCTGATAGTATGTCATGCTCACACAAATGTCTCGCTGGAGTGTGTGTTGGATGGATCATTTAGCTCCCTTCAGAATGGTTGAGCTGAATGGTGCTGATCTATATATCATGTTCGTGAACGGGCGCCCCGTCAGTTAGGGCTGGTCATCACTTAGCTGCCTCGGCTTATTTTTAATTATTTTTTTGGATTGTGGTTTTCTTACTATTTGCTGTACTCTGGACGCTTTTAACGCGTACGTTTTTTTTTTAAGGTCAATGTGGGCAAATCCGTCTACGGGGCTATTCCGTATGCATGCATTTAGTACTCATTCCAGAATAGTTACGCTGTTACTGATTCGGTCGATAAAACAGGATCACTTTTTAGTTCTATCTATGATTCATAGATGGAGTAACGTTGTTTACAAGAGTAAAAAAAATATGTTTGAAGTTTAGTTGTGTTCCGAACGCGGAACTCAAGTCTTGCGTGCTGACGTTTCTTATAAGGTAAATATTCAATTTTACAAGTTGCGATTTCCTGAGTATGCATATCATGTAGTTTAATAAGTGTTTCAACGGATTTTTCTATTTGTTTTGAATCAAAACCAGTAGATACAGAAATAATAGTTTAAAAAAATATGTAACCTCAAGATGGTCAAGTGGGAAAATCCGTCTAATATCAAAGGGGCTAAATCGTCATATACCGGAATTACCCCATTGCAGATATTGTCAACCTTTTTCATCCTTCATTTTAGATCGAGATGAGGTGCCACAGAATTCAATAGTAAAAAGAATTAACTTGTCAAAAGATTCGGAAAAAACGAATGATTTCTATTTAAATGATGAAGACGACGCAGTGTTCTTTTGCTAGATTAAAAAAAAAAATTTTGTTCTTTTGTTTTTTGACTCTTTTGTTTTTTGTTTATGCTATCACTGATTGATCATATTCAGATATTTTATTTCTATTTTATTTTCTAATATTGTATTTTGAAAACTTGAAAGATTTATGTTTGATAATTAGGGATATTTTTTTTTATTTCATTTGTAACTGTTTTTGTTTATGCTCTCACTGCTGATAGATGAGTTAAAATTATAATTCATTAAATTATAATAAAAAATATATTCATTTGTAATGTTATATTTTAAAATTTAAAGATTTACGGTGTTACGTTATACCTAAGGAAAAAAATCAAGAACCTACAACTTTCAGTAGGTATGTTTCGTTGAATATAATATTTCATTTTTAACACTAATAATATGTCACTATGAATAAAACCATTTATTTTCGGAAACTGATTTTTATTGAAGTACATTTAAATTAGTTTTCAAACTTCTTGAAAAGGTTCAAAATCCCTGGTTACAAAAATACGCCGGATTAGCCCCCAAAAAAGATTTTAGGGAATAAAACGTAAATTCAACCGTATTTTTATGACGTTACAAAACATTTTTCTTCAACATGTGCTGTTACTTGTTTACAAATTGCATACTTTGATATAACGGCATAATTCTAGGAAAATTTGCTACTAGATGGATTTGCCCCAATCCTCGGGAAAATCCGTCTAACGACCGTTTTTAAAAAAAACATTTTTAGTTAAATATGAAGGGATGTTCTGTTGTTTCGAATGGATGTATATTATAGACAACAAAATTCTTTATCGCTTAAAACCATCAAATTTATATTAAAGTAGTTAAGTGTACCAGTTATAGTCAACCAACTTCAACTTTCAAAAATATATGACGGATTTGCCCACATTGACCTTACATCGTTCTCACATATAATTGCAAATTCAACATTAATGATGTAACTAATATTTTTGTAAAAATATAATTTAAAAGAGTGTCCATGGAGTTTCTTGCCCGTTCTTTTCCATAGGTATCTACGCTTTGGAATGGGCAACTAGCTTCATATTTTCTGACTGACCGACTTCTTGACAATTCAAAAGTGCCTGTAAATGGTTTAATCGAAATAAATGCTTTGAGTATGCGTTTGAATGCACGGTCCGATAAACATGAATTAAACTAGTCCTGAAAATGGCCGGAAATAGGTTAGCTTCTTCAGTACTTACTACATATGTATGAGATAATTATTAACTCTATCAAATGCTTTACTGACTTGTAGTATTTCACGTTCTCTATTAATAAACGATACTGGTGAAGGCACAACATGTTAATTGATATTAAATGGTGTATCACAAGAAAAGGATATTGCTCATTAACTGCTCACAATGCAACATCTTAGCTAATTGCTCGACTTGAGCATGCGACTTGTGTTATGTTATGGATTCTAATTTCCGAGTTGTTACAAACATGGTGTCGTATCCGCAAGAAAAGTGTTGTAAGTACTCTCTTAATTTTGTATGTTGATGCAAGTTTCTTTTGTTCTGTGGATGTATGTGCGAGCGCCGGCGGGCGGCCGCGCGTGTTTGTAAACGCGCGGCGGAAGCGAACGATAACGAGAATTACCCAAAGCATACCGTGCCCAAACCCACCCAACTTGCCTTTACTTCACGAATGAAAATCTTTTCATATCGCTTCACCGAGCTGCCTTTCATACGCATTGTGTGATAGCTTTGAAATACCTTCCATTGTATCGTAACTCAAAGATGTCCATTGTATCGGGATGTTGCTTGGAGTCGGGAACCTAAACAAAAAGGCTCTCTTATGAGAATTTTCTTTTATGATTCTTTCAAATTTATTAGCGAAGAGTATGGAACATGTACTTATAGTTAGTTACAGTATATATGGCAAGAACATGAACAAAACAGTTTGCATCGCGGTGTGGAGAAGTATAACATTGTACCTTTCTCGTGGAGGCAGACTACATTATAAATGTTAATGATTGAGAAGCGCTGCGTGTTTTTGCATCATTGGGAACATGTTCCGACGACGATGATTACCGGAGTTACCACGAATACATTGCAATATAGGTGGGCCTTTCTCTACTAACTGGAAACTTGTCTATTGACAGTTGTCCCAACCCTATTTTTCTAGAAAATTAAAATATAATATGTTAAGTCGATAGATAGTTATAATATAAATACATATAAAAAAGAAACCATTGTAATTTTCCCTTATTTTTCGAATTATAGGCTATTTTGTAAAAAAATGCGGCAGAGGACTGTTTTCCCACCCAGAGGACTGTTTTTTCCACCCAGAGAACAGTTTTTGTCAATGTTTATATGAAGAAAAACACAATATTAATTATTAAATGTAATTTAATAAAATCCCTGTTTACTTATCAATGCAGACTTATTTCTTAAAAACAGGTACAGGTATATTAAAATAATAAAATATTCATTTCCCTTTTAGGGCAATATCTGGGTTTGGCAACTTCTTTAATACTTGGATACAGGACACATCAGAAACATCATTTTCATCGACTCCGAATGTGTGTCCTTTGTCATCACTTTTTAAGAATGTTACTGTTAGTTCGCCTTCTTCCGTGTCTATCTTATTGATTACTGCAACATAACAATATTCAGTGTTTCTTACTAGAAATTTAACCAAGACATAATCACCGATGGTGTAATTCTGTTGGTTGATTGAACTAGGTCCAGCCAGTGCAGCGTCGTCGTCGGTCTCCATTGTGGAATCCTGTGAGTTGTCCATGTTTTCACTTTCAGAGTCTGTGAAAGTGAAAACAAGGCAAACAACTTTTTGGCCTCAAGGCCTTTTTTTTTCGGATGGGAAATCATCAAATGACTCCTCCCGCTCTGGGTAGAGCGGAAGGGAGTGTCAGACTCTTACTGACTAAAACCCACCCGTGTTTCTTCCTTCGCCCTTTATGTTCCGGACCAGCGGTAACCCTTTCGGACAATCCCGCTGAGGCCTCAAGGCCTTCTTTTTTAATTTTGGCGAATCATACATTTTGGTAAGTTTAGTGTTAGGTGTGTCTACATTTTTCTTTGTCTTAGCTTTTCCAAACGTTCTAATCTCCTCCTATACTTCTCGCATTTTTTTCTGTAATACTCGATCTTTTTGTCTTTATCCTTTATAATTTTGTCACGTTTCTTTCTAGCATTACGCTTTCTCGCATTACTTGCATCATTTCGTGGAGTGGTCATAGGTAGTATTGATGGAGAGACAGAACTCTGAGGAGAAGGTGAACCCTCGGATTCGGGTGTATTTTGTCGTACAAAATTGTTTGTAATTTCTTTCAAAGCTTTTTTTTGCGCGATAGGTAGCACAGTGCTTTCTCCATTCTTTAGTCACAGCTTTGTGTTCACGTCGACTCATATCTTTATCTGACTTTCTTGTACCTTTTTCCTTCTTTCTTTGGTAGTTTCGTCGTTCTTTTTCCTTCGATTGCTCTCTTTTTTTACAGGGTCATTTTTTAGCCGTTGATATCTTAAGCTCTCTGCAATTCGTTTCTGCTCTTTTATTTCTTCTTTGGTGGCATTGCGGCAATACTAAAACAATAAAACATACTTTCGATATTTAAAAAAAACCGTAAGGTTTTAAAAACAGGTAGTTACTAGGTACGTATTATTTTATATTCCAAAATCCATAATAATAGAAAACAAAAGACCTGATTTAGCGTGACAGGCCAATGTAAGAAAGAAAGAGGCTATAGGCAAACAGTAGGTTAGTGCAGACTATAAAAAATATTAATAAAATACATGGACGTCAAATAAAACAGTCCTCTGTCACATTGCACAGTCCTCTGTGTTATAAATTTCCAGAGGACTGTTGCACAGAGGACTGTTATTTTTACGTAAAAATGTCATACCACGTATCAGTTTAAATATTACTTCATAACACAGAAACAGCTATAAATTATCACACTGAGCAATTTTTTTGTTAAATAAATATAATTATAACACATAAAACACAGTAAAATAGACTTACCAGAGGAATGTTCACTCAACACTACAGAGACGTGGCTCCCACACAGACGCGGAGTTGTCACTGCGCAAAATGGCGGCGACTTGTTTAACATGGGACCGAGCAAACTTCACACTGTTAACGTTCCGTTTCACGCGAAATTTAACCACAATAGTGTTTAGTAAGTTTGTGGCGCGATATTCAAATTGTGACAGAGGACTGTTCAAAAATGTATGGACAAAATTCGAACACTAGTTTTTAGTCCTAAAAAATTCTCTAAAATTATAATTGTTTTTTGTTCACATGCATTCAATATTCTTTATGTTCATAGAGTTATAAGATTTTAAATTTTTAAATACAACTAATAAAAACCGAACCGAATCATACTCGATCCGGAATTAGGACATAACAGAGGACTGTTTTTAGTGGCTTTTAGACCGAATTTATGAAATGATTATGATTCTAAATATTGATTAAGCTTGGCTCCTTAAATAACAGGTTATATATTATGTGTTTTAATAAATAAAACTATGCATTAATATAGCCAAAGTAAAAAAAAATGCTTGGACCATGATTTTCCTGTTAGTAGAGAAAGGCCCAGGTACATTTACCATACATGAGCAGTTACTGCCATAGCCACGCGCATAATGTAGCTGCTATAACATCAGAGCATCACTTTGCCTGTAAAGCGTATAGAGCAACTAATAATGTAGTACCTACCAACTTAGTTAAAAGTAATACAGGATTAATATAGAAAGTAGAAATCCTTATATTAATGACCGTACGGTACTATTAAGTGGATAATTTTCGGCGTGCACATTATCGCTCCTGCACATGGCCGATACATTCTCTCAACTTTCAGTTCCACGTACATTTAGGATATAACCTCGAGACTGGTTCCGCTCATTAGACCACCGGCGACCAATTACCGTGAAATGCTCATATAACTCGAAGTAAGTTCTTAAGTTAAGCACCCGGGCTCGGTTCACGAGGGACCATTGCGTAATGTACGAGCCGATTAAGTAAACATTTACTGTAATTTGAAAGTAATACGCTTTCGATATTTATTTAAAAGTCGTGTAAAGGTATTTATCAACATTATAGAGTATTGTGAAATCAGACCGCGGCAGTATGTCCAACTGCTCATGAAACTATTAACAACATAATATATTGCCTCAGTGGTCTGTCTCTCATGGCGAACGTTCGAAAGTGTCACCGCTAGCTGTATTTTTATGCAAACTACTGAATAACTTTGCATCCAATTCAGTTATTTTTCCAATTTATAATTGTTATTTTAATGCGTTGTATTGAATTATCTAAAATAAACAAGTCTATATGTTAATAACAGTAATTAATAGACTTGTCAATGTGAAAGTCATCTAAGTCAGTGTATATTACTTTCTGAAGCGCACGCCGAGTACACAAAAAGCTTCGCCAAGTTCTTAACCTTTATTTTGTTTTATAGTACGTATTTGTTAAGCGGTCTGATATTCTTCTTTGTAGTAACTACGTATTTGCTGAGCGGTCTGATATTCTTCTTTGGTTTCTCTTTAACTGCGCTGCCCATGACAGCGATATTAATGAATTTTTGAATTACTATATTATTTTTAACAATCTGTTGTTCCAGTTCTGTTGTATAATATTTAGTATTCCATAAAAGTAAGGTGATCCTCGCCTCATCCTCTCTTCCTCCTCACCCTGCCTTCCTGCGAGTATATTCATGCCTCGCTGGAATAGTGTGAACAGAATAATTTAAGCAACCGTTAGTCAGCTCTCGGCTCGTCTATATTTATTAATAAATACATTTCGAATGCATTGCTTCGCGGATGTTGTTCGTTTCAACACTTATGTGAAAAGTGCTAGCGGCGGCCGATGATTAATATGAGTTGAGTCAATACACGAGTATGCTTGAAACTCGTTATATTTGGTGTAGTGTCAGTGCGGACTTGTGGAGGCTCATTCTTTGTCAGGTCTAGTGGCGGATGAGGGGCCGTGTCGTGAACTCGTGACATTATGTTTTACATGAAGATGTGTTCTTTCGTCGTTCGAGGGCAGTAATAAATACGTGTATTGCACTATTGCACGCTTATGCTGCATGTAATGTATAACTACAGACGTGCTGCATGCTGGCTGATCTTGTTCTGTGCCAGGCGGCGGAGTCCGACGTGTGATCGTGTCCCGCGCCCACGCCACGCGTAACATCGTTACAATTACATATTATTATTTTAATGAGATAATTAAAAAGAAAACAGGTTTGCTAGTTACCTACCTTCTGCTTCCTACATATTTTTAATTGAAAAGGTAAATTCATTAGTGCGGCTAGGTAGACGACCAGTCTGGCCTGAGAATAATTAAATAAAGTAGTTGTACGTGAGCAGTTTTATAATAATTATGAGTTTTCATGAAGGTACTTTATTGCTAATTTTATGATACGAGTGCAAAGTGGTACCTACTCAATTACTCATATAGGTACATACGAGCCTGACGTGTTGGCTTGTGGAGCTACTTGATGTGAACTGGTATTTCTAATAACAACGGTACCAACCTTGCACACCACATACCTACTATAATCCCACTGCTGGGACACAGGTCTCCCCTCGGTGAGAGGGAGTGGGCCGTAAATGGCCACACGGGCCCAGTGCGGAAATAACATGTTTTAAAATTCTCGGTTCTAGGAGATGCCGGTTTCCTCATGATGTTTTCCTTCTTCTTTTTGAGAGCAGTGGTGATGAAATAGTTTACACAAAGTAAAGCGCCTGTCTGGGCTCGAACCTACGACCTACAACTCGTAAGTCGCGGCCGTTATCACTACGCCACCGCTGCTCTCACATATTTACTAAGGTGACATACTATACACGAGCCAACCCGACCACTATGTAATATACTTTTCAACACACTTGCTCGTAAAGTGGCTCTTATTGAACCGCTTTTAGGTCCATAATGCAGTGTATTAAAAACACGTGCTTTTTCTTTACTTTAATCCACATGTGCTTTATTTCCACAGATAACTATTTACTAGTCGGAGATGCGCGCTTTTTTAATCTCATCAATTCACTTTTTTAGGGTTCCGTAGCCAAATGGCAAAAACGGAACCCTTATAGATTCGTCATGACTGTCTGTCCGTCTGTCTGTCTGTCTGTCTGTCCGTCCGTATGTCACTGCCACTTTTCTCCGAAACTATAAGAACTATACTGTTGAAACTTGGTAAGTAGATGTATTCTGTGAACCGCATTAAGATTTTCACACAAAAATAGAAAAAAAACAATAAATTTTAGGGTTCCCCATACTTAGAACCGAAACTCAAATTTTTTTTTTCATCAAACCCGTACGGGTTTGATGAAAAAAATTGAGTTGGGTATCTATGGATAGGTCTTCAAAAATGATATTGAGGTTTCTAATATCATTTTTTTCTAAACTAATAAAATAGTTTGCGCGAGAGACACTTCCAAAGTGGTAAAATGTGTGTCCCCCCCCCCCCCCTGTAACTTCTAAAATAAGAGAATGATAAAACAACAAAAATATATGATGTACATTATCATGTAAACTACCACCGAAAAGGGTTTTTGAATCCTTTGTGAATCCTTTTTAAAGTCTTTGTGAATCCTATGCAAGGGCCCACGGGCTCAAGTACAATGCACTCAAGAGTGAACTGATGGTTTTCAAAGCTGGTAATAAAAGCTACTCTAAAGTACCACTTATCACACTGGACGGCATACCATTAAAAAGAGTTACTAAATTTAAGTACTTGGGCCACTGGGTGAGTGAAGACCTGAAAGATAATTTAGATGTGGAAAGGGAGCGCAGGTCGCTGGCTGTCCGATGCTGTATGTTGGCCCGTAGGTTCGCCCGTTGTACTGCACCAGTTAAAGTTACGCTTTTTAAAGCCTTCTGCCAATCCTTTACACGTGCAGCCTGTGGGTGAACTTCACGCAGAAGGCATATAGCGACCTGCGCATCCAATACAACAACGCTTTCCGGGTGTTGTTGGGGCTGCCGCGTTTTTGCAGCGCGTCCGGTATGTTTGCCGACGCAAATGTTGACAGCTTTTCAACCGTCATGCGCAAGAGATGCGCATCGTTATTATATCGGTTTCGCGCCAGCCCCAACACTATCCTGAGGACGTTGGCTGACCGCTGGGACTCTCCGATTCTAGGACGCTGGATACGACTCCATGAATTTATCTTATATATCTTATCTTATCTAAAATTTATTTAATTACCCGTTAGTTTAGTTTATTTACTAACACTAGATATAAGGCATTTTATACTGGTACTAACAAACTATGGAACTTGATTCTGAAATAAATGTTTATTATTATTTATTATTATTAATGTATATTTCTCTATGCCAGTATTACTTTCTAGTTCCATACTAACTAAACTACAATTTGACATACGACAACACTACGATCAGTTTAAACATTATTTTGTGTTTATTATATTTTTTCTATAGGCTGTTGTTGTAGGCGGCTGTTGTTGTTTTTGTCTGTGGCTGTAGTTTAGTCAGTGCCATTGACTAATACATATATTTAAAATAAGAGACAGTGCGTTTATTTACACCTGCGCGCGCATCGCTAGTGCTGGCTAGCACGGCGCGCGGCAAAACAAAACTAGCGCGCCATTTTCCAAAGGCTTGTGTTTAAACGCCTACCAGAAAAGTACCTATTTTACTACCAAAAAATTGGAAATACCTGCCAGAATGGATAAATGCTCACCACATTGTGTTTCATAAAGTATTGTAGAAATGAACCTATTTTCCTTTTTATTCTATGCCACATCCTATGTCGACGGAGCCCCGCTTCGCGGGGCCACTATTTCTGTGTAAAGAGGTTGAATTATCCTAACCAAACCTAACCTCGGGGTGCCCTTCGCTCGCTCTTACATCCTACGTCACCAATATTTTTCATTTTGGGTATTAATGTTACTATTTCAGGGAAACGATTTGGTAAGCAATTATCCATTTTGGTATGTTCAACAATTATTTTGGTGAGCATTTAAATTGTACCATTTTCCAAACAAGTTAATATTTAAAAATACAAGTCTGTTTTTTTCCTTGCAAGTGTGTTGAAAAACGTCGTATGAAACGCGTGTGCATTTGATCATTAGACTCTCGGCTTTCTTATCGCGCTCGCCTGCGGCTCGCGCGAACAATACCGCCTCGAGCATGATGATCAACATAGCACACATGTATCATAATGTACTATAATAAACCACACCATAATCAGCCTATAATGTTCCAACTCCTGGGACACAGGTCTCCTCTCTGTGAGAGGGAGTGGACCGTAATCCACCACGCGGGCCCAGTGCGGGTTGGCAGATGTCACATGTCTTCGAATTTTTGGTTCTAGGACATGCCGGTTTCCTCACGATGTTTTCCTATACATGATGTTTTATATACTTAATACAAACATTTATTATAGTAATACGATATTGTCCGCGTATTATTATTTATACCGTTAATTAACACCACGATAATTATGAATTCTGTGAAATAATAATAGCACGTTGTTTTCGACGTGTTTTGGCGTGTTTTGTAATCAATTCATACGTTCCGGTAAACAAACAGCGGCCGCTACTCGTACACCGTGTGTCTATGTATTATTCATGTGATTATAATATTGTAGTTTCAAATAAATATCAATACCGTCGTTTGGTAGAATGGTAGATAATTAACACGCCCACGATGCAAGTAGCGCGTGTCGGCTTGCTGTGCAGTGCATTCCTGCTTGTGACAACTCAATTCAGATGTTTAATTCAGCGAGATTCATTAGACAAAGATCGAACTTTGCGACGCTCTACCGTGCATCCGCTGGAAAACAATCACAATACATTATGCATAAATAGTAAATACAGTAATGTATGGTACTTGTCAATGCGTCAAACATAATTAATTGTAACATTTCATAAATCAATATTTATGCAATGTAGTGTAGGTACGTCAGAAGTGTTTCGTGATTCTGAAATTAAACTGAAAAGAAAACCTTGACGCGTTCGAGAAAATATAAAAGCCATAAATGTATGTACCATGGTCTGTGCCTGAATGTACCAGGGTCTATGCCTGAATGTACCATGGTCTGTGCCTGAATGTACCAGGGTCTATGCCTGAATGTACCATGGTCTGTGCCTGAATGTACCAGGGTCTATGCCTGAATGTACCATGGTCTGTGCCTGAATGTACCAGGGTCTATGCCTGAATGTACCATGGTCTGTGCCTGAATGTACCAGGGACTGTGCCTGAATGTACCAGGGTTTATGCCTGAATGTACCAGGGACTGTGCCTGAATGTACCAAGGTCTGTGCCTGCATGTACCAGGGACTTTGCCTGAATGTACCGGGGTCTATGCCTGAATGTACCAGGGTCTGTGCCTGAACGTACCAGGGTCTATGCCTGAATGTACCATAGTCTGTGCCTGAATGTACCAGGGTCTATGCCTGAATGTACCATGGTCTGTGCCTGAATGTACCAGGGACTGTGCCTGAATGTACCAGGGGTTGTGGATTTAACAGTGGAGTCTTAGTAATAGGGTCCCCTATTACTAAGACTCCACTGTACGTCTGTCTGTCTGTCTGTCACAAGGCTGTATCTCATGAACCGTGATAGCTACAGAGTTGAAATTTTGACAGATGATATATTTCTGTTGCCGCTTTAACAACAAATACTAAAAACAGAATTAATAAATATTTAAGGGGGGCTCCCATACAACAAACGTGTTTTATTCGGCGTTTGTGCCTTGTGGTACGGAACCCTTCGTGTGCGAGTCCAACTCGCACTTGGCCAGTTTTTTGTTACCTACCTTTTTCATTTCAACACAAACGGCATACCTACCTAGATAATGTTTTAATTTTATTTACAACTGACAAACAATCATAATGAACGTCTCGCAATGTTCTACGATATTATTAATTTATAATTTGGAGGTGTTCTCGCGAAAACACCTCCAAATTATAAATTAATAATCACTGTATAGTGGTTCTCAAAGTAACGTCGGTATGTGTTTGCACTGAATACATAGTTATATGTGGGTTAATATTCGTCTGATCGTACGCGGACATGACTGCCGGCGACCGATCAGCTGTTGGTGCGCGTCGGACACACGGCGAGTCACGCATCGCCGTCGCACAGTGGGTACGAAACTGCTATATGAGGGACATAGGATTTTTTTTACAAATTCCATTTTTTTTAAATACCTATCGAAAGATCTGCCATTCTGCTGAATAATTGTTATAAAACGTTTTTCTCTAAAACTGATAGTTGGCCCGGAAAAAAATATTTTCAATTGTTGTTGTATGGAAAGAAACGGAAACTGCTAAAATTTGGCCAAGTCTTGACAGATCTTGCTTTAAAACTACTTTATTCTTCTTTATTCTTATTTTTTGGCTCGTTGGCTATAAGTATACGCTATCAGCGCGCACCCATAGTTGCCTGTTCAAGAGTTATGAGGTTCAGAAAAATGAAAAAAAACCAAGTAAAAGGTACTTTTTTTAAAATAATATCATAGAAGAAATGATTGTGTTACATTAAAATATTTATAACTAAGAAATATTAATCATTTAAAACATATGTTTTATTGAAAAAGGTATGTACAAAAATATAAACACATTTTCGAAATTAAGCCAAATAATAAATGTAAACAAAAAATGTTCACTGTTTGTGATTACTTTCCAACAACAAAGACAATTTTGTTTAAATTTATTATTTGCTTTAATTTTAAAATATTTTTTTTGTACTTTTTTATGTGATAAGATAACTCTTGAACGGGCAACTATGGGTGCGCGCTGATAGCGATGAATTATAGCTAATGAGCCAAAGAATAAGAATAAAGCAGTTTTAAAGCAAGATCTGTCAAGACTTGGCCAAATTTTAGCAGTTTCTGTTTTATTCCATACAAAAAAATTAAAAATATTTTTTTTCCGGGCCAACTAACAGTTTTAGAAAAAAACGTTTTATAACAATTAATCATCAGAATGTCAGATCTTTCGATAGGTATTTAAAAAAAATGGAATTTGTAAAAAAAAACCCTATGTCCGTCATATAGCAGCTTCGACCCACTGTGCGTCGGTGGGGATGGGGACTGTCCGACTACTCCGACTGAGCGTCCGCCATGCCCGGCATGCGTGGGAACAATTTATTGTGATATTTTTGTACAAACAGTTTTGTTATCGTGATGTTCGGCTGAAATATGTGTAGTGTTGATAGATAGACACATCAACTGCCAGCAGGCAGCAGGCAGCAGTGCCAGCGGAGACTATTTGATAAACATTTAGACCATCATTGTACATGTACATTGTAGATACGTTAGCGTTGCTTTAACAATCTGATTGTTTTCGTTGTTGTTTTAGCTGTAGTGTCTATTTCTGTTCTGATACCAACACTACAGGCTACGTCATATGTTTGTACATTACGAACATTTTGATACGTAGCACGTCGTAGTGCTTATAATGTTAACGATGTCTTGATTTGCAGATTTGCATAGATTGTAAAACTTGCTCTATCAAATAAAGACACGGCTTCTGAACGGGAGCTAGCATTACGTTCACGAGCGCTGCAGACGTTCTCCTTGTGTCGGATGTCGGGAACCTAACTTATCGAACAATGCGATAAATTCGTCTAAAAATAAATGAATATGCACAAAACAAACGTTCATTAACTTTCATCGGGCGCGGCGTAGGTACCTAGGTACCTACTTAGTACATAAACAAACGTAGTCGTTCAAGTCTGCTCAACTGACATAACGGACTCACCTTGTGTTGTGTGCAGGAAGAGGCGGAACCTTGTTCGGTAGCGATAGCGATTACAGAGCAGCCAGCGACAACTGGATCATTATCGTGCGGCCGCGCGGGGCGGGGTGTGACCGTGTGACAGGAGCGCGAGCGCTGCGCCCGCGCATCCGCTGCAGGCTATTAACAAAAACTGTGCAGCATTTCCTGCTTGCCCTTTGTGACACAGATCAACGACGTATCAGCATACGTAGACCTACCTGAGTATTGACGGGTAGACCTTCACAGCGGATATTTTCAATAATCAAATATATTCAGGTGCTGTACGCACATGAAATATGGGGGCACGGCCCGCCAAGACAAGCCAAGCGAAGCGCATAGGGCACTACCTACCTTTTCCTTCATCGTTTTTAGGGTGCCAAAGGGTAAAAACGGGACCCTATTACTAAGACTCCACTGGCCGTCTGTCTGTCTGTCTGTCACCAGGCAGTATCTCATGAACCGTGATAGCTAGACAGTTGAAATTTTCACAGATGATGTATTTCTGTTGCCGCTATAACAACAAATAAGTACTAAAAACAATAAAATAAATATTTAAGGGCTCCCGTACAACAAGCGTGTTTTTTCAGAGTTTTTGCCTTGTGGTACGGAACCCTTCGTGTGCGAGTCCGACTCGCACTTGGCCAGTTTTATTATTTTGAACCCTCATAACTTGGGTTTGGATTATACACGATAAACAATTTTTTCCGGATATGATGTCAATAATGTACTTATTAAACATAATATAAAGTTTCAATTGCATTTAAGATAAGATAATATTTATTTGCTTAAACATGTGTCATACCATACATACAAGAAAATACATGCATACAAGATGCTTCTGCTTTATTTTACTGATATCTAAAAACCTCGATTTCGTCACTGACTCACTGATGATCATCAAAACTCTTAGGATTACTCTAAGAGTCCTCCTGAAACCTCCTGAAGTCCTAGAAAGCTGAAATTTGTATATAAGCTAGTGTTAGTACACAAACAACAAAAAAATCTAAAACTTGGAACTTTTACCCCCCATCCCCTTAAAATAGGGGATGGAAGTTTGTATGAGACTTCCGCAAATTTTGATGCTAGAGGTCTGAAAATTCATATAGGGACCTTGTTGTAAATAATAAAATACATAATATTTCAGGATTTTTAGTAATTCACTCCAAAAAAAAAAAGAAAAAAAAATCAAAAGATGTGAAATCCCACCAAAAACATTTTCATGTAAAATGTTGCCAAGACGAGACCACATATGGCTCGCACGGTCAAAAAGTTGTCAGACCTCATGTAGAGCCAATAAGCTTCTAACTCTACAAGCCCTAACTTCACAAACTCTACACCTTAGTCAAAATATGTGGCTTGGCCGTTTCGCTACCATCACATGGGCGTAATGTGAAAATTTTATTCATTGTTCATTACTTTTCTGTTTTACAATAGTTCTTTTAGTAACGAAAAGGTCAAGCCTCATATTTTGACTAAGGTGTAGAGTTTGTGGAGTTAGGGCTTGTAGAGTTAGAAGCTTGGCTCTACATGAGATCTAATAACTTTTTGAGAGTACGAGCCGTATGGTCTCGTGTTGGCAACATTTTACTTACACGAAAATGTTTTTGGTGGGATATTATCTGTATTTCAAATATAGAAGCAGGCGGGACCCGTTTGAATTTGAAAATATAATAAAAAAACTGGCCAAGTGCGAGTCGGACTCGCACACGAAGGGTTCCATACCACAAGGCAAAAACGCCGAAAAAAACATGTTTGTTGTATGGGAGCCCCCCTTAAATATTTATTTTATTTTAATTTTATTATTTATTATTAAAGTTAAAATACAACTGCGTATTTTGTGAATATTTCAAGTGCCTACCTGTTGCCATTTTTGATATCGAGCAAAAAAGGGCAAAAAAATCGCGTTTGTTGTATGGGAGCCCCCCTTAAATATTTATTTTATTTTGTTTTTAGTATTTGTTGTTATAGCGGCAACAGAAATACATCATGTGTGAAAATTTCAACTGTCTAGCTATCGCGGTTCTTGAGATACAGCCTGATGACAGACAGACAGACAGCGAAGTCTTAGTAATAGGGTCCCGTTTTTACCCTTTGGGTACGGAACCCTAAAAATGGAATGGGTCCCGCATGCTTCCAACTTTTATTTAATTTAAAATTGGCTTGTTTTTAGCTTTTCAGTTTTTTTCAACTTAAGTTTTTTTGGCGCAGTCGGGTTTTTTAGTTTTTTTACTTAATTACTTTTTTTTATTTCCAGATTTTTAGTTTACAAATGTGAAAGATTTCGCAGACGATTTAGTTTTTGGTACAGGACGTGTTTTTTACGATTTGTCACTTCGAATTACTTTTGAAAATATAAGTTATATTTTTGTTTATATTTTTGTAATCACTTTTTAAAACCCTTTATTTGAATACCCCAATCGAGAGGTTTTTAAAAAAAAATTTTTTTGAAGACAATATTATGGCGCCAAAAATCGGCCATTTTTTTTTCAATTTTGATATACCCAGTGTTATTCTCACAATTAAGACGAATCTAAAGGCGCCTCTCAAGCTCAAATCGATCAAGCCGTTTAGGCTACAGAGCGAACTAAAGAAATATACATACCTACATACACTCGAAAGCATAACCCTCCTTCTGGCGAAGTCGGGTAATTATAAAATCAACATGCAACTGTTTAAAATATTTGAGCGAACACATTTTCACGGAACGCCAAACGAGCAACATTTTATCATCGACTACTTTATTGTTATGTATGCAGCGCCACAGCACACTCATAAATATTAACATTAAACCTTGTAGTTAAAATCGTGTATTAACGTGAGCGGCCGCGGGCAGAATACGTAATTAACACAAAGTAAACTCGGTAATTGCCGGCTTTTCTCAAAATCACCACATATAGTTGCCGGTGGGGTAGCGGGTGCGCACGACAGGATCGCGGGGGCGAGGCGCTGGGTGCGGTAATGAAGGCGGCCGGACCGGGCCGAGGCACTTACGTTTTATGTTTCGGCCGCTGATAGCTCAGCAAATCACTCTTATCACTGGCAGTTACGTGCTCTCCAGGAGACGACCACTGCTATTAATCAGCTCCGGCAAAAAGCGGGCCGTTCACTGCAGGCGTTATTCTAAGTAAGAGCGTATTGGTCCCGTTACCTTAAAAGAACGCTGGCGTTTACCTGCGCTGTGCGATTTAACGATCAAATTAGTGGTGTGAAGGGTGCGCCACGCTAGTAAAGTAACTATTATGATTCTACATTAAAACAATTACACTTATATATATAAAACAATAGCCTAGTACTTTAGGACACGACTGTACCCGTGCGCAGACACACCCCCTCCAATATCGCTCAGAGTTCTTTTTACGTAACGACAGCTGTAACACGAGCACACTATGACCCGGAGCGAACCTCGCACGCTCGTGTGGCATCCGCGGTGACGATGGCACGGACGATGCACGCAATGGATGACCGACTTGATCGTGGCACAACTCCTACGAACCCGTCTTAGGTCAACGTAAACATACCGAGGTGAAGATAGCTATTAATTTGAGACCCAAAACTTATATAACAATAAGTCAAGATCACGTTTTCATGTTGTGACGGGCAACAAAAAGAACAATATCCGTGCTGTAGCAGGACTTGAGGGAAATGAAACGATTTCTAAAACATTCTCCATCCGTGCCGCGACGATCAGTTGAGGCGATAATATTATATTGTCATGTCATAGCGTCACATCGCACAGAAGACTCACTTCCAGCAAGGCGCGATGCCGCGGTGTGGTCGGCGCACTTTATGTAGCAACGGTTTGTTTGAGACGGGTGCGCCAAAGTTCACCTAAATTTTCAACTCCGATAATTGGAAATCCGAAAATGTTCTTCCTAAAATTTTTCATCCTAACAATCACAATTCCTAACTACTCTGTCTCTAATGTTCATAATTCCGAAGCATTCAACTTCATAATGTCAGTAGCAATAAACATCTATTATACTTTTATTTTTTTCCTATATTTTCTCAACATAACCATCTTTTACACTATTATTCAAAGTCACATCTTTTTTGTTTGGATTTCTTTTTATAGATTTTTTTTTGTTTAGATTTTATTTATAGCGGTAACCAACATAATATACAAAAGTAACACATTTGTCATGACAACTTAGGATGCAAGAGCGAGCGTAGCGAGCTCGGGACTTGGGGCACCCCGACTCGGACAGGTTAGGTTCGAAGGGCATGGCGGGGGCTCGAGTGAGCGAGCGAACGAGCCCCCGTCATCCCCTTCGTGTTAGGTTCCTTTAAACCCTGTAGACAGAAATAGGGGCCCCGCGAAGCGGGGCTCCGTCGACTACGCCTAACCACATAATTTTGTAGATAAAAAAAAAACTTTGGGATTTCTTTTCTCGGCCACTATGATTTTGCGAACTTTGCGGTTTTCAAATTTACACTAAAAAGAGTATTTTCTATCCAAAAAAAAAATAGCTACTATCATAAAGCGCCGGGTGTGGAAGTACAGTGGTTCCATAGACACAACTCAGTACGTTATGTAAAGCATACACCCAAATAATAATCATACCCTCAAATTAAAACTATAAATAATTATCATCTTCTAATATTATGGTAATTATGTTTAGGGATAAAAGCGTTATGATAAAAAACAGTAGGATTTTAAATATATTTACATTAATGATATTATTAATTACAATTTTCGGAAACATGAGTGTTATGAACGTCGCCGGTAGCACTACAAACAGTATGAATGAAAACTTTAGGATGAAAAATATTAGGAAGACTGATCATTCGGATTACAAATCATTAGGAAGAACAATTTCGGGTAAAGAACTTTAGGTGAGCCAATATGGACCCGTTTGAGACACTGACGCTCAGGTGGCGGCAAGGTACGAGTACTACTCGTTTGAAGCCAACGCAGTCGATTAAACAAAGAGCGATATTTTGAACACTAGATGAGTATATAATTTATTGAGTACTAGAGGCCCGCCCCGGCTCCGCAGGGGTAGATAGATATAGGTATTTAACAAAAATAAGATATAAGGATTTTTCGGCGTTACTATTGCATATTTTAACTTGGAAAAGTAGTTATTGTGACATAACTGTAATAGTTAGACGTATGGTATTGCGGACTTTTTTGTAGATATTGATGTCCTATAAAAGACTAGTACATTACTTTGCTCTATTGTCAATAGTGTCCGCAGCGTACGCGATACCTATAAGGATGTTTTTTTTTTCACACCTTGGGTTATATTATCGAAGTTTTCATACGGATCCCTAACTTTTTTGGAAATATTCTGTCGCCTATGTTCATCACGGATAATGTAGGATTCTGATGGTGAAAGAATTTTTCAAATCAGTCTAGTAGTTTCGGAGCCTATTTAATTCAAACAAACAAACAAATCTTTCCTCTTTATACTATGTGAAATGCGACTAGAAATAAACAAGAGAATACAACAGTGCTACGACGACGTTACGACAACGCTACGACGACGCAGCTACGACGCCCGCCGCTACGATAACGCTACGGCAATGCTACGACGACGGTGTCACGAAAATACTACGACACGACTACGAAAACACTACGACAACACTCTAATACGAGACTTACTTTAGTATACAAACATTAAGGCTACTTCCAAGATACTAACGGAATTCACGACTTGTCACATTTTAATTTGGAATTATCTTGTACACTAACATTCAATAATTATTTCAATAAATAGTCCGTATGTTTATCGCAATGAATATGCGATGCGTTGAACACTCGATTTAACACACATTCGATAAAATGAACATTCGATCTCGATCATTGAATTGATGTTCGTGGACTTGGTTATTCTAGCTATGCTACATAGAACACCCGCGTGAAGAGGTGGTCAATAAGGACAAAGATCTTGATTTCACTCTAAAATTATGTAGGAATACAATGAGACTTCTGACTGTACATTTGCTGGCGTCGGCGTCGGCGTCGGGCTGGGCCTGCAGTCTCGACATAGATCGCAAACTACCGATCGCTAAATAAAAGACATAACACAGAAATAACACCGAAAATAATCGCTTGCCGTAACCATGCTTAAGACAAGTCATTAATCATTTATTTGCCTGAAATATGGTGGGTACACAAAATATTAAATTAAATTATAGCACAGGACATATTGCACCCTCATGACGGGCATGCAAAATTATTGTTAACTAGCTGACCCGACAGACTTGTCGTGCTTTTGATTCGAAAGACACGTGGCGCCATCTATTATCATAATAACGTTATTGTGGTTTTCCTGGGGAACGGCACCTTTTTCGGAATGAAAGGTATATGTCCGTTTCTGTACATCTGACAACGTAGGTATATGCAACATTTCAGGATGATCGGTTTAGGCGTGAAGAGGTAACAAACAAACTTACTTTCGGATTTATAATATTAAGTTAGGATTTACAACAATTGTTTGAATAAAATTACAATTATTAGAACTATTTGAATTACTACAATTTCTAGAAAATTTAAAATTTTCTTATAAATTGTAATACTTTTTACAATAATTTAAATTACAAATATTAGAAATTACAGTGATTTCAATTACCTTTATTATTATTTTTAGCGTTTAATGTCCCACTGTTGGGCAAACGCCTTCCCCAAGTCACACACACAGTCAACACACAGTGTCAACATTTCAAGAGTGCAGACACCCACGAATTGGCATTGAATCGAATCACAGAGCTTGAACAGAGATTGTTTGAAGCCCAAGAGGCGCTATCAATCTCCGAGTGTATCAAGGTCAATAACCAGGTTGTTCGCACTACTAATCTTTTTGATGAGTTGGTAGGTAATAAGTCAAAATCAGTGTGTGAGACAGCTGTAACTATAGATTTGACTGGTGATGATACCATATCATTATGTCAAACTCAAACTCAAACCATTTATTTCAATTAAACCATTTACAGGCACTTTTGAATTCGCATCAGGCGGCGGCCGACGCGATGACACGCGGGGTTGCGATAGTCGTGGAGAGGATCCGGCAGTTGGGTCTCGAGGTGGCATTGCACAAGTCCGAGGCCATGTCGTTTCATGGGCCCCGGAACGCGCCGCCATCGGGATCCCAACTAACGGTAGGAGGGGTTCACATCGGCGTCGGGATGACGATGAAATACCTGGGTCTCGTCCTCGACAGCCGGTGGAACTTCGTGGAGCATTTCCGACGTTTGGCCCCCAAACTGGAACGGGCCGGGGCCGCCTTCAAGCGGCTCTTGCCCAACCTGGGGGGGCCAAACGCCTCCTGCCGGAGGCTTTACGCGGGGGTCGTGCGGTCCATGGCCATATACGGGGCCCCGGTGTGGGCGCGTTCACTGCGGCGGCGAGCCGCCCACTACCTGAACGCGCCCCAGAAGGTGGTAGCCATAAGGGCTATCCGGGGCTACCGCACGATCTCTGGCGAGGCGGCAAGCCTCCTTGCCGGACTGCCGCCATGGGATCTGGAGGCGATAGTCCTCGCGCGCCTGTATGAGTGGCGCGCGGAGGCACTACGCCGGGGGGAGGATCCGCTTCCGCGGCAAATCGCTGCGGAGCGGACGGATCTCCGGCGCGATCTCATGGCGGCATGGAAAGAGCGACTGTCGCAACCCAGCGCAGGGCACGCCGCGATAGCGGCGATAAGACCCCTCTTTGAGGAGTGGCTAGAAAGGCACCACGGCGCCCTCACCTTTCGCCTGACGCAGGTCCTCACCGGACACGGAAGCTTCGGGAGGTTCCTGCACATCATCAGGCGGGAGGAAACGCCCGGGTGTCACCATTGCCAGGATCGCCCAGAGGACACGGTGGAGCACACGGTGGAGGTCTGCCCCGCTTGGGCGGAGCACCGCCGTGTCCTCGTAGAGGCGATTGGCAGCGACGGCGACCTCTCGCGTCCGGCCCTGGTGCAAGCCATGGTCCGGGGCGAGAGGGAGTGGGAGGCAGTCACCTCCTTCTGCGAAGCAGTCATGCTAGCGAAGGAGGTGGCGGAACGGCTCAGGGAGAGAGCCTCCCGTCCCAGCCGCCGCGGGAGACGCTCCGGGCGTCGGGAGCCGCGTGACGACTCCCGGCCACCGTAGGCGCGGGCCTGCGGGCGGAGAGTAATGGGTAGCTCACCGCCCGATCAGGACCAGGCCCGTGCCGGACGGCGCGTACGTGTTCCACGCGCGCCTCAAAGAGATGTCAGCATCGAGGAGGGGCCCCTTAGGGCCGAAGCCTGCCGGGTCAGCGGGATTGTCCGAAAGGGTTACCGCTGGCCCGGAACATAAAGGGCTAAGGAAGGAACACGGGTGGGTTTTAGTCAGTAAGAGTCTGACACTCCCTTCCGCTCCACCCAGAGCGGGAGGAGTCATTTGATGATATAAAAAAAAAAAAAAAAAAAAAAAAAAAAAAGGCACTTTTGAATTGTCAAGAAGTCGGTCAGTCAGAAAATATGAAGCTAGTTGCCCATTCCAAAGCGTAGGTACCTATGGAGAAGAAGTATGTCCTATTGTTATGAGTCACAACAAATAAAAGAAATATATTAAAATTAAGAAATTAATAATAAAAAAATAATAGTTACCATAACAGAAGTTTTAAACAAATGATAAAAATAATTGTCAATGCAAACCTAGATAATTATTGTATTGATTGGTTTTGCTATTAGGTAGGTAATAGCACTGGTATTACCAGAAAGGACATAGTGGATGGTGTGAACACCTTAGTAAAGTTAAACATAGGTAAGCTAATGTTGTGTGCTTTTCCTTACTCAGATACCTTATCATATAACGAAAATAATTATATTTGTAAGTTGAATACTATTAGTTACTATTCACAAACTGACATGTTGTCATAGTGACCAATTTTTGTTTTTTGACACTAACAAGTTTGTTAGTGGTTTTAAGTTAACTCAGAGAACTTTATTTCTGTCTGGGGAATGTATTCATCTGATTGCTATGTTGATTGCATATAATATTAACGAGGTTATAGACACTATAACGAATTCTAGTTTTAGTGACGAGTCCGTGTTGCCTAGTTATACTAACAACATAGTGATTAATTATGAATCATCATGTTGTACGAAGGAGGATCCACCTATAATACCAACATCCTTGGAGACCACTCCCAGTCCGATAGGGTATTCTCCTCCTGCTGGAACTTATTCGGGCAATCTAGACTTTCCAGTTGTAGTTGTGGAGGTTACACCGGATAACTATTTAAACTAGTCAGTGAGACAACAGAAGTTTTGATTTTTTGACAATTATTATTACAGCATAATAAAAAGGTATCTTCTGGCAATATAATTAATAATAATAAAGAACCAAAGGGAGTGCAACTTAATTTAAAATTATTTAATCAAAATATCCAAGGTTGCGCTTCCAAATTACTAGAAATAGAATTGTTTTTGGAAAACACCAAGTTTGATGTCATTTGTTTAACAGAGCATTGGTTGAAAGATCATCAAGTAATGTCAATTAATTGTGAAAATTATTGTGTAGTTAGCCCTTTCAGCCGAAAACGTATGATACATGGCGGGTCATTAATATTACGAAAGAACGAAAAGACATAATCGGGCTGTCTGTTGAACACACCATTGAATTGTCCTGTGTTGAGCTTGATAAGCATGTTATAGTATGCGTATACAGACCTCCAAGTTACCAGAATCTATCGGTGTTTAATATTCTGTAATGGAAGATGTGTTATATGTAGAAACTTAGTACTAGTAGTATATCAATAATCGTATGTGGAGGTTTTAATATTAATTTATTGGAAAATAACTCGAATACTGTCAGATTGTTAAGTCTTTTTAGGTCATTTGATTTGTCAAAAGTTTTTATTGAACCAACCCGAGTGACAGCTTCTTCTGCCTCTTGTATTGATAATGTTTTTTGTAATTGTGATTACTTACACAAAGAAATTGTAAATACGTTGCCATCTGATCACAGTGGACAAACAATAACATTTAGCTCCTAAATGCCTTTACAAAAAATTCAAATAAGGTTTAGGACAATTACATTTAAAAAGTTAGAGAAATTAAATAATTCTTTGGCCAGTAAATTATGTGATCAGAATTTTAATAATATAGTTGACCCAAATGAGTTCTACGCCGAGTTCTTTTCAATATTAAACGCGCAGTTCAATGACACTTTTCCACTAAAAACTAAAAGTATTCACAAAGTTTTTATTTAGTGATTGGGCGACTCCAGGTATTCGTAAAAGCAGGGATAAACTTTTTGAAAAAAAAAAAGCCATAGGGTTTTTTTTCTTTTTGGGGATGGGAAATAATCAAATGACTCCTCCCGCTCTGGGTGGAGCGGAAGGGAGTGTCAGATTCTTACTGACTAAAACTCACCCGTGTTCTTTCCTTAGCCTTTTCTGTTCCGGGCCAGCAGTAACCCTTTCGGACAACCCCGCTGGCCCCCTCAGGTTGGGCAAGAGCCGCTTGAAGGCGGCCCCGGCCCGTTCCAGTTTGGGGGCCAAAGGAGATGTCGAGGACGAGACCCAGGTATTTCATTGTCGTCTCGACGCCGATGTGAACCCCTCCTACCGTTAGTTAGGATCCCGATGGTGGCGCGTTCCGGGGCTCATGCAACGACATGGCCTCGGACTTGTGCAGTGCCACCTCGAGACCCAACAGCCGGATCCTCTCCACGAGCAACAATTATGAATAATACAAACTTTCATCAATAAGTTGCAAAATAACCAAAAACTTTTAAAAGTGTGTGCCAAATAGCTAAAGCTCTTTATATATTAGCAATAAAATAAAATCAGCTGATGATAAAATAAAAACTACCTGGCAAATAATTAATAATGAAACAGATAGGAAAAAAACGTAATGTAAGAAAAAATCAACATCTTTTTAATAAAATAAGTGATAGACATAATTTTATTACTAGAAATAAACATAAATTAGATCAACCTTTTTTCAGATTATCTAAAGTACATACATGTTTTATGGGGTACTGTGTTAAATGCTACAACAAAATACCTTGTGACATATTGCAATTAAATGAAAGAAAATTTAAAACTCATATTAAAAGTACACTTTGTAAACAAGGATATTACAAATTATAGGATTAAATTCAAGATAAGAATGCTTGGAAACATGTTGGTCATGCTCCATAGGACAATCTAGAGTCTAGACAAAACCAAACTGTTTCCTAATTTAATTTATATATTTTTTTAATTTTATGACATCGATTTTCAATCTGTGACTACAGTGGCTCACACACTTGTTAAAATTCTAGGAAAATCATCTACTTTTACAATATATGTAAATAATTTGTAAATAATTATGTGAGCACCACGTATCTATCACATAATTGATTTACCTGTCATTGCTTCATTTTTAATTCTTTTTACATTTTGTGGTAGACTAATTTTATTCTAGGTGCATTGTCCTCACATAATTATATTATGTAGGTATATAAGACTTTGTAAAACATTTTAAAACAGTAACGGTGGAGTTTCGTGCCCATTCTTCTCCATACGAAAACTACTTTTTGGAATGGGCGACTAGAATCAATTATCTATACATATAATAAAATTGTAGAAAAGTGGTGTCTGTACAATGGAAATATATTAAAAAAAAGTAGCAGGGGTTGTTATTATATCGATGCCGAACCCGAAATTGTAATTAAATTTTTTTTTGTCTGTTTGTCTGTTTGTCTGCTGTGTTTGTGCACGCTAATATCAGAAACGGCTTATTCGATTTAGATGCGGTTTTCACTAATATATTGTAGTAAGCTTCACTTAACATTTAGTGTTTATTTCATGTCAATCGGTTCATAAATAAAAAAGTTATGTCAATTTAAAGAATCACGGCGAACATTTGTTAAGGTATTCTATCAGAGTACGTAAACGCCTCGCGCCTGCGCGTCCGTGGCTATATGTATATACAAGGTGTAACGGAAAGGGGGTATCAACCCTGAAGGAGGTGAATGAAGATGAAAAAAAAAATTTGGACCTCCCATAGTAATAGCACATCAATGATTTACTATTACTATGGGAGGTCCAAAATTTTTTTCATATTTCGACCTATGTTCTTTGGGGAAATTTGTTCAGTTTCATGAGCACATTCACCTCCTTCAGGGTTGATACCCCCTTTCCGTTACACCTTGTATAAAGCGCGCTGAGAGCCGCGCCGCTGCCATAATTCCGATCCAGCCTGTCCCTTGCTGCCCTCTCCCAGCGACGCCCTAAGCCGAGCTCCGTACCCCACAGGGGGTGCCCTTAGCGTGTAGTCGCTTAGTTTTTAAGTTTATATTGTGTAGTCAAGTTGTGTATTATGCCCTGGCTGGAGGCCTTAATTTATTGAGGCATCCACAGGAAAGCCAGGTTAAGCAGTCGACAACCCCTCAGGTTGAACTGCGAGATGACCATTTCAAAAGAAAACGCGCCGCTGCCATAAGGATTCAGTTATTCGTAGCGAACGCACGTATCCTGGAGAGTATAGGCGAATAGTTGGATTCGATTATTGCGATTCACTTGAATACTGACTGTTTGCATATTTCATTTATTTATATTTTAGGATTTGTAGGTTAGGTTCTTTTTCTTAATTTTCTTTAAAATTTTGCGGTTCTTTCCTTGATTTTTGGGTATTTACTTATCTTAATTTTTATTAAGGGTTTTGTAAATAAATATTGTAAGCATTTATTATTGGTTGGGCATTTCTTTCCCTGATTTTCGGTATACATACTTATCTTAATTTGTATTTAGGGTTTGTATATAAATATTATAAGTATTTGGTACAGGTTAGGCATTTCTTTTCTTGATTTTCTTTATTAAGTATAAGTTCATTAGCTTAGGTTAGTAATTATTTTTTCTAGCAATTCTTTTGTTTTATAAAGTTAGTACTGTTGCGCGCCACAATTAATGCCTGGTACATGGTGACAGTAGTTACCACTAGCGCCATCTAGTATCGAGTAGCGGAACTAGTAGTGAAGACCCTTCTAGAAATTTCGATTCGAGAACTTTCTAGAATTTTCCCGAACTATCGACATCTGGTCGATCGGGGCGTGTATGTACTCGAACATTCTAGATGTTTCTACAATGGAAGGTTCTAGAACTATCTTCGGCGCTATATAAGGCCGAGACGCGCCACGACCGACACAGTTTGGATAAAGCGATCGAAGTGAAAGCATCGAAGCGATATTCAAGTGCGACTTAAAGCGATCAGTAGTGCAATTGTGTTTTGTAATTAGTGTGTTTGAGTTGTAATTTGTGTTGATTATTAAAGTGTCATTTTTTTGGTTATTAAATCGGCAGTTTTAATTGTCACGAACCCGAAGCTCGTAACAATTGGTGTCAGAAGAGGGGATTAAAATGCCGGTTTTACCCAAAGACGACACGGAGGGTATCCGTACCCGGAGTCAACGCCAGCAGGAGACGGACCAAAGGCGATTCGGTGGAACAACGCCAATGGGGTCGGAAGGCCAGCTACCGACCGCGGAGGCCGGCCCGTCCACAGCTGCTCCAGCATCATCAGCGCCAGATTTTGCTGCTCTGATGATGATGCTGCAGGAGCAGGCTCGCCGACAGGAGGAACAGGCTCGCCGACAGGAGGAACAGGCTCGTCGGCTGGAAGAACAGCTCCAGCGTGATAAAGAGGAACAGGGCCGCCGACAGGAGGAGCAGACGCGCCGCCAGGAAGAACAGATGCTCCTTATAAAGGACCTTCACGCTACCTTCGGGAAAGACATGAAGGAGATGACGGATAAGGTTGCTCAATATGACAACCGCCTGTCGGAAGCTGAAACCCGAATCGACCAAGTGAATAATCGGGTTGACAACGTGATGGCTGACGTGAAGCTAACCGTGATGGCTGACGTGAAGAAAACGCTGGATTACCTCAAACTTGGGGATGGAATCGCAGCTCCCGTAGCTACAACACCTTCGCTACGTGGATTCAAAGTGCCACCGTTCGACGGAACTTCTTCCTGGTCGGCCTACAAAATCCAGTTTGAGGCTGTCATGAAGGCGAACGGGTGGAATAAAAGCCAGGCCATGACTGCTCTCACCCTAGGCCTGCGCGACCAGGCCTTAACTATCCTGGAAGCTCTCGGTAAGGAAGTGACTTACGAGCAGCTCCTTGAGGCATTGGAGGCTCGGTATGGCGACGCTCACCTGGAACACGTGTTTCGTGCGCAGCTCAAGGATCGCGTGCAACGCAGTAACGAAAACCTGCAGCAGTGGGCCCTTGAAGTGGAGAAGCTGGTTCGTAAAGCTTACCAGTCCGTACCTGCACTTATTGGTGGGAACCTGGTACAAGCATTCATCGACGGCATTCGCGACCTTGAGGTCAGAGCTGCTGTGAGGCTCGGTCACCACGAGACGCTTAAGGACGCCTTGGCCCATGCTCTGGAGGTGGAAGCTGTGCGGCAGGATCATCGTTCCCATCGCGTCAGGGAGGTTGCAGCGGCTGCAGTTCGCGACCGCAATAAAGGATACAGCCCTAGGTGCTACGGCTGTGGGGAAAGGGGCCACCTTCGATCCAGTTGCCCTAAGCGAACTGCAGAAAGAGAAGACGGCCGATCTCCAGAGGGCAGTGCGGCTAACAGCACCGCCCAGCACCAGCAGCAGGGAAACGAGTAATAGCCAGGACTGCGGGGCGGGTGCTGGCTGATGTTCAAAGAGCCCCAAGGGTTTCGATCACACAAACCCATGACGGGAACAGCCTAATCATCAAGGGCGAGGTCAACGGAACGCCGTGTAAGCTGACCATAGACACTGGAGCTTCTCACACGGTTGTCAGTTCCCAACTTACAAGTCGGTCTCTTGGGGACTCCGCATACAACCGGGAACGTATTAATTTGGTAACAGCCACCGGTCAGCGCATACCCGTCCATGGAGAGAAGAAAATGGAATTGACACTAGGCAACAAAATCTACCTGCATAATGTCATCGTGGCTGATATAATGGACGATTGCATCCTGGGCCTTGACTTTATGAGGAAGAATTGTTGCGAGATTGACGTCAAGCAAGGTGTTTTGAAATGTGGAAAAGAGGAACTTTTCATGGAAGGGGCGTTACCTGGGAATGTGTACAGCCTTAAGAAGATTGTTCTTCCGCCGAGATCGGAAACGATTGTGCCGGTTAGTCTTCCTCGGAATCCTGGGCAAACTCATCGTTGTGTACTCGTGGAAAGGGTAGACAATGACCTTCCATGGAAAGTGGCACGGACTTTGGTCAGAGCCACTGACATCTCAGGGGTACGTGTGCTGAACCTTTGTGATCAGGAACAGATTATAGAAAAAGGCACACTTGTTGGTACTTGCGAGGAAGTGGATTGGTTGCGTCGATGCCAACATCTATCAACTGGGACCCTCAGCAAGGATACACAAACAAAAGTGACCACACTTTTAGAAGACTGCCGCAGCGCTTTGTCCCAAAATGAAATGGTCAAGGCGAAGAAGATGTTATTCAAGTTCGCCGATGTTTTCTCGTCAAACGAGGCTGACATCGGGAAGACTGGCATAGTTCAACACAAAATAAACACAGGAGAAGAATTGCCTATCCGTCAGCGGCCAAGAAGATTGCCGGTAGCACGTGAAAAAGAAGTGGAAACCATGATTGAGGGAATGGTGAAGGATGGTGTTATTGAACCTTCATCTAGTCCATGGTGTTCACCTGTAGTGCTGGTAAAAAAGAAGGACGGCAGCATGCGGTTTTGTGTTGACTATCGTCGTCTGAACGACGTTACAAAGAAGGACAGCTATCCTTTGCCAAGAATTGATGACACGCTGGACATGCTTACTGGAGTAAAGTGGTTTAGCACGCTGGACCTGAAAAGTGGCTACTGGAAAGTCGAAATTGATCCCAAGGACAAGGAGAAAACTGCATTCTCAACAGGAAAGGGTCTGTGGCAATTTAAAGTTATGCCGTTTGGATTGTGCAATGCTCCGGCAACATTTGAGAGGTTGATGGAACTTGTACTTACTGGGCTAATTGGCGATGCCTGCTTGGTCTACTTGGATGACATCATCATCGTAGGCCGCACGTTTGAAGAACATCTTCAAAACCTGGAACGCGTGCTCATGAAGATCCAGGGTGCCAACCTCAAGTTAAGTCCGAAGAAGTGTTCACTATTCAAACGGCAAGTTAGTTTTTTGGGATATGTAGTGTCTGAAGAAGGTATCCGTACGGATCCAGAGAAAATCGCCGCTGTCAAAGATTGGCCAGTTCCAAAAGACAAGACGCAGGTCAGAGCATTTTTGGGTTTGTGCTCCTATTATCGGCGATTTGTCAAGAACTTTGCAGATATAGCCAAACCCCTGCATAAACTAACCGAGGAGAAGCGACATTTCTGCTGGGATGACAGTTGCGACATCGCATTCCAGGAGCTAAAGGACCGTCTGTGCAAAACACCTATTTTAGGGTACCCTGATGCGGGCAAGGAATTTATAGTTGACACAGACGCAAGTGACATAGGACTTGGCGGTGTATTGTCTCAACGTAATGGTGATCAAGAGGTTGTGATAGCGTACTTCAGCAAGTCATTGTCAAAACCTGAAAGGAACTATTGTGTTACGAGACGGGAACTGCTTGCTGTGGTAAAGTCATTGCAGCACTTTAGCAAATATCTTTTGGGACGGAAATTCCACCTACGAACTGACCACGCTGCACTGAAATGGCTATTGCAGTTCAAAAATCCAGAAGGACAAGTTGCGAGATGGATTGAACTACTGCAGGAATACGACTTCGAGGTCGAACACCGCAGCGGGAAATCTCATGGCAACGCAGATGCATTGTCAAGAAGACCTTGTCCTGAAGACTGCAAACATTGTACTAGGCAAGAAAGTAAAGAAGTCGTACCTGTGAGGATGCTCAAGACAGACCTCAGTAACGAGTGGAAGGAAAGGCTACAACGTGCACAGCAGGAAGATTCGGACATCAAGCCGATTCTGGAGTGGATGAAGGCCAGAGCTCCTAAGCCCAGGTGGAGCGACGTCTCAGCAATGAGTTCGATCACAAAAAGCTATTGGGCCCAGTGGGACAGTTTGGTGATTCAGGATGGAGTCCTGTGCCGTAAATGGGAAAACGCTCGGGGAAACAGCTGTCATTTGCAAATGGTTGTCCCTAAAGCTCAAGTACCGGATGTTCTACAGCTGTACCATAATGGTTGTTCAGGAGGCCATCTGGGAGTAAAACGGACTCTATTGAAGATACGAGAACGGTTTTACTGGGTCCACTGTCGGGACGATGTCGAGGACTGGTGTCGCAAATGTACAAGTTGTGCAGCTGTAAAGGGACCTCAGACTCGTAGTAGAGGTGCATTGAAATTGTACAACGTTGGTGCACCATGGGAAAGGATAGCCCTTGATGTTGCGGGGCCGTTTCCGGAAAGTGAAAGTGGTAACAAGTATTTCATGGTTGTGATGGATTACTTCACTAAGTGGCCGGAAGTCTTCGCCATTCCAAACCAAGAAGCTTCAACAGTTGCAGATAAACTGGTTCATGAAGTCTTCTGCCGTTTTGGAGTACCCTTGGAGATTCACAGCGACCAAGGAAGAAATTTTGAGTCCCAAATATTCCAGGAAACTTGTCGAGTTATGGGTACACATAAAACAAGAACAACTTCTTACCACCCACAATCGGATGGAATGGTGGAACGATTTAATCAGACACTGGAGAGGTACCTAGCCAAAGTTGTGGAAAATCGGCAACGAGATTGGGACAAGCACATACAACCGTTTTTGTTGTCATATCGAAGCGCTGTTCACGAAAGTACATCGGTGACACCAGCTTTCGCAAACTTTGGAAGAGAATTACGGCTGCCTGCAGACCTGATCACCGGAATACCACCTGATGCACCACGCAGTATAACCAATTATGCGAATGACTTGCGGAACAAAATGAATGACATTTATGAGCACGTCAGACAATCGGGCCAGCAGATGTCTGAAAAGATGAAAACCCGTTATGACCGTAAAATGAACAATAAAGGGTTCGACGAAGGTTCACTAGTGTGGTTGCACAATCCAGTCCGCAGCAAAGGGAAATCTCCTAAGCTTCAAGCTAAATGGGACGGACCGTACCGGATTGTGACAAAGATCAATGACGTAACCTACCGGATACAGAAAGGTGCAAGAGGTACTCCTAAGATCGTCCATGTGGATCGACTGGCGCGTTATTATGGGGCCGATAATGCTCGGGACGAGCATGTCTTAGGAGGGGGCAGTGTTGCGCGCCACAATTAATGCCTGGTACATGGTGACAGTAGTTACCACTAGCGCCATCTAGTATCGAGTAGCGGAACTAGTAGTGAAGACCCTTCTAGAAATTTCGATTCGAGAACTTTCTAGAATTTTCCCGAACTATCGACATCTGGTCGATCGGGGCGTGTATGTACTCGAACATTCTAGATGTTTCTACAATGGAAGGTTCTAGAACTATCTTCGGCGCTATATAAGGCCGAGACGCGCCACGACCGACACAGTTTGGATAAAGCGATCGAAGTGAAAGCATCGAAGCGATATTCAAGTGCGACTTAAAGCGATCAGTAGTGCAATTGTGTTTTGTAATTAGTGTGTTTGAGTTGTAATTTGTGTTGATTATTAAAGTGTCATTTTTTTGGTTATTAAATCGGCAGTTTTAATTGTCACGAACCCGAAGCTCGTAACAGTACGTTTGTCTGTGTAGAAGAATAGCACCACCCCTTACTTCCCGTGGGTGTCGTAAAAGGCGACTAAGGGTCTCACCGGAGAATGGGCAGCAGCGTTTTCTATGCATTCCACCACCATACCATACTGCGATCGCCAACCCACCTGCCAAGCGTGGCGATTATGGCAAACCCCCCCAAAATTGGGGGAGGCCTATGTCCAGCAGTGGACGTCTATCGGCTGAAATGATGATGATAATGACGTTTGGTTTACACGTCTTAACACTTATTACTTAAACTGTGATATTTTAGACTGTATAATAATCTGTAAGTATTTATAATTAAATTGTTTACGATAGTACGTGTTTACTAAATAACTGTGTGTTAAGTAGTAAGTACTATTTTATTGTAAGAATACCTCGAAGAAGATCCAACCTCTCCCAATGTAGCAGAAATGCTAAAAGGATGAGATTAGTTCGATCACAGGAATCTGAGGAAGGTCGTGAGGCAAAAGGCTCTCTGCACCAGGCTAGGTTTCGTGCTGCAGAAACTTCGACTCAGCGAAAATCTCGACTGAGTTCAAATCGTTCTCGAATGATGACAACTCGAAATAGGGAAAACGGGGAACAACGAAAGGCACGTTTATCTGTCGATCGCGAAGCTCACGCGCTTTATCGTGAGTCTGAGACTTTTGCTGTCAAGGAAACCCGCCTGAGCTCCCAGAGAGTACGGACAACAAATGCTCGATCCCAGGAGACACAGGACGAACGGGAAATACGTCTCACTGCCGATCGTGAAGCTCATACACTATCGCGTGAGTCTGAGACTTTCACTGATAGGGAAATTCGTCTGAGTTCTCAGAGGGTTCGGACAGCAAATGTTCGGTCTCAGGAAACACAGGAATAACGAGAAATACGTCTCACTGCCGATCGTGAAGCTCAAGCACTAGAGTCTGAGACTTTCACTGAAATTCGCCTGAGTTCTCAGAGGGTTCGGACAGCAAATGCCCGGTCTGTAGACGGTATATGTAATTCAAAATATGCTGCCCGAAAAGTCACTATTCCACGCGGACGAAGTCGCGGGCACAGCTAGTATTTAGTTTTAATTTTTGACGTTCAAAAGTGCCTTTAATGTGCCTATTTGAAATAAATGATTTGACTTTGACTTTGCCACGTCAAACCAGCCCTCGCGGTACGCGTTCAGGTCATCTCGCCACCGCTTTCTCGTTCGACCTCGGCGGCGCCGTCCATCAGGCATCCATTCTGCATGCGGCTGATGGGACCCGCCCAATCCCACTTGGGCCTGGCAGCCTTCTTGCCTACGTCAATGCCCTTGGACTTCCATGACGCTGCCAGTGACTTTGATATCTCCTCAAGTGTGCTTGTAAACAATTTGGGAGAGGGTGGGTCACCCTGCTTAAGAGCCTATACTACCTCAAATGGCTTAGCATGATCCTCCGTTATGTCGAAAATACCGCAGCATTAATTTTGAACTAAATATATGTTAAAGTTGAGGATTAATGCTAAGTACTATGTTAGACGAAATCACGATTCCTTAAAATTTTCTCGATAGAAAAAAAATCCAAAGTTACCTCCAAACCGAACAATAAACCGCTGGTATTAAAAAAATACTTCAAATTAGATCATGAAATTTTGCATACTAACTGAACTAACTATAAAGCAGGTCTTATGTTAATTAGTTTTTTTGAATTACCTTTATTTTCACCGTAAAAAGCAAATACCTAAACTATTTGCGCTGCCTTCCGCCCAGCACCGCACTCTGTCTCGCTCTCACACAGTCCGCGAGTAGTATCGTGCGAGCGAGATAAAGAGTGAATTTTAGCTGAGGTAGTGTAGGCTCTTAACACCTTTTTGTATTTTGAATGAAGGTCCAGCAGTATTTGTGAGTGGTTGACCAAAAAGGGACCTGGAGGGATTGGAAACCGTTTTTTTTTTTGAATTTTTGAAAACGAATAAAAAAATGAATATTTACTCGAAATCAATTTATTTTCCCTTGAGATCCCTTTTTGGTGAACCACTCACATTTAGTTTAATGTTTGCGGAGCAGTTGTTGTAAATGTTTTTTAAGAGATCGATGTACTGCTTTTCGACTTCCTGGTGTTCTAGGGATGTGAAGATTTCTGAGTGCTTAATACTGTAGAAGGCTTTTGTGTAATCTACGAAGGCCAGATACAGTGGTTTATCAAATTCTGTGTATTTTTCAAGGGTCTGGTTTAGTGTTCGAAGGTGGTCGGTTGAAGAAAAACTTGGGCGAAATCCGGCTTGTTCTGGTGGTTGGTGTTTGTCCAGTTTCCCGTCTGTTCGAGTGTGTATCACCTTAATAAAAGCTTTATATATATGACATGTTAGACTTCTTAGGTGGTATATCGATTTTATCACCTTTTTTTATGCAGAAGAACTATATTTTAATAGCACATTGGAATAGGTACTTTTGCTGTTGTCAGTATTGTATTAAAAAGGTTGGTAAGGTGAGGCAACAATATGGGAGAGCCAATTTTTAACGCTTCGGTAGTGATTCCATCCTCTCCAGGACTTCTGTTGTAGCGCATGGTAGTTAGTGCTTTGTGCACTTCATAGCCACTTATTAAAGGAATGGAATCTGGGAGACTGTATTTTGTGCTGATCGGGGGTCATCTGCATATAATGATTCATAGAATTTTGTCGCTATTTCCATGATTTTTTGTCTACTGTGGTGTTTTATTCCGTCATTGTGTTTGAGACTATTTATCCAGGTGATTCGCTTTGTGACTCCATGTTTCAAAACCCCTAAAGATGTGTGTCGTTCTAGAGCTGTTCTGACTAAATGTAAACTAATATTTCTTTTGATTTTTTTATCTATTGTTCTATATTCTGCTGTTCATTTACTTAAATTATTGAAATTATTATTAAAAACAAAGTCACAGGAAATAAGAGGATGAACCAGTATCTTAATGGACACGAAATCGGCATGTGCAAACGCAAGTCGTCATCCGAGATACCGAGCAAAATCGTAAAGTAACTTGACTTATCGATGTCGGTAGGCTAGCGAAAACCGTATTCATAGTTCGGTTTTTTCAAATACGAGTACAGTTATTGGCCGAAACTAAATCTCCTTGAATACGGGGAAAATTGGAGAACATGATTTAATAAAAATAATAATTTTTCTTGTAAATTGTATAGTGAATATGTAAACCATATCTTGGAAACACTATTCTTCATGAAAACAAATATAAACAAAGTAGCAATAATCATTTCAAAGAATTAAAATAACCTTAAATTAAAATAATAAGAATTAAAATACCAAACATTTCAGTGTTAAATCATTATGCTCTTGTTTATTTGTTGTCATTGGAACTATGTGTTTTGAATGGTATTTTCTCACTGACCTCTATCATACAAGTAATACAGGTCAGTGTATTTTCTTAATAATTTTTCATTGATAGCCTAGGTTACAGCATATTATTACGCGGCCAACCCATTTCTGGCTCAAGCGGCGACCCCACTGCATAATAGTTTCTCATTAAAGTAAAGTTAGTTGCGTAATGATGACATATGGGACTCTACAGATAGTCCGGAGTCTACAGATAGTCCGTAAGGCTGTTATATTCGACGAAAAGACGACTAACGTTCACCCAGGAGCTCGGTAAACACGTCTCCTGTTATTCTTTAAAGGTATGAAGAAGACCAACGGATTTTCACTTTCGTGGAATTTGCCGCCTCATAGCCATAGCAAGGCTGTCGGAGGCAGCATGAAGCAAGCGGTCCATACTTCGGAAGGCGACATATCGTGGAGAGGCGTCATTTGTGGCCTCTATCTCCTGTAATAAGGGAACGATTTAAAAGAAGACGAAAAAACAATTTGAACTATGTGAATAAGTAGTGAAAGTTTAAATTTTCATTTGAAAAATATTTTTCTATAGGCAAGGCGGTATGCAACATTCCTCATGTAAACAGTTCTAGTATGATTGTAAGAATGTGTGAACTTAGGAGATAATTCTGTTAATTGGAGATTTATTAAAGTTGAAAACATGATTTGCGGTTATCATCTGTCTAGCCTTTTCCCAACTATTTTGGGGTCGGCTTCCGGTCTAACCGGATACAGCTGAATACCAGTATTTTACATAGAGCGACTGCCTATCTGACCTCCACAATCCAGTTACTGTGTAATACGATACCCCTTGGTAAGACTGGTTGTCAGGCTTTCGGGCTTCTGACTACCCGTAACGACTGTCAAAGATCCAAGTATGACAGACCGTGCTTTCCGAGGCACGGAGGGCGACTCACGGTATGTAAAGATGGTCATTGGTCACCCATCTTTACATACCGTGACAACATGATTAGGGTATTGTGGTATTTATTTATACATTTACGAATATTAATGGGACAGTACAATATGCAATAGTTCTAGATTAGAAGAATGTGTGAACTTAGGAGATGATTCTGTTAGTGGACATTTATTAACGTTGAAAACATGATTTACGGTTATGTGGTATTTAAGTTGGTATTTTGCAATAGAATATAGTAGTTAGTTATAATTGAATTGCAAATAATGTACTATACTGAAAGCAGTTGTTACAGTTGTGAGGAATACATGCACATTCTACCTAATTTTGCAAATTATGTTCTGTACCTACATTTAAACAAATTACAAAAAGGTATGTAAACACTGTCTAGATTATAAGAATGTGTGACGTACGTAGGAGATGATTGTGATACCTACTAAATAAATTGATTTCAATACAGATTTAATAAAGTTGAAAACCTGATTTGCAGTTAGGTAAGTGTTATTTATCAAAGCGCTCCCTTCAGAAGGATTTAAATGTCTTTGGCTCTCTCTAATGCGGTGATTGTCGGCGACGCTCGTTCGCACGTAGTATATCTGAAGTCTATAAATAGTTGGACTTAAAAGCCCCATCGGTACACAGACACACCTTCGAGTACGCCCATTTCGCATTATTCTTGGTCACTTTGTGGGCTGTCAAAAGTGCTCGCAAAATATATTCGTAAAAATTAAGAAAATCGTAAAGTTTGCGACAAAGTTCGGTAAAATACCGATGACAATCGATGACTTTGAGAGTCGAGAATACCAAATATCGCTATATTCGGATCTATAGGACTTGGCGACCGAATGAAGCGATCGCTATGTGTCGGCGACGAGACCCTATCTGAGCACAAGGGTGCAAGTAGTACCGGGACCGCTACGCAAAAAGTAATATGAAAATATTGTGTTATTAGATTCATAACTTTAAAAGTGATTTATTTCGTGTTTTTTATGTTTCTAATTAGTTATTTAAGTTGGATTTGTTATTAGCCTTTGTATTTCAAACCAATTAGACTGTTTTTAAAAGGATTCTTATGAGAATAATTTTGTTCAAGCAGATTTAGGTACGTAACTTGAAAACTTACTTTTTTGTTTGTGGACAGAATTTAATAATTTTTGTTTTAAAGGATAGGTTTAGTCATGAAACCATGTATACCGTTTGAATTATGTAAATCGGACAGTTAATTCAGGAATTATAAGGGATTTTGTATAATGAAAATGTGTCAACTCACGATTGTTTACAGTTATTGTTCTAGGATATTCAATTCAATTCAATTTATTCAGGAACAATTCACATTGTGTTTGAAATCATAAAAATTATAAAACTAACACATTCATAATACAATAAATCATAGATATTTTTATTGTTTATAGTTAAGTGTTAAATTAATGTTTAATTAGCGTAAGGATTAGGTACATAAGGAAGGATAAACAACAACAAACTGTAAAGAAATGTTATGAAAGGTTTATATAATAAAGACTCAAAGATTTCGGCTTAGAGAAAAATTACAAGCAAAAGAGACCCTAAAATACATGGTTCTCAATAAGGTAACGTAGGCCGCCCTCACCGGGTATAAATTAAGCGACATTTGATTGCAAAAGTCAGTCTTTGCCGAAGCAAAGAGCCTTATCCCTAATGAGCAGTTTGGTTTTCGAACTAAACACTCGTTCATTCATCAGGTCCAACATCAGCGCTGGCTTCCAGCGCGGTGCTTCAACAGGCGCTTTTTTCTTCGACATAGCGAAAGCATTCGACAAGTCTGGCACAATGGCTTATTATATAAGCTCTACCTTCTAGGTGTGCCAGACCGTCTCGTGCTCATCTTACGAGACTTTCTGTCGGATCGTACTTTCCGCTGCCGCATCGAGGGCGCTCTAATCCCTCACCCCCAGGGTTCCGTCATATCCCCCCTCATATTCACCCTGTTCATCAGTGACAATAAAAAAAAAAGTAAATCGGCTCAGTTGGCTCTCTTCGCCGACAACACTGCCATTTACTGTTCAGGTCACAGTCAGGGCTCTATCGCTCGCAATCTCCAAATCTTCGCAAGCGCCGAATCGAGGTCAACCCCGATAAAAGTCAGGCGGTACTCTTCTCAAAACCGCGCCGATTCACCCCCCCCCCCCCTCCCCATCCCGATCTCTATGTATGGCAAGCCGATCCCTTGGGGTAAGCAAGCCAAATACTTAGGGGTCATTCTCGATCACCGACTCAATTTCAAAGAGCACATAAAGATGGCGCGTTCGCGCGCCTCTTTCGCTCTCGGTAGGCTTCACTCCTTACTTACTACCAGCAGGAAATTGTCACTCAAGTGCAAATTGCGCCTTTACACCGCGGTCATTCGTCCCATCATGACTTATGCTTGTGTAGTCTTCGCACACGCCAAACCTCGCCACCTGCATGAAATGCAGACCCTCCAAAACAGTTTCCTCAGAAAAGTCACGGGAGCCCCCTTCTATGTCCGAAACGTGAACCTCCACGTTGATCTCAGACTCCCCACTGTCCAGCTTCATGAAGCGCCTCTCCAAGCGCTTCTTCGATTCTGCTATTAAGCACCCCAATCCCCTGATAGTGGCGGCCTCCAGTTACACTCCCTCCCGTATAAGTTCGATTCGCCGACCAATGCATACCCTCACCACCCCCGACGACGCCACTACCCTCCTCCAGGAGAGTAGTAAGACCACCAGTACTCTCAAGAAGTACAAGCCCCGTCATCCGTCCTTCCGCCCTCGCCATCTAGGCCCGTCGCGACACCCCATACCATGCCCGCCCCGACCCTTGCTCGAGCCAGCCCGCGCCGCTGAGCCTGTAGTTCAAAATCCGTCCCCAAATAATTCCGATCCAGCCTGTCCCTTGCTGTCCTCTCCCAGCGACGCCCTAAGCCTAGGTCCGAACCCCACCGGGGGTGCCCTTAGCGTGTAGTCGCTTAGTTTTTAGTTAGTTTTTAAGCCCTGGCTGGAGGCCTCAATTTATTGTGGCATCCACAGGAAAGCCCGGTTAAGCAGTAGACAGCCTCACAGGTTGAACTGCGAGATGCCATACCCCAAAAAAAAAATTTGCAAGAGTCAGTCCACCCCCGATGACGCCACTACCCTGGAAAGTAGAAAGAGCACTAACACAATTAGAAAACACAAAACCTGTCTTCCGTCTTTCCGCTCTCGCCGTCGAGGCCCGTCGCGACACCCCGTACCATGTCCGCCCTGACCCTTGCTCGAGCCAGCCCGCGCCGCTGAACCTGTAGTTTTAAATTCGTTCCCTAAAAATAATAATAATAATTCCGATCCAGCCTGTCCCTTGCTGCCTACCCCAGCGACGCCCTAAGCCGAGGTCCGTGCCCCACAGGGGGTGCCCTTAGCGTGTAGTCGCTTAGTTTGTAAGTTTATTTATGCCCTGGCTGGAGGCCTTAATTTATTAAGTCATCCACAGGAAAGCCCGGTTAAGCAGTCGACAACCCCTCAGGTTGGACTGCGAGATGCCCATTTCTAAAATAAAATAAAATAAAATTGCAAAAGTCAGTCACAGCTCAGCCTTCGAAGAGGCAACAACAACTAAAACAAGCCGAAATCTACAAGCAAGAATTCAAGAAAATCCTGCAGTTTTATTTCACCGCCTCTTCGCTGCCCATCTCTCCGAGTTGTACCCACTACAACGGTACGCATTCAGGGGTGCGTGGTGACGTGTGACACCAGCAAAGTAATAGGGAACATACGTCAAAAACGTGGGAGACTGTCCCAGGTACGGCCGTTAGATACTGGACGTGTCAACGGTGGCTACCGCAACACTATGATTGTAAAGACTCCAGCCCGTGGACAGGACGTACTCACACGTTCAACCCATTAACATTAGTATTTGCTCAGTATTTTTGCAGTCCCATAAAGGCCGTTCAAATAAAAAGTGTCAGTGTTTAACATTCAGGCGCTCAAGCGCCGAATGTTGGCAACGTGCAGGAAGTGCGTGCGCACACTGCGCAGGCGTGTCTGCGCCATCTGCCGCGCTGCCTGCGTGCCGCACTACCTACTTACTATACAGAAGGTCAGCTCCATAGATACATTAGTATTAAATAAAATAATAAATACAAGGAGCGATGAAAACGCGCACACACATAGACACGCGTTCACTTTCGATCAGTGTTGCGAACCCTACCAAACTAAGAAAACAGCAAATCAACCATAAAATTTGTTTGAAAACCAGTAATTAGTCACTTCAGAACCGAATTCTATAACATAAAAAAAGTAATTTAAAAACATTAAACGGACTTAAAAAATAAATGAACTCAAAATTATGAAATAACTTTAATTTCGGAAGTCGGTGTCTTGGGATCTGTATTTTAGTTTTAGTTTTTTTTTGCCACCGACTTCCGAAATTAAAGTTATTTCATAATTTTAAGTTCATTTATTTTTGAAGTCGGTTTAATTTTTTTAAATCACTTTTTTTATATCGTAATTTTTAGGGTTCCGTAGCCAAATGGCAAAAACGGAACCCTTATAGATTCGTCATGTCTGTCTGTCTGTCTGTCTGTCCGTCTGTCTGTCTGTCTGTCTGTCTGTCCGTCCGTATGTCACAGCCACTTTTCTCCGAAACTATAAGAACTATATTTTTGAAACTTGGTAAGTAGATGTATTCTGTGAACCGCATTAAGATTTTCACACAAAAATAGAAAAAAACAATAAATTTTAGGGTTCCCCATACTTAGAACCGAAACTCAAAATTTTTTTTTTCATCGAACCCATACGTGTGGGGTATCTATGGGTAGGTCTTCAAAAATGATATTGAGGTTTCTAATATCATATTTTTCTAAACTGAATAGTTTGCGCGAGAGACACTTCCAAAGTGGTAAAATGTGTGCCCCCTGTAACTTCTAAAATAAGAGAATGACAAAACTAAAAAAAACTGGCCAAGTGCGAGTCGGACTCGCACACGAAGGGTTCCGTACCACAAGGCAAAAACGCCGAAAAAAACATGTTTGTTGTATGATAGCCCCCCTTAAATATTTATGTTATTTTAATTTTATTATTTATTATTAAAGTTAAAATACAATTGAGTATTTTGTGAATATTTCAAGTGCCTACCTGTTGCCATTTTTGATATCGAGCAAAAAAGAGCAAAAAAATCGCGTTTGTTGTATGGGTGCCCCCCTTAAATATTTATTTTATTTTGTTTTTAGTATTTGTTGTTATAGCGGCAACAGAAATACATCATCTGTGAAAATTTCAACTGTCTAGCTATCGGGGTTCTTGAGATACAGCCTGGTGACAGACAGACAGACAGACGGACAGACGGACAGACGGACAGACGGACAGACGGACAGACGGACAGACGGACAGACGGACAGACGGACAGACGGACAGACGGCCAGACGGACAGACAGCGAAGTCTTAGTAATAGGGTCCCGTTTTTACCCTTTGGGTACGGAACCCTAAAAAATATAAGATATACATTACCATGTAAACTACCACCGAAAATTGGTTTGAACGAGATCTAGTAAGTAGTTTTTTTTTAATACGTCATAAATCGTAAACCGCAATTTACCATTCATTCAATCAACGCAAAAGTAAAAAAAAAACATTTAATTTCATAAACATAAACCTTATGCATAAACCCGGATGTTACGGAACCCTCGGTGCGCGAGTCCAACTCGCTCTTGCCCGGTTTTTAGTTTTAAGTAAAAACTGGAATATTTGTTTGTAATAAGTAGGTAATAGTTTTGTTGTAAATATTGTTGAACTAGAATTTGACCAAGGTTTTGAGATATTTTCCCTTTGACACTACACCCGTACCTCGTATCAATAAGCCAAGCCGTCACACTTACACGTATTTGTCTGTATCTTGAAAATTACTGAATCGATTTTGATGAAACTTGCACTGTTCCCTAAGTTGAAGTAAATGTAAGCCAATGAAAAAAAAATGGTCACGATCCGATTAATAGTTGCGGAGCAAACATACATACATACATACATACGTCTATAAAATTTTGTATTTTTGTTTGGAAGCCCTTATAGATTGTCATATGTGAATATAATGCAACTCCAATAATATTACATACATACGACCGTGTCGAATTGATAACCTCCTTTTTTTTGAAGTCGGTAATAAAACTTACTTCATCATCATCATCATTTCAGCCGAAAGACGTCCACTGCTGAACATAGGCCGGGGCAGCTCCACTCCGACTGGTTCTGTGCTTCTCGCAGTTCTCGCATCCAATGGATTCCTGCGGCCTTTACAAGCTCGGTTGGTCCACCTTGTGGCAGGCCTTCCATTGCTACGTCTTCCGGTACGCGGTCGCCACTCCAGAAACTTTCGGCCCCATCGGCCCCATCGGCTATCTGTTCTGCGAGCAATGTGCCCGGCCCGTTAGGCAATTCTTCGGACTATGGTGACGTTGCAAAAATAGATGTATATCGCAACAAGTGGCGATCGTGGGTCTGTGCAGGCTCGTGGATCGTAGTCTCCGCGTCACTAGATGGCGCTAGGGCCGTGGTGCTTAGTAAATTAATTACAATGATTATTACTTATTTAGAGTAATTAAACAAACAGACATAATTTCCACATTTAATTTATAAACAATGTCTAATAAATTTAAAGTTACAAATCGATAAGATTTTATTTAGTCTGTGGAGGAACATTCGAGAGTTCAAACTGACAGATAGGTTTGAAAAGGAAAAGGAGGTTTCCGGTCTTTACGATTGAGGACACGAGCCAAAAGTCTGATTGAGCGGGACTTATTCCAGGTTGGGCCTGGATGTGCCCAAATAACCCGATGTGGTTTTAATACTTTCAGTAGAAGCTGAATTCTGTGAGTATTCAACCATTTTCTTTGTTCTTGCTGGATAGTTCTTGCTAGGTCTTACATGTGTGTTCTGACACGAGGACGTTGTTACAGGTCTGGCTGTTATGCTAGCCTTTTAAGATCGGTGCTATGCGCGATTAAGTCATGATGCCTTGGTGCAGCCCTGTGGTCAGATGATTTGGAATTGATCCGGGGACAGGCAACTTTGAGGTTACCCCTTGTGGTGTGGTCATCTGTTTTTCACGTAGCCGAATCCAGGTGGTGAGAGAAGTTTGCCATTCCAGGTACCTCAAGCGTCACCATCTAAGCCCGTAGGCCACGTACTTCGTGTGTACACGTGGTGTGTACATGACGCCAAGAGTCGAAAATCCGTCAACTGAGAGGGTCAAATGATCGCGTTAGCTGATGGAATTATTTATACTGAGAGAACATTGAGTTGATCTGTAGTGTCGTAAATTATTCTATGAGAGAGTTAGGCCCTTTGTAGGAACTGGGTGTTAAGACCAGTTATTATAAAGTATTGTGTCTCGGGTTTGCTTTGCTTAATCGTTATTTTTCCTATATGAGCACAATCCAAATAGGTTGATACTTGTACGGTTGAGCTAGAAATTATTAAGTGGTTCATCTCATGGACTCGCTATAGCGACTCTGAGGATTTTGTAATTGTCTCCTTGCAGGCGTACACTCCGGTATAACCAGGTACGGAGACTGGTTGTAACTGCTCAGAGGGGTGACCTCTGAGCAGTTGGATGGGGCTGGTTTTCTGATCCAGGATCTGGACAGTCATCGTTGCAGCGTCATACAAACATCTCAACACTTGATGTAGCGTCAGCGCCTAATAGATTATACCCTATACATTTACTGTAGCTTGGCTAGCTCAGTAGGTAGAGCAAAAGCTCTTAATCTTGTAACAGGCCGGGTTAGACTATATCGGTTACCTTGGTTCTCCTGCGGATCTCCTCATTCCAAATTCGATCACGCAGAGAAACTCCAAGCATAGCCCTCTCCATTGCCCTTTGGGTGACTTTTAGCCTTCTTATAAGGCCCATTGTGGGCGACCACGTTTCAGTGCCATAAGTCATCACTGGCAACACGCACTGGTCAAAGACTTTCGTGTTGAGACACTGCGGTATGTGGGACGAGAAGATATTGCGTAGCTTCCCGAACGCTGCCCAGCCGAGTCGGATTCGACGATTGACCTCTCTCTCGAAGTTGGACCTACCTAACTGGACAGTTTGTCCTAGGTAAACGTTCTCGTCCACGACTGCGAGTGTAGCCTCTCCGACCTTTATGAGAGTGGGTGTTACATAAACTTACTTCGTTATACTTTTTATAAATTTTGGGTTAAACACCAGAACTAGGAGGTAGATTTTGTTTGTCATACGAAAAACAAGAAACAAGATTTTTTGTTAATTGTAGAAATATGGACTAAACCAGAAATTTCCGATTGGCATTCGTTTGCGATCTTCGTTCGTATGTGCCTACGTGCGCGTGTGCCTGTCTCCGCCAGTTGTAGTAGTAGTAGCCGGCCTTCTGCGCCTATCTGTTTAGTGCTGCCTGTCACAGGAGCGTGGTTCCGCGCGCTGGTGACGCGCGAGGAGGGCCGGTGTAGGGAGGGGGCGGCCAGGGGGGACCCGCAGACCACACACATTTGCATAGCTTTTACGACGTGAATAGGGTTGACATTAGAGATAAGGTAGGTACAACTTTTTATGCCTACCATTTCAGTACAGTTAGAAAACGCTTACCTACATTTCAGAAAATCGTTACCTATTTTATTATGATTTCAAAAAGTTCTGTCATCGTTCAAAAAGTTTATTATTTTAGATATTTTTTAGGGTTGTACGTTGTTTTTACAAGCTTTTATTCTTGCATTGTTCGTATGTAAGTATGATGTATGTAAGTTGTCCGTTCAAAATTTGCAAACCATTTTTCATCCATTTATTAATATCCGATTGAGCTGAAATTTTGCATACACCTTTAGTTCTGGTAACAATACAATGTGCAATACTCAATATTGTAATAATTATTTCAATATGGCCGCCGCTCCAAGATGACGGATTACATATTTTTTCTCAACCCCATTAATATAGGTATCAAATGAAAGGAATTGAAGAGTAGAAAACGTTACGTGAACAATCAAAACAGGTGGTAATATTTAAATGTACATAAAGTAAATGGTGTAAATAATGTTAATAATGTAAAGAATGTTCTTAGTGTAAATAATGTCAATAGTGTAAATCAATAAAATAATGTAAATAAATAAATAAAATATGGTAAAAAAAAGATGTTAAGTAATAATAAATCTTTAAGACTAAAAAGTAAAAAAAAAAACAAAAATAAAAAGTTTTTAAAAACAAGCTTTTATTTAAATAAAAACGTAACCTAAAAAAGAAAGAATAACGCGAACTAAACAGACATAAATACATTTAAGTGACATTTTAAAATATAAGTACATAATATAAATTTTAAAAGCTTGAGGCACTGATGTACGGTATCCGTTATACAGGTGTACCTACCTACTACACAATATCAGTGCCTCAAGCGTTTAAAATTTATATACTTATGTATATTTTTAAATGTCACTTTTTTTTTTTTTAGTTTGCGTTATTCTTTCTTTTTTATGTTACGTTTTTATTTAACTAACTTCGACCCGCCACGTGATCTTCCCCACGAATTAAATCGTGGGGAAGATCACGTGGTGGGTCTAAGTTGATTTACAAGCAATAATAATAAGACGTAGTCGACGGAGCCCCGCTTCGCGGGGCCTTTTTCTGTCTACAGGGTATAAAGGAACCTAACCTAACCCAAGTCGGTGTGCCCCAAATCCCGAGATCGCTTATAGAAACCATTATTTATATATTTCACTAGCTGCGCCCCGCGGTTTCACCCGCGTAAGTGTCGATCCCATGGGAATATCGGGATAAAAAGTAGCCTAAAAATAATTCTACTGTTTGATTAGTTTCAAGTAAATAGTCGTTGAAACCAATGACGTATAGTTTATATATCATTGGATGAAACAATAATATTCGAAATAAAGATTCAAGGACCAAATATTTTATGAAACATTTGCTGCGAAACGAAATTCTATGAAATTTCTGTCTGCGAAAAAGTAGAACACCCTTTTTACCCGACTGCGCGACGCAAAGGAGTGGTAATGTGTTCATCAGCCTATGTATGTATGTTTATATGTTCCTTTACTATACAGACCAAACGCCTAAGCCGATTTTTATGATTCACACGTTAATCGATTCCTCTTAGTCCGGCGAGTGTCACTAAAGACATGACGCTAGTGAAAATTCAATATGGCGACTACTGGACGCCATATTAAATATTTTTTTAATTTATTTTTTTCAAAACCTATCGAGTGGGGTATCAAAATAAAGGGTTTTAAAAGGTGATTACAAAAATATATACAACATACACACATCAAAAGTGTCTAGGGATCAACATATATTTTTGCAATAACTTTTCTCCTGATTGATATTAATTAAAATTTTCTTTAAGGATTCATCAAATAAAGTGTTTTCGTTTGTCACAGTAACGATAAACCAAGTCACCTTTGCATTAATAAAGAAATTTGCCATTTTCCTAATAAAGGGATTTTTGACATTTGAACCACTAACACAAAAGTTCGAAAAAAAGACTGAAATAACAGTTTTCTTTAAAATTTTATTGGGTAACTTAAACAATTAATAATCCGTGTTTCTACCGCGAACACTAACAACACAAGAACATCGGTTTGGCATACTCAAAATGAGTTCATCCAAATCACGCTGTGGAATGGCCGCCCATGTTCGTTGCAACAACAAAAAAAGGTCTTCTTGCGACTGGATACCCTCCATATTCGGCAGAGCTCTTCTCTGTAGCATATCCCATGCATGCTCAATCGGGTTCAAGTCTGGCGACTGAGCAGGCCAGGGCAGGACATTGATGTTAGCTGCGGCGAGAGTCTGTCTTACAACTCTTGCGGTGTGCGGTCGTGCATTATCATGCATTAACTGAAATAAGGGACCGATTTGCACTTGTAGAGGAACGATGACGTCTGATACAATCGTCTCAGCATAAATTTGAGCGTTGAGGTTGCCTCTGATCCAAATCAACTCAGTTCTTCCGCCGATCCAAATACCCGCCCATACCATGATGGTTTCACCACTATAAGGATGGACTTCCTGGCAGGATTTTAATCGCTGTTTGCGTCCAGGGGTTCTCCAGTGTCGTATACGTCTTGTATCCGGTCTCATACCAAAACGAGACTCATCAGAAAAGCACACGAAACGCCATTGTTCTTCTGCCCAATTTCTGTGTTCAAGAGCCCATTGATATCGAATCCTACGATTGTGCATTGCTATAGGTGGTACCCGTAGCGGTCTTCGGGAATGAAGGTTTACTTCATGCAAGCGGTTTCTGACTGTTTGGTCGCTAATTAAGTTCCCTGAAGAGTGATGAAGCCTCACGGCTAACATCATGGCGGTTATTGTTGGAGCTCTTCGAGTTAAGATTTGAATGTATCGGTCTTGTCTCCGTGTGGTGCAGCGATACCGTCCTCCATGGCGCTCAGCCACGGTACCAGTGCTTCGGTAACGTGTCCAAAGTCGACTGATAACACTCTGACTTGTATTCAGAGCTAAAGCCACAGTACGTTGCCGGGAACCAGCTTCTATCATTCCCACGGCTCTGAGCATTTCTTCCCTGCTTAAATGACGTCGCCGCTCCATAATAACGTTGGTTTTCATCAGTAGTAGGGAAACAGTAGCACTAATAATGTCTTCAATGCGTTGTATGTTTTTATAGGGAAAATATTGACAGCTGATTTTCATCTTTTACTCGAATTTGATTGTTCATGATTCAAATTATGAAATGCACCAAAAAGGATCCATATAAATTTATAAAATCATTAATTTATTACAAAGCCACATCTCAATCTCAAGAAATCCGCATAAAAATGCTTGATCCCTAGACACTTTTGATGTGTGTATATACTTAAAAGCGATTCGAAGTGACAAATTGTAAAAAACACCTACTAAGAACTAAATCGTCTGCGAAATCTTTCACATTTGTAAACTAAAAAGTTGGAAATAAAAAAAGTTATTTAAAAAAATAAAAAACCCGACTGCGGTAAAAAACTTAAAAGAAACTGAAAAGCTAAAAACAAGCCCATTTTAAATTAAATAAAAGTTGAAAGCAGGCGGGACCCATACCATTTTTAGGGTTCCGTTGCCAAATGGCAAAAAACGGAACCCTTATAGATTCGTCATGTCTGTCTGTCTGTCTGTCTGTCTGTCCGTCTGACTGTCCGTCCTTATGTCACAGCCACTTTTCTCCGAAACTATAAGAACTATACTGTTGAAACTTGGTAAGTAAATGTATTCTGTGAACCGCATTAAGATTTTCACTCAAAAATAGAAAAAAAACAATAAATTTTGGGGTTCCCCATACTTAGAATTGAAACTAAAAATTTTTTTTTTCGTGAAACCCATACGTGTGAGGTATCTATGGATAGGTCTTCAAAAATGATATTGAGGTTTCTTATATCATTTTTTTCTAAACTGAATAGTTTGCGCGAGAGACACTTCCAAAGTCGTAAAATGTGTGTCCCCCCCCTGTAACTTCTAAAATAAGAGAATGATAAAACTAAAAAAAATATATGATGTACAACACCATGTAAACTTCCACCGAAAATTGGTTTGAACGAGATCTAGTAAGTAGTTTTTTTTTAATACGTCATAAATCGTAAACCGCAATTTACCTTATATTCAATCAACTCAAATATAAAAAAATAAAAAAAAACATTTAATTTCATAAACATAAACCTTATGCATAAACCCGGATGTTACGGAACCCTCGGTGAGCGAGTCCGACTCGCTCTTGCCCGGTTTTTTATTATATGTATTTTCAAATTCAAATGGGTCCCGCCTGCTTCCAACTTTTATTTAATTTAAAATGGGCTTGTTTTTAGCTTTTCAGTTTCTTTTAAGTTTTTTTAGTTTAAGTACCTTCTTAAGACCATTTGGGAGTAAATGTGACACTTAATAGATAACTACAAGCGTTATGTTGGCGGTTCATCTGTGAAGACACCGAGTGTAGGTACTGTGTATGGTGTACGTTATTAATATCCAGCAAGTGTCAAGCACACTCGGTCGAGCTAGGGTGTCGCGTGCTCCTCGATAGCATGATTGATCGTCTATCCTTAGATATTGTTAATCCTATTTGTGTCAGCATTGGTAAGTATTCCGACGAACATTATTTCACTACGAAATTCCAGCGGATGATTAATGTGAAAACAACGCCAGTTGCGTTATCCTATCATACGAGATACAAGTTCGATGATCGTTTGACCTCAATTTATATGTTTGGAAAACTTTATAGGATATGTATGCTGTCATTAGCATACGTTTATAATACGAGGGAGTCGCGTTACGTCCGTTTATGGCCCTATTGTATTCTCGAAGATGCATTTTTCTCGGATCAGTCGCGTTACAGCCGTTCTACCTAAAGTACATTCAACGCTAAAAGTGCTTGTGATTAAAAAAATATCACACATACCAAGTTAACATTTTGTGAAGCATCGTACTAGACGAGCAGACTTATCAGGAGTTGCTTTTTGTTGCCCATACACGCGCAATAATGTTGACAATATTTTATGTATTGGCAATATTATTGCGAGCATAGTGGCGGCTTTAGCTTTCACTCCATAATAGCAAGTAAGTAGTACCTACCTGAAGGACAAATAGCTAACCATTGTTTATGATGTGTTCTGATTGTCCTATAAGTAATCCTATTGTTGTCTTTTTCGCACGTTATTTATCCGTTATAGTGTTTCACTCCTTCTCGTGACAAAGATAACACTATTGGTGACACTTTCACTCGTGTTCCACGAATGAAAGGGACCACGAGTGAAAGGGACACATTATATTCCTCATCTCAATTACTGAGTGTGGTTGGCGTCCAGTCCTTGAATCATAATACCCTTTTTTGATATTTTTAAACTTAATATGTACAAAAGTAACACTTTGCGTTTTGACTGTACTGGACTGACGGACACAGAGCGACTAATCGTAAAATATGAAGGTCACCGGACGTAGTGCGACCAGTCTGAAAAAAAATAGGGGCGGCTGTGTCATGGACACGGCCGTGTGTTGTACGTGAATATGTTTACGTAACGGGATTGATCCAGTGTCGATATGCAAGTTATTTCATCATTCACTTGCGTTATTTCAACCGCCCCAGCTGCAGATGCGCCATCGTTATCCGCTCGGCCGCATTCATTCTTTTACGCTCCCGGCACTGTTGGTTTCGGTCATATGGTGTTTTATTGGTACCATTCGATTGCTCTTAAAAAGCCCTTTCCAACGGTATATGATTTCTGTATTTCGATTTGGCTTTTTGACGCGTATAGGCCGACATTATATATGTTTGATATTATTTCTTATTTATTTTAACATATTATTATATTCACTGTTACTATTTTATTTACATTAATGTTGAGAAGGTAATTTAAAATTCCATTACCTATTCTTATTTTGAAATATTCAAACTTTTTTGCAATGAAGAAAAAGGCTTCAGAAAAAATACAATATTAATATCGTCGCTAATCTAACTAACTGACGTATCTGACATTTTGGACTAAACCGACCTAACTATAGTAATTTGATACATTTCCCAAGTCGAATTTTTAATCGGCGTATCCGTATGCCTTAATACCGTTCCCATTATAATGCAAAAATCGAGACCGATGTAGGTATCTAGAGCTTACAAAAGAAAAGATCATAATAAGGGACCTAAGTAACATAGGTCTTTTATTGAGATTCATAAAAAGTCAATTGTTGGTACTTAAATTGGGGTCATAAGTGATTTAAGTCTTTTAGTATCCCTCTGAAATATCCACAGCTCTTAACAGCTTTCTAATAAACAGTGATCAAAAGGGTCTGAAGGTCATTTATTTATTCGCTGATGGTTGCAGTGGTCAGAACCGCAATTCAATTGTCGCCATAACAAAGTGTCCCGCCCTATCCGATCATGTATTCCGAACAAAATAAAAACAAAGATCTCACGAAGTGACGTATCTGTATAAAATATGAATTATTAAAACAATAGTAACACGATAACAATAGTAGTAATACCAATATAAAGATCTTAATCAGAACTACACACGTGCTCAATCAGTAGAATTTGTATAGAGCAAGCTACCCTCAATCACAGGTAACCCTCAACTGCATATAGCTTGCCCTGTTAAATGTGCTTCGAATCAGTTAAGTCACTTAGATAGATTAGCGACGATATGGCTCTATTTGACCTGCTATCTAGTGTAATGACATCTGTATATAAAGGTAATCCTGTGTGTGCTAACAGATATGACAAAAGCGTTCGATTTCGTGGATCATATGATTTTGCTGCAAAAATTACATGGGTATGGCATAAGAGGAAACATCTTGAAACTCCTAAAATCATATTTGAGAGAGCGAGCTCAATGTACTGAAATCACTAGGATTTGTCATATTACTAAATTGAACATAAAATTTGTATCTAAACCAAGGCATATTAAATATGGTGGTACCTCAAGGTAGAGCGTACTGGGGTCACCACTTTTCTTAAGGCGAAAGCGCTAAGGTAGCCCGCAAAATTAAAATTTTCTTAGGTTTTTTGCAATTTGTTGGTCAGTTTTAATACAGATTAAAATATTTATTGTCTTTAATCAACATGGTTGTATTATTATAATTAGACGTTTGAAGCTATTCCTGTTTTAATATCAACAATAAATAAAATCAAAGCTAATAATCATACCAACAAAATATCTACCTCACCGCACACTATTGCCTCGTCTCATTTTCAATGAAAAGATAGATAAATGTACCTGCTAGGTACCTAATGTCTAGTTCTGTGGGGGTATAGAAACTAATTTATTTATTTTACCTTGCGAGCTATTTGTTGATATTTAAAAAATATTGTATACCTACAGCTTTTTTTTAATTTAATTAAACAGTTATTAAACTTAATACGCAAAAATAAATCGAACAATCAATACAGAATCGAAATCATTATATTTTTGTAGGCAGGTAGTTAGGCACATTACACAAAATAGAAAAAAAACCGGGCAAGAGCGAGTCGGACTCGCGCACCGAGGGTTCCGTAACATCCGGGTTTATGCATAAGCATAAACCTTATGAAATTAAATGTTTTTTTTTATTTTTGAGTTGATTGAATGAATGGTAAATTGTGGTTTACGATTTATGACGTATTAAAAAAAAACTACTTACTAGATCTCGTTCAAACCAATTTTCGGTGGTAGTTTACATGGTAATGTCGTAAAATGTAGCAGCAGCGGTGAGGTTTGTGAACACTCAGGTTTGATATATGTGATTGTGTTGAGGATTATTATAATAAAACGACGATGCGCTGGGTTTAACGAGCAAATTCTATATTCGGCCATCTTACAATATTCAAGGAGAGGGGTGAGGGAACAATATTTTAAATGAGAACCAATCACGGTCGAGTAATTACTATGACGTAGCGTATGGTGTCGTTTTTTGCCTCGAGATGTCACTATGTGTATTTAAAGAGTAAGAGTTCACAACATGCCCCCGGCCTTGAAAGTAGTGGCTTTCAATGGTCTTCAGTCACTGCATTAGTGTCGATCACGTCCTGTATTAGAGGACAAATCTTGGTGTATGCGCGTCTCACCACGCCCGATGACGTCTGTATATCAGCCACCCGGGATATGCCATCCTTTCCTGGGATAGTGCAAAGGACACGTCCCAAATGCCACTTCAGAGGTGGGAGGTTATTGTCCTTAATAACCACTAAGGAGTTTGGTTTGAGCTCGTCCTTATCCGCCGTCCATTTTGTCCGCACCTGCAGCTCGGAGATGTATTCCTTCGCCCACCGGCTCCAGAAGTGTTGGCGAAGCTGTTCTGCCCTCTGGTATCGCTGGAGACGATTAGCTGGAACATCACGTAGGTCATCGCCGGCTGGCGCAGTTAGTGGTCGGCCAATAAGGAAGTGACCGGGAGTGAGCGGGGAAAAGTCATGAGGATCGGGGGAAAGAGGAGACAGAGGTCGGGAATTTAGTACGGCTTCTATTTGAGCCAATACTGTGCTGTACTCTTCGAACGTGAGGTGCGCGTTACCTATCACACGACGAAGATGGTATTTACTCGACTTGACTCCTGCTTCCCACAGACCACCAAAATGCGGAGAATAAGGGGGAATAAAATGGAAATTAATATTTTGACTAGATGCGAATTCTAAAATATCACTATTACATTTACTTAAAAATTTAGAAAAATCATTCATTACACCTACGAAATTACGACCATTATCAGAGTATATATCTGCAGGCTTACCACGGCGTGAAATAAATCTTTTTAAAGTACATAAATACGCTTCACTGGAGAGGTCACTGACTAGCTCCAGGTGAATAGCACGTGTCACGAAACAAATAAAAAGACAGATGTACCCTTTGATCAGCCTAGCACCCCTACCTTTGCGGTTCAGAATGAGCACTGGCCCAGCGTAATCCACGCCACACTGAACGAATGGAAGACTAGGTGTAACTCGCTCCCTAGGTAAGTTACCCATCAGAGGGCTCAGCGTCTTACCTCTAATGCGAGTACAGGTAACACAACTGTGCACCACCTGGCGAGCTAAGTTCCTACCTCCGACAGGCCACCATGATTCGCGTAAATGAAAAAGTAATGCCTGCGGAGCAGCGTGGAGAAGCTGAATGTGCTCATGACGAAATAATAAAATGGTAAAATGATGTTTACTATGAACTACAATTGGGTGTTTTTTATCGTAAATAAATTCATCAGAATTAACTAAACGACCACCTACGCGCATTAATTTGTGATCATCTAAAAACAAATTAAATTTGGACAAACAACCTTTACTTTTAATAGTCTCATTACTAGATAATGCTTTGTATTCAACTGGATAAGATTCCATTTGACAAAATCGAGCTAATGTTTTATCAGCATGGACTAACTCATCTACACTAAGGCCGCCCGTACGCTTATTATTTTTACCACGACTGTTATTAATAAAACGTAACATAAAGGCAGCCGCACGCCTTATACGTTCAAATTGAGAGAACCGATGGAAGGGAAACAGAGATGAATCACAACAATCCTGAGCTACAACGGCAGTGACGCATGACTTGACCTCAGGCAACTCGCGATGTTTGAACGATTCCGAACTTTTGTGATCGTCTATTGAAAAACTAGGGTCACGAAGAAATTCAGGACCCTCCCACCACAAGTTAGACAAGGAAAGTTCTTCCAATCGTGCACCGCGTGACGCTAGATCGGCGGGGTTATCTCCACTGCGTACGTGACGCCACGGAACGTCTAATGTAAGGTCATGAATTTCCGCGATCCTATTTTGAACGAATGTCTTAAGTTGGTTAGGCTTCATGTGCAGCCAGCCTAAGACAATCGTGGAATCAGTCCAAAATACTACGCTATTCAACTTACAACG